>CM029556.1:9999689-11324689 GCA_017141385.1 Sogatella furcifera
AGTTAAAATGTAAGTTTTCTCAATTCATAAACTGGACGATTCCTCGTTAGGAGTGGAGTAATATGGCCCTCATAATAATATGATGTGAAGTGTATTGTCAGCTTGTAAAAAATTTTTCTGGTACATGATTAGTACCAAATCTATTAGGAATCGAAAATCCCAGAACGGTTAATTGTTCAGTTGAAATCAAAGAGTTGCTCTTTCACGTACAGTAGCAATACAAAGTTTGAATCAAAACCAGGAGTAGACAGCGTATCTCTTCTCATCTCGGATTTATGCGGGTATCAAACCACTGCCCCGTGGATCCGAGGTTCAGCCATCGGTCAACCACAGAGAAAGAGCGTTCCATTCATAGCTGATGAGCTGTAAAAACAGTGTCTCGTATTTTCATTCAATCAGTCCAGCCTGACACACTGAGATAGCGATTTAATTATTCTCGTATCCCTGTTTCGTGAATCAATCATTGGAGATTCTGTCATGGGAGTGATCCATTTATTACACCATAGAGAAAGTAATTATAAAGTAATAAGTAATTATTAGAGTATACTTTAGTATTATTTATATACTCTCTTATACTTCATTCATGATATTACCAAGAAATGAATAAAAGAATGATAAGAGATGTTAGGGAAAACAATGAATGAAGAATTAAGTAATACTGTATTCCGATCTGCGCTTATCTCTTCAATATTATTAGTAGTCTAGTCGTCATTCAACCTACGCACAATTCTAAGAGCTCATGTAAGGTGCACCCCTTATTTTTACCGTGAAATCAATTGTTTGATCAAGACATTACCATGAGAGAGTTAAAACTGATTACTGATTATCATTACAAGAGTTTGATCAACTGATTACCATGATAAACCTAAAACAGAAACCAAAAACCAGGAGTAGAAAGTATGCATCTTTTCATCCCGAAGTAACTTTACTAACTAGGAAACTCTCAATCGCCGGGTACCACACAAGCTTCAATATTATATTTGCACGTCAGGATACGATTGTGACGAACACAGATTAGCCCCGTTCCACACACCACTATTTTTGGACGACTGATTTTTGTTTTCTACATAAACTCTGCTAGATGTAACAGAACTTGTAAACACATGACGTGTCTCTGCGCACATCATATTATGTTTTCCAAGTTCTGTTCTATCTAGTAAAATTTATAGAGAAAACAAAAACCGAACGGTTTTTGGTGTCTGAAACGGGTCTTGGGGTCCACATCTACTGTCAGTTTGGAGTGACAGTTTGATTGCTCACAGCTGATCGTCCAACCATCGGCCTACTGATTTACAATTATTTTGGACTGCCGGTTTCCCCATCCACTTTCAGTTTTCGGCACAGTTCGAACTGACAGTGGATGGTGAACCCTTACAGCTCATCTGGGTGGCGTTTCTAATTTTTTTCTCTCCCCACAACTCCCATGCTAGCCCTCATCAGCACTAATCGATTTAATCATGGATTAATTGCAAACACGATCGTAATGAAAACAGTCGGTTTGCTTCGAGCTATAGGGTCTGGGTCAGCAACGCATGTATCGTGTGGAATTCGCTACAAGCTGACGTTCTTGTCAGGAGCGAGCACACAAGATTAGTCGCACATACTGAGATGACACTCCGATAAATGTAAAGTTAATTTCACGGCGTATCTTCCCAGCTTGCACGAATTAAGATGACACGCCTTTACAATGTAAAGTTTATTGAACGGCGTGTCTTCTCAGTTCGCGCCAACTAGAGTCACGATGCCTTGCATTGTACGCATTGTCTGTTCACAAACAAGAGGGTTCTTGAGTAATGGTAGTGACGTCATTGCACTGATGATCAGTGAGCAGTGCATTCAGCCACTAATTTGGTGATGCGGACATCCATTGTGCCATAGACAGAGAGAGATCTATGATAACGAGGCTTCGATGCACCAAAGCAGGAAGGAAGATGACGCTGGGTGATCTGGTAGGAGTGTCTCAAAATCAAATTGAACTGACCTGGATAACCATCATGATAAGAGTGGTATGGTAAGATGGTTATGATAAGATAGTACGATTATGATGAGATATTCAATTATAATTCATTCATTCATTCATTCGTATGCCTTATTCGGTGGGGAGTCCCAAAAGGAAGTTCCACCGGCACCATAACCTTGATTTCTGTCAATGGGAAATCATGGTATTTCTTGATAGGATACAGTGAGATTTGAATTTTCCAAAGTTCTTCCAAATCAAGAGAGTTCAAAGCACGAGGAATACCACTGAAATCACCATTCACTACCGAAAAATATCGAATTTCGAAAAAATTTAGAGCACGACAAATTTAAGCTTGTTACAAATTTTACCATGACAACCGAAAAATGCCTTCTCAATTATAATGATACTTGATTAATATAAGAGTGTATGAGCAAGTACTGCAAAAAACAATCAGAACAAACTACAAGATTCAATAATGATAGTAAGATCATAATATGGAGATTCTAATTAATAATTATTATAATAATCCAATAATTCATCCGTCAATAATAGTAAGAGTGATAATATAGTATGATTATGATGATATATTTGATAATGACGGTACTTAGTATGAGGAGAAAAAAAAACAATCAGAATGAGCTACAAGATTTCATATTTAGTACCCAAGATGAGAAAAGGTATGAGCTCCATTTTTGAGAGAACATAACAAAAACCACTAAAGAAGTTACATTAAGGTTTCGAATTCGAATATTATGTTGGCCAAAGTGCTAAAAATGAGAGATACGACTTTCATGTTTGGGAGGGCACTATAAAGTTTATTAGAATCAGTTACAATTTCCAAAATTCAAATATTATATTGGTTCATCCAAGTAGGCCTATTATAATTCAAATATTTGTGGAGGGTTGCCAGTGGTTTTTGTATCATCAATCACAAACTCTGACAATAAGAATTTTCTAATTTCCTAATATAGGCGTACTACAGACATCTAAGCTTAAAAAAGAGCAAAGATCTTGATAAATACTAACCCAACACATATACCGAACATATCAAACATATCACATATCAGACATTAAATTCCATGTTTAACAAATTGAAACAAGGCTTTTCTCACAGAAGAACAAATGTGTGTACTAGCATTAGAAATGCAAGTGATTGTACAAACTAACATATTTCCTCATTCAACTGTATGTGCAAATAAATGTGCAACAAATTGCAGTCATCACTCTGAATGTAATACAGTGTCCTACATGATGAAAATAGAAACATCTCGCATAGTGGGCTTTCCCAGTTGGTGGTGTTTTTTAAACAACACAACAACGCGAAAGAGATAAATCACGTTGCTGGAGTTCTAGGTAGGGAGTCAATAAATTTATTAGCGGTGCAACATGGCTTTGGGAATGGTACTTTGGAAAGAGAGTGAGAGATAATTTGGGAGAGAGTTTTTAGAAAGGAATGGACAATATTATTTAGAAGGAGCCAAAAAGAGATTCAGATCCAGACTCATTTACTTTATTAATGTAAATTACAGAATTAATCGACTCAAATCCTATATTATTCAAATTAAAAATGATACTTATTACATCGCTTGTTTTAATAACTAAGTATAGACTATGGAAACGAAGGAAAATTATTCAAATGTAGTATTAAATATTTATGTTAACGGTTATATAACTCATGTTGTAATCACATAATAAAACAGAGTTTGGACTTATAAATGTCCATTCTTGTAAAGAAATTCTCAAGAACATACCTCTCATTAACACTTAACCAAGGAGAGAGATTTGATTAGATTAGATTTCTTTATTCATATAGACAATAACAGAACATTCACACTTAGATTCTAGATTGCAATTAGATATTGTGAGTAATAATGTACAAGAGTAAGTAACCTCTATACAGGAATACACGTAGTAACTATAACGTTTTGTATAAATGACACTAGCTTAAAAGATAGTAATTATTCAACAGACACGGATATACATGAACGCGGAGTTATAGAAATTATATATTTAGGAAAACTATTTAAGCTACTATGATTAATTGGCAATCTTATCCATTACGATTGAATTATCTAAATGGAAAGGCGAAGTTTGGACATGAAGATGTCCATTCTTGGGAAAGAATAACAAAGGTATCCTTCCCATTAACACTTGGCTTTGAAGAGAGAAGGATTCAGATTCAGATTCATTTACTTTATTTATGTAAATTACAAAAATACATCGGCTAAAATCCTATATTATGCAAATTGAAAATGATACTTATTACATCGCTCGTTTTAATAACTAAGTATGGACTATTAAAGACTATATGAGAACTTACGAGAATGGTTGAAATGTAGGATTTAATAATTATGTTAACGGTACTGTAACTGATGCTGTAATTACATAAAAAGGCGGAGTTTGGACATATAAGTGTTCATTCTTGGAGAGGAATGCTCAAGAACATACCTCCCATTAACACTCAACCATGAGAGGGAGAGAGAGAGAGAGAGATAGTAAGCTGAAAATAGAGTGAGAAAAAATGTAGTAATTTGAGAGGAAGCTAAGGAGAAGTAAAGGAGAGGAAAGATAAAGGAAGGAGAGATTTTTTGAAGAGGATAAGAGAAGAATTAGTTTCTGGAAAGAGTGAGGTGAAAGTTTGAGGGAGAGAGTTTCTACAAAAAAATATACATAGTTATTTAGAGAGAGCCAGGAAGAGAAGGAGTGAGCGACTGATCTTGTAAGAGGAAGTTTGGAGGGGAAATTTTTTTGAAGAGAATCAGAGAAAAGTTGGGAGTGGAGAGTTTCTGAAAAGAGTGAGAAGAAATCTACGGAGCGCTTATAGAGATGGTTCGGAAGGAGAGAGCTTGTGGAGAGTACAGACGAACAGAAGAGAAAAACAGAATTGTTACTATTAAAGACTACTAAAATGGAAAGTGCCATTGTAAAGATAGGACTTGTAAGAAAGTACAAGAACATGCAACAAGAAGTGAAAACTCTAGCTCCACAGCTCAAGAAAACCCATCAGGAACTGATCAAGATTTTCAAAAAACAGGAATCCCAATTTCAAACCCTCCACCAAGTGAAGGATCTGCAGCCTTCTTCACAGCCAAAGACACCACAGCGCATTATTACAGAAATCCCACATACCCATGAAGTCATAGAATCACCAAACAAGAAGCACAGTACTCTGGACTCACCAAGAAAGCAACCACTGAGAGACCCAACTACACTAAAACAACATCTGCAACCAGATCCAGCATCATCACAATCAAGCTTGCAACAAATATATGAAAACTCCGGACCACAAAACGTTCACACTGGGACACCTCCAAACCAGACTCAAATAGCTCCTGAACCTGCATTGTCACCAGAAAGATTGCAACACTTATCTCCATCTCCATCAAAACCATCACAGACAAAATCACTACAACAGACTCCACAGAAAAATAACTCCAAACAACTTCTAGCAACTACAGCAGCATCAATACTTCCACCAGCAAAAATTCAATCCCCTTCTCAAACTCCATCCTCACAACAACTGAAGACATCACCAGAAAAACCCCTACAGGAACACCAAAATCAACAACAACCGGCAGCAACCCCAGCAGAATCACAACTATCACCAGGCATCTGCAACACCCATCGCCAACTCTGAACCAAAACTCATCACCAGGAAGACCACAAAATCTTTCTCCAACTCTGAAACACAACCCTATCTCCAACCCATCAGCACTACTGGAAAACTCATCACAGCGGCCACAAGAGAAATACAATATGCAACAACCAAAATTATCAATTTCAACAGGACCAGCATTACCATCAGCAAAAATACAACACCCAACTGCATTCTCACATTTATGGAATAAATATTCAGCACAACCTCCACAGAAAGAGAAAATGCAACAAAAATTAGCAATTCCAACAGAACCAGGATTAGAACCAAGAGGACTGGAACTTCTATCTCCTACTCAATCATCTTCCCATCTAGAACCAGCACAGCAGCTCGAACAAAGAGACAAGGATCACCAACTAACACCACTGCTGAAAGCTACACCCAGAAAAAAACAGATACAGAACATTCATGATCAGAGAGGAAGGGAAAACATATGCCACAATTGTCAAAACACTAAGAGTAAATACAAATAGTAAAAGTGCTGCAACCATCTTAGCTGCCCACAAAGTAGGGGAGGCAGTCAAAAAAATTGTAAAAATTGCCAACTCTAAAGAGCAGACAGCAAAACTGCAGAACACTGTTAAAGAGCTACTTCCTCTAGCAACAGTTGAAGAGAAAGGATGGACCATAACATTTCAAATCAGGGACCTTCAACCTGACATATCTCAGAAAGAGATCAAAGATCATATTATGGAGGCAATTGGGAGCACCAAAACTTTAGACCTCCAAGTAGCATCACTGATACCCAGCTATGGTGGCACACAATCAGCCATTATCAAAACTGGAACTTCCAATGGTCTCAAACTCCTTAGGAAAAAGAGAGTTAGAATTGGTCTGGTCCACTGCCGGATCAGGGAGTGGCACTACAAAGCCAGATCCTACAGATGCTGGGAAATTGGGCACCCAGCAGATGACTGCACAGGAACTGACAGGAGGAAAAACTACTTCAAGTGTCATGAACAGGGGCATAAGGCAGCTGACTGTCAATCAAGACCAAAGTGTGGCAAATGTGGGCTGGAGGGGCATTGCACCAATTCTAAAACATGCAAAGTACAAACTTTAGAGCCCTGCAGGCAAATCTGAACAGGAGCCGTGCATGTCATGATCTCCTGTTCATGGAAGTAAAAAATAAGGATGCTGACATCCTGCTAGTGAGTGAGCCCAATAAAGCCATGATGCTGCAAAGTAGCTGGCTTACTGACTCACAACTTGATGCTGCTCTTCATCTACAACATGGATGTCTGTCTAGTGGTTCAGGGAATGGATATGTCTGGGCTGAGGTTCAGCCTGGCCTGGTGTCTGTGAGCTGTTACTTTTCTCCCAATGCAGATCAGCTGACCTTCAGTGACGACCTTCACCAGATACAGGCTCAGATCCAGGCCAAAAGAGGGGAATTTGTAATTGGTGGGGACTTTAATGCTAAATCTCCAGAATGGGGTGACCCACAAGAAGACAGGAGAGGCCAAATCCTGATGGACTGGAGTGCCTCACTTCAACTGGCTGTGATCAATTAGGGCACAGCTCCAACATTCATCAGAGGAGAGAGTCAATCTATCATTGATATCACATTTGCCACTGAGGGTGTATCACAAATAATCTCTACCTGGAAAGTACTAGAGTCAGAGACCCTAAGCCCTCATCAGCACATTTTCTTCACAACTGGACCTCAACCAAGAAGACATCAACAAGCACTACCTGGATGGCATTTCAAGGTATCAGAGAACCTCAAGGTACAGCTGCACCTCAAACTCACAGAACTTCAGGACTTCTCATCAGAATCTCTAACTGCAGCACTTCAATCAGTGTGTGAGAGCTCATTAATACCAAGAGGCAGACAGAGACATCAACAAGTCTACTGGTGGACAGAAGAAATCTCTGCACTATATCAAGAAGAGCACTGACTGGTGCTAGATGGAGACTGATTGCAGAGGACATAGCTCCTCTTGAGGAATCAATGAGAGCTGCATGCAGAACTCTACGCAAGGCAATTCATGACAGGAAGAAAGAGCTTTGGAGCAAACTTTGTGAGGAGCTTGACAACAACCCATGGGGAGATGCCTACAAAATTGCTGTCAAGAGGATGAAGAAGCAGCAGCAAGTTCCCTCAGAGGCAATTACTAGTAGGGCTGTTGAGGAGCTCTTTCCAGAAAAACAGCTTCCATGGTATGCAAATTTTGAGGTTGATGACTGCCCACCCTTTACCAGAGAAGACCTTCAACTTGCAGTGAACAATCTCCGGCCCAGGAAAGCTCCAGGACCTGATGGGATTCCAGTGGAGGTTATAGCCCTGAGTGCAGCTACCTGCCGAGAGGTTGTACTGACAGTTCTTAACCAGATCCTAAGAAGTGGGAAGAATCCTCTGCACTGGAAGAAATCAAAACTGGTCCTGATTCCAAAGCCTAAAGCTGGATGTTACAGACCACTTTGCCTCCTTGACTCTGGAGGTAAGCTGATGGAGCAGCTGATTCTCCAAAGGCTCACAATAGAGCTGGATGAGCTTGGGGCCATTAGCAATCATCAACATGGGTTCTGTAAGGGACACTCAACTATTGAAGCCCTTAGGGAAGTCATGGACAGGGTACATGCAGCAGTTCAAGGCAACCAGAGAACAAGGCAAATCCCAGCCATACTGCTCTTTGATGTAAAAAATGCCTTCAACAGTGTGCCCTGGCAAGTCATATTCTCAAGGCTCCAGAGGATAGGTGTGTCAGACTATCTGCAACAAATCTTACAGAGTTACCTGAAAGACCAGAAACTACTTACTGGTGATGGTCAGGAAAGGCAGGTTACCTGTGGAGTGCCCCAAGGTTCCATCTTGGGCCCTATTCTGTGGAATCTTGCGTACAATGATGTCCTACAACTGCAATGGCCAGAAGGGGTCACACCAGTGGCCTATGCTGATGACCTGGCACTTACAATCACAGGCCACACCACAATAGAGGTTGTGAGGAAAGGCAATGATGCAGCTCTCTTGGTGGAAGAATGGATGAATGAAAATGATCTCCAGATTGCACCAGAGAAATGTGAAGCAATTGTGATGGCAGGCAGAAGACATATTGCAGATATTGCCTTTCAAGTTTGTGGAGTGGAGATCAGGCCAAAACCCAAAGTGAAATACTTGGGGGTCTGGCTGGACAAGCACCGCTCCTTCACTAAGCATGTGGAGGAGGTGTCATTGAAGGCCCACAAAACAACAATGGCAATTTCACACATCATGCGTACCTCAGAGGGACCTAAAACAAGCAAACAAAGGTTAATTGCATCTACAGTGAACTCTGCAGTTTTGTATGCAGCTCCAGTGTGGGCAGGAGCTCTTCATTTGAAGAAAAATAGAAATGCATTGGGGACGATTGGAAGGAAACTTGCCATCAGGATCATTGCTGCATATCGCACAATATCAAAGGATGCAGCACATGTGATTGCTGGGACCCCACCCCTGGACCTCCGTGCCAAGGAGCTAGCAAGAATCCACACTGGCATGCCTCGGGAAGAAGCCATAGAGATGCTATGGAAGGAGTGGCAAGAGCTGTGGGATAGAGCAGAAAATGGACAGTGGACACACAGCCTAATCCCACTAGTGAGGCCATGGTGTGAGAGGAAGCATGGAGAACTGAATCACATGCTCACTCAATTTCTGAGTGGACATGGATGCTTCTGTAGTTACCTGCATCGGATGAGAAGGCGCCCCTCTCCTGACTGCCCATACTGCAGTGAGGATGACACTGCAGAGCACACCATCTTTGCGTGCCACAGATGGGAGGCAGTCAGGGTAATGCATCTCAGCAACCCAACTACCTTCAACCCCAACCAAATTGTGGCTGCAATAATTGGGAGCAAGGACATATGGGAGGAGTTTTCTTGTGTGATCAGGACAATTGTAGAGCAGAAGCTAATGGAGGAACATCCAATAGTGTAATAAATATTGCATATACAAACTACTGTGTAATCCTACCTAGTTAAAAAGTTTCTCTTAGTGAGGATTCCAGCCTACTCTTGGGGTGAAAACTAGGCAGTTTAGTGGGTATGCACGCAGTTTTGGGGGTCAGGCTGTGTGGGGGATGCATGACAATGTCAACAGCCCTCACATGACCAGCCTCTCAAGACAGGGAAAGTGAGTCCCACACACGATGAGCCTAGCTTTCTAGGCTCATATCAGTGCGTAACAGACATTCTGCCGTCCTCTTGGAAAAAGAAAAAAAAGGTGCCTAGATTCTCGGTAGGTTTCACAATCAAGATCAAATTATCTGAATGAAAAGGCGAAGTTTGATCTTAAAGATGTCCATTCAAAACAATACGACGTACAATACGAAATTATAAGTGGACTGTATGTTTCCAATAGGTAAAAATTATAAATGCTGCAAATGGAAATTCTAAATTTACGCAGCCGCATCTCAGCAATATAAGCAAGCAGATAATTGAAAATTACTCACCATGATTCCATTTTCGGTATGATAAAGTTACCTTTAGCAGGAGGAGGGGTCGACGAAGTTGAATACAAGTGTATGGAAGGAACCCCCGAGGAAATATGGGACCTGCTAAACTAACAATTTCCGAATTCTGAGCAATCTTCAATCATTTCAAGCATAGAGATACTGTTACTGACGTTGATTTATATTTCACGAATTTACTAATTCATAATTCACTGTAGAATATTTCATCACACACACTGAATGGTTGGGCACACGATCTCCCAAATAATGATTCTAATAAGATTTGAATTGTGTTTCGACAATTACAACAATTCTGTAATACGATGAAATTAATTTGATAGGCTGAAATTCAGGACGAATTTCCTGAGCCTCGAAAGAACCAAAATGAGTGCTTGAGTCGATTTACTCAAACTCCAGGATATACCGACATTGTATTCCAGGCAACGATCAAAAGCACACTGACAAGTACAAGTTTCATACTGTCTATAAGACAGTGAAAGGTAGATAACGAATAGAATGATATTGACAAGCTAATGCCATCTATTAGGCAAATAATAAACTATCAATTACTATTAGAAACCTATAGATTTCAATAGACTCTATAATAGGGGGCCCAAAGGATGAGGCCGCACTGCCGGTGGGTTGAGCCTGGAGGGTGGAGGGTAGTTGGTAAATCTATAGAACATACACACCATCCACAGTAATACATCGTATGAATGGTATGACGTCATTCTGTTTTTGAGGTTATGTTGTCCATATTTAAGAATTTCAAGATGGCGGCTGAACACATACCATACATACGATGTATAACTGTGGATGGTGTGTATGTTCTATAGATTTACCAACCACCCTCCACCCTCCAGGCTCTACCCACCGACAGTGCGGCCTCAGCCAAACAGATATCAAGGATTGGTCTTGGTCTTGGTCTTGGTCTTGGTCTTGATCTTGGTCTTGGTCTTGGTCTTGAAAGTGGGAGGGGAAGTGAGAGAGAAAAAGATAGTGGAATATGTCCAGACTGCTGAAAAAAATGGAGAATAGAGAGGACAAAACGATTTATGAGAGGCTGGATGTGATAATAGAGAGGCATGGAAGGTTAAGATGAAAAAATAAATGAGAAGAGGAAGTATACCTAGAGAAGGAGAATGAATGTATAATAATTGGAAAGAATCAAAGAACTGAGTTGAAATAAGAAGGTAGAGAAAATAAGAAGCAAAGGAGAGGAAAATAAGAACTGAGTGATATAATTTAGAAAGAGAAAGAAAAGAGAGAGGAGCGTAACGATGGAAAAGAAAAGTAGAAAAGAGATGAGATTGGGAAGTTAGAGACAGTATGAGGATTTACAGCTAGGGAACTGAGAGTATGAATGGGATGATGAACAAAAGCTATCATAGTGAACCAAGCAACCAAGACATGTAGAGTAAAACATGTAGAGTGAATTACTGGAGTCCGATCCCACTATACGTCAAACCTGCAATCATACGATAGTAGAAATCTGAAAAAGCAAACAATTCACTTTAATGATATACAGTATATGATACATCATATTTATGATACATGCAGAGTGGAACACCTTACTGTTAGTTCATAGAGCTAGTCCATTTTCAGACCGTTGAAATATACAATTCCCTACTTTCTGTCTAAGCAAAAAATCCCTTCTGGCAAGGTGGGGAAATGACTACAGCTCGGTCAATATTAGTTCAAGAACTAGAAATCCATTCTCAAGTTGTAGAAAAAGTTTTTCTCTACAATTCATTCTATATCATTTTCAGGGGCTTAATTTCAAAATTTTCATTGGGGGGGCAAACGGGGGGCAAGATTTGCTTCTGGGTAGTGGTATACTGATCACTGATAATTCTGTTATGTATGTAAGACATAATCTACTTCAATACCAAACTGAATCAAATTCTGAGGGCTCTAATGGGCCTGGGGGTGTACCTCCTCAGCCAAGCGGGCGTGGGGGCCTCCCCCCGGCAAATTTTGTGAAAGTATACTTCAAAACTGTGTTTTAGAACGCCTTTTCTATAGCCAATCAAATGCCGAAATCCCTATTTTTTGAGCATAAAATATTGATGATATACAGAGTGCCACGAAAGGTGTAACAGCCGGATCCAGAAACCATAGATTTTTAGATATTTTTCAAGTAGGCCTACTTACAGTCATTAAATTGTCAATATCACAAGAATCATTTGTCAAAATTGAATTTTAAAGGTATTGTTGGGAAGAGTAAATAATTTCACATTATAGTTGGCGCAACGTAAGTTGCCTATTTCCCCCTCCACACGAGAAATAGCTCCGTTGTCAGATTGTGTGAAATTGGAACTTCTAATACAAACACATTCTACTGAATGGTAAAAGTGACAGCGTAGCTAAAAATCATGCGGTGTTGTAAAACTCACTATTTTTTATGATAAACCAGCTGTTCGCAGCTCGAAAATCTAAGTCGACTAGCTTCAACAACTCCAATTCTCTTAATCTTTAACATACGGTGATTCATGCATATACCGCTCTTCTTACTTTGAAACTCTTCAGAGGGCAAATTACGATCTTCCTACTATTTTTGACACATTTGAACAACTTTATCGCTTTCACCACCCACTTATCTTCTTAAACAAAAAAGTTTCTAGATCGTCGAAAATTTCATGTTTTCTGTTCGAGTAGACTCGACATTGACGAACATATTCGTAAATAGAAACTGAATTGTTGGTCGGATATAAAAAATTCAAAAACCATTAGGAAGCACGAATTCTCCTTGTCATTTTGACATATGAAAACATGATTTTGACCACAACCAATGATTGTAAGAGAAGTGATACAGGTACGACAGAAAATAATATAAAAAAAATCAAATTTCCTTTGAATCGTTTTACTCAGGAACCGTTTTAATACTACTGGCATGTCGAGGATGAAATTCTACATACAGATATGGGGTCTAATCGAGGATTTGAAGAAGTTTCAATTTCTCACAATCTGACAACGTAGCTATTTTTCGGGTGGAGAGGGAAATAGTCTACTTAGATTGGCCGACTACAATTTAAGGTATTCTACATGCCATAATCGATTATTGAGCAGTATTTTTAGGCGGTTTAAGTTGAAAAAGAGTGATTTTCAAGTTTATCTAAAACCTCAAACAGATTTTCAGCGATTTTTTCCCAGGGTGAGAGATATTTCCATAGATTAGAACCTTCCTTTTTCATTATTTCCAAATGAGACCGTACAGGGGTCTATCTCAAATCCCTGAGTCAGAATTTTTTATTAAAAACTAGACTAATTTTGTTGAGTGTGAATAATCGTCTACAATTTGATAGCTTTGTGTCGAGCGATTACGTACATACAAAACACTTTTTCTATATGACTGAGAACTGGTCACAGTCCTGGTTGACTGGAACTGGTTAGAAGTTCGTATCTGCAGTGGTTATTGATATATTTGCTAAAATATGAAAATAATCAGTATTTTTTAAGTTCAAAGAGGTTTAACATGGTTACCTGATGCTTCAACTTACTTTTCTGTGGGTGAAATTTGTAGATGATTCAATTTTAAATAAAACGGGTTCAGTCAATAAACAGCCTGAATCTAAAATGTCCCACAAACTCAGAAATAAGGTTTGAATGAAACAAAACTGAATGGACAATTACATTTGAAGAATCAATATGTCTAACTTATTAAATCTCATCTTATAAATCATTCATAGTTTCAATTTAAAAAGTGTTATAGTTTTAATATGTTAAATAGTAAATTTTGGTTATAGTGTATATTCTATCCTGACCCATTGTATTTCGAGTATAGTTCTTCATTCTTCTCATGCATGAGAATCTTGAAATCATATTGTAGTCCAGTCAAATTGAGCAAAAAAAGTAAAAGTCGGAGGACCCAGCTGAAAATTTGCAGATAATGGCGCTGGGTGAGAAAATTACATAGGTCTTTTTTTGTAGACAATAAAATTTTGAGAAGAATAAGACTAATTGCAACTTTTTATCATTAAATGTTTTCGAGATACAATTATTTTAAAAAATTGTAATTTTTTCATAGGATTAAGATGTTAAAGTTTTTCCCACTCATAAAGTTTTTAACTATAAATTGAGCACTCGTACATTATCGTATTCTAAATCTCTCTCGGCGAAATTCATTTTTCTTTCATTTGAGACCAATTTCACACTTTTATGTCCAATATGTTTTGAACTACAGCGATTTAAAAGAACCCTGACACCCCCAAATACCTCCAAAATTGCATATTATATCACAAAAACGTACTAAAAATATTGGGATGAGTTATTGGCTTATATTTCTGGAATTATGTTCCTGAGACCCTGAGCAATGTTATGAGACTAAATTCAATTACTAACCATCTGAACGAGGAAGATTTCTTCTACATTTCATTATAATTGGGTGGCTCGTTGGAGGAGTGATAAAGCGCCGGTCTGATAACCAGGTGGACCCTGGTTCGAATCCCAAGCGGAGAACAATTTTTGACCACAGCACAATCACATAGATACGACCACCCCGTCTTTCGGAGGAGACGATAAGCCGTCGGTCCCGACTACCTAAAAAGTAGTCGTCATCTATCATCCATTTCATTACCCACGCACAAGCCTATGAGCTTATGTGGGCTTCACCCTCATAAACAAACAAACAAACAAACAAATTTTCGCCCACAGGTTCCCGTTTGGGAGTCACTCTAATGTGAAAATGTTCTGTTTTCAACGAGGAGGTATTATTACACACAGTAGGCTACCATTACTATTTGAAAATTGGAATTTTTTATCAAATTTGCCGTATAATATATGAATTTATACCGGGACTTTTGTCTTGGGGACTTTTAGTATGTTATTCAGCGCCCTTTTCTGATCATATCTGCAAATTTCCAGCTGGGTACTCCAACTTTTAATTTTGTTGCTTAGTTTGACTGGACTATTGGGGGGCAACTGCCTCCCGTGCCCCCCCAAATTACGCCTATGATCATTTTTGAATCAATATAGACCTAGATGTAGTCCTTTTTCATCCTCCACAATGTCTTCTCTGCTTGGACTTCTCTGTTGTGTAGCGTTGTTGAGTTTGATATATACATGTCCAAGCAGAAAAGACATTCTGACAAGATAGCTCCAGCTCGGCCATTATCAGTTCAAAAATTATAAATTTAGTCTCAAATTGTGGGAAACATTCTTATCTACAATATGAGATCAAATATACAATTTTTAAACTAATAACTACCGAAGTGGAGTCATTTTCCAATCTTGCCAGAATGTCTTCTCTGCTTGTTCAGACTGTCGTGTAGCGTTGTAGAGTTTGAAATATACTATAGTCTGAACAAGCAAGAAAGACATTCTGGAAAAATGGGAAATTGACTACAGCTCGGTCAATATTAGTGTTCAAGAATTAAAAATCCAGTCTCAAATTGTAGAAAGCATTTTGCTCTACAATTTGAGACCCAATTTATTATTTTTGAACCAATATTGTCCAAGCTGTGATTATTTTTCCATCCTGTCACAATGTCTTCTGTGCTTGGACAGACTGTCGTGTAGCGTTGTTGAGTTTGAAATATACTAGCAGTGATTCACTACAAGTTGCTCTCCATGGCAGCATACATTTCCTCTGCGGAAATCGGTAAGCGTGAGGATGCTCCACGGCGAAGCACCCCGTTCAACGGGAAGTTGCCGGTGATTCATTCTTTACGCCACTCTTGGTCGATTTCTGCCAGCTGCACTGCATTTGCTCAAGCACTAGCAGCATGCTTTATAGCACAGAACATTGACCAAGTGTGGAAAATACTCTTCCAGCCGAGCTACGTTCCGGAAACAGACCCATCTCACCAAACGACGACAAATGACGAGCTGATTTATCAGAAGACAGATTTATCAGGCACCGATCAATGTAAGAATCTAAATGGGGGAAGAAGTTGTCTACAACTCTTCCACAAGGCAAATGGATGACTTCTGGTATTTGTTTTTGTGATTGACCGTTAATAAAACTTTGAATTTTTTATAGAGAAAATGTTTTTGGAGTGGAAAACATTAAGTTTCATGATAATATATTATAGCCTTACTTGTTTGAACTGTAGTATGAATTGGTTGAGGAGCAGCTCTGGGCATTGGCTTGTTGCACTTAACCATATACTGTATTTAATTTTTGAATGTATGATGATTGATTGATGAAATGTAGGACTGGAATCTAAGAGTTTATCCAAAGTTCATTTGAAATATCTCCGTAGCTCATGTATAAAATATTATTATCCATTTATTTCATGAGAGGGTCAAGAAGAGGAGCAGAGAATCCATTGAATGAATTTGAACATTACAAATGACATCCAAATGACTATTCAAATATTTTAAAAGTAAACTCCTCATTGACGTTTCTACTGAATAGGGCACAGTCAAAATTCTGGGTATCGCCCAGATATCAATCTACCACCTAACCGGACGCCTCCTAATCGGCACCGCCGTACCGGACGGTTTCGCTGATTTCAGTACTAAATGACTGTAATACAGTACTCACTTTCAATATTTTGACAATAGTATTCTTCCCTCAGTTCCTTATTTACAAATGTTCCATCATGACTGACTGACTGACTGACTCTTGATCGACAATAGATTTTTCCCTCCTGTTCCTAGTATTTGTTAACTTATATGAATTTCCGTCTCCTCACTCTGCTCACACTCCACAGCATGATTCAATTTTTTATATCCCAACTCGAGACTACGCACAGGCCATAGTGCCCATGTAGGCTCATTCTATTACAGAATTGTAAATAGTTCAATCTAGTACTGTATTAATTATAATATAGCAACCATTAGAAACAAAAAATTTAGTCTAGTACTTTAATTATCTATAAGATTGTATTATTAGTTGATGAAATATTATTTCATGTGCTGTATATTCATTGTGAATGAACGAGATTTTGATTTAATTTGACCACATTTGGGTTTCCCTGATATTTCAAAATGTATGAATAGAGAGAATAGGGAAGATACAAACGAATAGGCTCCAGCTTATGTTAGCTACCTGCAATATTAAAAGAATTGTATAAGAGAAATAGGTGACTTGATATGTGAAAAAATATATGCCTCTTGTATTGAAGGTATTTATTCAAACAGTATGACAAGAACATTCCTGGAAATCCTTTTATTATCACTTCAACACGACCATGTTTAATCAACCTTTATTGTAGTAGAAGAGTCAATACAGCTGAGTCATTTTGGAGTTAGCCCTTGGACAGAAATACTTCATCCTGAAACATAATATTCAACAAAAATCCTTTGCGATGAATTTAATTTGTAATGAAAGAGTTCAGGAGTAGAGGAATATTCAGAGAAATTGTAATATAACAGTAGTTTCCATCCTTTTGAAGAGACTCAGCTGATATTTACGATTTATCAATCCATTCTAGGATGGGTATTTACATGATTCCGACAACAAAGATTCCACTACAGTATATTGGTGGAACATTGTGCTCGATACAAGATTCAAGCAATGCATATTACTCACTCGGCTTGCATTCTACTAATGACTAGGCTACTGTTCAATCGTTCAATCTACATCTGAATTATTACTTCCCACTGGTATTGACATAACATACAGCCATAGACCATTCAAAATTCACTCGACATCACACATATAGAGATCGCACAAAAATCTCTTCCAGTATGGCTAATGAACCACTTCGTTCGGTTCACCAGTCACTGACTAGAATTCAGTCGATCTCTCTCTCTCTCTCTTTTTCTCTCCCTCTCTCTATCACTAGCTAAACTATAAGCTATATCTTCTTCTGTCTCTCTTACTCCCCCAATCAGAACAGCAGCATCCATTCAATGAATATTCATCGCTTCTTTCCTCCATTCAACTATAGTCTATTCAAGCAGAGAAGACATTCTAACTAGATGTGAAAATGACGTTAACTCGATCAATATTGGTTCAAAATGGATAAATTTGGTCTCAAATTGTAGATCAGAATATCTTCTACAATTTGAGATCCGATAAATAATTTTTGAACCAATATTGACCGAAATGGAGTCATTTTCCATCTTGCCAGAATGTCTTCTTTGTTGGATAGACTACAGAATGCCATTCCAATTTGATGAGTGCAAAAAAAGAACTCATATCGAACTCCTCGCATTTCAATCTGCTTTCTGTTTCCCATACAGATTCACTGTAGAAAGATCCTCTAGTTGATAGCATTGAGTATGGAGAGTGAACAAATTTCACAATGAAAATGGATGAATGTCTAGGGGATTGACTGAAAAGCGAAATTCTCACGCAATATTTGGAAATCAGTAATAAGGGTAAATTGATAGTTTGAAGGTTCCAAGTAGAAAGAGAGAAGAACTGAACTTTATTAATTTGGAGTTTTTTTAATAAATGTGGTGTGACAAAATGGTAACTCAACGACTGATTTCATAAGCCCGGCATTATAAAATCGACAATGATGAAGTGTTTGATAGGAAATCTTCTTAATTTTCTTTATTATTGATCACTACCGGCCAAAACCTCCAAATTTTTCATTAAAATAATCAAAATTCATTCAATTGGTTAGTGAATGACACCTAGGCCTACTACAACTGATTGTAGAATGATCTGCACTATGGAAGATCAACTGTTGATCTCTGTTTGAACTTGAACATTTTTTCTAGTAAATTTGATATATCTGTGATGAGAATTAATTGAAAATTTGTAAGCTAATTTCAATTCACTACTTGATAATCACCTATTCCCAATATTTTCAACTGCAATGTTTGTAGCTCCCCAATGTAGTTTTAGCTTCAGAGATCCGATGAACCTCTTTCTCAACAACAACAGTTTGTTAAGTTTGTTCGAAAACTGTTTGTTCAAAATAAAAAATAACAAGGGTATGAAGTCGATTGATTGATTGATTGGACTCAAACCAACCCCAACAATCAATCAGTGACTGCAATATCGAACTATTAATTTAACGACAGACATGTTAGTGGCAATCAGTTGGTTACAATGCAACATACAATAGATCTTCATTATGCTGTAAATTGAATAGGATCAGCGTTGCTGAACGTTAGCGGCATTATCTCACAGCGTCCAAAGCTATTAATAACTTATTTGGCATCTATTGTTGATAGGAGCAGTCCAAATAATAGCAGCATCCTATTGTTGAATAATGGTGGGAAACAGTTTGATGAGACCAAATGAGTCGAGAATAATGAGATGTAAAGCAAACAGTAACTCGTTATTAAATTGAAGCAACGTTTGTTTCAACGCATTTCAAATGTCGTGATAGTGGGAAAAATCGTTTAATTAGATACAACATTATATCGGATTGATGAAAAATATGAAGCTGACAAATTAGAAACAGAGTTTAGAATGATGAAACTAATATAAATGATATAACTGACGCTAAAAGTTCCGCTGTTTCGTGAGAAAGTTTGTGACAGTAATCATAATTATTGGCGATTTGAAGTGGAATTTACTTTAGTCATCAAATCAAGTTCTTGTTGTTGATAGAAGAGTATTATTTTCCCAAAAATTACTATGAGAATTTTATTAGAAGAAGTTCTTTTCAACCCTATGTTTTAGTGGTATATCTCTAAAGTTTTCTTGGAGACCTAAACGAGAAAGATGATTTCATGACCTAGTTCGCTAATCTTCCAACTTTGCTTTATACAGTCTAATAAAGTTGACTAGAAGCTTAAAGTTTAGTATAGTGAAAATTATGTACTTTATGGTCATGTTCTTCCAATGAGAATTATTTATCCAGAAGAAATTGCTTTCATGCTACTTTACATAATAGGACATATTTTATATCTTCTTGAACGTTTCAAGTATATAGCATGTAGTAAAATCTGCTCACAAATAAAATTAGGTAATTGAGAGTGGTCATTTCTGATAGTCATCAACATGAAATACGGACTTATTTGTGAAATCTCAAGAGATATTACTTCCTCTACATTTCCACATCATTAAGTGATTCATGACTGGTACTTTCTATGATCTTCTCAGCACTGGTAATGGTTCTATTTTTATGAGTATCAATTCGCTTTCTTCTGAGAATTGATGATGCTTTAAGGGCTCACGCTCTCATATTTTTTTATGTGGCGATTGAGGCTAATGCCACTGTTTTGGTGAGAATGACAAAGCTCCCGAGTCGTCCCAATACATTAAATCGGAAATTTATCACTTGTTTAAATAATAAATTCATGCAAATAAAGTTCTCCAACTTTATTGCTTCCGATTAATTTAATTATTCTTTTCCATCAGACAACAGCATAATCGAGAGTGGTAGTCATCTTGAAATACGGATTCATTTGTGGAATCTCGAAAGAGGTTTAAATAAATTGATTGGTTCGACAATACCTTGTATTTTTATTCGATATGGATAACTATCATAATATCTTAAAAGTTCATAGGCCATCTAAAAAAGGCCTACTAAAAAAGGCATAGGCCTACTAAAAAAGAAAACATAATAAACATTTTCAAATATTTTATATTCGCCCCCAGGTAAAAATAATGCCGTGATTCTATTCTACTTTGTTTGTCAATGGCGCAGCAGCCAGTTTCATATTCACTAAACTTTACAGTCCATCCAAGCAAAGAAGACACTTAGGCAAGACGGAAAAACGACACCAGCCCGGCCAATACCGGCCCAAAAGCCATTCTATTCTACTGTGGTGACCTTTTTCGATTGCAAATATTGTGTGAGTGTTCTATTATTTTATACTAAAGGATATTATTTGACTTTGGATATTATTTTATACTAAAGGATTTTCCCAGTCTAAATAAGAATAGAAGAATTTCCAGCTGATCACCTGTTTTTATTTCCTTCATATTGAATTATCAAATCTAATAGATATTACATTCAAATCATCGGTCCTTTTGCAGAAATTAAATTTGACCCCGCCTCATACTAGACTAAACGTTCCCCATGTTTTCGCGTTGCAATAAATCGATTGTTTATCCTGACAGTGTCAGATCAAAGTGGCGGTAAACCAGCGGAAATTGTTGAAGACAGCGAACGATGATTTGTACGTTTCGATCAAAGAGTCGTTAAGGGCTCAGCGGTCTTGAAGGCGCGCTTGCGTCTCTCAGGAGCTGATTGCTTGTCAAGATGGACGCTTGTCAGACGCGTTTCGAACGCTTCTCTTTCCTCTTCACCAATCCTCTCTTCCCTCTACCGCCCCTCTTTTAGCGGTGAGTCTTCCATCCGTCACAAGGCAAATCCCCTCTAATGAGAATTCGAGCGTCCAAAGCTTTTCGTTCCAGTCAAATCTCGAGTGCCTCATTTTCGTGAACGGCCCTCTAAGCTCTCTAGGATGCAATCGATTGCTTGGGTGCTACTCAAAACACCTGCGCGCTTGTCCATCAATTGCCAATCTTCACTGCTGAGAACCGACGCTTTCATTAGTTTTGTCTTAGAACTTATTATTCTTATAACCATGATTGAATCGCAAGAATCATAATATTAATTTTATCTATAAATATCCTTATGCATCTACAGGCCTATATTAGGCTATTTCAATAGAAGATTTCGAGTACCTACTGCTGCAATCTAGTTTCTTTGTTTGCTCTTTATCTTTAGACTTCACAAGCTCGGACTATCAGAGACTGGAACATTTAGCATCTAGCAAATGATCAGCTATCTGATAAAACATATAGCACTCTTAAAACCACAAGCAATTGCAGCAATCAACATCTGCGATATTGAGAAGTGGCAGAAACTCGTTAAGCTAATTAATAGAGGAATTGATACTTTCATGAGAACTCTAAGTGAATTTTCAATGTTTGGTCATTTTAAGTCGTAGAAGGGGAGGAAAAATTAAGGATGAATGAGAATGAGAGGATGAGATGTGGAAGATAAATTTAACAGAGAATAAAATGAGAACACTTTCCCGTTAACTTTATGGTTTATTTCTGTTTGGTCTATTCATTCATTGATTTCATTTCATGACTTGAATATTCTTTGAAGAGAGTTCAAATTCAACATCCACTTATGATGATAGTAAAGCTTAGGCTACATTGGGACAAATAAAACCCGAGCTAAAAACCCACATTAATACAGATGTTGAAAAATACTTCCTGACAAAAAGCGTGTTACTTACTCTTCGAAGCTGGCAACTTCATCATGTTTACTGCTTTATTACTCTAATAAAGAACTTGTTGATATTAGATTCCAAATTGGCAGCCGGCCTAATTGAATGGAGCTGGACGCATTTTTCACTCTCAAAGGAAGAAAAGCCCTTTGCCTTGTCCAAGCAAAGAAGACATTTTGGCAATATGGAAAAATGACTTCAATTTGATCAATATTGATTTAAAAATTATGAATTCGGTCTCGATTTGTAGGACACGTTCTAATGTACGATTTAAAACCTGATTTATGATTTTTTTAACAAATATTGTCCAAACTGTAGTCATTTTCCCATCTTGCCAGAATGTCTTCTTTGCTTGAACAGACTACTACAGGCTGTGGACATCTCTCTACATTGAAACAAGGGTGGGAGAAAGGGTGATACTGTCGTTAACTGGAATATCAAAGCGCAATGGCCATTTTTATTCCGGTTTTTTCAGGAGCGAGAGAGAGGGTAAAGGGTGATCGTGAGGAGAGAAGAAGGAGATTGAGAGGAAGAAAAAGAGAGGAGTTCTGAAGGAGTAAAGGTGGGAAAGGGGGGTGGGAGGAAAGTTAGAGAAAAAAATGTGTTTCAAGAGGTGAAGAGAAGGAGAAGAATGAGAGAGGAAATTAGAATTATTTGAGATGGAATTAAGGGGTGAGAAGGAAGAGAAAAAAGGAAAAGAAGGAGATGAAAAACTAGCGGAAAAATGATAAAGAAAAAAGGGAATGACTTGAAGAGGAAATCGATGGGTGTGGAGAAAGAAAAGGAACAGTGAAAAAAGGAATGAAATAAGAATTGAAAAGAGGAAGGAAAAGGCAAAGGGAAAGGGGAAAAGGAAAAGAAAAAGGAAAGGGAAAATGAAAGGAAGAGGAAAAGAGGAAAATAAGGAAAAAAAGAAGAAATATGGTAGAAGAAATAGAAAAAGAGGGAAAGAGAAATGGAAGGGAGAGGAAAAAAAATAAAACGAGGAAGATGGAAAAATAGAAAAAAGTGGGATAGGGAAAAGGAAAGGAACAGAAAAAAGGAATAGGAAAAAAGAAGAAAGATGGAAGAATAAATAGAGAAAAAGAATGATTCAAGAAGGAATTGAAGGGTGAGGAGAAAGAGAAGAAAAATAGTGAATGGTTCTAGACGCATAGAAAATAAAAAGAAATGGAAGGGAAGGGCAAAAGATGGAGAGAGAACGTTTCTGGAGGGAAAAACAGGGAAATTGGTGGTAAGAGAGGAGAGAGAGAGAATGGTCTGATACTTGACTCCAAGTTGCTCGTAAAGCACGAGTGCTTACATGGGTTCTCATTGGTTCCACCACCCGTACATCATTACAATTTCCTTTGCTGGCTCTCTCGCACCCACACTCCAAGCCACTATACATGCCTCGGTCTAATTAAACGCGAATTTGGCAATGTCCTGTTTGCTTTTTTCCTCAAGCCCGCACTCGCGCATCGAGTTATGTGCAATAAATATTTATAGAGTCGAAACTAAATATTAAACGAGCAAATATTTACTCTTCAGTCGGCTCCTTTGAGAGATCAGATGCTATGAATTCCGCTCCCTTCACTGGGAGAAAACATCCTTCAAAATTCAACAGTAGTCAAACGTTTCTCCATTTCTCGCCTGATCTGTATTAATGAAATTTTATCAAAGCTATGATGTGAAAGGAAAATGTAATATGCTATTTATCAACCGAAACACCATAGATATTTATATTCTCAGTGTTTTCGGATACATGGTCTCAGATACTTCGAGCTAGTACCAAGAAGCAAAAGAGTTGATATCCAAAATTATCAATGAAAGCGCTTTCTCTCATGTTTCATAGAATTTTCTATGAAGTAAAAATCTCATGAGCTTTAAACAGAAGTACGCAGGATATTTGAAATATTTGTTTAATTCCACTTCTCAGAATTCTGGAAGTAATCCGTTTTTAAGTCGTGTGGAGCTTAATGTTATTGGGAGGTTAGAAAAAACAATGTATTGCTCATCGGAAGCATAAAATTAGAAGTGAATTTGCGTATCTGAAGTGCAATAGGACCATTTTATCGTATAGTAATGTAGACTATTTCATCATAGTATGTGATGATAATGATTTTGTCAAATAAGCTTAGCTCAAAGTAGAGATATTTCATCGTCAAAGACTTTTATTCGGCATGACGTTGGGAATAATCATTATATTATTGGAGAAGTTTTGAAGTGCCGCCGCCATGCATCCGTTGTACTCAAGGGTTGTACTAAATTGATGCTTGTCAAAAGTGGCACTTACGGTCTTTGTTATGTTACTTCTTTCTGCATTTGCCAAAAGTGGTTGTCAGCTCTTCTGAGAAATTATGATTTTTGCATTTACGATCTTTACCATTTCCACTCCTCAATTAATGATACAAGTTTACGAGCAGATTATGATAAATTTTCAGAAATGGTAAATAAAACAACGGAGTATGTAGTTAGAATAGAAACAAGAGCTATTACTATCAGCCAGTTTACAGAACATTTCAATCTAGGTTCGCCAAAGTTAGAAGAAACAATAGTTAGCCTTAATAAAACAATGCAGAAAATAAATAAATCACCCAGTTTTGCTGAAGTGATTAAGCTACCAAAGAAGGCATCAACAACAGAAAAAACAGCAAACGTAAGAAGAATTCAGCCGAAAGAACACGTACTTCTTCTAAAACCAACAGAATTGGAAGGAGATAATGAGAAGCAGAGTAGTGAGAAAATAAGGAAAAGTCTTAAGGAAAACATTCCAAAGAAAGAGAATATTAGAGTGAAGAAAACTGTTAATGTTCGAGGAGGTGGCCTTCTTGTTGTTCTGGATACATTGGACGATAAGAAAAAAATATTAACAAACGAAAGCTTACAAACAGGAGGGATAACAATCACGGAACCTGCAAACAAGAAGCCAAGGATAATCTTGTATGATGTCCCATCAAATGTAGATAAAGAAGAGCTGTCAGAGATAATTTACGAAAAGAATTTCTACAACTCTGGGATCCAAAAAGAAGACTTTGTCAAAGGTTGCGTTCCATCATTCATGTTAGGCCCAAGAGATAAAGATACCCTTCATTGGGTGTTCGAATGCGATCCTGAAATAAGGAAGCTAATCATTAATAAGGTAAAGCTGTTTATTGCCTTTACATGTTGCAAAGCAAGCGACTATATCGTAGCTCAAAGGTGCTTTCGCTGCAACGGATTTAATCACGTGATGAAGCATTGTAAGAAGCAAGAGGATGTCTGCGGACATTGTTCAGCTGTAGGACATAATTCTAAAAACTGCCCTTCCGAAAAGGAAATTCCAACTTGTGTTAATTGTAAAAAGAATAACAAGCCAGATAACCATAAAGCCAATGACCCGAGATGCCCATGTTTTAGAAGAGCACTGCAACAAGTTATTGATAGAACAAACTATGGGGTTGCTTAAAAAAATGAAAAATAGGATATTGAAAAAAGAAACTCTAGTTAAGCCCAGCATCAATAATAGAAGAGAGCCGTCTACTATTGAACAATCTTTAAAAAAGATAAATAAACTACATGTAAATAAACAAACGTCAAAAAGTAGAGTATCATTAATTCAGAATTACGGTGAATATTCCGATATTAATTTAGCGTTTGCTTACGTAGGAGAAAATAAGATTCGTGTCTCAGATGGATTCTCGTACGTATCAAAGTCAAAATCGCTGACGCTAGAGGAGTGGTGTAGCCTTGAACCAATTACTCTACAAAACAAACGCTCGGCGATCTTACTGAAAACAATTAACACGCCTGAAAGTAAACAATTAATTCGGAGTTACTTGTTGCCAGTAAATGATTATAATGCTCTAGAAGAAACTAAAAAAGTGTTATTAGAAATAAATGAATGGGCATCGATGAATTATCCACTTGTCGTAGGTATAGATGGATTCAGCCAGCTAGCAGATTTATCCTCAATTGATTTACTCAGTTTCATTTTGTCAACTACACATTTGAAATATATATTTTATCATAGGGGCACTAACAGCATGAATTTTCTCAATATTCCAGAACCAGATCGACCAGAAGGAAAAGTATGCCCAAAAGGTTATCTACCAGAAGACAGCAAGCAGCATAACTTTCTAAATTGCATGATTGAATTGAAAAATATTTTACAGCAATATGATAAAATAAATGCAGATATTTTCAAAGAAGCTCTTTTAACACTTCAAACCGAGAATCTTCATGCGTCATCGTCGGTCTTCAGAGAAATTGAATTGAGGAGTATGAATGTTTACGATAATGAATTGAAAATGTTCCTTCTACCAAATACTTCAAAATATAGAATGGGATTCAGTATGGAGGGAGGTGGAACTTACGTATCATTTGACAACAATTCTCGCAAATTTAGAACCAATGAAAAATACATTATGGTTAGTCGAGACACTCAAGTGATGCTCAATGAGGAACTTTTGGATGCTGTTTCGAAAATTGATATATCTCGTTGCAAGCTACCGAGGATCAGATGGATTGATGGAGTTCCGGGGAGCGGAAAAACACATGTAATTGCTGATAAACATCGACCAATGGAAGACCTCATACTAACTCAAACAAGAGCCGCAATTAAAGGAGTAAGATCATCTATACAGGAGAAACACGGAAATGAATTCAACTCAATCATCAATTCAAATTACAGAACCGTGACGTCTTTCTTAATCAATGGCCGCCACAAAAAATATAAGCGCGTATTCATCGATGAAGCTGTCCTTATGCACGCCGGCTTCGTGGGATTCGTCTCTGAGCTGACAGGCGCAGAAGAGGTGGTACTAGTTGGAGATTCAAAACAAATATCTTACATCGAGAGAAGTGGTTTACCAGCAGTGTGGAAAAATATTTCTGTTTTTGCGGACCCGGATTCTTACCAATCAGTAACCAACAGGTGTCCAATGGATGTGTGCTGCCTGTTGTCCAATTACTACAATGATATCTGCACTACAAATAAAATTATTCGATCAATCAAACCAACAATAACTAACGGAGAGCCTCACAATCTAGGACCACAAACTTTAATCCTCACATTCACGCAATCAGAAAAACAAATGGTACTGGAAGCTGTTAAAAACAAGGCTCCCGCTGGTTCATTAACAATTTTAACTATACATGAAGCTCAGGGTCTAACGTTTAGAGATGTTATCCTTGTGAGAAAAAATACTAAACCACTAAAAATTTACAATAGTGTTCAGCACATAATAGTAGCACTCAGTAGGCATACAAACTCATTCAAATATTTAACAGTTGGAGAGCAAGATCTCATGCTGTCATTAACTCAAAAAATACAAGGATATCTGCAATTGGCACGCAAATAATTACAAACTCAAAAATAACAATGGCTGATTTGATGGAGGATTTGGATTTATTAGACATTGAAGACGTTTCGATTCCAAATTCACAAGATGTCAACCATAAAATCCAACCTTTCAACTTGAAAATCATCAATTTCAACATCAGAAGCTACAATAAAAACTTTGAAGAATTTCTTATTCAGCTGGAAGACTTAAAAGTGGATTTCGACGTGATAGTCTTAACGGAATGCTCGATTGCTGGTGGTGCTCCCTTGAGATCAATTCATAATTATACCTGCCACAAAACAGAAAACAATATTCTACAGAATGATGGAGTTATCATTTATGTCAAATCCGACTACTTTGTCGAAATAAAAGAAATTGTAGTTAGGCAAGCCAACTGTTTGAACATGCATTTGAAAATTGGGAGAGATACTTTTATTATAACAGCGTTATATAGATCTCCATCACACTTGGACTTAACAGACTTTCTGATTGATCTGAGGCAGATTTTGGATGATAATGGAAATTATTCTCACATTGTTCTAGGAGATTTGAACATCAACACAAAAGAACCAAATCAGCACAGGCAACTAGAAGACTATGATAATCTACTCGTTGAATATGGATTCCTACATTGTATAAAGCAGGCAACTCGTATTGGAAATAATAGCGCTTCATGTATAGATCATATTATGATAAACTTCAAAAAAGATGTAATACCAATAGTTTTTCCAAATTCTATCACAGATCATTTCATAACTATCCTGGGAATTAAATATAATGCAATGGAACACAATCACAACAGAAGAAAGTCCTACTATGAAAGTATTGATTATAATAGACTTTCATTAGCTCTAACGAATGAGACTTGGAATTCCGTGTATCTTCAGGAATGCGCTGAGAGGGCTTTAAAGAGAATGATAGAAATACTGAAGAAATACACAGAAGAATGTAAAGTTATTAATAAAGTATCGCACACAAAAAGGAAAATTAAGCCTTGGATTACAAATGGATTGATTACATCAATAAGGAAGAGAGATAAATTACACAGACAAAGCAAGAATAATACAGCGAATTTACAGCTTAGAGAGTATTATAGAAGGTACAGAAATCTACTAACAACTGTAATAGAAAATGCAAAAAACTATACTTTTCGAAGCGATTTGAAACTTCCAGCAACTCTAAACAAACATGGGAAGTAATAAGAGAAATAACTGAAGTGCAACGGTCAAGAACACAAATTCACCAAATCAACTTGGAAGGGAGAGAATTGAAATTGGGAGATGATGATGAGGATATGGCAAATTCTTTCAATGAATTTTTTATTAGTATTGGATCAAAACTGGCCCAGGACATTCTAAATAGCGATTTTAATGGCGCAGATGAGCATGCAGCAGCCGATCAGAGAGTCTGCCGGTCATTATTCTTTGCTCCCGTCAATGAGGACGAAATGATGAAAATGATAAATAGTCTTACAGCTAATAGTGCATCAGGACTCGATAATTTAAAACCAGATTTATTCAAACAAAACAGTACTATACTTGCCAAGCCTTTAACACATATTGCAAACATAATTTTTGAGGAAGGTGTTTTTCCACAGTGCCTTAAGGAAGCTGTCATTTGTCCAATCTTCAAAACAGGAGATAAGAAAGATATGAATTGCTACAGACCCATATCATTACTCAGTACATTGTCAAAAATTTTTGAAAAGTGTATCAAAACAAGACTGGTCAGCTTTCTTGAAAAAAATAATCTTCTATCGCCAAACCAATATGGATTTAGATCTAGTCGCAGTACAAATGATGCTATCCACTATGTAACCTCTCAGATTGCCGATAAAATAAACATAGAGGAGAAACCATTAGCTGTATTCTTAGATTTAAAGAAGGCTTTTGATACGGTGTCACATGACATTCTTCTTTCAAGGCTAGATAACTATGGAATAAGAGGAGTTGCATGGAATCTGTTCAAGAGCTACCTATCAAATCGAACACAATGTGTCAGAGTCAATGGATGTACAAGCAACAAGCTGACTGTAAAGTATGGAGTGCCACAAGGAACAGTACTGGGACCAATTTTTTTCCTGCTCTACATAAATCCATTATGCAACATGGAAATTAATGGATCAATCACCACCTTTGCAGATGACACTGTCCTACTGTTCTCTGAATCAACCTGGGAGATGACCTGGAGAGAAGCTGAGACTGGACTACAGAGGGTGTCTCACTGGTTGAATAAGAATCTACTCACCTTAAACTATGAGAAAACCTTCTTCCTGACCTTTTCGGCAACTCAACATGGACAGCCAACAGGAGATAAGATAATAATCAAGAACCAACGGAATTACACTTCATACATAGTTAACAAGAAACAGTCACAGAAATACCTGGGAGTTACAATGGACTCTTTTCTGCGCTGGGATCACCATCTCAATGAATTATGCGGGAGACTGAGGAAGACCATCTACAGATTCAGGATATTGAGGACACTGGTCGACAAGGCATGTCTAAGAGTAATCTACTTTTCTCTAGCACAGTCCCTCATGCTGTATGGGATTGTAGGATGGGGAGGAACAAGCTTCCTGCACATCGCACCGCTCCTCAGGGTACAGAAGCTTATAATGAGAGTCATCAACCAGAAGCCACCACGCTATTCATCGGACCAGCTATTCAATGAGTTCAACGTGATGGATCCAAGACAGCTTTACTCCAAGGAGATACTGTGCAGATTACACAAGAATCCAACAACATTTCAAACCAGAAACCACAACCACAACACCAGGTACAGGAATCTTCTCATCACCAATGTTGCAAGAAAGGCACTATACCAAAGACATTTCAATCATTTAGCGCCAAAATTATACAATTTACTTCCTGAAAATTTCAAACAGATTAATCATCCTAGAAAGTTCAAAACAATAGTACACAATTGGTTGATGAGCAAAGGAAGACAGAACATAGAAAACATTATTTCAAACAACAACTAATATTTCAACTACACACCTAATGACTTACTAAACACTAATTACTAATCCGCACACAAAAAACAAACAAACAAAACCTACTCTAGAACATGGTACGCCATAGTGGAGTAGGTCAATTTCCACACAGAAAACACTAAAACACGTGAAGACACATTATAAGATGTTTCTGTAGCTAACTATTGTATATACTGTAATTGTAGAGTTTCTAATATTCTGTAATTGATGTAGTAGTTTTAGTTTTTTGGGAAATAAACTTTTATTTATTTATTTATTTATAGTAAGGTTGAGCTATTGACAATAATAATATTCATCTTGAACAATAAACATCCCGGCTATTAAGATTCAATGGTTATCACCTCTTTACAAATTACAATATAGATACAAATTAAATCAATTATCGACAGGCTACTCGAATAAACTGGTTTGTCTAATAAATCCGAGTAGCTGAATTCAAATAGTTGCTAGAAATTCGGGAAAATAGTCAAGATTGCACAAAAGCCAACCTTATATGAGATTATCCTATCTGATCAAAAATATTAGCCTATCCATATTAATTATTTACAAAAGGGTATTATTCCTCCCTTTATTTTTATTCTTTCTACAAACAAAGCCTTTTTATATTGACCTCTTGACAAAGGACTTTTGTGCCTTTAATCAACTACAACAGATTTTTTCGGGAAATCCCATCAATTCAAAAAAGTTCATTAAACAAGAACAAGGTAATAAATCACCATCAGGTCACAAAGCGATTAAAAGGGTCGATAAAAAAACTCCAGCGTGTGATGATATGAATATTAATGAACGATGTTTCCAGAACTATAAGTATTTAAGCCTCCTGATGACAGAGTGACTCGTTTTCTAGTCGGCTATGGTTTTTTCTTTTTTTTTAATGGGAGGCTCAGAGCAGCCTGTGCTAAAGTTAGTGCTGCAGCGCCTATAAAAATGAAATGTGACTCCCAGTTGCACAGTTCGTTACAATGTAAGGCGCGAATAACTGCATTTCTACAATCTTTCCAACGGACAAGTACGGAGTGCAGCTCACATCCCTGTGAGATGAGAGTAATGCCTCCCTTGAAATTCACCTGGAAAGTAGAATCTGGGAGTTCTAATGATTATTAATGTATGAGTTGTGGGATGGAGCAACTGGAACAAATAACCTTGGAATATATAATAACCTCGGATCATACCACCATAATGATCCATGATCCTCGGATCATACCACCGTGATGATCCATGATCTATGTATGGACTATTGGACTTAGGATTATAGGATTATAAATTATTGATTACAGACCGGAGAAATGGATATTTGGATATTAAGAGCAATGAATTAGGATAAACAGCTTACACCTTACAGTATCTTGGAAATGTTTCGAATATTCTAGTTTCTGTTTTCTCAATGGTGAGTTTTTCTATCAATAATATCAGTAAGAATGCTATCAGTTTGTCCCAGCGGTAGAGAGCGTGTAATCGGTGAGATTAGAAGAGCGACGTGCCTCTGCCACCACTGTTGTACTGGTGACCGGTTCCTCTGAATTCAATTCATGAGACTCAAAAATCGCTTCACCACAAGAGATTACACAAGTACATTATTCCTGAACCAAAAATTTTCGACTTGAAGTGTTTGAATTGGCAGTGGCCGGCTCCGCCCCCTGGACCCCCGACAGTATTGGCAATGGAAGTGAGTCAAACAGGCTCGCTTCACTCGCCTGCAAATTCCGCTCAGGAGGTATTCGAAAATTATTGAACACAGCATTTCTAGACCTAATCTGGACCTGTTTACCAAATTTCAGCATTTTCTGCCAATTTGTTCTCGAAAAATCTAAGAAAAACTCCGAAAGATAGTAAACGCTAATATCGAGCGTAACCTTGGGATGTATATCGGACATAATTTGAAAATTGATTCGATATCTTCTAAATTAGTTGATCTATAATCTCGCTGAATCATTGAATCGCAGTAAGGATTGGTCGTATCAAGGCGGAAGATATGCAACCCGCAATACATGTAAAACTTATTTTGAAAAACTTATTTCTGGCCTAATTTTCAACGGATTTCAAAAATATTCTAACACAACATTTCTAGACCTTATCTGAACCTGCCCATCAAATACCAACATTTTCTACTGATTGGTTCTCGAAAAAATAAGAAAACGCTGAAAAACTATAGAAAAACTCAAATCTTTGACGTATCCTTATGAAGTTTCAAAAATCCTTTCTTAGCGCGCGTCTAAATCTCCAACTGAAGATGCCTGCCAAATTTGAACGCATTCGGTTCAGTGGATTTTTAGTTCTGGTGATGAATGAATGAATGAATGAATGAATCAGTGCCATTTCGCTTTTATATATAGCAATTCTCAACTAGCATTATTTCCTGATATTTTTTGAGTTCATATACTAATAGTATGTAACTAGTCCTTTGGAAATACCTTTCCAGTCGAAATGAACTGAGGCGCCTGTGTCTTTTGGAGAGACCATTCCACTCAAAATGAACTGAGGCGCCACTGTGCAGGGTCATTAGGAGTCACACTGAGGTGAAGAGAAGAGTGCGAATTCCTCAGTACTCTAATATCAGTGGAGAGAAGAATTCTCACCCAGACTCGAATGTCTTGATCTTGAAATGGGATGGGAGTCAACTGCCGAATTCCTTCACAGCTAGAGCCGAGCGGGCTCACAGCTTAGCAGAATCCACGCTCTTGAGAATGAGGGTAGCCTACATCCTCTCTCGCGAATTTTTCTGAGTTTGAGAATTCTGACTCTGAGCATTCCCACCAAACGTTGAACCCAACATCTAGCATCACGATATCAAGCAATCAGCAGTGTTATTAACAAAAATTCCAATTATAATGAAATGGTTTAGAGTCTGTAATGGAATTTACAAACTGAATTAAGCTGTGAATTCAAGGTTCAATGTAACAGAACATACATTTGAGAGAATACACACATGATGATTCAAACTGAATTTTCAGTTCATCTATAATCTCGCTGAACTATTGAATTTACAGTAAGGATTGATCGTATCAAGGCGGAAGATATGCAACCCGCAATACATCTACAATTTTGATAACTTATTACTGGAGTAATCTTGAATGAATTTCAATAATATTTCAACGTAAAATTCCTAGACCTTATATAAACCTGCCCACCAAATATCAACATTTTCTACCGATTGGTTCTCGAAAAAATGAAGGAAACGCCGAAAAACTATAGAAAAACTAAAATATTTGGCGTATCCTTGGGGAGTTTTAAAAATCCGTTCTTAGTACGCGTCTACCGGTCCAACTCAACATCTCTGAACGCATTCAGATCGGTAGATTTTTAGTTTTGCTGTATTATTATTATTAGCGTATGACTTTATTTGGTGGGGAGACCAAAAGGTAATTCCACCTCGCCAACATAACCATGTTTCGCCAATAGGAAACATGATAAAAAAATTGATTATTTTCACTGTAATTTAGATTTCGGGAAGTCCTTCACAATTTAGAAAGTCCGAGAGCACTAAAACACAGATCAAAACACTAATCCAAGACTGGAAAATTTGGAATTTAAGAAAACTTTAGACCACAAAATTTTTACGTGTTATAAACAGTTTTGCTGTTTAGTAAGTTTAGTGAATGATTGCCATTTCGCTTTAATATGTAGAGATTATATGGATTTCTTAAATTCTACTCTAATTATTCAGATTCTATAATAAACTAATTATTCGTACTTTTTGCATTATCATACAAGCCGCTTCTATGTTATGGAATAATATAATAGAATAGTTTATGCAGTAGTATAGTTTCTTTATTTTAATGATGCGGCGAAGTTTGGACAGTAATGTCCACTCTACTACTTAACCAGAAAATTATGGAGGACATGTTCAGCCAACTTGAATAACTTACAATCATTATCGATAATCACCCAAAATGTCCCCAAGCGCAAATTCGGAGCAACTGCAGAAACTTGGTATGGTCTGTCCAAGCAAAGAAGACATTCTGCCAAGACGGAAAAATGACTCAAGATGTAGCCAATATTTGTTCAAAAATCATAAATTTGGGTTTAAATTGTAGATCAGATCGTTTCCTACAGTTTGAAATCAAATCTATGATTTTTTAACAAATATTGACCGAACTGGAGTCATTTTACTATCTTGATAGAATGTATTCTGTGCTTCGACAGACTATAACAGCAATGCAAGTTTTCTCGAGTCAAGATTTCCTCGAGCTTCTCTTCCTTACAAGTGCGCTCGATCAATCGTGGGGAAGATCGTTGGCGTGTCTTTGAAACGTTCAAGGCCTATTAGTACGTGACGCGCATAATTGGAAGCGCTTAAATTCTAGAACACAGTTCTCAAAGTGACAGCTCTTGTCATAGTAATTGTATGGAAGAATCAAGTTGGGGTTGGGGTGAGAATAGTTAATGGAGGAGGGTTGAGGACTGAAGGCAAGATCGGTGGAGAAGCTGAAAAGGATTAATTTACAATTCAATTTACTGATGCCGCTAATTTCAAGCAACAACTACTCTCTGCAGGAAATGTCAGTTTTACGCTCGGATCCAATTTGAAACTTTGTTTGCTCACCATCACGATGAGACTATGTTTTCTCTGTTGTAATCAATTTTAGCCATAAACTAATCCATATTACGTCATTTCTTTTTCACGTTTCAATGCTACTGTGTTGTGACGGTGCCTTATTGTCCTCTTAGCTCAAAAATCTCGGTTTTATTATTATTTGTTGCAATTTGGCCTCTTCTGTATTGAATAAATCTGGTAGTTTTGAAATTTTCACACAACATCTATTCACATTCCATAATGGAAATTGATTATTTTCCTGAAAAATATTCGAATGTTTCTTTAATTCACGTTTTTATTTCTTCTACTCCACCCACAAATCGTACAGATATGGTATCAAAAACAAATGGAGGAAGAGCTATGAGTGCTCACATGATTTTTATTCATCCTGCAGTGAGAGTAATAAATAATTATCACGAATGTGAATCTCGTTATTCTGTTATCATAAATTTTGTAATTGATTTAATGGCATAGTACCTCATTATTGATGATTAGAGCATTGTTACACGCGAATATCCCAATTTCAATAGCGATCAAAGAAGTGTTGCTGAATGCTCCATTTGTATCTACGGGTTTTAATGACATAGAGAGTGAGTTTACTGTAGTTTGGCAGATAATACAATGTGAGAACGGGTGGAGACGTTGTTAGAGTTAGTAAAAGAGCCTTCGGCTATGTTTACCGACGAAAATAAGCTCTGAGTAAGTTATATTCTGTTTGTGGTTTTGGGTGTCGTATCCAGCCAAGCTAAAAGCAACCTTCCAAACAATTTACCCCTCCACGGATTTCCCTCAACCCAATTCCCCCCCCCCCTCCCTACAATTTCGCCCACCAACTTCCCAACAAACTTACTCATATTTCTGAACCTAGACGTTGCTCTGGTATGGTCCCTACATTATGTTATTTAGAGGCCTGCCTACATGCACATAGACCCAAACTACCAAACTCCACACACTCAGATTGATGGCTATACATTACTTTGGATAACTGTAAATTACTCTAGTACTCTCCGGATAGCTCTTGATCACACTTGTATCCTCTAGACGGCTTTAGATCACTCTAGCCTGAGAGTTAAGCTTCTCATATCATCCAGTTCTACCCTGTAGATTGGCTTCTCAAACCATCGTATACTAGAGTCTGTCCAAGCGAGGAAAACATTCTGGCAAGATGAAAAAATGACTCAAGCTCGGTAAATATTTATTAAAAAATTATAAATTTAGTTTCAAATTGTATATCAAAATATTTCCTTCAATTTGTATTAAAATTTATCATTTTTAAATCAATATTGATCGAGCTGGAGTAATATTCCATTCTTGCCAGAATGTCTTCTTCGCTTGGACAGACTTAGGATGTGTGATAAATATGAGTACATGATAGTCTAGTACGAAAAATGACGTAGCGATCAGTCGAGTAGCCTAACTTTTAATAGAAGTACTTTTACTTAGGTACTTTTTGACTGAGAGTTATGATCACATGTGCTTTGAGCATGGTTAATGAGAGGGGAAGAATTATAGAAATAATAGATATTTCTCCTCAAGTATGATGATAAAATACAAGAAACTCATTAAATTCCCTAACACTCAAACGTTGAAAACGTGATATTCCACCAACAGAATCAATACCTGATTCTCAAAACTGATTGGACATGTTCTTTGAACTGCTTTAATGAATTGGACTCATTAACGCTATTGAATTCGCCGAATAGTGTCGGAGTTGTGATCAAACTGGCAAAAAGGGTTTCTGAAGTGAAAAAGAGACCAGAAAACGAGTTTCGCTGGAGAAATTCATCACAACCAGTAACCAGAGAAGCGGTTCGCAGGCAAGCTTCGTTTCCTTTGAAGCGAATCGGGTAAGGCAGGCGTAGCACTGCCACTGCCATTTCTTTTTAACAGGGTAAGAGAAATGCTTTCTTCCATTAAAGCCCTCACAGCAAGGTTTTGACAGAAGGTACGCGTTGGAAACGAGTCTGAGGGGAGCGGAGAAAATTGATGAAGAAATTGAGACAATGGATTGATTAATTAATTGATTTCTTTGATGATAATGCGATAAATGATAACACCTTGGAAAAAAAATTATGTTTTCTTTCACTGAGAATTGGGTTGTGTTCAAATAATAAAATAACAAATCATGTAAGAATCATTAGAGACCGAGTTGAGAGAAGCGGTGGAGAGAGGAAATTGATTATGGAATTATTGTAACAAGAGATGGATTAATAAGTGAATTTCTTTGATGACGATACAATAAATGATAATAGGAGCGGCGAATACCTCTCTCCCTCAACGATATTTGGGTTGCGTTCAAGGTATAAGGAATAAATAATGAAATTGGATTAATTCAAGTTGCTGATATTATATCTCATGTTATGAATTATTATGATTGGCTTAAACTGTTATTATGAATTATTACTCGATGAACAGTTTTGGGCTTCTTGCCTGTTGTACTAACCATTTTATTTTATGAAATCAATACAATCAAACCCTTCTAGATCGTAGTGAAAGCACCAATAATTATTAGTACTAAAGTGAACTGGAATAACGCGTGTTATGGTTAGGATGGACTAAATATTTTTGATTTAAAACAACACTTTCAAAGTATCCGTTAGGAGTAAATAAATATAATATACTTTCAGGTATAATATACTTTGGGTGGCTCGTTGGAGGAGTGATAAAGCGCCGGTCTGATAACCAGGTGGACCCTGGTTCGAATCCCAAGCGGAGAACAATTTTTGACCACAGCACAATCACATAGATACGACCACCCCGTCTTTCGGAGGAGACGATAAGCCGTCGGTCCCGACTACCTAAAAAGTAGTCGTCATCTATCATCCATTTCATTACCCACGCACAAGCCTATGAGCTTATGTGGGCTTCACCCTCATAAACAAACAAACAAACAAACAATAGTAATTGAAAAATAAATAAAAATCAAACACCCTTTTTTGAAAACTTTAAAATTATAAAAAAAAGAAAAAAAAATGTGTTTTTTTATAATTTTAAAGTTTTCAAAAAAGGGTGTTTGATTTTTATTTATTTTTCAATTATTTTAAACAGCCCTAAGTTTTAAAGTTCTTTATTCAAACAATAGTATGTTATATTCACATGAATATTCAACCCTGGAACCCTGGTTCTCCACTGTAACTTTCTCAATTCTAAAATGAATGTCTATATAAAAAAAAGAGCGAAAGTTTGTTGTTTATTTATTTAACGCTATACCAAACCTCAGATATTATGTGTGTAAAGAACATAAAAATGTTACATATTCTTCAAATGTCATCTGATGACTGAGAAACAAATGCGCCTAATAACCTAGCAACCAGTGAAACGTTTATTAGAAGTTTGTTGAAAGTGAATTAGTTTGAAATAATCGTAGAAAAGATGGACACAAAATAACTATAAATGGACATTGAATGTTGTTTCTTTGGTTACAGGTAAAATTTATTAATTCAAGAATATATTCATCTTATTGGTTTTTTTATTGTTAGTTTGAAATATATTAATTCATGTGAAAAATGAAATCAATCTTTGGTTACAGAGCAGCACATTCTAATTCATTATATTATGTGTATGAGTAATCCTGGATCAGTAATAATGGTTTAGAGAGAATCTAGTAGTGATTGTTCTACTGTAGTAGTAGAGAGAAAATCCAAATCAATGAATGAAGTCGTCTCCATTATGAACGCGCGGGATTGTGGAACAAGGAGATAATAATTTGAAGCCAGAAAATAATGATTCAGAAGCATTGGAAGACGTCAAGATTCATTCCAGAAACCATCATTGTCATTGCACAATCGTCATCATCTTTCCTCCACGCCTCAAGCCAAATCCTCTGATATAGTCTGTCCAAGAAAAGAAGACATTCTGGAAATATGGGGAAATGACTTCAGCTAGATCAATATTGGTTCAAAAATAATTTGGTTTCAAATAGTAGAAAGCATTCTGCTCTACAATTTTATACCTAATTTATAATTTTGTAACCAATATTGACCGAGCTGGAGTCATTTTTCCATCTTGTCAGAATGTCTTCTTTGCTAGGACAGACTATAGAAGAGCGAAATTATTTGTCAGCTGTGATGGCTGAAGGCATCTCTGACATAAATCCAATACTTTCCGGATAGGTTAGACAGATCGGCGGGAGAGCTTCACAATAATCACATTGCTGAGTTGGTATCGGCGTTCAAAGTGATACACAGAAAGCATCAAACTCAACCCCACTTCTGTACTGGTTTCAAGACATTTGAATCAAGATCAGAAATAATTGGATCCATCGAAAATGATTCAGACTGGTTTCCAAACTGATTGACTCTTGAATGTTACTTCAGTTGATATAACTTGATATTAAATAAAATGAAAAAATCAAATACCCTTCTTTAAAAAACTTCATTATTATTATTTTCCATAGACATGTTTCGGGTCTAAGCTCATTTTCAATGTGATTAGAATGATAATGCCATTTGTACATCTTAAATAGCCCTAAATTTAAAGTTTAATTTTGAACTTTATGTTACTCCAGTATTGGTGTAACTTCATAATATATAAGTTATGGAGCTGAAGCACATTGTATTTATATCAGTAGGAAGTATTTTTTTACATGGAGTTATGCTATTTCAATGAATTGAAAATCCAGGTACCATTTTAACAATGCATAACATGTTTCAAAATATTGTAGCAATTTTCAAGGTTAACTGAACAAAAAACAAACTGATTCAAATTTTAAATTTGACCAAATCTACAGTCTTTTCTGGCTCACTTGCTCAAGACAACTCAATTATGGCGACGTATTGCTATCAAAATGAAGAAGTAAAATAATAAGGATACATAGTGAATATGAGTCTACTATATTGACATTCTATTTTAAATCTTCCACGCTTCAACCTCTTCCGTCCAATAGAAAAGTATTTGTTCGAAGACAAATCAGAAGTTTTGGAAGATCATAGATGAAGGCGATCATAGGATCCCCTAGCATAATAATGGTGAACGGCCATTACTGCAGAAGATTTCCATAAAATGTTAATCAATTCTTGAGGCGGCATCTTGTCCCTTGCGCCATTCAACACCGGCTAGGTTCCCGTTCAAGGAACAGATGAAAGAACCTTAATTTCCAGTGCCAGTGTAGTACATGTGCCATCTGTTTATATAGTGGGAGGATTCATCACATTCAAAAGGCATTATTTTCATTAGAAAAGTGACCAAGACACCTTTAAAAGTAGATCTTTATCTATAAATTAGCCTGTTCCAGTTAATTTAATTTTCTACAAACTAGACATTATGATAATTGACGTTATAAACCAACTAGGTAATTGGAGAACTTTGTGCAAATTGAGTTGCATGGGGAGAATAGGTGTTGTAGGGTACAGCGGGATTGGGTTTGTGGGTTATTAAGGAAAGGACTGTCTGACTATATTGCGGCCGGGACTGCTGGCCAGTGACTGAACTCAGTTCGAGATATCCGAAAATCGGATTAGATCCAGGGACCCGAGGCGGTAATCGGAGGCCAATGTAGCCTACTTTGAGTCGTGTTGCTGTAATTGCTATGAGAGGTAGTAGATATAGAGAACCGAGTAGTAAGTATAGTAGCTATAGCTGATATAGAGAACCAAACATTTTGTAATTTGACCTTTGTTGGTTGGAGCTGTTTCCATTCAAAATGAGCGGCTGCTATCAATTTCGCAGCTTTCTGAATTTGGGAAAGTATTCTGTCCAAGCAAAGAAGACATTCTGGCAAGATGGAAAAATGACTCAATCTCGGTCAATATTGGTTCGAAAATTATGAATTTGTTTGCAAATTGTAGGAAACATTCTGATCTACAATTTGAAACCAAATTGTGGATTCTCGAACCAATATTGACCGACATGAAGTCATTTTCCCATCTTGCCAGAATGTCTTCTTTGCTTGGACATACTCTAGCTGGAAGGTGGTAGCTGGAGTCTAATCGGAAGCGAAATTCTCTTTTGAATAAATATGAGTACCTGTGTATGCTAATGCATCTGAAAGTGACTAGCTGAAATTGAACATTTCATAATGAAGCTGGTGGCCTATTATTTGGAGCTTACTGGTGGCCTATAATGAAGCTGGTGGTATATTATTGAAACTGTTGGCTACCCCATATTGAACCTAATCACATATTCTAATACCTACTAACATTGGTCTTAAAGAACAATAATAATAATAATTGATCGAACATACATGAGGCAAAACAGCTTCAAACCATTTTTATTACAGGTATATGAGACTTTGAGATGTATTTTCAGATTTTCTTCTGTTGGGAATGCTTTTCATGAGCTGATTCAGTTGGAGTTGAAGATCAACACAGTTCAACAAAACTCTAGCCTAAATCATTACCAATGACAATTGAATAGGACAAACATTCTCTACCACAGAATATTAATCTTATTCATGTTAGCTACATGACGACAGTATATTAGGGAGTATTTTGTGGCACAAACAATTTCCATAACAAACTTTTTGCGCCAGATAAACTGTTCCAAACAAGTTTGAGAGTAAGCTGGAGTCGAATATTGGTCTGAATAGGATTGGTCAGCTAAGTTTTTGCTTGCTTTCCAGGTCAAATGAAGTTTCCAACTTTCGAGCTCCCATCAACTGGCATCTCATTATTTATTCTCATCATCAATCAAGTTTCTGTTGTTTTAGCTTCATAATACGATAGTGAATGGAACATATTTTGTTATAAATGAATTATTATTTAATCAATACAATTTATTACAATAAGACGTATTCATCATGATTGAGGCTCTTTAAAGGTCCTCTTAAAAAAGGATTTCGAAGGAGCGTCATGATTGATCAATGTGGGGGTGGATATTTCCTGGAGGAGGATATTTCTCCAAGATTATCATTCTGATGAGTTTATAATATGCATATTGCATAAACAGTAACGGTTTCACTCCAGAGCGACCAAGCAGTAACAAATTTCTCATTCGTGTGAATGCAAAAATAGTACCTAATTTCCTGGAAAACTGGGAAGTTGGTTATTTTATAAGCAGAATACTCTCCAAAGATTATCATTCTGACATAGAAATGAGTTTCAAAAGAGAAACGGAACTCTTATTTTCAAGTTATTCTGTTCAATCGTCTTGATAAATAAATCCCTCTTCTTATTTTAATAATTTTGTTAAATCGTCGCAGAAAACCATCATTGATAATGACTGTGGTTAGATTGTTGAAATTTCCATTTCAGTGATCTATTATGGTTATAAATCTCATCCAGCAACACAACTGCTCTTTCCACTAAATGCTGCATTGAACAATTTTATGAGCGAAAAACATGATAAAAGTAATTGCCAGCATTCAACAAAAACTTAACGCAGAAATCAGGTCAAAAGATGAGCAGAAATGGAGCGTTTTTATTTCCAGCAGTTTCAATGAATGTTCTTTCAACTCTTTTTGGACAAAACGTTTCTGTAGAAGAAAACGACCCCATATTTTGCCCGCGTCAAGATGCAAAAAGCTGTTGTTCTCTTATATAGTCTGCCCAAGCAAAGAAGACATTCTGTAAAGGTGGGAGAATGACTCCAGCTCGATCAATATTGATTGAAAAATTATAAAAATGTGGTCTTAAAGTGTAGATTAGAATGTTTTTTACAATTTGAGAGCAAATTAACAATTCTTGAACCAGTATTGATCGAGCTGGAGTTATTTTCCCATCTTGCCAGAATGTCTTCTTTGCTTGGACAGACTATAATATAATCGATGGAATTACATGTTCTTTGTCGAGTACTGGCTTACAAAACAGGGCATTATTGATACGAGGATAAGGGATCGAGAGCATCTTGAGTAAAAACTTCACTCTGAGTTCCTGCTGAAAGTTTGAACAGGATGAATCGATAGTCTGGGACAGCCAACAGCATTTATGAGGACGTTATTACAGGAATATTTTACAGTAACAGAGAGGATTATTCTTATTACATAAATCTGAAAAACTCACAAAATATCACTAGATTGATATGGGAAATACGAAATAAATATGTGAAAGAAATAATAATAACATTTTACTATGGCAAATAACACACCACTATTCAACCTGACAAATGATGAGATTCTTTAATGAATAATAGTTTATCGTGAAGTAATTTGTAAAATGTTAGGTACTGAATAACAATTTTTCAGAGTAATTTTGAAATAGCCCACAGCTCACCAATTGAGAATCGACTCACGAGTGGGAGATTTGGAAGCGAACCATAAATTCAATCTGCAACATGAATCTGAGGAAAGAAAAGTACAGTACACGTAGGCTATATTCATGCTTCTCCATTTAATTTCTTCTCCTATTCTATTTTCTATCTTCTTTTTACAACGAAAACTTATTTCCCCCTTTTCGTAAACCCGCTTCGTTACCAAAATCTTGTTCCCCTTTGCTTTCCTATAATAAAAAATACTGTCAATAGTAGCAGATAGAATCCCCAATGGCACAGCGCACAACCTCAAAGCTCAAAGGTATAGTCTGTCCAAAGAAAGAAGACATTCTGACAAGAAGGGGAAATGATTCCAGCTCGGTCAATATTGGTTCAAAAATTACAAATTTGTTTTCCAATTATAGAAACCATTCTGCTCTATAATTTGAGACGAAATTCATAATTCTCTAGCCAACATTGACCGAGCTGTAGTCATTTTCCCAACTTGCCAGAATGCCTTCTTTGATGTGACAGACTATATTGACTCACTAGTGAGGGCCTCCTTTTTCGAGGTGCTGAACCCTAATTCGTGAACTGTCCATAAATATAAATAAGGTGTCCTTCAAAGATAGATTTATCCTTGGGATGAAAGTGGGCATGCAGTGCTTATTTGGTCCTTCCCAAATCAGTAATAAAAAATGAGAAAATGGGGAGTAGTTACCGATAAATGGAGAGGAATTTATTCAATGCCACCAAAATATTGTGACTTAATAATTTTCAAACAAATAGTTTTACAAGTGTATTGTTTATGGTTTGTTATGTTTTCTCAATTGAGATGAGCTTATTGATAGCATTCAGAATAATTCTGGAATCCATGAATTATTAGTATTATATTATTATACTGTATCATAACAAAACAATAATATCTTTACTCCACATTTACAAATCAACATCATCATGAAAATTTCACAATTATTACTGGCCGATTATCGAGAATTCAGTGTTCAAAAACAAAGAACTGTATTGTGATTTCGAATCCAATTGTAGACTCAACAAATGTCAGATTATTTTAAGGTAGTTTGTATTTATTTTATGAAACCCAGTAGGGACTAATGAGATGCATCTATTATAAAATACTCTTACCACCAACAATGTACTCAAAACAATGTACAGTATTGGCTCTGATAGAACAAATAACCCTTCCAATATTTTATTATAGCGACAATTGATGGATCAGCACAAGCTTATGAACCTAAGCTAATAGAAATAAAAGCTTTGAAATTAATATTGCATAAAGTATTGCATTAAGTTCATCAATTTACTCGGTAGTGAAACAGCTCTCCTGAGTCTAAATTGTTTTTATTTTTTATTTTCGCATATCTAAAATGTAGAGAGAACCACTTCTCTCGACTGCGAAATTTTTCTTCCACTTCATTAGAGCAATACATTTTTTACCTCCTGCATGAACTGCCAAAACACACACATGATGAGTTCCATGAGTCAGAGGCGTCTACAATATTTCTGTTCCTTTTCATTGTAGAAATACCGCATGAAAAATTTTGTTGTACGGGAGCAGAGTCATAACTCTCTATTGAAAAAGTCCGCTTTGTTGACTTATATTCAGTTCTGTTTTTTTATCTGTAGGTCGCTTGACTACATTCTATCCCATTGTATAATAGAAATGGGGAATCATTTCCTTTTTAAGAATATTCTGTGGTAAAGTAATTTTCTGTTCGCTTTATTTTTATTATTAAGGATTAATGTCCCTCACATGAAAAGCCTTGCTTGAAGAATTTCCACGACAAAGTTTATTTGAGAGGCTGAATTAATATAATACTAGTCAAGATCACAAGCATCACTGAATAATTCCACCTCGATTAAATATAAATGACTATGTTTGGAATATCATGATTCAGTAAAAAAGCAACAAAAATCAGTTCCAACCAACTGATTCCAGTAAAACTTTAATTCTAGTAGTTGAGTATTTTGGGATCGATAATCATGAGCTGAGTGGGCGACAGCTATCATAACATGTTGCTTATAATAATAATAATCAAATAATATCGTAATTCAATTAACAGTTATCATTACTAATACAGTAACATCATTACCTATTGCACTCACGAAAAGTACCACATCACATTTTAATAATCAACTAATAATATCGTAATTGAATTATCCGTTATCATTACTATAACAATCAATGTATGGTCATTACCTACTGCATATGAGAAAAGTACCACATTATATTTTCCTCCTCACTACAATGACTGTCATTTATAAAAAGTCTTCTAAAAGTACTTTGTGGCTCCAAATTTCCGTTTACTCTCTTTCTGTTATCTGTGTATTCAAGAAATCAGGACTGAATGGTTCTAATGTAATGACTACGAAGGCCGAAAAGGATTATTGTGTTTATTTTCAGTTGGCATGACTGCATTCCAACTAATCCAGAGTACATAACAAGTTGATTCAACATGCAAATCCATTGAAGTCCAACACCGCACAACATACAGGAATATCCAATCATTGCAGACTTAACAAACCCGTGCTTTTTTGTCAGTGGGGCTTAGCCAGCCAGGCACGTAACATCCTTGCATAATGGAAAACTAAGCTCTGTATGGAGGTTTGGGTGCTATTGTTTACCCAGGCGAATAAATTGCTACGAGATTTTTCAGCGCATACAGATAAGCCAATTTACGGCTGGCAATTTACATGCTCAAAGCATGTGTGGTGTGAATTCGTGATGCAGGGAATTGTTTTGTGTATTTTTCTCCAATTTTGATTTTTATTCAACGATAGCTTCCTATCTAGTCTTGTGTCTAGTGAGGAACTTTTTTCTGGCCTGGACTTTTTCTTAAATCTCGATATAAATTTTAAAATTACGAGAGTCTAGGTGGGAGTCTCATTAAAGAGAAAGTTTTAAGAATTTACTTGAGATGAGGTGGATCATCTAACAAGATAAAAAATTTGGGTATGAATAGGCCTATTGAAGAACAAGCATTGGTCAATAATAATTAAAGATCGTTTGAACCACTCACTTATTGGGGAGGGGCTTGTTCAGGCCAATGATGAACGTTAATGAAGGCATTAACCAATAACAGTGCTTGGCCATAAATACTACTGCTCTTCCCTTTACTTTTAGTTTACTAGAGATTGATCAAAATAGGGTAGCAACCGAAGCTGGTATTTCAATTCCTGATAAATCTGTGTTTTGACAATATATTGTCCCCTCATTAAATTTTACTATAAATAACTACCACAATATCTGCTTTACAAATACTTTGAAGAACAATCTTTTAGTTTGTACCATAGTCTGACCATTACATATTCACAGTAAAAGGTTATTATTCATGATATTTAACATAACCATTTACTGTAAATATTTTATAATTGTAATAATGCCACAACTCTATACTGTGAATATAATGTATCTCAGAGGTTTGTTACCCTGATCATTCATTTATACTGTATTAACAATCTCTAGTATCAAAGAGTTCACGTATTCAAATTTTGTATGATTAGTTATATTTTCTCTTGTTTCGAGGCTATGTGAAATTTTAGTATAATAAGCGAAATAGTGGGATCGAAACAAGGTAATTAGATTACAGATTATATTTCAATCTGATTTCCTTGGGATAGAAATGTGTTTATTTTATTCGAAGCTGTATTGTATTACATTAGTATATCCAAATCAACTCTTGACTAAGAAAACTGTCCACTAGGACATACCAGTAACTATATCTTGGAGTAGGATAGAGAAAAGCGTACAAATGGAATAAGAGCTCTTAATTGAATTTTCCTCCTTCTTCCTCTATTCGCTGCATTCTTCCAACTTTCGTTTCATTATTCTCGTCTCTCTCTCCTCTTTCGCACTGTTGAGTTCAGAAACGGGAAATCACACATTCCTTTAGAGCTGGATTCCGTTATTAGAATTCTCTGAAAAGGATATCCTTGAGTCACAACTTTTTCTCCGTTAGCAGGGTGTACTGTGGCTCTTCAAATCTAATGAGAATTTTTATGTTAGTTGGATGGGGAAAAAATTCGTAGAATAACATTTCAAGGGAAAACAACTACGAGTATATCAAATTCTTTCGGAACTCGGTGCTTTTTTAACTCCCTGCTCTCTTAATGCATTTTTAATGAACACTCAGTAGTAGGTACTAGAATAAATCAAATTTTCAACTACTGGGGAACTTCATGAACTCAATTTGAATTATTATTGTTTACACAAGCTTTGAACATTTTGAATCCTGAATTTTCAGAGAGAATAATACGAAATTGAAAAATAAATAAAAATCAAACACCCTTTTTTGAAAACTTTAAAATTATAAAAAACACATACATGTTTCGGAAGCTAAGCCCATTCTCAATGTGGATAAAAATAGATGAAATAAATAAACAAAATTAAAATATAAGTCAAATAAATCATATGATTACAATTGAAAGCATATGTTCACATCAAAATCTAGGTTTTAAAAATTTTCTCAAAAATTGGATTATTATTAAAATTATCTTCATTAAATATTTTGTCGCCATTCAACTTTTTCCCTTTATAAATTTGGAATTCTTCTTTTACATTCAATTTAGTATTTCTGCTTCTAAAATTCAATATTACCAAATTTGTTTTTATATCTCAGTAGCAATGACTTGAATCCAAAAGATGTTCAGCAAAGGCTGATTTTTGTGTGGTATTTCTGGCTTTTAAAGCTTGAACATGTTCCCGAAATCTAGCATGAAAACTTCTTCCCGTTTGACCCACATAAAATTTATCGCAAGGGTGTTTGATTTTTATTTATTTTTCAATTATTTTAAACAGCCCTAAGTTTTAAAGTTCTTTATTCAGTATAATACGAGTATTATTATCTAGTTTTTCTCATCTGGTGTGGATTTATTGTTATACATGTCGAACAATTCTTTATTAAGAATATTCTTTTTAACTAAAGACTTTGTTAATGACACTCATTGAATCTCGTTGTGAATGTTCAATGACATAATGTCATCAATAAAAATTAGTGTCGACTACTGACTGATAATTGATTTGTTTTTGTTCTTCTTGTCCACCCTCGTTGCATTGTGTCTTCTTCCTTCGTGTTGCCTACTATGTGTTGGATTCCGCTCAATATAAAACTTAAAATTAGGTTTTTGAAAGACTGTTCCACCTATTATTGTTCTTCACTCTTTACCCTCCATTCTTTCATTTCATACTCTCCCAAACTAAGTCTGTACTGCCCAATTTTTTCTTGATAGATCAGTTTCAAAAAATTATCAAATCCAGTTAATTTATCTTTCAGAAACCAAAAAATATATAAAAAATATAATAGCCTTTTCCTCTCATCACGTCATAGAGGTCGCACTATCTCTAAACCCACTTCTATCTCTTTTATGCTCTTTCTCTCTCTTCTCCTTCTCTTGTTTATCCTTTCAATTTTCCATTCACTTCATAGACATATTCATTCACCCAACTAACTCATATCGAGTCTCTCTCAATCATACTGCCTGCTTTCCCATTATCTCTCTCATTTCTCCCGTATATTCTCTCATATTATCCAGTCTCTTTCAATCTTACTTCTTCCTCTTCCATTATCTCTCTCATTTTCTCCTCTATTTTTTCTCTCACCCCACACTCACACTTGCACCCAATCAACCCATATTGAGTCCCATCGATTGGTTTGGTTTAATAAAGCTCCTCTAAAATCCCTCAGACCCCGAGGCCGAAAATGAAGCCGAAACAGGGCTTTTCATTTAGTCGAAAACCCTCACTTTTCAGGGTGCGCCATAATAAACGCCAAACACAGTCTCTGGTGAGTGTCGGTCGGCAGCTACTCAATTGAAATTTTCGGCTTGCTGCTGCCTGGTGGCTATGAACGTTTTTCTTCTACATTGGATATCTTCGAAATGAGTTTTCCTCATTTATTGAAGAGCAGTGTGATTATTATGTGACTGAACTATAGTAGGCTACTAGTAGGCTTTTGAAGATTTTCCTTCAAGAGTAAATTTATGCTAGTAGACTTATACATTTTCATTTATGCGTGAATACAGTTAATACTATAGTCCATTCACGATCACTTGAGACGGAATTAACAAACCTTTTGCATGTGTGTGCGTATAATGGTAGGTCTTCTTCCTTTCCTGCAGCAGTCGGCTGCAGTCGATCAGCTAACTCTTGTCTGGAGCTGTGATTGGCTACAGTCCGACTTATCCTGTCTCAAGACTGTTGTCTTGAGCTGTGATTGGCTGCAGCTGTTGGTCTGTGGCCGAAAGTTTCGTATAGAAGAAGACCTTCCATTACACGCACACATACTCAAAAAGTTTGTTTATTCCGTCTCAAGTGACCGTGAATAGAGTATAGTAGGCTTTTAAACATGCGTCCATGCCTTTATTCGTCAAATTATTGTGTTATATTGTTTCTAGAACTACAGGGTGTTTCAGGAGGAATGTGCAATACTTCTCAGGCTGATTCCTTACACCAAGTTGACAAAAAAGTTCCATGGGACCAACCCCCAGAAACGCTTTGTTACTGTGATAACAATGGCGGAAAATTGAGATTTTTCAAAAAATATTAGTTGTTCTAACTTTTTAAAGGCTTATCAGGTTCTAAAATAATCAATTCCTATGTGAAATTAGCTGAGGAATTCAATGAAACCAGTTCCAAGTTTGTAGCTTTAACGATTATTGAGGTAATTGGAAAAATATGCTAAAAAACGCCATTTTTCAACAATAAGGGTTATAGCTGGATAAGGAATCAAAAAATTGTATTTTTTATTAATGGAAGTTGAAGATAGTCGGATTCTAAAGAAAAAGTTAAATGGCGGCGATTGTGTAAATCTTACCCAAATCTCAGAAATAGCAATAAAAAATTGCAAAATCGCTACTAAACACAAATTCATCACTTGTGCTATGTTTTGTCAATTTTGCGATTTTTGATGGCTATTTCTGAGATTTGGGTAAGATTTACACAATCGCCGCCATCCAGCTTTTTCTTTAGAATCCGACTTTCTTCAACTTCCAATAATTGTTATCTCAGTAACAAAGCGTGTTCGGGGGTTGGCCCCATGAAACTTCTTTGTCTACTTGGTGTAAGGAATCAGCCTGAGAAGTATTGCACATTCCCCCTGAAACACACTGTCTATAATGCTAAAAAGAAATATCTCTTTTCTACTTCATGTCAACTTTATTCAAACAGGCTACTTCAGTTGAATAGTAGTACTTTATGTTCACTGTTAATAACGGTTGGCTATTTCATACTAGTATAGTGGAGGTAAGGCCAGTATTAGACTGTGATGGTTCTATGCAATTTTTCTATTTTCAAATAACTAGATTGAGGATTGACTAAACACATTATTGTATCACAGTGACCAACTATCACGATATTGTTGATTTGTGAAATGGGTATCAACTAGCTCAAGAAATATGTTATTCTATTCAAAAACTTTTACTATCTTTGATAACAGTAGATGCATAAAATAAAACATGTAATGGGTAGCTATAGTAATAGTATAAAAAATAAGGAAATTGAACTTTAAACTTAGGGCTATTTAAAAATTGATAAATGATAATGAGGATATGATTGTGTATTTTCATATTACCAATCCGTATTTCATTTTGAAATATAGAAGTAAAACAGCCTAATACTGGCCTAAGGTTATTCTCCTTTATAAGTAGATTGTTCAAGAACTTGATCATGCGTGTTATGTATTGTTCCTAAGATATTATTGTTAATTATCAACTGATCTTGTACGTTTATCAATGTAAGTTCTGATTTGGCGAATTATACATTATTAAGTACAAATTTCCACTATTAGTGTAGGTAATGATAGTTCTCAATTATTCATTCAATTGGATGACTGGAAAGAACCAATATGCCAAATACAAACTTCTACAGTAACCAATCAATTCATTATAATTGATGAATAACCGTAATAATCATGACAAGCTTTTTATTCCAATTGATTTATTGTTTACAAATTACACGTTTAGTAAGAATTTCGACTATGTTTTTCATGATGATCACTAACACTCGTTCTTTTGTTCCAGGCACATCTGACCATCCTTGTCCATCAGTATCTTCAAACACAGCTTGATCCACTTCTGGTCAGGACTGGGACATTCATCGCCATCATCGTCACCAGACTGGGTCACCTCCAGACACAACTTCTTCCAAGTGGAGACATTTTTTGGACACGGGTCGCAATCGTCTCCTTTGGGCTGACTGATGTGAATGGTCATCAGTTCTTGATTGTTACCTGGAAAAATGTATTATTATTAATGTCTATTAATGACCTTTGGCTGAAATAGAAGTTTGAACTCATAACCTAAAAATTTGGACAATATGACAATGAAAATTGTTGTAAAATTGTGTTTTTTCTTCCCAATGTATATTTATATTGATAAATAAATAAATGTCTAGTCCAGCAGGACCTAATACAGACTGCAATCTTTTATTTTCAATAAAATTGAAAGACTGATTAATTGTCATCCTCTCTGTGTGTAACAGAATACAGTATATCGCTAGTTTGGAGAGATGACAACGAATTTGAATGTACACAACTGCACGAGAAATAGAGGTAATCTAGGATCCCATTTTAAACATAATACGAATATTAATTTTATTACACCCAAGGGCTCGTACAAACATCTACTAGCCTGAGTACAAATAAATTCAATACAAAGATCTATGAATTCCTTATTAAAGACAATACATGAATATTGATTTTTATTACATCCAAGATCTCATACAAACATCTAACTGTGGTGATGGGAATTTGTCAATAAAAAAATCTAAAAACTCCAAGTTGAATGTATATGACTGTTTGATTCTAAGACCATATTACAGCTTCGATGAATTCAATAATAAATAAATAAATGCTTAAGACATAGTTTCTGATTCAGTTACTTAGTATAATGTTAACGGTATATGATCTAGAAAGTGTTACTGCATAGAATATTCCATAAATTTAGAAAATTTAATTTCCTTATGTTAAAACTAGTAAGGCCTAAATTCCACTGGACACACCACGGTTTTTGGACGTCCGGTTTTTTACTTCCTTACAATTTTACTACTGTACATTGAAAGAAGATTGGCACACACACATTATGATGTGCTTGAAGACTCACATCATGATTGTGTTTAAAAAGTTCTGTTTAATCTAGTAAAATTTATAAAAGTCCACATCCACTGTCAGTTCAAACTGACAGCTTGATCATCCACACCTTATCAATTCATTTATAGTTTTTGACAGTTACAATGCGAACTGTCAGTCTGAAATTACGGTGGATGTGGACCCTGAGGACGACAAAAAACCGGACGTCCAAAAACCGTGTTGTGTGCAACTAGACTGCTATCTTCTAGTTCATTTTGTAAGAAAATTTGTCCACTCGTTAAATATTAACTGTTCAACTTTACTCATGACTTCTTTGTTCCACGTTAATAAAATCTAATCAATTTTTCCTCACCATCTCCCTCGCAACAGTCGTCTCCATCATCATCATCGCAATCATCATCATCATCGTCGTCCCCACAATCGCAGCATCCATCATCATCATCATCACCACATGTGTCATCACCGCATGTGTCATCACAGGTATCCTCCTCACAGTCGCAGTCGCACTCCTCATCATCGTCATCCTCAGGGCAATCATCCTCGCTGGGCGGAGGTTGCTGGCAACAACTGAAGCAGTCCTGTTGCTTCGCCGGCTGTTGTTGCTTGGATGACTTTGCACTCGTACTCAAACAGGAGCTGGGCTGTTTTGGGGGACACTGGAATAAGAGGGAATAAGAAAAGGTAGTGTTATTTACTAAGGAAAGTGGATTTTTCACATGATAATGAACATTTACTCTATTCCAAAGTTATAACTCTATTCCAGTTTGAACTCCACCAGAATAGGAGAAGATCATGTTATTCAGCTCAAACTCAAACAGGATCTAAGCTGTTTTTGAGAAAAGGGACATTGGAGTGAGATATAATCATGTTATTTATCAAGAAAAATGAATTTTTTATAGCCTGTTCGAGCATAGAATACTTTGTGGCAAGAAGATAAAATGACTTAAACTTGGTCTATATTGGTTTAAAAATTGTGAGTTTGGTTTTTTTGAACAACTATTAACCGAGCTGGAGACATTTTTCTATCTTGTCAGAATGTCTTCTTATTTGCTCAACCAGACTAGAAACGTGAATTGTTCACATAGAATAGAAATTGTTACAAAATAATAGTAACTCAATTGAAGCTCGAACTTGAACTAGAGCTGAGCTGATTTTAAGATGAGAGACGCTGGGTTAAGAGAAGGTCATGTTATTAACTGATAGGAGTAAATAACTGTTTGCACGATGTTAGCAATTTACTCTAGTTATATTCAAGGCATGCGAATAGGCCTATTGAGAGGTGCTTCATTTATTCATTAATCGATTTCCTTGATATTCATAAATTCATTCATTCATTAAACAACTTATCTATTAATTCAGTATTCAGTTTGATTTGATAGTTTTTTATATAGGCTAGCCTATAGTCGGAAGTTCCCCACTAAGAAAACCATATGCATGATGCATATATAGGCCTATGGATGTATAGTTCCATTTTACTTTTGAAGCTGTTTCCCTTCTTATCATAATATTCAAACTTCTATCAATTACTTCTGAAATCATTCAGCCTATTTTGAATAGATTATCATCAACATTTTAACCTCGCAGAAGAATTCAAACGATAAGTACCATAATAATTATGGAAAATAAATCAAAATTCAGTCGGAATACTTCATGAAAAATACTTACTTTCGGTGGACACGCTGGCGGTTTGTTGCAACCTGAATTGTCTGATTGCTGGTTAGCGAAAGCGCTGGAATTTGGTGCTTTTGCTGTCTCCTTTCCAGAGCAAGCCTTGCAAGGAGAAGCCTGTGGTTGTTGTTTCTGAGGCGCTCCCCCCTGACATGGTGACGTTTGAGTTTTTGGTTTTTCACAATGTACTGGACAATTATTTTTTGCATTTTGACTTTGTGACTGACATTTGTTCTGAGTTTTTGGCTGGCATTGGGTGCGTGGTGGTTCTTGGCACTGTGCTTGCGCACAACCAGATTTTGAAGATTTATCTCCACATCCCGACGAAGCGTTGCAGGCAGAATAGTTGGACATTTTTAAATTTGAAAAATATTGTTCTCGCTCAAAACACAAAAAAATTTAGCACCATCAACTAGAGTCCACCTCTTAGTCAATGTAACTGTTGCATAACTAGCTAAATTTCACGCAGTCGTTGATTCTCTACAAGGAAACTTATTTATAAAAACTTACCGAAAACTGTGAATTTTATGGATGAGATTGCAAAATAATAGTTTAAAATTTAGAAATTTATCTATGGTTTAGTTGAGTAGTAACACCATTGAATTTTGATTATGAGAATGAGACTGTTTATAAGCACTTTCTTGGTATTCGTTTGTGTCAATGATATAAACAGCTGGAATGAAATTCATAAATTAAAAAAATCCTTCTGACAGATGATTCTTGAATTATGAAAAAAGGTCGATGAACGAATACTAAATTTTGATTTTTTTAAAGTTGATGAAGCTCGATGAATTTTCATTATCCTATTTCTTTATATAATTTATATTTTTTATCGACCTCGTCTCCTCTATAATACGATACAGAGGATTCATTGAAGAAAACTTTTCAACTACACAACTTCAATGGTCAAATTTGTTGTATTTTCGTCGTATCATTGATGTATGATTGACACTTGATATCGTTGCCAGTGGCTGCGGCTTCCAGAGTAGGTGTTGGTCATATGGATACTGATGAATGTATAAGGTTAATATGATATAAGGTATAATTATAAGGTTATTTATGTTGTGGAGATGCAGCAGCCCAAAAAAGTGGTTCGCCAATCAGCTCCTGGAAGAAAGGAAGGAAGGATATAGTAGCTTTGACAGTAAGAATAATATTTACTATTCAATGAGCTTTCATGCATACTCCATGTCTTCAAACTCAGACTAGGGACTAGATATTCTCATATCTGAGAATATCTATCTCGGATTTATAATTTATAGAAATATATTCTCTTTCTGAGAATATCCTAATGCTAGTCTTAATGCAAGTACTAGCTTTTTCCATCCTATTATCCGATGTAACAAATATTTTTCTAATCATATTATTTTCGATTTTTTTTTATAAATAAAACTACTACTCTGAATACTAGACACAATGATTTGAATATAGATTGCATGTATAACATAGCCTCTGAATACAAAGGAGGTCTCACTTTTATCTAATCTGGACAACTTGTTGCCATATTCAATACTAGTTTCAAGCTTGATTCAGTGTGTTGTGAGCTTGAACCCGCCTTGTGTTCAATTAAACATCCATTTGACGAGTGATGTGTGAGTGTGTGAACCCTGGTCCAATATTCCTTTCCCTTTGTATAGTCTGCCCAAGCAGAAAAGACATTCTGGCAAGTTGGGAAAATGAGTTCAGCTCGGTAAATACTGGTTCAAAAATTATTAATTCGATTTTAAATTGTAGAGCAGAATCTTTCTCACAATTTGAGATTAAATTTATAATTTTCGAACCAATATTGACCGAGCTGAAGTCATTTTCCCATCTTGCCAGAATATCTTCTCTGCTTGGACAGACTACACATTTCTGTCTCAGTTGGCTCCTAAAGCACTACACCGCGATAACGGCTCATACTCTGTAAACCAATTAGTCCTAAATCCCCATCCTTGGCTGGCAGCGTTCTCTATCAACTAATTTCAAACTTAATATCGGGACCCGCTCTTTCACAATAATGGTGGGGATTTGTGTACTGTGTACATCTTGAAAATTAGGTTCCAACTAATTGCCAGATTGAGATTCAGTTCGAGTTCGCAGATGAGATATTGAGAACTTTATGGAAGTTAAAAATAGATGATGATCTGAGAGGATCTGCTGAAAAACTTTGTAGCAAGTTTGATAGGATTGAGAATTAGTGATGGAGGAAGAAATAATTTTCTTCCTGGTTTCTCGCAATTATTTGTCCTTGGAATTCGAAATTCGGATACTGAACGATTTTCTCTTTGGGGTAGATTCTGAGATACTCATTGCACTGGCGGCTCGTGCCCGCGAAAAAGACTTCACCTTACAGTAAAAGATACGGGTTCTTCACCTGTTTCGTGGGTACGAGCCGCCAGTGACTCATTGCTCTCTGAATACGATGTTTGCATTGATTATAATAATATTAGAGAGTAGGTATCGATGAGTGATGATTGAGTGAGTACTTCGAGCAGTATAGTTTTACAAATGGAATTACGAATTTTCCAAACCGTGCTTGAAATTCATTAGTAATTGAAGGTTTTCAACGAAAATATTTTCCGTCAATCACTTATCGTAATATGTGTAGCAGATAATTTGAATCAAATTTTGAAACGAACTGAATTCTCTTGTTGAATTGCTTATGTTCTCTTATTACGTTGATCGCTCACGGAATCACAAGCATGTTTTCATAAATAGTTCAGTACGCAGGGAATTTTGTAACGCTAATTTCTGCAAAAGGCGGTGTATGCGATTTAATTGTTTTAATTGCATCATTAGGGTCCCAATAATGTGTATTCGAAAAGTGCACACAAAATTTCCCCCCGCACAACTTTTGAGAGCCAGAAAACCATGCATTAAAAACGGTCCACATTTTTATAGGTACATTCTTATAGTAAATTGTAGAGGACAAAATTCTGCATCGATTGAGAGAAAGAAAACAAAAATCGGTCGAAAAGATAACGTTTTACATTCATTCAAAAAACACAATTTTTTCCAAATTTCCCAAGAAATTGTTTAAATTCTTCTGTAGCTCATAAAGTAACAGAGAACTGTATTACCTCTCTCCCTAAAACTTGTGGATCATAAAAAATTGAGTTCAGAAAGTGCAAAAAATTCATATTCGACCAATTTTTGGAACATTAAAAATCACTTTTCCAAAAATAAAACAGGCTACAGGTGGTTTTTTCTTCATTTTGCTGTTATGTTGGACATTTAAAGTTCAAATAGAGCATATCTTGTATTTCGTAGTCTACTTGGATGACTTACCATCAGAATAAATACTCCACTGCTCTAAATCCAAATTATTTTTGATACAAAGGACATTCAAGGAGTAAGGTCATCCCTAACTTTTGTAAGAGTGAACGGATCCTGATAAACTATAGCTCATTATTTTCAGCTTGAAAAGGCAATTCTATTTCGTAAATCATATGTTGAATTTGGTCATAATTGAAGAATTCTATCACCTAGAGTACTTTGAGCCCATTCCTATATACAGAGAAAAAGGCCACTTTTTGTTTTCAAATGCCTTGGAAGCCATTGATGGGAAAAAGTCGCATTTGGGCTCAAATTGTAGACAAATATCTCGTCTATCGTTTGGTATGAAGAAATTATTAGTTGGAACTACTTAGAGTGCTTGTATTTACAGTAACTTGGAATAAAAAAAATTTTCTCCTATTTTTTCACTATTTTTATTTATGTAATTTAATTCTAAATTGATAATGATTATAGTTATGATTGCATTTTTGAGCTTAAATTGTAGAGAATTTAATTCTCTACAATTTCAACCGTATTTATTATCTACAATTTAAGCTCAAATGCGACTTTTTCCCATCAATGGCTTCCAAGGTAGACGCATTTGAACACAAAAAATCGCCTTTTTCTCGGTTTATATGAATGGGCTCAAAGTACTCTAGGTGATGGAATTCTTCAATTTTGACCAAATTCAACATATGATATATGAAATAGAATTATCTCTTCAAGCTGAAAACAATGAGCTATAGTTTATTAGGATCCGTTCACTCTTACAAGAGCTAGGGGTGTCCTTGAATGTCCTTTGTATCAAAAATAATTGGGATTTAGAGCAGTGAAGTAATTATTTCGTGATCAAATTGATTAAGTGATCAAAGTAGACTACGAAATACAAAATAGGCTCTATTTGAACTTTAAATGTCTAACATAATATCAAAATGTTGAAAAAAACCACTGGTAGCCTGTTTTATTTTTGGAAAAGTGATTTTTAATGTTCCAAAAATTGGTCAAATATCAATTTTTTGCACTTTCTGAACTCAATTTTTATGATCTACAACTGTTAGGGAGAGGGGTAATACATTTCTCTGTTACTTTATGAGCTACAGAAGAATTTAAACAATTTTTTGGAAAAAATTGTGTTTTTTGAATGAATGTAAAACGTTATTTATTCGACCGATTTTCGTTTTCTTTTTCTCAATCGACGCAGTCGTCTCCTCGTCGTACCTCTACAATTTACTATGAGAATGTACCTATAAAAATGTGGACCGTTTTTCAGTTATATGCGAGAAACTAAAAAAGTGCATGGTTTTCTGGCTCTCAAAAGTTGTGCGGGGGGAAATTTTGTGTGCACTTTTCGAATACACATTATTGGGACCCTAATGAAGCAATTAAAACAATAAAATCGCATACGCCACCTTTTGCAGATAAAAATCCCTGCGTACTGCACTAAAAGATTTCAAAACTGGTAAGAATATATTAAAGTGAACAAAATGGAATACAGTCAAACTCCGATACGAAGTTTCTCGAGGGAATGAGAGAGAAATCACTCGTATCATGTATAATAGAGCTAGGTCCGTAATAGAGGCTGCATCATAACTATAGAATGCTACGTACGTGTGCTTGTGGCTAGGGCTCTATAAAAAGGGAGTAGACGCACGGTCCGCCATTCTGTGGTCAACTTTTAGCGCCAGGTTTGAATTCATTCAATTCGACAGTCAAACATATGATTAATGATAGAAATCATGTTAGAAAAAAATAATACTCACTTCACAGAGCATTGAATTTCCAGTCTGGCATTTTTTAAGTCAAAATTTTAACCTTGATTCATCTTCCTGAATCTGGTAAATTTGTATTTTTTAATTTCAGTTTTATGATAAAAATGGTTATATTTTTTGCAATTTCATGCTAAGCAATATGAACCATTTTATATGAAAAAATAACCTCCAAGATTCCAAAACAATAACTTAATTCATTTGCTCAAATTGATAAACATCTGTTGATCGTCTCTATCATCAAAAATATTTATATGAATTCAAACCTGGCGCTAAAAGTTGACCACAGAATGGCGGACCGTGCGTCTACCCCCTTTTTATAGAGCCCTACTTGTGGCATAATATATAGTGCTACTAATATATAATGCTACTACAGGTGATTTTGGAATGAATTCGTTACATTGGGGTTTGAAAATTGAGACTGCGCTGAATGAAGACTACTTGATGGTTTTTCATCTCCTGTAACAAAGATAGATTATTGTAAGAGCTCATTTACCTCAATCTACTTATTGGATCAGTTGATGAATGTTTCAGAACCTTTCGAAATTAAATTCATATAATAATCCCTTGTCAATGTCCTTCATCAAAGAAATATTACTATTTCCAGATCATAAAGATACACAATCACTTCCAATCGAGTAATCTAGTTACACAATAATCAAAGAGGTTCTAGGTCTCTACAGAAATTATATCATGATTATCGCAGTCGTCATAAGAGTATAATTCTGATCACGCGACTCAAGTGGTTAGTGCTACAAAAGCATTACTGTAAACTCATTTTATTCGAGTATGACGTCAAAAACCTCATAAAGTCTCGATTAAAATACTACTGTGAACTCATTACATCAACTATTTCATGAAATTTAAAGAAGGTTCCAATATGTACGGTACAGGGTGCAGCATGAACCTCTACTTTAACTAATCCCGTTACGGTATTCCTTCGTGTATTCATTCTTCTACTCTTGATTGCTTTTGGATGAGTGACGTTTTGAACCAAACTCTCATTAGTAAAGTGCAACCTACCCTGCCAGGTCTCCTCGCAATTGAAAGTCATATAAATATTATTTATAATTTTCGCATTTATGGTTCAAATTAAGGCAGAAGAGGAAAAATGTTCTTCAGGTTTACAGTATAGTTTAACCTTATTATACAGTTAAACCTCACCTAAACGGGGAAAATTCCACCCCTATGCTCACCTACAGCCAACCGAAACCTTGGGAGTCTATTAGAGTCGGTCCAAGCAAAGAAGACATTCTGGAATGATGGAGAAATGACTCTAGTTCGGTCAATATTGGTTTTAAAATCATATATTTGGTATCAAATTTTAGATTAGAACGCTTTCTACAATCTAAAACCAAATTTTTCAATTTTTAAACTAATATTGACTGATTTAGAGTCATTTTCTCATCTTGCCAGACTGTTTTTTTCGCTTGTACAGACTACTAGGCTATAGCGAGCACCCTTGAACCGTAAGTGGAACTTCTGACGAAAATCATGCAGTTTCCGACTGAAGTGAATTATAAGCAGTTGGATAAGTTGGTATTGGAAATGAGCAAGGCTCTCGGTTAAGCTGGAATGAGATTGCTATGCTAGCAAATGTATTGGAAGCCACAAGAAGTCGTGAACGGCAGATTTAACGACTAGCATTAGCATGAATACGGTCTCGAAAACTGCACTCACGTTTCTAGACAGCTTCGGCAGACTTCTAGGGGTTATTTCAGGGGAGCACATTGGGAATTCCAACACAGTCGTAAAAGATATAGTTCGACAGAGGAGAGAGAGGAAGAGTGAAGAGAGAGAACACGTTACAAGAAATTTGCATACTGATTAGTTCAGCTGTCTCTTATTAAACAGCTAGGGTTGAATGCGAGGAAGGGGAGGGGGGTTGGTATGGTCGTTTCAATTATTGTGGTATGCAAAACTGTGCGCTGCATTTCCGGGAGATTAATTTTTGATGAGATGCTCGCCATGAATTGAATTTTACTACTTTACCGGAGTTGCAAATAGAATAAACAAAATATTGCTAATTGATTCCATGTTGTCCCAGAAATTGTTGGACTGGAATATTGCTCCTTAATTAGTGTTCGAGTAATGAATCAAACAGGAATTGGAAGGAATTAGGATATAATAGATCCGACAGATAGAATCGAACCTGTCGATATAGACTAGTATCACGGATACTAGGATCCGAAACTAGTATTGTTAAGGATTCAATCAAACAACTGATAGATGACAAATAATGAACTTCATCATCATCTTATTGATGATTCTTTCTATCTGGTTTACAATGATATTTATTTATTCATCCATTTACAGAGAATAATAAACTTTTCAAATGAAAATACAAGACGTTGTCAAACCACTGATGTATTGAAAAATCGAGATACCGGTTTCGGTTGTTACACCATCATCAATCTCTGGTAAACTTTGATTTTTCAATAAATCAGTGGTTTGACAACGTCTTTACTTTTCATTTAATATGGATAACTACCACAATATCACCTTCACAACTACTCAAAAAATAATAAACTTATTGGCTAAAAACACAGACTAGCGTCCAAAACCTTTTTATACCAAATTTTGATAAATAAAGAGTTCGAAACTAGGTTATCTTTTTTGCAGCACTTTCACAATAATTTATAGTCAAGGAGAAATACCGTAATATACAGATTTCGAATTTAGAGTTGAGTATGATAGAAAACGAACACAAAGAACTCTCATACTAGATATTTGATCTGAGCATATTTTCCAGTTGAGCATCATTTGTTATGAAAAGAACCTCATAGCAGAACCTTGCTGTTGAATTGCAATAATCCTAATCGATAAAAGCGATTACAGAGAGTTTTGTGCTCGCATCCTGTGTACTTCCATGTAGAGATCACAAAGATTTCCGTGGCTTAGTAAGGTTTTTTATTTATTACATCGGGAGAAAAACGAACACAGTTCGTTCTGTTTGCAGGCGCTGGGTTTGAAAAATGACAGTCAACGTAATCTTCCATGTTACCCTTTGGATGTTGGGATTTTCCGAGAAAATAAGTTCTTCATAGAGAGAAAGCTCACTCCTAGTGCTAAGCTTATGTAGCTGTCTCATCCTTTTACCTCATAATAGCCTACTTGATTTTCTTCTACTTTTATCCAGACAGTGAGTGAAATTTATGATCTACAATAACATGAATTCTTATAAAATATCATGGAAAGATTAGATCATTAGAATATTCAGAAGCGTTTTTGAAAAGTGTGTGGAAGGAGATATCTACAAGTACACGAAACATAAATTGTATGATAGAAATATTAACCTATTCATTCCAATCAATCAAAAACATACTATTATAGAACAATAAAAACCTTGTAATTGTGTTCATTTGATCTAATGACAAACATACAATAAAATATAATACAATAAAAAAACAATAAAAAAATAACAAACATACAATAACATAGAAATGAAAAACCTTAATATTTTATCTCGATAAATTTTAATTTTGATTGAAGACATAGTCTACAGCATGTCTGGAAAAGTTGAATATACATGAAATATGAGTAAATGGCTGGAATAGATGAATATCGTAACAAATATATTATATGTATGTAGTTGAAAACGTAGGAATTTTTTGAACGTATAATGTGTCTAAATATCAATACATATCAATAGAACAATATTATAATATTGTACAATTATAATAATCATAACACCTGAGTGATAAATCATATGGTATCATACACGATACACTTGAAGCACATCTACAGTATACCTGTTTTTCGAAATAATGTTTAGGCTGATCTTTTTGTAAAAATTAATGTGTATCAATCTTTTTCAAACAATCAAAATGTTTTGTGAACACTGTTTCTACTCTTCTTCCACCCTCCCATGGAACCTATTTGAGTAACGTAGGATTTATTCCCAGTAAAAGTTTGCTCACGTCTTGCTAAAAAGGCCTACAAGCAACTTTACTCGTCGGATCCATCGTTTTTTGTCAAACTAAATGAGACCGAAAGTTGCTCTCAATCAAGGAAGCGCCAACGTTTATTCAGTCACGCTGGCAACTGGCTGAAGTTTGATGAGTTTTTCCAGACTATCTAAGCTTTCATTGTCATAATGTGTAGTCTGTCCAAGCAAAGAAGGCATTCTGGTAAGAAAGGAAATTGACACCAGCTCTGTCAATATCGGTTTAAAAATTATAAATTTGGTCTCAAATTGTAGAAAAGAATGTTTTCTACAATTAGAGACCAAATTTATAATTTTTGAAGAAATATTGATCGAGCTGTAGTCATTCCCCCATCTTACCAGAATGTCTTCTTTGCTTGGACAGACTATATGAGAAAACTTCCGATTCGAGCAAATTTTACCGGCTTGCAGGCGTTGTGACTTACGACAAAATGACGAAAGTTGAATTCGTTATAAAAGTTTGAAGGGTTTGTGTATAATGTTTTGCCGGGCGAGTACCTACTAGCAAAAAAACTTGCTCTTTTGATAATATAATGACTGAGTCTCTCCTTGAATCAGATTTTTTGTGAACTCGTTTCCACTAGAACACCTTCTATCGAAAATAAAGTTTCACTAATGATGAAAAGATCATTCACAATCAATTTTACCCATTCCTACTTACGATTATTTTGAAGATTTTTAATTGACGGATTTTAGGAAGCAGTAGTGATTCAAAGTAACAAAATTGATACGCAATCGTACAGGAAGGAAGCTCATCACCACAAAATTGCAACGTGGAGATGTAAAGTGGGTGGCTCGTTGGAGGAGTGATAAAGCGTCGGTCTGATAACCAGGTGGACCCTGGTTCGAATCCCAAGCGGAGAACAATTTTTGACCACAGCACAATCACATAGACACGACCACCCCGTCTTTCGGAGGAGACGATAAGCTGTCGGTCCCGACTACCTAAAAAGTAGTCGTCATCTATCATCCATTTCATTACCCACGCACAAGCCTATGAGCTTATGTGGGCTTCACCCTCATAAACAAACAAACAAAAGTGAGATTAGCTCATTCCATAATGTTGAAAATTGGGAAAAATAATAACTAATTGCTCTCTTGAACTAATCAGTGTTTTATCATTACTAATTCAACTTGAAATAACTTAACTAAACTAAGCTCAAATGTTCAATAATTAATTAAGAAATAGAATCACCTTATTCCCAATGGGCACCAATCCATGAGAATTGCAAATGTCTCATATCAACGACCTTCCTCCCAGTATCGTTTTTGGACTCTGTATCACTTCTGCGTGTCACTACTGCGTATCAGATATCTGCCGTGTGAAGAGAGGTCTTTAGACAGTGTATCTCTCTAGCATTGATTTTACTTGACTCAATAATAGAAACTTTCTGCACTTCATTTATTTAACTTTGTCAGATGAATTTACAAAAGTACCTTTCCATGAGTTCTGACCTCATTTTCGTATTATGAACTCTGAGTTCGTATAATGTATTATTGAACCAGAGAAGGAATCAAATGAGAACGTCTCATTCAATTGTGCTTCGCCAGACTTGACATGTTTCAACTTCAAGATGAGTAGAGAGGAACAAAGCTTGCATCTAATGTACCGTACATTGTACAATTTCCTCCCATGTCTAACATAATAGGTGACAGTTCCCTCTGTTCCTTTCTATTTCTCTAGAAAATACTCGTCTTTCTCAAACTTGTTCCTCTCTTATTCCGTCACTTCTGACTTTAATGTTTTCCTTTGTGTACTTCATGAGCTGATTGTCTTCTATTTTGTATATTCAATATTTTCACTTCTCTTCTTCAAATTTTCTTATATTAATTTAATATTTCTCTTCTTCACCCATCCATCTTCGTAGCCTCTTCCAAGTGCCATCAATTCCTTTACTCATTCTTTCATACCACATTCTTCATTATTCTATCGTGCCTCTTTCCCTCCTACCCTCTACAATCATTTTTCTCTATTTTTCCCTCCTTAGCTATTCGATTCTCTACAATAATGCATTCGTATTTCTCCTGTTACTCATTTGCAATCTAATTATATCCCTCCTACTCTGCTTTTTTCTTTATAAACTCATTTCTTCATTTTGAAACTCCTTATTCCTCTTTACAACACTTCCTTCTTGATTACTCATTTCCTTTTCTTTTCCCTTCCTCTTTTCTCTTCGTTCATTTCATCTCTCGATTCCTCTATTCTCTCCCTTTCTCTTATTTCCTTTCTCCATCTTCTCTCCTCTCCATACATTATCTTTTCTATTTTTACCTTCTTCCCCCTCGTTCTTCTCTCCGAATTTATTCCTCATTTACTATTATTCTTCCTCCTTTCCTCCCAATTCTTCTTGATTTTTCTTCGTTTTCCTTGTTTATCTCATCACACTTCTTCCTTTCCTCCTTTCTGATTAATTCAATTTCAAATCTCCAATCTGAATCTCTGATCTAATATCATTCCTCTCGTTAATAGTTCAATATTATTGCAGTCTAGATTCGTAATTATATTTAAAAAATTAAACTTTAAACTTAGGGCTATTTGAAATAATTGATAGATGAAATGAAATAAATCAAATACCCTTTTCTAAACTTTCAAAGTATCATTTTCACACAGACATGTTTCAAGCTTTAGCCCATTTTCAATTATATTTTATTTTAATTACTTGAAAAAATTGTATTTCCTACTGAAATAAAGTTATTCTATTTCACCTCTATCCATTTTCTTTCTATCTTTTTTCTTCCTTATTCCTACGCCTCCATATACCAAACTTCCCCACTGTTATATCCCCTTCTTCTCACAATTTCCCGCAATATCTACCACATTCTACTACGAGACAAAGAGTAAGAAAGCCTGTCTTTGCCACTGGGAGCCGACATTACTTTCTCCCAGTTAACCATCAACTTCACGTCACGTTCACGTCTGTCTGAAGTCAAGGAATGTCTGTTCTCCGACAAAATTCAACTTCTTGTTCCCATTTTATTGAATGCAGACCCTACCATGTCGGATGTTGGAAGCATTCATCATTTTAAGTCCTTGCTCGTAATGGATACATCATATGTGACACTCGCTACTATCATGTTATGTATGAAAGTAAGAATAATCCCAAGTCAGAGATGATATCAAACAAATTACTTATGATTGGATCAATGTGGACTAGTTCAATCAGGATAATGCTACGATATGATCTCTTATAGTTATTTTTTGTTAATTGAAGTCTATTAGTTTATCTGTGAATGCGACGATACCTTGTGAGGTTGGACTGCCCAATCAGATGAATATAAGTAGTATACATCCGAAAAACCTAACTGGCGACTAGCCAACACCTAATATTACTTCTATATAATTGTAGGTAGGTGTTGGATTTTCTACGGTGTTTTTTGAATGATGTTATTTTTAAACAATTGATGCTGTACTGTAGAAGTAGATTTACGAAAAATTTGCAAGTTTTGTTGTTAGGTGCTATAATACGCCTAGATGAAATTCATCTACATTCAAAATGGGTTGGAGTCAAATATTGCATACCTTTCTCCAATTGAACTTTCTCAAAGTCAGTGACTGAAACGTCAGAAGTCTTCCACAAAGACAGTGGAATCAGCAGTTATGGACTTTTCATAGATTTACCTATTTTTTAGGAAAGACAAAGACCTGCATATAACAACCAGGAGCTGAAAAGTATATTGGAATACAACTCACAAATTCTAGAAAGCAGCTTGAAAATTTTTAAGCTTCAAAAAACCTCTACATAATCGTAGTACCGATGAAGATATGGAGGAGAAATTAGCATGGAATATTCAACGACTGTTCATGTCATGTTGAAAAAATTCACAAAACAAGACGAATATGAAATATAATAGAAAACTTTTCGCGAACGATAATAATCTTAAACAGCGGAGAGGATGCGGGGAAGTGACAGAGAAGATTTCGAATCCTACTGAAACAAATTAACTCAACTTTGAAAGTTTCAACAACTTGAAGAGATATAGTTAGCGAAGTTAATAGCCGGAGTTGCAATCATCTAATGCTTTCTGGATGAGGGAATTCTCAAGTAGTAGTGGACTCCGAACTCGTTTGGATGCCTTTACTAAGTCGGTAAAAAAGTCATTTTGCGACTAGAACTTTTTAATCTCGATTTCGTCTTCCTATTCTCGAAAAAGTATCGAATTTTCTGTTCTATTGTTTAATATGAGAGAACTTCTGGTTCTGAAGTAGCTTGAACCATCAAATTATTCATTGTTAATATTGGAATATAGATTAGTTATGCTGAAGAAGTTTTAGAAGTTGAAAAATTTTATCTTGTATCTTCCAATAATATACTTTACAGCCCGGGATGAGTGTAAGCAGAAAGGAATAGTATTCATCAGGATGTGTTCATCTCCAACATTGGCAATGACAATCCAAAAGTTCAATAAGACTGCATCACTCTGATTGATAATTAATTTGATTCATGAAATTAAACTAAAATTTTGTCATTGACTTGACTGGAAGGGCTCCTCAAGTTCCCTAAACATGAGGCTTCTGCACTGTCTACGGAAATGTAGTCTACTATCACCAAAATATCTATAATATTCACATATAATATTCAAAGGTAGCATTCCCAAGCTGAATCAGTAATAATGAATCAGTAGATAGTGAAATCCACTTGAAAATGAATTAAAAAGGGTGAATTTTACTATTATTTATTGATTCATTAGTAGCCCTCATGAATAACATAGTAATATAGGTAGCCCTAGAACATTAATAATCAAGTTATGTGGATAGAGTTGCGCGGCTTGAGCTGCCGCTTGGGAATACTGCCTTAGCCTTCTCAGACATGAGGAAGAACTCGAAGAAATAGTGTCTCTCATTAAACTATCCTGAATATTCATTTATGGCTGATTGCATAAAAATATAACTCCTCAGTTATACTTTTTACTTTAATTTATTTATTAAACTCAATACATCAATTTATTGATGGACACATATAATCGGATAATTAATTTTTCTATATTTTTTCATTTCATAATATTTTCCAAATAATTGATCATGATTTTTGAGAGATAAAAAGAAGACTATCCAAACTAAATCTTTATGATTAAACTGAACTAAACTGAATTTATTCTTTATTCTTTATTCATACATCGATACAACTACTTTAATTGGGAGGAAAAAATAGGCATAGCCTGTGCTATTCCTCTCCCAAAAATTTTATAATAAAGTCAATATTCTCCAAAATGAGGTTATATGATATAATAGCACTGAGTAAACACATAATTTTCAATCCAGGAATAACACTGAAATTTTGAATTTGGAATGTTGATGGCCGGAATTGAATAAATATCATGCACCAAAGAAAACAATATTGAAAATTAAAAAAATATTGCACAAATTTGAAAGATTTCAAGCCAAAAAATCACTAAACTACTAATATTCATTTGAATTATTCATTTCTCTCCGTATTCTGATAAAATAATGGTCATAATAAGAGAATTAAAGACAAATGACGAGCTATTTGGTAAGTGCAAACGGGAAGAGGTTGAAATGTGGTTTGGCAGAGGTAGGCAGCCACAATGAGAGACTGTCTGCCTGGTGTGGTGAGAGAAGCCAGTTCAGTTCCTGTGGGAGCTCACAGTGAGCTGCTCAAGAATATTAAACGTGCAGCGATAGAAAGCGGTTGGCCTACTAATTTGTTCATGGTGATAGATGGTGCTTAATGAATTCATTTTGCTAGAACAGCTAGAATTCCAAATGAAAAAGATTGAGATATTATTGAATTATTCGGAAATGGAATTGGAATTGAATGTTTTTCTTCTTTAGCCTCAATAATTTAATCCCTTTTTTATCCATCTTTTCCGATCCAGAGCTGTATTTTTCAGTTAGATGTAGCTCGATCCTTGGTTAACGATCCTTGGTTATTTGTTTCAAATATTGCAGCCGGGGTCTTCCACAAGCCCTTTTCAATTTATAGAAGTTAATTATAATTTGAAGATCATAAATAATCTTCAATCAAATGCTTCCAGGTGGATAGCAAATTTAGTTTGTGATAATGGGGTACTTTTCACAACATTTAATTGAACTTGCTTTTATCAATTGAAAATCCAGGTTCTCTAATCTATAGAGTCTGTATAACCAGTCTCTGATTATACCAGAGACTGATTATAAAGTCTATTTACTCTCATCTATATTTCTATTACTGTATTACATGTTCAACTCATAAGAGCTATTTTCAAACACTATAAATCAAACAGATGAAACATATCACTAGCACGACAATGATTTAGCTAATTTTGCATTGTACGGAAGTAAAAATCACCAACATTGGTGAATGACAAACTGAAAACGTAACAGTACTTGGAAAAACAATGTTCCGTAGGGCTCTCAGTGAGCTAGATTCAATAATTAAAGAACAATCAGTTATTATTGTTCAAGATGACAATATTAGTGCTCAATAACTCAACACTATTCAAGGCTTTAATACGAAGTCTACTTGAGTATGCAGCACCAGTCTGGAGCCCCTATCAAGTCACATACATAGCAAGATTGGAGAGATTGCAGAATAAATTTCTCAGGTATCTCTTTTATAAAAGGTTTGGTCAGTCCTGTGAGTATGACTTTCCTACTCAGCAGTTGAGGACGCTGTTTGGGGTTGAGAGTCTTAAGCTTAGGCGTGAAATCGCATCATTGATTATTTTTTATAAGCTTCTAAGAAATGATGTGGACTCTCCCTATCTGCTTGGAAGGATTGGATTTGCTGTACCCACTCTTGGCCGAAGGTGGCATCCCTTGTTCAATGTCCAAAGGGCAAGAACGGTCAGCAGGTATTTCACTCCATTCAACCATATGCCTCGGCTACTGAATGGTCTGGGTGGTGAGGTGGACGTTTGTTCTGATTGTCCATTTGCATTTAGGTCAAAAATAAGCAAACTTCTGATACAGCGTGGGGATACCTGAGGTTTTCTTTTTAGGCTGATGAGTGGGATACTCCTTGGTCTTGTCTTGAATGTCTCACATTATTTTGAAAGTTTAATTGAATAATCACTCACAACATTCGTATTTCCAATTTTTATTTATTTATATTTTTGGCTATTATGTCCTTTTATTGAATTTCTCTCTTAGTATCTTCTCTGTAATCTTCCCTATTTTTATGATTTCTTATCATCATCATCATCATCATCATCATCACCATCACCATCACCATAACCATCATCAACAATCTATCATTAGCCATTAGCAGCCTCTTTGTCACATGTGAGTTACTGTATCTTTTATTTTCTTACATTCTAAGTTACTCTGTTTTCTATTTTTATTTTCGATTGTAAAGTGCTTAAATCATTGATTTTATATTATATTTGAGTTAAGGAAACATATCTGGGCATGTCCTGTTGTTTCCATCTTGTTTGATGAATAAATAAATAAATAAAAACTATTCAATCAATCTGCCATTTGAGCACACTGAGAATTTCAGAGAACATGGTTAGAACTAAGCTTTCTCCCTTCCTCCATTAATATTATTATAATTATTATAGCACCATTATTATAGGATTGATCTATGATACCCCTATGAGAATAATTAATCGCTCCGAACAGGATTATAACAAAGTTATGATGTTGAATTAACATATTAATATGATAACCATGACAAGCATGAATGTCAAGCTGTCGCTCATATCAGGAAACCATATCAAGTTATTATAACTACTCCCCGTTAATCAGCGTCTCATTTCACATATAACTGCAACACAGTAGTTAGCATGAATTGGTGCATGAAGTTAGCATGAGAGGTAGACTAGATGTTACTAAATTTTGAAATTTAGCAGAATTAAATGAAATAAGTTCCTATTTTTCATGTTCACAATACATATATAATAATAATAATAATATTATACAAGATATGTGACAATTCCATGATGAATCGGGGTATAGAGCATAAACAGTATTCATAAAATAATAATGTCTGCTAAACACAACCAATTTATCAGACTTGTGGCGAGCTATTGTAAATTAATGCCATCACAAAGTAACCAACAACAACAATGAGAACCTCAAGGACACTGTATTTTCTACACAGCGCGTTTCAACCTACAACGAACTACGAACTCATGAATAAATATGAATCTCTGCCATCCTTCATGATTGAGTTTTTATTGAAGAGTGCTGTGAAGGTGAAAAAGATGCAAATTAAAGTCCAGTTTTCCTCCAATGTAGATCTTGTAGCATGCTACAGTCACGATTGGGAGATTCCCATGAATATTGCATGGAGACCGACGCAAATATATTATTGGGTGCTTATTTTATTCCCTGGATGAAGAAATTGATTTTGGAAAGAGGGAAAGTGCCATCACATTCAAGATTCATAGGAAAATATGAATACTGAAATAGTTCACGCAAAGAGAGACGCACCAAAAGGAGAGCTCCTTCAAATCCTTACTGAGGATCAAGATTTCCCATCTTGAGGAAATCTACCAGCAGAATTTATCCCATCATTTCTGAAAAATCGGCGAGGTGTAAGTCCCTTCTAGATTCCTCGCCAATAGCTAAACTCTTTAATTCATACGATAATAATATAAGAATCATGTGAAAAATTTTTTCTCAAGTTGATGATCGCTAACTTGAAAGAATAATAAGTTCAAATATCCATTTTACACGAAGAAATAAAATAATTCGGATGTGAAAAACTGCTACAGTTTTTTAATAAAACAGATGTTAATTGAATTTGAACCATTCGCAGACGAAGACGTTAATTAATGTCGTATTGTTTATTGGAATTTTGAACTTTAATCCCAAAAAAATTGTAATTTGATTTTGCATTATTCATTATGTTCACTGTTAGAGGGAACAGATTCTGAATTCATTGAAGATTGAGAAATAATTTGGAGGATTCTAAAGTTAATTCATCTTTACAAATTTCTAAATTTTTTTTGTTTATAATCCTTATAGTATGAGCTTACTTAGTCAGCTCCTAATATATTTAACGGTATATTTTATGCTTGAATTATTCAACGATGTCTTCCCCTCTGTAATGTGATATTCTATACAAGAGAACTCCATTTGTAAATCTGTAAAGAACATCTTCATCCTTTAAAAATAACTCTTTTTTATAAGAGCAAAGATGAACCCGTTGGTCAAGCGACTCTAGAAGCAACTACATTGAGATGATCTTTTCAAACTTCCTCTAAGTGCACTGCATATTCTCTCATCTCCTCATTTGAATAATATTCTGTTGACTTTGCAACTTCTTTTCAATTTTCTACACCGAAAAAACTCCAGAATATCACCTTGGATGAATTGTGCGCATGCACTCACATTACAGGTTTTGAATATTTTTACTCGGCTTGTACTGCAGCTCGTAGAAGACATGTAAATTGTGTCATCATGCATTATTCATGGGCACTTGACATGGAACAACACAGCATCATGAAACTCGCTATCTTTTGATGGCAAAAGTGAGGTAAAATACCGCAAAACAATGAGGAACAACATGACTTGGCTAGCTGAAGTTTTATTTCCATTAGAATAATTATGAGGCTTAATATATAAGAATATGAAGTATAAGAGAAATAAAGGTTGAAATATAAATATAATCAATTTTTAGGTCGAATATAATTCTCCTTAGGGTAATTATTCATTATTTATTAAGTATTTCAAGCGAAGGTGATAATGAGCGAGTGATTGATGATGTTTACATGCTTCATAGAAAGCTCAAGTTTTTTATTAGTTTCTAGATTAGATTGGAAAATATGTGCATGAAAAACAAGATTAGAATGGGATGGGGAAATTTGAAAACTAAAATGTAATTTTGTATTTGAATTATTGTTGGATTTTCAATAACATTCAGAGAATTAACCAATTTCATTGAGTTCCCATCCGATTTGACCTGGAATGTTTTGAAACAGCTCTGAACACTGAACTAACTCACCAAGATTCTTTCTGGAAAAATTTCAAAAACAGTTTTGTAATCACGATTAAGATTGGGATCAATCTATGAAAAAAATCCAATAACTTACTTTGAGAAAATCACATCCACCTCTCCAATAATTACTATTTGTTTTTGTTTGTTTTTTGTATTGACGCAATACAGTAATATAATTCTGGTAATGGATGTCTGTGTTAACGGTATCATTTCCAAATATTTTTGGGTTCAGATCAATGTTACAAATCGCAGACATATACATAAAAGGGGAATCGGTAGTGATTGAGAACAGAATTCAACAAACAAGCTTACAGACAAAGGAAAAGATACGATACTTTTCGAAATGACTTGGAAGCGAATTTCGTTTTCCATCACAGCATCGATAAACTGAAAGTCTTATTCAGCCTCAGGCATTGGACGAATGAGAAAACACCCCGATCTTTGCTATCCAATTTCTTTCTCTCTCTCAGTTCTTCTCACCCTGAGGTAATACATCTCTTTCTTCCCAGAATCTATCTCTTTCTCACTTATTGAAAAGAATACCATGGCTATCTCCAATGGTTCATTGGCCTCAGGCTAGTAGCAGTGGTGTAGCACCAAATTGGAAAGCCCAGTAGAGGAAATAAAATTTCTCGATAAGCTACCATCCACCCCTTGTAAAGTTCAGAAGAATCTCGTTCGACAAAGTAATGAATAAGTTATAACATTGAATCAATTACGTAGAGTACAACCTCCGACTGGTAATGTTTGCCTCAAGGTCTACCTTAAACAAGTATAAATTCTTCTTTATGCTGATACTTTAATATGCTGAATAATCTTTGATGAATATTGAATTGTATCAATTCAGATTAATGTAATACTTGATTATAAGTATAATAACTATACTCCCTATTCATCGACAAAGTTGTTTTTCTTATATCCCTCAATTATTGTTCCAGTTTTACTATCTCGCAAACTTTATAACTAATGATTCGATAATTCACGGATGTAAAAATCACCCCAGTATCACACGATTTTTGGACGTCTGAATTTTTTCAGTTACTGATTTACTATCTTGGCAATTATATAATGTAAGCAAGGACACATGCTCATGCTTAGCTCTATTCAATTTATAGTAAAATTTATAAGGACGACAAAAAGCCGGACTCCCAGAAATCGTAATTTGTGAAACGAGACTTTTAGTTTGGTTCTTGTATACTGGTCTCATGATGAGACTCTCATTCAGTGAGAATAGGAAGAAAGTTATTTCTATTCTCTCTAGTCTCACCATAAAGCAATAATATTCATCGAGAGTGTACAGAAATCAAACAATTTTATCTCTCTTCATTTACTATTAAATTTTGTCCCTATAACTTTGATAAGTTGATAACTCGGAAACTCATCAATTTTAATTTGGTGGAGAAATATTAAAGATATCCCTGCCACTTCCATGATTTCTCTATTGACCTTTGTAGTCAATCATCGACCTCTGATTCACGTTGTGACATCCGTCATTTGCAATGTGATCCAACTCAACAAATACACAAACTATTTCGTGGGAGAACTTTGACCGCCACAAATGCCACCGATCAAAAATGTTCGAAACGTGTTTCAAACGGCAGCTTTGACGACGATTTACGCAAACGAGGAAGACACGCCGTCACAATACACTTCACATTGTAACGGCGAGTCTTCTCAGCTTGCGCGAACTATCGGGTTTCATTGCTGATGGAACGAATCAAACTCGGAATAATTTTGCAGCCAGGGCAGCTTCAATTGCGTAACTGGAACCAATCTTTATTCTAGAATGCGAAAGCAGGATCTAGTTGCAGAGGAAAGGAGAGCTGCCCCACAAAGTTACCTCCACGCAGTTGGCTGAAGAGACATTTGACTTGGAAAGTAAAGTGCTTGCCAGCCCCTTGACATTGAGCCTTTTCTTTCCTCTCCTTTTCCAGCATTTTTTGACATTGAGCAGTTCTCCTAATCAAAAGAGTCAACAGCCAAGGTATACCTCCACTTTTGTTGACTATAATCAGAATTCATCAGATTTCACTTCTCTTGTGGTATTTTTTTATAATTTTTTCGGTCTCATTGAATCATAATGCAGAAAAACTTCAATGAATCAGAGAGGAGAATCATTTTTTCCTTCCAAACAATATTTTTATTGAAATTGAAGTTGAAGTTGACTGAAAAGTGGTTCTAGTAGATAAATAACTTAATTATTATCAGTTGAGTTATTATCTGAATTTTTTTGGATTTCAATTTGAACTTTTTTCAGTGTAATTAAGGAACATTCTATTATGAACTAGATTCCAATACTTAAGGGGGCTGCTAGAGTTTATAGGGGGTATATCTATCCAGGAGCGGACCCCGGGGGGGGATTGAGGGGATACATCCCCACTCCCCGAAATTGCGAAAGTATCGCGTTAGCTCTCGAACAGTGCAGACGTACGTGGTGTAGTGTAAGTAGAAGTAGTGAGTCAGCAGTTTGTTGTTCACAGTAGAAAGTGGAACAAAACATTGCATCAAAAATCGGTTGATCCGCCGTCATTATGCAATCGAAGTGACCTACTTTTGCGCGGCCTTCTCTTGTAGTTTTTCGCGGTCGCGAGTGCTATACGAGGGAGTTTCGAAAAGTATGTTCGCGAATCACGGACAATGTCAACATCAAGTGGAAAATTGTTGAAACCACCCAGTTTTCTTATGCCTGAGTTTGAGGAACAAGAAGACGAGAAAAATATTAACAAATTCATGGATACCACCCAACCATCAGAGATCCAGTGTTCACCGGATCGTTACATCAAAACAAATAAGCTCCAATCTGCAGCAGAGCATGCACTCTTTATCGCCTGGAAAGAGTCGGACGAGAAGAGGAAGCAGCTGGAAAAGAGCAATGAAGAACTTCATCGAAGAATTGGAGACTTAGAATCACGATTCCAGAAAATCGAACAGAACATTCAACAGCCAAGCAGTCCAGCAGTTGCCGAGAACTACTCTACAAATGAAGAAGAGTTGGCAAAAGAGACTGAATGGATCAGGGTTCGTAACAAACGAGCTACAAAGAAGAGGAAGCTAAATGGCACCTTGTCCCCTGAATCGAAAGAAGAGCCTGCTGGTAGTCATCGCCAGTTGAACAAAATGATGTGATTTTTCAGGAAAGTCTAAAGTTGATGAAGAGAAATCCAAAAAAGAAGGAAAAGCCACCTCCACCAATCATAGTCGATGGCATAGAAAATCTGAATTCTCTCCTCAATAGTTTGAAAAAAGCAACCACAGATGAAAAATTTAGAATAAAGCTTCTGAGTAGAGAAACCTTCAAAGTGAATGCGGTTGACTCGGAAACCTACCGGAACGTTACAAAAGAATTAATCAATGATGGCTTCAATTGGCACTCATATGAAAATAAACAGGCGAGATCATTAAGAAACTCCATCACTCCTGTAGTACAGACTCCATAATGAATGATCTAAAATCAAGAGGATTCAAAGTAGAAGAGGTAGTAAACAAGTTGAAATGGAAAACAAAAGAACCTTGAGATATGTTCAGCACAGAGGAAAATGTCAAAAAAGTATTTGAATTGCAAAATATTCTGGGTTGCAGAGTACAAGTTGAAGCATTGAAAAAAATAAACTTATACCACAATGTAAGAATTGCCAATCTTACAATCATTCTCATAATTATTGTAATAAAGAGGCCAGATGTGTAAAGTGTGCTGGCAAACATGCAACAAAAGAGTGTACAAAGCCCAGCGATGCACAACCGAAGTGCATTCATTGTGGTGAAGCACATCCTGCAAGCTACCGTGGTTGCACTGTGGCTATTGAGCTACAAAAAATAAGAAATTCAAGTAGGGTAGCCAAGGAAAATACAACATCAAAAAATGTAGTCAATTCTCAGGTTCAGACTGTGATAAATTCTCAAGCACAGAATTCGAGTGCAGTGAATAGAATGACATTCGCCAAGATTGTGTCAAAAGGAAAAGAACTACATATGAAAGAAAATGGAGGAGTGAACGGCACCCAACAAATACTTCAGCTCATCTTATCAAAACTTGACAAACAAGAAAAAATAATTTCATCCCTTCAAACTCGCTTCGAAAAATTAGAAAATAGTAGTCAACAGAAATTGAAATGATACAGTTACTAAAAATAATGGAGTGGAATGTAAATGGACTTTTACAACGACAACAGGAGTTGGAAGCAGTTCTGAACATAGATAACATGGATATTTGTCTCATCTCTGAGACTCACTTCACAAAACAGTCCTATATCAAATTTAAAGGTTATAAGACCTATCACGCTTTACATCCTTATAATGTTGCGAGAGGAGGAAGTTCAATAAAGACAATATACAACATAACGAACAAGAAAATTAGAAACTGAAAGAATACAATTGATAGGCGTATCAGTAGAAGCAGTTAATTTTCGATTTGTAATAGCAGCGGTCTACTGTCCACCTAGATATTCAATCAGAAAAGAAGAACACTTATCAATGCTGAATATGCTAGGAACAAAATTTGTACTTGAAGGTGATTTCAATTCAAAGCACGTTCATTGGGGATCACGTTTAACAACTCATAAGGGTAAAGCTCTTTATGAGGCAATAATAGAGTGAAGATGGCAGCAATCACGATCTCCTCAGGATAAAAGATTGTTGAATAATCTTACACAAGAACTAAAAAGAGAGATACAGTGTATTAGAAATGAATCAATCAACAGCTACTTGAGTAACTTGACAGGAGAAAGCAACACCGATTACTCACTATGGAAGGCAACTAGGAAAATAAAAAGACCGATTCAACAAGCTCCTCCTATTAGAAAACAGAATGGACAATGGGCCAGGAATAATGAAGAAAAAGCACATATATTTGCAGATCATCTTGCAAATGTCTTCCAGCCAAACGATGCAGCTCAAGAAGAGGATTTAGGATTAGAAGATAACATCATACAGGAGAATCAAGAACTTAGGCATGTCTCAGTAGAGGAAGTTAAAAAGGAAATAAAACTTTTAAATTCTAAGAAAACTCCAGGATTCGACCTGATAACTGGCTTAGTCCTGAAGCAACTACCAAGGAAAGCACTCATCAAACTAACAAACATACTGAATGCTTCTTTTAGACTTAGATATGTATCAGCAGTCTGGAAAGTAGCTGAAGTTATTATATTGCTTAAGCCAGGAAAAGAACCGCATGAAGTTACTTCATACAGGCCGATTTCATTGTTACCTGTGTTATCAAAGTTGTTTGAAAGGGTATTATTGAGTAGGCTCAAGCCAATAATTGAGAGGAAGCAATTAATCCCCAATCATCAATTTGGTTTCAGAGAAAAACACTCCAGAATTGACCAAGTACATAGAATTGTTAATGTGATAGAAAAGAGTTTGAAAGAGAAAAAGGTTTGTTCTGCAACTTTCCTTGACATAGGTCAAGCTTTTGATAAAGTATGGCATGAAGGGCTTCTTTATTAACTGAAAACAATGCTTCCTAAGCAATTCACAGATATATTGCAATCCTACTTGTCTGGAAGGTACTTCAGAGTGAAGCATGAAAATACGTATTCTGATCTGAGAGAGATAAAAGCAGGAGTTCCTCAAGGAAGCGTTTTAGGACCAGTTCTTTATCTCCTCTTTACTAGGGATATTCCAAATCTGGAGGAGAATACAACAGCCACATTTGCAGATGACACCGCCCTACTAGCAGTAGACAGCAATGTGCACATTGCAACAGAGAAGCTTCAGAGATCTGTCAACAAGATACAAGACTGGACAAGAAAGTGGAGGATGAAAATCAATGAGGGAAAGTTGATTCATGTCAACTTCACTAACAAGAGACCTGAGTACCTGCCAATAAGCATAAATGGTACTAATATACCACATGCTAACTATGCTAAATACTTAGGCATGACTCTTGATGCTAAGCTACGCTGGAAAGAGAAAAGCACGTCAAGAAGAAAAAAGAAGAGCTTAGCATAAAATACCAGAAATTCTACTGGCTTATTGGAAGAAACTCATCACTTTCAATATCGAACAAAGTGCTGCTCTACAAGCAAATCTTCAAACCTGTTTGGACCTATGGCATTCAACTATGGGTCTGCACCAAACAGAGCAACATCACCATCATACAGCGATTCCAGAACAAGGTGTTCAGAAACATCGTTGATGCTCCCTGGTACGTGCGAAACAGCGACATCCATAGAGATCTAGGAATCAACCTCGTATCCTGTGAGATTAAGCGCTATGCAGAGAGTCATGAAGCACGGCTCCACCAACACAACAACGTCGAGGCAATCCAGCTGCTAGACAATGGAGGATTGGTGCGGAGGCTCAAAAGGAAGAAACCATTTGAATTAGTGTAGTACAAGTGGTATATCCAGTGGAAAAAAAGCAGAGCAGTGTTTGAGTGAAACATAGCTTAAGTAGTACAGTTAATAGGAGTACATAATAATAATTATTAATAGAAGTAAGAAATCCCATTGAGAATTTCGCTGTATTTCATTTAGGATTAGTAAGATAGGTTAGATAAAATTTGCTCATTAGTCTGAAGACTAGATAGCAATAGTATCGTATTAAAAAAAATCTTACACTAGATAGGATGCACTTTTTAGGAGTTGCCAAATTATTACTATTAATAAGGTTTAAAACTTCGAAAAATATAGTTTTAGGGTACTTTTAAAAAAAAATCCCCTCGAAATATATTGAATTTTGTACCAAGTATTTCATTTATTGCTTAAATAAATGCAACAAAACCATTTTCCTCTATCGAATGTTCCATAGAATGTTGAAGATTGGTGCAACGATTACTGTTACAAATACAGCATTTCGCTCCTTTTCAACACATCGGGGTGTTAAATCTTACATGAAAAGTGCTACTAGGAAAATTTTCTCTGCATTTCATCATAAGTTACAAATTTTTGAGCCCACAGGTTCCCGATTGGGAGTCACTTGAATGTAAAAATGGCGTGTTTTCAACGAGGAAGTATTATTACACACAATACCATTATAACATAAAATTTGAAATTTTTCATAAAATTTGACATATAATATATGGATTTATACCGCCAGAATGAGCTATCACACGATGAAATCCGACATACCGTTCAAAAGTTATGAATAAATATATATAATTTAAAATATAGGGGATGCTTTTGACCCACCCCCAAGAATCCTACGATACTTTTGGTCGGATGAACATTGCTAATGACAAGCCTAGAGTCCCAGGAACAGTATTCAAGAAGTATAAGCAGATCCCAACTTCTTTAGTAAGATTTTTGTGCTAAGATAAGCAATTTTTGGGGTTTTTGGGGGTGTAAGGATTTTCTAAAATCGCTGTAGCACAAAAAATATTGAACATAGAAGTGTGGAATTGGTCTCAAATGAAAGAGAAATGAATTTCGCTGAAATGGATTTTGAAATACGAATGTACGGGTGCTCAATTTATAGTAACAAACTTCTTGAGTAAGAACAATTTTAAATTCTCAATCCTATGGAAAAATTACAAAAAAAAAATTGTATCTCAAAAACGGTTGATGATACAGAATTGCAATTGGTCTTATTCCAAATTTTATTGTCTACAAAAAAGGTCCTAAAAAATTTTCTCGTCCGACGCTTGGTTCGGCCACAATTCTCGAAAAACCAATTTCTAGTAGGTAAATTTTACGGTTTTTTCAAGATGGCGGCCGAAGCTCACAGGGGACTCTTGGGGACTTTAAGTATGTTATTCAGCGCCCTTTACTGATCATATCTGCAGACTTTCAGCTGGGTCCTCCGACTTTTACTTTTTTTGTAATTTGACTGGACAAATATAAAAAGGAAGAAATAATCAAATATTTACCTACTCTACCTGAAAAAAACTGGAATCATTAAAATGGAATCTTTCTCGCCTTCAGTTTTGAAAACTCATTGAAATGTTTCCAGTATCCATTTTATTCAACAAATCATTCTCAATTGCCATTGTTGCCAAGCCACTCAAACGTTCCTGACAAATTGTCGACCTCAAATATGTTTTTATTAACTATTATTTAGATGAACTCCCTTCACCACTGGCAACAGAGACCGGGAGCGTCAGAAGGAAAAGGAATAAAAACAATAGAAAATGTGTCAACAAAATCAGATCTCATCCTCCAGCTTCCTTCTTTGATATACATTCTGAAAAGCGCTCAGGCGCCCCAGTTTCTACAGTTTGTTGCGCCCTTGGCTGATTTCCGCGTCTCTTTATAACGCCTATTGAAATTTGGGAAAAATTCTGAACTCATAAATTTGTCTTCTGATTTAATAAATTGAGTCTTGAGCACCGCGAATACGGGGGTGAGGCACTATAGCGCGTGTAAATTTTTCCACATAGCCTACTGTTTCTCCAACTTTATTAATGACGTGTGCGAGGCGAGTACGCTAACGTTCTATTTACGTTCTATAGGGATAAAGTGTTACTTTTAAAGAGGCCCCCCACTCATTGATAGGGGCGCCCTCAAGCCACATGGAGGCCCTATGTTTTCATACAATTCAATAATTAAATTGAAAATTTTTTCAATTATTGAATTGTAGATTTTTCAATTATTGAATTGTAGATTTTTCAACTATTGAATTGTAGATTTTTTATAATCTCTGGCTGGCGCCCGGCGCCCCCCTTCTCGCGGCGCGCTACGCAGCCGCTTACCCTGTTTACACCTTTGACCGGCCCTGCAACCCTAAACTTATATGAAAAAAAAACGATCTCAAAAGAAACCTCGGCATCTACAACTGTAGTACATTCCATTTTGTATCAGGATTTTTCATGTTATTTATTATACTTCCAACAATATTTCATTCCATTTATTCAAAAAATTCATTATAGTTTTGGAATGGAAACACAGACAATTGAGTCCAAAACGTTCTCTTTCCAACATTTGGTACCATGATTAAATAATATGTATACAATCACATCGCAATACTCAGTATCCAGAACTCTTATATTTCCAAGTTCAGATTCAATCAAAGGAAAACTTTAAACTTCTAAAACTTTCAGCACAGCTAAGAACCCAATAATTGACCGATTTTATAAGATACCAATTAAAGCTCTTTCTCTAATCACTCAACCTATAATAAATTGATCTACAATAATAATTGGTGATAGAAATGTTCATTACTTCTTTCCTTCCATAAAGAAAAGACATTCCTTATTCTACTCGGTGAAAAGATTCGACAATGTTTGTCGGGTGAAGGCAAGTAGGCCTACAATAAGAATATTTCATGCAAGCAGCCCCCCCCGGAAGCATTACTTTTTAATCCTGATTTCATATCACCCCCCGAAATTAATTCCTGGGTTCACCCCTGTATCTATCACCTTAAGGGGGATAGTATTGATATCCACCCATAATAGTGTAGTGTGGCTTTATTTGTGAAACAAATAGTTTTTTACAGTTACTCAAATCCGTTTTCCAATTCATTGTTTCCATCTCAAAATGGATACTTGACCCATATTGAAAATAATATCTCAAATCAGTTAGATTTATCAATATTCATATTCATACATAATCATAAATCATTTCATTTATCTGATCACAAACAGAATATGAGGGAAAGGAAAAAACAGGTGTTATTTGATGATGGCTGAGTATTTTTCCACTGTGAAGTAAGAAATTAACTAGCAAACTTGATCACAATAATTTTCAATAGTCTTGATGATATGCTCCGTGAACAAGAAGAAAAGCGGAAAGTTAAAAAAAAGAACAGAATGACTGAGTACATCCACATATCATGGTCCATCCACATTTTGCTTCTGGTCTCGTGATAATGAATGCTCTTATGAAATATTCAAGTCTGATCTCGTCAAAAGGAAAAACTTCACAAACGAACGGATATGAATGTTTACTCAAGAAGAGTGTGGGAGACCAAGAGTGGATGGGAGAGAGAATGAGTAATATAGTAGTCTGTCCAAGCAAAGAAGATATTCGAGCAAGATGGGAAAATGACTCCAGTTCGGTCAATATTCATTCAAAAATTATAAATTTGGTCTCAAATTGTAGGAAACATTCTGATTTACAATTTGAGACCAAATTTATAACTTTTCGACCAATATTGACTCAGCTGGAGTAATTTTATAATCTTGCTGAATGTCTTCTTTGCTTGGACTATATGAAAGAGTGGATAGAACGATGAGTGGAGATGGTGAGGTGTTTTAAAGCATATGGAAGTGGTTGCTTTAAGCGTAGAGAAGGGTGTATATTACATTTTTGACGTTCACTTGCTTATCTGCGAGTAATTAATGAGTGAGAACTCAAATGGTAGAGCAGCGGATGTTTTCGAAATGAGGTTGATGGTTCGAATTGCAGAATAAATTATAACACGGATCGAATTCATTTTTCATCCAGTAGAAGAAGTAACAGCCAAAATAAATAGTACTGCATTGAAAAAGAGTAGGAGTTTATTTATTTTATTAAAAAAGAGTACAAACTCTAACCAAAGTATGAGAAATAATTATTTGCACTTACTGGGTGGCTCGTTGAAGTAAGTGATAACGAGCCGGTCTCATAACCAAGACACCCGAGTTCATATCCTGACCGGGGCATAATTCTTTGTCCACAGCACAATCACTTACATAACATATTTTGGAGAAGAAGTTTTCATATACATATTTCGAACAAGGCGTTTAGAGCCCAGTAAATCTACTTCCAAGTTCGGGTCCCGACTATCTAAAAAGTAAACGTTATCTCTCATCATCCTTCTGAATACCAACGCACAAGCGTAAGAGCAGATGTTGGCTCTTAAATTTTTACTACATTATTTAGAGCGAGTTATTCTACTATTGTACATTAGTAGGACAAATCCTGTCAATGTACTGTACTGCGAAAATAAGGTGCCTTAAAACAAATCAATGAAACACAGCCAGACGAATTTTACACTGAAGACATAATGGTTCTCCTTTATTTGCTATTATTTTGAAATATGAATACGAAATTTATATAATTGTAAGTCTTATATTTTTAGTATCAAGAATACAACATCTAGACCCATATAAGGCATATCTGTTTAAGCTAAGACTGAACATAGTTTCAACTCGGTTCAAACTTTAAATCGTGAGTTTAACTACATTCTTTTGTACTCAGCAGATTAGGCATATCAAACTAATTTCAAATTTCACATCTACAATCACGAACTAAAATAATTATGAGTTGGTTCAAAAGAGATTTTGATAGTGGGGTATGATAAACACCAGTCACTATTCAATCTTTGGGAGAATTATCACTCCAATACTTGAAGTTATGTAGCCTATATGGAACTTCTCAAATGGTATTTTATGCCATCAGTTCTTATTCAATGGAATACTTAATTTGATTATAATTTATGTGAGAGTACTGTATAAAGAATTTTGAAGTCTATCCAAGAGAAACCCTGTGATTGCAGGATGAAAATTTGTATTAGTTGTTCAAATACCCTGGATGACATTTGTACTCACCTTCGACCTTTCACCAACCTGATTTCTGAGAACTCAATAAATTCTCACCAACCTAATTTCTGACAACTCAATGGAAGTGTACACATAATTGAAGTTAAATTCATTATGAGCGAGAGGAAACAGTAGTAATGATGACATACAAATGTTGGTTACTTGCCATTACCACACTACTTGCTTGTTACGCAGAAGTTGCTGTTGGGGAGTTTTCAGTCAAATTAAGTGGTTGAGTTGCAAACCGCAGAGTGAGAATAGAGCGCTCGTGATTTAGCTTGGTATTTACACTCAGCAAGCAGCTCCTCTGCTGGAAAGCCATATAGACTTTTGAGGTCTGTCACCTCAATGAGCTAATGAAGTTGTATAAAAGTTTGATAAATAATTGAGTATTAAGAAAGTGTATGTTTTTCTATCAGAGTATTTAGACTGAAAAGTTAAATAGGAAGTTGGAGTAAATTGAGTACTCATTATATTCAATCTCACCACCAATTTATAACTTGACTCAAATATTCCTAATTAGTTTCATTCTGTTCACTCTCGGTTTAAACACTTTTTTATCCGCTTATCGAAGAAGAATAGAAGAATCATTGTAATTGAATCATTTGCTTATACTGTGGCTACAAAACCTTTTCAACAAATCCCATAAATTGAAAATAAAGGAGAAACTGTAATTGTAGAGGAGAATTCATTTGGGTTTTGGACTGTATTAGGCGATTCTTAGATCATAAAGTGTTCAGAGTGAAATAAATCTTCCAACCTTGAAATTCAACTTTTCAACCTTATAATCCATTGAACCTTGACTTATGGCAAGTTCTTTGAAAAATGGCAAGAACAAAATTCAAACGAGATACAAAGAATACTTAAAAAATTATATAAACATTATTATGGCAATGTGTACTTGGCCAAATACTGGTCACCCATCCAAGAGCGGTCCACAATGTTCGTGACTTAGCTTAGCCAATACCCAGTAAACTTGAAAAATTTAATCCACTCCAAACACTCTGAGTATAGTTTTTCCTTCTCATTCCCCAACTAAATTGTAGTACTGTATTTATAGTACTTATATATAGTATATAGTATAGTACTTATATTTATAGTATTTATATACTTAATGAGGCTTCTGACTTCTTCCTCTTATTTATAATTATTTTTATCTTAGCCTAGTATTAATATCGAGAGTTTATCATGTTACAGTTTATGTATTGTTAGTTAATAGGTTGAAAATATAGGGGTGATTCACATCAGAGTGATAGAATAGACAATAAATTCTGTTGATTCGACTTTTCTAAGTCAATCTGTTGGCAAAGTACAATGACTGAAAAATAGTATGTATCAAATAGTAGTTATGTATTGATATTGCTATGAAAAGGATTGTTATAAAGTCAATATTGAAATAAAAACGAAAAATATGATGGAATCGAGTGAAAGCTTGGCATTTCAATTTCGATAAAAATCTGATATTGGATACCCAATTAATAAACGTCAGTTGAATGATATAGGTACCAGACTTTTTAATTTACTGAACTCACCCTCACTAAATCAGCCTCTGTAAGCGAGTCGATTCTCCATTAGAGCTTTCGCTGTCTAATAATTGGATGATCCATGGCAATAAACGAGAGAGGACAGTTCAAACGAACCGAATCAGTTAATCACATATGCTTAAAGTACACACACAGTGAAAAGGTGAAACGTCGTCACGTTGATTCGATTTGTCAGTTTCAATTAAAACGAAACTGGCTCTCCAAACACTCTCTCAAAAAATAACTGGGAATGTTTATCTCGTTCAGAATGGATATCATTTCAGAGTGGGACTTATTCGTTTGATATTTAAAATCCAATTTTAATACAAATTTCTCTTTGTACGACTGCTCTTTATCAACTGAATCTGCTTTGAGATGAATCAAAGATCGTTTTTAGTCGAGTTTTCAAGTGGAATGTATTTTCATTTTAGCATGTAGTACCGAGAATAAATCTCAACTTTGTTCTACCGATTTGTGAACTCTATAAAAATGTTAAGGGGATATTGAATTCTGGAATTTTCTTGTTCCCTCGTTGAACCTATAAACGTCTATCGTTTCAACCTATCAACAAATAGACTCACATTGAATCTATTCTACTTTGTATAGCTGACGAAAAAAGTTAGCCTACGCGGTTTTTTCTGCTCCTTATGCACTCCAACAGCTGATGTTGTCGATTGAATTTGTCACTTAGCTATACCTAGATGATGTTTTTGTACAATTATACTATACAATCCTCATATGATTTAGTGAAAATTAGAGACATTTCAGAATTTCCCTGTATTGAATGTTGAATGAATTCATTTCACAGTGAATAAAATAGCCGAGAATTTCTACTTATCTAACAAGAGAAGCCAGACTAAGAGTGAAGAAGGGGACGATGTCATGTTAAAGTTGTGTAAGCATCCAGTTATTAGGAAAGTTTTACAGCGTTCAAAGAAAACTCCCAACGAATCATGGTCGTGATATACGATAACTTACAAACTTACTTCATAATAAGAGTGACTTCGGTACCGTTGAATGTCGCTGTTCAACATTTCATAGTTCAGTAATTTTATCGCTGCTCTGACCAGAATAAAGTTTCAAAAATTATGGTAAACAATAGCTCTTTCAATTTCCTGTAGAAAACAACAATTTATTAATAATGATTCCAACGCAGATTTGATGTCCTATGAAATTTTTTTTGAGATTTTAGTGAGATTATCTAATTAGACAATTAATTTTGACAGCGCATAGATAGAGTAAATTCCCAAAGATAAGACTATGCAAGCGTCAACTTGCAACATTATCGAACGAATACAAGAATGATAGAAAACACCTTCAAGGAAAATTTTCAACAGTCTGGAAAGAATTATTAAGAAAGTGAAATATTAAATCTATGATCTCATTATATTTTGCCTTTGGTCGAGTCCATTTCCTGACCATTTCAAAGTAATTTTCCTGGACAAGAAATTTTTGTGTGAAGTCCACATAACCTTGTTTCGGTCTAATCATTGATCAAAATCTAGGAAGAAATAGTACAGACTCAGCCTCGTTTTTCTATCCTAGTTCACAATAATTATTATTGAATTATGTTATGATTTGTGTTATTATGTCAATGAATGAATGAGATATGGAAATTAATTTTCCATTTTCATTGCCTACTTATCAAATCGCTCTTCAAAATTGAGTAGAATCATCTAAGCGAACTTTTTTATCTCTGATAACTCTCCGTTTTCAGACAGACGCTATAGAGAACTACTTCATTGCAGCTCTACGATACTTGTAAGTCTGTTGATTCTAGCACTGGAATCATGACCCTTGAGTAAATGAAATAATGATACAATTACTTTGGGAATACAAAACTGAAAGAGGAAAGATCTGTTTGTGAAATCCAGTCACGTAGGTGACGCATTTTCGCAGAAGAACAGAGCCCAGAATTCCCGCCACGTAGCTTTTAAACAGATATCTCTCTTTCTAAATGCCCTATTCCATTATTTTCCGACTCAGCGTAAAAAATCTGCAGTGCACCCTTCTCTCTCTACAACACCTCTATTTCTGATAACAATGCTTTATTTTCGTGGTTTGCTCTGAATAACTAACACTCGGAAATCTAGATTGAATGTCTACTGTATTATATCTATAATAACTTCAAACCTGTTTTTGTGCTATCACTTTGAAGATTTATCAACTTTTTTCCACCCTGCAGATAATTATAAAGCTCTAATCCATTGAAAATGTATACATTTTTCCTACTTCAACAGAAAAGTTTTAAGATTTCAAACCATGATTTCAGTTGATGGTTACTGTACACCTAAGAATTTAGCATTATGCTTATGGAGTACTGTGCTGCTAATTTTGTATCAGAAAGAGTGAGAAAGAAGTTAGAATAGAAAAACAATGCACTACGATTAACATAAAATAATTTACATTGACATAAGACTCTGTGCTGCATATAGCTCGGCCATTAACAGAGTGAACTATCAAAACATCTTTTTTGGATAATTATGATAGAACCTAGCCTATTATAAGAACAATACTCTGAGAAGATACAGTTTGTCATTGGATACCAGCTCGGATTAGCCTATTTTGGCTAATAAATATAAAATTAATCAATCATAATTAAATGAAACAATTATAATCTCTCTTTTCCCTAATAATTCAGTCTATGCTGCTACCTATTATCCATTTCAACCAATTCTGATATCTATGAATGTCAACTGTTCTAACAAACGTCTGTTTCAGTGTAAGAAACCGACGTCTGTAGAGTTTATTCAGAAAAGGATTAAAAAGTAGAGTACTTACTTCTGTATTCTGCTTCTGCTCTCAGGAAAGTTCTGCATCGTGTAAAAACTTTACATCACATGGAAATTCACAGAGCTTACTCACAAGTTCACCAGACACCTCCTGAACTGCACTTAGCCTAACAACTCAAGGTAACGTGTTATGAGGAGGGTAAAGTTTGCTGTCAGTGTTGATGTATCGAATTGTAAGGTATTGAGTTATATTTCTATAGGGGTTTTTCTTAAATTACTATTTATAGTAAATTATATAGTTATTTCTCTTTGTACTCAGTTTGAATATTGCTTGTTCCAACAATTTTTAGGAAATACTTGATTACAATTTTTCCAAAAAAGTTTTACAAGCTAAGAAGGAGTGAAATAATAAACGCATAAAATATTGAACTTATTCCGAACATTTGAGTATATTGTTTATAGCAGACATGCCTGATAAAATGATGATAAATGATGTAGCAGTTCGATAAAATTACTAGGATTAGAAATATTTAATTGCACAAACTCTAGAGACCCACACACAAGTCTAGAGCTCATGTGAGTATTACCCTTAGAAAGAAGAGACATTTAGTACTAACTCAAATCTCTGCAAGTAATATCAATAAAACCATGAATTGATTTACAGTAGCCTAGATCAAGGTGAAATAGCTGATACACATTATTGTCAAAGAAATCCTTGTTCTTATAGTGACTAGAGTGAATATTATTCGCTCAAAAAGACATTAGAGGTTTTTGCTGAGATAGCTGTTTCATAGAGCAAAATAGGTGTCTGCTGCTATCCTACCTCGAAGTAGAGATTATCACAAGAGTTCTCATTCTCTAAATTAGTCAATAAAAGTCAAAAAATCAATGCTAATTTCAATAATCTTAGCTGATCATTCTTTCAATCTGAAGTACAGCCTACTTTTAATCGAGATATTCGTTTTTGGCATTTTGGATACGTTGAAACAAAATCTCAATTCCAAGTTTTTGTTTCAATTAAAAGTTTGATGGTGCAATTAAAAAATTCACTTTATTCACAGGATAATTACTTAATCCTCTATTTGATAACTTCTCATCAATTAGCAATGGAATCTATCGAGATTGGAAATCTTATTGCAACTACATAATTATATCAATATTGATTATCATAAATCATCGAACACACTTCAAAATAAAATCACTCTTTTAAGACACAATCAGCTACCTCATAACATTGTTCCGTTTTCCGTTGTTAAAGGAGAGGATTCTTCAGTATTCATAACATCTTTTCTACTCGTATCTCTATAGCCAAATCAGTAAATTGAGTCAAATGAAAATCAGAACAGTGAAAAAGAAGTTGAATTTAAGGGAGTGGATGGGGATTCAGCATTTCCCGCCAATTTCCGTTGCATTGAAATTCACTGCCATCGGTAATTGAAGACTTCAACGTCGTGAATCGAAAGCTTTATCGATAGGAAATTATTTTTTCGCCAATCATTAGTCAGTCTCTGATTGAATCAGAAAAGAATCGCAGAAGAAATGGCATTTCCTTTCAAAAGATCAAATTTCCATTAAACCTCTATTACTCTCATCGGTTCTTCAAATGAAGCTGCCATTTCCCGTGGAAAGAATGGCTTGGAGGTGATTTTTTCAGTTCTTACCGTTGTAGAAGCTTTTATTATTGAGACAGGTTTCTGATGAAAGAGTAAAGCATTGTACTAGTTACTGCTCCTCTTCAATTGTTTTAAACCTTTTTTGTTGGATATTTCCTTTTCCTTAGGGCCCTTTATCAATGTTTTCTATTTGAAATATGAATCTCAGTACCCTTTAATAAAATTATAAATGATAAAAATCATTTCAAAGAAGGTACTGAGATTTATATTTCAAATAAGAAAATTAGAAAACTTTTTTGTTGATTATGGTCTTATTTTGCTAAATAAGGAACTTTTCACCCTATTACTTAAGAGAGTAAAGTACATTGTATCTTATGGAGGAGGTGGCTTGCTTACAAAAACTCCTGTTCACCCACAACTCTTTTGTATTGTTTAAAGTGGAAAACAAAGTTATGTTTCTATCTATTGATGATACTGTTCATGTAGAATATTCTTGATATAAGCGGATATTGAATAATCAATAGCTCACAGTCATTGAACTTTAATGAACATAGTCGACAGATGTAATAAGATATACATTATTGTTTTTTTTTATCTCAGCTCGTATATTCTGGACATAAGAACTACAATAACATCTTGAACTACACATTGACAAGATGTCAATTTGGGAAGTTACTGGAATGCGGAAGAAACACCAACAATATCATACACATAATTTATTCGATTTAGACAAAATACAATAAGTCTTTTCTCGCTCAAAATATAATACTCTAGTACATCACTTAGTTTACTGTACATCACATAATTCTTTTGGTTATAGCGCTCACAAGACACCTCCACTCCAAAATTGAACAGTTAGTAGCGATCAATTCACATACTCAATTTATTTTAAATCTTATCAGTCACGTAACGTCCTATGCTAAGTGAATAATGATCCCATTTACTAAATTCACTCATTGTCTTAATGTTGTAATTTTGTAGAAAATTCTTAATTTATAGACAATCATAGACAATAAGTTTACTAGTGTAATGCCCATTATCGATATTATTACAAGTTGATTATAACCTATAAATGGAAATAATTGAATTCTTCGAATTGAGAAACTTTTTCGAATTGCAACATTTGCATTCGATAAAAATAATTTTCCCTTCAAAATGATATTCCTAAACACTGTTTAAATTTTTTCTGGTTTTCAAATACAACCTCCTGTGGTTGCAAAGAATCTCAAATTTAAATTCTAAATTGATAATTTCCTTTGAGTATCTCAATGTTTTTTCTGGGATTCAATTCTCAAACATGTCAGTTCTTTAACATATTTAAGGATGGAGAAGTGAGTATTTCGAGTGAATGAAAGGTGGATTGAAATGATATAATGATATCGATTTCAATTATTTCCTATTTGAGGCAATGGAAACCATTCCACTACCTCTATTACGTTCTGTAAAGCCAACACCAAAAATTATAACAATGAACACTCATCTATAAACATCAGATAATTTTTTAAAGAATATTATTATTATTTTAACGACTTTAACACGCTAATAAACGTATTTGTTACAGTATTTCACTTTTTTTCAAGATTCAGCGCAAATCAATCCATTGTAATTAGTTTGCAAAATGTTCCAGGTCTATTAGAAACATGGAATTTGAGTAATATATTTTTAATACAAAGGTTTTCCAATACCATATTCGTGCCATGATCAATTCCATCCTGGATCAAATTATATAATACTTTAAATTACATATTTGAAAATACAAAAATATACAATCATAATATCATTGACTGGCGAAACTCTTCCATTGACACATCATGGAGAAGATGTATTTCAAATTAATTTCTTCTATTCATTATTATAAGAAATTATTATTGCTTTGCATGATTATTAAGAAATCACTATGGATTGACTTGCACATTTCCTTCTTGTGGATTCCTTCCTCGAAAATCTGTCAATACTGATCATAAATATTCTCAAATTGAGTATTGTAGCAGCCAAACTCTTGTTGCCAGATTACCATGATGATTATTATTATTATACTTGGCAATAAATTATTAATGCTTAACATTTATAGAAGAAACTGGAGACAGTTATCAAACTTCTCCAATACTCTTATCCATTCTCGATAATCAACACGAGATAAACTGTAATAAGTTGATAATATATAAATATATATTCTTATGGCTTTTAATGGTGAGGAAACCCTCACGGGTAGTTCCACCTCGCCAATGTGTACTTGGCCAGAACCGGTCACCCATCCAAGTGCAGTCCACAGCGTTCGTGACTTAACATCACGTTCACCAATAGATCACCCTCACCGAGAGACCAATTGCCAGTTGATGATAATAATAAAAAGGAACATAACCTGGATTTGGACATTTTCATCTAAATTGGAATAAAACAAGTTTTGGGTGAACGCTTATTTTCCATTGTTAAATGGAATAAGCAAAGTATCAACTCTCCAAATACACAAGAGAGGATGAAATTACATATTTGTAATTATTCATAATGACATGGGACGTTCAAGATTACTCCAGTAATCTTTTTTTTTATTGTAGATGTATTGCGGGTTGCATATCTTCCGCCTGATACGACCAATCCTTACTGTAAATTCAATGGTACAGAGAAATTATAGATGAACTGGTTGGGAACATTATATCAAGTTCATGTTACATCTAGTTCATGTTAATACTTTCAAGCGAGATTGGAACTAGGTGACAAAGCTGATAAGTGCGAATGAGTGCAAATGGGGGAAAGATAAGTGTGAGAGCTGTGAGAAAGCATCAATCGGACCTGTTTCCAAGTACAAAACCAGGCAAATCGATAGCAAAGCAAAGCAATTTGGCGGATGTCGTATTGGCCCCCCATCGATTCCCGTGGGGCTACACAGCTAGGGGCCAGCTGGGGGCTGACCAGTGCACTACAAGAAAAGATCCAGGCTGGCGTTTCACTCTAATTGGTTGTCGATGTCCAACATATATAGTAGATAAGAGAGATAAGATGAAAAGGACAGAGAAAGAAGATAAGGAATAGATAGATGAGAAGGGAGTTGAGACGAGAAAAGTACAGTAGATAGAAAATATAGATAAGATAGAAAGAGATGATTTAAAAGAACAGATTATTTTAAAGGTAATTTGAAAATTAGGAATGTTTGAATGGCTGATGATGAGGGTTTAAGGTATGATAATGATAACTAGTGCTACTAGGAGGTGTTTATTGGATAGAGCAAACAGGAATAGAAAGAAGAAGAGGAGTGGGAAAGGGAAGAGGAGTTCAGATTAATTTTTTTTTTTTTTTGAGGGTGATGCCCACATGGGCTCTTAGGCCTGTGCGTGGGTAATGGGAAGGATGATGATGAGAGATGAATGGACCTACTGCTTTAGGTGAGTTCCGAACCACCGGGAAGCGATTTTTGAGGCTCATGAATTGAATTCAGAGGAACCGGTCACCGTTACAACCGTGGTGGTAGAGGCTTGTCGCTTATCTAATCTCACCGATTAGACGCTCTCTACCACTGGGACGAACCGCTTAATTAAGAACAATGAAACAGGGAGTGAATAATATGAGTCAGATGGGAATTTGAAAAACGAGCATGAAGAAGATGTTAGAGATGTGACGGAGGATATTTTGGATTTATAAGGATATTTTGGAGAAAGGATAAAGGATAAGAAAGTAAAGTAGTGGAACGAAGAGGGAAAAACGCAGATTTCAATAACAAAAAGTAGGTTAAAATAAGATCTTGATATGGAAGAGGAACAGAGAAGACAAACATGGAATTGAAAGAGTGAAAATATTTTAAAAAAGCAGAGTAGGAAGTTGTATCAAAAGGAGATGATGAGTTGTTGGAGGAGTATGGAAGTGTTGTTAAAATATGATTATTAGAATGAACAGTTCCACTTGCATAGGGAGATTCTTAGATGCCTATGAATATGGAAAGAAGACTCCTGGAAAGATGAAGTTGGGAAAGGTGTTTAAAATAAAATACGATACGATGGTGGCGATGTGATGACGATAAGAGAAGATGATGCAAGAAGAATTTTGGAAAGGATTTGAAGGGGAATAAGGAAGATTAGAGAAACGAGAACAGAAAAACATGGAAGACTTGGTGCAGGGAGGAAGAGGAAGAGAATGAGAGAAAGAGAGAGAGAGAAAAGTGTGAGTGAGGGGATCAAAATGGTGAGAAATAAAATCCGTTGTCAGAAAATGGGGTGGTCATTCTTTGCTGCCAAACATTTGGACGCATTTGACATATCTCTAGTTCAGATAAACGCTGCATTAGATAGGTGAAAGCACCATACACACTTTTTCCATAGCTTCCACTTATATTGTTGGGCGTTCTTATCTGTCAGCGCCAAGTCACCAGATCGACCCCACTTATCAAGAGAATCGCCAATTTATGTTGATTCCAGTTGACCACACAGATTTTCACCAGTCATCACTTCCGTCTATTTAAACAAGCGATATACCATCGATCGATTTTTAAACAAGTTCATAGTATAACCTAGCTGTATATTTCTCATCTCTTATGAGAAAATTATATTTTGATCTTTAATTTTGTATGTCCCTGTCATTATAACTTAAACTCCCAAAGAAGAAGTTTCAGATCTGGGTTATTAGTATATCGATCTTTATTCTCTAATCATCGCTCTCTTAGGCTATTACTAGCTTGAAGCACTGGCGGCTCGTGAATCGTTTATGACTTTTGATTTATTTATAACTTCAGTTAGAGGTATGATGTAACCCTCATTGCTCAAATAATCCTGTACAAAACAACATGAAATGCCTTCAAACTTGGTCATCAAAATCCAAGGAAATTTTTATTTCATCAAGTATAATAAATTATCATATATAGTTATGAAAAATTTTCACTTTCCATGAACAATTTCAAGGTTTTTTCATCTGATGCATCAGAATTGTACAGAAAAATTCATCATTTTTAGTAGTCTCTAATGATTTCTCTCCCGTATGTTTGAACTCAAACACAAATGAGTATGGGAAGCTTTTCCGTTCATGTTTGTCAATTTTACGTTCATGTCCTTCAATAGTCAAGTATATCAAATGCTACTTACTACCACTGTGTGACGTTTTCCAAACAAAAACAATTAAAATTTTACGAAACAGGTGTGCCCGTATCTTTTACTGTACAGCACTTCACCTGTTTCGTGGGTATCGTGGGCGTCACCGTCAATAATAATCAACACTAAAGTAGAATATGATGTCCAACAAGACTCTTTTCAGAGATGTTGAATTTGGTGATTTCTGGATAAAGTGCTAAATTAGTAGGAAGAAATTAGAAAATTTGATTGAAAGAGGAAGAAGGAATTGTGTTATGATTGCCCCTCCCTTATAATTACTGTTGAAGGAGTATAAAATTTCTAAAGTATAACAGAAAGAATGATTGATATCAATAAACGATTGATACAATTGATTTAATCCATCTACATGAAAAGGATCAATACACTGTTTTTCAATCCAAATTCATTAAAAAATACAATTCCTGTTAAAAGATTCATCTCATTTACTCGTATATTTATCTCATCCAAATAGACCTAAAACTCTTCCCCTCTGTTAAGAAATTTATTGTTTTTCATGAAAAAATCGATTTAGATGTAATTGAAATCTGAATAGAATATATGCTATTAATATCTCTTCCAAGAAAACCCCTCTGCATTGATGTACTTGGAATGTAATGATTGCTTCCAACAATATATCCGTTTAAGCGTAAAATTGACGAGATTCAAAATCGTTCCAGATTCGAGTTTTATTGAAGTTTGCCTGCATATTAAACTTGGTAGACGGTACAAGATCGTAAAGATCCGATCTCTGCCTCATTATTCTGAAGTCAAGAAGTTCATTACACTGTATATCACAGCTCACATAACAAAACACGGGTATTGGGACCTAAAACACGTGTGTAACAAATTAGACACGATGTTACACGTGAACAATCATGTTGGCAGAGATCTGGAATGTTTCACCTAAACTTTTGTAACCCAGAATGTTCTCATGGAAAATGAAGCAATAAAATATGAAGCATGAACTAGTGTAACTAATAAAACATATAATTATCAGAGTTTGGGGGGGGGGTGATAAAACTTACAGACCTCTTACATACTGTAATAGAACTGAAGTAGAGTGGATTGGACATTTTTATGAGTAAATTTATTGTGAATATAAAGTGAATCGTTTGTGACTTTTGATTTATAACTTGAGTTAGAGGTATGAGGTAACCCTCATTGCTCATATAATCTTGTACAAAACAGCATGAAATGTCATCGAACTTGATAATCAAAATCCAAGGAAATTTTCATTACATGAAGAATAATAAATGATCGTTACCGATAGTATAGGACTTTCCAATTTTCAAGAACAATTTCAATGGTTTTTTTTCATCCATTGCATTTGAATTGGACAGAGAAATTCATCATTTTTCAAGTAGTCTCTAATAATTTCTCAAACACAAACGCAAGTAAATGAGTATGGCAAGCTTTTCCGTTCATGTTTATCAATTTTTCGTTAATGTTCTTCAACAGTCAATTATATCAAATGTAACTCACTACCACTGTGTGACGTTTTCAAAACAAAAACAATTAGAATGTTATCGGAAGCAAGACGTTCTTAAAATATTAGCTGATACAACTTATAGTGTGGAAGTGAAGTGAGGAGTATTCTGAATATATCGTATTCTTAGCTTGTGAGAACTAGTTTTTGATTCACCAATCCATAAGTGACATCTATTATACTCTTTGATATTTGTGTTGTCTAAGAAGAATGGAACTGAATTTTCATTCTTAACAAACATTCTGGTGTTATAGCAATTATCGATAATATGGTGTTCTATCCAGAATTGATTCAATCATGGAATCTGGCAACAAGTTTGTTCTGATACAATACTTTTTATAACAGTCAATCTTCTTCACAGGACACCTCTGATAACAAAGTTCCTTTGTCATCGTTGCGGATATCAGTCAACATCTGGAACAGCACAGAAAAGAAAAATATTAGGATCTTTGAAAAAATATTAGAATCCCTGAGAAAACATAGAAGAACTTCTTTAGCCTTTGCAACAACATGTAGGACAAAGTAAATAGTTGGAGAAGAGTAGTTGATATTATAATTATATTGATTTCAAGAGAAAATTTCAAATTGAAGACATTTATTCGCTTCTATTCATACAGGTCAGTTGCCCAAATGATCCAGAATATACGGGTGATTCTAATTACACTTAAAACATAATGCATCATTATTATTCACTCTGTTATTAGGGATACTAATGTATAAAGAATCAATAAATAATCAAAGTACCCTTTGAAATTAGTATACTTTTTGAGTTATTTTCACAAGTTCGAAACTAGTTGTGAGAAGAAAAAACCTATTTTGAAGGGTACTTTGGTTAATTATTGATTCACTAATTACAAACAATTAAACTAAATATTTTATATTGATAATATTGAGAAAAGTGCGGTGGAATTGTTAGGAAGCAGGAAACTAACAGTTTCAAGCAGATAGTTTGACAGTGACTCAGTGATAAATTATAGAGCTCAAATGATTCATGACGTCACTGATGCACTTAGTACATGAGACTCACGAGGGTTGCATAAATAAAGTAGCCAGCGAAAACAGCAAAATAATTCGGTTCAAAGGACGTCTCTCGAGAATTTCTTCTTAAACGCTTGTGATATTGCAAGATCTGGTTGATATGTACCTCTTTAAAATGTTAAATAATAAAATAACTTGAAAGTCATGTTTTTATAAGAATAAAACATTTTGAGAAATATTGAGAGAATTCTCTCTAGAGAAAATAAACATGCAATCATTCAACAAAAAAAAAACTCTTCCAACATTATTAATTTTATTCTCATTAACATATTTATCCTTGATATTTCTTTGTAAGAGTTTATTCAACCCATCTAGACATTGTAGTGGAATGACTAATATAGCCAGGGCACTCGCGTGGTTTTTTGGCGCCCTGTGCAAGATTTTGGAAGGCACCCCACTCACATTAACGGACGAATGCAATCATATATATTATAATATATTCAAAGCCAAACAGAATTCTAGCTGCCTTGCATGTTCACATTTTTCTCATAAGCAATCCCAATGTAGCATGTAAATTTTTGAAAAACTACAAAAATTCGGTAAAAATATTAGGGAGAAGTTTTTATCGGACACTGGCTAGGAATTGGTTATTCAATCGATCAATTCATTATGATGAATGGGTTCATGCAGAGAAAATAATTTATTGTGGATTCAATTTGTTGGTAGAATAAGTTTTTCATCAAACGGTGATTTTGTATCAAGAAATGCATGAACTGTGGATACGGAACAAATAGAAGGATTTTCCACCAATACCATACATCGCTTCATCGGTTGATAAATAAAAGAGCATCCATACTAAATTCATTGCAAATAGGTATGTTTTTAGGAGAATCCATTCTTGTTGCCGTATTGGCTTTCACTAGGATGCATTCACACTGATATTCTACCGCTTTTTCACTAGCAGAGCTACGACAATACAGTATACAAATGTTTTTGAATTCTATTGGATTTTGGGAGAATTCATTGGAGAAATCAATTTTGCAGTATTTTCGTTTTCCATCAACTCTACTCGTATTCTCAATAGTACTGATGAACTGGAAACTACCTACATTGGATGCCTATCTATGATATTTTCAATAATTAGTATTGCAGTGCAATATTTGAACATCTACAATGTGGATATATTATTGAAGTATAGAGATAGATGATAAGAATAATAATGGTTCAAAATCATCGGAATAACAGGACCTTCAATTGTTAATAAAATTATAATTAAATTGATTTGGGTAAAGATATCCACAGTATTTACCAAGAATTATACTGTAGATCATCCTATCATATCCTAATCCTTCACACTTAATTTAATTCCAAATACTGAATCGTCAATCTCTTTGAAGCATGGAGACATGAAAATCACTTGAAAAATCAATTCTGTTGTTGAAGAACAAACAAAGCCTTATTACTGCTTCAACTTACATTGATTCGTTTCCTTCTGCTCCTGGTTCTCCTCCAGATTAGCAAGCAAACTCCCAGAGTCAATAGTGACAGCATACTCCCAACCCCATACCACTGAAAAAAATGAAAAAATAAAATAAAAATAATAGAATCATTTGTTGGGGTTGAGTGGTAGAAAGGACTTTCTAGTCCTAACTCCGCCTAATAAAGAGTATTACCATTTCATTTCATCATTGATTTCAGTATCGACAAGAAAAATAGTGTTCAATAGAGATACTATTCCAATACCATTTACAATATATCTTCTTCTTCTTTATTCAACCCATTTGTACCTGTTGAGGCATTAATTGTAAATATATTGTATATAATCAATAATATTCTATTATTATTAAACAATAGGAAAATGTGCGGAATTGTTGGGTCATCCTAAAATACAATTATCTTGAACAGCAATTTATCAATAATCTCATTGTAATTATAGTGAAAGAATAAGTATCACACTCATCATCCACTGACAGTCTGAACTGACAAATTGATTGTTCACAGTCCAAACAACGGCCTGCCGGTTTACAGCTGTTTGGACTGCCGGCTCACCCATCATCTGTTCATGACTGTCACAGTCCAAATTCATTATAACTACTGTATAATTATCTCTAAATCTATAGTATTCCAAAAATGCTTCCAATTTCCAAAATATATTATGAATAGCTACAACAAATACAACATAGAATAGCTACTGATAGAAAAGCAATACCTCAATGACCCATCACTTTTTCTCCGGCGTACAATTTATCAAAACCATTTCATCCATTTTCTTACTAAGTGCAGAAATGAGTGATAGATTTTTTGGCAGCTGTAACACTCATGCATTATCATCCGGCATATCCATACTGGTTCATATTAATTTATTCAACAGAGCACAAACAAAGACAAAAGGCAGGGGATATCGACGAATACATACTATTGTTCTAAAACCAATACACATTCGGTATCCCTCAGGGCCTCGCATTCCTAAAAACCCTCACTGCCTCACGGTTTCACTGGTTCCGTTGCGGTCTGCGTATTCGAAACTCTCTTCTCTCCGCAGACTCTCACTTTCTCCCTCACACTGTTTCCCACATACATTATTCTCTCTCACTCTTTCCAACATTCGATACAGCATTCTCTCTCTCTCTTTTCCCTCTCTGAAACTCTCCCTTAGCCATATTTCATGGAACAACGATCTCGTTCGCCCCAACAATATATTTCACGGCATGCCATTTAAATTGTTACGTTTACTCGTCTTTGAATGTATTTCCTGAAATTTACCTGACACTAACAAAGAAATATGCGACTTCGTAGCATAGCAATGGAATCATGTATGATAAAGTAGTTTTTAGTAAAGTTGTTGAAAAATCATTGGAAAGTTGGTTTACCTCATGTTATAAATGTTTGTTTGATGATAAATTGGTATACATTGTGACAATCGCTGAAAACACTGTAAAGTTTACGAAGACATTATGCAATTGTTGCATTATGGAAATGATTTCTCAAATCTATTCTGTTTGGATATCAATTTTCTAAAACTATTCAGACGTACTTCTACCACTCCTAAACCTCTACTACTCGTGCTATTTTCCAAGAATAGACAATATATAATATAAGCAATCGTAAGCAGGAATAGCAAGTCCTCTCATTGTCACTATTTTTTATCACTTTCGCTCTCTCTACCTATAACGAATTCTTTACCAATACCTCCATTCTTTCTCAATCACCATCTTTCTTGACTTTCACACTCACTCTCTTTCTCTCACACTCTTTTTTCCCCCTTGGCCTTCATTCTCTTATCTCGTTTCTTTCTGCGATTCTCCATTAAACACTCGTTTGATTCTCCTCAATGGCAACCAACCCTCTCCCCACCAACCCCCCTCATCCACCGTCACTCTTGCAGATAGTGACCACCAATGTTATCATGAAGTGAAAGTTACACAAGTGGCTTTCACCACTCCATTAGTGGAGTGTCAGGACCTCGCCTCCATTAATAATTCAGGACAGGTATGCCCTTGAACTGAAGAAAACTGAGGCTATTTCCCCCCGATGTTCCACTTTGAGGCAGCCTATTTACCACCAATGGGCAATGATGTTCCACTTAACAGGCCTGTTATCCTTCAAATTGCAATAGCTGAGTGGAAAACCACCCTGACCGTCTTCAAACATTGATTATTTGTTGTTCGTTTTAGGGAGATTTAAGTCCATCAAATCAATCATAACAGTCTCCACAGTTGGGGATAACGAAGTAGTGTTGGAACCGTTATTTATGGTTGAATTGGTAACCGTTGGTAACCGTGGTTGAATTGTTGGAAACAGATTGATAAAATGGAGTGGAAGCTTGGAGCATAATCGATTGTGAATTGATTAAAGTATCATCAATTCAATAAAGCATCATAAATTGGATGAAGCATAATCAATTGAATAAAGTATCATCAATTGAATAAAATATCATAATTGAATGGAGTATAATTTATTAAATAAATCATTATCAATTAATATAAAAGATTTGGGGAAAAGACGTTTTGGACTTTGATGTCTGTGTTTTACTCATTATTGTATATTTTCTCGAATAAATTTGGAATCGTCATTAACACAGACCTATTGAGAATCGAGATATCGGCTTTGGTTGTTTCAAATACCGTCATTGAATTACCACTGGAAGGCTGAATCTCCAAATATTGATAATTCTTATTGATTAAAATAACAAGGTATCTCGATGAATCGATGACTATTATAATCTTCTAGTATTTCATGTCAGTATGTTGTTATAATTCAATAAATCGAACTTTCGAGTTATTGAAACTCGATATTCCTATATTTATCTCAATATTTGATAAATTAGTGGTTGTTAAAATTAGTGGTTGATAAATTACAATATCTAGTGATTTAGGTCAATATGGATAGCTGTTATGATTCCACCTCCACAAGTCCATAAAATCAATATCAATCATGATCATCATTCATTTTCTGAGGATTGATCACAATATTCACAAAATGGTCGATGAGGACAATTGAATGTTGGAGCTGCATCAATATTAGATTTAGTGTGGTGATTCTCCATCATGTCTGCTGGACGACTGAGTGTGTGTAGTACTTCCAATAACATATGTGTTGGATAGATTTTCCTAATTAATTTGATGTGTTGGTTTAGTCGAATTTCATTAAATTATCAAGAAGGATAATCAAATTGTATCAATTATTCATAACAATGAACACTCCATTATATCAATAAAAGTATTGGAGTTAATATTAGTGGGTTGTTTTCCCATTGCTAGTGAAACAATGACTATGATTATCATTTCTGCTAATATTGCGACCGTTATAATATCATATCTGTATTCTACATGCATTGAGATTATTTTCATTATTATGAGAGTACTTTTGCTGGCCTCATTTTGTTCGAAATCAGTACTCAAATAGATATTATTGTGGTTGAGGGAATTGTATGCTGTATGAATAAAGAGGGGTAATTGGCTAATTGCTATTCTGTTGAAAAGCTATACTAAACCAAATGATTACATCATAAACTCATGCTGCCGAAGGTATAATCCTACAGATGAACAATTTATTAGTTTGAGTAGTTCTCTTTCATACTTATCATATTATTTTCCTGTAGTAGGCCTACGATAGTCGATTTGTTTTCAATAATATTGATCCATTCATCATGATTTTCATAGAATAATTTGTGTGCACTGTCAATCTCTACGTAGCCTACATCTATTTCTATAAACCATCTGCACTAGTGTTCAACCAGACATTATCTTGTATTTTATTGTATTATATCGATTTAATGAGACCAATTCAAAGAAACCTGCCCAACCCCTTAACTAAGATCGTTGTTTTCTTCATTAAAATTTGCTTAAACAGCATGCAGTTCATAGCTTTATTGCTATTATATTTCTTAGAGAGAGCTCCTAAAATACTTAAACAAATGAACCACAATGTAAGCCTTCTTCACTTTTCAATGCAGTAAAATATTTTTATTCTGGTTATTTCTAAGAGGAAATTATTATTTTGCTAGTGAATGTTGATGAGAAACCTAGCTTGACCTTGGACAATTTTATTTGAATGGGAATAGGAAAAGTTTTGAACTAACGCCTGATTTTCCATTACTTTATAGTTCTTGTAATGAAATTAAATAACTGAACAATGTGAATTTTGAAAGAATAATTCTCTACCAAACATATCTTGATTCAATGAAAATAATCTACGGAATTAATAGGTTGATAAAAATAAAATACAAACTTTCTAGTGGAATTAATTCCTTTTAATCAATCTATCAGTTGAAAAATATGGATAAACGACATCAAATTATTAGATTATTACTGAATAACATTACAATATGACTAGAAAATTAAAACTTTAAACTTAATGAAGTTAGTAGGAAACCTTGTCCTTTTACTATTTGCAAGGGTTGACTGGTTAAACACCGGCAAGATAATGTGATGGCCTGAAAGCCGAGAAGACGCTTTCCCAGGCCGGAAACCATAACTTCCCATGAATTAGACGCCATGAATCGATATCCTCATCTCAAACCCCAATCTTCTTGCTATAGACTATCCAAACAAAGAAGACATTCTGGTAAGATAGGAAAATGACTCCAGGTCGGTCAATATTGGTTGAGAGATAATAAATTTGGTCTAAAAATTTAGATAAAAATGTTTTCTACAATTTGAGACCAAATTTATAATTTTTGAACTAATATTGACGAGTTAGAGTCATTTTCCCATCTTTCCAGAATTTCTTCTTTCCTTGAACAGACTACCTGTTGGATTATTCATGAGAAGATGTCTTGCGCATCAGGCCAAGAAAGAGAGGAAATGATTGAGAGAATGAAGTTGAGGAGAGAGAAAATAGAAGATAGGTGAACTGTGTGTATAAGTGAGAGAGGTTGCGAAAAAGAGAGGAAACAATTTAGAAGAACTTCGAACAATCTGAGAAATAGAGAGAAAGAAGGTGATAAAGAGGGTGAATGAGAGATTGATTGAGAGAGAATGAAAAATTGAAAGAGTTTGCGGGAGAAAGAGAATGACATAGGGGTAGGGAAATTCTTGACTCACGTCGGGTTGAAGATGGATTTTCCAATCAAATCTGAATGTTTTATATGATGTGACAGAATAAAAGAACGGAACAAGAAGTTAGCTGACAACTCCACTTTCAAGCCGGCAGTGGAAAAATAAAGTAAGGATTTTTAAGAAAAAATTTCATTATAGAATAATGGGATTTGCATTATTCAAATTTTATTGATACTTGGTGTTGTCATGCCCCCAGCCTATGTGCTAGCAGCCAGACTGTTTGATTCGGTAAAGTATCTTCCGTCATAAGCTAAAGACCGAGAGGAAGGGTATAAACCCTACAATCGGGACTTTGACAGCTTCAGGGAGCGACCGGCACGGGTATTTGTCTGTGATTGTGAAAATCAAATATATTCACCACATTCGATTATCCGCCTGGGTCTAGTATCGTACCGAAACGGGTCAAGCGGCCTGATTGTTCAGCATCATATTCCTGCAGAGAGTATATTCTACTGTATTATCTAACTGGTCCATGTTGCTCTGCGCCTATATTTTTCATTCAACTGCTGTGTCTGACACATGTCTGCACACGAAAATAATACTATTGGATGATGTCTCCCAACCTGGGGCATATGAATTAGCATACAACAGCTGTACACGTGACAATGTCAAAATAGTAATCAAACCAGTAACAAATGGAAATAGCTTGAGAGAAACATCATGAACATGATAAATAAATAAATATTCATGAACAGAACATGGTAGTTCAGAGTAATTAGCAAAGTGCTTCAAGTATAAGTTGTCATTTTAGTATTGTCAGTAAACAGCAAACATAATTGAAGTATTGAGCGAAACGTTTTTGTACGGTAGTTTATTAGTTTTCAGGAGAGCTTATCAATGCTCTCATCATGGAAGTGATGTATTGAAACAACAGTCTGTCATGAAATCACTCTATTCGTTAAAACAGTCACACGCTTTTTTATTATGAGTTGAAAGGGGTAGTTTCAGTTCACAGTCATAAAAATAACAATGGAAATTATGATGTCCAAACAACTTTCAACACGAAATTAGCCGTATTCCAGCAGTAAAAATTTATTCCATAAAGTTATAAAGTGTATTCTTTATAAAATTCTTTATTGTTATTCATAAAGTGCTTTCCAAACATCATTTAACTATTTTGTACCTTATAGTCTACATCAATTCATATCATCCTACACTAATTAATTTTGAATTTTTGGTAAGGCTGGTTTGTGACTTCAATGATATTTTCATGACATGGATGTGATGAGAATGGGAAACATTATTTTCAATAGAAATACAGTGGAATAGACTAATACCGTCTTGATCAATCCAATATTGATTACGAGAATCATAGAGACTTGCAGACAAAACTAAAGTTTCCGATTCTTATCAAGAAGATGGAAGTATCCACATCTCAGGGGGTGATCACCTCGAGCCATTCTCCTCCAATTCTGAAATCCACCGATAGCTTTTTACAGAACACAAACTTCTCCGGACGCGGTATTAATTGGATTGGCAGCTGGTTACCAAACAACAAGCTTTTCGAAAAAGGAAATTTCCTCTCTGGCGTTGGAAATTTCATTGGATGAAGTTTGCCTCTCAGCCACACGTTCCAGAGAGCGAATTGCGAGAGAGTTCAGTTCTCTCCAGTATCTCATAGCACTCGACACCGGCTTTTAACAGGCACCAAACGCCTCCGAGAATGCATTTTCAAATCTTGCACGTGCCTTTTTCACACCCACACCAATGCCGATACTAATTACCAAGCTTCAACTTCAACTTCCTTCCATCTTTGTCCTTCCTTCTCTTCTCTATCCTTTCCTCTTTTTGTTCTTCCCTTTCCTTGTCCTTTCCTATATTTGCCCTACCCTCTCTAAAGTCTCTATCCTTCCCTCTCTTTGTCCTTCTCTCTCTATTTGTCCCTCCCTCTTTGTTCTCTTCTCACTTCGCTCTTCCAATTTTCCTTTAGTTATGCCCTTCAGGGATGCGAGCTAAAGAGAAATTAGATATTTCTATTTATAATTAGAAAATCGATATATATCTGAGTAGATTAATCCAATCCTGCTTTTCAACATTTTCAAAATTTATTTTCTCCAACATGATTTGGTAGATGATTTTCCTATAGTTTAGTTCTATTAGCCTATAGAATAATTTCCAAAAATATTTTCTCTTATCTGTGTGGTCTGGCATGTCTTATTTACTTATTTCGATTTTGAAGGAATTAAATTTATCAATTTATTAGAAAATCATAGCTGGTAGGTCACAGTATTATGATCAGGTAGCTGTATTAATATTGAGATGAGCTTTCACATGCAAATTGATGAAATTATTCCACATTTTCTTGATTCAAATAGAAACTCTATCAACAAAACATCTCAAAACATACAGCCAGCAGGTTTAAGGACGAACACGAATAAGACGTTCACTTTCTCTCCAAATGAACGTTATAGATAGTGGGTGAAATGTTCGGAAACGGCTTCATATTTCTCAAACAAAGGTAATTGGATAACAACAATCTTCCAGGGTTTTTGGCAAGAGGTGATTTGCCTTTAAATGTTAAATTCTGTTATATGTCAATGGTGGCATGGATTTTTAATGTTAAGTGAGCTGTGTACTCTTGCATAACAATAAACATGAGATTGTGGTAGTTCAATATTAAGTGTGAGAAATAACGAGCTACAGCTGTTGCCAACAAGGATTGTTGGCCATTTCTCTTGTCACCGTTCAGATAAGCGGCGAGAAACACTGCAGACATTAGCAGAGCAGACAGAACACTTGTTGCATCACAAATTTGGCACATTTTCCATAGTCCACATCTCCTTTAAACCATTTTCGTCGTAACTTCTTTGCCTACGTTTTTGAGAGAAAGGATTATAGAAGAGATGAGAAGAGAAGGCACGAAGTAAGAGTAGGAAGCAATGTTGATATTATACCTAAAACTATCGACTATGATCCAAATTCCATTATATTATTAACAAACCTTTATCATCAAATTTGGAATTTGATGACACTATTTGAGTAGTTGTGAAGGTGATATTGTAGTAGTTATCCATAATAAATTGAAATAATTTTTTAGTTTACCAGAGATTGAATGGAGTAAAAACCAAAACCGGACTCGATTTTCTAATAAATCATTGGTTTGACAATATCTTGTCTTTTCATTTAATTCGATGTCAATTGAGATGGAGAGTTTAAAAACTCTGTTAAAAACTGTAGGATGATTGAGCTGTGGGTTTTAAACTGTGTGAAGGCCCAATATACGAATAATATTTACTCGCAAAATTTCCTTAACTTTTTTCATGAGTTCTATTACGTACATCTGAGCACCTTTAGAGAAGGCGGCCCTCAGTCATCAAGAAGGTTGTCGAAGTGGATTTCTATGAATTACCTGATAAATACAAAATACCAGTATCAAGCAAATTCTACTCAGGAAAATGAAACAGGCTGACCCAATTAAATTCACGTTAGGTGAATTATAGGCCTATACTACTTCTCGTTGTAAACTATCTCAGCTACAAACATCTGGAAGTGATTTGAAAAAGTCATTCATCAAAATTATCTTAATAATTCATGGCTTTCCTGAACATGAGACAAAATGTAGATAAGTATCGACCATGTAGGCCTCATTTGAAAACAGTAGCATCTTAAGGATGCTTGGATCTCATCACCGCTGTCTGGCCTATCACTTGACTACAAGCGGCTTTCCACAATTTGTCAAGGTCTCAGGGGAAATCATGAAACACCAAGGACACATCTGCATGTCGAAAGGCTCCATTCCAGCAAATGGCGCCGTTAAGATTTAACGTGCGTCTGGTCTGACACGGAATCGAGGATCGTACCCCGAGAGATGCATGCGATGAGGAAACTTGTAGTCTCCAAAATCTCACGTTCTAGATTACGTATAAGATTGGGTAGTGCAGTATATTATTCTATGAGATTAGGGGATCAGAATTTAGAGTGGTTTTGGTGGATAATTAATCAATTAGCATCAAATTATTGACTGAATAGTCACAAAAATTTGTGTATATAGGTTAGTCTGTTGAATTATGTGGGATTGATTCTATTGAAGTTGAATTTTGTATACATATATATAGCGAGTTTTTTGCAGCTTCAGATTTGCCGCTTCTCGCATCCCAATCGCCATTCTTCCTTATGGATCCAATCTCCTTCAGTTAGTCCTCTGCTTTCCATTTGAGCGTGTACATTCGAAATCCATTTCTTTCAAAATTTTGAATTTTGTCCTTTTATTGTATTGTGAAGGATGCTAAAAGTATAATAAGTATAAAAGAGTTTAATGAATTTTTATCGATGTAATTTGTAATCTTCTTAATGCAGCTTTGTCCAACATGAATTTAATTATAACTCAAGGTTTGAGTTTGACCCTCTCAATTTCGTATTCTAAAGTTCGTATTAAAAGAGAATTGAATAGTTATTTTCATAATAGTCATATATTTATTTTATTACTCATAAATTCAATAATCAAATAATTGGAGTAAGATTCGTATCTCAAAAACCAATGAATGAATGAGAGTATCGATCTAGAATTGGCATTTCACTTTATAGAATTGGTTGAGTTGATAACGGGAAATGATATTTGACTCTTTTCGGGAGTTTTACGGTATAGCTTTCATTTGAACGGGTGTAAATGGAAAGGATTCCAAGAGCAAGAGGAAATGGTAGAAGGCCACTAGAGAAAATTGCAACTTTTCAACGGAAAAAGAAATTGGACATCACGTTTTCGCACCCCAGCACAGCCATTCGCCAAGTAAATTGATTTTGAATCTCAATTCTGGACGCGTAAATTAGACTCCATGAAAAATTTACCGTTCAACTTGAACAAAGCTAATGGAATTTCCGAATCGCAGACTCCAATGAGAAATGGAGGAGATTCCGATGTTCTCCTATAACCGATGAAAGATATTTCGGAATTGAACTACTCTGGGAATGGGAACGTGATTTCAGCACTTTTCTCAGTCTTAAAATAATATTTTTCAACCGAAAAGTGTCGGAGATTCAATTTCTTTTTAAGTGCTGTCATCTTGATAGGATTCAGAATAGCAACTAGCGTTGAATTTCGAATTGAATCTAACTTTCATCTTTTTAACTTTCATTTCTGATAAGGAAATTCACATAATGGAAATTTCATTTATTCATTTTATTCATTGATATCATTACACTAATTATAATAATAATATTATAACCAGGCAAGAAAAACTAGGCAGATCATGAACTATTTCTTTCCTGAATTTTGATAATAATATAATAAGTCCGAAACAAGGTTATTAAAATGATATTATTCCATAAAGAACATCAAGTCTTCAAATATATTTCTATTGAGACATCATTAATTTTCTAAATCGACTATCTAGTGGCGTCACGATCACAACTGTACTACCATTACTACTCGTCTACTACTACTACTACTACTACTACTATCTCTACTTACAAACAGAACTAACAAAACAACTACTAGGAAACCTACTCTACTGAGAACTAAATATTATAGTGGTGGCTACTCTCTCATTTTGTGCCCTGAGTAGATTGCATTCATTTATAAAATGCATTTTGCATTACGCTACCTAGACAACTCTCTTAACAGCATCTCTTCTTTTTCTTTCTGCTACCATTTTTATCTTCCTATTTATTCCCCTCCCACTCTGTACCAGTATATTCTGCTGTACTTTTCTCCTCTTTTTCTTCTTTTCTTCCACATCAATATCTCCTTATTGTTGTTTGAGCCCCATTTATTATCTTTCTTAATCCCTATTATTCATCATCCTCTATTTTCTCGTTTAGGTTACTTCTCCTTTTTCCACTTCAACAGAAGAAAAACAAGAGGAAGTGAGAATGATAAAGCTATCCCATAGATAAATAATGCATGTTATTCCTTTATGGTTACACTAGAGCCACTGGCGGCTTGTACACACGAACAGGTGAAGTGCCCGTATATTTTACTGTGCAGCACTTCACCTGTTTCGTTGGTACGAGCTGGCAGTGACTCGAGCTGAGAAGGGACGGTAGTCATAGCTGAGTGATAATAAGCTTGAAAAAATATAAAGAGAGAGAGAGTGTGTGTGAGAGATACATCACAATGAAAATAAGGAAAGTGATGTCTCAATAGTAATAGCTTTGTACTTTACACAACGTTTGTACTATGAGTAATCAATAGCTTGATAGAATAATATGAAATAACAATAAAAGAGAGAAATCAAGATAGAACTAGGATAACCAACGAGAAACAGAGATGGAGGAAGAAAAAAACTCATAGTAAAGTTAGTGTGAAACAAGAGTAAAAGAGTAAAGAGTATCTTTGGAAGAAGCCTGATGGAAAATCCCAGGTTGGATAGAATGCATAGTATAGGAGAAAACAAAGGAATATGCTTAAATATGAGTACAAGACATAGAAATTAGTAAGAGAAAGTACAGAAAATAGATTAGAATCTTATGTGAAGGGCAAAGAAGTGAGAGATTGGATAAGAGGAACTTGGAAGAATGGAGTGAAGGTGATTCAAATCACATAGCAGGAGCAAACCTAAAGAGGGACAGGGCCAAAGTAGAGCAGTGTGAAAGAGGACTAGAACCAGGGAGGAACAGAGTTAAAGTGGAAGAGAGCAGGAGATAGGAAATGTGTATGAGGAATAGGTCTAAGAAGCAATAGAATAAGAGGAAAGAGATAGAAGAAGATTGGTAAAGAGAGAGGTGGAGATAATAAATAGATTGTAAGAGAGGAAAAATAGAGTTGAAATTTAAGAGAAAGGAAAAATGAAGATGGGAAAAGTGAATACAGATAGGACTAGGAAGGAATAGAAGGAAAGAAGGAGGGAGAAAAAGAGGAGAAAAGACATAGGGGAGTGAAATAAAAAGAGAAAAGGAACAGAGTTGAAGTGGGGAAGAGAGCAGAAGACGGAAAGAAGTGAATGAGGAATAGGACTCAGAAGTAATAGAATGGAAGAGGGAGGGAAGAAGAAGAAGATTAATAAGAGAGAGAAAAATTAAGAGAGAGAGGATGAGGTGAGAAAAATTTAGAAATGAGAATAAGAAGAGAGATAGAGAGAAAGAACAGAGTTGAAGTGGAAGAGAGCAGAATATGAGAAAAAATGAATGAGGATTAATCTAGGAAGTAACAGAATGGAAGATTGATTAATTGATTGATTATAATCTCCTTTGCCAAGTCTGAGGAGACCTATGGCAACATCAGAAACATGATACAGAATTAAATAATATAAAAAAATGAAAAAATAAAAATTATAAACAGCATTAATATCGATATAATACAAGTTTCCTTTTTTTTGAGTGAAATAAAATCAGAAAATATTATACTTGAAAAGCAACTTAATAGAGCGTAATCAATAAGTCTAAGCTTTTCGGCTCCAATAAAATACATAAAAATAAAAATCTTATCCTGTTAATTATAACGTTATAATTGAGCTAACATGAGAGAAAAAAAAAGAATGAAAGAAATTTAACATATTGCTAGAAAACTATGAATTCTTGACCAATATAAAAACTGTGCCAATAAAAAGATGAAGAATGAAGAATAATTATTTACATTATATGAACAACCAATTAACACGTGATACCATCGAATTGCATTTATAAAGAAAAATAATAATATTTGAATGAAAATGAATATATAAAATAATTACTATTCGATAAATTTACAGTTCCACTTTCATGTATCAGATAAGTTAGTATAGTATCATCGAAATTACAACAGAAAATTCATTTGAGAAAAAAAACAAATTAGGCCTATGACATCACATTGTCACCTTCTCTCCACTTCACAGTTCCATCAACTGTCCAAACATTAGCATGGCCTACACGCGCACATAATTCGCGATATAAGCTGATCCGTCTCCGCGTGAGGTCGTCGCGGATGGCAATAGAGGAGCCCTCCAGCTGCCGCCGCACAGAGATTACGGAACGTTTTGTCTGATAGCTGATGAATTTGACAAGGATGGCTCGCGGCCTGGGCTGCGGCTCGCCGGGCTACAAAGCAACAACTCGGCCGACGCGATGACATCGGTCAATCAGCACTGGTTCAATATTCAGCTGGAGTCTATCACGACATAAGCGCGTAACAGTGGCTGTAACATCTTCACCATCGACCTTCTCCACACCAAATATTCGGACACTGTTCTGCCGCTGGCACTGTTCTTGATCGTCGATTTTCTTCTCGAGCAGCTCCTGACGAGCCGCAACGTCCTCACGCACAGCGACAATCTGAGACTCGAGTGACTCCACCCTCGCCTCCAACGCCGTCAGTCGCGGCTCAAACTCCTTGACGAAGCGAGCGGCGATGATGTCAGCAAGCCGTTCAAAAAGCTTATCAGCAACTCGATTCGCCAGCTTGACGAAGAAATCTTCATCAGAAAGGCACGCCGAGAACACCTCTCGAGCTGTTCCTCCATACACCGCCTTACTGCCCACTCCTTAGATGAGGGACCCGCCTTTGGCCGTTGACGCTTATCTGGCGAAGCCGGACGCTTATCTCCCCTGGCCTTATCTTTTGTGGCCTGGCCTTTTCAACTGCTACGAAGATTCGGTGGTGAATTGGACATGTTTAAAAAATTAAATTTCTTTGATCACACTAATAATATAGAATTAATTCCAAGGAAATTTTGAATTTAACACTGTTACACTTAAGCAAATGTGATAGCAAAAAATTGTTCCGATAGAATAAGAAAAACCAAGAGAATTTGGTATAGTTTGAGGAGCCGAAAAGAGAAACGTCAAGCTGCTTCCAACATTCTTATCTCGAGATCAAGAAGAGCGAGAGAGGAGAAGATTTGAAAGAGAGAGAGAGAGAGAAATTGAGAAAGATATGGTGAGGTAAGAGAAATTTAGAAATAAGAATAAAGAGAGAATCAAAAAGAAAGAAAAGAGTTGAAGTTGGAGAGAGCAAAATATGAGAAAAAATTAATGAGGATTGATCTAGGTAATAACGGAACGGAAAAAGGAAAGGAAAGAAAACGATAGAAGAAGAGGAAGATATTGAGAGAAGGAGAATAAAGAGTGAGAGTGTGAGGTGAGAGAAATTTTCTGGAGAGCAAGGGGTGGCTTACACAAACAAAAGCTCTTTGGCCCTAATGAGTTGTCGGGCACGGTGCTGTGTTAAAACTCGGAGTGAGACAAGGCTTTTTCCAGACGGCGAGGAAAGGTGGAGGATTTATTCCTTGCTACTGGCGACAGGGAAAGCTTGAGGGAAATTCAGCAGCTCCTTATTTTCCCCGGATGGGGAAAACAAGGAAACAGGGTAACAAGACCGCTGGTAAAGTCTGCCCCAGCAACAAAGACATTCGGGCAAGGTGAGGAAATTACTACAACTCGGTCAATATTGGATCAAAAATTATCAATTTGGTCTCAAATTGTACAACAGAATGTTTTGTACAATTTGAGACCAAATGTATAAATTTTGAAAAAATATTGACTTATCTGGAGACATTTTCCCATCTTGCCATAATGTCTTTTTTGATTGGGCAGATTAAAGAGAGGGGGTGTTTGGAGCACAGTTTCTGCAGCTTTGCTGAGACATAACGGAAATAAAAGTACAAAAGTGGTCGGCGTATAGAAGAGGACAGACAGAATTATGGGAGAAATTTGATAAAGGCAGAAGTAATGAAAGGGAGCCCAGCCTTCAAACGTTGACGTTTCATTTTGTGTCGTCGTATTCGAAAATAATCACGTCAGAGGAGAATTGTCATGCTTAGAATTCAATTTTTCCTCTCTGACAATCTTGTTGCTCACTGCACAGTTTACCCTGAGTGAGTATTCATGAATGGTAAACACTTCTGTCCCTTTTTTCACTTCTTTTTTACTTCTCCATCGCATTGGAAACGAGAAGCATGCTTTCCTTGTACAGATCAGTTGTTGATATTTCAATAATACGCTATTTTCCTCCATTAGTGAAACTCTTGTACATTTTTTATTGCCACGTGGATCTTCTACAGAATGAGACATGAGACACATTTTTCATATTGTTCATCATTTCTTCTTCAGTGTTTTTCACAACTCATTGTTGTTGCTTTCATCATTCTCATGATAGTTAATTTCGTATTTATAGAATGATTCAAGCATTCAAAATTCAGAATTATTTAAAGTGAAAAGTGTATTTCAAAGTTAAAATTGTAATGTAAACTTTCTTTATTTTCCATTCACCTTGTAAAAATCATCATCCACCCACTTATTATACCTTTGCTTAAAATACTAGCTATCAAGTCACAATTGTGACATTAAATAAATAAATGAATCTTAAATGTTCTTTTTACTATAGAATAGAAATGGAGAATGTATAATAAAAAGGAATGTGTTGTGCGGAATCTATTCAATAATGTTGGAATCTGTGTTGAATAATTTCAATAAGGAATGAATGTTTTATATAAGAAGGATTTTCCACAAATCCATTCCAGTCAATCAATTGACAAGCCTGGAAGATGTTTCTCAATTCACAATTTGATTGAAGCAATTTCAGCAATCACTTTTTTAACGAACTGCACACAATCAATATTTCCCAATCTCATTGAAATCATGAATGAATCAACAATCTCATATTCAACTAAATAAATAAGCTCCACTGAAACTATTAATTTGGCTTTTAAGTCAATTATTTAACTTTCTCTTCCCAAATTTCCCTTAAATCTCCCTTTAAATCTTAAATCATTTCTATCTTCAATCTTTCTAATACTTCATTTGTCTTCTACTCCCCTGCTTATCTCTTATTTTTATACTCTACTTCTTCACACATCTCTCTCAAATTCACTTTCATGCCAGACTCACCTATCGTATTTCCTTCATCACTGTTTTTTTTTTTTTTTTTTGTTTATCAAGTTTACAAAGTTCTATGTTTTAATGAATTGTTCTAAAATGAGTTTCAGAGATGAGTGAAGCTTGTAACACATGGGTATTGGGTTATAAATGAGGCGTGTGTATTACAAAAAGCAAAGGCTACTCTGATTATGTACAGGTCAGCCTGTCAAGCTTGCTTTGACGCAGATTGCAACCAATCTCGTAAAGAGATTGCTTTGTCGGGTAGTATCATTCAATCAAGAACTTAATGACTTTTTCTGGAATTGACTTAATTCTACCTCCTTCCTTTTTCTATTGCGTAAGTGGTTTAGATGTATTATACAAAATATTCATAATAGAATTACAGACAACTAAACTAAGTCATTATTCAATCACGATGATAATAGTAGGCCTATATTATATCAGTTATTTTCCACTTTATATTCTTTAGATTTACTTGGTCTCAGTCCTGGTACAATAACATTCAATAGGTACTTTATAGATCTCATTCCTCCTAGAAATGAAGCCTTCAGATTTCAAAATCCTTCGTGAGAAAATAAATATTTGATGAAAATGTACGTTTTGTAGACGTTGCACAAAGAGAATAGTGGCATACTGAATATCACAGCAATTGCATGATATGAATGATACATAAACTCATAAACTGAGTGCATATAATAGCATGCATCTTTAAACATTCATGATTCTAGTACTACACTCATAGATAGCACTGTTGACTTTGATTATGATGGAATACTATCCACGTAATCTATTATTAATCCATATCCCCATGCAGTCTAACCACTGGCGGCTCGTACCCACGAAACAGGTAGTGCCCGTATCTTTCACTGTACAGCCAACCGTTGGTCACGAGCCGCCAGTGAGTCTAACGTATTTAACAGTGTTATCCTACATCCTCTTTAGATGATATTGTCATCTCTGTTGATAATCATTAAGCAGACATAGCTCTGAAAATGTTGATTTCAGAAATGTTATTCATTTATATCACATGGAGAACAAAGGGATTACATGAGATCCTCACTGTAGGTTTACGAAGGATATAACACAAAGTGATTCCGAGATAATAAGAGAGTTTTAGTGAGAGTAGATGTAGACTACTATATTCATGAGAAAAGCTGGTATCATCGCTCAAAAATGACATATCAGATAATGGTTCTAGCTTAGAGCATCGTTATACATGCTCTATATGCTTGTACGGTTAGCAAGAATTCTAGAACACAGCAGGGTTTCACAGTGGATGACATTTATTTCATCTCTTTAATGGAGGTTTTCTTTACAAACGCATACGCAATGCCAGAGAGAAAAACATTATCGGTATTTCCCTTGAGGTGAGTTTCAGTTCATTTATCAAGCTCTTGTTTGAGGGATAATGTTTGAAAATTAAGCACTTCTATGATGATAATGTGGTGTAAGCAAGAGATGTTGAATCTAATTCTATAACAATTATATTATAATAATTACAACAATTGTGGAATTGAATTTCTGTCTCTTGATAAGTAATGAAAAAAGTAATCCATGATAGAAAAAACTTAGTACGCTACTCTCTCCAAGCATTTCATTATGTAATCAATGAATCATTTGTAATAATCACACTCAATTGACGCCATGAATTCAACTAAATTTTATTTCATTTTTAGGAGAAATATTTACTTGTTGTTTGATGAATTTAAAGACTTACCAATCGATTGTTCAGATTTATTTGGTTTCATGAAAATCAGCATCATATACAGCAGTATACTTTAGAGACGATTATTAGGTTGGGCAGAAGTCTGCTGCAATCATGACGTAATTCATGAACTGGGCTACTATCATGGAGATATCTATTTTATTCATTTATACAATCATATAAAATACTGGAAGCGAGAGGAAAGACCAGGCATAGCCTGTACAAATAAAACCTCTTGTTTTATTTCATCAGTGTTTGGAGACACTTCACTATCTTCTATTATGGTATAAGGAACATTCAACAATATAAAGTACTCTATAACTTATTTCTGCTTGAAAACTCATCACTCTTACTGCAATTTGTCGACCCAGTTTCTTCTTGAGATAGGTTGGGTATCAAAAGCCTTATTCTAATTATTTGTTGGTTGGAAATGAATAACATTAAACATCATCATTGTCGTCATGGATTAGGCTTTTCAAGCCTGTTCCGGCGTCCATCTCTTCCTCGGTCTACCGACACTTCTTATGCCTATTGGCTTGTGGAGAAGGGCATTCAATGGAAGACGGTCTTCTGGCATTCTAAGGACATTTTCTGACCATTTATTTTTGTATGTTCTTATCAAATTCAACACTGATTGAACACCACATTCTCTCCTTATATTTTCATTTCATATGTGATCTTCTCTTGTGCATCCTATGACTTGTCTGAGGAATCGCATCTCTGCTGACTGTATTCTTGATTCATGCTTCCTTGTCAGCACCAATGCTTCACTTCCATAAGTCAAAGTAGGTATTGTCATGACTCTGTAAAATTTCAGCAAGGTGTTCTATCTGGCTCTACCTTTGAGGGATCGAGTAATTGCTGCACATACCAGGGTGAACTTTGATACATTTTTTGTACATCTTTGTCATAATCATATGTAGGCCTAATGTCACAGGCTAAATATTTGAAGTTTGATACTTGTTCCGAAACCGTGTCTGACAATACTATTTTTGATCGTATCGGCCACTTGCCATGAAAAGCCAAGATTTTGGTGATTTAAGGATTCGGAGGACAAGCTACAAATTGCTATGCATAGGGCCTAAGCTCTACATAATGAGCAAATATTTCAACATGAAAATCTCGACAGTGGAAACCAAAATCATGTCTTTCCATGGCAAGCATTAAACATCATTTTATAATTCAAAGTAGTACAAAAAATCAACTCACCGTCCAGCGTGTGAAGGAGTCAGTAGCGGCTTTACTATCAGTGGAAGCCAGCTCGGATCTGAACGGCGATTCGGGCCTGAACCAGGGACGGTCCCCGACAATCCTCGACGTCCGGTTGATACGGTTGGTGGCGGTAAGGAGTGCCGCCGTATCTGGAACCGGGTTCTCCGCCGCTACCGGTGCTGCTGGTATGTGCGGTGGTATCCTTGGTGGAACCGTGGTTGTTGGTTGAGCTGTGGTTGGTTGGTGTGTGGTCGCAGGTAACGTGGTTGTTGTGGTGATTGGTTCTTGTGGAGGTCGATGGTGGTGTGGATGCACAGTGGGAAAAACGGGATGTGGGTTAATTTGGTAGGCATTGAACCTTCCTGGGGAATCTTTCACTGGAAGCAAGGCAATTAAATGTCTTCCCTGTAACGGGAGAGGAGCTAGCGACAAGGTGTGTAGCCGCAACAGTCCAGGTAGTAGCACTGCGGCCACCACTACACCGCAGCCGAGGATCAGAGTTAACAGAAGTAGGAACGCCGTGCGTCTGGGAGTTCGTTGGATGGGCGGTGTGGCTGATCCTAGCACTCTGTACTGCAGAACTGCATCACCGCGGCGAACTGTTTTGTACATGTTCAATAACTTTGGTTTTATCACAACCAACTTTAAAGCTGTCTCACATTTTCAAAATATTCACTGCGCTCAGGTAGATTAGATTGCATTTCATCAACAATCAATAATAAAATCCATCAATGAATTTCCTATTTCAATACACTAATTCATTTGAACAAGTTGGTTTATCCTCCTTCTGGATTTATGCACTTAGAGCAATTGATTTTGAAAACTAGTATATGTCTCCTAATAATGACTTTCCAAACACATGTGATTTTTGTTTAAGTTTATTCACTTGTAACAAGTGTGTTTATCTTCCTTCTGGATTAATGCTTTCGAACCAATTGATTATATGCTGATAGGATATTTTCTCCTGATTGTGACTTTCAAATCTCATTTATTTGCAAGTGTATTCTATTGTGAGAAGTGGAGTTATATGTTGAGTAATAAAGTGGGTCTAGTTTCTATGGCACTTTTTTGTCACTACACATCACACTGTGGATTCACATTTTTGTTCAGTGTTTCCAATTTGTTGCCCAGCGTGTCCTGAAAAAGAATAGAAAAGAAGAAATGGTTAAAATTTTTCGCAAAAGGAACAATAAGATTGTTTGTTGCAATCGTCATGGATTAAGTAACAACTACGTTCATATCAAATATTATATATAATATATGTATATATATACTAATATTATATATATAATGATTTTTATATTTTTATAATTTTTATAAAATATATATTATATATATATATATATATATATATATATATATATATATATATATATATATATATATATATTATAAAAAATATTATATCAAGTTTTAGTAGGTGAAGTTTCTTTTCCATTCTCTTTGTTTGTAGCCTTTTAAATAAGCAACAGATGTATTAGTACGGGGGCAAGTGTAATCCCGTGTGCGTTTTGAATAAAGAAGTTTGGGAGTGGTATCAATCTCTTCGTTTTGACCTGGAGAAAAATAATATCGGTGGTCATAAGCTAATCCAAGATCACGTCCGAGAATTTCAGAGTTTCACTTTTTCGGCTATAACTCAGTCATTTTTGAAGATATCCTTTCAATTTTTCTCTCAAATTGTTCCTTATAAAATTATCTACATGGGCTATATAAAACCCAACTCCCAAAACGTATAAATAATAAGTTATACATTTTTTAATATGAAAAATGATAGAATTTCTTATGAAAATTTTCGTTTTTCTGTCTTTAGTTTTTTTTATGCATCAGATAGACAAAAATGTTAAATCTATAAGTTGTAGATCTATTTTTTAGCTTCACAACCATGTGGTTTTGAAAGCTTTTTCTGCCTCGATGAAGGGTACAGCGAGACCCAAAGAGGGGCATGCGCGGAGTAAGGCAACTAACATGTTATATAAAAACTATTTTCCTTCATGTCTCCTTGATGTTAGAGACTTGAAAATGGTATCAATCTCTTCCTTTTTCTCTTTAGATTCAGAATATCTATAATTATGCACTAAAAATGCTTCTCTTCTCGAGAAAACAAGATGGCGGCCATTAAATGCCGATTTTTGTTATAACCTTAACCATTTGTTATTTTTTGGTGATATCTCAAGTTTTTTTCTCTTAAAATGTTCTTCATGAACAGTTCTACGATATTTATACAGGAGAAATGTGCTCAAGACCCATAATAGATAAGTTCAGATTGTTTTAAAGATAAGAAAAATTTTATCACATGCAAAATCTTACGTTAACTCTAATAAATTCATTGTCCAGCTTGAAAAATCAAATGTGAATAATGCATTGAATAGAGAAATATTTCAGCTTTCTAATGATGTATTTACAAAGCTTGTAGGTACGCTAATGATGTATAGAGCTTCAGCGAAAGAAGCGCTCGCGCAAGTCACATTGCCAAAATATCAACTTTTTACTGCATCAAAGTGGAAAAAAATTTTTTTTCGGGATTCCTTCGTGATAAAAGTATGAAACTGGTGTCAATCTCTTCATAATAACTGTCTCGATTGGATCATCGATGAAAAGATCCTTGAATATCATATAATAATATGATAGGAGAGCTTATGACCACCGATATTATTTTTCTCCAGGTCAAAACGAAGAGATTGATACCACTCCCAAACTTCTTTACTCAATAGGCTCACGGGAGCCTTTTTTGTAACAGTTTCCCCCGTACTATATTGACTAAGCTATTAATAGCTTAGTTTCAAAAAAAATTTCAAAAGTAAAAAGTGTGAAAAAAATTTATCAGAGACTGGTTATACATTCTCTGGACTCTGGAGTGTGAACCATTGACTTTGAATGATGATATAATATTTTTAAAACCTTTCAACCTTAATGATTCTTTTAGACAAGCGCCAATTTCATTTTTATTTATATTGCTTGAATAATGGAAACAAAAAATGAATAAATTTAAAACGCTATTCAAAGGGATGTTAACTAGAGAGCTCTTTCTTAAACTAGAGAGCTCTTTCTATAAAGAAACTTCTGTTCTTTATAACTAAAATCGATAGATTTTCATTAAGGAAAATTTTATTTGAGTTATTCCCCATAATCGCACATTTTGAAAGCAAGGAAATTGCGTGATAATGTTCGATACCAATGCAATGGTTCCACAATACATGCCAATATCTTTATCGATATTATTGGATCTTTTGTGATATCAACACTACACAATTCCATACCAAGAATCTATTTTAGAATGTTGTGTGCCAGCGGAATACGAAATATCCTGAAGAAACATATCTTCCCGAAATTTCTTGTTATTGCAAACTGTCTAGAGAGATGGAGATCTCTCCATATCGATAACTGCTATAAGAGCACACGCACATACGTCGTATATATAATGTATTGTATCAGGATTCAATACGAGCTTGTCACTTCTTGTATGTCGTGAGGCGGGAACAGAAAATGTCATTGGAATATCAGTTCCACCCAAAGGGAATGGAAACCTGAATCATGTCAAAGGAATGAGGAAAAATACGAAATGCAATAGGAAATGTGCTTGCGATCATCGAAATGGTACCATGAAAGGATTCTAGTGCATAAACCTTTTGCTTTCTGGATAGGTTACAAGGAAATGGAATACTGTCGATTCAATGCCAGTTATTGAACCTTTCAGGCGAAGAGTTTCTGATGGTTTCAAATATACTTTTCTGGTCACGTGATCCACCTTCTTATCAATGTTATTTGCTGATTTGAATAGCGTTTTGTTCGCTTCACTACAAATTATATCCTAAATATTGAATTGAAATATTTTATATTAAGACAAGTGATGATCATATTTTGGAAAATGAATTCCTAATAATATATTTGAAATAAAAGTTCTATAATGACAAATATTTATTTGGATGATGAATTCTGAACAATATCTTCGAACAATAAGTTAATAGATCATGTATTAAATAGACCTCTATTTCCTACCTCTGCCTATAGACCAGTGTTAGATCACTATTAAACTTATATTATGATGTTTTCATTTCATTACTGATTCATTATCTCAACAGCTTATGGACGTAGTCCTTTCAGTAAAAGACCTGCTAAGAATACCCAGCTTTGAATCTGGGTCCCAAGTATTGAATAAAGTTAGCTTTATTGAAGCAAGCTTTACACAAAGCTGAGCTGGTCTGGTGGCTTATAAACAATTCAGTGGATGTCTGCTGCCTCTCTTGCTAGACAAATAGTTTTGATCATGCTCTAGTTCTTCGTTTAGCGGACAGAAAGCCACATTGTCCCCACGGAATGTCAGCCTCACAGCGCTTTCAAAGTGGAGAACAATCACTCAACATCTCACAGTCTCCTTCGTGCGAGCCTGGGATTCACAGGCCTCTCCGAGGAAATTCACTATTTAAATCCAGGAATATTTAGAGCTTTTCGGTGAATCTATGTATCTTTTGAGCAAGAAAATTCAAAACCAAATATATTATGAAGAGCATGGTCGGAGAATATATGTGTTTAAAGAGCTTAGTGAGCTATGAGATTTAGTGAGTGTTTCAGGAGAATAGTATCTTTGTTTATCAGCCCAAAAGCTTTTATGATTTGTAATGGGAAATCACTCTACAAGAATTATACAGAAGGTATTTCATTTCTTTGGAGTAGCATTGGCCTATATCATCTATCATCCTTATACATATCCACATTGCAGCCTACCCTTATTATTGCAAAAAATCACTTTGCACATTAAAAATAACAGAAAAATCTGTGAATAATACACTAATTATTATACCAATTATTATTGAGAATCTTACTGTACATCACATTGTATAGATTCAATCAATGAAAACCTTACTAAGCATTTTTCACAGTAAGAATCTTATCATTCTCCAAAGTAACTTTATTTTTATATAAAATTCTTGAAACATTTCCTGCTTAGCTCGGGACCAATCTTTTGTGTGGAATAGTAAAGATAATTTTGTAATGGTTATTCACATTGAATAATAATTGCCTTGTAGTTATAATTAGCTACACCATTATCTATCTCTCTTCAATGACAAAAGCGGATGAGGAATTGATAATCAAGCCGGTCCAGAAAAAACTAGCTATTTTCATGTATCTTATTCAATCATTTTTCACGTATCTTATTATCAATCTTATTCATAGCTCCATCAATAACCTATCAACAACCCATTGGAACAGGTTTCCATACAGTTCTTTGATGAAGTACAATATTAATTTACTCCATCGATTAATCCTCATCCTAATCGTTTCAGAATTACCTTGAAAAATTTCACTCTGGAACTTTACATCTCATTTATTTCAACTTGAATTATTCAACTGTCTCTTATATCCCTTTTTGAGTAGTTGTGAAGGTGATATTGTGGTAAATATCCATATTAAATGAAAAGACAAGACGTTGTCAAACCACTGCTAGTCTCTTATATCAATTCATTAATGGATTACAAGACAGTATCCGTATTTTCATGACAACAATCATCGTTATTACCTGTACTAAAATTGGGGCCCAAGATAATTGGGGCCCTTCAAATTGTCAGTCACATCTTATTATTACTAACTTAGATTATTTATTGAACTCACTCTTGAAACATTCCTTCAATAGATTTCATGAAGTATCTGAATTTCCAAACATCTAATCCAATCATCGTTATTACCTAAACAATAATTAGTAGCCAAAATTTGATATTCCATGTACCAGGCAGAGATTTGTTGACTTGAGAGCACGTAGCGGCTAATCAGTAATCGCGCTGCCCCATGCCGACCACGTAACAGGGATAGGGTTTCCAATCTCCCTGAATTGCCGATCGCATGGAAATAAGTTGATTAAGTCGGTCATAATTGGAGCGCAATTAATTCAAAGCCCGTCCGGGAATATTGAGCAGATTGGGCGAGCGCGAGGCGTCAACGCGAATCGAATTGAGCCAAACAATATCGAATATGAATGCCCAATAACTAAATTAGCGTTGGAATAAAATGCCGGAATATTGATACCGGTGTTTATCGAAAATGCAATTTGAACGAGATAATTGAGTCCCGTATCACGCTAATGGCGTTTCTGGGGATTACTGGGTCCGCTTTATTGAATCGTTACTAAATGCAGAAATAACAGAGGAGAAAATTGAGCTGTCCTCCCCCAACCTACACGAGAAAACTCAATTTTCTCATAGAAAATTTCATCAACTCATCTATTTTGACAGAAAGCTATTGAGCCAACTACTAAGAGAAATACGAGTTTTTGGAACAGGTTCCCATTAGTTCCTCTTATGAATAGGCCTATGGTGTAATTACACTATGTGACCATAGAAGTCCTCTATGCTCCACTGGCCTTAAATTACAAGTACAGTACAAGTGACTTCACCTTCATTTAAACTAAAAAAAATAATAATAATATTTGTGTAACCTGGCTGGCTCAGGTCTGGTGTCAGAGTTTTCAGGTCACTCCTGATCAATTTCAGGGCCTCTGACATGACCAGAGAGAATAGAATATAGAAATATATTCTATTATTCGAGTTATATATACTATATAACTATAATTCTATAATTCTCTATAATATATATAATTCTCATATTCTATTATCGCTGGACATGACTTGACGACTGTTTTTAGGCAGCCGGGACCGACGGCTTAACGTGTCCATCCGAATCACGGGAAAGTGGCCTGAGAAAAATTCCTGGTCTGACCTGGGTTTGAACCCGGGACCTTTAGGTTGCAACGCCAGCGCTCAACCCACTCAGCTACGCCACCCCCATTTAAACTGTATGAGCGTCTAGTACTGAATAATACTAGTTTTTATTACAGAGTAATTCATCATATCAGTCTATTCTGTCATTACTTTTTATAACTGGATTATCCTTCTCTATAACTTCATATAGCCTATGTGTGAGATCAGCTCCCAATAATTAATAATAATAACATTAAAGAAACTTGTTTTGTTTAGAAGCTCGAAATTTTCCAGAGAAAAGTCGCACATAATAAAAATGAGAAGATCATGAGAATTTCCCAACTAGGTTTCAGCCTACTAGTAAATTATTGGAAAACTCTCAATGAATCGCTGATTGAAAAAACAACCACAGTCCAATTTCAATTCCACTGAAAGTGAAGTTTCTAGCAGAAGTAACTAGAAAACAGATCATTATCTTTAAGCTTCGAAATTTTAGAGAATTAGGGGGAAATATACATATTTAGGGAGAAATACTCGACAGTAATATCAAGCTATTCGATAAAACCTCATGTGAACTCTCACAATATATATATTTCAAACACACTTCATGAAGGTGGAGTTTCCAGTCCTAGTGACTTCAAAGCACACTCGAAGTTGGAGGTTCATGTAACTAAGTTGAAACACTCTTCATGGAGACGTAATTTCTAGTCCTAGTGACTACGAAGCATACTCGAAACTGGAGGTTCATGAAGCTGCCACGGCTGGAAATAATGTATGTAGCTGAATGGATGTTAATTGATGTTTGCTTGTCACAAAAGAATACTTGACGAGGCTTGCTAACTGATGGTCAGAGGAGCGCTTGTTTTTGCTACACTCGAAAGGGGGGCGGCAACATGGTATAGTCTGTCCATTCAAAGAAGACATTCTGATGACTTGGGAAAATGAGTCTAGAAATGAGTCAATATCAGTTTGATAATTATAAATTTGGTTTCAAATTAAAGAGCAGAATGTTTTCCACAATTTGAGACAAAATCCATGATGTTTTAATCAATATTGACCGAGCTGGAGTCATTTTCCCATCTTGTCACAATCTCTTGTTTGCTTGGACAGAGTATACCATTATTCACAGGGGAAACCGCGTTGGTCTGGGACATAGTATCACTACAAAAGCGCGAAACCCATGCTTGAATCAAGCTTTCGGGTTTGAATCAAGCACGAAGCCCATGCTTTAACAGCCCGTGCGACATTGGTCAGTACTTGAGGGCAGGCAGCTAAAGTTGTCCCCGTATAATTCACGTGACACCACTTGAATAACAACAGGCATGCAGATGTGACACACAGTATATCAGTGGCTGAGCTGTGGCCGCCGTGCTACAAAACCAGCTACCACTCATGTTGAACAGGTTCATCAGCATTGTTCGGTTTGCGATTTTGCTATCAATCGTTAAGGAAGTTGTTGATGGTAAATACCACCATGAAAAATATAAAATGATAAGGAAAATTTGAGTATTAGATTCATAGTTTCTCCTTTGAAAACCCCTCTTTGTACTTATACTTATTTCATAAATTCACTTTTAAAATCTACTATGTACTTCAACTCTTTAGATATACTTTGAAAATCTACTTTGGACTTCCACTTAATAGATCTACTTTGTATTTTTACTTTATAAATCTACTTTGAAAATCTTATAGTCTCTCTATACTTCTCTATTTCAATGGAGATCCAGGATCAATGTTTTTCTGGTTAATGATTTGCTTTTAATAGTTTTCAAAAGTTACTCGATTGATCGATTTATTCACATTCCAGGACTTGTCAGATAATGAAAATATTCACAAAATTCTTTAAAAAGCTTGGAATGCTACGTATTCTTGATATCTATGATATGGATATAATGCTGCCAGACTCGACAGAAGGCCAAGTAGAGTAGTCGCGTTTCCAAATGACTGCAATCTTCTTAATTAAACATGTATTTATAACAGATCGATTGATTTTGAATTAGTTACCACATACAACTTATCAATAACAGCAATCGAATGGCATTTCAACAATAATTCATCCGGGACCCTCACGTGGTTTTTTGGCGACCTGTGAGAACCCCTCACCTCCCTCCACCGCCCATTACCAAAGCAGTCCCAATGTTGCATGTGGATGTGGTGTGGCTAAAAGGATTGGCTATAGGGACTTGCTTATTTTAATGTATCCCAACGTATTGTTTCGTATTTTTATGTATTGGATATGCGATAAGCAAAAGCCTACAGGAATTAATGAAAAATAACCAAAAACTATCTACATATTGAGCAAAACTGTCACATTGAACCGTACTGTATGTTTGAAATTTTAATTATTGATTAATTTATTTTATTACTCTGCTTAAAAGATCATAAGGGAGGGAATAATAACTTTTCACAGAAAAATATTGGGTATCATTATAAATATTTCATTTCACTGGGAATAAAGATGTTTTAACAAAAAATCGGAAACTCAAAAACAAGAAAATTGAAGATCTCAACCATTTTCACTTCTCTACCCAACTTTCTTGAATAACATTCGAATTAGTTCTGAATTCAGCCAGCAGATGGCAGTAGCAATAGGGTGACTTGCTTCGACTTCCATTGGACACGCCTCCAAGCTCCACCTACGATCAAAATGGCCGAAAACGTAGGTTAGTAAAGTTTCCAAATTCAACCAGTAGATGGCAGAAATTGACGGGTGGTGTTTCAGTTTTGACTTGGACACGCCTTCATGCCCCGCCTGCTCTTTTCTTATTGGTTGACAGTGTTCCGTGAGTTCTGTCTTATAAAATGACTGCTAGCAAGAAAGGTTCTTGTAACATACACAAAAAAACTACGCTGATTCACTATTGACGATCTTGTGCTAATATAATTCTCATTTATGTATTCAGGCTGGTTAGGTTCTATCAAGTTAGTATTTGATGAATTTATTTATATAATTTGGACTCAGTTTTACTTTTATTGTGTAACTTGGACCAGTACTAGACTTCGATAGTTTTATGCTGTATGGAATTAGATGAAAATCCCATCTTATACTCATCAATTTTATTTTTTTTTATGATGAATATAATGAAATAAAACTGAAACTATTCATGATCTAATACCGACCTATTGCCAGAAAAAAAGTTTGAAAAACTACAACAATTCGGTAAAAAAATAAGGGAGGAGTTTTTATTGGAAACTGGCTTGTCGACTGGTCGACAGAGTGTAAGGTGGTTATCAGCCAACAATAGAATTAAATTTAAGAGGGGCGTTTCTTGGCTTGCTTCATACATTGATTGTGGTTTTTCAATTGATCATTTCATTATGATGAATGGATTTTGCAGAGGAAATAATTTCTTGTGGATTCAAGTTGTTGGTAGGATAATTTTTTCAACAAGTAGTGAAAAAAATATTCTAATAGCCCAGTTGGAATTTTTTAAATTCTTGTTTCGCATTAGCCGCCGCGGCGCCCCCTTAGCCGTGGCCAACTCCGGTCGCACACTCCGCATACCCCACGCAAGGGCCCTGAATTCATCATTTAATTAGATAAAACTTCAAGAGAATTCAACTTCCAAATCATCAGCAAATGTTTAAGTTTGTGTATATGTTTGATAGAGTATGTCTGGAGTAATGCAGAACTCACAAACTGAGAATGATTAATTGGTTTGTTTTGACAGATGTATGTTTCTTTTGACATAAAATTCTCCCTTGAAAGTAGGAGAGCAACATCATTTCATGGATTAGACACACTGATATAACCCCATCAGTAACAGAAGAAAACAAATGTAACCTCTCTACTAGATTATGAACATACTGTAATTTAAAACTAAAGTTTGTTCTAGTTTGCGACTGAAACGTAACTAGAGTTGTAACTTCTAGAACTCATAGAGAGATAATAGTTTGACATGCAATATCAAAGAGACTTTATTTATGTCAAACTGGAGTATATGGCACGTCAAACTTCCAAACCACGTTAACACCAGAGTATACGAGCAGTAACGAATACGAAACTTGAATTTAATTGAATGGAAAATCGCACTCCTTCCTGATTGTTCACTCTGGTATAAACGGAACCCAACCACAAAACTAACCAAAAATCTGAAATGTATCTGTTATAATAAGTTTCTGAGGTAAATTTTGTAGTTGAGATATTAAGAGATATTGAGATATTAATAATCATTGTAAGAATCTGGCTCCATTCAAATGTGCATTGTGTACCACATGTGTAGAATATACTTGTAGAGAGATTCTAAGATTTAATTATTTTATTCAATCGCTCTATCAGTGAGAGAACCAGACTATATTTCAAGAAAATAATTCTCAATGATGAGATGAAACTCCAAACCAAGGTAGGCCTGTAACCATCAAACGTCTATACAACTCAGTAGAATCTCTATTGATTCTCCTCATTACGATAATATTATAATTTTTATCGGCTCTTAGAAAAAATTCCCATAGGAGCTTACATCATCGTATCAGTTTATACCAATCCAGATTTTACTAGGTACACTATTAGTTTAAAAAACGGTCTTGATTAAAGTATTCCAGTGTGAGGAAGAAAGCTCATCTTCTATATTACGGTACATGCTAATGAAAAAGTAATATGTAAGCTTCCCCAATACATGAGCCCCAAGTGCTCTAATAAATTACCTTGAATTCCCGAGAAGAAACCCCAGATATAACGAGAAAGGAGTGAGGAAATTGCTGGGTAACAGGGCGTTTTATGTTGCTAATAAATTCCTGACAGGTGCTAGCCAATCTTCCCGCCTTCAAGTTCAGAGAAAACCAAGGAGTTAGAGCGCAAATATTAATAATGATTTTTCAACGGATTTGAATACCAGCTTTCTAATTCTAATCTGGAGTTATCCAGCTCTGATGGATTTCAACATGGAGTTGGGATATACGTCTTCTGTCAATTTTAAATCTCATCACCTCACTTAACCAACAACATTCAAATCAACCATTAATATAAGTCTTGTACATTGATTGATGTTTTTTAAAAATTCTTTCAACCATTACCTACCAATGATCAGAGCAATATAGAACTTTTAACTCCTTGGTGAGAGAATAGGATAAAATATTTCTTGTTTAAATTGTGCTCCATACTCTCAATTCAGAAATAGTCAATCATTATCAGATTCTGCCTTATTTTTAACTGCACGTAGTGGACAATGGATAAGATTATTATGAAAAAAAAATCGATTAGAAAGAGATTTTAAATGAAAGGGGAGGCTCTCAGGAACTTAGATTTGGTCATTACGTTTTGAGCGTAGAGTGACTATATAGAGTGACTCAATTTAACAGATCTTCAAATATGAAATTGATTGTATAGCTGAAGTAAAAATTTTAGGCGGTTTCATCTGCTCCTTGTGCATTGCAACAGCTGATACAATGAGTGTCTTCACTTAGCTATTACTTAGTATGCCTGGATGATCTTTTTGAAAACCGAAAAGACATTAGAAGCTTTATGGCAGCTATAATTTACATTACATACAAGAGACAGGCGAAACTGCCTATCTCTTTGAAATTAGCTACAGCAGGTGAAAATTATTCATTCATTTGATAACAAATACAATATAAAGGAAAGAATAAACAGACGTTAGCCCAAAACTCCTTCTATTCAGTTAAGTTTAAAATTGATAGTATTCGTTCAATCTTGAATCCAATGGTAAGCTATTGGAAATCTGGCTATATGGCTACAATGGCCGTTATATTTTAGCCTTGATAATGAATGAACAAGTACCGACAAATCAGAATGCTGAGAGTTGCAGAGCTCAGCTAGGCTTACTACGATTGATGATGATGATGACTATTGATGATACCACAGTCTTGCATTGAAGATGCCCTAATAGTAATTGGAGAACACTCAATCATTTTAATTCTAATCTGAAAGCAGCGATACGATACCTCTCTAAGCCATTCTCACAAGATTAATGCCGCTTTCAAAAGGAGGAATAATTAATGAACAGAAGCTTTATTGCAGATTGCTAGAGGTAAGATTGATGCGCATTGACATTGCTTTCGACGGAATGACATTGATATTGGGTGATATTATTGAATGTGACTATTCTTCAAGATTGTTTAATGGATGATGAATGAATAAGTATTGAATTTCGAGAGTTTTGTGATCCCAAATTTGAAGATATTGACAGTGACAAATAATTATTTTAACAATAATCTGACGAAAAAATAATGTAGGAAAAATAGAAAATTTTTTATGTATACGATTGCGGATCGGCCTCCTCCAAAAAGTAAAAACGTTTTCGCGTTTTTTTACTGCAAAATTCATTATTGATTGAGCAAACTACCAGCATTGTATGATGAGTTATAATGATGATAAAAATTGAATTTTAGAACTACTCGTTCATTGAATCATCTTAAAATATTGTCCAGTCAATGTAGAAAATTAAAAATAATTTCATCTATATTTCTTTAAACTATTAAATTCTTGAAAATAATAAGACTCTTGACATTGTCACAGAAATACTTTACTACAAAATTATTATTCTATAAGTCTGTGTGCGGTGAAAAGAAGGCATTGTACATGTACAAAAACAGGGAAACAAAGACTTTTCTTTTGATGTTCCGGTTAAGAATAATAATTCATCCAAATATCATTTTAAATCAATGTTAATGATGAGATCCTTGACATTGTTACAGAAATAACTCTACAAAACTACTCATCTGTATGTAAATGTGAAAACTTATTGTGAAAAACAGAAAAGTATCAAGTTATGAAGAAGTTATTCTAATGTTCACATTCAAAATAATTCATCCAAAAATTACTACAAAGCAGATTACTATCTAGAATAAACCAGGTTTGAATAAACGGATACAATTAATAGAAAACAACACACTACAACAATGTCTGCGCACGATCTCCTCTAATAGTAAGTAAACTTGGATAACAATGATCTTCTTTTCAAAAGTTCTTCTCTGTAACAACACAAGGGTATCTTCAACAACTAGAGCAACTATTGTTCTTGAAAGCTGCATCATTTATTCAGTAGAAGATGGTTGAAACGCCAGAGCCATAATAACGAGCTTACTGCGATAGCTAGTTCCACAGTAACCTGGGTGAATAACTGAATATTCTGAAACTAAGTTGAAAGTTGACTTTTCGTCGTTGATATTATTGCATTAATTATAGAGATTCAATATTCAGGAGATGGGGAGAAACAATAAAATTGCCTACAACTATTCTAACTCTTAGATTTAACTCACAAATTCAACTTTCGTTCACCTTAATAATCGATGAAAGTTCTATCTATTCGAATTATTTATTTAAACAATTATCTACCAAATCAAATTACTTTTCTCCATATCTATTTTGGATTATATTGAACCTCTGAAATAGATAGTATTACTACTCATCCTTTCTTCATTCTCATAGCATAGGATTTAAACCGAAATACTGTATTGTGTAATCTACATGAATAAAATGATTGAATCTGGATCTCTAAATCGATAACCATTTGAATAAATAGTAGCTCTTAAATAACGACTAATATTTTATTACAAAATAGGTAAACGCCATTGAATTGATATCTCTAAGACTGAGGCCGCACTGCCGGTGGGTAGAGCCTGGAGGGTGGAGGGTAGTTGGTAAATCTATAGAACATACACACCATCCACAGTAATACATCGTATGAATGGTATGTGTTCAGCCGCCATCTTGAAATTCTTAAATATGGACAACATAACCTCAAAAAACAGAATGACGTCACACCATCCTTACAATGTATTACTGTGGATGGTGTGTATGTTCTATAGATTTACCAACTACCCTCCACCCTCCAGGCTCTAACCACCGGCAGTGCGGCCTCAGCCTAATTGCTATTGCTATTAATTGTTTCTTCATTGACTTGCCTCTGTATTTCTTTTAATATATTTTTAAATACTATACTATGAACGGTACATTACTTTCTATGGAAGCCTCATAGGAATAATTTTTATTGTTTTTTGCAGTCTACCATTCGGTCTACATTTTGTCAGAGCTCTTGAAACAAATTTTTATTTTTGACGTTACCTTCTCTAAAAGCTTTTACTAGTCCACGATACTACAACAGAGGAAAACCTTATTGTTATTGCACCGTAAAGATGAAAAAAACGTGAAAAGATGAAACTCTCCGGTAATGGCTGTTGGAGAGCAACTTGATGGATGAAGCCAGATTATAAGTGACGTAAGATAAATAGCGCTAATGATCTGGTCTTACACGAGAAGCAGTATCCATAGCGATCCGAACTGATCCTTCTGCCCAGTAGTCTGTACAAGCAAAGAAGACATCCTGGCAAGATAGGGAAATGACTCAAGCTCGGTCAATATTTGTTCTGAAATTACAAATTTGATCTCAAATTTTAGATCAAAATGTTTCATAAAATTTGAGACCAATTTTATAACTTCTCAACAAATATTAACCAAGCTCGAGCCATTTTCTCATCTTGCTAGAATGTCTTCTTTGCTTGGACAGACTGCACAAGAGAGACGTCGGGCTTTTTCAACATCAGCTAATTTCTTGATTAATTGGAGTTTTGGATTGGGATGAGTGTTCTGCGAGATCAGAAAAGCCTAATCTGAAAAGCTGATGCTCATTCACATTTCAAAGATTAGTAGCAGTCAACATAAGTTCATGAGAAATCCATCACCAAAACATTAAATTCATTATCAAGTTTAATAAATGTCCACAACTCAAACTAAACTTGAACCTTTGTATCTATTATTTATATACATTTGAATTATACATGCATGGTGTCCCATGAAGGATAAAAAGCAAATCATCATAGTTTCACCAAAAAAATGTTCAGTGCAATTTCTCCAATCGAACTTATTTTTCGAAATTAATCGATTTTCAGTTATTTTTGAAATGGGCTAGCATAATTCATTAAATATTCAATAATTTTTATTATATCATAAATAATATTCAAGGAGCAGAAAATTCACATCGATTTATGTCTTATTGATGTCAAATTTGATTATTGAGCAGTATCTATTAGCGGTCAAAGTTGAAAAGTTTGTGGAATAGAAACTTTTATTTAGAATCTATGTCACAAACTTCAACATCGAGTTCCTTCCATAACCTTCTTGGAACACTCTTATTTAGTATTTATATTCTTCACGACTTTTTTCACCACCTCACTTTATTATGTTTTTATTGCATCGTACTTCTTTTCCATAAATATTCTACACCTTACGCCGTATTTGCACCTTATACTGAATTTGAATCCTTAAAATATCCATTCATATTATACCATCAGCATTTTGTTCTTGAGTGATCACTCTCCGTTCCATACAGCAAGCAGATGCAGTAAGTGCCGCTTTCCTGAGTTGATTGGATTTGGCGTTTCTCCCTGGGTTATTGGCCTCCAAGCGAATGCAATAGGGTCAGGGTTCGAGATCGCTTCTTAAGGGGTTCTAACCGCTTTCGGAAGACTAAGTTCCACTCAATTCTCACTTTGGCATAATAATTCATTTCCTAGAGATGGGATATAACCTATTGGGGTGGAAGCAAGAAGGATCGGATTCCCAGGTCGATTTCCTTGCAGATTTTGATAAACGGAAAAGTATCTATATTGAAGATTGGTGATAAGAATGGATTGTTGAATACATTTTGAAATTCATAGAAGAACAAATAATAATTTAGTCTTACTTATAAAGTCTTCTTTAGTTTGTTCAACCACTTTTGTGATAGATGTCCCCAGAAAAACTTCTTTCTTTTTGGTGAAGGAAAATGTTGTTAGTGATGGTGAAAAGTTAGTTTCAATATTGTTCAGATCTTAATTTTGTATATATATATATAGCGAGTTTTTTGCAGCTTCAGATTTGCCGCTTCTTGCATCCCAATCGCCATTCTTCCTTATGGATCCAATCTCCTTCAGTTAGTCCTCTGCTTTCCATTTGTTCGTGTACATTTGAAATCCATTTCTTTCGCGGTCTTCCACGCTTATTTCTGTTTGCCGGTATCAAATTCCAGACCTTCAAAGGTATTCTCTCCTCATTCATTCTACGCAAACAACTTCTTAATTTATCTTAATAATTCGATAATTAGTTATCTTAATTTTGTGATAACAATAAATAATACATAGATATTTTCAAACATCTAACGTGAAATGTTGGGAAACGTTTTCTCAGTTCTTTTCAAACTAATTTAGTACTTACAGTCCTCTATTCGAGAGGTATGGAGGATAAGAGGTTGAGAACATACTCTCCATACGAACCTGTAACACATAAAATTGAAGTTGGAGTTGAAAAATAATGGTGATAGATAGACCGCTGTCAAAGACCGATTAATTTGTGAATTTCTATCATGTTATTTTGATCTATATGATGATTATTATAATTATAATATGATGATCTATTATTATGATCTTAGGCGAAAGCCATAAGAGTGTTATGAAACAAACAAGTTTTAAAGGAAGATGGCCATTTTTCAAATGCAGTGATTATTAAAGTGCGAAAGATATTAAAATTGTTTTACTAGGTAAAAACTATTAATTTTCTATTATTCATTTGAGGTAGAATTATATTATGTGATTCATACATGATTCATTTTCTCCAGTGTTTGTGATATTCTTTCCAGTTCTTGGAGAAATCATCCCTGAACAATTCACCACAAGTGTTAGAGAATGCAAAATTACAGATCCTGAATTTGTAGAACCGCTCATGAATAGATCAGCTCAAACTAAATTCATGTTTAATCAAAATTTTAACCTTGTCATAAATCATTTTCCAAATTGCAATTGCATCAATTCAATCCAATTTTGGACCCAGTTCGAAACATATTGCAATTCCAAAACTTACTAACATGTAATGAATCAGACAGTAAATACAGTTAACAAAGTAACCAAGTTGTAAATAGAAGTAGAACGATCGATTCTGCTGTTTTTCAATTCATTCATTTTGTAGACAAACTTTTCAATCTCATTGAAACGGAGAACAGATATAACAAAGTCCAGAATGCAAATGTGATCCTAGTATTTAGGTCAGGGTTTGAAACAAATCTGGCTCTTAGATTGCCACTAAGTTTATGTCCACTATCTGAATAGCCTACGTTTTACTGTCGATACTCAAGATCTTCAATCAACCTAATACTCAGTGATCCACAGAATTAGTTGATTTCGTAAGTGATACAATGCAATAAAAGGGTTCGTAAAACTTCTCAGCGCGGTAAAAATAATCAATCTCTAGCTATTAAAGGAGTCGTTAGGCTGCCCCCGTTTGAAGGAATAGAGACGGTTTTTGAGTGCATAAAATGTTTCATTACAAGATTCTGAGAAGTGAATTCCCTCAGAAGTTTATGTGGTATAAAAAATAAATACTTCTACTTGACTCTGCACTTAAACAGTGGGGCACTAACTTTCAAACGCGCACTGTTTAAGAGGGAAATGTTATAAGTTTCTCCAATATGGAGAATGGAGTATATCGAATAGCGTGAGTGAGAATAAGTTTGCGAATATTGCACAGTATAAATATACTCACCTAAAATAGAAAATTACTTGGGATTATTATGCAATTTGAATGTGAAAAGTAATATGTTTTTGGAATGCTTGGGTATACGAGTATATCAACTACAACTACAATCCACATTATCTCTACCTGTCTGTAGTTGTTTTGATATTATTCCCATCCTTAAATAAAAGGTTATCATAAACTAATCCATAACTTTTTATATATTTGGCTTTCAATTTGAAAAAAAAAAACATTTTTATATCTATTACGAAGCTCTAAACGATAAGAAAAGTATGAAAATAATTCTAATCCGAACTATTCCTTCAATAATTCAGTTTGAATGTTTGTATAGAAAGAAAGTTGACGTTTCCATAAAGTCTTGGAAATTCATCTCCACTCAGTTCAAAAACTGTTATGCGGTTGAAATTTAAATTATGCACAGAAATGAAAATCATTTCTTTACTATTTAATAGATATATTGATATGCTTCAAGAAGGTATTCAACTATTAGAGGCTTGAACTATTCAACAAACAAACATCCAAAAAACAAGTTTTAGAGCTCCAATAGTACTATTGGACAAAGACTCGTCACCGGAAAAGCAAGAGTTCTATAATTTGGTAAAGCAGATGCCAACAAAGTGGCGGTTGGCGAATGTTTATAATTAATGCTCAGCTGTGTCAGGATAGTTTGTGAGCGGTCTAAGAGAGTAATATGGTTCAGCTGAGTTCGGTATCGACTCAATTTACTCTTGTAGACCGCTCGTTGACTTTTCTAACGGAGCTGACCATCAAAAATAATAATTTGCCAACCGCCAGTTTTGTTGGAGTCCGCTTGAGTGAATCCACAAGGGAGCGCTCGTTGTAGACGCTGAATAGAAGTTAAAGTGAAAGTGCTGACTCTTGTAATTCTCTCGAAATGATTCTTCAACAGGAAGTTGGCTTTTGGCTGAAATTTTTGGAGAGGTAAAAAACTGATAAAAAAGGAGGACAGATTCCAAAGATGAAAGATAGAAGAGGACAAGAATACGTTTTGGTGGTAGAATCAGAAGTGGTGGTTAGAATAGAAGAAACGACAGAAAACGACAGATTAAGAAATGCAGTAATGTGAAGAAGTAGGAAGAGTTTCTGAGAAACAGGTGTAAATATAATAGAGTTCTGAAGATCCACTCAACAAGCTCAGAAAATGGAGTGAACTGATAGCTTCCAAGCGTTAATAAGTGGAAAATTTCCTTTCCATTCAAATGTAGAATGATTTGAATTATAACTGAAAGCATGGAGCACTTCTATAGCATGGGAAGCTGAGATGAGATTTTTCTCTCCCTAGGTAACTAGAATCATTGTTATTCCTAGATGTAAATGGGTTTATCTAGCCTTCTTCCTTGACATCCTCGAAGCTGGATATTCTCACGTTTAAGCGTATGAAATAAAACCGAAATTCAATAGTTGTAAATGTTTAGTAGGATTATGTATGATAAATCCTTCTATTTTTCTCAACAGAATGTCTCAAATACATAACTTTTCAAGATTACAATTCATTTATTCAGGAATATTGTAGCATGAAGGATGAAGTAATGATACATTAAATACATACATTAATGTTGTTAAATACATTGATGTAAGAGACTCCTTCTATTTTATGAAATAATACTCTAATAATGTGGAAGCTCAAAGTATCCAAACCTATCCATGAATCCATATTTAAATATTATAGCAGCTCACAGTATTTCAAAGTATTCAAACTCATACATTGCATAATATTACAACTGCTCACAGTATTCTGAAGTGAACCTATACATCCCCTAATATCACAAAAGCTTACATTATTCCAAAGTATTCAAACTTATACGTCCCTCGATATTATTACGTTCTACTATAATATTGTCTAAAGGAATCTGAAGAGTCCGGCATGTACGAGATGAAAGACGGAAGGGTCCGAGTGGTGCACCCTACGGACATTCCCCAGTTATTATATTGTTGGAAAACAGAGCTCTAGTTTCCTTTGTTTGTTAGCGTAATACAGCTCCTAACTCAACAATGGAATATGAACGTAGCGTGGAGTTTCAGTTCATGGTAGCTGCGTTCAACAAAGAAAACAATCTTTGCTGCACACGTTATAGTATAGTATGGTCGAGCAAAGAAGACATTCTGGCAAGATGAAAAAAGGAGACCAGCTTGGTCAATATTGGTTGGAAAATTATGAATTTGGTCTTAAATTATAGAGCAGATTGTTTTCTACAATTTTACATCAAATTAAAAGTTTTTAAACCAATATTAACCCAACTGGAGTTATTTTTCCATATTTTCGGAATGTCTTGTTTGCTTGACCAGACTATAACCTGTATCCGCAGACAGGAATGCTTTGCTTTCTTCAAAACTGCATCTGAGGATTGAATCATTCCTATGAATATATTACGAAGATGGAATTTCTGGTGAGGAAACGATAGATATGAAAGATCTTGGGATGAGAACGCGAATTAGTAAGAGCTCCCTTTTGCAGTAAGATTGGTTTATAAGCGTTAATTGTAGTGTCAAAAATCTAATCTAAATTGCAGTATAAGAAAAAAGTTTGAGCAGATAATTATTTCAATACCTTGAAAATGCCAGAACAACGTAAGATTCAAAAAATATTATTTGGAACTTGATTCATGGAATATCTGACTTAATTAGAATAAATACAAATAACTTCAAAATGGAAGTTTTGATCATAGACAGTATTTTTATTTCATTCTGGGAACGTGAATAATGGTGAGTGTGGACAGCATCACTCATAGACAAAATTTCCATCGAACATACAAAAATCGTGAAAAAATTGTTATTCATACCGATGGACCACAAAGAAGACCACAGAGAAGGTAATACTCAGATAAGGTAATTGTGAGGCGAAATATTTGAATGTGCCTAAAATTTCTACTTGATTATTGAGTTTATCTATAAGAGTATTTAGGTACTCTTCCAATTCACCCAAACTATCATTCACTCCTATTGCTCCATAATTATACTTCAAATTATGAAAAATAATCATCAGTCAATAAAATGAATGACAAACTTCTCCTTCATAAGCAAAGCATATTTAAAAAATACTCATTTGGTTCCTTTATCAAATCAAAAAAATCCTTTTGCTTGAACGATATTGTTTGCAAAGCAAAATGAGAATAATTATATTGATATGGCTCCTTTATCTATATAATATACAACTATCCCCTCATGCATGAACGATATTGTGCAAAGCGAAGCCAAAAACATTCATAAGGTTTCCTTATCACATATAATCATCTCCTTGAGCATGAACGATGGAGTGGCTTATAAGGCGGTACTATCACATGGAAACGCCCGAAAGGGATGTTAATGAATAAATAATATAATACATCCATGATCCATCTTTCGCAGAAGTCTGTTGTGGAGTTGGATAGTGCACGCTCTTTATACTCAGTCCAAGTAGAGGAGACACTCTGGCGAAATTGGAAAATGACTCCAGCTTGGTCAATATTTATCCATAAACTATGAATTTGATCTCATATTGTAGATTAGAATGTCTCCTACAATTTGAGACCAAATTTATCATTTTCGAAGCAATATTGACCGAGCTGGAGTCATTTTTCCATCTTGCCAGAATGTCTTCTTCGCTTGGACAGACTATCAGTTAGCGGTGGAACAATAATGATGAGAGCGGATGAATATAAGCTTGTCTTTGCGGATGAACATGAGCTTGTCTTTGCGGATGAATGCCATCCGTCGTCTATTCAGGCAACGAGACTCGACATGTCTAGATGGCGGCGGCAGCTTAGTCAATAGCGCCATATTTCATTGACTTTGAATTGTCAAGTCTCTCGCCGGAAGTTTTGCCGCATCCTCTCCCCCCTCTCTATGGTCAGCGTCGACCGTTCTTGAAAATTTTAATCACCGTCGGTTCTTGACATAGTGGGGAGACGAGGAAGGGAGAGTGGGATGATAGCGAGCAGAACGAGAAGGGAGAGGAATAGTGGAAGACGAAGGAGATGGAGAAGGAGGAGGAGGATGAGTGGGAAGAGAAGTAGAAGAGGGAAGAGAATTGAAGAAGGAAGGGAGAGGTTTGCTGGGGAAAGTAAGAAGAAGAATGAACTCCAGAGAGGGATAGAAGTGGTATGATGGAAATAAGAAGCAGAAGAGAAGAGGGAAGAAAAGTAGAAAGAAAAGAAAAGAAAAAGTAAAAGAAAGGTGAAGTATAAAAAAGAAGGACAGTATAAGGGGGAAAAGAGGGAGGAGAGTGCGTAGAATAAAAATACTAAGAAGAAAAATAAGGAGGAAGATAATAAGAAAAAGAAAAAAAGGACCGGAATTAAAGAAGAAAGAAGATTTAAATAAGAAGAAGAGAAGAATGTTAGAAGAGATAGTAGAATATAAGATGAAAATAGTTAAATAACCTGAATTTTCAAATGTTTTATTGTAGCCTACAGTAATTTTTCAGTATTTTTTGTCGTAATCTTCATAATTCATTTCATCTTTATATTCTTCATAAAAATTATGTAAAGTATCTCCATCTTACAAGTTTGGGAAATTGAAGATGGCGGAATATTTATTTTTTAAATAATGGGAAGGTAATGTGTTGATACATGATTTCAACAAAGATTTTCAAAACGAAATAAATAGTGAAGCAAGCAAGTGGTCCTATCAAACTGTTTTTTGAATATTAACTTGATAATTAAATTTATATCATGAATTATATAATTAAATATATATATTTAAACGGTTCAAGAAATTGATGTGTCGTTTTCAGCAAAAAATTTATTCTCAAATTCTGCATCAAGGTCACGTACAACATTAAACCCTTACCATTTCCCATTGAAAACCGCTGAGAGAACAAGCTGCCCAAAAAATCTGGTGAAAAATTAAGTTGGTGAATGACTGTTATTATTAATGATTGCTATTGTCAGGACAATATAAAGTTGTCTTCGAAGCAAATTAGTAGAGCTGATTTAGTTGTTGTTTCAATTTACTCTTGCAGGCAGCTCACTGATTGTCTAGAAAGAGCTGAGAATCAATAACCACCGTAATTTTACAACCAATTTTTTGGTGAAGCGTATCAATGAGAGCGCTCTATCGGGAGCGCTCTGTCTCTAATATTACATCTAGTGACTGTTGTCTCCAGTAGAAGAGTTCGCGCAAGCTGGGAAGATTCGTCATTACAGTACACTTTATATTATGACAGCGTGTCTTCTCAGCATGCGCAAACTTTTTCCAACTGAAGCTTTTTGCAAAAGCCACTAGGACTAGAAGATGATATTATTCATTGTTATAATAGCTGTAAAATTAAGTTGAAAACATGAAATAGAGATGATCATTTTCACACACTAATAAAAATTTATTTACATCTTATTGGATATTGATAATTCTCTTGATAATGTTGATTATTTTCATGATTATAATATAATATAAAATGTTAAAGAAGGTGTTTATTATTTATTGTTGGTTATACTGATATTGAATGTACAGCTGGTGCAGTTATTAATTACGATACCAGCTGTAGCAGACGAAACTTCTTGAGAATGCTGTGATTCAGTACCGGTATGAGATTGAGTTGTTGATGTTGCTGTTTGTTGTATTGCTGAGGTTGGATGAGGCTTATTGGTATTTACGTGACTATTTTGACCAAGAATCATTGTTGCAGTTGTAATTTTTGAAGTTATAGATTCTTCTACATATCCTTCTGCCACAGTAGAACTCTTCCACCCCCCGTGCCTTTTCAATTGTAGGATGTCACCTCCTGCTTCAACTAAAAGTGTAGCCGAAGTTCTTCGGAAACAATGTCCAGTGTACAGCTGGGGATCAGCCAATTTCAAAAAGTAGCTACATCGGATGGAATTTTCCTATTGTGTTACTACCCACAGGCTGTCTCGTGCATAAACCATTTCTAAAGTTCAAAAATAAACGACCTGTGCTGGCAATGTTCACTGGCCTTAATTTTAAGTAGTCTCTGAACAATTGGAGATAATCAATGTCACTTTCATTATCGTTTGTGATTGTGAATGTGCGACTTTTGTAGTTCTTACTCTTCAGTATTTTTATGATCAAAACATCACCTTTATCGTCGATGTCTTCAACTCTCATCTGGGTAAGTTCGTCACGCCTACACGCACCTGATATACCAATTATTAATACCACTTTCTTCATTAAAAAGAAATGATTTGGAGCTTTTTTAAAAATTGTTCAACTTCACTCTTTGATAGAATCTTCGACTTCTTAGGTACATAGCCTACAGCATTTTTTTTCAAAAAAGCAATCACTTTTTTGAACCTACTTATATCAATATCATTTTTTATTTTTATGGTAGACTTCAACATTGAATATGTGCTCCAAACTGTCGACGGGCTCATGTTTTTGGATAGTTCGGAAAAGTAGGCTAATAACACATTTTCACTTATTCTAGTAACTTTCTTCTCAATGCACCAAGAATTGAATTGGTTAAACTTATGTTCGTATATTTGTTTGGATTTTTCGGGAAGCAGGCTGAGCGAGTTCGCAATTTCTTTCAATTCCTCCGGAGTGCTGGTTTCGTTTTCTTCATCTTCACTGAAATCCATTATTTTTTACAAGAAAAATCAATTGAAATAAGTTATACTTAAAGATCGAGCGCAATACGTTAGGTTAGAATCACTTTCGCTTTCCGGGAGCCGGCATCTGGCTAGCGGTCGAGCCAGTGTTGCCAACCTAATTTCGGATTCTGAATACGGAACGTCCATTCAACGTGCTTACTATTTCGTGTTGTTAGGTTCTAGGTGGGAACGCGTAAAATACGATTTTACGCGTTGCATTTTTCATTTTACGCACTCCTCGAGAATGTCCAATTTTACAAACTAGATTCAGTGCGTAATTGGCACTTTTTGAGGCAACTGTAGGAAAATGAAGTAGAGAATATGAAAAATGATAGTAGAAAGGAGAGGGGAAGAAGTAAGATAAAACGAAGAAGTGAAGAATCGATATCAGGACTGGGACACCAGGATAAAAATAACGGGGAGGAGAAGTAAAAGTGGTGAGATGGAGAGGGAATGGTTGGAGGAGGAAGTGGAAAGAGGTGATGTGGGATGAATGGGATTAAACATAGTTAAAGAGGGAGAGGAGAAGTGACGAATGAGGTGGAGGATAAGGAATCTATAAAGGAGAATACGAAAAAAGTAGATAGAGTAGGAAAAGGAGGAGTAGTAAGAGAAGGGGAGAATGAAGAGGAGAAGTAAAAATTATGGAACACCAGAATAAGAAGAATAGAAATGGGAAGAGAAGGTGAAGGAGGAGGTGTTGAAGGAGTAGAAGAAGACGAAGCAGAAGGACGTCTAAGAGAAGGAGAAAAAAGAAGAAGGATAAGCAGAAGAAGGAATAGGTGGAGGAGGAGTAGGAGGTGTGTGAAGGAGAAGAGAAATGGAAAAAATAACAAAGAAAGGGGAAAGGATAAATTGGAGAAGAGCAAAGAAAAAGGATCCTTGTACACGACTCACTTCACAAAGCTCGCTCCCTTTCTACAAACTCTGTGAATAATATTCCCGCGCAAAGTGCGCGCCCAAATCTGCGAGGATTTCGGCGGCAACGGAGAAAGCCCGCGAAAGATTTGCGCGCAAAATCGTTAATCCTATTTGAGTTGGTAAACTCTTGTCATAATTCCCCAAGAAGATTACGTTTGGAGACTATTGCAGGTAGACGGTGAGATTGCATCTCTGAAGTGAAATATGAGAATAAAGGGGTGAATAAGAAGAGAAGGGAAGAGGCATGACAATATTATCAAAGTAAAAAGGTGTAGTAAGAGTAGAAGTGGAAAGAAAGTGATATAAGTATTGTTAAGAGATAGAGCTTGGGAAGTATAGAAATTATTTGTGAGGAATGTGATGGGAAATAGAATAGAGTGATAGAAATACCAATGCAGATGGAAGGGTGAAAAAAGTGAAACCAAGAGGAAGGGAGGGCGAAAATATTTATGGAAAGGCAATAGGAGTGATAAAAAGATCGAAAGAAACATAGAAGAGGATCGAAAGTATAACAAGGCTAGGAACGAAAAAGAGAGTGTTAAACTCAATAGATGGGAGAAAAATAAAGAGTAACACAAATATAAAAAATATATAAAATTAAGAATAAGATTATAGACCTAAATCATTGTAATGAAAGATGGAGGAGATCAGGATTCATCAGGAGTCAATCCAGATGGTGTGAGAAAGAGAGTGAATAGAGAACATTGAGGTTGAGAAAGGAAGTAGAAATAACACAAATATGGAGAAAAGAGAGGAATAAGAGTAGGAGAGACGTTATAAATATAGCGCCGTAATATTCATTACTTTGAAAGAGGAGACTTCATAGCACTCGCGTATTTCCACAGATACGTGATTTATTTCAGAGAGCTTTTGAGACAAGAAAATCCTCATCGACGAGACTTGAAATAACTGAACTGTTTCAAGCGATGTTATCAATTTTCATATAAATTCCACCAAGCTGAAGTACTAACACCTGATACGATATGAGTAGTTCAAGCTCTGGAATTTCAAATTGTATAAGCTCTGTCACTCTGTAGCAGCTCTCGAAAAGCTATTAGAATGATGGTCAAACTTCAATATGAGTTTCCAATTTTCAATCCAGTCTCCAAAACGGACTTCAGTAGGAGAATAATCACTATGGGAGTGTAGGAGAATAATGGACTATGGACTTAGTAGGAGAAGTATCACTATGCGAGTGTAGTCAATATACTTTCAGATTGTTTTATACTTGGAAATAGCATATCAACCGTATTCATTGAAGCATATATTCATCGATACAAGATAACAAGGATGAAAGAATTTGTATTGTTGAGATATAATATTTTCTAAATGATAAAAACAAGGCTTAGTCTGAGAAATTTCTCTCTCAATGAGTAAGGTTGTCCAATAGATTATGAATTAAATAACACACACTTCAGATTCCTGGACTACTACATGAGAAAAATCTAGAAGTTGAAACAATTTTCAATCCAGTCAAGTTCATAGGATGTTTCAAAAACATTGAGTAGTAGACTCATTTAAATATGTAATATTGTAATTATTTTATTATTATTGTGATTTACTTGGTGATTAATTTGAACACATTCAGTTCGTATTCTCTTTGGTCTTGAAAAACAACATCCCAACTATGAACAAAATAGTATTAATCACATTACTTTCTTGGATAAAATGTGAGGTGTCTTAATTGTAAAAGTGTGAGTGTTTATGGAAATATTGCAGATATCCATCAAGAGGAAATCATGAAAACCTTTCCAGTAATCACAATTTTCATCAAAGAACTAATATTCTAATATCTAATATTCTAATCTATCATCTAATCCAAGTTCTCTAAGTTACGTATGCACTATATGCACCAAGTATAAACTAATCCAGAAACAATCTATGTAATGGTCTCATTAATTATAAAATGTTTCATTTGAGTCAGCTTATGGTTTAAACTTTAATTATAGTTGAACTGCGATGGATTACTTCATGAGATCTCTTTCAATGGAGTCTCTATTCAAAGCGACCTTCAATGCCTGAATTTGTCAGTTCTGAATTCCGCTATGACTAAACTCTGAAATTTATGCAAATGACTGCAAAGGCCAACAATCCGAATCCGCTAGTTCCCCAATTTCAACCAGAAACCAATCGAAACTTGCGTGATTCAGGAACCAATGACGAAAACTAATTATTGCCGAGTTAAGCACTCTCTTGGGAACCTATTTGACTTCGAAATTCACACAGAGTTCAAGTATCATGAATCAACAATTTGTGACACATTCGCGACACATTTCAAGGAGTAACTTCGTTAAAGATGTCAGTAAGTTGCATTAGCCCATTCGTTACCTCTCTTCAGGTATGTTACTGTATTAAATTCGAATTCCTCTAGGACGCGCTTGAAATGTAGTGCATTTAGCACGCTTGATACACGAATAAGGTGCGGCAATACTTGACAAGTTCATCTAAGATGAGTTCACAAGTCTCTCACTCAATTTTGTCTTCTCTCTCCTGCATATTTCTCCTCTCTTTTTCACATCATAACATAGGAGCTCTAGATGCTTTTTATTACTGTTATTCACTTTCCCCCACCTTATTACAACATAAAATAATATGATATGAATTCACAAGTCTCTCTCTCTCTTTCTTTCTTTCTCTTAAACATAACACTATTTCTCTCTTTTTTCTCCAATTCAACCCCAGCATGAGATGAGTTCGAATTGCTTTTTTTAATGATATCCTCTTTTCACCTTATAATGTAATATGAGTTCACAAATATTTTTCTCACTCTCTCATTTTCTCTGAATTTTTCTCATATTTCATCATAATATAATTTTCTCTTCTTTCTCACACATCATAACACCTTGATATGAGTTCACAATGCTTTTTCCCAATATTATTCACTTTTTCCCACCTTATTACACCATATAAGGTGAGTTCACTAGTCTCTCTCTCGATTTTCTTTTCCACCTCTCACCTTATAACACCAAATGAGTAGAATTTACAAGTTTCTCTCTCAATTTTCTTCATGGTCCGATCTTCTTCCGCTATATAAGATGAACAAGTTTCTCTCTCGTATTAATCTTCTCTCTCTCTCTCTCTCACTCTCTCTCTCTCACACACACACACACACACACTTACGTGCACACCCACACACCCACGCACACACACACACCACACAAGGTTGATTCACAAGTCTTACTCTCAATTTTCTATCCTTTTTCTCACCCTTCAACTTTTCTCACACACACTCGCTTTATATGTGACATAGAAACTTCACAAGTCTCTCTCCCAATTTTCTATTCTTTTTCTTACTCTACAACACCCTTCAACTTTTCTCACTCACACTCTATGTGACATGCCACAGAGCTGAATACTAAATTCACAAAGCGAGTTCCAGTTTCAAGTGTGTTTCGTTGACATCCTTCTCCTCGGCTCCTTCCTTCCTGCCTCGCTTTGGAGACTGAACGCAAACTTGTTCCCTGTCTAATAGCTGGAGGAAACTTTTCTCTCAACTGAAGCACGTTGGATTCAAATGCAGATGGCCGTCACTGCCTTGAAACGACATCAGTGCAGTATAGTAATAGTATTAGTTGGTTTGTGAATTGATAAGGCGAAAGTCGTTCAATGTGAATCCCAAATGAATTGCACTGTCGAGTTCGGTTAGATTAGGAGATGAGAAGATGACATTCGACTTATTTTGCTTTGCGAATTTTGAGCTCCACCAATACAATCAGGATCAACTATTTTGAGTAAGATAATCCTATTTGATTAGCATTGATCATATTGATCCTGGATTAAAATTTTTCTTGCTCGGAGCAAACCAACATTAGTATTTTCATTCTGTTTATTCAGGCCCGGTCCTATAAATGGGCGGACTGGGCAAATGCCCAGGGCGCCAGATTTTGGGGGCGCAAAATAAAATAGTAAATTATAGCTACTAAAAAATATGTGACATAATTTTTTTAATAATAGGCTACATATACAGAGTGTTTCAGGAGTAATGAGCAATACTTCTCAGGCTGATTCTTACCCCAAGTGGAGCAAAAAGTTCCATTGGAGATCCCCAAAAACGCTTTGTTGCTGAGATAACAATGGCGAAAAATTGACATTTTAAAAAAGATTTCATTTTTCAATTTTATAGAAGCTTTATTCAGGTTTGGAAATTATCAATTCCCATGTTTAATTAGCTGAGGAATTCAATGAAACCATGTTGAAGTTTGTAGCTCCAACAGCTATTGATTTAATTGGGAAAATATGCTGAAACACAATTTTTCAACAATTAAGCATTATAACTGAATATGATATCATAATTTTTTATTTTTAATAGATGCGAGTTGAAGAGAAACCAGTTGAAAGATAAAGTTCGATGACGGCAATTGTATAAATCTTACCCAAATCTCAAAAATATCGATCAAAAATTGAAAAAAAATGGACAAGAGGAAAATCTGTGTTTGGTCGCGATTTTGCTATTTTTGATCACTATTTCTGATATTTGGACTCTCTTCAACTTCCATCTATTAGAAATACAAATTTATGATTGCATATTCAGTCATAACCTTTAATTGTTGAAAAGTGGCCGTCTTAGGATATTTTCCCTATTATCTCAATAACAGTTGAAGTTACAAACTTCTAACTAGTTTAATTGAATTCCTCAGCTAAATTTTACGTAGGAATTGACAATTTTCAAACCTGAATAAAGCCTCTGAAAAAGTTGAAAAATGTCAATTTTCTGCCATTGTTATCTCAGAAACAAAGTGTTCTTGTGCTATATCCAATGGATTTTTTGCTCTACTTTGGGTAAGGAATCAGCCTGAGAAGTACCTATTGCACTTTCCTTCTGGAACACTCTTCTGTATAACAGAACAAGTAGCCTAAATGAAATGAAAATAGTAAGAAACATAATAATGAAAATTTAGTATGAAGCATTATTGTTCATATGTTAAATGATAAGAATAATATCAGATCTGGCAACACCGCAATCAGTTAATACGCTTTTGGCAGTACTTGCATAACTGATAATGCCTATAGTCTATAGTAATTAGAACATGATATTTAGGATAGGAATGTTAGTTATTGATAGTATTATAGCTCATTATATTAGAAAAATCCTAGTTTTCAAGTATTTGAGAGCAGACAACCGCAAACAGATGTATTTGAGAGTCGTCAAAAACTTTGAGATAAAAGCTGATAAGTTATCTTACATGAAAATGAAAAATGGTGCAAGCTCACATTTATTTGAAAGATTGAATGATATGAATATTCCTTATTAAAACATAATTAATAGAGTTTTTGCGTTGATAGTAACAGCTTATTAGATTAACTAACATAAAAACTATTCATGTACATTACCTCATGTACAGGTTAGAATGGAGCACTCCATGGTCCTACTTGATCGATAAATTCTTTTGCACGTAAACAAAACAATTAGGTTAGCTTCACCTATCAATATTTATTCAATGCAGTGAACCATTCTTTTTATTGATGAAACTTATGTATGGCAACTGGAAAAGTGTAGAACTTGAAATTTCCATTGCGTGTTTTATTTTTACAATCCAGAACAACAAATTCTCCAGGACATTATTTTAGGTTTAGCCCTATCTCTTCCAATGTTAATTCGATCAATTTTTCGCCGAAATGATCCGCCAATAGCGCCTCGATCGCCAAAAATATCCGTTCCACCCACTTGCACACAGCGAATAGGCATTACTATACTATTACTGTTGGGTACAACAGCTGGTGCCAGTGCATCCGCGTAGCATCTTCTGCTGTCACATGGAATGCAACCTAGTCAAAATAGCAACCATGCAAATCTAGGAAGGGGGCGCCAGTCACCCAAGGAACGGGCCTGTGTTTATTCATTTATTTATTGATATCATTACACAAATTATAATAATAATATTATTAGATTATAACCAGGCAAGAAAAACTAGGCAGAGTCTGTACTATTTCTTCTCTGAATTTTGATAAATATAATATGTCCGAAACAAGGTTATGTACGATAAAATATCATTCAAGTAAGGGAGTGGAGGATGGGTAGGCTACGAATTCTTCGCAATATGGAAATTAAAATATATTGCCAGTAAGAAAATAATAATGATATCCAATCATCTATTCAAATTGAGGTGATACATTTCAGCTACTTTCAGTAATTTTGGAATCATATCACAATGTTGAATTTATACAAAATTAATATATGTATTTATATGTTTTTATGTATTTGTATGTATGTATTTAAATAACCACACAAAAATAATTCACGACATAACTAGTCTCTCGAACTTTTCACTCTCTTATTGATTCCTCAAGAGAATCGATTCTTCCCCACAGGAATCAATTATACTATTCTCGACATTTCGACGATTTTCCTCTATGACTTTGTCATGTACTTGCTTCGTAATACACAAAATTCTCAACAGCTTAGCGAACACCGCATTCGGTTTGTATCGATTCACACAAATGGTCCCAGGTGACTCGCACACGCCGTGTGAATAGTCTCCTGACAGCTCGAATTGTTCCGAACAATTTACCAAGAGCAACACTGTTCATAGAATGTAGACAGTAATCCACATACACGCACGCACACACACAAATATGGCGCCAGAGCTTAACAGCGACAATGTATTTGCGGTTGTCAAATATTTTACACCAACCACCAGCTGGGGATTTCCATTATCTCCGCAACTGGGAAGAATTTCTGTTATAGTCTGTCCAAGCAGAGAAGAAATTTTGGCAAGATGTGAAAATGACACCAACTCGGTCAATATTGATACTAATATAATAAATTTGGTCTCAAACTGTAAATTCAATTGTTTCCTACATTTTAAGACCAAATTTATAATTTTTAAACCAATATTGACCGAGTTGGAGTCATTTCCCCATCTTGCCAGAATATCTTCTTAGCTCGTCCAGACTTTACCTCCTCTATTCAAAATGGTTTTTCAAACAGGTCGACTTCATGGGATAACACAGTGAATAATTCATATAGATATTTTATAGTTGAATTCATTTGTTTCTTCAAAAGAAAACCAAGTTAGTACATGATATAGTTTATCCGCGATACAAAAATGCAACAGTTGTAGTTCGGTCAGAGAGGATTGGAATAATGTATATCTACTGTTCGGGCAAGCAGAAAAGATATGCCGTTTGAATGTAAAGTGTATTCTGGATGCGTATCTTCTCAGCTTGACCAAACTTTAACAGTAATAAGTCTATGTTGGAATGCTCTCCACAAAAATTGTAATAACTGTGTACTCCTTAAACTCCCCTACATCTCTCATATTATCAGGTTCATCCGATCTTTTTCATTATCCGACCTTTGGCCGGTAAGAATTCGTTAGAAAGGGGTCTACTTACTGTAGTCTAGGGCTCTCTATGATGCCTCACTGTAGTCGAATATGACGTTTTTCATTTAAAGCACAGCATACTTGTTTGTCATCTAAGCAATTGAATGTATATTTAATACGATTCAATGTACATTCAATGTATTTAATACGGTAAATTCGAAATAAATTTATTTGTATGTGAAAATCACATAAATAGTAAATATAAATATTAAAGTAATTCTTTTTCACCGCTCATTTCTTGGAAAAAGATTTCATGTGAGAATAAAAAACAAAATTGAGTACAGTTTACGTAGCAGGTACTATAGATTACGCTAAAAAGTATTCGTCTGCTCCTTGTGCGCTCCAACAGCTGATATTTTTAATTGAAGTTGTCATTTAGCTATGCTTGAATGATGGCTTTTTAAGTAAATAGATGCTTTACATCAGTTGTTAGTAGGTTATATCACTTACAAGACACAGACGAAACAATTTCGACATCAGCTATAGTACTACTGGAGCTATACTACTGTACAACTATCGGATGAATACACTTCTATAGTAGACTTCCCGCTTCCTTCAGAGGTCCAGCTGAAAAGTCACTTGAACTAGGCACGACACTTGACATATATCCTAGAGAACACTCACAAGAACCTTGACATTGTCCCAGTATGCACATTATTGGATTCCAATTTGCGTCAGCCCACCTTGCTCGAATGCACATGAAGTTTATATTGTTGAAACATGACAGGACATTCATAATATCACCAGGCTAGACAAAATTCGCCTATCACTAGTGTAGTAGCAGGCAGATATTGTCACGTCGCCAATAAAGCTACAATATCGCTAAAACCGACCCTTGTTATATAGATAGTGTACAGTGTATCTCTCCTGCTGGGTCTGTCTCTTATCTAGGGACACATTTTACAGCCCTCAACTTTATGACTGCAACTGTTTCTAGCTAGACGAAGTGAAAAAATATAAAAACTCCCAAACATTCAGTCATACTTGTTGCAGTTTTTATAGCCCACATAACTCTCCCGACATAACGTAAATTTATAAAAGCTTATATATATATATGAATTTAAGCTTATGAAATTCAATGACAGAGAGTATTTCACTTGTAAAATTCAGTGTTTATTTTACAAGAGAAAAATACTTTTTAAATATGTTTATTATTAATAAGGAAACTAAAGTGGGATGGTAACCTCCAATGCAGTTTCCAATTCAGGATAAAAATTTCCAATTAAAATTTCATAGAAGATTGGTTCGATTACGTGAAATGGTTACATTGGACGCCAAATTGAGGAGTATAGATAATTCGATTACTTAATATTCATGCATCCATATTTATTTATTACCGTGATTACTTTCCTGAGCTATACCATCAATAGATAGATTCCATTAAGCAGTCTTTAATTCAAATAATACTTTTGATAAGAACTCCACATCTATCAATCGAAAAGCATTCGAGAAAATAGAATTGTAGAGCATGAAATGAGAATAAATTGATGAAAAATATTATTCATTAGGTGAGAATTGGCTCTCTACTACTCGAACGTTCAATCCAAATAACTCCAATTTATACAAGTTTCTCTTTTAATTATACCAAATAATTCTATAATTTAAACTCTCTGCTTGAAACTGCCTCTCAATAATATTTGACCGAACGTGAGTGAGGTCTAGATTCAAGACGACAATTTTGCATTTCTCTTTATTTTTGTTTGTTCCGCATCTATGGCAAAAGGCGGCAAAAGATTCTGATGAAATTTGACAGGAATGTTCCTCTTGAAATTGCGCGTTGATGTATATGTAAGGTTTCTTGAAATATTGCATTTTAAGGGTAATACGAAAGAAATAGGAATTACCTCCATGCTAAAAATAATATTACTACAGTATATACATTTATACTTCTGAACATAGGAAAATTCGCACTATAGAATTGCTGAACCAGCTGTCGAGTTTATTATTAATTGCATTCAATGACGCATGCAATTAATGAAACTCGAAACTTAACATAACTAAGTATTTCCTTCACGAATAATGCCTCACTTCGTGAGGTCTACTGTTCACAAAACTACTAGTCTAATGCCGGGTTTTTCCAAGCACACTTAAAGTTGAGGGACCCTCAAATTTTGATGAACAGCTGATATTTTCTATGATAAGTATGGGAAATGTAGTAACGTGTAGTAAACTTGAGGGTCCATCAAATTTGAGTGTGCTTGGAAAAACCGTGCATCAACAGTTTCAAATGGTTGTGGTTTTCCGATAATTAATCGCTCTCCAGCTGTTATTAAATTGATGCTCTCATACTAGCCAATTCCAAAAACTCAATCAATAAACTCTTCGAGCAAATCAACAGCTGGAACAACAATTAAACCGTCGCTTATAAAGTTTTAATCAATTGGCCAAACTATGAGAAGAGTGAGAGAGAGAGACATGTGGCATACGAGTAAACACAAAGGGATAGCAAAGCGAATATGATTCTGTTACTGCAATACGCTGAGATTAACAACAAGTGGACAAATATTTATTAGCGCACTTGGTCTTCATCTAATCCGACCAACATGGTGGATGTGCTATAAATCAAACGGTATCCACATGCAAATGTCAGTAGTCCATGTGCTGAGTGCATGGTGAATCATTATCGGATTAATTAAAAGTAAACACTCGACAGCGCACAGAGTGGAGAATCATCCGAATTGACCGTTTGTCTGGTCAATCAAAGAAGACATTCTGGCAAGATGGGAAAATTACTCCAGCTCGGTCAATATTGGTTCAAAAATGTTTAATTTGGTCTCATTATTGTAGATACCATTCTGATTTACAATTTGAGACCAAATTCATAATTTTTGAACCAATATCGATCGAGCTGGAGTCATTATCCCATCTTGCCAGAATGCCTTCTTTGTTTGGACAGACTTTAACTGAAGCTGTAACCATGGCAACCCTTTCAGCAGTGGTTGAATTATTGTTGTCCTGTATTAGGGGGACGTCTAGTTACAGTTTATTATCGTGTTTGAGTTGGCTAGTTGCCATAATTAATGGGAAACTCCAGTTAGTACCCTAAATCTAACGGTGGACATTGTTTAACTTGAAGGTCAGTTTGTAACTGAATACAAACTCATATAGTACTTCTGTAACATAGTTAGTTAGTTTGTTATTCGTCAAATAACACTACAAAATCAAACAAAGCTTGGTAGTATGTAACATGTCGAAAGATTGAGGGCATTACTCAAAAACGTTTGAAGATGTTTAGTTTATGAGGATGTTGGAGGCTATGAATATTTTTAGGAAGAAGAAAATCATCTTTCTACTGTGACTGTATCTATTCACACTATATTAATATAAGCTACGATATAATCTATCCCTCTATGCATATCAAAGTGCTAGAAATCGGCGAGGACAATAATTATTCTAGAGGAGAGACGTTGAAAGGGTCTGGAATAACAATTGAAGTATTGAAGAGATTTCAATTCAATTATGTTTGAGAAGGAATCAATTACTGTACATGATTCAGAAACAATTGATAACTCCCATCAGTTTTTATCAAGCTTGTTCAATAAAGTAAGAAAGCATAAGAATTGCAGGCTCTACCCCCTTGGGAGGACAATTGAATTTGAGAATACTGTACAAGAGTGAATATTGAATCGAATATTATCGACTCAGATAGTCAATACTTCTAGAAGGATATAAACAGAGTATCATTTAAGAAGTGTGGATATATTTCCTTACAAGAGTGGTGGGAAATGATGAGATATTTTTAGCTATCGACAAACGCCGCTTTCAACCAAAGATTATTTATCTTGAAAGTGATGATCAATTTATTATTATCTTTCAGATTCAGCCTCTATAGCCTCCAACCTCTGGAACTTCTCTGAAAATCTAAAGATCAAAGCGTTTTCCGAAACTGAACTGTTATCATTCAAGGTAGAGTTAGGTGATATTGCCTTAGCTAATATTGGAATTGTAGAGGAATTTTTCAAAAACATTCAGCAAGGCCATAGATTGGAAGAGATAGAAAGTATGATGAGAGAAGGCTTTTGGAGGAATATGCGTGCTCATAACGTTTTAAGTTATATCTGATAATGCTGATGTTGACGTACCATCTTGGACAAACGGAGGAAATATTATGGAAGAAGAGATGATAGAAGAAAAAGCATAGGCCTAAATATGTTGAGAAACACCTCGCCAAACACGTAAGTTTTCATAACATCCAGTCACCTTGAACCACTTTCGTGAATTTGTTCTTCCTGACTGAGTTGGATTCTGTAGGGAACAACGTTCGTAAATAATCATTTCTCTTGAGAACTTTGATAACAACTCCTCAAGTATCAGTAAAAACAAGTTAGAAGAGGCCCTTACAGCGCCTAGCTCTCATATCCAGGGAACACGGATGCTCAGATGCGTTTAATTGAATTCGGCAAGTGTAAACAGAGAAGAAATCAATTTTTGCTACTGTTTACACATTTCATAACGTTCTATCATGCGATCACAGAGCGAGGTAACTTCGAGAGAAGCTCAAGTTGAGAGTTTTTTTCACCCGTTCGCTTTTATTTTCAATGCGTTTGTTTATACATTCTAACGCTCTAACCAATTAAATACGGCAGGAAGAGCTTCACACTACGGCTTTCAATAAATACTGGTCTGATTTGTAGAGTGCTGTAAATTCCTCCCAAAATTTTTACAGCATTCATAGCATCTATTTTATTCATAATATTCAAAAAATTTGAAGATTGATCTAATTATGATTATTCGTGATCATCACTTCAGCCCTACTCTACTATTCCTCTCTAATTTTCTGGTAGGAATAGTAGGCCTAACAGCTGAGCAATTTTCTCTTCCACATTTTGACCAAAAAGTCATGAGATAAGTCATAAAGATAAGTGAAGTTTCACATATCTTCTTTACCGGTAATTCTAGATCTGTTATTAGAAACTTGATTAAGAATAACGTCGGTATTGGCTCGTGCTGGACGAGGCCAGATAGAATAGAATTAACTAGTTAACACTATTCAATTGACTGAGAATTAACTCGTTAATTCTATTCTCTTTGGACGAGACTGAATGAAGAGGACCAATAAGCAAGCTCAACTTACATACTGAACTGCGAAAGAGATAAAAGGAACAAGATAGAAAGAAAGAGAATGGGAAAATGGTGTGAGAGTAACAACAGACACGAAAGGGATAAGAACTAAGTAAACATAAGAAACAACTCTCCCATTTCGGCTTCTGACTTCGAGAAAAGAAATGCCCCAGGCGTAATTCAAACATCAACTGTCTTCAGGTAAAATAGAAACGAGACTTGCTGACATAATAAAAATTTTTCATAGAAGTTTACAGAAAGGACCAAAGTGGAAACTGAAGACAGTTTTTGTGTAGATATCGTTTGCATATAGAGAGCTCTCTAAAAAGCTAGCACTAATTGTATTATGATTATAGATGCCCAAAGACAACTCATAAAGATAAAAATTATATTTGCTATCAAAGAAATTGTGTTATTCTGTAATGGGAAAAACTTTTGCTATGAATTTCAAGGAGGTATTTTTAAATCTTTGGATTTGTAAGTGTAAGAGGATGTTCATAAGCTAACATGATTTAGGAAAACTTTATTGTATTAAACAGAAATGTTATCAGATTTTCTGATCTTCATGGTATTCGCAGTGAAATTGGTATTCACTACATGTATAAATGAAATTACTGTATTCACTTAACTTTTAATGGGATGCAGTTCATAAAATCTCAGATAATAAAATAATGAATTCATTTTTGTTTCACTCACCTCACATGATTCGAGTTCAGGTTAATTTCTTTTATCTGAGAGCCCTTCAGTGAGTAGTTCAGTGACAGCTCAATGTTTCAATTACACGACCTTGAAAACCAATTGGGTGAGGTTATGTGGGAGACAGTGAACAGATATTATCTTGAAAATATAATAATGTAGATCAATACAGTGATAATAGTTTTCTCATGTCATCTATCTCAATCAGTTCTCTCAAATCACTATCGAGTCCGATCTGAGTGCACAACAACATGAAACAATTCTATGAATTCAATATCTGGGAATTAAGTGAAGGGTTGGTAAAAACCAACAAGAAAGAACGTATACTTCTTTCTTCAGGTAAATTTGTTATCCTCCGTTATTCTTCTCTCGTGAAGTATTTCATTTTAGCCTCTTTTGACTGGAAAACATTTGGAACATTTGATAGTTTCTTTAAATTTTGACAAAGCCTTATTAGCACAGTTATTTTATGTATAGAATTAAATCAATCAAGAAATAAATGAGTTGGAAATGAGTATTCTACAAGCATTCTTTATCTCAACTGAGTCAATTTCAATACTGTAAAATATTCTAAAATGAAATAAAAACTCTCAGATCTTGTGAGTTGACACTTCAATTGTGGTACAGGTTTTGTGGTACAGGCCATGGTTTTGTGGCCACGTGAGCTTTATCCTTGCTCTCGGTATTGTTGACACCATGAATGTATCAACCTTATTTTCAAAGTGTTTTTCCATATCTCCATCTTAATAGGGTGGAAAATCATGAGCATGATTCAAGCTACTAACCATATTATAGAAAACTCTCCATAATATACAGGAAAGATTCGTACAAGCAAACGAAATATATCATGGTATCCGCTTCAGCTAAGTAATAAAAATTGAATTCCCAGACGAGCAGTACTTTGCTTTGAGCTTCACAGTCAGATTCTCAACATGTACTTCCATTACACTGCAGCCTTTACCATGCTGCCACACTTTACGAGCCAATAAAAAATCTATCCGGCTCTTTTAGTTCCGACTAAGCTTGATGCAGCGAAATGGTCGTATTTCATGACAAGATCTTTTTCAAAGTGTCTATCAGCTCTTGACAAAATCTTCGAAGTGAAAAATAGATAGAGCGAATTTTCTACTAATGGAGAGATCTTGGCACTATGCAATAATTGACTCTTTTCATATCATATCATATATTTAATATTATAATTTTTTCAGGGATACTAACAGCCCTAATAATACTATATTGAGTAGAAAATTATCAATCAAATTAGGTACTTTGATTTCTAGGCCTATGGATAGCCTACAGCCTACCTACATACAGCCCCTCAAAATCTTAATTCATTTATGCAAACATTGTAGTGTAGAACATTGTAGTTATAGGAACGGATAATTATTATAAATAACGAACTTAATCAAATTCTAGAAGAAAATACAATTTCCGTAGATTCCACTGCTCAATTTTCTTTCAAGAAGATACAGCACTGGAGACGTGCATCAAAATAGACAAAGAAAAACAAACATACGTTGAGAAAATTATACAATCATATATTTTAATTACATCGTTTCACCTCATACATAAGTAACTTATTTGCAATCATATCGATTTAAATGTAAAATGGAAAGTTTTTGATGCTTGAATCCGTTCCTTTTATCCTCAATAGGTTCCCGGATACAATATTGTATTTGCTATCACATATTCTTCGCCTTACTATAATAAAATAAATGAATGAATAAGTAATATAGCCTGAAAAAAATCTTAGTTGAACACTAAATCATTATTATATGTTATAATTATGAAAAAACAACAAGAAAAACAGAGTCTTGGATCGAACGACTTCTTGTACGAATCTGTTTGTCCCAAGTATGTCAAGCTACGATCCACTCCGGGGTAAAACATTCTCTATTCCTTCACATCTTTTTATAGAAGAGAATATGCCAACAGAGCATTCCAACCTCTGCTATAAAGATTTCCCGACCCGAACTACAAACATCACCTCAGGAAAAAGTACTACAAACTGTTGTTTTCCAGCGATAGTGTGCAGTGCATGCACATGGAAAACCCACTCAAACTTCAATGGAAGTTTATCGGAACCAATACATGGGGTTTGGTTGGAAAATCTCTTCTAGGGAAATTCCCCCTGATGTTTTTCTTCAACAATATGCTCAGTACAGTTCCCTTCCAAGGAAGACGTTGTTAAATTTTATTATACTGCAACAAAAGACAACGATTTGGATGGGCAAAAAGAGACTATCTGAATGGTTGTGAATGAGAGGGTTCTGAGCGAGACAGGGTGAGTAAAAACACAACCCCAAAACACATTCCGATCATTTATTCATTGTAATGACCCCGCACATCATGACACATTAATTATTTCCCAATGAACGGAACCCAACACGTGCGTCCATTTATATAATTGCCTTTCTATCATTATGTGGCCATCAACTCTGCCCACCAAACTAAGTCATTCAATTAGTTTGAGCTCATTCTGTAAACAATTAATCAGAGTTAGTCAAATTCGAAACCGGGGGGTGTGGTATATGTAATTGGATTGATTTGCTGGGGGAGTAGACTATCAGTTGGTAGAGGAGATCATATAGGATATTCATTCATATTTCAAATACTTTGCGGATTGATTATTATTTTTTGTCAGTGGAGTTTATCTAGTCATCTACTGCTACCATTGTTTCAGTGAATCAATGCTTTAGATTGCTAAAGTATCTTGTCATGATTATCATTAATTGATAAACTCCCGTGTCGTATTTTAAGTTCCTTTTCCAAATTTCAATTTCAGTTCCATGTGCCGATCGATTTTTAATAGTAAGACATTATCTCAGTCATAAAAAATTCAAATAAAGGAATGAATGATCTGTAATACAATGATGAAATCATGATCATTTTTTTTTATTTTTGTAATGTGTAATTCAAGAAGAAATGAATCAATTCCAATTTCAATACATTCACCTGTTTCGTGGGTACGAACCGCCAGTGATTGAATTACCCGCTTGTGAGAACATCAAATGTTGCATAAAATGATCGCGAATACTGTAGAATAACATGAAAGCTCCTTAAAAACAATATTCTATATTTAAAAAAGTACTTTTCCATAAAGAATGAAAATTTGAACAAGCTCGAATACATTTTTCATGGTGAATTGAACTCATTATGATAATATTACTCTAACGTACTTCAATAATTTTTTTTTACAAGCTCGAGTACTTTTTCATGATGGAGTAAAATCATTATGTTAATTTAATTATAATGTATTCGAAATAATTCTATTAGAAGAAGCTTGAGTACTTCTTTATAATGGATTAAAATCATTATGTTAATATTATTGTAATGTATTCGAAATAAATTCAAAATGTTGTCGCACACATTTCCATGCACGTCCAGAGACTAGAGACTAGAGCTGAGAACTTACGCAGCACGTGAAGCAATTCAGTGTAAGCATCCAAAGTTGGCAAGAAATTGAAGGCGCTTAGCGAGTAAAGTCCAGAAACTTCGAAGTCACTTCTGTTGAGAAAGCCGCTAATGGGGGGCTCGGCTCCTGCTATATCGCCCAAAGTAACCAACTAAGCCGAAAGCAGCACCTAACTGCGAATTTGGATAGCTTCAGCAACAGTATTGGCAGAAAGTTTCATTCGAATTACACCGCGATTAGAACCGAATGAATGGCCATTATCATGGAACTTTCAGACGACAGTTCCGGTGAAATAGAGATTCATAATTATTATTGCGGTGTAGTCAGTCCAAACCAAAACATAACATAACGTAACAAACAGGCTGGCGTTAAAATAGTGGCCTAGGGCTTTACAGACTTTAGTCTATTAGCACTGAATGATAATAGGTTCAAATGTCCCGCTAGGTATGAACGTTTCATTTCATAATAATAAGGAAAATCTGAAGTGAAATCCATGAAGAATCATTTCCATCGTATTTTTGCTAATCATTCTCTTGATTATGAGCAAGCCACCACTTTGCTTACTGAAATTGAAGCAAAACCAAACTTACCATTGCTTTTTCACATGAATTCTGCCTGTGTGTTTAGTGTAAGAACTATGTATTTATGTTTTTCATTGAATGAAATGAATAAATAAGCAGAATAAATTAATCAATCACTCTCCCACTCTCAATCAATCTATTACTTACGGACAAGAAAAAATGCTTATGTACGAGAATCCGTAGGATTCATCCGCAATAGAAATGAATAAATGATTGAACAAATAGGATTTTTGAATGAAATAAAAAATTTCTATATTATTGACGTGCTTATTATAATAGTATCGGTACATAATAAATATTATCATCTCTATGTTATTGGCGTACCCAATTGAAAAAAATTGGATAACGTACGACTCTATAGGACCTCTTCAGGATTCCACATTATCAACCCTTCCTGTAACAAACCATCCAAATTCAAGGAATGTGAGACCTGTACAAATTATAGAAAATTTAGATGTATTTTGTTTTGTGTATTAACAAGTGATATAAGGAAATTACAGTAATATCTGAAAAATTTGAAAGAGAATAAAATCATACATTTTTTAGCTATCACTAATTGAATTTTGAAGGTACAGGTAGTCTAAAAAAAAAACATTCTAAATCCATCTTCGACTGGTGGTGTCATTGAATAGTTTTTGAATCCAGTATAGAAGAGACAAAAATTTCAAATCTGTTTCCGAGTGAAGAGAAAATAAGCGTGAAACAATAACACGTGACCGGCAACCCCGTTTTTGCTCTCACTCAATCACGTCGTGTTTGTCACGTGCCATTCTGGACAAACTTTCAGCCAGAACTTTGTCCGAAAAGCGAGGTTTCATAACTCCGACAGGCTTTCCAGAGTAGTGGTCAATTTCCGATAAAACTTAAACTTCACTAACTTGTTCTTATCTGGGCCTATATTAAATACTTATGTAGTAACTCATGTTCATATCGTTTTTATGTTGGTTGCCGAAGTTGTAATACACGTGGTTGGGGAAAGGAGCAAGTCAAAATATGACTTTCTCACTCGTTACAAATTGAAGAAATGGGAACTGTAGCCTAGCTTCCACCATCTACTGTTTAATAAAATAAATTGCATTGTCATCTATTCCTTTGCTTTTACTTTTTTAACTCTTCTTTGTCATCTCATTTCCTTTTCTAACTCTTCTTCTTTTCCAACTCTTATTCTCTTTATATTGTTATCCTTTCTGGACTTGTCTACCCACCCGTAAGGCTTTCTTCTCACCGATAAAAAAACGTGAAATTATAATATTTTTTCGTCCTAAAATTCCGTATTAAAATCATACCCATCACCGTCCCACCATTTGAGACATAATGGCAAATATAAGATTACATACCAATTTTTCTTAATGTTGCAGTTAAGTAGGTTTTCCAGTAATAGACCTATTCTAATTAAACTACCCTACCCTTATTAAACTACCGTCATAAATTATTAGTATAAGCCTACCTATGAGAAATAATAAGACGTTTCCAAACTTCTCATCAACTCTGTATCTTTGTACAACTCATTTTCCACATTTATCCTTCTTCATTCCCTCTCCTATTCTATCTTTTCAGTGTTTTTTCTCACTTCTGAATCGTATTAATTGAATTTCTTACCATCGCATTTTCCCTCTGCTTCTAGTTCATCTTCATTCTTCTGATTGCACTCTTTTTTGCTTCATGGAACTTGAAGCTGTTTCCTGATATTTCTCCTCCCCTCTTATCACTCTCTTTTTCTTGTTACCAAGCCATCTTTCTTCTCCGTTGAGCCTTCATTTTCCCATTTATCTTCTGGTGAACATGACTGGAGTTGTAATAGGTTTCACGACAAAGCTCGCTATTTGTCTTCGTTTGTTGAGATTTTTGACAAAGCAATAGATCCAAATACCTCAGATTAGGCTAGTTCTTTTCAAACAAAATAACTTCAGATATCATCAAATAAATTTTTGTGAGCATCTATTACAATTAATATTGGTGGAGAAAATTAGAAACGTCTTTAAATAAGATGAGATTATGATATTTGAATCGAGTTAAAGAATGAACTTACCTATTATTGAGCCTTCTATAATTTATTATATGAGATACTCAGAATTTTAGACTATACATGAGCAATGATGTAAGAGGATCAGGTGTGCTTCAATAGGGAAAACTTGAAAATTGAACTTGTCTACTTTGTACTCTATTATGAGAACTAAAACCTAACCGTGGAAAATTATACCTTCACTTATTAAGGAACGTATTATTAATTCCGATTGTGGGAGTCTACTTGATGAAGAGTAAAATATGATACTTCTAGAACAATAAATGAAAATCAAACACCCTCTTAAAAAACTTTAAAATTATTAAAACACAGACATGTTTCGGCACATTAGGTCATTATCAATGTGGGTAAAAAAAGATACTTCTTTTATACTAAAAAGTTGACTTTCTTCTGTTATTTTTCTTATTTAATACACTTAATCTCTCCAGTTAATTTAACTTTCTCGTTCAGTTCAAAGTCGAAAGTTTACTTTGTCCAAACCATTGTCAAAAGTTATGAAACTTTGTAAACATTCAAAACTGAAAAAAGACATGCTATTACTCATCGTCATCATCTCTTCAATTCATTTGTGAAATATTTCAACAAATTCCTATGTATTATGCATTTAATCATAGAAACTAGGGGCCCAGGCATCGACTTTCAAAGATTGAATTTCCAATTAGATTTGAATTGGAAAACAATATTAACCATAAAAGCGAAGCGGATACAAGTTGTATGAGGATAGATGAGCTCCAAAGCGGAAAGTGGATTTTTGAAGGCGAGATACGTCACGAGTTTGAATTAAATTTTAAAGTTTCGGATGCAGTGATATAGTGTGTCCAAGCAAAGAAGGCATTCTGGCAAGATAGGAAAATGTTTTGAGCTCAGTTAATATTGATTCAAAAATGATAAATTTGATCTTAAATTGTAGATCATAATATTTCATAGAATTTGAGGCTAAATTTTTTATTCTTGAATCAATTTTGACCGAGTTGGAGCCGTTTCTCCATCTTGCCAAAATGTCTTCCTTGCTTGGACAGACTATATCAGAGCGCGCTCCTCCAATTTGTGAGTCGCGTCAAATTTCGAAACTTCATGAATACGACAAATAATATCTGCTTCCAGAGTTCAGAGTTTTGCCGAATGAAACAGTACGCTCTGCTTTGTATTTGATTAACTTGACTCTTGATTTGTTGAGACTGGCTTCATAAATTCAAAGTTACACTTGATACTCCAGGTGTTCATGGATTGTTTTGCTCCTTTTGTTTCATGCTAATTGGCACACGCTAGGACTTATTATTATTCAATTATTTCAAATTTAAGTATTCTTCAACTCAAATTGCTACTAGATCACTTGACTCGACCAAATATCAAGGAGTTAGAATTATTAGATAACAATAATGAACTTGGAACTTTGCTGATTAGATTATAAAATATAGTGTTATTTCAACCAGCTACCATATAATATGAAATTCTCTCTATGGCTCCATATTTCTAGATAATTGGCAGTCATATGTATTATGTAACGTCTAGACAAAAATTATTCACAAAATGTATATTTGAAATAATTTAAACTTCTCTTCATATTACCAGATTAACCCAATTAATGTTATCCACAGATTAACCTACTTGTCTGCTTCTGTATTCTATTCAGTATTATTCATTACTATTGATACTGAATAACTTCTTGATATAAAATATTGTAGTATATTTTTTTGTAGATGAATTGTAGTATTGATGTTTAAAAAGATAGAGTAACTTTTTTTTTGCTGCGGATGATGCCCATATAAGTATTCAAATTTACTGTGTGCGAAATCTCTGTGTGCGAGGATGATTCATGAGGTGCATAAACGACCATGCCTCTGGTGGGATTCGAACCCACGACCGGGTAGCGCTAGCGGACTGAAGGTTGTAACGCCCCAGACCACTCGGCCAACCCGGCCGGCGTTCTTCATGATCTCTGACTTGTCAATATCCTAACCAAACTGGATTGAAGTTTATCCTAAAATTTATGTCACAAAATTTTCTTGAATTTACCATGAATATTAAAAAAAAGTTTTTAAAATATCAGGAGATTCATTTGAAAAAATTATTGATTCGAGACAAACGTTTACAATCTTATTCCTGTCACTTTATAATATGAATATTATAAAAACTTTTCATCTATATTTTGCTTGAAAGAACTTAGAGTTAAATACTCAACAAATAGAATGTGATAAAAGAACACACGGTTGTAGAAATAAGCAGACAAACCTTTTTTCAAACAATCATATTCCAATGAGCTTTAATTCATTCCTACACGATGTTTTGATGTTGAATACCAATCGGTGCCAACAAATTGAACTGAGGCGCAAATTAATTTCGATAATCAACACTCGAGTCAAAGACCAACCATTGTTCGGCTGTTCGCAGTGAGCTATCAATTTGATAACATGACAAAGAGCATCCCCATTCCATCGAACTATGAATATTGTTTCTGACGGAGTAATTATTTAGAAAAGCTTTTCACTACATCATATTGCATACGTCAGGTCTTTGAGCCTAGCTTCCTATTGAGTGGGTGCCTTTAACGATGCATGGTGTCGTCAAAAGTCATGTGCAAACAGGCTATTTGGAACGACACTGTCACATGTTTGCAAATCATTTATCGTCCAATTATTAGTTTGCTAGCGCTCTCACTCTCTCTCTTTTTCTCTCACAAACACACATTACCAATCTCTTGCTCTACCTTACTCTTTAAATCCTCTTCATACTTACTCTCTTTCTCTCACTCTCCTCTCCCGTCTCTCTCAAACTCACTCTTTTCCACTATCTATGTACTCACTCTCTCAATATCTCTTATCTATCTCCTTTCTCTAATTTGTTAATTTTAATAAATGAGTTTCACAGTATACTGGTCTTATTGAATTTTATGATCGGATGACAGTTTGTATTCAGAATTAGCCTATACAAATAAATAGCCGGCAGGCTCGCTTCGCTCGCCTTCTCCGCCTAGCAGGGGGGCTCCGCCCCCTGGACCCCCGACAGTATCAGCAGTTTCAGTGAGTCAATTCCGTTCGGAAGGGATTCAAAAATCATTGAACATAGCATTTCTAGACCTAATCTGGACCTGTTCACCAAATTTCGACATTTTCTACCAATTTATTCTCGAAAAATCCAAGAAAAACTCTGAAAATTCCGAAAAATAGTAAAACGCTGATATTGAGCGTAACCTTGGGAACTATATCAGACATAGTTTGAAACTTAATTCAATATCTTCCAAATTAGTTTATATATAATCTCACTGAACCATTGAATTTACCGTAAGGATTGGTCGTATCAAGGCGAAAGATATGCAACTCGCAATACATCTACAATTTCGAAAACCCTGATTACTGGCGTAATCTTGAACGGAATTCAAAAATATTTCAACACAACATTTCTAGACTTTATCTGGACCTACCTACAATATATCAACATTTTCTACCGATTGGTTCTCGAAAAAATTGAGAAAACGCCGAAAAACTATAGAAAAAATAAAATATTTGACGTATCCTTGAAAAGTTCCTAAAATCCGTTCTTAGCGCGCGTCTAAACGTCCAACTGAGCATGCCTGCCAAATTTGAACGCATTCGGTTCAGTGGATTTTTAGTTCTGGTGATGAATGAATGAATCAGTCAGTCAGTCAGTCAGTCAGTGCCATTTCGCTTTTATAGATATAGATTAATATTTGATTCCCGTAACAAATTGAAACATACAATTGAACATATAAAATTTAGGGAAGTTATTTAACCCCAGAGATGGCTGATTCATTTTGAAACTTGATTCAATTTTCCTCATTCATGAAGAATATAATTTTGTGATAGATTATGTGAGACGAAGAGTGACTAGGAAAAGATGATTATCTTCTCTCCAAAAACGAACCCACACAAACTCAAATCTGTATACTGAAATGGAACTTTTTATAGGCCCATACATGTTAATATTAGACCAGTATATTCCATTACAAGATGCAAAACATCCGCTTTCCAAATAAGTAGTCAAATTAGCTCCTATAGATACCAAAATTTGATTTTAATGCATGACAAGAAGTTGAATCTTAATCACTTTACACACTGCTAGAATTTTGCGCTCTGGATGGAATCGGATATCGAACACTTTTATAGTAATGGCCACTTTCATAGTTGAGACTTTATAGACCATGCTTACTAAATGTCTACACTATGGTCATACAGTCTATACATATTATAAAGGCAAGACTACATAGTATATAATACACTAACAAATGGCATAACAAATGGAATAACAAGGGTGCTGTCAGCAATTTCTTCCCGCATGCTGTGCCCGAATAGATCATCCGCTAGGAAGAAAATATTGGATAGGAGGTGCTTGTCCACAAAGGTGGCAGAGGATAGAACAAGATGAGAAAGTAGAAATCCAGATAGAAAGATCACGCCAACTTCACACACGCGAGCGGGCAAGCACACCCTCTCAATTTGTGCACCGATTTGGACAGATTTACGACATGCAGGTGTAGCGTGCGAAAATTACCCAGCAGCTTTTCCGACGGAAAAACTGGGAAACCAGCAGCTATAGCCTGTCCAAGCAAAGGAGACATTCTGGCAAGATTGGAGAATGACTCCAGCTCGGTCAATATTGGTTCAAAAATTATAAATTTGGTCTCAAATTGTAGATCAGATTGTTTCCTACAATTTGAAACCAAATTTATAATATTTAAATCAATATTAACCGATCTGGAGTAATTTCCCATCTTGCCAGAATGTCTTTTTCGCTTTGACAGGCTGTATCTGCCGGGAAAATCTGTGTTCATCCCCTAGCGTCACAGGTGGACGCGTTGGCGACGAAGCGATGACGGTTTCCACGCCATTTCGTTTCCGCGACAGGAAAATCCTCTCCCGGAAAATCCTTTCCATGTACCATTTAACGAATCTGATTTTTCCGGGTTTTCCGAGCAATCCTCTCGGTGTGCCATTTAGCTGATCTGATTTTTTCCGCGTGTCGCCAGCAATTACCCCTGAAAACATGTCATTTATACGCTCACTGATCCCCGATAGTAACAGCTGAGCAGCCCGCTCTGCTTAATCCGATCTCATCACGGTCGATTTGTCTGTTTAGTTTGGCGTACAGCTTGGCATACAGCCATTACATAAAATCATCCATGTCTCCAGATTTGGGATTTACACTTCAATAAATACTACAAACTTTGCTTTCCTCTAACACATGCCTGATCACATGGGTGAGCTACATTTATAGCTACCTTTAATAGCTCCTCTTATTAGAGGGAGCTATGGTAATTTGCAACAAATAATTCCAGCATTTGACAGCTCTGTAAATAAATATAGTGGATTAGTATAAATTATACTAGATCAGAGAGAATGGATTTTTTTTTATTCTCCCTACATATCCTAGGTGCGAGTTATTCTTTTTAAAACAACAAATCATGCATAAGAACCAAGCTACAGGAGGTATAGTGTCAATAACAAAGCTTGGTGCATCAAACATCGATAGATATTTTTCCATCGTTCATTAATGTAGGCCTATACTTCCAATAATTATATTAATCCTCCTTCTATAGTTGAGGAATTTAAAAAGTATCGCAAATGATAATGTATACTGTATAATTTTGTATGTATTATATTTTATCATCAAATTGATATTGTATTTTTCAATTCAAAAATTATTCTCTTGTATTTTAGATTAATGTTTTTCAAATGGGGCTATGTAGTGTGTATTGTTCTAAGAGAACCACAATGATGTTTAAATTGAATTGATGAAGCAATAACTCAGTAAACTAATTCAACCGATTATAGAAATTTTTGTAGATCTAATAATAATACATTTTCACGTGTTGAGGCCCATAATTATTTCCAGTAATTATTTCAACCACGATCAACTTTCACAATATTTATTCTTCTTTTGTATTATATGAAATATTTATTTTTCTAGTTACTATTGCCCTTAATCATTTATTACATAATCTGTTTCTACAGAGATTCATGATTGATTAGAATCCTAGTTTTTCAATGAGGCTTTTGACCATTAAAATATCCGTGTGGTTTTTAATTATTCCTCTAGCAGGCCATTTTACACATGAAACACAAGAATCCGGCTGGTTGAAAAGTGGTAACATTGTTTTTGCCCAACTGCGGTTAGAGAAGTGAAATATTTCGAGTCAGGAAATATTTCTTCTGGAAGCAGCTTCTGGCCCTGATTGATGTTCAGATTGAAGAAACCTGAATAATAGCAACTTCCCTGTCTGCAATCTACATGGGATGAAGTCCCTATTGTGCTGTACTTCATTAATCTACCACTCTAGGGCTCAAGGCCTCAATCCCTTCTACACTTTTTGGCGTTTTTTGCTGGTGAAACTCGCATATAACAATGGACCACTTTAGCGATAAAGACTGCGCTTGTGGAGGAAAGTCAAACAGTTTCCCTTGTTTGTTCCCTGGCAGCTTTTGATCTGGCAAGAAAATGAATAAACAGGGAAAATTAGTGTACATTTTCCATCACCTCTGTCGAAATCGTTAAGTCTAGCAAGCACGTTACGTGTGAGAAAACATTGTTTAACTTCACCTTGGAAATCTCAGACTGACTTTTAAATGGAATATTATTTTTACCTGAATAGATTTATAAGTACTGTTTTTGTTTGGATGTGGTAGACCGAGGAGCTTTATATGATAATCCTCTTCATGAAAAATAAAAGAAGCAGATAAAAGTTTTTTCCTATAGAGACTGTATAATCATACACATGCAGTATGCTGGTTACACAGTTTCTATAGTTGATGGATGAAACAAGACCATTCTATGATTTTGAATTCCAAGGATAGTCGAAAAGACGGTATAAAGAGCACATCTCAATTTAAACACTTGAAATTTGCCGCTTTTTTCAAGATCATAATCAATGGAATTCATAGAGTATTTGATTTCGATTCATGCTATTGGTGTGCCATTCAATAATTAATAATGGAATACATAGTTAATGGAGAGTTTATTCTTCTATAGATCAATTGGTTCATTGATACTATTGGTTTGGATTGGAAAATTGGTTTATATTCAGAACGAATTAACAAAAGCTTTTTCTTTTGAAGTTCAATCGGTTTATTGATGCTATTGATTGAAATTTGAAAATTGGTTTTTATTTCTTTGATGAAATACTGATTCCAACTACTATACAGTGGCTATAGAAGATAGTGTGGCCATCTGGCGGGAATCGCCATTTTTTTCCTCTCTCAATGCATTGGCCAATTTTTCTTAGGCCACTTTCCCGTGTTTCGGATGGACACGACAAGCCGTCGGTCCCGGCTGCCTAAAAACAGTCGTTAAGTCATGTCAGAGGCCCTAAATTGATCAGGAGCGACCTGAAAACTCTGACAGAGACCTGCGCCAGCCAGGTTACACGAATATTATTTTTTCAATGCATTGGCTTATACGGGTCCAAAATTGTTATTATAATATTATATATTTTCTATAGTCACTGTACTTCCAACAAGACTCAATACAAAAGTCTGGTTCCACGAATATCCAGGATATCCTCTTTTCACTTTCACAACCAAACTCACACATCCTCTTTTTCTCTCTCTTTTCCTTAATTTTCTCTCTCTATTGCTGTTTGTCATCTTGTTGTGCCAACAGTCACATAACGCGTAACTGTATTACGTGCACCATTCGCTTCTCTCGAATAACAAAGGACTTTGAATTTCTCTTCAGTGAGCTGTTCACTTTTCCAATTAGCGTATTGTTTTCTACCTACAGGAAAAACGAACATGTTTCCTCTGGAAATTTTATAAACATTCTCATACCATGCATGAACAGTCGATTCTGCTTTGAACTGTATCCTTTCTTTTCTATCATACGTTGCAGGGAGAGTTCGAAATTGTTACACCGATGCAAACCTACCCATCTTCAAAGTCTTCATATCATCAAATTTTCAAATTAGATTTTTCACAAAGGTTTTATATTCACGGATTGCTCCAACATTATTTTCAAATATTCTTTAGGGAGACATTTGCTATAATTTCATAGGCTATTGCAACATTGAAGGGAATTTTGACTTACAAATCGACATAAGTAATCGAAGGTGTAATTTTCGGCTCAAAATTTCCGAATAATTTTAATATTCCAATGAAACTTTCAAATTGTTTTGTGTTATTTTGGCTTAATATGAACGTTTCTGAATTCTAAATTGGTCAATTATCCTGTCTTTTCTTATCTCATCTTTTCTTCGAGTGGAAAACTTTGGGTGAAACAAAATTTTATACATAACCTGAAAATTTGGACAGTTTATTATGTGACTAAATTAGGAATAGAAGAAGTTTTGGGCAATAGCCTGTTTTTTCTGCATCTTGGGTATTCGCTGTGTGCAAGTGGGTGGAAAGGATATTTTTGGCGATCGAGGCGCTATCGGCGGATCATTTCGGCGAAAAATTGATCGAATTAACATTGAAGGAGATAGGGCTAAGCCTAAAATAATGTCCTGGAGAATTTGTTGTGTTCTGGATTGTAAAAATAAAACACGCAATGGAAATTTCAAGTTCTACACTTTTCCAGTTGCCATACATAAGTTTCATCAATAAAAAAAATGGTTCACTGCATTGAATAAATATTGATAGGTGAAGCTAACCTAATTGTTTTGTTTACGTGCAAAAGAATTTATCGATCAAGTAGGACCATGGAGTGCTCCATTCTAACCTGTACATGAGGTAATGTACATGAAAAGTTTTCATGTTAGTTAATCTAATAAGCTGTTACTATCAACGCAAAAACTCTATTAATTATGTTTTAATAAGGAATATTCATATCATCCAATTTTTCAAATAAATGTGAGCTTGCGCCAATTTTTCATTTTCATGTAAGATAACTTATCAGCTGTTATCTCAAAGTTTTTGTCGACTCTCAAATACATCTGTTTGCGGTTGTCTGCTCTCAAATACTTGAAAACTAGGATTTTTCTAATATAACGAGCTATAATACTATCAATAACTAACATTCCTATCCTAAATATCATGTTCTAATTACTGAGAAATGCATGAAGCAGCAAATAATACCATTCTAATTATAAATGCGTTTTTCCCATTTAGCGCTATGCTTTGTATGCTAAAACGCGTAGAAAAGTACACACGATAATCCACCAGAGCGCAGCACGGTAGATGCTCATAGCGAATACAGTATTTGTGAATAAATGAAATAAATAAATAATTATTATTATACTCGAGCCCACGAAACAGGTGAAGTGCCTGTATCTATTACTGAACAGCACTTCACCTGTTTCGTGGGCACGAACCGCCAGTGTCTCGAGGTATTCTTTGAAAGAGTTGAATATTTTTTAGTCGTGAGGGGTGCTTTCTAAATCTAATTCGGCGCACAGCTTACAAAGTATAATACGCGGTTTTATGCTGTATGGTAGTGCTGATATCTAGTGGCACGGCTTCAAAAGAAGCAAGCTTCTACTTAAAAGTACAGTAGCTCAATTATTTGTACGCTGTGCGCCTATGTTCGGAAAGCGAACCTTAAACCCTATGATCTACTTGAGCCGTTTTCATCCTAATTCTTTTGAAGAAAAAACAAAACTCTTCTGAATCTAAAACTAAAACCATATTGGAAAATAGAAATTATTATGTTTTGACTTAGAACTGCAAGTCCACTTATTGAGAGTAGTGATTAAAAACCCGTACATGACCATTTGACACGCTCAGGAGATGAAAAACCAATCCTGTAATAATAATCTGGACGGTCATATTACTTTCTCAAAGTATCACAAAAACTCAACTCACAACTCCCCCGCTGACCGAATCTTAATCCCTAGAGCCTACAGATCTCTAACCGTGTTTCCAATCAAAAACATGTCAGCCTTTTTCCTCACACCCACCCTTGCACCCTTTATTTCTACTTCCCTTTCTTTCCCTTTTTTCTCATTTTCTCTATCTTTTTTCTCCTTTTTTCTTTTATTACCCTTTTTTCCTCTCCTACTTCCCCTTTTTAATCTCTTTCTCTACCCTTTTTCCACCTTTTTTTTCATTAATTTTTTCTCCTTTTCCTTCGTTTTATAATTTTCTTTCCACTTTTTTCCCTTCTCTTTACATTTTTTCTCCTTTCCCTTTCTACTCTTTCTCTTTACCATTCTTCTCCTTCTCTTCCACATTTTTCCTCTCCTTATTATTCGTTTCCACTTCTTTTCTCTTATTATTCTCATTCATTTTCTTCTTCCTCCATATTTTTATTATTTCCTTTCTTCCTTCCCTCCTTTTTCTCTTCCTTTCCTCGCCCTTTTTCTTCCTTCTTCCATCTCTTTCTCCTTCCTTCCTTTCTCCGTCTTTTCCTCCTTTCTTTCATTTTCCATCTCTCTATCTTCTTCTTTCTTTCTCTATATCTTTCTATTCTCTCTCTTTCTCCTTTTCTTTCTTTTTTCATTTTCTTTCTTACTCCATGCCTGTCATTTTAGTACCTCCACAATTCTCCAACCTACCAAAAAACAATCTCCGATAAACAATTGCTTTCTTCTCACGCCTGTTCCTTCTAGCAATAGATGAGAATAATATGACAATCAAAGTGCGAAGATCTAATCTTTCCAAGCAAAGAAGACATTCTGGCAAGATAAAGAAATGACTCCAGCTCGGTCAATATTGGTTCAAATATCATAAATTTGGTCTAAAATTTTATATCAGATTGTATTTATGTTTCCTACAATTTGAAACCAAATTTATAATTCTATAAGACCGAGCTGCAGTCATTTTTCCATATTGCCAGAATGTCTTCTTCGCTTGGACAGCCTGCGAGAAAGGCTGTTGTACCGTACTGTATTTTGTGGCACACAATTTCTATCCCAGAAGTCAATCATTGTGGAATTGGGAACTATCTTCTTCCTCATTTTCTCCACTCCCCTATTCCAGTCTCTTTTCAATTTCCTCTTTTCTTTCTTCCTCTTTCTCTCTGTTATGTTTTAGTAAATATCGGCTGAAGACAAGAACTGATTTCTCTCCAATTTTCTCTATTCCCTATTGCTTCCCCACTCGATAACTCAGCCTCCCTCTTCACTCTCTCTCTCTCTCTCTCTCTCTCTCTCTCTTTCTCTCTCTCTCTCTCTCTCTCTCTCTTCTTTATTGTTTCGGCAAATAGCGGCTGATGTGATTTACTCGTGCAAAGATTGTGCATCAGCTCTCCACTTTTGTGCCAATCGCAATCCTGTTTTGTCTTTGGAGAGCTTTCATCAATCACCTGCCTTCAATCGATTTCCACCTTTTTCTCTCTCTTTCTCTCTCACTCTCTCTCTCTCTCTTCTCTCAATCATCAATTCGTCTCTCCGCCGTTTCACCTGTCACCTCTCGCTGATAAATCCTCCATAAAACCAGGTTTCACCTCTGTCGAAATCCACTCTTAATTCGGAAAAGCAACTGTTTCTCTCAGTGAGTCATCGAATAAATTCCTATCTGTCAGCCCAACGTGAACACTTTTCAATATTGCTGTTTTCCATTTTATCAGGAAGATTCTCAAACGTACGTTTTTCAATGTTGTTAATTTTCAAGCCTTCTGCAGAATTTTTTTCTAAAGAATTAATTGATTCAATGCCCCATCTCTTGTAGGCTACATTGACGCCCGTAGTGACATTATTATTGATTTCATTCAGAACAAAGTGATACACTGTTAATGGGAAAAAGAAATGGTAACCAGCTGGTAGGCCTAGGCCCTTTATGGGCTATTGGGTTATTGACAGAAAAATGGAAAAAGAATACAGGAATCGCCTAAAACTTTTTGAATTCCTAGAATCATGTTAATGAAGAATAAGTCCATAAATTTCAGGTTATGTGAAGGTTTCTACTCCAAGGATGATACCCGGAAGTAATAAATTAATTATTAATATACAATTTGAAGAGGTTGATATGAAGTCAATTTACACAAATCATAAGGTTCCAACGGAGCTGGCGATTAGCCAAAACCAGTAATTGCACAGCACTATCAGGACAGTCTGAAAGCTATATTCGAGAGAAAAACAGTTTATCTGAATTTGCTTTTGATTTGATACGCTTCCTCAGACAGTCCTGACAAATCTGATTTATAGAATGAATATGATTTTGGAAAATTATTTTATGTACCCTTCTTTCACGACATTGACTCACTCCCTCTTGATTTTTATATCATTAATTATCCATTCAAAATTTTAAATTGGTGACTCATCGTTTTCTCTATTGGAAGTGGAAATTTGTGATAAACATATGAGTGAAATTGAACATCATCTTTATTATTTGTAATGTTTTAATCAAAATTATTAGGGAAGAAGACGTTTAGGACATGTGTCTGGTGTTTTCGCCTGCAAGTATTATGCCCGATTTTTCCAAGCACACTCAAATTTGAGGGACCCTCAGGTTTACTACTTTTTACTACATTTCCTATACTTATCATAGAAAATGTCACCTGTTCATCAAAATTTGAGGGTCTCTCAACTTTGAGTGTGCCTGGAAAAACCGGGTATTAGTGTGCTATCTTGAATGAATAAATAAATACATCATTACTTTATTTAATGTCCCCTCTTTTCAAGACATTGACCCACCACCTCTTGACATAATATGGACGACATCAATACATCATTTAGAATCTTCTTGTTCCAATACTTTTCCATCCTGTCTCATCCGATTTTAATCAATCTTTCTCCACAGTCTCACCCCAATTCCCAGGCTTGAGCCTCTGTTTTCCTGCACAAGAGGCATTCTGGTGTGTGTGACATTTGACACAACGTGTGATTCTCTTTCCAGGTTATCACTTGATTTACGACTCACTTCGCTCCCGAGTGGCTGCAGCACGATCGATGAAACACTTCAATCGACCGCAAGACTTATTTTTGCCGAGGAAACCACTTAGAAGTGTTGGTGTCGTGTCGATTCCAGTTTGCAACTCGAAGATAAATGTAACAAGCGGAGGCCAACGGCTGCCATCAATTACAGCTGTTGACCAATGTCAAGAAAGAACTTCTTGAGACATTAATGTTTCCAGCTTTGAATTAATTGGAACGTTGGAGTTTGTAGCTGAAGAACATCGAGCATCAAGTAGTACCATAGCTCCCTCTTATATTATAAGTTGCTATGATAGAACAAATATTAGATTACTTTTATTGATTATTTTCTTTGACAATGCTGATTTTTCTTATATAGAGATAGGAAAGATTCCATCAATAATCAATAATAAAACCCAACCTCCTTCCTCCATCTAAAGAAGAAACGTTAGAGTTTGTAGCTGAGAAAGAAACGAAGCATAGAGTAGAACTCAGGTATTAATAGGGTACTTTCACCAACTATTTTCATTTACGAGGGTGATTTTTCTAATATGTTAAGAGGAAGGATTCCATCAATAATCAATATTGAACCTAGACTTCCATCTTTTGCAGAAGAATTTCCAATTATTAATCGGCTATTTTCCAACTTCAATCTTCAAGTTCACTTGTACTTTCCAATTTCTCTTCTTTAGCGAATATCTTTTGGGTAATCGTACTTTCAAATATGTAAATGAAATTTTAATGTGTCTAAAAATTTCTAAATTTATGTAGACTGTCCAACTCTTCATTCTATTCTTCTTTCCAAGTACCTAACTATAGTGACATGAAACTTGAACTTCACTATGAATAAACTTTATCATGACGCAAAATTGTCTGTTTTTTTTCTTTCCTTATTTCGTATGTTTGTAGCCTACTCTAATAAATGTATATTTGTCGCGATTGTTAGATTTTACAAGTTCGTTGGACTTACAAACTGTGTAAACTTATAATTTAAGTTTGTTGGACTTGAAAGCTGTATGAACTTACAAGTTGTACAAACTTACAATTGGAGTATTGAAATCCATATTGCATATTAAAAAGTGGAGTTGAGGTATGAGCTAACCAAGCCACTATATCGTGACAAAATGTTCACCCTACAGTAGTAGCCAAAGTTTGTTCAAACTCAGATTACGCAATATTAATCGCCGTTTGGGCGAAATGTATTGCTGTGAAGTCTGGTTATCCTTTATGTAGCCACCCACACCGTATCGCAAAACCCTAGCTAAAGATTGATGTTATTGACTTAATCCGGTGAGTCTCATATTTCATGCCCATACTGAGAACTGTAATCAATCAACTGGCAAAACCAATAAAACATCTGCGTCTGCTTGGCCCAACCTTTATAAACCACTGTATCATAACAACTGGAACGTTATATTCTGCTTATTCTATCTACAATGTACTGGGTATTGGTGGAGGTGGTCAGTTAGTAAAATCACAAACACTGTTAGATGGGTGATCAGTATTTGGCCTATTACGCATTGGCAAGGTGTAACCCCTACCCGTAAAAGCCTCCGCACCATTAAAAGTCAAACGAATTCTTCAATAGTATGGTAAAACTGGCGAGATAAGACTGAATAGAATTCCTTATAAGAAGGCCTTTATGAGAAACATGTTTTTGAAGAAGTGCTGCAAACAAAAATTAAAATGCATTTAGTATCACAAAAAAAATTAAGAAAAAAAATTAATATCTAAAACAAATAACACAATCAATTTAGAAAAAGGAAAAGAGATAATATTAATAGAGATAAATTTACTTAGATGTATTCTAAAAGAGTGAAAAATCATGATACGAATTATAATCAATGGCACACTTTCTGATGAGATATTGCGATATTTTCAATTATAATTATAAGAAACTGCAATATTGTCAATTAGAGATGAAATAACTGTACTGAAACATAATATTGTTTCAGAACCATTCACCATCATTTTAGCTACGATACTAGAATCGTAGATCCCGCTTGAATAACTTGATATTCTCACATTGAAAAAAATTATCTTTCCAAATACTGTTAACAATATTTGTAAAGATAATTTTGGATGAAAATTTGTAATTTATTATTAGTAGAAAACAAAAGCCGAGAGGACTGAATGTGAATGTCGTGTAATAATTGATGTGATACCTTATAATTAATTGTATAATTACTGATACCTAATAATTACTTGTAAAATTGATGTGATACCTTGATGTTGCCAATAATCTAGTGCTATCTGTTAAATACGATTGATCCAATCGTATTATCAAAATATTAATACTTGAATGAGGAAAATAATGTGTTTTAGAAAAAAATTTGAGAGCTTACCAAAAGTGTTTCCTGACAGCTTTCTCGATCTGCAAAAGGAGGATTATATTATTAGTCATCCAATTCAATTGAAAGCATCATAAAACTTGAGTTTCAACTTGAATCTTTAATTCCCATCTCAAATCTCTAATTCTAACTAATTATACTATTTTATTTCTCATACCTAGAATGAATCATTTAATAGAAGCTATGATTTATGTCACATTAGAATGCATAATATAGAATTATATTCATATTACATGCGTTTCCAATGCATCCTCTGCCAATTCTCTTACTCTACCTCTACTCAAAAGTGATAAATATTCCATTTGCCCAGGTCTACCTCAATTCACGCCCCGCACTACATTTTGGTCGAATATTCCAATCCAATCGTTTTCCTCAACAGCAGAAACTATAAACAAGAAATAGAGACAGAAATTGACAGCCCTACACAAAAATAGGAACTTTTGTATATGGGTTTTTGGTGAGAGCCAAGCTTAAAGATCTGAGAGCTTTCTGTTTCTTTGAGGTGGCTGTTTGGAGGTGGAACTGTGGTATAGTCAGTCCAAGCAAAGAAGACATTCTGAAAAGATGCTACAATGACTTTAGCTCGATCAATATTGGTTCAAACGTTATAAATTTGATCTCAAATTGTAGAAAACATTCAGATCTACAATTTGAGACTAAATTCATTATTTTTGAACAAGTATTGACCGAGCTTGAATCATTTTCCCATCTTCCAAGAATTTCTTCTTCGCTTGGACAGACTATAATGCTAGCCACCAACCAACATTTGCCGACTCCAACATGCAAGAGGCCGAAAATCGATCCCATGATGCCTCAGTTCTTCTCTTCTACGTAGTGCTCTTCAGAAACCGACAACGCTCATATTATTCTCATTTTGCACCCTATCCCTCTGTTTTTCTTATTTTTTCTGCTCTCACAAACGCTTTCACACGCCCGGTCAACAATTTTCCTCCATCCCCTCTCCTTATCTGTCATCATTCTTCTTTCTAATGCTAAGAAGTCTCCCCAGTGTATGTGTTTACTGCTTGACCTCAGCAATAAATGAATATTCTAGTGAGTTACTTGAATCAAGACCATTTTATTATTCAACCAAAAAAGAGGCTCTGAATATCTCTGATATTTCACATCATTACTGAAAGATGAATGTATATTTCAAAAAGTACAAAGTTTGAGAAAAACTTGAATTTACTTTGAATGAGTAAGTATATTATTTGCAATTAAAAATAGTTTTGTGTTTTTGCTTGAAATTTCACAAATTATTGTAATATTTCCAAAGTTTGTCATTGTTTTCTCTGGTTCATTGATATACTCTATTCCTTCCATTATCCCAATAATTCCCAAATCCATCCAATTTACTAGATCGTAAAATGATCTCCCAACAAATCATTTCAATTTATTCTAGCACAGGTGCTTAAAAACTCAGGTTTGCTAGCATAAATGATCATTAATAGACCAATTTAAAACATAATCTTCTACCGTTTAATTACAGTTTATATTTATATTATTCTTAGTGTAATTAAGATGCAATAAACTTGATATTCAATTCAATGCTTATGTGGGCATCATCCACAATAAAAAAAAACCCACCGGCGAAATATAATCCAACTCGATATCTTTCGTAACTGAATTCGGGACGAGCTTTAAACATTACAAAGTAAATGAGCGTACTTAGAACTTCATCTAACCTCAAATTAAGCTTCTTAGATAATGAAATAGATAATCCTGATTATTGAGGAAAACACTTATCTTGAAAGCCGCAATGCCATTGGTTCCTTCCACCACAAATATTGAGGGATCGGGTGAGGGTGGTAACGGAAGGGGAAGGCTCTACTCAGTAACTTATCAAACTTAAACAGTAAAACTTGAACTTAAGTCGAGCTCGTTGAGGTGGAAAGTATCTTCTGTTCAACTCCGTGATCATTGAGCTGGAAATCGGATTATGGTTTTCGTCCTATTCAAATTCATACTGCTGACTGCTTTATTCAATTTGAGGGAAGGCTGACTCGACGGATTTTAACCGAGCCAATCCTTAATTTGGCCGCTATTATATCTTCCAGTGAACGGTCTATCAAATTTCCCTCTAAGTTGACTATCAAAGTTTCAGTCTTCAAGTTATCAAATAAGCTTTTCTGACCTCATATTCATTAGAAATGATCGACTGAAATTTCTCATTGATGAATAAGTTCTGTCCTTCAAGATCCGCAATAAGTATTGATAATATAATAATTCAATAATAATGAGGTTATCACACATAAACTGAATTTTTTTACAATTTACAATATTTTTTAAACTTTTTTTTGTGAGGGTGATGCCCACATGGGCTCTTGAGCCTGTGCGTGGGTAATGGGAAGGATGATGATGATGAGAGATGAATGGACCTACTGCTTTAGGTGGGTTCCGAACCACCGGGAAGCGATTTTTGAGGCTCATAAATTGAATAGAGAGGAACCGGTCACCATTACAACGGTGATGGTAGAGGCACGTCGCTTATCTAATCTCACCGATTAGACGCTCTCTACCACTGGGACAAACCGCTTCCCGCTTTGTTAAGAATATCTTATTATTCAGTGTATCTTTAATGTTATCTTATAGCTTTTGTTATGACTCATGTTATTTATGGCATCTAATGCAACTAATATCAATACGGTAGTAGCTTATTATGATACTAGTATATCTCAATTTACGTTTTTTTTGCGAATGTTCCTTATTTTATTTTTTAATTCGGCGTCACAAGTGTAATAAATTTTATTTCATACTATTATATCGAGTCTTCTCTTCCAATCTGACAATAGCCAATTTTTTTAAAAAATCCATAGTAGCCTATACTCGTAGTATCCATAGGTCTGAACTCACTCACTTCGATAGGAATGGTGATACATAATAGATAATAGGTGATAAACTGCTACTCAATAAAAATTTTTAAAGTATATTGTCAGAATTCATGTTCAAAGTGAACTTTAAACTTACTAACCATAAGGATCAGCAAACCGTTCATAATAGAATACTGATTTTTTCTCTTTCCAGATTTTCTGGAGAAACCATATAGCAGGAGTGGATAATCCACATAGGATAACAGCGTACTGCATTGATACAGCAAATAATCACAGGGGAAGAAGCAGATATAGTCTCTCCAAGCAAAGAAGACATTCTGGCAAGATGGGAAAATGACTCTAGCTCGATCAATATTGGTTCAAAAATTATCAATTTTGTCTCATATTGTAGGAAAAAATCTGATCCACAATTTGATATCAAATTTATAATTTTTGGACCAATATTGATCTAGCTGGAGTAATTATTCCATCTTGCCAGAATGTCTTCTTTGCTTCGGCAGACTATAACACTTGGTGTGCCCTCTGCATATTCATGGCCCAGAATTCCGTGCGACTGAAACAACACTGAAGCGGTTGAACTGCGTACTAGAACCGATTTCATCAAAATTCAACCCACGGCATTTCACCCACCCCCTCTCACACCCTCCACCCCCCTCGAACCTCCTTAATCGAGTTGCTCGCCTTTGATAAGATGCTTCGGCAGATCCTCAAAGGCGATGCCAAGATTCCCGTACGGGAGGTTCGATTGATTTGCCGCTGAGGTTGTCATTGAGCCAGATTTCTCAGACCGCATCAATCATCGATTCGAGTTGTGATTGGTGCCGTGTTATGTACACAACAGCCAGCGGGTGGAATTCAATTTGGTAAGCTTCGATCTGTTCGCAGAAAGCAAGGCGGCGTTGGATTCGCTCGCAAGATAAATTATACAGAATTAATCATGATCGATCGCAATGTGGAACATCAGGGCATCACGGGATCTATATCAACAACAACCAAAGACAATGGGATTAGTGAGTCATAAACTATTATCAGAGCTTTGATGTGAACTCATATCCTGGCCTAATTCAAAATTATTTGAAGTGGGATTGTGATTTTGATGTGGAGTAATAATATAAAACCTAAATCTAAATGATTTCAATCTGTTATCGAGCATATCATATTATTATACTCGTGTATTTCAATCTACGTTTTTCTGTGCTTTTGTTCAAATAGTTAAAAACAGTTTATCATTTCAATTTAAAATACATGAAATTATTCACAACATTAATCAGGAAGATTCAACGTGAGAAATCAGAAAAATGAGTACCTAGGCTAAAAAATACACTACAAAATTGATCACTAGCAAAATTGTGAACGGCTAGTTAATGATGATTAATTCAATCAATTCCACTCATATTTTTGTCTCGATTTAGTAATATATTAAGTTTTGTGGTCTGATATAATCTGGTTTTAGACTTTGGTATAGATTGGTAAATCAATATCAGTACTTACAAGAAGTATCGCAACATTTGAAGATTCAAAAGGAAATCTCAGAACTATTTCCAGCTCATATCCAAAAAATGTGAGGAATATTAACATATTTTAGAGAGTACTGTGAATATTAATTGATTAATTATCCATTGTATATGTACATTAATTATACAATGATTGATTGTACATTATATTTATTATACATTGGTAGTCCTAATAACAAAGTGTACCATACATTTTCAAATAGTATGCCCCTTTCATTCCATTCACTTATGTGATCATCTTGTTGGTGCTACGAGCTGGAAGATTTTCATGAATAAAAAATTCCATGTACGTAATTCCTCATTCTATCAAATCAAAAAATGATTAAACCCCTTTTTCTGGAAATTGATGAAGCTCAGGAAACTGTGCCAAAGTACGCTCAATTATTTTCTATTACACTTGGAAGATTTGAGCTGAGTTGATATTCAATTACTGGAGATGAAAGACGAGTTCCCAGGAGATTGTTCCTCATCTTGTGCTTTACAATGTTACGCAGAACAAAATTCGTTAAAGATTTCATCAGTGATGGCTTCATATTCCCCGGAGTCATACTCACAGGAACGAAGTATTGGCAGCGAACATCATCGACGTTAACAATTTGCATTTTTAATGAGCAATTCGCATTCAATATGAATTCAATTCGATGCGATACACTTCATTATATCAAGAGATTTATAAATAGGACGTCATTGATATTATTTTTCGATGGAGGAAAAACGTCAAAAAGGAGTGAAAAATTTACTTCAAGTCTCAAGTGATATTGATTGATTTTACAGTAAATGGTAATGTAGGTAAAGGAGATTCTGATGAGATCTCAAAAATAAGAATAAATGAGGAGCAATATACTGTATAACTTGATATGGAGGATAAAGATGAAAGCTAATGAAGTGTGAAGTCTATTTTTGTATTTTGTAATGAAATTTACACTTTTATCAGAGATGTTGTGGAACTTACCTATAATTCAGGTAATTGAAAACAAAGGTTGTCAGTTACACAAAGCTTATTTAAAATACAATACTTATAGTTTTTCACTGATAAGATGCCCTGAGCATTGAAACTTAAGTATGGTATTTTAAATAAACTTTGTGGATCTGACAACCTTTGTTTTCACTTACCTAAATTATATTGTAATGCCCAATTATTCGCGTACTATACAGAATTTCTTTATTCAATAGGTTTTCTTCTTAAAAATGAATTTCTCTTATAGATAATCGGGATCCATCAACCAAAAACAATCTATGATTATATTTATATATGCTTCAATCTTTGATTCTCAAGCACTATAAATCGAATGTAACAAAAACCATACTAATATGATTTGAAGAATCATACCTATTACAATTTATAAACAAATGTTTAAAATCTAGAGAATTAATTGGAAATACCAATTTTCAAGTCTAAAATTGGTACAACCACATACTATGAAAATCTCAGATTTTCAAGAATTTAATCTATGATTAATTCTCTAGTCTGTGGTAGAACGTGGAAGATAAAGTTTTTTCGTTATCAAAATTTGATCTGCGGTTCATCCAGCATATTGTGACAGGAAAATGTCAAACTGCGGGATGTTGCTGCGATAAGCTGAAGTGAAGCTAAACAGTTGTGGCAGGGCAGAGGGACAGGTCACCATGTTTACCAACTTAATGCACACATGCTAAATGGAGCCATCCTGGAGGTGGCAATCCCTTAATTAATCTGTAATCTGCTGGCGCCAGATATTGCGAAACAACACACCAGCTTCTGACCGGAGGGCTCTCAAGTGTAGGTCTGACCAGGGGCTAATTTCAAGCATCGTTTGATCACCAGTAGCCCATGGAATGACGCCTTGCTAATCAAACATCAAACAAGTTTATCCCCACATTTACTGTCAATAGAATAGAAGTCACTATACGTTAATATAATAGAACTTATGATGATGTCAAATTGATGGTATAGTTGAAGCAATGGAAGATCCAAGGGGTGGATTAGTATTTAAATTATATAGTACTGGTATAGTATACTCTCATACTAGTTTGTCTGGTACTTGGTGTACTTTTACTTTGTGTACTTGTACTTTGTATGCTTGTACTCGGTGTTCTTCTACTTGATGTTCTTGTACTTGGTGTACTCGTACTTTTGGTGTACTTACTTGTGCTTGGTTAAAGAATATGGAGAGATACTACATATACTTTATATTCACTAATATAGGCTACTTTATATTCACTGGCTTGGTGTACTTGATCTTGGTTTAATTGTACTTGGTGTACTTGCACCTGGTATACTTGTACCATACATGTTACTTTTGCAGAGAACAAACAATCTTCATTATCACGTTCACAATTAATCTAAGGGCATGAGTTACATTTGTCTCACTATAACGCAATTGGAGTAGCCTGTAGATGGTATTTCAGTGTGGTCTGAATTGAAAATACCTCTTTCGTACACTCTCTTCAAAAATTTATATTGTAACTAATTGTTATTGTAAAAGGATGCCGTACACAGGATTGATCACCCCTTCCGAGTTTCCCTCCTGAGTTCGCCACTAGGTTGAAGCCGTTCCAAAAAATATTATAATACAAAGTTAATGACATTGTTTCTCATGTAAAGATAAAAAATGAAAATCTTATGATTGAAAATAACGTTTCCCTTTACTCAATAAATATGACAGTTTTGATGTGCACAAACATCAACAATCAGGACACGAAGCCGAGCAATTAAAACACATACGCGAACACACAGTGTTGTTTGAAGTTAAACATGTCAGCCATGTCGGAACATGGCAACAGGATACTCATGCATACTGAACACATACGTGACTGATCAACAGCATGTAAATGTCACGTTCTAAATTTTTCAATATTCTCGCTCGACATTGTACAGTCTGTCCAAGCAAAGAAGACATTCTGGCAAAGATGAGAAACTGACTCCAGCTTGATCAATATTCGTTCGAAAATTATAAATTTGATTTCAAATTGTATGAAATATTCTGATCTACAATTTCAGATCAAATTTATAATTTCTGAACCAATATTAACCGAGTTAAGGTCATTTTCCCATCTTACCAGAATTTCTTCTTTGCTTGGATGGACTATACCATGGTGGAATTCCAATTATGCATCCAAATAAAAGCTGTCAACACCACACGACACACCTGACCTTTCAGCTTTTATGTTGTTGTTTTATTTGTTCGTTAATTTATTATTTTTTCTATCAACAGATAAACGCTCCAAAACAAAAAGAGAACGCTTTATACTTCAGAAGCTTCCAGTTTAGGAACAATCACAGCGCAGGACCGATTTATCTCAACGCGATTTCATGAAAAAGGGGTGCTGTTTAATCTGCTTCAACAAAAACAATATTGATAATAATTTATATTATACTGTATTATTTTTTGTTCTAATAGATTTGCAGAAAATTATCAGCTTCCATCGAATAACGCAAATCTCATACACCGCACTTTTTTACAAATTTATAGTTTGAAAAGATATGCCAAAAATACACCATTTAATTGGGTCGACCCGATGCTATTTTTCTTGCGAAGTTTGTTTTCAGCTTGCATGAGCCATATCACTCCATACTGAATCTACTATAATATGTTTAGTATTGTATTACCTTAATTTTAGTATAACCTTATCTCGAGCAAAAAACAAAAGTGAAGTACAAATCAAGCAGTAACTTGATACATTTTTGTAACAGTTCTATTCTCATCTCTTACCAAAAACAAAATATAAGTTATTTTTAAAATTGGAAGTATCACCCAATTTCATTGTATTGTTATGGGCTTCCACTCTGAAAATTGTTAGATGAAGAAGAAGAAGAAAAATCAGACTGCAAACAATATTAGTTTCAATTTACGATAAATTAATTAAAATAAGTGTTTGTCTAAAAAACTTATAAAACTGAAGCTATTGAATAACATCGTGAATACTCTTAGTAAATTTTCTCAGTGATTCAGAGGAGTAGGCAGAATCACAAAGAAAAACATGTTAAATAGTATATTACACCACTAGTTTTGAAAACGTCGTTTTGCGACGTCAAGAATACAGAGCTTTACAGCCAAAGCGATCAGCTGAGGCTGGAAAGGTGGAGTATTCGCGACGTCGCTAACGTTTTCAAAACGTGTTGTGTATTTGTGTTTTTGGTACACTTTATAGAAAGGCTTATTAGAATAATATGAAAACGTTTTTATAATTTCAACATACGAATTCAACTTGCTGAATTCCATATTGGTGATTTCCGTTTTATTTATTTTAAAATAAATTCAGGATTCTAATTCCAACAAAGGTTATCAGTCGCTAAAATCAATTCCCAATCAAAACAAAAGGTTAGGTGTGAAATTATATGGAACAAAAATTTTTGTTTGAAGAAAATGTCAAATCGTCTGGTGCAATCAGTTGGAAAATATTCGAAATAGTCGACTTACCTGTTCAGTCGACCAATTTGCATGGAATGCGCTGCTAAGGGCCGGTTTCTCCAAATACGTTTAACTGAAATTTTAGTTTAAACTATCAGCTGTCAGTATATGGTCACTTTTATCAACTTGTGTTTCAGTTGAACCAGCTGATGGTTTAATCCAAAATTCAGATTAACTTTTTTGGTGAAACCGGCCCTAAGTCAAAGGAAAATTTTGTTGACAGCTGATTTTGTCCCATCTTGTACGGCTATAAGGCCCAAATATCAGCCGTTTATTCCGCACTAGTGCGGAAAATGAAGGCTTTCAAAGCCTGTCACGTAGATCAAAACTGGCTACTTTCTATCAAGTGTACCAATAAGTATTAAAACCAATTACTTGATTTTCACGAGATATCATAAAAAAGTAACAGTATTAACTTTTTTAATCTTCATAACATAGAAACCATATTCATCAATGCTATCCTTGACATACTAAAGTAATATCAAAGTCCATAAAAGATCCAATATAATATTTCCCGTGATATGACTTTGGTACCAGGATTGCTCTATTTTTATGAATGAATAACTATATATGAGAGTTTCAATTTCATATATATGAGAGTTTACGAGTTTTCAGAAATAAGAGAAAGTACTCTTGACTTTTTATTGCTTTCTTTATTTGCACTAAGGAAAATGTAATCTGCGGTTCCCCTTCTATTTACATTCTCCGCTATATCTATCCACGGATTGTTTTCTAAAACTCTGCAGTATAAAACATAGCCTATCTAATTAAACTTTTTTGAATTCAACTGTTTTTTCACAATTGAAATCAAATTATGGTGCTCTTGATTGAAATATCCATAAACTGTAACTACTTTGAAGAGATTAAAAATAACTTACATCCCATTGTATAAATATTGTATTAATTCGATTGATCGGTTTTATACTATAGTTTTAGTAGCAACAACGTGTTCGCAATAACAGTAATTGTTAGTTTCACAAAACAATAATTGTTAGTTTCAAAATTATAAGTTCTAATTTCCATCATTAATGAAGTTCTCTTCTATTTGGAACGCTCCCCTGAAGTTCTAGGATTCAACTATAATTCAAGTTGGTGATATTCAATTAATTCAACCGGAAAACAATCATAATTTGAGTCTATACCTATAGTGTGGTACCTAATAAGTAAAAAATCATACTAAACGAAGTCCTCAGTCTCGACTGTAGTCTGTAGTCTGTTGACTCCTTTTGTTCAAATTGTCTTCAGTTGTAATTAATTCAAAATAGTTTTATTAAAAATTTTATTCACTAATTTCTGCAATGTGATCCAGTCTAAATTATGTAACTGTTGTAATAAAAATGTGTTAGTTTTCTCACAATAAACAGATTATTTTTTCAATCTAAATATACAATGAATCATGTTGAAACCTACAATGAAAGTGAGCAAAATCTTGAACCATATCAACTCACATGTAAAAGCCACATGATTTGAATTATAGGCAAAGAAAAGTGAACGGGATGTTATCTCCATAATAATAATATTGAGATACGGTCATTTCAACCCAAAGTGTTTCACAAAGCTTAATATGTATAAAATGATTACAATAACGATGCAGTAAATGTATTCATATTGTGTTCCATCTACAGGCTAATGTTATGATAGAACATATAATATTCAAAGATGTGTTTGTTATACACGGTGCAAAGTCGTTATAATGCTGCAGTCTGGAAGAGAATTGTTTGCTTTTGTGCAAGAAGATACGTTTATCGGCTTCCAGCTATTATAATATATGATAATCCATATTTCCCTTTTAATCTTCATCCTACTTGAATTGCACAAATTATCAATTGTAATGATAATTTATAGGTAGCCTATAGTCTGCCTCTGCCCAAGCAAAGAAGACATTCTGGCAAGATGGGAAAATGAATCCTGCTCGATCAATATTGGGTTAAAAATTATAAATTCCATCTTAAACTATAAATCAGAATGTTTCCTATAATTTGAGAACAAATTCATAATTTTTTATTCAATATTGCCCGAGCTGGAGCTATTTTTCCATATTGCCAGAATGTCTTCTTCGCTTGGACAGTTTATATCAAGAAGACCATTTCACCTAAAAATAATGTACAGTATACGGAAGCTTCAAGGCATCCTTTTCCATCCCACTCAAATTTCAGGAAATAAGGTGATAAGGTGATAGATTATGCAGAATCTATAAATTGAGAAGCACGGAAATTTTGTGCGCAACAAGATAATAATGTCTAAAATTGTAAATTGAACATAATTTCTTAGCGAATTGGCAAGATGAAATCGAATCAGAAAGCTAGTGGCGTGTATGAGAAAACTCGTTAGTCCCTTCTATTTCTAGCGGGAAAACCATCAGATCAGAAGGTAATTGGGTCGTGTAATAATTATTATGATGTTGCTGACGATGACAACGTTGATGATGATGGTGCTGACGAAGATGATGACGTAGAATCTTCCGCCAAAAGTTAATCGGGTTTGCTCATGCGCAGTACACCTTTCCGATTGACACGTGAAGAGATAAGTTGATTTTTGGAACGCTAAGTCAGCTAAGACGCTTGGCGTCGCGCTACGAAGGTGATAATAATTTTGGATGACTGGATTTGATTGATGGGAACTGAACGACAGCCTATCTTCAAGAAAGCGACTTGCATGGAGATAGGCACTTAGTGACTGCGAAAAGAGAGAGGAAATAGACGAAATGATAGAAGAGGATGAGTAGGGAGAATGGAAATAAAGACAGCAGACATCAAAATATCCATAATTTTCTCTAAAACATATTACGGTACAAATGAGATACTGTATTATTTTGGAAGGGCAGGGGTGGATATGTTTCAGGCCTGAAAATTCTAGTATAACGAGGGTGATTGTAACAAATGACCAACAAATTCATGATAAAATTATTTAGAATAATTATTTATTGGTGGTGTTGTACTAAATGGAATAAATCTTATTGTTAACTGAACTGCAAACCGACTGTGTGGAATGGATATTACTGATTAAATAATTTAATATTCCTAGATTTAGGAATTCAAGAAGTTTTAAGCGTATTCCTGTTTCTTATTCCCTTGAACAGCGTATTGCTTTGTACTAGAATAAATAAATAGAAGAGAATAAACTTACTCTTACGCCTGGTATACTGCTGAATATTCACTGATATACAGGATATACATGTATTCATAATTTTTTGAAAAATTATGAACTAGTTTGACATTGTCCACCATAATAGCTCCCCCTGGAGAAAAGATGTTGAATGTTAAAAATTTTAATTTAATGTAACGATTTATTTATAATAAAAATTGATTTTTGGGACACTGAACCCGAAGAATGGTAGAAATGAGAAGACTGACAAATAGTTAAAGTGACATACGAAATAAATAGAAAAATGCTACGAGAACATGAAAAATAATGTAATAAGGGAATTAGTCTGTAACAAATGACCAACAGATTGTTCTAAATAAAATGAATCTATATGAAAATGAAAAAATATCATGAAGTGAAAGTGCATTATACAAATTGATATCAAATCAATAAATGTTATTAAATATTTATGAATGGGAATATTCTTTATAGAGTAGCTAGGACTGATACTGATTAATTTATCTACCACTTTGAATAAGAAAATGGGTGAGAAAATCAACTAGAATGGATCGTATGAATATTTTTGGGGGAAAATAAAAGTACGATTGGATAAATCTTACTCATGGAAAATTCATTTCATAATTTTTCAAAATAGAAGGGATACTGAGAACAGCGGAGGGTGTTTTATTGGAAAAGAGTTGAGAGGGTATTATGTGAAAGAGTGAGAAGGAAAAAGGAAAAATCTGTACCCAGTGCTATGTGGAGACAGATGGCTTCCAAACGATAGTATGAGTATGAGAATGGAGTTGGGAGCCATAGTCTGTCCAAGCAAAGAAGACATTCTGGCAAGATGGGAAGATGACTCCAGCTCGGTCAATATTGGTTCAAAAACTATAAATTTGGTCTCAAATTGTAGGAAAAACTCTGCACTACAATTTCAGACCACATTAATAATTTTTTAACTAATATTGACTGAGCTGGTGTGATTTTCCGATTTTGCCAGAAATGTCTTCTTTGCTTGGACAGACTATACTAGCGATTTCAGTCATGAAATAAAGTGAGTTACCTCAACCGGAGCGCCAAGATAAACTTGGAAAGAATAGGCAAGCTATCAAACTTCATTCCATTCAGCGGCGGATACTTCAACATCAATCGCCCAACTTACAAGGGGAAGTCGAATCATTTTGACAATAAGAGACAGAAACGAAGTTATCGGTCCCTCAATACAACGAGCTAGTTCATTGATTTGATTCAAAGTATGGGAAAGGGGGGATGAAGGATTATATCCTCCTCCGAAATTCTTCAACATGATGGGATTGTACACGTGTAACTTACATACGGTATATACGATATACCATTATATCCTTCCGAAATAAATTTTAGGGTTTGCCCTTAGGATGAGCTGAGAAGAGTAAGCTATATAACTTGAATTAATAATATGAGATTGGTGAGTAGTATTTATTCCTGTTTTCTCCTTGAAAACCAGTTTATTTTCCAAAATCTTGTTTATAAGTTCTTGAAAGCTTATAACTTTTGGAGAATTGTTCTCTGGAAGTAATGTGGTTTGAGTTACCATCAGATAACAAATCATGCTGTTTTCAAAATCAAATAACTTGAAAATTCCTCAAAATTTAAGAGATTACGGTATCGTAAAATTACAATAAATCTGTTGAGAAAACTGATACCGGTAATTGGTATGATATTGATGGAAATACACATGAAAGTAGGAATTGGATGACCAGTTTACCATCTTAAAAAATCATCACCTAAAATTATAATTAAATATTTATTCCAGTGATCAGTGACAAAATTGCAGTTGGTTTAAAAATTAAATTACAGTTGTTAGGCTTATCCATTCCTCTTCAACTTTACTGTTTCAATAATACCCGCAAGTGAAGGTACCTACGATAAATTAAAAAATGTATATCCTAATTCTACTAGCAATACAGAACACCTAAGATTCACTTGCAGATGTGTTTCGAACAATGGTGTTCATTATCAACGCTTCAAGCTACTCCTACTCGTAATAGTCGTCTTAAGTGATATACATTGCAAGTAGGAGTATGCCTGTATTTTTTTATTCTGTCAAATAAGTTTTACACATGATAATATCATGATAATATTATTGTAAAAGTGACTACCGTATCGGATGTATATAATCGCATGTTTCATACATGAATATACAGTACTACTGAACATCTCTTTAAATCAATAAACTCCATCCAAGTTTTATGTAGCAAAACATGCATGAAAGATAATTTGATTTCCATCATTAATATTTCAGAGTTTCACAGCTAGATGAGCTACAAAATGTATCATACGGGAACATTTCAAATTCACATAATCCTCAAATTACAAGACTAGCCAATCACATCAGCGGATAAATATGTCAGGCAGAAAGACGACGAAATTCCCGTGAATTAATTTTGCAGCTTATTCATGCGTGAATTAATGAATTCGATGCTCAATGGAGCGCAACGCTTCAAAATCGTCAATGTTGCTTCAAGCATTCGTTAATCGTGGAGTTTTAACGGGAATACAAATACATTGTATGAAAACAAACGAATCAATTTATTGTGATTTGATCTTCGCCATTGATGGTTCCTCGGATTATTGTGTTTGTGAAGTTGATGATTTGCGAACTGTTGAAGAATGGCATGCAATCAAAAATTTGATCACATCATCGAATTTGTAATTGTTGCATGAGCTACAAGCAATGTTCTACATAGGCTACATCAATAAATTTGAACATGTGTGTATATGCAATTGTGGCACAACAAACAATACACACTTCACATTTACATACACTTTATTTACTACATGTAGTACATGGTATAGGTATTGTACATGAATCAAATTATTCCCAGCAAGCTTCAACCATTTTTCAAGAGCACTCCAATAAATTTTTTCAGACCGTTGATCTGAATGAAATTGTAAATTCATTTTGATTTATGTGTAAATCTAAATCGGTGATTCAATTCTCTGTTTCTATACATAGAAATTCCACTTATAGAGTTGTGATCGTGCTGAATACAATGATTAAAAGTGTTTGAATAGAAATAGACATTATTGCTGCTACTGTACTTTAAAAAGTACATTAATACTGTATTTTAAAAAGCGTTCCATTAGAAATAGATTTATTGCTGCTAAAATAGTTCACAGAACTACTATTTTAGTAAACACTAAACAGTAACACTGTAACTGTAATTATAAACATTATGCTACATACGGTAACTACATAGAAAACTTAAAAGGTTGCAAGTTGAAAAATAAGAAATATATAACAATATCAAGATAAAGTCTACTACAATAACCTACTGCTGGCTTGATTTGTTTAATTTTCACTAACTATTTGTTATTGTTTGAAAGTTCTTTATTATACTTCTACGCAATTCAAGACTCAACCGTTTTTTATTCTGATCTCATTCTCCTTTTGCAATGTACACCTAAGTTACTTTCAATGAATAAATAAAATTTCTCTAAAGCTTAGTATAGAATATCAAATATATTTGGTATTTATGTATTTATATATTCGCTTCAATTTTCAAAACAGAGTGAGTTATACAAATTCAACCTTTGAAGGGCAGGATCATGGTAAATAATTATTCAAAAAATCCAATCGTTTAAGTTCAAGTGAATAGCAGCCAAAGCACATTATCTTGAACATGAAGTTGGTTGTTCAAAACGTACTATTTTAGACTATTCAAGAATACTATGGACGGTTTTCTAAAAAAAATCATGGTCAAGAAAATATGCTATTCATTCTGAATAAGATTATTATGAAAAAAATGAGAATTTATTTGAGTTTTGTAGCTCAATTATTACACACTTCATCCATCCAGATACGGCTGAGCTTGAAAAATAATGTGGGGTTTCAGTTTTATTTCCTCTTGTCTCATTTTAGGAAATTGACATTAGGTACTTTTAAAAACAAATTTCATGACCAAGAAACTTTGCTATTTACTATAGATTAATTAAAGACTACTGTTTACTAAATAGTCTACTCATAAAATGAATGAGATATGAATATTATTTGTGGCTCGTTACACTCTTTACTATATTTATTCACAGATACTGCTGAGTTTTATCATTGGGGTATCTGTAGAATGTATAGGTATTTACAGCAGCGAATGTCTTGTTTTATTCATCAGTGTCGGATAAACGCATGAATACACTAAATTAGACCCAAAGTGTGCCCCTGCTTGTGTGGGGTTTGATGGTATCTAGTTTTTCATCCAGGCCCCACCACTAGACTGTATACATCCTACCCTGATTTGCATATGAATTATGGACTGAGCAATGCTAAGCCCTAAATGTGTGCAAATGAAATTTTGCCGTCGTACCCTAGGAATGTGATTCATAGAACGGGTTGAATAATATAAGGAGAATGCCAGTTCCTCTGTTTATGAGACTCCATGTATAAACTCTACACTAATTCACTTGAGGAATTATTAATACAATGCATTAGGGAATTAGCATAATACAATTAAGAACACAGAAGAATAGCTAGATTAGGTACTCAATTGTAGTAGATTTTTTCAATATATTATGCTATTAAACTCAACTTGATTATGATGGAAGGTTGTTGAAACTATACAGAGGTCTGACTTCCTAGCATTCTAGCGAAGGATTGAAAAATCATTATATTTCTCAAATGCTGTACCGTATTCACAAATATTATACTTAATCGTTTTGACTCAAAATTTTTTAAGTTTTTCAAGTTTTAACTAATAATTTGAGTAGGTTTACTTCAATTATTTCTTGGAATTAACATTCTAATTTCAAAATTTTGTGGTGATTATTCTGGCATAAAAAATATCCGTATTAGAAAGGGTTCAAGAAAATTGACTTTTTTGGGAATGAACTTTTCATCAAAATTTGAATTAATATAGTAAGATTCTGTTTTTTCGTCAACTAATGTTTCATGAGTCTTTGTCTTTGAATGGATGTTACACAGGTAATATAAAATATTTTCAGGAAGTCAAGGAATCCCCCAAATATTACAGAATATAAGTTATCCAGCACAAATAGCATGCAACTGGGAATAAGTTGCAAAATATACAATCGCAGATACATAGATAGTAGATATACATACGTATTACTTTAGTTTATGATGCACATAATTATACAATAATTTTATAAAATACAATCTCACATATCAAAATATTACAGATATGAAGTCATACTTTTTTATAAGATGCTCGAATAATGAAACTATGAGAGCATATAATTGTTCAAGATTTTTTTTCATGCATGAATAAATATAAAAATAAAAATAATTGAAAAAGGGTATTGAGATTAACATTTTAAAATAAAAAACAGTAATAAAGTAGCCCTATGATAAAGGAAACATCGGAATAATTCAAGAAAATATGTTGTGTATCGAGTTCGTTAATATAAGCATATATATATATATATATATATATATATATATATATATATATATATATATATAATAGCATGTCGAGCTGTAGAACGGTATGGTATATGTTTCACATTATTGGGTGTAAAAATAAGAAATTTGTGAGCTTAGGCCTACTAATAATTATTTGAACTTTTTCGCTGGTGGTAACTGAATTACGATGAAGTTGTCCACAACCACAAGAAGGCCTTTTCCATCGGATTTCTTCCAGCCTGCCTGCGACATACTTGAGTGGGAATTAATCAGAACTGTCCGCAGCAAAACAAAACTAAACTGAAACTGAAACTGAGCTGATTGCGGAGTTTCAGATTGAGGCGGAAATTTCTAAAGGGAGTGCGAAACGTGACAGAAACCAGAGACGGCGAAAATAATGATCCACTCTCATCTGAAAAATGGTTCCGGCAAAACTTTCATCCGAGCACACAATACAAAGCGGAAGCTGACTTTTCTTCTGTCGAAACAATTGACTGGCTGCTTCATTAATCTGTTGCCAAGTTTGCTTTACTCCTGGCAATTGTCAGCAGTCGCTATTAGCTACGACATTGCCTTGAATGTAAACGTAGGATAAATATTCACCTTTGTAGACTTATTTTTTAATGATTTCCCCAATCTCAGAATCGTCAAAACTCAGTAATTTTTAAAGATTCTGGGAGATAAAATCCTTCTGGAAGAAGAAATCATCGCTTAATTTTTTCTGTAATAAAAATCTAATTAATAATTATTGAGAGAGAGAGAGAGAGAGAGAAGAGAGTATAGAGAGCTCAGTTTTTTAGTCTTAGCTCTAAGCAGCCGAGGATGAACTCCATTGTTCGAAACGCGTCCGCAAAGCAAACCTGAACACTGTGAGTGTTCTACATTCAAGAAAAAATATTCCATGATGATAATTATTAAGTTGATCTTAAAGAGAAGAGCTACTAGATATTATATTTCCACTTTTATCAGAGATGTGTGGAACTTATCCATAATTGAGGTACCTTATGCAAATTTCAAATAAACTTTGTGGATCCGACAACCTTTCTCTTCACTTACTTATATTATATTATTTCTTTTGTCTTCTACAATCATAAATATCAATACAAAATTGGCTAAGCCGAATGGCCTATATTTATTCACATCCTTTGATTCTTAATAAATCTGTGATTTGTCAATATCTATACCGTACTCCTTTCATTCAATAGTATAAATTACTATGGTAAGTACCAATAATAATATTACCTTTACAATATACCTAGCAAGACATTTTGCTATGTAAAATCAATCAATCAATCAATAGCCCCAAGTAAAATTTCATATTTTGTCAATCAATTTTCTATTCTACACGAAGCTCATGAGCTTGGATAGAGTTATTGATTTTCTGAATCTTCCAAACTGCAAATGATATTCATGGAACACGATAAACATCTCATGAAGATTTAGGATGGAAAAGTGATGCTTTCCGAATAACTTGCTTGGTAAGTTCCCTCAAAATATTGCCACACGGGTGTAACCTACTGCGCGCAGCATGTAGCTATTCAATTTTTCCGAGAAGCTTTTCTATTCTGCAAGTTTGTTATTCAAGTTGAGCACTTGTAAGCGAAGTTCTTTTCACTCGGAAAAAGTTGATATGTTCACCGCCTACCCATGTAAATATTTGCTCTATCGCAATACAATAATGGCAGTCTTTGAAAAGTTGGTGAGGGTATTTCAAGGGTGTAGAATGAAATATTGAAGGAAAGCACTTTGCTAGCTGACGTCAAAGAAAACTTTGTCAAGTGAAGAACTTCAACTCGATAAGGGCAGCCCTTCATCATCACTAAAGGTACCTACCGTATACTAGGTGTAAATGGCATAAATCACACCTTTGAAAGGCTCAACTTCTTCCTTCGACGTCACACTTTGAAATGAAAAGTGTCATAACCAGAGATTGATATCCAATAATCTAAACATGATTCAGCAGTGAATGAGAATTATAATAATGTTGCAACTTTGAAGACGTTTGTTGTATAAAAACTATGAGTAGCCTACTATGTGTGGCTCCACATGAGAGTTGTAGTTTTCCATAAAACTAATATTCACTTATTGATCGCAGTGTCGTAAAAAATAGTTCAATTGAAATATTTACTAGCAGATCATAATTGAAAAAAATAGATGAGAAAAAACCACATAAATTTTCGTTATTGGATTATCAAACCATCTTCGGTAGCCAACTTATATTTCTAAATTAATCTTGGATAGGCCTACAATTACTACATCTTCCAATACTAACTTAATGAATACAATCTTACAAAAATTGAATGTAACTGTTCTATAAGTTACAAAATTGAAAGGTATAGGTACTTATTATGTCCTTCCTTAACAGATATTATACTTGACTTACAGATATTCTTTTCTTTTTAACAAAACATGGTTTTACCGTGCTGAGCTCTTCATTCATGAATTCACTAGGCCTACCATATTTCTACTATAATTGACAGAAGAATAAACTTATCATGGGAAATAATGTTTCATAAGTGAAATAACCATTGAAAATTCTCTATCAAATTATATTAGAGTCTTATCTTTATAAAACGTTCATTTTTTTCTTCAAATCCTGATAATGGAGACTGTAGACCAATGAGAGTACAAAAAGGATAATCATATTCAGTAATTTACGAGGAACTGTGATATGCTTGGATCATGTTCTAATAGACAACGAACAATACTTGAAATCCAAAATAAAAATAAAATGTAATTATTATAATTTTTCAATGCCGTATTGATTGATTTGAGCTTCGTTGGAACAAGATCATTCTATTTAATTATAGTGCTATTATCAATGTAAAAAACCTACGTTAGCTTCTGTATTATATCATAAAAAAAATTCGCTCCGGCAGCTGGCTGTCGGAAAGAGTGCATTTCACATGCAATTCTATGATAGCTCAAATCATATGACTTATAATGAGCTATTCAGGGTATGAATTCAAGTGCCGTTTTCAAAAAACCCATGAAAACTTAATTTTTGGAAAATTATTTGCCATTTTCTCCGCCATTTTTGATTGGATTTTTTTGATGATGGCTCAAATTGTAGGGCATAATAGGGGTATTATACACACCAATTTTCAAAACGATAAAGTTATTGGTCGATTTTTAGTGATTTTTCTAAACTTTCATCGCCTACCCTCGAACCAATTTGGCTGGTTAACGAACTTGACCGAGATATTAACACTAATGATTTTTGTGCAAAATTTGGTCGCTCTCCGACAAGCCCTTCATCGGGAGTTATCGTGTTCACAAGAATCTGTACATATATAAATATATATCTCTATATATATAGAGAGAGATATACGAATTTGAACGAACATCAAATTCGTGTTCTAGGGGCTCGGAAACGTGTAAAAAATATATCGCATCATGTATTTGCGATTATCCGGTCAAGACCAATAGTGCATTTTTTTCAAATGAAATGCACTAAAAACTACTAAAAAGGGTAGGCCTGCATTTTTCATTTTATCAGAGAAAACAATTTCGATATGTACGGGCTTGGCTTGGACGCGCTGTATAGAAGAGTGAATTTGAAACCGGCAACCAGCTGGTAGGCCACCAGACATACATACATACATACATGGATTTCAATGACAATATCAATCATCAATATTTCCTGATTCCAGTAACTTTTTGACACTTCATTGATAGAAGATAAGCTTTATTCATCAGATGCATATAACAATGATTAATACGTACATAGAGTCTTCATAGTAATTAGTAAATTGATGTAGGATGTAGATTACATATTATACTCATGACAATATTGATAATAAAATAAATTGAATTCTTCATTTCATGTGTCAAAATCAGCCACCATTGTAATTGGTGATTGTGATTGAACCCATTTAATAATTGAAATGAGCCATCACCAAGTTTATTAGGAAATGGGGATTATAATCTGTACGGGGGACAATTAATGTCTTATCGTATAACCAATCTTTATCAACAAAAATATAGTATATAGGGTATAGCGTACCGGTAGAATATAAAACATTCCTGTGAATGTCTCATAGTTTTGTGCTAATAAGATTTGAATAGAATGGCTCCCCAAGCTAAGAATTGAGCATATACCATTGTCCCAACACCTGACGTAAATCCACAGTTATAAATGCTGCAAACCTTGTCGGAATAATGTGTGCCTTCTGAACACAAATTTTACGCTCTAAAATTGTGTGTAAAAAAGTGACTTTCCACTTTCAACTTGAGCATTGAAACTCGACGAGTATGATTTCAAATAAACTAATTTTTGTGGAATTTCAAAATTTGTGTTCCCACTTAGGAAACGTGTAAATTTCATTAAATAATATAAATTTCGTTAACAAGCAGAATGGATAATTATCATTGATTGCCCATGGATAGGCATATAACTTTTCGAGTATTAGACTAATTCAACCTCAAAATACTTGGATACCGTAATTTTTATATTTACAGTGTTTCACAATACTTACCCAGTGTTTAATCTTCCTAGAAGATATTTTTAATTTTTGAGTAAGCCTATTAAACTAACTAAACTCTAAAATAATTCGATAATTTCAATGTTAGTAGAGTTGGGAGTTCAATATTTCAATTTTTCTATAGGTGTATTATAGTGATACGGTAGCCTATTCAACAGTAGTAATATGCCTACTGTCTCCTGCCTACTGAAATTATAAATTTCTATTGCAGGGATGGACTATAAGAGACTGTATAATCAATTACTATAAAAAGGATTATACAGTCTCTATATGATAGACTATAGACTACTATCAATTTTTCCGAGCAATGTAACTTACATGATAACTCAGACAAACACAAGGAATATACAGTAATCTGTCAACATTGATAACTTCTATAACACTTATACAATGCTACATGATTTAATTATAAATAAGAATTAATCACGATACACAATCCTACCTACTTCTAAATTTACATCCATAGTTTATTATTCCACCATGTTAAACAGTTTATAACACTAAACTACAGAAATTGCATTTCTAGAATTAAAGAGGTGCATGTATTTTGGTGTTTTTGGGCGTTTACTCACATTTTCTCAGTAATCAGTCAGAAAAACTTTTCTTTTCTGTTTTCCGACTCGGGATTGTTTTCCCACCGATTTTACTGGATCACGTGATAATTTTCACGGCTGCATGTTGGGGAAGGAACTACTGACGCTGGAAGCGAGCGCTGAAAAGCTCAAGCACTTGCACAGGGATGCCACAGGAAAAACTCCCCTTTTGAGGGTGTAAATGTCCCTTCAGGATGAGGAAATTTCCCTTCTACAAGTGGACATGCCCCTCCTCCATGATATCTGATATAGTCTTTCCAAGCAAAGAAGACATCCTGGCAAGATGAGAAAATTACTCCAGCACAGTCAATATTATTTCAAAAATTATAAATTTGGTTTTAAATTGTAGGAAACATTCTTATTTACAATTTGAGACCAAATTTATAATTTTTGAACCAATATTGACTGAGCTAAAGTCATTTTTCCATCTTGCCATCACGTCATAATTGCTTGGATGGACTAGGACTAGACCTTGGTAATAAAATCGAAGTTTTCTTCAGTTTCAAACAATCAATTCAAAATTGTCCAATAAGCTTTTGATTTAACCTAAATATTGTAACAGTGAACCACCAGTCTAGAAAATCTGGAATCAACCGCATATGGCAGTTCAATCAGTAAGGAAATAAAACTGGTAAAATCAGTTTCAATAAGGAAAACATTGAAATGTTATAAACAGGGTGTTTCAGGAGGAATGTGCAATACTTCACAGGCTGATTCCTTACACCAAGTAGACAAAAAAGTTCCATCGGACCAACCCCCGAAAACGCTTTGTAACTGAGATATGGTAGAAAATTGAGATTTTTCTAAACATATTAATTTTTTTAATTTTTTAGAAGCTTCAGTGAGGTTCTAAAATAATCAATTCCCATGTAAAATTAGCTGAGGAATTCAATGAAAACAGTTCCAAGTTTGTAACTTTAACGGTTATTGAGATAATTGCAAAAATATGCTAAAAAACGCCATTTTTCAACAATAAGGGTTATAACTGGATAAGGAATCATAAAATTGTATTTTTAATTAATGGAAGTTAAAGAGAGTCGGATTCTAAAGAAAACGTTAAATGGCGGCAATTGTGTAAATCTTACCCACATCTCAGAAATGGCGATCAAAAATCGCAAAATTGCTACTAAACACAAATTCATCACTTGTCCTATGTTTTGTCAATTTTGAAATTTTTGATCGCCATTACTGAGATTTGGGTAAGATTTACACAATCGCCGCCATTTAACTTTTTCTTCACGATCCGACTCTCTTCAACTCCCCTCTCTTCAGTTATAACCCTTATTGTTGAAAAATGGCGTTTTTAGCATATTTTCCCAATGATCTCAATAACCGTTAAAGTTACAAACTTGGAACTGGTTTCATTGAATTCCTCAGCTAATTTTACATAGGAATTGATTATTTTAAAACCTCACTAAAGCTTCTAAAAAATTAAAAAAATTAATATATTTTGAAAAACCTAAACTTTCCGCCATTGTTATCTCAGTAACAAAGCATTTTTGGGGGTTGGTCCCATGGAACTTTTTTGTCTACTTGCGGTAAGGAATCAGCCTGAGAAGTATTGCACATTCCTCCTGAAACACCCTGTATATCAAGCGAATCAATCGGGTGTGTGAGCCAATTTGCCATTTGCAAGACGGAAATAATGGTGAGAGACATTCAATTAAGTTCAGTTGAATCTCAGCTTCAGAAGTTGATCATAACTGACTATATAACTGTATCTATAACACTGCTCTATCAGCACCTTCTTAATACCTGAAGACCTTTTCAAAGCCTCGTTCTACAATATTACTATTCGCTAATTTCTGAAAGTCGCACAAGTTCATGTGCTAGGTATGAGCAGAGACAATGTAGTATATTGCCTCTGGTATGAGCAAATTGTAACTGGATACAATTTAAGTGACGTAGTTCATCTGATATTATACTGGGCTACATGCCTGAATAAATTCAATACAAGATAATAATAAAATAAATAACAGTATTATATAAAATAAGTTAATTTTTTCCCTGCAAGTTACAGCTGACGCCAAAAAGTTGGACGGTTTCGTCTGCTCCTTGTGCGCTCCAACCGCTCATGTTATCGATTAGCGTTGTCATTCAGCGATGCCTAGGTGATTTTTTTGGAATCGAAAGAGATAATAGATGCTTCATATCATTTACCTGTTAATAGGTTACATCACGTAAAGAGACTTTTTGGAACAAAGTTTGAAAAGTTATCAGTCCTCCTCCTTCTGTAATAAATGGAAACTGCTGAGGGACTGATATAAAATAAGGACTGTTAGCAACTATACAAATATTGTTCCAGAAAATAATTCAAATTATAAAATAATAAGATTATTTTTCAAATAACTCTTCGTTAATAATTTTGACAATAAGAATTGCTAAAAATATATATTTTAAAAAATGATTCTCTGATTATTATAATTTTGTTTTCTTCATAAGAAGACAATATTATTACTGCAGTCTGAAAGAAGGAACTCAAGAGAAAGAAATAAAGTAATAGATAATGTTAATGTATGTATGTAAATGAAAATTAAAATTATATTGTTAAGTAAAAATTGAGTGAAAAATTAATAGATAGATAAATGTCCTCATTTCTCCACTTTACAAAGAGTGTTGTGGGCGAAATTCAATATAAATAAATTTATGATTCATCTTTAAAATGATCGAGGAATAAATTGAAAATTAAGACTCATATACACTTAGCATACAATAGCTTTATTTTATATCGCACGCTGTACCATTCTTACCACAATTGGTTACTATGTGTGTTGGTGTTGCTCGTACGTGTATGAGTTGCTCAATACCAGGACGCAGGACCCAACACCCAAATATTAATGAGGTTGAAAATATAACCAGAATAATTATTTGGGCTAATGGGAAGGTCCTCTTAATACAGTCACTGACTTGAGAGAAAATTTCTGATCCAATTTATTCGAAAAATTCTAGAAAGAAGATGCAACATGGGAGTTGCCCAAAACCTCTATAGTCTATACGCTAGAAGCATTCAACAGAAAGAAGAAAAAGTAACAAAGAACATCCATTGAAATTTAAAAAATATATTTATTCACATACTTGTATTTACAAATTATCTCATTCGATAGCGGACGAATTCATTAAAATTCTTCATGAATAATATAAAGGCACAATAAATAAAAGAATAGTAATGAATTAGATAAAAATGGAACATCAAGAAACCATCAGAAATCTCTCAGAAAACAATTGTCTTTTTAAATTCACTAACATATTTCTTATACAAATAACGGTAAGATAAATTCATATGAACTTTAATATTGATTGAATAGAAAAAATGAATTCTAAATATAACTTCAGAAACTTTTGAAATATAAAATTCAGAGATTAAAATATTATGTAACTTACTTTTTTATAATTGAAAAAATTATAATACATCATAATGTTATTACTTTCTGGTAATCAACAAGCATGGTAAGTTGGAATATTTTCAGAAAACTATTAGTATTCCTATTTGCATCTGATACATGAAAGATTAAAAGACATCATCACACTGCACACCCTTGTAATTGATTATAGTTAATATAGCTAATAATATTACAGACAATCATAAAACTAAAAGAAATAGACATCTAATGTCCCAATATTATTAATAATATAAAAAATACATACATATAACCAAGCTCGGGTTCCCTACAGATTTTATTATTTATTGTACCAAGTTCTTACAAGAAAACTCTTGAAATTTCAACAATGAATTGAATTTATAACTTCATAATAAATAAAAAATTCATAATAAAATTATTACAGTACTTCTATTTTTGTACCGTTATCCCATATTATAAGACTTATACATTTTCATGCAACAAACTACCGGTTCACAAATATTGTGGCAAAATTGTTATTAATTCGAACAAGATGTGATCATTAGCTCATGATCAAAATTGACAATTTAACAAATTAGAAGTATTGTTGGTACTGTTTTGTTTACTGAGTGATTAATTTGGTTTCAACACTCCCAGATTGCTTTTTAAGTGATGTTTGATGTAATTTGAACAGGCGTTATACAAAAATCGATTTTATTATCAAAAAATATAATTTTGATCAATGAAAAGTTATTTAAATGAAATTGTAGCAGGCTTTCCAACTAACATGCTATGTGAATTTCTTTCAAAAGTCATTGAAAACTATTGAGTTTTTAATACTAGCCAAATTCTATTCAAGGGTATTCTGAAATTCTATTCATAAGGTGTATTCTGAAGTGAAAATGAACAATTACCAAAATAGGTCCCATCTAGGGAAAATTGGCTTGTACAGCGAGGTGGAACTACCTACGGGTTTCCGCACCAAACAAAGCCATTATGCTAATAATGGAAATAATTCAAGAAATGAAATATAAAACTGATGGATGATATACAATAAAATTAGTTAAACACTAGTAATTAATGTTTCAAAAAAGTTTCAGTATTTAGCGAATATGATTGCAATTTTATGGTAACTTGAAAATAATTCAACCTACATGAAAACTGGAATAAATAAAACATCAGAACTCTTTAAAACGTAAATATTAGACATTTTTCTTCTAAATAAATATGAAAATAAAAACCTAATTTGAACCAAATTGACACAAAGTGCTTGAAGGAAATAAACAATTGAAATCGAGCTTTTTAGAGCTGTACATCCCCTGTTCTCGTCACTTACTTGAATAAAAATATGATAAATTATGATAAATTCAAGAAGATACATAAATAAAATGCATACATATGAAATGAAACCATCGAATAGAATGGTATTTTTGGTATAAGATGGCAAAATAAAGCAACTATAAAATCTACAAATAGCAAATAAAAAAGGTATTGTTACTGGAGCCTATTAACTCGATTAATCCAATTGAATGTGTATTTAATTGGATATTTTTCATATTGTGAGTTGATTTGAACGTGGACACACCTCTTTCAAGTTACCTACTTGAAGTTCATACTCAAAATTCAACCTAAATCTAAATTATACAGAATATATTATTCAAAAATAGATTCTACATTACTAAAAAAATCTACTTTGGAATTCTTTTATTCGTTTAATAATTCACAAATTACTCAAGAATAGAACAACTTCCTTAGCATCTTAATATCACAATGAGATCGTTTATATTGATAAATTGTTTTCATAATATCTAAATTTATTTCCTACTTTGTCTTAGTCTGGACCTGAAATCAAGTTGCGTCTTGACAATTCTTGTACTTCTAATTGAACCAACTCTGCTGTTCGATTCACCTTTTTTTACCTCTTTTCTCACGTTATTCCCCTGATTTTCATTAGCCGCTTTTGGGGCGGACGTTACCTTTTCCGCTGTTACTTTTGCCAAATCGGTTGAATTTGTTTGAAGTCGGGGAGAATCCTCGAGTTTGCGAGGCGTTGTACAACTCCTTTCCTGTCTGATAACAATTGCATTTGGGCTTTTTTCTTCGGTAATATTCACACTATTTGTCTGAGAATTAGTTTTGATGAAAGTACCCACTGAATCTCCCAATACTTTTGGAGTGTTGTTACTTCTTCTTCGAACAATAACTATTTTATTTAAAGCTGGTTTTGGTGAGATATTTTTACTACAAACTGGTTCCGGAGCATTGCTGGCTGACTTTGGCGTGTCTGGATGATGTGTGGATTGGGTTGCACAGTCGGCAGTTGAAGTAATTTGGTTGGATCGATTTGATTGATCAGCTAAAACCCTGACATCATGAGATGTGATTTCCATGGGTGGTGGTGTTAACTCCAAGGGATTGCATCTAACAAACGTTCTAGGTTTGTCAAGTTTTTCTAAAATATTTTTCGACACTAATTTCTCAAACAAACTAACTGGTTTTTTAATATTTACATCAACTAGTTTCAATTTCCAACCGATAGAGCCATCACAATCCAATATACTACTTCGTTCTGATCTCTCTGCAACTCTCCTTGAACTTCTAGAATCATTTCTCCCTCGTGTTTCTCTAATGTATTTGTCAACTCTTCTCCTTGATACAAGAGGCGATCTACATCTCACGAGTTTCCTATCTCTTAGTTCCCTATGCCGCCTAATCATAGTACTCCTTCTATTGAAATACTCTGATGGACTCCTACGTTCACAGAAATCAGTTTTCAAATCAACTTTTTTAGATGATCTCATAGTGTTTGGAACTTTGGAACTTGATGCCGCCATTAAATCTACTTTTTCTTGATTTGTTTGTCTGACATGACTCGATATTCGATCATTAGCTATTTCTATCAGATTATCTCGTTTTTCAGAAACCTTTAAACTATTATCTACCTTCTGTTGCTTCTCTGCATGTAATTCAGTACCATCAGTACCTCTTTTCAAATCAGAAGATCCGGACAGTCTTTGTTGTCTTTCCAATCCCGTTGTAGATACAGTGGGAGAACGATTTTTTTCTACATTTATTTGTTCACTATTTTTCGTACTACTTTCACTTTTTTTATTTTCTTTGGTAGGGCCCAATTTGATCAAATCATTCTGAGCAAATCGATTGGCAACAACACGTCTCCTCTTGAATCCCTGCGTTCTTTCAATCGTGTTTTTTCTTGGGATTATAAGAGGACGTTTTCCTAGAAGAGGAGCAATTTTCGGAGATGCAAGATTATTATCACTGATAGAATCTTTTTTTTGCAATTGACGAGGCAGTTTTTCTTGAATGGGATTATTTTGTGGTGAATGAATGCGTTGTTTTTCTACAATAGAATCTTGTTTTGAAACTAATGGAGAAATTTTTTGAGTAGTATCTTTTTTCGAAGGAGTAGTAGGCTGCTTCTCAAGTTTTGCTCCATCTTGTTTGTCATCCATCTTGACATTTTTAGGAGGAGTTGTAACTTGTTCATGTTGTTGATTGTTAGCAATTTTAGATTTACTCACATCATCCTGTTTATTCAGCAAACTAATACTACTGCTTTTAAGTTTTACAATCGGTCTTGAAGATCGTCTTCTTTTGAACTCGAAATGTTCGCTACTGAGAGATACACTAACTTTATCTTTTTTTGCAATAAAATCAAGGTTGGTTTTCATTTCTTCTTTAGCAACTGACTTGGGCTGTTCTTCTATCATTTTACTTTCACTTTCATCTGATTTCTTATCACTTCCGGTGAGTTTATCCTCATTTTTATTTTCAACGACTCTATTTCTATTACCTATAAGTTCATTTTCATTTTCTAAAATTCCTTTTCTATTCTCAGTGATTTTATTTTCATTTTCTTCAAGCTTATTCTCATTCTCAATGAATTTATTTTCATTTTTTGCAAATTTATTACATTCTTCAGAAATTTTATTCTCATTTTCAACGAGTTTCTTTTCATTCTCAACTAGTTTATTTTCATCAAGATTCTTTTCATTTTCAACTAGTTTATTTTCATTTTCAATCGCATTTTTCTCTCTACCGTCCATTTTCTGTTCAACTTTTTCCTCCTCATTTTTAATAACACTTTCGTCATCAGGGCAAACAAATGTTCTTGGTTTTCTAGATGTCCTCATTTTAGACGGTGTTTTAATGGGGGATACTGTTTCAAGAGGTTTGGCCAGTCTTCTTACCATTGTCAGTGTATCCTCTCCAGTAATAGATTGTGATTCTGTCAATTCCAATCCCCTATGACTAGTAACTGAGTTATTGTTGATCCTCATAATATACCGGCTAGGTGACTCAAACTGAAAATCGGGTAGTGAAATGTCGGTTTTACTAGTACTAACGTTTGTTTCATTCCGTAGAGCCTCGGTAAAGTTTGAATAATAGTCTCCAGAAACGTTATTTTTGTGAGAGGATACTACCTTTTCACTATTTGATTTAACATCTGATACTTTATCAACAACAATAGTCGGTACAGGGAATATAACAGGTTCCTCACAGATTATTTCCTTTGAGATAACAATTTTCTCTTTGTGACAATGTTTTTCTTCTACTGAACATTCAACTAATTTTGTTTCAGAAATTCTTTTGGATTCAATCACAACTTCACCAATTGATTTCTTTTCTAAATTTTTATCAACTTGTCCTACAACTGCAACAAAATCACTTTCAACAGTAATAACTTCAGATTTGTTTTGAAAAGTAAGTTTATCATCCGTAATAGTTTTCAAACATTTCTCAGCTTTTTTGGATTGGGAAACCTCTTCCAATTTATCTTCCAAAATAGAGTTTTGAGACGCTGATTTGCTAGCATGGAACGGAGACTGTTCTTCAGTGATATTGATGCCAAAAAGTCTGATAACTTGAGGAATGGTGCTTTCACTAGACTTTTCCTGAGTGATTGAAGAGGATGCTGAAGACAAGGATGATGAAGAAGTGGAAGAAGATAAAGATGAAGAACAAGACAACGATTTCAGTTCTTTGCTGGATGTAGTAGTGGAGCATTGCTTACTGGTGTGACCTTCCGATGATGGGGTTTCAGCTTCCAATTCTTTCTGATTATCCTGATTAGAAGACTCTCCAAACAGCTGTAGGAAATTTTCTCGTATTTTCGGAAGTTTTTTCAAAGCGTTGACAACCTGCAAGCTAGATGCTGACAGCTGAGCTTTCTGTCTCTGTTGTTCAACATTAATTTCGGCATTCAGAGAATTGGTGTTAGTTGTTGATATTGAAAAATCAAGTGCTGAGTTGAATGTGTGCAGTGATGATGATATGTTATCAATTATTCTCGGCTTCTCAACTGTGAGTTTAGAGTCTGATTTATCAATAGGTGATTCACCAATTTCAGGAGAGTCTGACTTATCAAATGCATTCGATACTGATTCTGTGGTTGATACTTCTTTAACAACAGAGCTCTCTACAATTTCTTGTTCTTTGACTGGAGAATGTTCATCGTCTCTTTTCTTGCCTTCTAAATTTAAAGATATCAATACTTCATTTCCAGAGCTCAATTGCAAATCAACACATTCAGTTTTATTTTCAACAACATTTCCATCCTCTTTACTAGTTATCAACGGCATATCGACACATGGGGGAAGAACGTTTTTGCTTTCCTGTATCGTTTTCTCATTGTCTGATACACCTTTGTTGAATTCCAACTGCTCTTCCATACCACTACAAATCTCTTGATCGTTATTTACTTTCCCAATGTCTTCTATTTCCCTTGGCATTTCATTACCGGTAGAATTACAAGTAGAATGAAAGTTAATTTCACTTAATACTTCATTACCTTCAGCTTGATTCTCACCTTCAGCTGCTCCACAACCTTTACCGAAATCACTCACATTGCCATCAATTTGTTTGACAAATTCTTCCAAAAGAACAGAGGCCGATGCTGTTGTAATATTTTCTGTAATAATCACTGGATCTCCATTTCCTTGATTACCGACCAGTAACTTCAAATCAGTAGATTTCTCTGATAACAGCTCTGGTTTCTCACAATTCGATGTTTCTGGAAGTAGATTTTCTACAGATAACTCACGGTTTACAATGCTGGGAGAAGTATCTTTATCACTATCAAAAACTTGGCCGTTTATAGTTTTAGTGTCAGTTACATTTCTAAACCTCATCACCTCATTCTCAGGATAGATATCATTGCTTGAATTTAGAATAATTGGAACAGCATTTGTTTCTGACAATGTTTTATTACTTCCACTGTGTAATTCATCATCAAGTTTCAGATTCTTTTCATTACAAGACAAATCTTTGCTTTGATCAATCAAAACACTTGGTTCTGTTACTGAACTACTTTCCAATGATTTGCTGGACTCCAGTTCTTTAGTATCCTTATCTAATTCAATGTTCAAAGTTTTATTAGAGGTTTTGGCATCACTAGATTCCAATATTTCGTTAGATACAACTGTTTTATTCAACTCAATATTGATAATTTCCTTGGTGGTTTTACCATCAATTTCTGTAACCACAGTTCTTTCAATTTTATTATCGAACAAGTTCTTCTTCTCAATGCATTTTATATTAACCAATCTTTTTTCTCCATTATCGGGTTTCAATGGACTGAACCCGTGCAACTTTTTATATCTTCTTACAGAGAACTGAGTCCATGGTCCTATTAGAGGTGGCCTACAGAGATGTTCCTCATTTTCTACCGTTGTTTGATTCGTTACAACTTCTTCTATTGGTTCATTGAGTGGTTTGGTTTCTGATGAACCAATTGTAGCAGGATTATCAACATTTTCAGATACCTTGGTAACCTCAGCATTGTTTTCAACATTTATTTCACCATCAACAACGGCAATAGGTGAATTATTTTTATCAGAAATATCAATAGAAGCATCAATATTAGTGTCTGCCCCATCTACCACTGTATCAACTGCTTTAACCGGATCCAAATTCAAAGTATGAATATTTTTCATTTCACTATGACCAAGATCCACCTTCACACAACCTATCAATTTATTACTTGCACCATCAGCAATTTTACTTCTTGACCTAACCTCTCTAGTAACTGAATCACGTTTGCCCCTGGGTTTCAATGTATTCTGTACACGACTTCTACTTCTAATTGATCTTGATCTGTGATCTAATCTCCTCAGAACAGAGCTTGATCTAGCTTGTCTTCCACTGGATCCATTCGACCTATTACTCGCATGTTTTCTTACAGATATTCTAGGTGATCTCCTCCTATCTGAATTTGATGGTGACTTCCTCCTATCTGTAAGAACAGGTGATTTCCTCCTATCTGAAATTCTTGGTGATCTGCGTCTGTTGGAAGCTGAAGGTGATTTACTTCTAGATTTATTTATTGACAACCTTTTCTTTGAATTTCCCGGTGAACTCCTTTCCAAAGTTCTTGGAGACCTCTTTCTGTTGGAAGCTATTGGAGATTTACTTCTAGATGTGGATGATGATTTACGTTCAATTATTGGTGTTTCTCTTTCATCATGAGTCGTTTTTCTCTGCAATGAAATTTCTATCTGTTGTCTTTCAGCCTTATTTCCTTCTCCTTGTCTCACAATACAATCTTCTTTAATTTTATCATTGTTTTCAGAGAAACTTGATTTATTCTCTTTCTCTTTCGTTGAAAATCCATCTTGAACACTTTTAGAACTAATCGAACGAGATACTTTAGAATCAACTTTTTGGTTATTTGATAAACCAATATTACTACAGTCAGTTTTCTTATTACTATCAATGGAATTATCTTTACCTACTTTGTTATCATCTACTTTGGATTTGTTGTCCTTAGCTGGTAATTTACATTGGTAGAGACCAGACCTTGAATTTCCTGCTGTGAAAGTGTACCCAAATTTCTTCGGTTGACTCGGCGTAGGAGGCTCACTGGTAGCTGGTATTGGTTTTGCTTTTTCACCATCCAACTTTCTTGAGATACCTTGTCCATCGGCGGCTTCATTCCTGCTCCTTCTAGAAAAGTCACGACGTGCGACTTGGAAACTGTTGAAAAAAATATGTGAGTGAATGAAACACAATCAGGTAATTGATAAAAGACAGTGTGGAAAATAATTCTCAATTGGACATTTGAAAATATTCTGTCATTCCTGACTAGGCTACTGCAGCTTAATAATTTGTAGTGCATTCAAATCTGGTTTCACAAGCAATACAAAATCAAAATTCACTGAATTAATTATAGTTTAGCCAAATAAATTGTACTGAAGACACAGCAGTATTATTGTCACTGGCAGCTCGTGCCCACGAAACAGGTGAAGTGCCCATATCTATTACTGTACAGCACTTCACCTGTTTCATGGGCACGAGCCGCCAGTGATGTTTGTATAATCTTTTACTGAAGATAATGTAGACATGTAAGTTATGCTTTGATACAATCTCAAATTAAAATTCTAAAGAATACAAATAGATTGATAAAACAATTATTTTGTATTATCACAACACTTCCACAGTAGCCAATAGCTAATTGAGAGTAATGCATTCTGAGACTGAATTACATATCAATTCACACCAATATTTGAAAGTTTTAATAAGATTAAGAAAGCTTTTTATTCTTTAGAAGCATACATATAAAATAATGCTACCGGAAACTTATAGAGATTCACTTCTATAGTCCATTCACGATGGCTTGAGACGAGATAAACAAAGGCTCTGCATGTGTGTGTGCGCGCGACTGGGGTGGCTTCGTTTTAGCCACGACATAAGCAAGTCACAGCTATGCCGAAATCCCGAATTTCATTGTCGGGACTGTAACCAAAGCATTGGCAAAAAAACTTTTATCATAATTGTTTGTTCATGTTAGTCGAGAGAGAACCGAAACAAGCAATTTCTCAATGTTGCTAATTGCTGTGACTTGGATGGTAACCTTAACAATACTAATACATGTAATTAAATTCAGCATGGACATAGAATAAGGCCTCCATATAAGAATTTCAAAATTAAGAGACTGTCCTCTGAAATTAAACGAAGCCTGAATACACCTTGACATTCTTGACACAGAGATCCATAAGATAATTATGTATATAAGATAATTCAATATCATGCCGTATACCTACCTCCTTGATCTCAGTTCTGCAATTGTTCTATCCTTACGCTCAATTTCACGTTTTGCTGATAGAAACAGCATGCTAATATTCCGGCGGTAGTTAGAATTGGTTTTTTCGCAAGTCTTGAGTTGAATTTCCAATGATTCAACTTGCCTCACCAGTTCGGTGACTCTAGTTTTGAGCGCCTTATTATCTCCTTCCAACTAGAAAACAGTAAAATGGAATTTAAAAATGATACGGTAAGCAACTATCAAGAGTTAAGACTGACAAATGAACTTGAAATTCAAGATCATTTCTTTTGAATGCACTCGTCTGGAAGATATAATATAAGTCACCAACCCTTGAAAGATGAAAGTAAGTCACTGGGTGTTACATTTGCATGCAACTGCCATAGTACACATTAGTATTTACAATAATTAGTGAAAAAAATATAGTAATCCAGATACAGTACAGTAATTAGATTTTGCTAATCAAATCAATGAATTGATTGGCGGCAGATCGGAGAGGAGTCAACCGATCAGTCCTCGTCCCTCTTCAAAATTTTTGGAAAGGGTCTGGATTGTAAAAAAACATTAATTTATTACAAATTTCACATCCATTATTTTCAAGTTTCTGAACATCGAGCCAAAATCTCATTCCACCGCTCCTAAAATAAGTTAAATAGCAATAAGTTAAAGAAGGATCTGTAGAAAGGTTAAAATATATAACCTAACCTGATGATACGCTGCTAACTGATCTGCGTCAAGTTTTGGAGACAGAAATCGATCTATAATAAAAATATGGATCCAAATTTGTATTATTATATTGTTTCCTTCGTAAGGGAACGTAAGATCACTTTGTACAGGACTAAAATAGAATAGAAAATACCCTAAAAGTACTGTGTTTACCTTGAGCAAGTTTTCGTCATATTTGAAGTTTGGTAGTTCAGAATAAATATCAATATCGTCTTCATCCTTCGATGTAGATTTTGGAGTATCAGACATTACGAATGAGTTTCACATCTAAATGATGAAATAATGAACGTTTAAATTATTTTAGACGAAATAATAAAGTTACAAATAAACATAACCAACAAGCTTGGCTTTCTTTTCGTTATTACGCAGATCTCGACTTTTGACATCGACTCAATATCGATAGCACTAGTGATCGATACCTTGTGTCGATACCAAGTTTAAATAATTTAGTTCTTTTAGTACCCAACAGATGCCGCACAATCACTCGAACCTCAAAAATCGGTTGAAATTTTCGAAGAAAGGTGGCGCTTTCCTGCCTCTTTTCATTGTGAAATCAACGCATACCTGTGGCAATTCTACGTCCTTCTGCGCATGCGCCAACTAAAAACTAGATTCTGGCTTAGTACTTTTTGTGGGTTGCGTGGTAGATGTTGTCATCTGTCTTCTGTAAATAACATTGTTTTATTATTGAATAGTTTGAAATTCGTATGATTTGATGTTTTCGGGCATGTCTTATCATAATGCGTGTACTATTACGTGATTACAGTGCAATATTACTAAGGATAACCATTGAAACATGAAGTTGATAAAGTTGTTTTCAGTGCTAAGTGCGACGTAGTGTTTTTACTCAGCGACTACCTGTTTGAGGGGATTGCTATTCCAGGTAAACAATATTTTCAATACCTGTATTAGAATAGTAATACAATCTCAAGGATTGATTGATGATACGAATAATCATCACTGACATGAGTAAACAAGTTTTTGCGGTGATTTAAATCTGCTAATGTGGTAAATAAATCAACGGTCAAGACTGTCCGTTAAGATGGCCGCGACTGGCGCAAGCGCTTTTGACAGGTACGGTAGCATAACCGTCACACTAGTCACGTTATTCCTTGATTTTGTTCCGATCTCATTTGTTTTAATTCGTGAAATACAGACTGATTTTTTGGTCTGTTTCAATATCTGACTAATTGATATCCAAAGGTAGTCTTTCGAGAGCATAACCTAATGATAAACAAACAAATATTATCTCCATTGACAGCATTGGAGGTGTTCCAGTTTCAAGTTTATGCGAAACTTTCCCTCATTTTTGATGTCATATTTGAATCCCTATTGAGTTATATTCTTCCATTTTTTTAATCAGTTTAATAAGTCATGTTGAAAAATTTAGATGTTTCTTCTATATTCTTAAAGTAACTTATAAATATTTCACCTGAAACCTCAACTTATACATTTTTTGAGGTTAACCTCAGTTCCCTTTGACAAAATTATTTTCTGTATGCTAGCTTATTGGCTGTGTGATTAGATTTAATCTAAATAGATCACAATGACTCTTACAGATCACAATGATTTTATGGATAATTAACCAATTACCGTATCTAATTTTATATACACTTGTTGTAGTAGAACTCTGTTACTATAAAAAACATCCAATATAGTGAACCTACTTATTCACTTCTATGATATTAATTGAAAATAGGCCATCTGCTCTCTGGAATCTCGACGTTAGTATTATGAGCCTCAGCATCATTAAATTACCTACTTGCTCTTTTGTCAATTTTCTTTTGACTTACTAGCAACCTTCTAAATTGATTATATTTTATTTTTCTAGTATCTTACTTGTTACTTGAAGTTTTCCTCCTGACAGTCGGATGGCTGAGGAGTCGTCATTCCAATACAAATAATAATTCCATATACAAATAATACTGTAGGTGTAGGCTCACCTTATTTCCAATATAAATTAGGGAGCTACTTAGTTATGTTTTGATGTAAGTTAAAATAATTTTTAGTTGGAAAAACCAAGCTAGTGACCTAGTTCCTGAATATTTATTAGTTGGTCTGCCTACTTTTAATGAGAATAAATGATTTTATCAACACTCTACTCAGTTTTGCTGAGTATAAAATACCTTGTTGTAATTTGATAGTCAGATTAACTAAAATACCCAAATTATGTCAAATTGTTTTTGTAATAGAAGTAAATTTACAAGGCATTCACTTTAATTTCTATTCTGGTATGTCACTCTATTTTCCAATGATGTAACATAAATCTCATTCCATTGCTTTTTACGGGAATAAAGTAAAATGGCTTGACTACCTGCTGAACAAAGTGCTTATATGGCTTCTGTCTACAGAAGCTTCTAATCAATATTACTTACTTGCACTCTTTGGTGTGTTAGGTAATAGGCTGTGAGCACTGAGCAGTGCATTCCATTATACATTGAAATGATTTTTCTCTATTATTCTAGACAGTGGCGAACCCAGGGTGGGGATTGATGGGATATAAACCCCCCCGAAATTGGGGCTCATCTTACACTAGATAGAATGCACTTAGTTGGAGTTGCCAAATGTTTGACTAATAAAGCTTGAAACTTCTAAAGAATATAGTTTTAGGGTACTTTTTTGTGAAAAATATTACCTTGCGGGAAAATCTGGAGAAAGAAATTGATTAAATCTGGAACTAAGCATCACAAGACCAAATATTTCATTTCTCGCTTGAATGAATGCAACAAGAATATTTTCCCTTATGAAATGTCCCATAAAATGTTGAATATTAGCACAACGATTTCTGTTACAACAACAACAACGTTTTCTTAACTTTAGAGCTCCTTTTGAACTCTTCAGAAAGTGAAATCGTACTTGAGAGAGAAGTGCTATAGATTTGAATCATTCGAATGATTCAGCCAAACGATACTATTCATTCACAGATATTTACCCGTTAACCCTATTCATATAGGCTAATTAAATAAAATGTCTCAAAATAAATTTCTGGGTCCTGTAGATTTCATTTTGTGATAAGATTTTCTATGTAATTTATATATTTATATATAATTTCAACAATATTATTTCATTTCTTCAATAAAATACAATATACTTATGTAATGAAGACTCAGACAATCAGGTCCAAAACCTCTTGTTTCCAACACAATAATTATCAATAAACATTTGGAATGAAGGTACAATTATCAAATATACTGCATATATATTATCCAATCACATCGCAATTCTCAGTATCCAGAACACATGTATTCTTCAGTTTAGATTCAAAATGACAGGAAAAATCTTTCAGCACAGCTTTGAGAACTTCAAAGTTCAACTCAACAATAATATTGTCCAATACAATATACCACTACAAGAAAACAATAGCTTTTGTTTAAATCAATTATTTTCTTGTTCTGCAATAATTGGTGAATAACTTTTTCTACACAGTAAAAATATATTATTATGCTTGTTGCGTGAAGGCAAATACATTAGGCTATAGATATCCCATGCAAGAAACAACCCCTTCCGGGAACAGGAGTTTTCCTGTGTTCGACCCTTCATATAACTTAGAATCTCTCATTGATTCAAAAATTATTCGACATTATAATAGGTAGATAGGCCTACTGCAATTTTAAAATATGTTTTCCCAAGGAATACCATCCAGACTAGTTTGAATTATTATCTTAAGAGGTTAAATATTATTCAAAACGTCCTTAGTGATTTAAAATATCATCTAACAAAACAGTTTCAAATTCATTCGAAAATCATGAATGTGATACTGAAAACACTGACCACAAATATGTCTTTCATTGGTAAGTTAGTGGTTTCTGAGTTCTCAGAGTATCGAATTAAACAACTGGCAAATCGAAATGGTGACCTCTCTTGATCCACGTAATGATTACATGCTTCAAACACAATAGTTATATTGCTAAAAAACAAAGATAATAGTTTATATAACTTAGCATATTTCCTTTTTTTTTTAATTGTTGAAAACATCAAAAGATAGAATAGATGGAAATAAGTTAAGTTACTTTAGTTGAAAAAAATTATTTTGTTATAATAATTACAAAAAAATTATACCGAACAGTGTGTAAGTAAGAGAATATAAGTTGATACCGAATTAGCAGATTGATTTGCCAGTAATCGAAAAGCTTTGGTTTGTGGTTCATTTAAGTTGGAGAACATAAACGTGAACTAGGCCTACGTACATTTTAAAAATGCAATTGCCTTTCAAGTGTAAGATAACAGTTTTGGTTTGGGATGCACCAGCATTCCTCAAATTCGTCTCCTAAACTCAGTCATGCACAAAGTGAAAACAAAGTCATCTACAGTATCTGTCTTGTCATTTATTATCAACAGAGCTCAAGTGCTTTGGTCATTAACCCCAAGAGGTGTTGTATTCGTGTTGGGAGTGTCAATGGTGTGTCTCAAAGATACTTCTATGGTGGGAAAGTAGTAATCAAACCACAGAGTCTGTCATCGATTATTTTGTTCATCCTGATCGAGACAGGAAGAAAAATTGTTCTAATTTCCTCAAGCCAAACTACAGCGTGTCTCTCATGCTCATCTAGCTTATCCAAAAATATCGTATCTTAATTACAAATACAGGATATTTACTTCTATATTTTAAATAATTTCTCAACACATGCAACAGTGATAATTTATGCAAAAATAATTTGATTTAGTATATGTTATTCTGTATAAATAGTTATGTTTTAATAAATAAATGATTTCTTTATATAATTGAAATAACTATTCAAGCCCTCCTTTCTAAAATAACCCTCTTCCAAAGCTCATTCCCTATGTATTCTTTACACAGATAGGAACCTAACAGAATTTCAGTAATATTTTCATGCGTTTCATATGGTTAATTGATTTTTTTTTTATTCTACAAATAATATAGCCTAAATAAATTCCCATTTCTAAAACTTGGCTTCATATTCTTCGCGAAAAAATATTATTTTTGGCTTCCTGTAATAATTATTTATTGCTGATCTATTTTTGACCAGAAGCTGAGCTTTTTCGCCCAGAGCAGACCTTTCTGAAGGGCTTCCCTGTTTTCTGGGTGGTTTGAGTTTGCGTGCCATGGAACCTACCTAGTCCAGGTTTTTTGTAAGCGTATGCAATGCAACACGCTATCGTCTGGTCACGTGGTCTACTATAAGGTCTGGCGCCCCTTCAAATTCTATAGTACCTATCCTCCTTCCCCCATTCGCAACTTTGTTTTCTTCTTCCTCTTCTTTTCTTGATATGCTTCTCTTTCTTTCTCTCTCTCTCTCTTTTGTTAATCTATCTCCTCAATCTTCTACCATTGTTCATTTGTTTCCTCCAACTGTTTCTTCTTCTTCTTCTCTCGGTTCCTTTTCTACCCTCCTCCAGACTTTTCATCAACTATTCTCTTCTCCTCTTCATATTTAATCTTCTTGATACACTTTCGTCTTTTTAGTCTCTATATTCCTTCTCCCTTTCCCAATCTCTTCTTTTATCCCTTCTCCTCCTCATTCCATCTCTTCCTCTTTCAATGTACCTCCTTTTCTTCTCTCATCCATATTCTCATCTTTTTCCTCGATTTATTCTCACATTGTCATCGTACTTAACTCAATCACTCATTAGTTTATTCCTCACTCATTAATTTCTACTAAATTACTCTCCTCTCTTTCCTATTCTCAAATTTCTCATTGATTCTTCCTCCTCATCCCTTCTTGTTTCCCTCCTATTGGCTTCAAGGTTTTCTCTCTTCCCTAGCTTCTGAAATCTTAACCTTCACATTTTTCTCCCTCTTCTTTTTTCCTTCTTTCTCCTCTTCTTCAAATCCTTTTTCCTCCCCTTTCTCTTCTTCTATTTTTATCTTCCTCTTTCTGTCTTTCCCTCTCTTTCTCCACTTCTTCAAATCATCTTTCCTCCTTTTCTCCCTTCTTTCTCAACTTCTCATCCTCTTCTTCTCTCACCACCACCAATCGTCGTTACAACATAGAGAAACAGACGTTCTCCATGTCTGGAAGCCATTTGTTTATTTCTGATGAATATAGCCTACGCCGGCTGAGTATAGACATAGTTTCCCATTCGAATTGCAATTTCGAATCTCCTATTTTTCGCCAGGTATTTATAGCCGACTCCCGGCATAAATTTAGAACAAGTTTTTGATTTACAACCGCTCAATGCTTGGGTTGTGATTGTAATAATTGTTACAGTTCTGATAGGCACCCAAGAATAGTTCTGTAGTGTTTGTAAGGAAGTTTATAATCGGTTTCTAGTCTGTGTTCTGTTTCAATTGTTTGCAGTACAATGTAGTCAAGTTCTTGAAAGTGTCAGGCAGCATACTTGATTTATTTACATTTTACTACATTTATAGATCTTGTAACAGCATCAACTGTAGTCCTCAGAATACAGTTCTTATGTAGTTGCTGCTCACTGTTATAGTCTGTCCAAGCAAAGAAGAGCCTCTGGCAAGATGGGAAAATGACTCCAGCATGGTCAATATTTGTTCAAAAATTATAAATGTAGGTTTTAATAGGTTTTAATAGTAGATCAAATTGTTTCCTACAATTTGAGATCAAATTGATAATTTTTGAATTAATATTGACAGAGCTTGAGTCATTCTCCCGTCTTGCCAGAGGCTCTTCTTTGATTGGACAGACTATACCTGGTTGCTAGTTTTCTACATTGCATTGCCAATTTTAAAATTGACGTATTGATGTTGCTAGCTCACCTTTTTCTTGTCAAATGTTGGAATCGTTATTGAAAAATCTGAATGGATTTAAATTTTATGTTCCATCATGTTATTCTGGATGTTAGTTTGGGATGAGGTCTTCATTTTCTAAATCAAGGCATGAAACTACCTACTGAATAAAATAGTTGAAACCCCTTTATCTTGAATTCAAATAAATTATTACATTGGAATCAAGTATCCAAATCTCAATAATTTTGCTACGTCTTTAGTCATAACAGATAATCGTTACAAACGGATATAGGCCTAATCCATAAAAATCCGAGTTTTTAATTCCTGCTCTATCATATTAAAGTTTGAAAAATATTTGGGATGAGGATTAGTGGTGTATTTCCCAACTTGAGTTACCTATTTGATAAAATTATCATTATTATATCATACTTTGTAAGCAGGATGACGCTGTTGTCTAAAAATATAATTTAGTATTCATCTAGATTTATCTGAAATATTCATTTACAGATTACAGATAATATAAATATTCATTAATATTGAATATTCATCTGAAAGAATATTTTTATTTCATCTGTCAATATCCTACTTCATCTAATCACCTCATCCATACTGACATAACACATTATACGCATGCATTATCATAACAGATTATTCCCAAAACGGACCAAATCACCAATATAGGGTAATAAATGTAACCGATCTTTCATTCCATCACATCACCCAGGAACCATTGATCAATTATCGATTTCTGTCTCTATTTTGAGGCATTGGGCTTTCCTAGCAAAGAAGTGGGAGGACGAATTGAGTGATTCATTCGGGTGCGTGTGAACAAGCCATGTGCTGAACACAGCTTTGATATAGTTTGTGCAAGATGGGAAGGCACACCGTTACAATGTAAAGTGTATTGTAACGGCGTGTCTTCTCAGCTTGCGTAAACTAAAGCAGCAGATAATAGACATAGGCCTACTGTACTGCTATCCCAGTCAGTACCTGGATTCCCCCATCCTTATGCATAGAACTGTCCAAGTAGAGAATACATTCTGGTAAGATGGGAAAAATGACTCCAATTCGGTCAATTCAGGTTCAAAAATTATAAATTTGGCCTCAAATTGTAAATCTGAATGTTTTCTACAATTTGAGACCAGATTTATAATTTTTGAACCAATATTGACCGAGTTGGAGTCATTTCCCCATCTTGCCAGAATGTCTTCTGTGCTTGAACGGACTGTACTACATGTATATTACTATGTTCTGTAGGTAAACAACATTCTATTGGTTGATATGCCTCGTTCACACGTGGAGGTAAAACATCGCGCCAGGATACTGACTGGTACGGTTTGATTGTAGCTACCATTCACAGCCCAATAACCCCAGCCAGTGTGGAAAAGTTGTGACTCGTGACTTCTGGGTAGTTAGGTCCTCCACTTCCGATTAATTAATTGCTGAGATGCTTTTGTGGGATATATTATCAAACTTTGAGTTACAATAAAGACTTGAATCGTTTAGATTGATTCTTCATTTCCTATTTAGTTAATTTCTGAAATATTACTGTGACTATATCATCAAACGTTGAGTTATTGAATATGAATAATTCATGATTTAGTGGTGAATACTGAGAAGTTGGTTGGTTCTTCGTTTTTTATTCAATCAATTTTTGAAATATAACTGACAATATTATCAAATGCTGAGGCTTTAGTTTTGTGGTTTGGTGGTGAATACTATGAAGATCGTACTTCATTTACTGTTGAATTTATCTCTGAAATACTGTTGTGAATGTACTGTCAAATGTTGAGTTATCGAACTGTAAGACTTGATTGCTTGAATAATCAATACTGAAGTTCACTATAATGGGCATTGATCGGCGATTACGTAAGGTAGATGAACAGCATAATATAATTGTTTTAATCAAAATTATAGATAATAATTCATTTATTCTTTTGTGAATAAATTGAAGATCTTGAAGGTTTTACTTCTAAGTTAGTTCTAGGTAGAGATAAATCGTTAGCCTATCTTGGATTGAAGCCAATGAAGGAGTTCGAAGAGATTGATAATATGAAGGTTCCTGAATCGATTCCATTTGACAGCATGGATTCTGATCACAAAAACCTTCAGTCTCGTCTTTCGGATGGGACGTTAAGCTGTCGGTCCCGGTTGACTAAAACTTAGTTGCAATATTTCCTTTTTATTAGGGCTACTTATCAAAGTTTTCAATGAATGTAAATCTCAGTACCCTTTTTTTAAAATTTCATTAAAAACAAATTATTTACAAAAAGGGTACTGAGACTGAGATTGACATTTTTTGAAAACGTTGTTGTAATGTCTCATAATCCCTCTCCTTACCCTCTTATAAGCCTGAGAGCTGTGACCCACTGGCTGTATAGCCAATGATGATGGGAAAGAAGAAAAATGTAAGAATTTTTGGAATACATCAGGTAGATGGTAGAATAATAACAATTTAGATTATAAATTGATCTAGTTTAGAAGCACTGACCAGAGTCCAAGCTGGTTATTAGCTGAAATTTAGCAGCAAAGCTTACAAATTTGTCCCCCACCTTCATCTCTAGCTTTACGCATTGCAGTGGTCCCTTGAAATTAAGAGCTATAAATTTTTGATCATAATTTTCTGAAAGGCATTGTTCCTCTTCCTATTGCTCAATGAATTTGGTTCAGGAAGGTTCAAAAGCTTTCATGAATAATAAAACACAACAGCATCATCAGCCGCTAGCGTTTGGTTGCTGCTGTTTTATAACATTTTTTGTTCTTATCAACTTTGGCATGTCGTTAATGATTAAGGCTGAATTTTCTTCACCCGCTTTGAATGTAGATATTATATAATTTGATTGGTAAAATATCAGGAGCAGGAGGTAAAACTATTATTGAAGAAAGGAGAAGCCTTTTAAAAGAAAAAAGAGCTTCATTGTAGAGGGAATAGATTGTAATTAGATTTATAGCCTTATATGAGATTTTTGAAATGTTTGGTTCAGATTTAATTGGATTTTTCCATCAATATTCTCTGCATGAACTTTAAATATTATACTCATGTGGCACATTTTTCTATTATAAGATTTATGCATTTTGACTATCAGCAGAAAGTTTTTTAATAATGCTTTTTAATATTTGTATGCTAATTTACATTTTAATCCAATGGAAAGGAAACCGGCTTCATCTTTTATCGACTTCCTCTTCTGAATTTTAACTGTAGTTTATATACAATTTAAGATTATTCAACACAATGTGAACTATTTGATTGAACAAACAGTGAAGTTCAATCTAAACTTCCATGTGCTGTTTCTTATTTACTTGGAAGTTATTCCAAAAAAGTTGTGGACTCATATTCAGAAGTTTCTCTATCCAGTTCTCATTCACTGCTCAGTATGAAATAATATATAATAAAATATAAAATGATATAATAGTATGAAATTAATATTAGATGATGATAATAATAATAATAACGCTTTGATGGCATTGGGGAAGAGACAAGGAAGAATAGAAAAAGATCAGTGCCGCACATCTTTATCATTCTTATCGCTATTTATTATTTAATGACAAATTTTCAAAAAATGACAGCATCAGTCAATGGGGGAGAAAGATAAATTTCGAGGTCATTATCCTTTGCCAATGATAAACTTATTTTTTTGCTATCGCATACACTTCCACTTTCTTCATCGAAAATGCAAACATAATTGAAACGTATAGAAGTGATTGTAATGAATGCTCGTAGGAATGAATCCAATTATTATTTTGAAACTCGTTTGGTTAAATATATGAATGAATTATTGAATTATGAATGGATTTTTAACTTCAATTGAATAATTGTAATTTGTATAAAATGCTTTCATATAGCTCGATTATCTTGAATTCTGTTGTCATAAATGTACATTATTTATGTTAATGAAATTAGTGCCAGAACAGGTCATACAATGGATCCAATCCGTGGAGTGATGATATATATATAGCCAAATCAAATAGTACTCCCGACCAAACAAAAATCCTGTTAATTGATTTTATTGTCTTAATCGGTCCATTTGGGTGTTAGTAAGAGTAATCCATGGTTTTCCACCAAAATATCTAGAGGCATAACTTTTGGGAGCCTAAAAATCACGAAATTTTCTGACTTTTTTTCAGTTTTTTCATAATATCTCAAAAACCGATTTTTTTATCGATATTTTTATTCAATACTTTTTCAAAGAGCATAGAATCCCCTACAATTTTCATCCCCTAAACGTTTTTCTATCTCCGATAGGAAGCGAGTTATAGCTCGTCAAAAATTGCTAATTTTTGTCAACTTTGCGAAAAATCGCTAAATCTAGGTATTTTTCCTTATTTACTTTTTTTAAATTTTTTTAAGTGCAGTACAGTAAAAGATACGGGTACTTCACCTGTTTCGTGGGCACGAGCAGCCAGTTCCCCAATGTAACACCAGAATTGATCTCGTTATCATAGCTTATGCCACTATCATTACTCAACTTTCTCAAATCTTTAAACCAGGAAGCTTCTTATTTTTTACAACGTTTTGGGATAGAAATTTTGGTAACCTATCTTTTTCCATTCTTATAATCTCTGCAATATAATTGTAATGCAGCCTAAGACAGTACTCGGTAAGAGGTGTTAGTTCAGTTTCAATAATCAACTTGGCTTACCGTATTTATGGAGAGCAAAAAAAATTCTTGAGGAGAAACCGCTACAATTTTTCCACAGTTTCATACGTTACTGCCTTTTACCTGTGCTTCAAAATTAAGAGTTGGTGTTAAAACTACACCTATATATTTGAAGCGGTTCACACATTCAATCCTTTCATTTTTGAACGTCCATTTCTCGCACGTAGTTGGTTTTATTCATAAAAACCATTATCTCCGACTTCTTTAGATTCAGATTTCACACTACATTCGCAGAATAATTACTGTTCATTAATTAGCATGTACTGGAGCCCTACTGGTGAATCCGAAATTAAAGCTATATCATCAGTATCAAATACTTATCATCGTTTGCAATAATATATACATGTTTATCTAGATGAAAAGGCTTAACATGATAGAAAATTTAGAACACAAAAGTCTATTCTTGGAAAAAGTTGTGTGGTGAACGTTACGTGGGGAAGCACAAGAAGAACCCTAAGGTGGCACTCCTAAGCGACGGCTTAAGCTGCGCAGCTCAAGCTGGAGGGATCTAGCTGCGCGTCTCGAGCCGTCTCAGATCTAGTCTTATAACTACAGGTATATCATATATATAGGCCTATATAATTATTATACTATATAATCTGGAAAGCCATAGACGTGCAGCTTAAGCTGCGCAGCTCGAGCCGTCGTTTAGGAATGCTACCCATATGCTGTCGAGCTCTATATAACCCCTTGAAGCCTCAATGCAAATGGAAGGGTTAACGACACTTCCCTTACTCAACCATAGAATCTACGTTACGGTACAAATTTACGGAGTCATTGGTTGGCGCTAAATCTCGAGTCTCATAAATTCAATCACTACCGTTGAATGTACTTCTTCCTTTCCACTACATCATAAGTGACTGTATCAACATCTTCATAACAACCTTATCACGATAAATAATACCAAAGACGGCTTAAAAAAAGTAAATAGGGAAAAATACCTAGATTTAGCGATTTTTCGCAAAGTTGACAAAAATTAGCAATTTTTGACGAGCTATAACTCGCTTCCTATCGGAGATAGAAAAACGTTTAGGGGATGAAAATTGTAGGGGATTCTATGCTCTTTGAAAAAGTATTGAATAAAAATATCGATAAAAAAATCGGTTTTTGAGATATTATGAAAAAACTGAAAAAAGTCTGAAAATTTCGTGATTTTTAGGCTCCCAAAAGTTATGCCTCTAGATATTTTGTTGGAAAACCATGGATTACTCTTACTAACACCCAAATGGACCGATTAAGACAATAAAATCAATTAACAGGATTTTTGTTTGGTCGAGGCACAATTTAATGACAATTTGATTGGGCTAATATATATGTGTGTTCAATTTAATAAATTTTAGTAATTGATTTCATGTAGTGCACCTGCAAAATGATATTATAATGATACTAAACATATTGATATTAAAACTTACAATAAAATATTTCTGATAGTATTATAATTAATAATTCAATATAATATTATAATTAATAATAGTATTAGTAGGCTAATAATATTATGCTGGATACAGTGGAGGGAGACTACGTTAATCTGTGCTCTGAAATATTCTGAAGAAGCAAGCCAAACCATTCTCAATGTATTCAATTTGCAAGCAACATTTCGCCGCTGCTTTGTTTCTCTCTCTCTCTCTCTGTACTCGTCCGACTGGCAGAGCAATGCAAAATAAGATAAGTTCAAGACCAGTTGTTACTTCTGTTGGTGCTCTAGTTGTAATCACATCTTGTAGGACTCAGATCGGCCAAGCTGCTGGTTTGTCGTGAGTGCAGGTCACGTGACTGGCTAGATGACGTGGCTGCTTGACTTGTCTATGACGTCACTACTATGTTCTACAAACTCATTCATATCACACTCTCAGTTCTCTCTCTTTCTAGTTTATTAGTACGAATGAAAGAAATGGTTACATCCTTTTTTGTGCTACTTCTATCTTGTGTCACCTTCAGCTCCAATTACATTTTCTGATTTTTGTCTTGTTCAAATTCCCTAATAACAATGCTGCACTGTCTGTGTAGTTTGATCTTTGTAGTTATGATCTTTTGATAGAAATGTAAAATGTGAACCATAGATTTTCTAATCCCACGTCCATTTATTATAATTTTATTACAACTCTTACCACTTCCATCTTTTACATTGTTTTCAATTTTTCTCTTTAGTTTCACCTCTTCCTTCCTCTTATTCTTCTCCACCGTCTTTCTTCTACTCCCTCCTCAACTTCCAGGCGTTCAATCAATCTAATTCACACTTGCTCAGTTCAACCACTTGACAGAACCTGCATTCAAGATTCAAGACGGTTCGGCCTTAATGCTAGATAGTTCACCACATCATTGTAATTATTCTATCTCTCCACTGCGTCACTGTAGGAAGTTGATAGCTTGAAGGCTGTTGTACTGTTACACTGTATACTGCATTGGAGAGCCAGCTGCCAAGCTTTTATAGCCATGAATACTTTCGCTTTGAATACTATACTGAGACATGAAAATGTTCCAAGTTTGATGAAACGTTATTAAAATTCTTGGAAAATCTCTATCATTCAATTTCCCTGTAGGCTATACAAATCTGAAAACAAAATCATACAAGTTTGAATATTGAAAAATATGTAGAATTGTATACCTAATTCATTTAATATTTTAAAATAGAAGAAACAATAATATGGTTTCTTCAACTAAGGGTCCTCTTAATTTCAAAAGGTTTCTTTAATTTTTAATACAAAAGAATATTACATTTTCCACATAGCAGTCGTAGCCTACCATACAGTGTATGTTAATGAATAAACATTTATCATAATGCGTATTGAAATACTGGTGGAATATGGTTTTCTGTAATTGTAATCATAATATGGAGGTAAGTTGAGAATTCAATTAATTTATTGTGTATTTAAGAGGGTCGTAAACTGATTTTATGTTAGTATAAGCAAATAGTGAAGGTAAAAACTTGAATTTTCGAGATCTTATCACGTTTTTTGATGATTCACTTCCGATTTCAATTCACAAAACTTGAATGTCAAACGTGACCGAAATAGTTTATTCGCTAGAAATACATGAAACAGGCATTCATGCTTCATGTTTGATCAATCTTTATCACTTTGTTCGTGTCCTTTTAGACGCGGTCGTTAACTGGTAATGGAAAAGTTATCTAAAGACGTGATGCGCTTGATATCGAGTTGAGAAACTCCAGAAGTAGTTGAGCTCATTTAAAACACGCTTGATTTGAACATTCAGGACAATGTGAACATACAATATCCATCTAGAAACAGTTGGAATGATAAGATTGCTGTTCTAAATAAATTACTATAAACTGGAACATTGAAACCACTGATTAGAGTATACACCACAATCTAAGTTCTTACTCTTTCAAGTAAACTTTAATAGTTTATTCAAAGTTTATTCAGGCTAGTTATTTTTATAATATTTTTGTTGTTTTCATTAATATTCTCCATTTGAATTGAAAAATATTTGTTGAGAGTTGAACACTACAAAAATTTATGTCTTCAATAATTATTCATATATTTTTAAATTTTAATTTTGTGGTAGACAGTTATTTTAAATCCATATTCTTTCAATATACGCATCTAAGAATCAAATTCTAGAGTAATTACATAGTTCGCATAACCACAGTTTTCAACAGTTTCTGTGTAGAAAGAAACGAAAACCCAATTTAGCGTCACCTTGCTTCTTTGCAATTTATTGTTTTGAACTGGAAAGTGATGAAGAACTTATCATTCAACTGTCGAACTTTCACTATGCAGTTATATCAAGGTCTAACCTCCTTGAACTGAAAATGTCATCATAACTTTCAACACAGTTCCTATTAAACCTCTAGTGTAATATTTCAATTCAATTGAATTCCCATTTGATCCTATTCACAATGAGTCAACATTCCTCTAGTTTTCATTGAACTAGTCTAATATTTCAATTCAATTGAGTTCAATCGCATGAATTCCCATTTAATCACATTCACAATTAGTCATTTTTGTTACTTGTGTCATTATCAGCCTACTCTTATTACATTTTGTATGAAACTTTCAGTGTAATAATTCAATTCAATTGAATTCAACCCCATGAATTCCCATTTGATCACATTCACAATTAGTCAATTTTTTGTACTTCGGTTATGTTATTCCATCTACTTGTAATATATTCTATTGTAGAAAGGTGATAGACATTCTTTGAGGGTGAAATTGCTTATTGTTGAGCTATGAAACGGCATTCAGACAGACAATGCTTGGGTAATGAGTCCTTTGAAATGGGGTGCGCTGAGGAGGGTAACCAGTTGTAGCTATCTCTATTTCAGATTTTACAACAGTTGAAAATAGCTTTCAGTAGACCTGGATTGAGATAGGCTTCTGCGGAGTTACCCATGAAGGGTCACTGTCTTTCTGCTGGGTTTCTCGACTCGCAAAAATGATGCATATAAGAGGAATACGAGTATATAGCTGTAGGTATGTTTTACCTTTTTAGGGAGGTATGTTTTCGGTATATAGACTTCTCACTTCTCTATACCAATGTACAGAACCCCTGCTATGAAAAGAATATTGCTTCCTTGATAGGGTACTCCCCTCTTTGGAAAGCCGTGTGAAGGCATTTAAAATGCAGTTAGTCATTCTGCAGAGTTGTTCCTTTCACAATACGTTCATTGTTTGCTGTGTTACCAAGCCAGAAGGGTAGTCTTCAATTGTCCGGGTCAGTATTCGCTATCATTATTATATCCTTGAGTTGGGTTTCAGAAGAGTAGTAGGGCTTTCCTACCCGAGGATTTTCCAACTCGGTTTTCCGACTCTTGACATCCCTATGAGAAAAATGGAAAATGCAAGTTGAAAATACCAAGTAGGAATTTTACAGGAAAGCTTTATATCAACGACCACTATGTTACATGTTACTTTGCTACTAAGAAGTCGCTGCTTCAAGTAGTCAACAGCAGCTATTACTTGGTAACAAAGCAACATGTAACTTTTGTGGTCGTTGATTTGAAGCTTCCCACCACTGTATTATTCTTGCTTTATTTTTTTATTGTTTGACTTTAAATCGTAATTTTTTGTGGTGTATGTAATCCTTATTTTGAAAAAATATCTAATATGGAGACATGATACAAGTTGTATAGGAATACTTCTCGATTCTATCTATATGTTCTTGTCATAGAGGCTATCTACATTTAATTTAAAAAGAAATTGTTACACTCATTAAGACTGTAGTAATCTTATTTGGTCATCGATTAAAGGTTCATTACGTGATATATTTAAAATATTTCATTTCAAAAGAAACTGTAACATTCATTAAGACTGTAATCAATTGAATTCATATGTATTCCAAATTGAAAAGTGGCTTTGACAACCTTTATCAACATTCTCAGTGCATAAAATTTACTTTTTCATTCAATTCAAATGAAACATTAGTGCTAGATAATTATATAAATATTTATCAAATTATAGGGGTTGATCAAGCAATGTAACAGAATCTTTCTTCCATAATATCGTGTAGCCTACACCTACAGTGTCCTTGAGCTTTAGACTATTTGGACTTCAATACTTCATCAAATCATCTAAATATGAGTCTTCTTATCGGTCACTAGCTGGGTTGGGTTAACAATAGAAGTACATAAACATGTAAAATTTAACAATTGAATTTCATGAATATCAGAAATTCAAAAGTAGACATTCAGAAACAAAAGAATAGCCTTGATCATGACAAGATTGTCTTCCTGAAGTGTGGAATTCAACTATTACTAGTTCCTGTTATAAATAGTAGTTCAAAATCATTGTTATTTTCAAATTTTTAGTAGGCTAGTAGTCCAAATTCATCAAAATTGTTTTCATTCAACGCAGTCTGGAGTTTGGAACGCTTCTTGTGCTGAATAATCAAATAACAGAATACCTTTGTTCGTGACTCATCATGTTACCGTTGCAAAAAATGTGTGCTACTCTTTGTGCAGAACGCTTCTTCATGAATAATATCCAGGTTAAGAGGTACGGCAATAAATATCGAGGCTCTGCATTAAATTTATTGTTTAAAAACGTTTACGAGAATGAATTAAATGACCTTGTCGGTCTGTCTTGAAAAGAGATCTTGTACTATAGTTAAAGTTTGAGTCTTATATTGTTGTATAAGTGGTGTAAGTCTTGATGATGAGTGTTGTTGGATGAATCATTGGTCTGTCATGCGTCTTTACAGACTCGTTTACGAGTAGAGGAGGCATTCACAATGAGATTGAAGCTGTGGTGTGGACTGTGGAGCACTGGTCATTGCTTTGGGTTGAGAACATTCTCGTTTCTTTCAAGTGACTGGTTCGTCTGGTAAGCGCCCCTACTTATCCTATCCCCTCACTTTTATTCTTCATTTTTCTTGGTTCCTCCGTTCGGTCGCTGTATGCAGCTGGGCAGATGTGAATCACCTAGAGAAGGACATGAAAGAGAGAGAACGATTTGACCTTGAGAAAGAAGGACGATATGCTCGATGAGTGTCTGATAATAATTCGTGACGACGTGATGAGTACTGGAGTACTTCTATAGATGTGGTACATTGTCTACAGATATTTTAAGAGAACTAAACTTGGCTACCGACCTGTGAGAGGTCATGCAAATCTAGTTCAACGTGAATCAGATAACGGCCAAATCAAGAGAAGTATAGTTCCTCATCAGCTAATTCAAGGATATTAGTTTTGTTTCTGTCGATTTTTTACAGTTCTATCCTGTTTGAAATATAAAATGTTTTGTTTTTGTCCAATTGTTTTAGTTTCTTACAAATTTGGTACTTGTACATTGTTTTATTGAAATTGTTTCAAGTTGTTATTGCACTGTTCAGTGATTTGTTTATTTAATACTACTAGATTGTATTGAAAATTAATTCTATCAATAAGAGGAGCTTGAGCTTGAAGCTTGAAATAGTAGTATTTCATCATAATACTATTTATATTAGTACTTCATTTCATCATTTTGTGACACACCGCTCAGTTTTTTTGTTTCACTTTATTATATTTATCGAAAAATTCAACAATAAATCATACCATTAAATCAAATTTTGCCTTAGCCAATAGTATGAAATTAATTAAATCTGTGATGTTTTGTGTTTGAGCTCATGAAACATGTTTTTCTTGAATGATCTTATACAGACCCATCGATGTTCTCACTATGCAGCGTTATGAATAAGAAAAATGAAAAATCAGTGCTTTCCAACTTAATCACTTGTAGATTTTACAAAAGACTATCCACTTGCATCCACTGATAGATTGTCTTAGATTGCACCCAATGATGAGGATAAAGCAGTGGTTCCAAGTCAGTCCAGTCTTGTAATGCTGGTGCTGCGATTACTGTCTCAAATCTTTTCTCATACTCCACTAAAGAAATGAAAATAAAATTTGAAATTCATATAACACAGATTTATACATTTGTCAATTTTTTACCTACAAATGAGCTTCTTCAGTACAAAGTGAATCATGCACAGTAATTGCTATAAAAAGGAAGATGAATTCTCCTCAAATACTAGTTGGGACATTGGTAATTCGATCATAATTATTATTCTATTATCATTGTTGTTCCTCTGAGCTCAACCATTTATTTCCGCTTTTTATTCCATCTTTTAGTCCTTACCTGAGCGTGCGTGTCATTAATGACATTCGGAGTCGTACCTCCATCTTGGATTTCTTGGATTGTTTGTCTGTCTATCTGTCTGCATGTAAGGTCACTTAACAAGAGGGAGGTCGACCATGGTTCCTACTCTTTTTATTTTGTCTCATCTCCAGTTAAATACTTGGGACAATCTGTTCTCAAAAAATATTAGGGGTTACTTACAAAATTCAGATTATCTTCACGGAATGAATTTTCCAACGGTCACATAGTAGATTTTTTATTAATTACCAAAAAGTTTATAAATTGAATTAACATAACAATACTTAGTACGCCCGTACATACAATGTATTTTAGTAAATGATAATTGCAATCACAGTACCTGTTTTAATAGTTTTTGTTTATTCTAACACAACATGTTTCGCACTTATTAGAGGCATTGTCAAGTGTAAATGAATAAATAAACAACAAGAATTCAATGAAAGAGAATTAGAAGCCCTAGACTAAAAGGAAACATAATGTGTTGTATTAAAAAAATGTAATTCTCAGTAACTTACCCTTTTTTAATAATTTTTTTATTTCAACATTAATAAAAAAAGGGTGCGAAGATTAACATTTTTTGAAAACCTTGATAAGTAGCACTAAGGAAAATAAAATAATAAAACAAATATTGTATGTAACAATGTCTATGAATCAACATCAACTACGAACACATTGTAACAAATAATTTTTTTTACTGTAAGTACTATTGCTATCTAGTCTTGAGACTAATGAGCAAATTGTTTCTAACCTATCTTGCTAATCATAAATGAAATACAGTGAAATTCTCAATAGAATTTCTTACTGATAATAAAAATTATTATGTACACCTATTGACTGTACTACTTAAGCTATGTTTCACTCAAACACTGCTCTGCTTTTTTCACTGAACACCACTTGCACTACACTAATTCAAATGGTTTCCTTCTTTTGAGCTTCCGCACCAATCCTTCATTGTCCAGCAGCTGGATTGCCTCGACGTTGTTGTGTTTAACAAATAATTACGTTATAGAATTTTACAATTGCATTGTTCAAACAAATTGCAATTCCAGAGATTTCAAATTAGTTTCTTTGGTTTCTTTCTAACATCTCTAGTTTTTCTGTGTTCTTAGCTCACTAAGTTTAGAGTTCATAATTTAAAAGCTCTGCTAATATTCGTTTAGCTTTAATAAAGTTCCTCATTAGCTAGCTTCCTGCCGACAATTTAGGTGTTGGTTTCACTCCAGCGTGAGATTCTCGAAGTGCCTTAATTCTTCCTAACGATTCTCTAAGTATTTTTTGTTTTAGATCGTTCTAGCTGTATTTATACAGAGACGAGGATAGATTTGTGCTGCATGCTTTCTAGAAAGTAACAAGTGGGACAAAGATGGAACACTGGCAGCATAGTAGTTTCTAATGAATGGGCTCTATGCTGGTGTAATTTGGTAGTCGTGAATTTGAAAAAGTCACGAGAAGAAAAACAGATGCAAGGAATTCCTTCGTCTCTCTTCCATTTCCCATTTCTTTTCCTCTCTGGTGAAGAAGAAAAATTCTTTTAAAAATCTACACAACACACTACCGTATTTTTCACTCACACTCTCTCTCTCTCTCTCTCTTTCTCTTACACAATTTCTTTTTCTCTTTCATTTCAATTTCTACTGTACTGTTCCTTTTCCTATCTCTCTCACACTATCGGTTTCTCTATCTCTCTCTCGTTCTCCTTGATATAGTCTATCCAAGCAAAGAAGACATCCCTCCAAAGATGTGAAAATCCCTCCAGCTTGGTCAATAATGGTTCAAAAATTATAAATTTGGTCTCAAATTGTAGGAAATTCTAATCTACAATTTGAGACCAAATTGATAATATTTAAACCAATATTGATCGAGCTGGAATAATTTTTCGACCTTGCCAGAATGTCTTCTTTGCTTGAACAGGCAATAGTTTGATGACCCGATTAGTAACACAGCTATACTCGGAATCATCCTCCACGGTATAACCCTGCTCCTTCATTCTTTCACCATTTGGCGAGTCTTTGCCAATTTCGGTTTTATTAAATTATTATTGTTTCTTTTTACTCTTCATTCTCTGGCGTGAGATTGAAGGAGAAAGTTTGTTGTCTTATGGTGTCAGCGTCATTAAGCTCCAATTACCTCAGCTAGTAGAAACTGACGTTGTCATTCATATTGCTTACTTTTTATTGCAAATAAAATTTTGCCACTCATAGTGCTTCTCATGACTTGTTTGTCCTCACAAAAGGCGGATGGCGGATGACTGCTTTCAATTCTCAGCTTTGTTAGGACAGTCGACGAGCTGTTTGCGAGTGGAATCGAAACGAGAGTCACCCTTGCTGTACTAATTCGCTCTCGAAGACAGCTTCAGACTGTCCTGACAGAGCTAAGCATTAACAACAATCATTTGCTAACAGCCCTTATTATCGACCTGGCCTTTCAGTTCTTTGTCTTTTGTGCTGGGCTGTTCAGAGAACCTTATACCAATATTATTCAAATATCAATTCATAATACTGTAATTCATTCTCTATAAATTTTGATGTGAATCCAATTGGTGTTTATGAAACTACACGTCAGTACCTGCTTCAATTAATAAATTTTTGTTCAAGTTGAATTAAGTTACAAATTTTTCTAGAAAGCGCTTAATTTTTCCGTTGTGATTATTTTAAAACTGATTCTCATCCTATCCTTAGGTCAATGCCATCATTTGTCTAGTGGTTTGTGCAACTAATTAGTGACTAAAATGTGGTGAAACTCTTGACTAGATTTGACATTTTTCCTTCAGCTGTCGCTTTTTCCTGTAAGATTAGAATGAACTTAGCGCTTTGGATGACTTGTTTTGGTACCATTTGGTCGTACATTTCAAAATATTAAATGGTCCATTGTTGAAGAAAACATGATGCCTACATTTTACATAGGTACCACTACTTCTAGCCGACGTATGGCATCATATATTAACTTGAATTATATAACAGAATACTATATTCATAGACGAGTTCTTATAAACATTAAAGTTCTATTGAAAGTACATTTATCACTCGCTATATTCTGTATAAAAGTTACTGCTTTCCTGTCACCAAATATGTTGTGAATATTATTTTGCCTACTTATTAGTATGGATAATATAAATAAGTTTAGAATAAAATGAAGAGAGAAAAAAGAGATAATTTCGAGCATATTCCACCCAGTTCCAGAATGCTATTCAGGTAACTTATCCATTTCTCTGACCAATTTCACCAGCCTTCACTAATCTTTCTCAGCGTTCATTCATTAATTCCACGGAACTAATTTTGATAATCGAATTCCTTACCCCGTTGTAGAATAGCAGAAGTACACCGGAATGGTACATGGCTTTATCCTTAATTTGAGCCGCTTCAAACCACCTCTAAAGTACAGATGTGCAATGCTCGGTTAGTAAGTACTGTACTCCTCTGACAGTAACTGTACTTTAATGCCAGAGAGTATAGAATCATGATGATCATCATCATTATCATCATTTTCTTTTTTCTTCTCCATATTCATTTTCTTTACTCGTACTTCTTCTTTTGCTACCTTTTTGTTCCTCTCCTATTTCCTTTTTTTCATGTTGCCTTCTTCCCTTTCTTCTTTTATTCTTTTTTCATTCTCTTCTTATTTTATCCTCCTCCCTCTTCTTTTGCTACATTTTTGTTCCTCTTCTTCCTCATCATCGTATTGTATTTTTCCTTTTCGTCTTCTCCATATTTTTATCTTCTTATTCTCCTATTATTGCTACTTTTCCTCTACTGCTTCCTCTTCATTGTTTTGTCTTCTTCCTCTTCTCTTCTTTCTGCTCCACGACCTCATCTTTTCTCTCTTCATTTTCTCCTTATTCTTCTGTCTTTATGCTTCAGAGCTCTTGTTATTTGTATATCTTCTATTTATGTATCTTCAATTTCAACTCACCCACTTTTTCATGTAATGTTGATTTTTTAGTTTATACTCAATATTTGTGCAATTCTTTCAATCAATAATTGATCATTCAATCTTGAAATATGTAGTCGATGTTTTTGCAGTTCAGTAACTTTATCAATAGTATAATGTCCTAATGTACGTACATTGGGTGTACTGTAAATGTTTGTAAAAGATCTATTATCTAGGTAATGTAATTACTAATGTACAAGAATTTTATCCAAGCTCTGTTTTCGATATTTATTTCCAGTAAAAACATTTTTGCAATGGGGTTTCTCAGACCTAGCACAACAAATAAACGAATCAATCAATCCTCTTTGTCTTTCCCATCCTTACTCTCTCACTTTCTCTCTTTCTCGCCCTCTCTGTTCAGTTCCGTTCCTGGATCGTTCAAGCTATCGCTTCATTCTTGCCCTGAGTTTGATGGTGATTCACTTCTTCATTTACTATTCTTTTTACATGCATCCTTTCTCTCTATCGTAATCAGAGATGTACTAAATTGTTTCAAAACTCACCGGACACTTCCTTTTCATTTTAGTCAGTGGAAGTGAAGAGGAAGCAAACGTCTTGTTTATGTTGAGGTCCGTTGCTTTCTACTACTATAGTTCGAGCAAGCTGAGAAGACACGCCGTTACAATGTAAAGTATATTGTTTCAGCGTGTCTTCTCAACTTCTGCAGACTGTATTATATGCGACTGCACCTACTTCTGACACTCGTTTAGTAATAGTTGACCGTTAAATTTAACAGCTCTTCTGATGAGCCTACAGTGTGTTGGTTTTAACGGCGTGTAAATATGTCCTCCTATTTGTTACAAATAATTAATTGCCGTTTGTTGTAGCGTTGAGTGTCTGACATAAAACAAGATAGAGGTGTTGAGAGTAAACAGTTGAAGAATCACGGTGCATGCAGTACTTTGTAATCGGTGCATGCTTATCAGAAAATCAGGCATGGTATAGTGGTATACTGGTATCGTAGGCCTATATCCAGTACACGTTTCATACTAGTCATCCGAGGATGTTTAGGAAGTGGGAGGTCCGAACTCCACCTAAAATTGAACAAAAATTTGGTGTTTTTCTATTTTAAATCAAAACTAATTCAAAAGAAGTTTTTATGATCTTCGTTGTTCGAGAGGGAGCTAAATAGGGATAACTTACTGTGTCTTGATTCATGACAAACTGTATAGTACTTGAGTTGATTTAAGCAAAAGTTGAGAGTTTCAAATCCCGTTGTTTTTTTTTAGTCTTGTGAAGATTCTCAGAATAATATTTACTAGACCAATAGGTAATTTGAGTCCATATAATCGATCAAATCTTGTTCAATTATCTTAGTTTCATTCATAAAACAAATTGTTGTGAGGATTCAGGGAAAATGTACATAAGTCATTATTAATATTGTCATATTGATGTTAGGCATACATAGATAACACTGATGTTATTTAAGTGATGTTTTATTTGAAAATGAGTCAAAATATGCATTACTGTAAATCAAATTCATAGAGGGAAATTGGATTTTCAATTTCTTTCAAATAATGAATCATTATAATTTTTCTGAGTGTATCAATAATGCACTCAAAATTATGAAAAGTACATTATTAGAGTAGAGATAACTGTGAAGTTTACCAACTAACCATTTTATCTGGATTGTTATTATGAGTATTGTTAGGAAATGAAGCTGTTGAAATTGAACGGACTGCATGAGCGGATGTTACTCAACCTCAATTTACATTATTACACTAAGCACATATTTACATTATGAACAGTTGGGCGTGACAATGTACTATTTGTACTTCTATTTACATTCAATGATAAAACCTTAAACCATTTATTGTCTAATGAGACCTGGCAAATCTAACAACGAATCTGATTGGGCCCATTCAATAAAATAATATTAGGATACATTTAAGCTGTTTAGGTAATCTGTATTGATAGTCATCTCAATAATGTCCAATATTTATCGAAATTAATGGAGAAATGAGAAGTTGAAGTCTGTGTTTCATCCAGAACTGGATTTTCAACCAATATAATTATATCATCTACCTGAAATATCGAAATCCAGAATAGAACGGATAGAGGAACACTGAAATCTGAAATGGTGAAATACAGTGTTGTGACGCACTAAAAAAATAGAGAAAAATATTTATATGGCGAATGGGGAAGAAGAGTGGTAATACATTATTATATGTATTCGTTGTGAAATAATGAAGTAAATTTGGAAATTCAAATCCTTATCCATGCAAATTTAGTTGATTGACGTTGAATGAAGACGTGTAGAAGTGTCTACCCAACGCAGACCGAGACTATTAACCGATTATTCAGATTGATTGAACTTGAGTCATGCTTGGTGGTCGCCCGTCATCCGTGACGGAATAGAGACGGAATTTTGCCTAGCGTGAATGTACGGACCGTAACGGAAACGGGAACTTAAACTTGAGGGATTCCACCTGCATCTTTTCCCGCTCAATTCGAACCACAGTGCTGTAGGTTGTGGTTAACTGATGCAACTCATTTGAGTAATGAACTGTGATGAAGAATTTTTGGGATAATCTTATGGGAATGAAGCTTTAATTGAAGTGGTAGTAATAACAATAGAGTTATGAAGCTCATGTCTATTGAATGATTAGTGTAGTCCATATACTGATTTGTTTAAAAAAGGGTTCCACAATTTCTTTTTTCTAATGTTTCAAAAATTAATAGTAGACTTGTCGATATTATAAGGGATGTCCTTACGTGAAATAAATCGATTATGATGGATAGTAAGAGCAGATTTGATTCCACCAAGTTTTTACTAGTACCTACATAGTTTTATCAATCTTTGTTATTGAAAATAAGGATCACTTTGTACACCGTACTCACCTTAAACCATTTATGATAGATTATCAGTTCAAGCTTGAACTTAATACTGTACTTGATTTTAATGCACTGCTAAATTTGTAGAGGATTATAAAAATGGGTCTTATACCCTCCTTCCGAATATTTTTTTATGCAATCTAATGTATTATCAAGCTGGATTTTATTTTGAATTATGCTCTTTTTTCATGAATGCTGCTGTTATTTTGTTGAAAATGTGCCGGTATTGATATTGTGCACCATCTTACACTCAACTATTTACAAAAAAACTCTGTGATGGAATGAAGTTTTAATTTTTATCCAACCTGTTTAGCTGCTTCAGATATGAAATCTGCGCTTAGCTACAAAAGAGTACTTGAACCTAGCGCGGTAGTCGGTTGCTAAAGAAACTAGCCAAGAGGCTCATCTGAGTCTTTTGTGCTGTTGATAGTTTGGCAAGAGGGGAGAATAATTAAACATGAAAGACCTCTTTGAGGAGCCAGGACAAAAGAGAACACATAGACGCAGGTGCGCACTTGTAAAACCTTTTTGCAAATAGCTTGAGTTTAGATTTTAATCTCTGTCGATGGAGGTGTATTGTCTTGATTAAATGAGCCCGCATCGGTTGTTAACTTTGCTGGGCCTATCATGTCGTTGATTTAAGGATTCAAATTCGGGTTTTTGACGGTGGTCCAGCGAATGATCTTGGTTACGTTGCTTGTGGGTGAAAATTTCGAGTTTCCATTCTCCCACGCTGTCATATAAGGTCTCAATTGCCTTGAACCACTTTTCAATCTCCAGGACACCCTCATAGGTCATGGTGAAATGACTCAAACTAGCGACCATATAATAAAAATTTTGTCAAACAGACCAAAAATATATTGTATTATGTGGTATCTGCTAAAAACCATCAGATGACCCATTACATCTAAATTGAAATCCTCGAGTCAATGAAACCTCTGTCAGTAATTCATTGTTCTTATTCATCATGTTATATCATTGTATATGTAAAGGCCTATAATATAGTATATTTAAAGGCGAAATATAGTATATTTCGAGAATTTGGGCTCCAACTTACAAGAATTTTTCATTCACTAGCTATTGAACTATGGAAAATTTTCGTTATTGATTCACTATATTTGGTATTTAGATTTACTAAATTTCGAGTATTTGTGCCCTAACTCACGAGGATTTTCATGTAGGAGTACTAGCTTTAGTGATTTTTTTTACTTTTTTATATAATTTTCTGGAATGCAGATGTACAGTATCAAATTATTATCAAATGTACAGTAAATTAAATGAAGTTGGAAGATTAATGTAATAATAGCGAAATATTTCAGTATTTTCAGGGGAAATAGTACATTGTATGCAGAATTTTCATAGTATTTTCTATGCAGGGGGACACTATACATGGATTAATATTCGTATTCAGGTATTGAAAAATACCCGATTTGAAAAACTCTTCTGTAGATTTTGATTGACATGCTTCTACCCTGAATCGTGATGGTTTTCAATCGCGTGAATGAATAATATTGTTCCTTCAAATTTAAATAAACCAGTGAGACGTCAAGAACTTTGGAAACATAATTTTTTTGGACAACATCTGACATAATTTATATGCCTTCAAAAGCATTCAATCTTGTTTTGCTCGTCTAGCTGACTTTTGTCCACCCCAAAATATGAAATGTTTTCATAATATTTTGAATATAATGCATCTTTATTACTTGAAAATTGTCAATCAAACCCCAACCCCTCAACCTCCCCACATCGCCACACTTTCTAGACCGGAAGTGGAATCACACAACCCTCCGTATCCTGTTCATTAATCGCTTCTTCATCCCCCGAATAAAATTTCTACCTTTTCAACCCCTTGCTGACCCTCTTGACAAGTTTGGTCGATTTTGTCGGCCCTGGCAACTACATCAACAGCAACTAGACAGAAGTTGAAAGGTATAGTATTTAGCAAAGAAGACATTCTGGCAAGATGGGAAAATGATTCCAGCCCGTTCAATATTGGTTCAAAAATTATCAATTTGCTTTCAAATTGTAGGAAACATTTTGATCTTCAATTTTGAGACTAAATTTATAGTTCTTGAACCAATATTGACCGAGCTGGAGTCATTTTTCCATCTTTCCAGAATGTTTTCTTTGCTTTCACAGACTATACATCTCTCATACACTAGGTTCATTCACATACAGTTCCTTTTTCATTTCAGAGGGGAAGTATCGAAGAATACTAAAGCCAGGAAGTACTTGATACCTTCTTTATCCTTCATTGAATAGAGTTGTCATCTGACATACTCCCTGAATTAAATTCATCCCTTTTATTCCTAACCTATACAAGCTTACATCCTGACAAACATTCGACCATTGTAATTGCAATAGTTGTCAAAGATACGCTCGTGATCCTTGCTTTTCTCAGGCGCCCTCTTCTACTGTAAAACATCACAGAGACTACAGTAATGTAAAGGATAGAAAAATATTATCTACAGTAGGTATAAACATCTAGAAACTTGATACAGGCTTTGAAATAGTAAGAATGTTTCCTCAGACCAATTGATACCAATATAGTAATCGGGTTCAGTATGTTTTTTTTCAATTCTTACTTCCATTTGGTTTCAATCGCTGATGTTATACTCAATATTACTGTAATAATAAAGTTGTAATCACTGTAAAAAATTCTATGTTTTATCATTCATTTATTTGATCATTCACAAGTAGTAAGTTACTATATGAAGAAACAAGCAAATTGTATGAAGTTTGTGTAATAATTTTCAATTCTCTAATTATTTCCTACCATATCAATTTTATTTGATTTATTATACAATAAATAATAATATAATTTATCTGCTGGACATATTATTTTCAATATTTTGTCAATGTATAATATAAGTTTTATTTGTAATTTAGATTCATATTAGTAATACAGGTAAAAGCAAATAATATTCTTCGGAACATAGATAGGATTCTTAACTATGCAATAAACTTGGAAAGAGTTCAATTTTATGAAATTAAGATATGGATAAGATTACAAGTAGAATTTATATCAGTAAGTTATTGATGACCACATCTCAAGAGCACCAGAACTATGAGCTCTTTCAAGCACTCGTACAAGCTCTTTCACTCAGCTTCAATACAATTCAGCTTCAGCTTCAATTCTGGCAAGATGGGAAAATGACTCCAGCTCGGTCAATATTGATTCAAAAATTTACAATTTAGTCTAGAAAACATTCTGATCTACAATTGGAGACGAAATTTATAATTTTCGAATCAAAATTGACCGAGCTGGAGTCATTTCCCCATCTTGTCAGAATGTCTTCTTTGCTTGGACAGACTATAACAATTGACAATGGGAGTGGCTGAGTGTTTGATGTGACCTCGACACTTGCCAACTGAAAACTCAGGCAGCGTAGTATACTCACTAAAAATAGAGATGTATGCCTATATCTAGGTACTCCTCTATTAGTCATAGAACTATGCTACCACAAATTACTTGGAATATATTACTTTGGTGTTGTTACTGAAAATATAGCTATAACTATAATAAAGAACTTTAAAACTTAGGGCTGTTTAAAATAATTGAAAAATAAATAAAAATCAAACACCCTTTTTTTGAAAACTTTAAAATTATAAAAAACACAAATAAATAAAAATTGTGTTTTTTATAATTTTAAAGTTTTCAAAAAAAGGGTGTTTGATTTTTATTTATTTTTCAACTATAACTATGATTATAATCCTCTACTAGTCGAAGAACTAGACTATGTATACCGTATTTTACTATGCTGCTAGTGAGTACTATCTGTATAGAGCTGAGTAGAATAGTAGCAGTAGCACAGAAGCTGTGAGCTGTCGTCACGCCAGGTTAGCATGGGCATAAGCTATTGTTGTCGATGTTGTCAGTTTCATACAGAGCCATCTGCCGTCCAAACCACGTTGTTGTGGCCTGCAAACTGCTCCTCCCAACCAGTTAACCAGGTATCTCCCACTCTTTAGTAGAGTTTGCAACAAAAATTAAGGATCTTTCGTCTGTTCCTTGCACCTCAGAGAAGATTAAGCTTCACCTTCTTACCTTCTATGTGATTGCACGTTCCAACCGCTGATGTCTGAAAATTGAATGAGAATTGTATTAATGGTGTAATAGTAATAGAAATGTAATTGTAATAAAATTGTATTAATAGTTCGCAACAGAAATTAGTGTGTTTTCTTCTGTTCTTCGCACGTTCCAACAGCTGATATTGTCTGCAAATAGTCTGAGCCGTACCGGACCAGCTGATTAGAGTACTTGTACTAGAGTAAACTCTATTGTCTACTCTCTTACAGGTTACAGTCTTAATTTTTGTTGTGACCTCTACCATATTTCTTGCTATTGGATTGTAAATACCTACTCTTGGACTGCATAGTAAATTGGTAGAGGAGCAGCTTATGGGCCTTTTGCAATCACTCAAATGTATTTTTGAATATATACTGTAATGATTCATTAATTACTAGTTCCCTGTCTTTGTGCTTCTTTTTTGGTTATTGTACTAATGAGAGAGGTAATGAAGCTGATGTTCGTACAGATTAAAAATATGGGGTTTCCATATGGAATTCTTTTTAGGATATTTCAAAGAATACTTTTCCTTTTTGTTCTTGTGGTCTTTTTGTGTTACGTTATAACATTATAAAAAACCACATATTGAAAAAGGAACGTTTTAGTATGATGTAGCCTGCATACATTCTTTAATATAGGATTGTTTTTTAATAATATGCCATTATGATAACAAACTTAACTCTACTGTAGAACTTTATAATATTGTGAATGGATAGCATCCTCTCTGATTTGGCAGAATATTCTGTGGGAATATTTTTTTTACAAATAACAAATTGGATGAAGTTTTTTCCAATTAGAAAAATTGTCTCACAACTTAACACGCTGATGGAATAATTATTATTGTGCAGCATTATTTCAATTCTTGTTCACCTTGACTTAGGAATTCACGATCGTCCTCAACTATCGACTAGTTTAGAACTATTCCAATGCCAACAAACTTGACTAGTTTTACGAAGTTTCTCTACTTGATTACCGCAGGACTTTCAATGGCTTCTCTGCTGATCTAGTCATACAATTATTACTCTTGCTAAGACTTGAACGGAATGTTGAAAGGGTTGAAACTTCTTCTACTTTGACGTTCGCATCTTAATAATTTATTGTAATTTGCAGCAATTTATCACAATTCAAGCAGGCATGATCTAAAAAAGATTTGAGGGATAACATGCTGAATTGAAAAACTATGAATGAAAACACACCTTAAATGAAGCCAAACCAGTGGTTTCCCACGTTTTTTCTTATTCTAGATTAGATTAAGTACTATGAAGTGTTTGAATTTTCTCAATGAAGTACGAATAGGTATAGAAGTATGAATCATTTTTCAAGTATGGGTAGATTATTATTTAATTAGTAATTTTTTGCATTGTTATATGCAAGTGTAAGACAGTGTTATATGTCATTGTAATCGCATTTATATTTTTATGAAAAATTCAATTGATATTACAGTATTGTACCTGTGTCTTGTTAGAAGTTATGGAAAGCAAGGTATTATGATGACATTGCTTATTAATCACCTCCTCTATTTGCTTTCAAACTTAGCTATCTCATACTCCTCTAAAGTTTAATTGTTGCATAAATCTTTGCAATCTCTTGATGATAAATTTTAGTCGAAGCATCTCACTGAATCGGTGGTGTCCAGTCATCACTCATCACAGATTTCGAAATCGTGAATTGAATCATGGCTGTTTGATTCATCACCACAATTCATTTTATCTAACGTTTTATTGTCCTCATTCTTAGCATTAGCTTGAGAAGTGAACTTGAAATAGCGTACTTCACGAGACTCCTAAATTCTCCATGGAACAGTATACAGTCTTCCCAGAGAATTCCTCTTGTATGAATTGTGAGATTCAAGATTTTTTCTGTTGAAAATGCACGATTCTATTATGCACAAAAACTAATCTGACTGCTCTCACGACTACCAGAAACTTTTCAGAAGTTAGGAGGAAAATTTGGTTGTAAATGTCAACTTGGTGACTAACTCTCTTTGAACGAAACGGAAATGCCTGTTTGCATTCCAATCCTCTGCTAAGGCCTGAGATAAATTATTGGTTATGGCATTGTTGTTTTTTTGTTTGTTTTTTTTTTTTAATTTAACTCTTCAGAATTTATGAATGATTACTGACTTTATGAATAGTAGTAAAAAAATTAATTTCTCCTCAGACAAACAAAGTAATTTACTAGTTCTTACTTCTTACTTACTAGTTAACTTACTAATTCTACTTCCTAGCTAGAATGGAATAGTAAAGTGAAAAGTACTGCTTCACCTTATACCAAAGTCAATCTACCTAAAAAATCAATCGAAAACAATCTAAAGTACCTAGTTAGACAATGCTTATACTATTGAGACACTACCATAATTAATCCACTATTAACTTGAGAGCAATAGCAAACTCATAAGAATAGCATATTAAAAGTATTCAATTTTTAATACTCCTCCAGTTTGAATAAATAACCAATATCGTTTGCAGTTAAGAGTGGGTGGTAGTGGACGGCAAACTGCCGAACGGCAAAATCAAGCCCCATAAGAACAATGTAATTTTCATCAATCTCTTGGAGCAGATATTGCCTCTATTTATGGACAGAATTTCACGTTCTTTATGTCATTGGAAAGAGAATTTAATTCTCCAGGGGCGTTAATTTTTACTTCTTCGATTTTTAGTTTATTTTAATAATTATCGTATAATTACTTAACTAAAAAAGTATTGAACTGTAATTATTGAAATGAACTAAAAATCGAAAAAGTAAAAAGTAACGCCCCTGGAGAATTAAATTCTCTTTCCAATGACATAAAGAACGTGAAATTCTGTCCATAAATAGAGGCAATATCGGCTCCAAGAGATTGATAAAAATTACATTGTTCTTATGGGGCTTGATTTTGCCGTTCGGCAGTTTGCCGTCCACTACCACCCACTCTTAAGAAAAAACTATGAGAACTACTGTATTGGTCAGTGTCACATAGGCTAAACCAGATTATGTGGCAAGAAGAAAAATTTGCACTCCAGCTCAGAGATGCTGAATATTTACTTGTCTCATTTTCTATCAAATAACCTATTCCATCCATTTTTTTAAGATGTTAAATTTTTGGCAATTGAATGAACTCCCTTCTCTCACTCAATCATTCATGGATAAGTCTTTGAGTACTGAATAAGTAGCCCACTCATTTTTAACATTAAGTACATCATTCATTCATTTTTTGTATGGTGTATTGATTGATCGTTCTGTGAGGGCGGTTACGAAAAGTTCTGTGAGTTCACGAAAAGTGTGAATTGCTCATGGATTTTTAACTTGTATTTTTTCAATTAAGCAACTAACCAAATACATATTGGCGAGGTAGATCCTTCTCGTAAGGGTCTCCGGAACAATGAAAGTCGTACGCATATTTTTCTAATAATTTAATTTTGAAATTTTTTGTGTTTTAGGCTATCGCAATGAATGCGGAAATGGCATTGGTGGTGCGTCGCAACGAGGAGCGCGACGCACTGCGCACCGTCATCCAGGCCTGGAACGCCAATCGCCTCGACCTATTCGAACTCTCCGAGCCAAACGATGTAAGTAGCCCACCGCTAAAAATCAAGTACAGTCACTCACTAGTAAGTCCAAGTAAAGAAGACATTCTGGAAAGATTCGGAAATGACTCCAGCTCGGCCAATATTGGTTAGAAAATTATAAATTTGGTCTCAAATTGTAGGAAACATTCTGATCTACAATGACTGAGACCAAATTTATTATTTTTGAATCAATATTGTCCGAGCTGGAGTTATTTTCACATCTTGCCAGAATTCTATCTTTGCTTGGACAGACTATAACATTAATGATGAATGAATAGATAATAATGAATGAATGTTATTCCCTCCATGAAAAACATTAATAAGTTGGAACAAAATTAAAAAACCTTGGAAATTGGACTGATCACTTTTACCAATAATTGTGATCAGTGTGCACAAAAAAAAGTTGTCTGGTATTATAAATTCTATAATAGAATAATATTATAATAAATAATATTCTATAATGTATGTTCTAGAATATATCAATATATTCTATTGCACTAAAGTCTGCATGTTACATTTTTGGCTATCGTCGAAAATAAAACAAAATACATGCATACATTCCAACAAAAGGCAATGTATCAATCACAGTTTAAGATTAATGTTCAATAGCCTAATTGAAATTCACATTAAAATAATTATACATATATTCATACATTGATGGAACAGAAACTCTTCATCTTAAAAACTCCATTTATCAAATATTCTTCATCTTCAGCTCTAAATTTAAAAATATTTGTTTTTAAGTTTTTATCACGCTTGAAAGCTTGTTGATAAAGTATACCTTGATAGAATGAGGATTTTTTCCAGCTATAGACAAATTAACACAAAACAATCTTTGTTGAAGATGAAATTCCCTTCAGATTTGAATTCCTATTATTTTTCTTATCAAAGTTGACAATAATTTGGAATCAATTTGTGATTATCTTACTCAAATTCAACTTGATTCTGTAACTCAGGTTAAATGAATATGAGAGCGTTTTTCGAAAAATTGAATCGTTAGATGAGAGATCCATATGTTGAAAAAGAGGAAGTTGGCAGGAAAGACTCTTAATTGGTGGATTATCGATGAAAAGCGGGAATGGTATTACTGAAAACTCTGTACTGTCGAATGAGTATTTTCCATACTTTTCAATCAGTGTCTACTGCCAGATCAGAATTCTAAAATTCATTGCCTGAAAATTCGATATTTTGATAGCAATCTTGAATATTTGAAAAATATAATTAATTAATCCACGATGTATCTGTTATCTCTTTGTAGCAGAGGTCACTGGCATTTGGCACTCTTTTATACTATACAACTTGTAAATTGTCAGCTCTTATCATAGCTGTTCGTCGATTTGCGAAATTTGTATGGGACAATGCTCACGTTTTGTTTGGGATTGGTGAAACGAATGTTTGAAACATTTATTTTAATGCTTGGTAAGTTGTTTGACAGTTCCAAACAAACGTGTTCATGTGTTTCCTAATTAATGAACTCACTGATGAGTAATAACACTTATGTGTGAGTGATTGCAATATTTATTCGTCCATAAGTATAGTCTGTCCAAGCAGAGAAGACCCTCTGGCAAGATGGGAGAATGACTCCAGCTCGGTCAGTATTGGTTCAAAAAATATTGATTTGGTCTCAAATTGTAGATAAAAATGTTTTCTAAGATTGATACCAATCAAAATTTTTTGAACTAATATTGAACGAGCTGGAGTCATTCTCTCATCTTGCCAGAGGGTCTTCTTTGCTTGGACAGACTATACTAATACCACAGTTTCAGAGATAATGAGGTACTACAATCAACAAAGCATTAATTGGATATAATGTTGATATTATTGTTGTTTGCTTATTCGTTAATTAATACTGACTTAAATTTTTATTGAAAGATTGTGCTAAAATCTAAGTTATATTCCTGGAAAAATTGAAATTATCTTAGTTTCAGTTTCGTTAGTCTTTGCCATAGTCGATAGACCGGGGAATTGTCAAACGTGATAGATTTGGATACCAATAATAATAATAAATGATTGTATTTCAAGTATTATGAATTTGATAATGAGTGAGCATAATCTATTCTTGGGTGTAGGAGTACAATAGATTTACTTAGAATTTTACACCTTGAATAAATGGGTAGGCTAAATCTACATTTCGGTGAATAATTGAGCATCCGTTGAAAATTTATGAGTTTGACAGGACCATCGTTCACTGTGTAAATTATTGTAAATAAAAGCTCTAACCTATCTACTCTAAATAAAAATTGAAATGATTCATATTTATCAGTGCATTAATTTCACAGTAGCCTATGGGTTCAGGGAGATATGTCCCTCCTATTTATCAAACCCAGTAAAGTGCGTTTTCAGTGTGGAGCTTCTCTGTTCTTTTAAAAAAATAATCAAACATGATTTATAGACTATCCATCAATTTGATTAATACTTTTGTAAATAGCAGAATTTATGTATTTGTACAGATTTATAATGCAATTTAAATAATGAAATCACTATGACTAATGGATTTCACAGTACATTCAATAGACTACTTCTACATCCCACGATCTCATGGCATATAAATCGTATGTGGGTCGATTATAGTGAAAACAGATTACTGACAAACTCAGTGAGCAGCCATTGTATTCAATATCCTACAACGCAATCCCATCACTCGTGTGACCAGATAACGGTTAACTCTGAAGAAAGGATGACAGTCGATGGGATGAGGTGTGGGGTGCAATTGGAATTTGAAAATCGACTTCGTGTAGTGGGCTACATGGTTTAGTGTGTTCAAGCATAGAAGAGATTCTGGCGAGATGGGAAAATGACTCCAGCTCGGTCAATATTGGTTCAGAAATTATGAATTTGGTTTCAAATTATAGATCAAAATATTTCATATTATTTGAGAACAAATTCATAATTTTTTAATCAAAATTGGCCGAGCTGGAGTCATTTTCCCATCTTGCTAGAATGTCTTCTTCGCTTGGAGAGACTATGCACGTGTACACTGTATACTACAGTGAAGTAGAACTTTTATCCAGATTTTAGAAATAGTTCTGTTACTGGTTTGATTGAAAATTCAAAATTGTTTCAATCAGAAAAATAACCAAAATACTTACTTCTGAAATCTAGACAACAGTTTTACAGAATTATGTTGCAGAATTTTAACAAATTGAATTTAGTATGCCTAATGAAATTTATCTATTAATTCCTGCATATTCGATCAGCTCGAGATTATTTTCATCTAAACAACTTTTTAAAATAATCAAGGGCTGTTTTGCTTTCCATACCTTGTTGGGTAGTGTATTCTTTGAGTTTCAACGCTTGAATGCCTGCCTCTCTGAAGGGTGTTCTGTGTGACTGCCTCCATATGCTAAGCTATTTTTCTATTGGCCAACGGTAATTGGTTGAGCTCGAGCGCTCGTATGTGCCAGTGCGAGTGTTTCTATTTATGCTTGAGTTTTTCCAGTCAATCGTTGAATTTTCCCACGCCTTTTTCAGGTTTGTCCACCTGTTGATCAGTCTTTTTAGTGAATTTACCATGCTAAATAGAAGGACCGGTAAAAATTGGTAGAAAACAGCTATGGATATATTTTCATCCCACTTATATGCATAGCAACAATAATATTAAATTAAATTTCTCTATCTTGCTGCTTGGCTATTTAACAAAAATAAATTCAATGAATTAAATTGTAGAGTAAATTTTCTGTTGAACGTTTGTAAGATTTGAAGCTCTTACTATACAATCTAATTCTGTACTAAAATTTTATTATTATCGTATGGCTCATTTTGTGGGGAGTTCCCAAGAAGTTCCACAGCCGACATAACCACAATTTCCCATGTCGGGAAATTATTGTGGTAGTTCTTGATATTGAACAAAGCTATTGGAATTTTGGTGAATTTCTTCAAATTTCATAGAGCCAAACACAAAAATAACACTCGAAGCACTAGTTCACGATCGGAAATTATTGAATTTTGAAAGAATTTAGAGCACGAAATTTTCACATCACAATTTTGCCAAGGCAACCGATAGCATGGCTCAAATCATACAGTGTACTAAAATATACAGTGCTTTAAACTTGATAAGTGGAACTCTTGAAGTATATATACATTTTAAGCGGTGGAAATACAATTTAATATTAGCTACCTATTTTAGAGAATATGATTCTATTAAAAAAGAAGTATGATTTCATTTACCACAAGGCAAGTCCATTTATGGTCTAGTAATCTGATATTTTTAAGTCAATGAGTCATTTTCTGGACAAAAATCGCATCATACCACTATTCTAAGAAGTGAATGAATGCATAAAATATATCCAATGTTCATTTACCAATTTTTCCTCAACTTGATGATCTCACATGAAATTAAAGCTAGTTTCTCTATCCATTAAATTTGTGGAACAACGGAAATGACCAGTGCGACCCCATTATTTCCTTGAAAAAATTATATAGCTTTTCAAGCATTAAAATAATTATGCTTGAGAAACAGGTTTTTGACCACTGTACTCAAAGAATTTGTTTCTGTATTTTTATTCTAGGTCATTCAACTGATTATCACATAGAGAAATACAGAATCTAAAATAATATGTTTTTCAATCTTATTGCTTTTGCATATCCAGCTACTCTTTTGATATTTGGCTCTAATTGAATTATGGTGTACTCTTTTACACACTTGAAATCGCTTATTATTTTACCTGGTACTAAGTTTAAAGCATAGAGCATAAGTTAACGGTTAAGCTCACTCCTTCATCTCTATCTAGGCTTCTAGCATCTATAGAAATACTGTAGTCTCTCTTCCTTTTAGAAATCGTGATCTGCCTTCTGAGCTGTATGTCCAGCCAGGTTTGATTGCCATTCAAGTTGATTCATCCAATAAGATACACAAGACGATTCATTACGGTACATTCTACTATTAATTGAAAAGTTCTGTACCATATTGAAATTCCTGCATCTACTCGACTGCAAAAAAGAATGTATTTCAAATTTCTTGAATGTATCAAATTGAAAGGCGTATGAACCGTGCACACTCAGCTCGAATTAACTATGCTACCCTTAGTTTCAATTAGAACTTGTGCTCAAATCTCAAGAATGTCCTCAAAACTCATACAGTACTGGTAAAATATTCTGTTCAATGAAAGTTTGCTCGCATCCTTTCACTTACGTCCTGTGTGGTTGTGACCAATATATTGAGCTTGTTAAAAGCTATTAAGGCAGCTACCATTTGATGTATCACTGTCTTTTCTAAAAAATATGATGAATACAAACGAAGCAGGATACGAAGATTATAACACCTAAAAAATAGAATCTACTTCAAACTCTCGTTGATCATAGTATGGGCGCACTGAAATCCCGTCCAGCATTTTCACAGAGAACTATAACCACAGTTCTATGCATTTTGAGGCAATAGTAGTTGAGGTTGACATTATTGTGGGACATGAGTCGCGCGGCTGCAACGCATCCTGCCAATCAAACTGGAATTCCTACATATTTCTAAGCATTGTTCTTTCGCCTGGTGCTGACAGGTGAAAGCGGACGTGTGCGTGAGTGCGTGCGTGCAACTATTTAGGCGTGTGTGATAGACAATGGCATCTTCTTCCGCTTCTCAACCATAGATCTGTAATAATACTATAGGTATACTATAAAATTATAGTTTCATCGTTGAAATATATATCATTGTACCACATGTACATAATGTTCTCAACCAGTGCTTGCTGTTGCTACATTGCATAGCTATGTAATGATAAGTTCACTACAGTGTGAGGAGTTGAGGATGAGGACACAGAACTGTAGTTACTAAATAATTTATGTAAACTTGTTACATAAATATTCATATTTATTTTCAAGTTATTACAAGTTGAGTTCGAGTGAAGGAGTGATGCATTATCTTCATAAGTAATGTTATGTTTACTACAGTGAGAGGGCCTAGAAATATAGTTACTTCATTGGAAGAGGAACATTTTGGGAGAAATCCTGTTGTTATCTCCATTGTAAATTATTGAATAAGATATTATTATTATATTTATAATTTTCATATACATATACGGTTGCAATGTTGTTAGTTTGCGGTTTGTTATTTGATATGAGAGTAATTTCCAAAGATGTTAAGAGTATTTTGTTTTGTGATGGTAGAAGAGATGGAATTGGTATTCTCATCGTCTTTGAGAATCTATAGTTTTTCTCTGGCAGCAGTAAACATTAAAAATCAACATAATTTGCTTATTTCCTGATTTGAATGTAATTTCAGAGCCATTGAAGAAAAAGGGGTTGAACATTTGAAGTACTAAAATCAAAACATTTCCACTATTCATATTGATAATGCATCTCGTATAAAATTAATTTGTTGTTTTCTATTCTCTTTGATTATGTTAGATAAAATTAGCTCATTGATGGCAATACTAGATAGCAATAGTATTTACAAAAAAAAGAATGATATTGAATAGCCCACTGCGATCAAGTTTGTAGACACTTTTTGATAAAACATACCACCCAGCTCTCCCAGCTTCTGAATCTTCACAATCTTCTATTTCCGTTGTGCTTCATTTTCAAGTGGCGCCCAGAACCACCCACGATAGTGAATCTGTATATTTTGTAACTCAGTTTCCAATCATTACCAAACCTCCAAAAATAAAAAACCTCTTGGCTTAATGCTTTATTCGATAATCTCCAGTTGTAAATCAAAAACGTTTGGTCTGGAATGGAAGTGAAGTGCTTCATAGAGTCCAAATTTTCAATTCATATCGGACGTTTGTTTACTGTTACGCTCTAAAAGCGTTTTCTAGACGTGTTTTCCTTATCAATTCGCCAAGACTGAAGTATAGTCTGTCCAAGCTGAGAAGACGTTCTAACAAGATGGGAAAATGACTCCAGCTCGGTCAATATTGGTTTAAAAATTATTAATTTGGTCTCAAATTGTAGATCAGAATGTTTACTACAATTTGGGACAAATGTGTAATTTTTTTAACATTTTTCACCGAGCCGGAATCATTTCCCCATCTTGCTAGAATGTCTTCTTTCCTTGGACAGACTTTAGTTCCAGCTTCCGGCGTCTTCTGCTATTTTTGTGTGCCTCACTTCTCTTTGTTGATTATCCTCTTCGGCGGCTAATGGCAAAAAGGCAATGAACTTGCTCGCTACTGGTCGGTCGTTATTTTATTGATTTCTTTTTAATGGCTGGCTTCTGCTCGCTCTAATTCGGATCAACATTAGAGTTGAAGTGGTGTGAACCAGGTTTCAGGTATGCCACATTGTTTACAAATTCGCCTTAATAGCTTGCCTAGCTGATAGCAACTGAGATAATGAAGAGCAGTGATTTGTTGGTAAACAATGCTCAATTTTGGCAACTCTAGATCATTATTAAATATACATATAAACATTATAAATATGGGCAATTTATTATATTCTAACATAACAATAAATTAGATACATAAATTTCAATCCAAGTATTTCTAGCTGTTTGGAAAGCATGTCGAGCCGTTGGTATCGACTACCTGAGTTTTGCTGTTGCTGAACTCTTCTCTCGTTTGGTTTGTTGGCTATTCCCAGTAATATTTTGTTATAGGCCTACTGTAAAAATGAATGAAACAATCTAATCTTATTATCCAAGCATAAGATTAGAGGTCATATAGGCCTATCGTTGTAAATTCATACGTACAGTGTCAACTCTAGATTATGTTTCATTCTATGTGTATATTTTATTTATTTAATGAACTAGGACTGGAAAATCATAAGCATAATATAACTTTGGATAATTATTCAAAGTATTAGGCCAACAATAATTTATTTTATTCAATTTTCAAATTCATTCATAGCTATCTGTTTTATTGGTTCTCCCTACCAAATCACCGAAGTTAGTTCCACCTCTCTGTATAACATACTTCATTGTTTATTCATCAAGTTATAGGTTATCTTATTTACTTATTCATTTTAGTTGACTTTGAATAAGTTTTTTTTTAGTTGATTTCAGTATGGAAGGATACTTGTTCTGATGCCATTCATTTCTAATCATTTATATCAGTCAGTCAATCAATGAATATTATGATTCCATTGCTATACCTTCATATTTTTAAATTACTGTACTTATCACTTGTAATCTTGATATTCAACGAAACCTTATAATTTTACAACTTGCTCCTGAAGCTCTCATTCAAGACTCTTCGTGAAACTGCTCCGATTAATCACATTCTACACATTGCATTGCATTTTGCACAGTAGTAGAACTTGGGTAAATGTTCGATTTGATTGTAAAATCGTGATCTGGGCGTACTCCTCGCAGTGTTGCAACCTCCACTTCCGTTTATCCCATGGTGAATCCGTCGACCATCATAGTGAACTGGTATAGTCTTTCCAAACGACGAAGACATTCCGGCAAGATGGAAAAATGACTACAGCTCTGTCAATATTAGTTAAAAAATTATAAATTTGTACTTAAATTGTAGATCAGAATGTGTCCTACAATTTGAGACCAAATTTATAATTTTTGAAATGATATTGACCGACCTGAAGTCATTTTACCATCTTGCCAGAATGTCTTCTTTGCTTGGACAGACTATAACTGGTATTCTGGTAACCGGGTCACGGAACCAGAACCACAGCCTCTTTCACACTCAGCTGGCGTTTCTCTCTTGTTTTTGTCTCACTCGCGCACAATAGAATCACTGAAAGTGAAACTGTGTTGAAGAACATTGTGGAAAAAGGAAATTGAGTGGTTGAAAAAAGGAAACCAAGATAGAAAAGGAAAACTGCATTGGGTGATTGGCAAGCGAAATTATTTGCGGATTAAAAAACGTAATTTACTTTCTAAAATAACAGATCATTACGCTATTAGCTTGCAATTTGTAGTGTGGTAGTTGTGGTAGGTTCTAGTTATCGGATTATCTTGTTGGTTGTTTAGAACTCTGGCCCCTCTGTTGTATTATCCTCAATTTCATATTAATTCTGAAGAGGTGTGGAAGTTGATAATTTTGCATTATCCTCAACTTCAGTCCAATAAGAAATTTTTGTTTCTCTTCATAAATAAGCAGATGCCGATGAAACTAGTGATTAACGAATAACTTTTGAGAACTCTATTAATTTTACTAATAAAATTATTGTTGCTCAGTAAATCGTTTCCAAAGTTCTCAGTGAGATCCAAATTTTTCAGTTGAATTCCAAAGTTCTCTCAGGTTAAACTTTTAATCATAAAATAAATAAATAAAGCTTTATTAGCATTCTATAATAGAACAAAAGCCTCTCTTACGAAGTGAAAAAAATAACTTTTTAAAATATTTTTTAACGTTTAATCATAGACTAAACAAATAACTATATTATCTATTGTTCAACGTAGAAAATTGATTTCTAGATTAAAAATCCATTTACAATACATTGATTTTTTACTCATTTACAATTGAATGAGTTTGAGCAACTTCATTATCTGCCAAATTCATACACAATAGAACATTCTCAATATAATTTCATCCGCAGAGAAGCCTCAATTCTCACTGTTGGGCTCACGGCTTAGCAAGAATTATTATTAGTAGGGTTAATACCTTGTTGCAAGTCTGTTAGGATTCAGATTCATTTACTTACACGTATCACGTAGTATTGTCGTGTTTGAATGCCTCTTACATACTTAATTATCCCTTATCCGCATTGGAAACAAAAGAAAGAACATAGATTGGGTGGCCCAGTCACATATTGTCACATTGTCAATGCTTACTGGCTTATCTCTCATTCAAATCACGCCCCAAACATGTGTATATTGTCTGTGAGTCGATGAAATCAGTGAGTATAGAATAATACTAGTTCTATTCTCTCTGGATGGAATCTTCAACTTCGACGCTGGAAGTATTCTGCATTGTGTCACATACGCCCATACTAATATTTTCTTATGCAATGATAGACAGACACACTACACTGTTCTTTACAATAATATCAAATCAAATTATGTTTTCTTCTACTCAGTTGTACTGAGTCTGAGAGTACGGTGGTACAATTCAGTAAAACAAGTTGGATTATTCAGTGAAATTGAATCAATTTTCATTCACTAAGTATCTAAAATAATATAGATTAATTGCTTAAACGCATACAAAGTTTTTGCTCAATCCATCTCTTATAATCATCATCCTTCGTCAAAACTAAGCCCAAAGCTTATGTGGCCTGTAGGAATCACCTGCAAAAAATATAATCGATGTTTAGGTAGTTATCGTGAAGATCGGATGAAATTGAACTTGTTCAACATTATTATTCATTCTTGTATTTGAAAAATTTCTGAAGAAGACACGGGCTAATTATTGAGAATGAGATGAAATGTGAGAATATGATTGGAAATCATGAATTGGTTGCATTGCAGATGATAAACAGTTGTAGAAAGTATTGGTGCTGAATAGGCCCAATAAGGGAATGACATGAAGGTTATCGTCGTTAAAAGATAGCGATCTCCCAGGATAATAATAATTGATGCTTAGAAGATAAGTGCAATATACAGGTGTCAATCTCCAGTTCCATGTAGTTGGATTTTTAAAGGTTGCCGTCTGTCTAATGTAGTATTATATTTAAAGTTGATATTGCAACTAATGATATTATGCTAGTTAGCATGAATAAAATAGAATAGAATTTATTGTCCAAAAACATACAAATGCATTAAGACAGTCAGTTAGAAAAGTAACAAGCTATAAAAATTCAAAATTTAAATACCTGATTTATATCACAGTCAAAATACTCATGCAAGGAATACAAAGGAAAGCTTATCAAACAATATGCAATGTTGATGTCCTGATGCAAGCTTATGCAATGTTGATGCCCTTGTGTTTGAATAAATATGATAGAGAATTGTTTATAATTATTCGAATTTGTCTAACTTTTTGTTGCCAGCTATATACTATATTTGAATAGATGTAACTTAAGCCTTAGTGTAGCATATAATATAAGATAGGGAATACAAAGTATTTAATAAGGAAGATGAATTTGTTCAAGTGTAGGGCTGAATACCATCGGTTAGAACTTGACTATCTCTCGATTGAATCAAGGAACTTGCTCCAAGTTTGCAAGTTACACTGAACAGATTATAGACTGTAGAAGCAAAGAAGAAATTCTGGCCAGATGGAAAAATGACTCTAGCTTGGTCATTATTGGTTCAGCAATTGTAAATTTGGTCTCAAATTTTAGGAGATTGTAGGATCTAGAGTTTGAAATCAAATTAAAAAATGTTGAATCAATATTGATCCATCTGGAGTCATTTTCCCATCTTGCCAGAATGTTTTCTTTGCTTGAACAGACTATAGAAAGAATGCAATACTGGTTTTGGCGTGGCTCACTTTGAACGTTATGACAGGTGCATGTGGGCCAAGGACTTCCATTCCATCCCGATTGGGTACTCAACTCTGAATCTTTTCAAATCTACTATCTTCTATAACTATACAATATACTGTGCTGCATTTCTTTATTGCTATAAACTGCATTCCTCTATCACTATATATTGAATACTTCTATGTAGATTTTTCGAGAGTTGATTCTAATCGATGCAAAACTACCAGCTATGAGACTATTGCGACATTGCATTCAAAGTCTCCGACTGGTATTGCCTGGAGTGCAGGTGTTTCAAAAATATCAAATCAATAATTATTTTTCCCCTCCTTGACGGATACGACAGTGATTTGCAGATTTGAATACTAGTAGTGTGAATAGGCTTACCTATTACTGTCAAAGTTTCGAAAGTTTTTTGGTGGAGCATTAAGAAGTGATAAATTTGATTCGATAAACTAGATTAAATTTGATTCAAACTTGCATAATTATGTGAATGAGAAATTGAGAAACACAGTAAATATCATTTTTGGTTTTGCTAATGAGTGGTATTAATAATGAATAATAAAAATAATAAGTTGGAGTTGGGATATCATCCTTTTCCAATCTGTAATTTTTTTTCTAGAATTATCGTTATTTTCTCTACAGAAAGAATGAAATTCTAATAAAATTTTTATAGAAATCTTTCTTCAATTGGAATATTTTATAAAATGATTTTCACTTGAATATGGCAATCATTGATAACATTACTTTGAAATGTATTAGGTGAGCTATACCCATTTACCCATGTTTTCTCAATTATTCAACAATCTACTCAATTATTTAACACAAAGAAATTGAACCTCGGTAACAAAAAATTATAATAAGTGCAAATATTTCGTTCAAATTAATATAATATAAATGGAAAAATTCAGAAAAGGAAAAATTATTACTATTACAATTTTGGAAATGACAGCATCCTCCTGCGATCTTTATCAGATCGCATCTTGAAAGATGTTAATGATTTTTATTAAAAATTGAAATCGTTGAAACGATAAAAATTACTAAGCAACCTACAAAATTTTTTAATGTTGTAAAGTTATTAGGAATTTCCAGTGGTACCGCAATACTTAGAGTGCTTCTTTTCTTATACATTTTTCAAACCATTTTTCTTCTATCTAAACGTTCTCCAAAATATTCTTACAGTTTGCGCTCTATTATACAGCCTTCATAGAGCTGTTGAATGATAATTACAAGGTCAGAATGCCAGCTTCACAATTGACAATGACCGTCCTACGTAGATGCATGCATTCATTACTTCCTACAATAAAAGCCAGGAAGATTTCAACTGAATATAAATCTGCGCGTCAAAATTATCAACGTTCGAGTCGTGGCTGGTGCCCTAGATCATCTATTGAGAGTTTCATTTTATAAAAAAAACTGTTGAAAAAACATTGTCGCTCTGTTGTTGTTGTTGTTGTTGTTGAAAGAATCAATCATTTTCCCTATTCAACTTAATTTACGAGTTTTGTTATTTATTTTTTCAACGATAAGTAGTTTGTAGATGGCCTCTTTTTTATGGAAAAACATTGTGGATTGAGTTATAGACATAGGCCATGTCTAATAAAGACTTGAAAAATGGGAGAATTTAATGACAGTGGAATGAGAACTACTAAGAACAGTGGCACTCTCTACTATACACATTTTTAGTACGATTTATTACACCTAAATTATTGGCAATATTTACTTTTTCATTCAGAAATTATTTTTTGGCAGTAAAATCTTTGAATTAAAAAGAAAACAATCAACTCTATATTGAGTATATATGGAGGAAAATTATTATCATTGAGAAAGCTGATGTCAATCAGAAAAACTCTCTAAAAAATAGAAACTTTTAATATGTATTTGTTCTATTGTTAGGCAGGCCAGAACTGGAACTTTGGAAGAATGCTTTATAAAATCTTTGTCAATCTCTCCAACACAGAAAAATACATTGCATAATCTATATATACTGTACTTCATTAAAAAATACATTCAACTTCCATAATCTATTGTGTCCTCTTTCTTCTGATATTCAACCAACACTTGAAAAATTTCATGAAACAGGGTTCAGGAAATAAAAGCTCCAGTGTTAATTTATCTAAAATCAAGTTTTAAAATTTTTTAATGGTCACATCTAATTTTGATGTCAATGAACTGAGATTTCAACATCATGTTATGATAATGATAATACTGTACTGTACATTGACAGTGACCGTCACCCATGTTTTCATGGAACCATTTTGCGGTAAACAACTGTATTCTCAAATGGATATAACTTCAGCATTGTAGTACCATTCATAAAATACAATGTATTCCAATAAGGGAGTTACATCTGTTACATCTATTGAGTGTAATTAGTCACGTTGTGGTAACAAATTTGCTCTCAGTGTTTACAAATTAATTTTCCAAAGTTAATTAAACAAAATCTCGCCTCAACTGACTAGGTTCAATGACCAAGTACAGTCTGTCCAAGCAAAGAAGACGTTTTGGCAAGATGAGAAAATGGCTCCAGCTCGGTCAATATTGGTTCAAAAATTATAAATATGGTCTCAAATTGTAGATCAGAATGTTTCATGTAATTCGAGACCAGATTTATAATTTTTGAACCAATATTGGTCGAGCTGGAGTCATTTCCCCAACTTGCCAGAATGTTTTCTTTGCTTGGACAGACTATAGTCACTCCGTGACAGCCGTCAATGGAGAAAGTAATGTCACTTTTTCTACTCCTGGTCATCGTCAGCCTGCTTCATTCCATCAGTTTTGTGAGACGAAAACGCGACTTTCTTCACTGTTAAGATATAGTCTGTCTAAGCAAAGAAGACCTTCAGGCAAGATGGGAAAATGACTCCAGTTCATCCAATATTGGTTCAAAAATTATAAATTTGGCCTCAAATTGTATATCAGAATGTCTCCTAAGATTTGAGACCAAATTTATAATTTTTGAACAAATATTGACCGAGGTAGAGTCATTCCCCTAAATATCTTGCCAGAATGTCTTCTTTGCTTGGACAGATATAACAGTGTTATTGCCGCGTTTAAAATAGTGGTGAAATCTGCTGACATGAAACGTACTTAAAAACTTGTTAACTGACGTTTGTTTGTTGACTGTTAATTTTGACATATTTGTGTCAATCCATCTCTTAAACAGTTGTAGCTTGTAGTTTACAACAGATAGTTCCTGTTTACTAGGAAAATTTAATGAAACATTTGTTGTATAGGTAGATGACTATTTTCAACTTTGTTGAGAATTATGAAATGTTTTGTGAGCAAAGTTGAGGCATCCCCTTCTCCCACTCAACTTGAAGTATAATTCATCATACAATTCGAGTTTCAATGCAATAAGAGAAATTAAATGTATACATTATGTAGAATGCAAATTGAAAGGGGCATTAGAATAAAAATACTCCTATTTAGTAGAGAAAATCTGGAAGTATGAAGTTTGAACAGTGGTTAATTTCTGTTGTTTTCAGTTTCAATGGAAATTATCATTGATTGTCTGTTGTATTACACTTCTATAATGTTTTTATTATATGATGATGATGATGTTTAGTATCAGTAGAGAAACATCTCTATATATAAAAGCGAAATGGCACTGACTGATTCATTCATTCATCACCAGAACTAAAAATCCACTGAACCGAATGCGTTCAAATTTGGCAGGCATGTTCAGTTGGACGTTTAGACGCGCGCTAAGAACGGATTTTAAAAACTTTTCAAGGATACGCCAAATATTTTAGTTTTTCTATAGTTTTTCAACGTTTTCTTCATTTTTTCGAGAACCAATCGGTAGAAAATGTTGATATTTGGTGGGCAGGTTCAGATAAGGTCTAGAAATGTTGTGTTAAAATATTTTTGCAATCCGTTCAAGATTACGCCAGTAATCAGGTTTTCAAAATTGTAGATGTGTTGCGGGTTGCATATCTTCCGCCTTGATACGACCAATCCTAACAGTAAATTCAATGGTTCAGCGAGATTTTAGATGAACTAATTTGGAAGGTCAAGTTTGAATCATTGAATCAAGATTCAAACTATATATACTTCTGATATACTTCACAAGGTTACGCTTAATATTAGCGTTTTACTATTTTTTTGTAATTTCGGAGTTTTTCTTAGATTTTCCTAGAACAAATTGGCAGAAAATGTTGAAATTAGGTGAACAGGCCCAGATCAGGTGTAGAAATGCTAAAATAAATTTCGAATCCCTTCTGAACGGAATTTGCAGGCGAGCGAAGCGAGCCTGTTTGACTCACTTACACTGCCTATACTGTCGGGGGTCCAGGGGGCGGAGCCCCCTGGCTAGGCGGAGAAGGCGAGCGAAGCGAGCCTGCCTGCTAGTTAAATATAAAGTAATCAAGTATACAAAAAAGTCAAGTAAGATGAATGAGAGGAACAGGAATAAAATATTGTAATTCAAATTATATTTATTTTATCAGCAATGATTACTTCTTTCAACTTAGAACAATCCATTACAAAGTCTGTTTATTAAAATAAATGAAATTATTGTTAGAATGTTGTTTGTAAATATTGTATTTTACTACTTTGTGGATAATTTTCTAGAAAAAATTTGTGATTTAAATGAATGAGGGGTGACAAACAAGTGATCTACTATCAATTCTCTTGTTTCTACCAGGAAGGCGTAAATTAGTATTAGTTAACCTTCTTCAGATAAAACTGCAGGAGACGCGAGGATTTCCTATTTGAGTCACAATAACAATAATGAAGTTTCCGGGAAAGTCTACAATAAGCCTTATTTATGAATGGAGGAAGGATATTGAGCAAGTAGTGAAAGAAACTAAAAGAGTGCTCTGACATAGAGTAAATATTCCAACAAATGAAGACAGAAAAGGATGGTTTTACAATGAAAGCATAATTTCAAACGCAATTCCAATATTGGAAGTTGTGTTCCGGTCGTTTGGGACGTCTGGTTCAGTTCAGTCTCTTGACTTTTCAAGAGCTTCCAGGAATCTCTTGTGCTTGTGTATAGTTGGCAGGGGTGACGTTCTGAAATAACAGAACTGGAGAAACACATAAAATCGGAATTTATAGATCCTCTTGTATTTTATCTAGACCTATACCTGGAGTTGGGCCCGGAGGGTGACCACATGTGGAGTGGATTTGACCATAGTTTAGTAATAATAGTTTTAGCTGTTCTTCTCAATTACATCACTATTGCTAATATTATTATTATTTTATGCGGTGAGAATAGAACTACATTATTCAACTTATAATATATTTTTCATATTATAGTCTCATCCATAGTCTCTCTGAATATATGAGTCTTATCACAGAAAAGGAAACATTTTATTTTTCTTTCTCTGCTTGGGTAAAGCAGAAAGTTTGTATACATGAGAGAATAAAACACATTTGGATTTGAATTTGTAGTTTATTTGTATGTCAGTTGAATGGTCTACAAACTTACTGAATTCAATCGAATTAACTGAATCCAATTTAGTTGATCACAGCTTTTCCTCTCAAAAAATAATCAATGAAATGAAATTTCCCATTTTATAACTGCTCTATAAACCTATATGACTTGTTTTAAATATTTAATAACAAAATATTGTGAAACTTCTCAAGCATTTAGTGAATTGTGATTAATATTCTATATTGTGAGTAATGTGAAAAGAATCCTATTGACTAGATCAATCTTTGCATACTATTTGCTCTTGGTATTCTGTATTATATTTTGTTATTTTTGGTACATTCTATAATTCGATTTATATTTTCAGTACCGTTATAGCATAGCTGTTTCTATCTGATGTTTTACTCCTTAAATCATTCTCATTTTTAGTGTATGAATAATTTACAATTGAATGAATTAGATAATTTTGAATAGAATAGTTTCCCTAAAACCTATTGCGATGATGCCATTGATATTGATACATGATATTTTAGTCAATCATCATTTTTGAAATTTTGTTATCATCAAAATTGAATTCTCTTGTGCAAACATCAAAATTCTGATTAGCTTTTTTGAGTCATCTCCAAAAATAGTTCAGTGTTGATGACATCAATTAAATATTTTATTAGACAATAATAAATTGAATGAAAACCAAGCAGATAAGTACAGCGCGATTCACTATCTGCTATGTGGAATGTATTATGTTGGTTATCAGTACAAGACAAACCCAATTAGACTGTAGTAACTACTTGAATACGTGAAATTTAAAATGTGTTGGAATAGAAAGTCTATATCACGTTTCAAAAAACATTAACCATTTACGACTCAATTGTCTTTAAGGCTTCTCATTAAAGACTTGGTTTCCTATTTTATGTCAGCTATTCAATAGCTTCTTCAAATAGAGAGTGATTATTTTTATGGCTTTCCAAACCCCTTCTTCTTGTGATGACGTTTGAATGCATTATCATGTTGAAAAAAATTATGAATAATCAACCAGTAAAGTTATTTAATCTGATTTTATCAAAAACAGGACTATCAATTTGCCACTGCTTGAACTCAAATCAAATAAAAATCTTATTTACTCCATAATTAATATACATTACTTGAAATTTTCATTTACTAATAATGCAATTTCATAAATAGGCATACTAGACTAAAATTTCGTTCACATGTAATAGGAATGAATTAAACTTTCTTATGAATGATATTTGCATTTCTATTTTATTCATTGTGATATCTCATAGCTATCTTGAGATTAAATTGGCAGTGTGTTATTAGGCTTTTGAATAACTTTCTCAGATAGTGAAATATCGTTTTAATATGTATAAAATTATGTTCAATTGTACGAGATTAATTTGTATATGTAAAAATTTATGATTTGGATTTCAGCTAGATTAAATATTAAATTTTACTCATCTTTCAGCGATAAACACTTCATCATTGGTTAAAACTTACTGTAGTTCATTTGGTGGTTTAAAGTTTGTCCACTTGTCTCATAAGTTATATATAAGAAAAAGTTAATTCACCTGAATGTAAATTTTGGAATTTTCTGAGATACTGTATGGTATTTTTACTCATAACTGATTTTTATGCTAATTTAAATAAAATATTACCACTTTAAAATATTAACTAGTTTCACTAGTACCTAGTGGTAGTAACAGTGGAAATTACACAATGAAAGCATTCAATGAATTTTTAATTCATTTGTTGTTGATAATCTTCGAGCCAATTAATAGCATTTTAAAAAATTATATTAATACTTTATAGAAGATTATGTTATGTTATATTTTCAATTTCTTCAATTATTCAACTCAAAAAATGGTGTAATGTTGGTGAGATGTTTTTGGTTGAAATATGATCCCCATAGTGATTCTAGTCATTCTATCGCGATATTACTAATTCATTATTGTTGGTTAAATCTCATAACAGACTGCTAGAGAGGTCAATCGATCCGCAATCAGTTTATTATTGAACTGGCAGTGTGAAAATATCAAGAACTATTTAGTCGATCGCGCCCAGCATCTTCGGTCCATTGTTCTGACTATTTTTTAAATTGATTGTTGACGCTTCAGTCATCAGCAAATATTCATCTCTTTTCAGCTATGTAAATCATTTTATTAGATAATTTTATTGACCTTTTCAATAATGACTGACTCATGAATATTGTTTTCGAAATTTTTAATTTAATTTTTTTCACATAAATGTCATTGTCTTCCGATTCTGATTTTAATATGACTTGTCGTTTTTTTGCAGGACCTGGAGTTCCACGGGGTGATGCGATTCTACTTCCAGGACTCGGGACAGAAGGTGGCCACCAAGTGCATCAGGGTGGCGTCTGACGCCACCGCCCAAGTGGTCATCGAAACACTCATCGAGAAATTCCGTCCAGACATGCGCATGCTGTCAATACCCGAATACGCTCTTTATGAGATACACGAAAATGGAGGTTAGTAAAACTACAGAGACCGTATAATCATTGTGTGGACATTGATTTGAACTACAGAGGCTGTATACTCATAGTTTGGTGTGAAAAGCTTTAAATATAAGTGTGCTGAAATCAAAAATTTTCCCGTCAGCCGCCATAAATTTGCAGAATACTCAAATTCTGTTGAGATTTAACAGTATAAAATACTATTGAATAAATGATATCAACTTTCCATATCAATTCAACATCACTACACTCTACTTCTCAAATATTAATAAAGTTTATTCCAAGTTTAACACATTGTTCTTCTTTAATAAAATTCCAAGTTCAATTATCCGAATTTTTGTTCATCCGAATTGATTTCGGTCCCAACTAGTTCGGATAATCGGCGTTCTGATGTACTGTAGAATAAACAGTATATTTGGAATATTTCCAAATTTGTCAAACATTTTCCAAGAGGAATTACATTAGAAATCAATTCTCTGACATAAAAATTGTCTCCCAACTTCTATTTAATTCGATAGAAAATTGCACTTGCAAAGCGGCAATCGGCATTGATCTGACTTTTCAATGTAAATCCTATGAGACTTGGCAAAAGTATGGCGGACTTAACAGAGCTGACGAATCAAAAGAGGAACAGTCACACTATGATTATACCAAGGAGGTGAATCTCCTTTAATTATACTGTCTTTGTAAGTAGAACTAGTATACACTAGTATAGGGTGTTTTTCTAAAGGTATAGAACTTTTAAATGTAATAAAACAACAATTTCTCACTAGATCGACTTCGAAATCACTTTATTCGAAGATAAAAAAGCGTTTTTTCTATGTGCAAATTGTGTGAGTGAAAATTGGAATCAAATTAATGAACATATAACTTTCTAGTATTCTCAATTCTCTATGACTATCTCATACTATGAGAACCTCGACTGGCTAGGGCGTAGTCTTATCTGGAGGATTTAATTTCTATTACTTTGACACAATTCTTGGCTGTATAGTGGGCAATGAATAACTGTAATTTTGTGGTAGATGTACTCAAATGATTCCAACCATCCACAGACACCTTCAGTGTCCTTAGAAGAAGTCATTGCTGTTATAGGTTTATTTGACAACACTGTAGTCTAAATTTTTCAAATATTTTTTGAAATTTTATTAACGAATGATTTATTCAAAGTAATAGTGTAGAAGAAAAACACAGTGTTGGAAATCTATTTTCTTTTGTTTGCAGCAAATGACCTACTTTTCACACTTGAATGAGAGACGAACATTCAATAATTGATTGATTGGAACAATAAGAACTAGAATACGATAATAAATAAACTTTTATTTGTTATTTGTTCTACTTTCAATTTCATTTGATTTGCCATTAATGTTTTGCTTTTTTTTACAGAGGAGAGAAGACTTGATAACGAAGAAAAACCACTACTAGTGCAATTAAATTGGCATAAAGATGATAGAGAGGGCCGCTTTCTACTTAGGAGAATTGATGATAAAACTAATGTGAGTATTTAAAAGATTTATTATAGTGAACATTGCCATTATTTCATCTCGATTGTCCTATATACGAGTAGTAGAATTATGGCACATTCTTCCCTATGTAGTGACAATCTGACAAAATTTAATAACTAGCTGTTTCTCTTTTTTGCTGAAGTGTGATCCCTACCTTGTATTCTAGTCATTCTATCGCTATATTACTAATTCATTATTGTTGGTCGACTCTAATAGACTGCTAGAGAGGTCAATTGATCCGCAATCAGTTTATTATTGAACTGACAGTGTGAAAATATCAACAACTATCTAGTCGATTGCCCCTAGCATCTTTGGTCCATTGTTTCTGACAAACTATTTTTCAAATTGATTGTTGACTCTTTAGTCATCAGCAAATATTCATCTCAGCTTTAAGAAACATTTCATTTGATAATTTTATTGACTTTTTCAATAATGAATGACTCATGAATATTGTTTTCCAACTTTTTAATTGAATTTTTTTCACATATATGTACTCTTAATATGATGAAAGGATCTGTAATTGTTCCATAATATTCTTGGTTCAATGTTAAAACAATAGGTAAAATAGAAAATATGTGTGAATGTATATGCCAAGTGACATACTAATCTGTTATCAATGTACATTAATCAGATTTTCATTTTTGTTGTGAATGTCTTAGATGAAAGGTCATGTCTGCTGTGACAGATAGTTATCCCCTTGAATATTGAATAAAAATGTTATTCACAATTTTCTATTCAACTATCATTTAATTCTACAAGCTTCTTTTCTATGAATTTCATGTTTGAATCCTGGATTGAGATTGAACCAATTCATTTCACGAGGAATTTATAGAATCAATTTACATTTATTCATATTTTTCCCCTGAAGAATATGGCTGTTACGCGCTTGTTGATGTTCAATAGAAATTTTATAATTTCAGTTCAATCAATAAGAAAGGCCTTCTGATTGGAAAATTAAGTAATTTAAAAATATTCTTGACGGATCATCATTGAGACTAATCTTATGTATTAATAAGGACTGAGTTCACCTCCATGTAACAAACTTTATATCAAACAAATCATGATTTGATAATATTATTTGAATTACTGTCTTTGAAATAAGTCTAAATGCAAATTTTCATTTCTCAGATGCCAGAAGGAACATTCCAAGAAGCTGGATCCAGTTTTCGTCGAAAGTTATCAAAAAGGGAAAAGAAGCAATTGAAGAAGCAAGAAAAACTGAATCGAATGAAAAGTACAGGAGGAATCAATAATGATGAAAATGATTCAGGGGTTGCTGAAAAACTATACACTGGTAATGCAATAGTTTTCACTGATTTTTATTACATTTTTCTTAATGTTAACAAATCATTTGAAAAATAATTCGTTTAATTTTCACAATTTCAATGTCAGGAATCTATAAACAAATTTTACTAACTCACTTAATCATCAAATTTCACTTTACCCTATTTACGATCACTTGAGACGGAATCTATATATTTTTTTGCATATGTTTGTTTGTTTGTTTGTTTATGAGGGTGAAGCCCACATAAGCTCATAGGCTTGTGCGTGGGTAATGAAATGGATGATAGATGACGACTACTTTTTAGGTAGTCGGGACCGACGGCTTATCGTCTCCTCCGAAAGACGGGGTGGTCGTATCTATGTGATTGTGCTGTGGTCAAAAATTGTTCTCCGCTTGGGATTCGAACCAGGGTCCACCTGGTTATCAGACCGGCGCTTTATCACTCCTCCAACGAGCCACCCAAAATGTGTGTAATGGTAGGTCTTCTCGTATACGAAACGGTTGGCCGCAGTCGAACAGCTGTAGCCAGTGATATATTTTGTCTTGAGCTATGATTGACTTCAGTTCGACTTGCCTTGTATTGTCTCAATACTATTGTCTTAAGCTTTGATTGTCTACAGCTGTTCAACTGCGGCCGACCATTTTGCATAGAAGAAGACCGACAATTACACGCATTTCCACGCAAAAAGTTTGTTTAATTCGTCTCAAGTGATCGTGAATCGGGTATAGGTATAGTCTGTCCCAGCAAGAAAGACATTTTCACAATCCTCTGGCAAGATGGAAAAATGACTTTGGCTCAGTCAATAGCCTAATGGTTCAAAAAATTATGAATTTGGTTTCAAGTTGTAGGAAACATTCTGATTTACAATTTGAGATCAATTTTTTTATTTTTTGAACCAATATTGACCAAGTTGGAGACATTTTTCACCTTGCCAGAATTTCAATGAAGAATGTCTTCTTTGCCAGGCCAGACTATTCAAAAATCCTACACTATAACTGTTTTGCATGACCACCAATTCATCAAAATCAAATAATCCTTTCAATAAAGAATTACTTTTTCAACAGATTCACTCTTTTCATTTTATCAGAAACTCTTTTCTTGTTAGAATCAGATTTCTTGATTACGAGAATTGAGGTTTAATTTTGAATTTCATCAATTATATTTAAGATTTTTCTTTCTTTTTTTGTAGTTCAAGACCGTTGTTTGCACATCTCTGTCTTTGAAACGTATCTGCACACATCGCAACTTGAACTTCGTTTCTTCCTCTTCATTGAAATTACATTACTAACAATATTATTATGTGTATAAAATAATCAAAATTTTCTTGTGACGCTTCTTCCTTCTCATTGAAATTACAGTATTAACAATATTATTATGTTTAAAAATAATCAAAATTTTCTTGTGACTTATTTTTATAATACAATAATCATTTGATTTTTTAAATAGGATTGAAACATCATGTAAAGGTTTACAAATATTAAGAATAATGGTTTGATGGAATGATGAACTGTTTTGGAATCTCGACTGATTTAACACTCCTATCTTCTCTCAGACTGAATGTATTGATTGAACTACAGTACTGTTGATCATTAAGTTTTTAATCAATATGAAATAATCGTCAATATATGAAAAACAGTTGAAATAATTAATATTTATTTGAAGAATTTTGGTATTAAGCTATTTTCTTTCATATAAGACCATCTCCTAGCAATTGTAATTTTTCAAAGTGGTTTTCATAGTACCATACAATTCCATAGCTCTTATGATAATATTATAATCATATTATGGATTATGATATAGTCTGTCTAAGTGAAGAAGGCATTCTGGCAAGTTGAAAAAAATGTTTCAAGCTTGATTAATATTTATTTAAAAACTATAAATTCGGTCTCAAATTGTAGGTAACTTTCTGTTCCACGATTTGATTCCAAATTTATAACTTTTGAATCAATGATGACCGACCTAGAGTCATTTTCCCATCTTTCCAGAATGTCTTCTCTGCTTGGATAGACTATACAAAGGGATTAGATGCAAAATATCTAATGTTATAGTCACTTTTCATCAAACAACAAAAATTAATGTTACATAAAAGGAAGATTCTTTCAAATATAAATCAGACTATTCAGTGTAAAAAAATTAACATTTTTGAAAATGATTTTTTATTTCAGCTAAACAGATAGATCTTTTCTTGTGTTTGAATATTGAAATATTTTTCAGTATTCCTTTGAATGGTATAGCTAACGCCAAAAAGTTAGGCGGTTTCGTCTGTATCTTGTACGTGATGTAATACACTAAGATCATCTAATGTTTCTTGATTTCAAAAACGTCATCTTTGCTTAGCTCATTGACAATTTTAATTAACAACTGTTGTAAAAAGGAGCAGACGAAACCGCCTAACTTGTTGGCGTCAGCCATATCACTTACTGAATTTTCATCAATTTATGTTCAGTAACTTATATCACTCATAAGTCATAATTTACCATATCACTTTTATTATGTCAATCAATATAAAAGAGTCATATTCTAATAAACCTCCGATAGGCTGTGTAATTAAGACAGATGAATGTAAGGCATGTAACTTATTTTACGTGAACCTAAAATATGATTATTTTAAATGCAAATTAAAACTATTTGTATTGCATTTTCTGTTTTTCATCAACTGACTTCTCCCTTGATGTAAAGCAACAGCTTGATTCACAATTTTTAAATGAAAAACCATAATAATGCCAATCATTATTAACAAGTACTCCATAAAGAACTGAAGATATTTATTGGTTTTCATCCAACTAGATAATATCCCTATTGTCGCAAATATGGCACTTTGCCAAGGAATGTGGAATATTTACTTGAAATGTCTTTCAATTACAGAACAAGGCTGAAATAATATTAGTTTATGATAGCTAGAAAAACAAACTGACTAACAAGGAATTTGTTCTAGTTTTCACAAACATGAATATTTTTCTAGAATATTGATAGTTAACGGCGACAAAGATTGAAATTCTTGGTTTAAAGTTTTTATCACCCCACCTTTTTGAATGGAATAGTTGGTTAAGCATTTGACAGTCAATGCTTCAGACAATATTATTTTGATGAAAAGTTACTTTTCAATATAGTAGAAAAATCCAGAATTATCTTACAATAATCTATTTTCACTTTCAATTCCTCATTACTAAATATTCATGTAGAATACAGAGGGAATTTATTGTATTGGAATACAGACGAAGATGAGAAGTCTTAATATGACTAAATAAGATAATATTCTGTTTGATGTCTTGTGGATATCAAAATACTTTTGACTATCTATATGATTTTTAGGCCTACTCAATTTTGTGAATAATAGAAGTTCATAAACAAAAATAAAATATTAAATAATTAATATTCCAAAAACATATTAGAATAAGACTTGAGTTGTCTCAACTCGATGTGAATCAACTAGAAAAGGAATCCATTTGAATTTTTTCTAAAGTGAGTAAGTTTTCTTTGAAATCTTCTACTCCAAATAACTAATTTCTTCACTGTCTTGAATTTTTTCGATCTCTTTTTTATATCATTGTAATGAGAGTTTTCACTTTGAATAATCACAATATCCACTCTCTTGTTTCCTTTTTCAACCAGTTATTGAACGAGAGTTTTCACTCGTAAAATAATTAATCCCTTATTAATTTTATATGATTGAAATATTCCAATCCTATTCTTTTTCCTTGTTTCCCTTTGCTTCCAGGTATTGAACGAGTTACATTTGAAAAATTATATTAATTTCACTAGATTGAAATATTCCTATCATATCCTTCATTCTTACATGATTATATTCTTATTTATCATCAATAAATCTTTTTAATTTTTATTGCAATACATACTTTATCCTAGCAACAATATTGTCTTGTGAGAAATGAATTGTTATTTATTTATTATTTTCTAAAAAAATTAATTAATTGATGATATAAATTTTTTACAGAACTTCCCGAAACGAGTTTCACGCGATCGATATCGAATCCAGAGGCGGTGATGCGTAGGCGCCGTCAGCAGATTTTGGAGCGAAAACTGCAGCAGTTCAGGAGCAAAGATGGCGGGCCCGATACGGGGGGCACCCTCAAGATCTATGGGGAGTCCCTGTGTCGAGATGTGCCCTACAAGACGCTGTTACTCAGTGTCCGTGACTCGGCCACTCAGGTGGTCAAGGAAATGCTCAACAAATACGGACTTGACCGCGAGGATCCCCACAATTATTGTCTTGTTCAGGTAAAGCATAGCTACCTTCAAGAAGGTCATGTCCTTGAAAATGGCAATAATGTATAGTAGGTAGACGTACGATTCCCAAGCGGCAGCTCGAGCTGTCCGGCTCTAACCATCACAACTCTATTCACATAACTATATTATAGTTGTTAACTTTGTTATTAATGATATTAATGTAAAATGAATCAATGAATAGTGAAATTCGCCCTTTTTAGGTAATTTTCAAGTAAATTCCACTATTTATTGATGTATTATACATTAGTAGCGCTAATAACACAGTCAAGATTCATAATATAGTTATGTGAATAGAATAGAGTTGTGATGGCTAGAGCCGGTCAGCTCCAGCAGCGCATTTAGTGCCGGGCAGCTCGAGATGCCGCTTGGGAATCGTACCTTGAGGGTCCACATCCAATGTCAGATCGTACTGACAGTTCGATCGTTCACAGCTGATCGTTCAACGATCGGCCTACCGGTTTACAGCTATTTTGGCCTGCCGGTTTCCCCAAGCACTTACAGTTTTTGACTGTCATATTCCGAACTGATTGTGAATGTGTATCCGTAGTGAGCCCATTTGAAAGCATTAGAATTATCATGAACCATTCGTTTCAACAGTTGCGTTTCATGTTTGCATTCTCACGTATGTTAATGAATATAAATCGATATCACAGTGACGTTTAGTATTTTCTATTCAAACACATGTTTTTCTCTCCTGAGAGGCATTCTCAAGTGAGTGAAGAGTGAAACATGTCTTTGTATAGGGCTACTATCAATTTATGTTGATGAATAAAAATTGAAATCATAGTACCCTTTTAGTGTTTTTAATTCAAACACAATATGTTTCGCTTTCCCAAGAGGAATTCTCAAGTGAATGGAGAGCGAAACATGTTTTTAAATTGGAATACTAAAAGGTATTGTAGTTTCAATGTTTATTTATCAACTTAAACGAATATCAGCCATAGACAAAAAGGAAATTGAGTGTTCTCTTCTATAGCTTGCACCCTTAGGTATCATACATATCCTGTCCCCGTTCCAGTACATTACTGGCTCTGGATGTTTACAAGCCACCGCCAACTGGTTCTGTCTCTCCATAGTTGTTCCTCCTTCACCTCCAGTGCGCTCCCCTGCGCGTGATTTCTCCTCTCACTCCGTCCTTCCATCTTTTCCTGGGTCTTCCTCTAGGTCGATTGCCTTCCATCTCCATCTCTTCCATTGTTCTCGGTACTCTTCCAGGATCTGAAGTGACTATATAAGTCTTATATTGTCTGTGTACCAGGATCCATTCTTTTGACGTGACCGTACCATGTTAGGGTACTCCTAGCGACTCTATCTCTTGAACTTTCCACACCTACTTCAGTTCTAATTTCCACATTCCTCACCCTGTCTTTTCTAGTTTTCCCCACTGTACTTCGTAAAACCCTCATTTCAACTGCTTGAATTCTGCTCCATTATCTCTCCGTCAAGTTCCATGTTTCTGCTCCATATGTTATTATCGGGAGGTAATATAGCTTGAATAATAACAACTTTGATTTTTTGGGTACCTTCCTATCCCATACCAAGTTTTTCACATACTGATAGAATTTTCCTCCTTTTTGCAGTGTATGTATGTATGTATGTCTGGCTCAACAGCCCATGAAGGGCCTAGGCCTACCAGCTGATTACCAGTTTCAAATTCACTCTACTATACAGCCCATCCAAGCCAAGAAGACACCCCGGCAAGACGGGAAAACGGCCCCAGCCCGGCCAATACCGGCTCAAAAGCCATAGTTCCCAATCAGAACTCACAGTCCCCGAACCAACACTGGCCGAGCCGAAGCCGCCCTCTCTACCCCGTCAGATCCCCCCTCCTCCCGGCCGGACAGACCATACAGAAAGCAAATGATCATCAACCAGGATAGAGGTAACGTGTGGTTAGCACGTTGATCCTCTCAACCATAAGCCAGTCTCTGCAACCAATTGGCGGCACAGAACACCTCTGAATAACATGCAGTTAATCAGTTAGAGTGTAATGCAACAATTACTATTCCTCCAGAGACGGGAAATGACTGACTGTCTTTACTAACGACAGCCAATCTCCCAAAGGAGGGAAAACTAATTAACTCCTTTTTGCAGTCTTTCGCTCAAAATAATTCTCTAAAATATCGTTGCCATCTGCACCATCAGTGTAATCCCTCTATAACTCTTGCATTGTCTCTTATTTCCTTTTTTAAACAGAACTATGATGTCTCCACATCCCCACTCATTTGGAATGCGTTTTGATTCCCATACAGTCTTGAGTATTATGTATGTTCAATGCAGACCAACCGGACCAGCAGCTTTTCGACATCATTTCGACTGTCACCTCGTCTGGACCTGGTGCCTTCCCAGTCTTCATTCTGCTAATTTTGCTTTCCACCTTCTCCTATGTTATGCTATTCACTTCTTCAATCATCTCTCTTTCCCCACTTCGTTCCCCTGCATAGTCCTTATTCAACAGATCTTAAAAGTATTCTTCCCTTACCTGTTCTATTCCATTGGGTTTGTCAGTGGTACTTCAATATTCTTTTTCAATTATTGTTGATACAGTTGAACATTTCCTTTTGTTCCTTATCATGCTATACAACATCTTTCTGTTCCCTTCCATCTTCTTCGTGAATTCCTCCCATGCTTTCTTCCTTTCCTCCTCCATTATTATTCTCATTTTTCTCTTCCTATTATATGCCTCCGTATCTTCTATATTTCTTGTTTCAAACCACTTTCTGAAGCTTACATTTTTACCTCTTACAGCCTTTTTAACCTTGTCATTCCAGCTTGCTTGTTTTTTCCCACTTGTCCTACCACATACCTTTTCTGCTGCTTCGACAAATGTTTTCTTGAAGTACACCCATTCTTCATTTACCTCTTGTCTCAGATCCGTAGGCACTTTCGAAGCTATTATTTTTTGGAATTCTCTTATTCCTGTTTCCCTCAATTTCCAGTCTCTTATTTTTTTATGCCTATCACTGTTTTCATCTTTTTCTATTTAGCTCTGAAATCACCAATCAAAAGTCTGTGATCACTATCCAGATTTATTCCAGGAATCACTTAAGCTTTGGTTACTTTTTCTCCCAATTCTTTTTCAGTGATAATATAGTCAATAACTGATTTTTGTGTTCCATCCCAGCCGTACCTTGTAATCATATGGCTTCTTTCTTTATCATGCAACCATTTATAATTCTTAGTCCATTCCTCCATTCCTTAGAAGGCTCCCAGTACTTACTCATAGCCCAATCTATTCTTCCCTACTTGTGCATTGAACTCTCCAATAATTACATTTACATCATTGATATTCTCTTCGATCTCTCCCTCAAATGCTTCTTTTCCTACATCCGTACAGCCTGTTTCTGGGGCGTAAACTTGCATAACTAGCAAATTTCTGACCATCGCTCAGTTTTATCGTTATTATTCTATCCGACACATAGTTCACTTCATCTATTGAACACTAACCATAATTGCAACTCCATTCCTAACTCTCTTTGCATTTCCACTTCAATACAATCTGTAACCATCCCTTAGTTCCATCTCTACTTTCCCCAGCTTCTCATTTTCAATTCCAAACACATCAAGTTCCCTGTCTTTCATTACCTCAATTGATTCTTCTATTTTTTTCATTCAAAGTCAATACGTTGAATGTTCCAAATCTAAGTTTTTGCTTGTCCTTTTTAAAATCCGTTTTTCCAGTCCCATTCCGAGGCTTGTTTAGGTTGTTGAAAGCTGTGTGATCTTCACTACCGGCTTGCTAGGGCTGCTGTTTGGAGTACTTCTTCGTCTGTCCCCTATCCATCGACCTGTCCGGCATGGGAGGCCCTACCAGTAGTTACACTACCGCCGGCAGGGTCTTTCCCTCTTTGGGTCATGGGGACGCGCAAGCCTCACCACCAACTACAAGATTTTGTACTCCCTAGATGTCCCCTCGGTATAGCCTTAGGTATCCCCACTATTAAAAGCATTACGCTGAATAATAATACGGCTTGCACCAAACTTAAGTCATTTTCTGGTATGTTTGTGTGTTTCGATATTTTCTGCTAATTACTATCCCAAACCAGTACAGAAAACAACAGGAATTTTACTGTAAACCTTTTTTTAGAAAATTTGATTATACCATGAAATTATTACTTGAAAAAGAGACCAATCAAGTCAACATTAATGATTTGTAAAAATGCTTTCATATGGGCAAACTGAACGTATAATGCAATTTTGCCATTTTATTAGACAGCGCCTTCTATTAAAGGAAGCTTAGGGTTAAGTGGTGATCGGTTTGATGTAGTTTTGAGTAGTTTTCGAATATTTAAAATCATTCTAATAGATTGCTGATCGACCACTTAGGTTAAATAAATTGAATTTTAAATGGTAGATAAATTCGGACTAGGCAGCGAGGAACTCCACGATTATTGTTTTGTTCATGTAAAGTGGCGAACTGTTTGTTGTTTTAAGTGGTTTTTGAATATCCAAAATCATTATAATACACTGAAGTGGCCAAGGAAATAATTTATTCAACTAATACGGACTATAGAGACTAATTATACATATACAGTCTTTATAAAGGTAAGATTCCCACGCGGCAGCTCAAGCCACGCCGATCGAGCTGCCGCGGCTCTAGCTGCGTTGCTGGAGCTGCCCGGCTCTAACAACTCTAATCACTTAACTATATTTCAAATGTTCATTTTGTAATTAGGGCTACTAATGTATAATAAATCAATTGATAGTGAAATTCACCCTTTCTAAGTAATTTTCTAGTAAATTTCAATATTTATTGATTTATTATGTATTGTTAGTAGCCATAATATCAAAGTGATCATGCTATAGTATAGTTATACTAAAATATGCTATAGTATAGTTATGTGAATAGAGTTGTGATGACCAGAGCAGCGCAGCTAGAGCCGCGCGGTTCGAGCTGTTGCTTCGGAATCATACCTTAATACGTAATAGATCTTTATATTGTTATTATCTTGTTCCGGTATAATGCTGAAAGTTCTGTAGATTGAAGTACTGTTTTTCTAGGGGACTAAAAAGCCAATAAGCAGCAACAAGTTGTACATGTGACAAAACATTGCTACAGATTTATAATATTTCGCATTGTTTTCACAAATATTAAATTATCAGTACTCATTGAGTTAGTTTGTGTTCTATTATGGTTCAATATTTATTAAGTTTAATTAATTTTCAATCTTTCCAACTTATTATTGTAGTGGATTGGTATGAATAATTTCTCATGTCAACATTCTAAATGTTTTTGTAATTTAGGAACAAAAATTTTTGTTTTCCACTGCAAGTGAATTTGGACTCTTATTCAATCCAAATTGGGCTGGAGGAATAGTAAGGGATTGAGCCTGTTTCTTCTCTCCTATATTACGTTTTTATGACAATATTGTAAATAAATAAATAAATAATGATAACAACAACTTGGCAATGACAGGAGTTTTATATAGATTTCTCTGGATTTTCGAATTATTATGATTTATTCCAGCGGTTTATTGATAAAAGCAAACTATAATAATCCTTTCCATTTTCAAATTTCAACTTATAAAATTTATTATAAAAAATATAACAAACTCGAGCTTAAATGATTCCCAATGAGGAATTACGCTCCCCACCAAGAAAACCATATGCATATTTTTTTATGTAGAATTATGTAATTATGGTAGAACCTTTTGAAATAGAAATCCTTTTATTTTTCACAGTAATTTTAAAATTTAGTTTTGTCCAGTCAATCCTTAGTGTATATCGGAAAGGGTGCTACTATTATATTTAACCATAGCTTCCTTTAATAGAAGGCTGTGCCCTAATAATATGGCAATGTCGCACCGTAGGAACAGTCTTTTCATATGAAAGCATTAAGTACAGATACAAATCATGCATCTTGACTTGGGCTTTCTCTCTTTGAGCAATATTTCCATGAAAAACGTTCATGAAACTCTTTGTATAGAATTCCTTTTGTGTTTTTTGTAATAGGTTGTGATAGAGATTAGCAAGAAAGATTAAGAATAGACAGTTATTTATTAAAATAGCTTATGATTTGTAGCAAGTCAAATGTGAGAACGCACTCAAGAAACACATCTATTAGAACAGCTGATTGGAAAATGATTTCAATGCTTTTAAATGGACCCAATTCCCTACTCTACATAGTTGTCAATTTTTAGGCCATGGCCTTCTATTAAAGGAAGCTATGATTTAACCCATAATTATAATGTTAACTATTCGCTCATTAATTATTTATTACAATTTGCTCATTATTCTCATTGATTGATTCATTGGATATAATAATGCACTTACTGTACTCTTCATTCTCATCTAGATTCATTTCTGAAGTCTCAATAAGAGACATAATTGTAATCTATTATCAGAGGATGTTACAGTTGTTTTGTGAAACATTCACATGAATAATCATTCTTATCGATATGAATGTGATCATGATTCAATGATTTCAATAGAAAAAGAACTCCCATTAATTTAACATTTGGTTCTTCCTGTAATGTATAGTCTGTCCAAGCAAAGAAGACATTCTGGCAAGATGGGAAATGACTCCAGCTCGGTCAACATTGGTTTAAAAATTATAAATTTGATCTCAAATTGTAGATCAGAATGTTTCCTAAAATTTGAGACCAAATTAATCATTTGTGAACCAAAATTGACCGAGCTGGAGTCATTCTCCAATCTTTCTAGAATGTCTTATTTGCTTGGACAGACTATATCAATTATTGTTGGCTTGCAGTAGCAGTAGTAATTCAGGAGAGGGAAATGGTTTTCATTCATATCTTGACTTTGCGTGAGTCATTGTGGTGTACTTTTCGAGTGCATTCATTGATTTAAATTGCTCAAGTTCAACTGTCAATGCCCTTTTGGTAATTGTTATGTCAATCAGCCAATTGCTCTAATTAAGAAACTTGGAGTCGAACATGCGTTAGTTTATTATTAGACTTTGTCAAACAATTATAACTGTTGTTCTATTAGAAAATTACCTCAATATTTTAAGTCTAATAAATAATCAGACAGGAAGATTTTTATTTTTATTTTTATAAAGCGTGTTAAATTCTTGTGCGTTTATGTTAATGAAATTAAGATAATCTTCTCTCTCCTTCTAACCCAAAATTAATAATCCCCAATTAATAATAATTATTAATAAATATCAACAAAATAGATCCACTTGTAATCAATTGATATGAATATTTGTGTTCAATAATCAAAATTGAATTACTACTACTATTATTGTTCAAGTATTTTTGTATAGTCACTCATAAGTAAAGTATATGAATTTGAAATACAGTACAAGCCTCTGGTTGAAATCTTGAATCTTAAAAAATTTGTGCAATATTAAATTGAAAATTATTAATTTAAACAGCACTAGGCTACATTCCTCAAAATTTACGTGGACTATAATTATATTTATTCCCTCAATGATATGTACCGATAAGAATTTTTCATGCGCCCCTTCTGGTAAGAATTTTTCATGCGCCCCTTCCTAATGTTCAAGGGTCTAGAAAAGTTGAATTTTCAGTATATTCACTTCAAAAAATACAATGAATATGTAGGAATTGCAAGTTTTATTTGAGTATAGTTCTATTTATACATGTACAAAGTGTTCGGAAAGTCACTGTGCAATTGAGTCACGGAAATGAAATGAATTGCTAAAGATCTCAAATCAATAATTATTTTGATATATCTCTTTACATAGGTACATCGTATTCATTATATGGATTGAAAATTTGATTTGTTTAAATGGCCTCCGTTCTAATCAATACAGCACTGCACTCGTTTCTTATTGTTTGCAATTCAATAATAGTGACTCCTGTAATGAATGCCGTTATCGCTCGTTTAGGTTGGTGGATGGTTTGGTCTATTGCTTTAAGGTAGCATTTTCAAGCGGCAGCTCGAAACGCCCGGCTCTAACAGCGCTGCACTAGCTGCCCTATAGCCATTACGATGGCTTGAGACGAGATAAACAAAAGCTCTGCATGTGTATGTGTGCGACTGGTGTGGCTTTGTTTATTGCGTAAACAAGTCACAGCAATGCCGAGATCCCGAATTTTGTTGTCGTTACTGTTACCAAAGCATTGACACAAAAACTTTTACTATAAATTGTTTGTTAATTTTAGGTTAATTCAGTCGAGAGGAAACCGAAACAAGCAATTTCTCAATGTGTATCTATAAAAAAGATTACTCAAAAATACTTATTCTGAATTGCCTACAACAAGATTCGAGACTTCGGCATTGCTGTGAATAGTTTATGTCGTGGCTAAAACGAAGCCACTCCAGTCGCACACATACACATGCAGAGCTTTTGTTTATCTCGTCTCAAGCCATCGTGAATGGACTATAGCTGAGCTGCTCTAGCCATCACAATAACTCTATTACATAACTAGATAATAAATGTTTTACGGTTCACTTTGATTTTACGGCAACAAATGTAAACCAATAAATGGGGAAACTCACTTGATCAGGAGCGACCTGAAAACTGACACCAGACCTGAGCCAGCCAGGTTACACGAATATTATTATTATTTACTTGAAAAGGGTGAATTTCGCTATTAATTGATTTATCATACATAGGTAGCTCTAGCAACAAAATGAACATTTATAAAGTAGTTATGCAAATAGAGTTGTGATGGCTAGAGCCGCGTGTCTCGAGCTGCCGCTTGGGAATGCTACCTTTACACAGCTTGTTTTGCTGCAATCTATTAATAATAATCGAAGGGCGTCAGATCCGTAGATCTCGCAAGCCACAAATTTTTGGAAAATATTTTTTCTCCAAAAACATTACGTAGGAAATGCATTGTTAGACGTCTTATTGGAATCGAACTGACAGCAATTGATTTTCAAGTATATTAATTTGACTATTGAATGCCACTTTAATTTCAGAACAATAACGTTCACTATTCACTTGAAATTTCAATGTTGGCCTTTCACCTAACGTTCATTTAATATTCCCTGTCATTTCACTTGGAGCACAGTGACTTCCCGAACACTCTTTAAAATTTATACAGTTTGCATTCGATCCGAGTTTTCATTGAATTTATTTGAATTTCGTTCAATCCTTGACTTGACTTTGGATAAACTCATAAGGCATGAACTTATTCCAATCTCTAATAATAATCTATCATATATTATCAATTGCAATTAATTTAAGGAAATCTTGTTATTTGCTTGGAGAAGAATTGAATAATAAAAATGTAGATACTTTGTAATGCTTAATGTTTCCAGAGCTTTGACACTAATATTATTTCATCAATAATTATTTCAACTATATTATCGTTTATTAATGTATTATGTTTGTAATGACATCACTATAGAAAATATACGCAGAGAATACAATATCACCAATATAACATCAATATATATTGAATATAATCAATATAGCACTAGTACAGTAACAAATAGAATAGGAATCGATGTCACTTAGATTGGAGTGTCTTTTTGTCTCTTTCCAAATTTTTGTTCGAACGAAATGTGTCTTTTGCTCAGGTGAACACAGCAATCGAAGCGACAGAGAACAAAGATCCGTCACCAGGAAGCAATACCAACACCATCAACAACCGGGAGTACATACTGGATGAAGATGAGTGTCCGCTGGCGATACTTATGAACCATCCGAATTCTAGAGGTGAGCTATAGAATAAAAGATTTTCCCCTTAGAAACCTTGGATTCTATTGAAAATCCAAAGTTTCTTCCTACCAAACATTGGATATTGCTGTATTTGGTCCCTAGTACGAACGCTAGTTGCTCTCTCTTTTATCCACATGAGCCTTCCAGCCCAATCTAGTACTCAGCAGTCATACTCAGGAACCAAAACATTAGATTTTATTGGAAATATACTCATTTACTTTCATCTATTTTCCCAAAAACAATCACATAGTTTTATTGAAATGGAGCTGTTTTTGGCTATCTATTGATTCTGCAAGCCTGTCAAACGAAGGTACAGAGGGTTTGAATTGCAATGCAATTGATCAATTTTTCAAATTCATTCTAAAAGGAGATTGAGCTCATCGATCTTCCTCTAATACTGCCGTTCGCTCATTTTTCATTAGATAGCAGAATAGACTAAACCAACATTTCATGGTTCCTATATCATTCTATATTACTGGAGGATTCAAGGATCCAGAGATTCAAAGATCCTCACACGTCAACCGAAATTTATTGAGTGTTCCAATACTTGTGACCTTTTCAAGACCCAGGAGTTTCTCCCCTATACTAGCCTACTAGCGAATGGAACGTTCATCACCTAGGTTGATTGCATCCTAACAGAGCCCTTCTCCTCTCCCCTAGTCTCTCGCAATCCAGTTTGATATGCTTTATTATACTTGGCAGACTTTTCAGACTGATTGCAACGCCTGCACATCCACCTTTCATTGCATTTGTTTGGAGATGTTTCCTTAGAGATCCATAGAAGCATTCTCAATGTTGATAGCCTCTACATGAGAATGCAATGAAACCTCCTGTGTTCCTGAAGCATTCATTTCAGATTGAGGAACCTGCCCTGATAAGGCAGATCATGATGGGTTTGAGGGCAATGCAATTATTGGAGTTGCCTTGGGGTTTTGTTTTGTTTGGTTTGAATTGTGGTTATCCATGTAGTTCATAACTCCTTTCAGTCGCCTCTCACGATCAAGCAGGGGTCCCATAAGCAAGCAAGGACTCGAAATACCCATGATAAGCTGTTATCACTGCTTCCCAGGACAAAACCCTACATATTTTTGAAATGGCATATGCTGCTGAATTGAGTTTTTTAATGAGAGTTTCAGCATGATATGACCATGATAGGCAACTGTCCATTGAAACTCCCAAGAAGTTGGTGCACCCAGATGGCAACAGCCGCCTATCCTCAATCTCAAACAGGTACTGGTTTGGATTTGCCACCCTTTGAATAGAAAACTCTATGAATGAAGTTTTGTCAATGTTCACCATCAATTTATTTTAACACCACCTTGATACCTCTTCAAGAACAGCATTTCCAATTAATTGAAGCTCTTCAGCACTTTCTGCAGAAAAAAGAAAATTGGCATCATCAGCAAACAGTACAGATTTGGCAGAGGGAACATTGGAGGAAAGGTCATTCATATATATTAAGAACAACAAGGGGCCTAGAATGGACCCTTGTGGCACTCCTTTCTTTGTTCATCAGTTCAGGATGCGACTTGAAATTCCTGTTGGTTATATTACCATCTGTATCATTGATCTCCACCACCTGGCTTCTTCCCCTCAAGTAAGATGAGACAAGGCTCAGAAAACTACCCTGGACACCATAATAAAACAACTTCCTTATCAGGATATCATGATCAAGGCTATCAAACGCTTTTGTGAGGTCCACAAAGAACCCCATAACCTTCTTACCCTGATCAAGGGAAGAGTAGATTTCATTCACAAAAGACTCTACTGCATCAACTGTATTTTTGTTTTGCTGGAAGCCAAACTGGCTTCTGGAAAGCAGTCCCTGGCCATGGAAGTGATTAGATAGTGCATCATGAATAGCCTTCTCCCAGACTTTTGAGAATGACACTAGATTGGCAATTGGTCTATACTTATCAAGATCACTCTTTGAACCCTTTTTGAAGATTGGTTTGATCTTGGCAACCTTGAAGCTTGATGGAAAAATACCAAGGTCACATGTACTAAGCAAATAAATAGTGGAATTAACTCTTATTTCCAAGTTAATTTCACTATTTATTTATTTATTTATTATACATTAGTAGCCCTTATAACAAAGTGAACATTTATAATATAAATAGTTATGTGAATAGAGTCGTGGTGGATAGACATTGGAGCTAGAGCCAGACAGCTCAGCGCAGATAAAGCTGTTGCTTGAGCTGTCGCTGGAGAATGATACCTTAAGGTTCACCTTATTAATAGTTTGAACAATGTTTTCTCTTCACGCGCATCAACTGTACTTGATCTTATATACTTATATGCGCTCAACTTTGATCAACTCTTTTACTCATCTCTGCATTTAAATCAGATGATAAACTCAGTTTTTCTCTGAAAAATGATACTTTATGAGCTGTTTCAGATGAACTGATTCAGATTGAGGCCAATAGTAATATCCATCCATTTGCAACATTAGTTATGGAGGATTCCGTGTCATTTGTGATGCATTTTGTGTGAGGTGAATATAAATGCCGGGTGTCATGTTTTAGTAATGTGGAATAGAAATTTGATGAATAATTGAGGAAGTAGTCATGGCACTGACAGATGAGTGATGAGACGCTTCACAACTTTGCTTTAAACCTCTTTCCTCTTGCTTCCTCTTCTTCTTTCCTCTCCTCTTCTTCCCTTTTCTCTCGTCCTGAACTGAATGTTTGATGTGACCCGCCTACATCTCTCTCCATATCCGCTACTGCGAGCTTATCCAATGATGTGAATAATTTGTCAAACTAATATAATCTCGGGTCCCTTGGATTGAATTGGGCACCTCGAGGGATATGTAGTTCACTTTAATTTGGACATTCTGCAATTTAATCAAAAGTACTTACATTCGTGACGTAATATTCTTCGAGGAAACGTGAAATATACGCATGGAAACTTACTATTCACTTGAAAACACGGTCTATTTGGAAACTTTAAAGCAAGCTTTCAGACTACTTGAAGATATTTTTTATGACCTTTATTAATCGAAGTAACCCACGATTACTTGAAGACACAATTCAATTAATAAAACTCGTATTTTTTCAACCACCAACAGTTGAATGAAATTTGTAGAGGAAAACGTTTTCATTATGAAAATTATTCAAATTAAAATTATTCCACTTGAACTTATTCTGTAAATTACTTTATAGGACCATGGTTTCAAATTATAATCCACTCAACAGTTGTATGTGTTGGTTATACTAAACCATGAACCTGTGAAGTAAGAATAGTGGAATTTATCATTTCGAGAAGATACATTAATAGTTTACTTGAATGAGGACACAATTTAGTTGTATAAGGGGAAAGTATCTCTTAAATAAAAATTCACACATATTTCCAAGTGAAACTATTCTTTATAAATTAGATATTTACTCTTGAATGACTATCAATAATACCTGTATGATGAATAAAGCGTATTTGAATAACTTACGTTTTAAATAAATAAAAAAAACTTTGAATAATACAAACTCAAGGAGGTTCCTCCTTCTATAAACTATATAACTATCGAATAAAATACTTTATACTTTATGAAGGGATGAAACTTACAAATGATAATATTTTTATCTTTATGAATCATTTTCATGTTTGAAGGGTGATGAAATAAATTTTCAACATTGTGCACTATTCTGTAATAGAAGAAGGATTAATGTTTTTCTAGATAAATTTTTAAGTAATAATTTTTATGACACTTCGAGCATCATAAGCACCGATAAGTTATGTAAAATTACATAAGCCTTATGCGAGATTCGTGAATTTTTAATGGAGTAAAAGCTTTGGTTTGTAAACATGATTACGTACTGGATCTTCTCACCGTTCATCCTCAAAACGTACAGACATACTTTATTCCCATCAGTTTACGCCTGGGGAGACTCCTTGTATTAAACTCTTTATACTAGATTGAATATAATCTTCTTCAAAAATCCTTTTACTGGAACAGACATGTTCGTAACTTGCAAAACATCATGCATTAAAAGGCCTGAAGCTGAATAATTTTAGAGGAAGATTCAGAGTATTTCTCTTTTAGATTTCAAGTAAACCTCATCTTCATCGAGGATCTTTTAACTGGAGCAGACATGCTACTAAATAACAAAAAAGCTTGCTTTAAAAAGTATTCGGCTGAATAATGTTCCCTTCAAGCCATGTAAACAAAGTGTTAGTGTGTTCACTCCTCACACTCTGTGAAGGTGTAAGTGTGTATAGTCTTTCCAAGCAAAGAAGACATTCCGGCAAGATGGGAAAATAAATCCAGCTCGATCAATATTGGTTCAAAAATTGTAAATTTGGTCTCAAATTGTAGATCATAATATTTCCTACAATATGAGACTAGATTTATAATTTTTGAACCAATATTGATCGAGCTGGAGTAATTTTCCCTTCTTGCCATAATGTCTTCTTTGCTTGGACAGACTATACACCCATCACCCTGTGAAGCGTGTGAGTGTGCATGCGTGCTTTCAGCCTTCACTTGCCATTATCTTTGTATAAATATGCGATGCCGGTGAATATCAAAATGTGGATGTTGCCTTTCATGGGTGAGGTGTTCTTAGAACCAGTGAGGGGGGGTGGTTGAGAAAGGTTAGGGGTGGGATCTTGGTACACAGTATTAATTAGTCCATTATTAATTACCCTTTGCAGTTTGGCTGTGAGCTCTTAAGACGCCTGTGTCGAAGATGGTTGGTTGTGATTATGATTATGACTGTGCTGATGATAATTATAATGATCTTGAGGATGATTTCGGCTATGTTGGTGCAGGTGATGCTTATGATTATGATTATGATGATGATGATGATGATGATGATGATTTAGATTATTTTGTCTGTGATGGTGATGATGAGGATGATGATGATGATGATGATGATGACGATGATGATCTTGTAGATGTTTTTGGGGTGATATAGATGATGATAATCTTGTAGATGTTTACTGCTGTGATGTAGATGATGATCATATTTTGGATGATTTTTGGCTCTACTGTAGTTGATAATGATGATGATGATGATGATGATGATGATGATGTTTATAATTACAAGAGCTTGTTGCTGATAGCATCTTCTTTGAATGCAGGCTCTTTGGTATTGAATACAGTCATCCATCCGATGAAATTATAGCAAGCTTGCTATTTTATAGCTAGTAATGCTGGTTATTGAATCAACCTCATCAGTGTCATGTAACTGAACTTGAAAAATATAAAATTAGTATCTAGTTGACATAGTGTTAATAATAAAGTTGCCAAATTGTAGATGGAATCAACCTGGGGTAAATCATGGCTTTTAGATAAACAAACCACTCTGTAAAAGATAACCCAATATTAGTCATAAATTGGGCGTGATCACACAGAAGGAATTTTTCGTCTCTGTGGCGTGATGAAGGGATATACAGTATTGAAAATGGTTTCACTTTCACTTTAATCGGATTCTATCTACCCACGCACAAGCTTAGAGCTCATGTGGGCATCATCAATGTGGAAAAATCATCAATATTTTTGCGGAAAGAGATATACAGTTTAGAAAGTGGACTATGTATGCTATATATACTATATATATAGTTTAGAAAGTGGACTCTATCCACCCAAGCGCAAGCCTAGAGCTCATGTGAACATCACCTATGTCGAAAAATTATCAACATTTTTGCGGAACTAATTAATGGACTTTTCCAATAGTCTAATAACCTTCATTCCACTTGAGTTATATTATCAGTATTATTGACTCAAAGTGAATGAAATAAAACTTAGAAGATAAACATGTTAGCTGAAAATAAAAAGGTACTATTTTGCCAGTGTAATAGAATCGGAAACAGCTTAATATCAGTGACATTATTTGATTATTATCAATATCAGGTCTTTTTCTCCACAATTTATCTTCTTGGTCCACAATATACCTTGTTACTGACATTCACGTTTGATTTATGAACATTCAAATTGTTTCAAGGAGTTCCCAGACCTCTGCTTTGTTGCTCCTGATGGTTTCTAATCAAGTTGATTGCTTCGCTATGACTTGAATGTGTTTCCCAAGAACAGTGAAGGTTATTAGATTATTGGCATAAGTTCACTAATTGCCACCGCAACTGTCGGGTGGTATAGTCTGTCCAAGCAAAGAAGATATTCTGGCAAGATGGGAACATGACTCCAGCTCCGTCAATATTGGTTTGAAAATTATAAATTTGGTTTCAAATTGTAGGAAACGTTCTGATCTACAATTTGAGACCAAATTGATCATTTTTGAACGCATATTGACCGAGCTGGAGTCATTTTCCCATCTTGCCAGAATGTCTTCATTGCTCGGACAGACTATACGAATGTTATTTGGGGAATAGAAGCTCTGTTTATTTGGATTTCCACACTATGTGCAGGAATGCTCCTGCCTGTAGTCCAACAGATATCAAACGGCTTCTTGCTGCTGGATACGTATCTTTTAAGTTTGTTTGTTTTTTATGAGGGTCAAGCCCACATGAGCTCATAGGCTTGTGCGTGGGTAATGATATGGATGATAGATGACGACTACTTTGAGGTAGTCGGGACCGACGGCTTATCGTCTCCTCCGAAAGACGGGGAGGATATCCTCAAAAATTGAAGCTTATTAAGGCCCTCATCCATCATAAGAAAACTGAGATGTTGTCAAATTTCACAAAAAAAAAAAAATTTATTATAAAAGCATACAGTACCAGGTTTCACATTTTACTAATGCATCTTCAGCTGTACTGGTGAATGAGGATAGAGAAAGACATTTTCAACCTTAGTTGAAACCTGGTACTGTATGCTTTTATAATAATTTTTTTTTTTGTGAAATTTGACAACATCTCAGTTTTCTTATTATGGAGAGATTTCACAATATCACCATCAGTTCTTCCAATTTCCTTATCCATCATTTTCATTTTAACATAATCCGATAATACGTAAAGTCTAAACTCGATTAGAAGAATCTTATGGTATAAGAATCTCCTACAGATAGGTCTTCGTCTCTTGAAGACTAAAGAGGTATAGTTGTTGAGGTTATTCATTCTTTTAAAAATCTGCTTGACTAAATATCATTAAGATTATTATACATGTCACTTGTTATTAGTTCACTTGAGTATACAACATATTATTAAGTATACATTTTACTTGACGTGTAGTTCACTTGAGTAAAGGAAATATTATTATTAAGTATACAATTTACTTGCTATTCTGTATATATGTACTTGCTTGAGTAAGTAAACTGCTTATCAAGTAAAATCTATACTCAATAATATTTAGCTGAAGAGGTGTTACTAAAGAGATTCCACTACTTCCAACTTGTGTTAAATTGATTATTATTGTGGTTTGAACAGAGGATAATTCGTTTAAACTAATTTTAATCTTGGATCAATTGGACGAAGTTTCAACGCAGATGATGCAGAAGGGACTTTGTTTATTCAGCTCTTATACGATTTACTATGGAATAGTTGGTCAGTATAAAATATTTTTTCTAAAATTAACTTTATCTATACTCCAAATTTCATTAATATAGCAGGGTTATGAAGAAAGTGGGATGATTTTGAAATGTCTTGAATTTCTATTGAATCAACAGACTAATAAAAATGCAAAGTTGATAAATATATAGTTGACTTAGAATTCATATTGTAAATTTGTGTTAGTTGACTATATCTTTGTGTTCTCATTATGAATAAATATCACTAGGCTACATCTTACTTTTGACACTATGTTAGAAGTCAAACAAACCTATAAATTTTCTGTTTTACAAACTTGGTCAATACTGGTTTAGAGAACAACTTCTTGTGTCGTTACTCACCTCGAACTAACGAATTTGTATTTTTGTGTGTATTCCTTTATTAAATTGATGTCCGTGAACTGTAAGCTCTGTTTGTTGATCAATTCCATCAGTTTTGTTTGTTTTATTGGCCAAACTCTTCCCATTTTGGTATGATCGATTGAAGCCTTGAACTTCGTCCTCGAACCTTGCGCTTGCTCCTGTATCTTGGCGTGCAACTGAGCAGTTCTCCCCATAATTGAACTCACGCTTCTCGCCGTCAATGCGCTCCCTCCATTATAAACAAAGTTCCCGCGCAATGTGTTTGAGCTCTCCATGGTTCGTACTCGACTTTTCCAACTCCATGCCACGAGAGAGGGAGCCGGTTTTTGAATGGCGCCAATATACTATTTCTAACTAGTAACTATTCCAACTATTTCTAACTAGTAACCTGCCTTCTTAGATACTACTTCCACCGCACGTGCTTTAATAATTTAGAAAAAACCGCGTCAAATTAGTATCGAACCCAGGGCACCTGCAGGAACTTCTCAACTCGGGGAGAGAGAAGAAGACACCAAAATTTTCGGTACCATCATCAACATCATCCTCACCACTACTTTTTACACAACCTCTGTAACCAGGTCGTCTTTTACATCCCAATTTTGCTATCACCATGATGGACTGGGGCATAAGAAGTATGTAGTATGTACAGTATATTGTTGCCTGTTTGTTTCTGTTTTATTTGTTAAGACGGCTATCTTGCACACATCTCCTATCCTGTTAGTGCCAAATTGTAGTGTGAAACCAGCTGATTAGATATACTATGAATGACGTTAAAATCATTGTAATAATTCCTTATTTTATTAAAATTCAATTTTATTCTGATGAAAAGTTGTCATTAACCACAAAATAAAGAAATTAATTGAAAAAAAATCAAGTTGTATTAAATATTATGTGTTTGATTAATATTTGTATCTTTCGGAAATAGATCATTGGTTGTACAATGGCATTTGAATGATGCAACCATAATTTGAATCAATTTGATTTTAAATTTTTAATCTCAAACATGAAATGAAACTGAATTTTTATGGGCACGTTTGAAGCCATTAATCACCACTCACTCAATCAAATTCAATTGATAAAAATTGGCAACTGAATTTCTAAAAGGATTCACCAATTTCATATACATCTCAACAAAACCATAAAATCCAAGGTTTGAATGAGAAACGTGGACAGAGGAACAGTATTTTATTGTACAGATGAAATATATTCTAGACAAATCATATCTTCTATTTTGAACATTCCTTCAGATCAATCAGAACCTTCATCCATTCATACACTGAGCCCTTATAGTGATTACTGTTTTCTTATACAGAAAATACTTTTTAAATTTCTTCTAACAGCAATGAAATACTGATTTTTTCAAAATAGATCAGTTTTCCTTCATAGAAAATTCTGAATGGAGCTTATGCACTGTTAAAAAAAAAGAGCTTAAGAGAATCTCTCTTGTTTCCAGGAACGAAACTGAAGAATTTCGTTCCTTTCTTTATTGTTTCCCACCTCGTGGATCATTAACTCATCATTAATCACTCTCATGTGGTCTGAGAAAAAGATACTGCTGAAAAAAATCAAACTTGCACAAGGAAAACAAGGTAAATGAGAATACAATAGCCAAGAAGATGAGAATTCCAAGGACTATTACTTTTGTTATCTTATTTCAAATAAAATTTAAGTACTCTATGGTCAGTACTCTATGCCCTATCTCCGCCTCAACAAAATATGAATTAATCCAGTATGGATGCTCGTTGCTCAAATTTTTTATAATATCTCTAATTTGAGTCAGCTGATGGTTCAACTAAACATTTTGTTGAACTACTATCTGCTACTGTATATTTTAAATGAATTTATAATAAGAGCCTCACTCAATTTCTTAATATTCGATTAATTCTCTCCAATTTTCCAATTAAAATAATACTTCAAATATTATATCATCTAATTAAAAAATGAATTTTGGCTCGAATCAAGCATGAATGTTATACAAGTTATTGTTTTTATGGGCACTGTTGCTAAAAACTTCCACGTGGTTGATGATTTAATCTCTAGAAGAATCATTTTGATATTTTCAATTGCATCAATTGAATGTTCACTCAGAAATATTTATTCAAATTGATAAGAGAATTCAATTCTTCTTTGAAATTGTTTGATCATTTATACCCAGCTTGGATTAGTTCTTTTATCAAATTCGTAGATAAAAACTCTGATCCAGTATTTCCTTAAGATACTCTCAAAAAATCAAATAACTCATTTACTTATTACATTTTCAGTTTTTTATTTTGTTGAGTTCACATAATTTTGAGTTTTCCATTCCACTCAGTTAAAGGAGTCACTCTCCAGGGTAATGATTGCCTTTTAATACCCCCTTCCAATCCCTCCATTGTTGGGGAAACTGTGATTTAAATCCTTGGGGTGCGGCAGATTTTACCTTAGGATTCCGCACTCCACTTCACCATTAACCGGATTTGCTCCATCCAAATCAACTCAGCAAACAAATACAGCGTTTGTTGAATGTTTTGCTTGGTAAACGAGTTGTTTCAGACCGCCGCTTCTGATTTGCCTTTCAGTTGTTTGGTAATAGGGCCGAATATGCATTCTCTCAGTCTTGCATCTTTGTAATGTACTGTATTATTCAAGTTACCCACTCAAACATCCTAGCTTTATCCCTAAACAGTGAGAATTATTCATGGAATTATTTCTAAGAAGAGAGAATGGATGAAAGTATGTCGAACATAAAAATAAACGATCATTGTAGCTATTTAGTTTATTTTTAGGTATTATCCCTGCAATTGAACATTCATTTGTATTAACGAATTCCATTAGTTTTATAAGATTGATAAGTGATGTCATCTTTATTTTGGAAATTGAAATATCTCCCAGTTATTCCAAGCTTACATGAATGTTCAAGCATTAAGTGATTGGTGAGTGCTGGTCTCAGTCACAACCTTCTATCATTGTAGTAAAATTATAGGGCGTTATGTGTCATTGAAATACATTATAATGTCCCCAATTATGCCATGTAAATGCCGATTTTCTCTGAGAATAAAAAAATGGAAATAAAACGATTGAAACTTGAGAAGTATTGTCAATCTCACTTGATTCCCTTTTAAAAATTTACAGTACCATTGTTTCATGTCCACTTACTTACACATCATCATCGACTGGATAATATGAATTTTGATCAATGTGACAAGTTGCACGTTATGTGTATGTTAACATTTGCCAAGCTTCTTTACCTCTATATTTTTAAACATTTTGCAGTTAATTATCTGAGAATTTGCTGATTAGGCTAACTGATAGCTTATTGGTTTTCCTATTTTTGCAATTACTTTTTTGAATTGAGTTATTAACTTATTTTTAGGGTATTGATTGAATTTCAAAGAAGCCTCCTCAGTTACTTGACATTTTATAATGCCAGGGCCTCATCCAATTTAAAACTTTATTCTCTTTATAAAGCAATTTTTCTCTCTGACTGAGCTTAGTCCTTTATTTTCGAGAGTTTTTCATTCAGGAGTCGTTATATTGAATTGAGCTCTATAACTGTTCATATTTGTAGAATGTGACAAAAGAAGTGGAAACTAAATTGAAATCGACTATCCCTTTTTTTATGTATTCGATAAAAGAGCAAAGGAACAAATAACCGTTCTCGTACCAAGGCTGACTGCAATTCGATTCGTTTTAATTGGAGACGATCTCGTTACATAGTTATCGGTTTTTGAAAATCTTTTCCAAAAGCGCAGCAATATTTGAACTGAGAATCGAACGGATTTTGCCAGTTACCCGCGCTTTTGTGGCGCCCTTTCATCCAGTTGAGCGCGGTAATGTGCACGATCGATTTTTTTCAATATCAAACAAAAATGTCTCAGTCTTCGTTTGGCGGGCTTTTTAAGTTTCGTTGGCGCGCGTTCTTTCTCTCTCTACTGGTCGGGAAAATATGGGGGTTACTTCTTGTTTTTCTTCGCTGTGGAAAATACGTCGAAAAATTCTGTCTAGTCTATTCCGGGAACGTACTTCACTCTTCTTTTTTCCTCGAACACTGGACTTTCATCTCGGTCTCCCACATTTCCTTTGTATAGTCAGTCCAAGCATAAAAGACATTCTGGCAAGATGGGAAAATGATTCTAACTCGGTCAGTATTGCTTAGAAAAATTATTAATTTGGTATCAAATTGTTGATCAGAATGTTTTCTACAATTTAAGACTAAATTTGTAATTTTCAAACCAATTTTCACCGAGCTGGAGTCAATTTTCCTATCTTGCCAGAATGTCTTCTTTGCTTGGACAGAATATAGCTTGAGATTGTGTGTGTTTGAGGGTTTTCGCCAGATTGCTCCAATAGCAATCTTTCGCGCCAAAACTGGGTTGAACACCCTTTCAACAAGTAGCACAAGTGGACATTGACATTTATTTTTTATGGAGATATCTTCATTCACGTTAGATAGTGAGCTAAATGTCAGTAGGTCGGTTTTTTAATGATGATTTTGACCTATCTTTGAAATATTCCTGGTAAACTATAGTATGTACTCAAAAAAATTCTTTTTCAATATTTTCACAATGAGAAGTGATCATTTATTGCATATATGATAGATAGTTAGATAGATAGATATTGAGAGATAGTAAATACTCCACTGTGGAATCTTGACTCCACTACAATTGATTTATTTCTAATTTTTGATGTAATTAATTCAATTAAACTTGAATATTTAACAATTCTTTCGTGATCTCCTTTGAACTTTCCTTCAGTTCCATTCCAGTGATCTGAAATGATATTCCTGAAATCAAATATCACATATTTGTCTAAATGAAGTGCAAGAAATTAAATTATTATGCTTATATTGAACTGTTATAACAAGATATCTATAACTTTTGATTATTATGAATGCTTTTGATTATTATGAATAATATTATTATTCTTTTTTGGTTTTGTTACTTTTGAAAGAAGTTCAAACCCATGATTTATCAGGATTTGCATTGATTGTCTGATTGTATTAGATAATAGATGAAAACGTTTGTAAATAAATTTATTCAAATTTGTAAAAAATTGAAATATTATCACATAGCTAAATCGATAGGTACAGTGCTTTAAAAATAACTTTCGGATTAATGAAACCTAATCTTATTCATAATATCATCATCCTATTGAGAAATTTCTCATCGCTTTCAAGAGGGTTGGACGGTATAAGTATCAATTTTACAAGGTGTAACTATTTCTGTGGCAGGAGAACTGATGTGTGCATGTCTGAGCCGTTCAGTGTGTAGTAATGGACTCTGTAACGGAAAGTTCCTGCCTCGCCAGTATGTGGTATATCAATTTTTCTTGTTATGAATAATTAATTTTTCCATCCTGGAGTTTTCTCGACGAGTGATAGGGAAGGATAGTGTGTCAGAGGAAAAAGGAATAAAATTGGAATGGTATGTTGAAAGAGAGAAAGAGAGGGGAGAGAGAGAGTGAGAATGTATCTTGATGGATCAGGACATTATTTATCATCACAGTATGGCGTTCCTTGCATGACACTCAGTATTCACATGGGGGTTGTTTTCATTTATGTGTCTTGTGTAATCGCAATGACTATTTGAAAACAATTTTGGCGACCTTTCCAAATAAATTGAAGGACAAATACGTGGTTTGATCGTTCAGTCTGGTAAATGGGATTCGTATGGTTATTGGAAAATGTGTAATTTCGGCCAAAATTATCTTCTATTCGTGCACGTGATATTGAAAAATTGTAAGGGGAATAAAGCTTTGTCTACTGAATTATTTTTGTGTGTCAGTATTTCTGATTCTGGGAAAACCATGAATACCCTGACACTCATGTTCTTTATGCATTTGTTCAAATCCATTTATCAATATATTCATCTATATCTATAAAAGCGAAATGGCACTTACTGACTGATTCATTCATTCATCACCAGAACTGAAAATCCACTAAACCGAATGTGTTCAAATTTGGCAGGCATGTCCAGTTGGACGTTTAGACGCGCGCTAAGAAAGGATTTTTGAAACTTCATAAGGATACGCCAAATATTTGAATTTTTCTATAGTTTTTCAGCGTTTTCTTATTTTTTCGAGAACCAATAGGTAGAAAATGTTGATATTTGGTGGGCAGGTTCAGATAAGGTCCAGAAATGACATGTTAAAATATTATTAAAATCCGTCCAAGAGAATGCCAGTAATCACTTTTTCAAAATTGTAAATGTATTGCGGGTTGCATATCTCCGCCTTGATACGACCAATCCCTACTGTAAATTCAATGGTTCAGCGAGATTATAGATGAACTTATTAGAAGATATGTATTGTATTAAGTTTCAAACTATGTCCGATATACTTCCCAAGGTTACGCTCGATATTAGCGTTTTACTATTTTGCCAAAAAATTGGCATAAAATGTTGAAATTTGGTAAACAGGTCCAGGTTAGGTCTAAAAATGTGTTCAGTGAATTCAACCTCTTCCGTACGGAATTTGCAAGCGAAGCGAGCCGGTTTGACTCACTTTCACTGCCGATACTGTCGGGGGTCCAGGGGGTGGAGCCCCCTGGCTAGGCGGAGAAGGCGAGCGAAGCGAGCCTGCCGGCTAGTGTAATAATAATAATTATGATTCACTGAGAATCTATTATTCTATAGCTGATTTCAAGTGCAACTGGTTTCAAAAATGTGATTTTTATTTGATGTAGTGTGACGATTGATATCTCAATTGATATAAAATTATGACAAAATCTCATTTATAAATTTATTCACTAGTCATCGTCATAATAATTATGTTTCTCTGAGAATCTTTATTATTCTAGGTATGAGAGAGTGCTAGGTTCAAAATTCAGTATATAATATGTTGTAGGGAGAGTAACCAGTGATATCTCAATCACAATCAAATCATGTAAAAAGTTTGAGTTATGTGATTACTATAAATGTAACCAATTGTCAATAAATACTGAATTAGTGAAAGTCAATCGCTTCTGTTTTGTAGATCATAACACAGTTCAATATTAAAACTTGATATTGCCTGTAACTTTATCTAAACAGTGGGCCAAGAACGTATCATTTTTTTTCAAGTTATTTTTTCTAGACTTCTGACTATTTTACTGAATACAATAGTGTTCATAATTTTTCCATTATAAAAAAGATTGAATTACTCGAATCCCTACTTCCTTGAATTTAACACCTCAACAGCAGACAGCTTAGCGTAGAGTGTAAAATTTATGTAGAAATGAAGTTGAATGAAGAGCTCAGTGACTTGTGCTATTAATATTGCAAAACCACACAACGATAATAGGAGTTGAAGGGCTATTAGTTATTCTAGTAATATTTTATCTATTTCCGGACCAATTTCCTCATGGAATATTCTGGGCTTCTACGCAGTTACAAGTTAAACCTTGCTCTTACTTCTTTTTTAAGTAAATTTTTTATATTTCAATGCCAATTTTAAACATTCTATGTACCGCTACTCCCAGTTTATATCATTATTACAGATAGTATGTACTATACTTCTACTAAATTAATAATTACTTCTTTTTTATTATAATCGAAATCAGTATACTATAATTTTACTAAAATATTCATTACTTCCGTAGATTGTAGCTCTCGCATAATTACAATTCGTAGTCTATACATCTGCTAAAACAGTTATCTTATTGATAACTTCTAAAATTTGTTGCTGTTGCATACATTTAATTTTTCATTCTTAGAATATTCTAGATGTTCTAGTGATTCTAGTGTAGTTATTAGTTATATTTCCGAATACGGTATTCTTTATTATTTTATTCTTCTAGTAGATGATTCATTTATCTAATAGATGTATTAGTGTAGCTACTCCTCCAAAATATTTTTCACCTATTTCAAAATAAGGGATTATAGTTTTTGGAAGTTAGGATTGTTTTATAATTCCCCTTGATTGCACTCTTCATGATTTTTCCTATTTATTAACATATTTGATCATATTATTTTATATTGCAATCATCATTCTGAATTTTATTTTTAAAATTTTAACAATTTAATTTTATTGTTGCAGGTAAGCTTCATTTTTTGGACTAGCAGTAAATCCATCAGTTTTGTTGTGAGTAGCTACTAATTTATAGTAATTTATTCAGATCCATTGATTAGTTAATTTTTCAAACTTGGAAATGGATTAAATTTTCCTTAGAAGTTCCTAGACTAGAAGTTGCATTGTTATTAATTGATCAATCAGATATTAACAATGCTAAGCAAGTCTTTTGATGAATGAGAATATGCTTGAAATAAAAAAATTGTATGCTTTTTCTCATCCCACTACTGAAAATCTATATCGATTCTCTAAAAATATAGAAGCTTTCGATTTTATAAGTGAATTCTATTTCAATTAACGGAAGATCTATTGAAACTCCAGGCTACAAATTATGGTTCGCGTGTTTCAATTCTTCAGCAACAAGTTGAGTAAAGTATCCTGACCCCTGATCTTTCCCCACACCATCTAGTCTAAAATAATACCCCAGTGTCGAAGCATGTAAGTGCCATGAAACAGCCATGTCGAACCATCTGAAAAAGCTTTCGCTTCCTTCCGATTGTGCATAGCACACAGCAGATGGCACAGAGCCAAACAGATCAACTAAGGAAGCAGTTTAAAGTTGAAAGTTGTTTACTAACTCAATTTCCCAGAACTTCGGCTGCAGCGGCTATTTGGTTTGCTTCATTCCTAGATCGCTACTTCAGGATTTCAAATCCTTGTCCGGTTGGGACTAGTATTTTTAGACGAAAATAATTGTTTCAGAATGGTTGGCGGATTTCTTTTAAATTTATCTATGAGCTGTACATAATTATTAATAAAGTAGTTTAACCATATTAGTTGAAACTCACTAAAAATTGGTCAACCATCAGTTGACTAATGAAACAGTTTATTATGCAATAAATGTATCAATTTAACCATGAATTAATTCATTTTTTAGTTAAACTGCGATTCATAATGGGGCCCAAAGAAGTTGATTTTCAAGTAAACATCATCATCACTCACTCATCATCACCTTTGCTTAAAACACTTGCTATCAAGTCGTAATTGTAACAATAAATAATAGTTGAATCTATGAAACCACTCGGTAGTGTAGTCATATTGTGTCTATTCATAATTATTATATTGTAGGGAGTTAAACCAATACCTACTAATACATAGTAGATGTATTAGTAGGTATTGGTTAAACCCTCTTTCTCCATATATTTTCTTTGTCCTCTTTCTCATTGCCAGTCTCGTGCAAACATATAAAAACTCAATTTTCTCAACTTAAAAAATAGATTGTCTTCTATTTTCTTATGTTTAATTTATTTCTGCTAGGACGTAATTTTTCCAAAAACTTTTTCAATTTATTCTTTTTAGAATTTCTTTGGATTCAGATAAATCAAGAATGGGGACTTTGGGCTATCTCTACAAAAATATTTCGATTTTTTTTTGTATCAAAAATATGAATTTATGAAGTAAACATTATGCAACCACAATAATGATTATTTTAATTTTGGGGAATTCTTATTAAATCTCATCAGTTTTTCATTCATTCATGTCTGGTGATAACACAAATGATCCCCCAAAATTTCGCTGTGCTTTTTAATTGAAGTCATCAAACGTCTGAGATTTTGCCATCCTAAGACATTCCATCTCCTTCTCAATTGATTAGAATCTTGTTCAAGAATGAGAGTATCAATTAACGTCATGAAGTTTTCAATGAAACTCACTCCCACTATTCATTCAGAAATCACTCACAAAATGTTCTATCGAGTCTATTTTTATGTCAGTTATAGTTATTGAACTGATGGAGTAGACCTGTTATGGAACCAAGGTCGAACCACCATTTTGAGTCGATGTCAATTAATAAAGTGTTTTGTCTGACTCAAAATCGTTGCGAAAAGTTTGGAGTGGTTTCGGTCGAGTGCTCTCAATCAGACATCGAATTTTCGCAATCCAATTTGTCTTGTGAGCTGTCACTGACCAAGAAATGGCAGCTTGGTGTTAATCATTGTCACGCCATTTTCTCAGAGGGTGGAGACCGTCTACAGAATGCATAGTACTCTGTGGTCGCTGAGACTAATTTCTTTCATCAGCAGAGAGTTTTCTTCCTTTTTCCAATAAAGGTGGATTATAGTGTCAGTTTCCACAGAAGAGTGCACTCTTATCAACCTTTGCAACTATTAAGGAGCCCAAACCAATAGAGTTACCATACCAACCATACCCAACCATATTAACCCAAAAGGGCTACCATTACCCAACCATAGAGTTACATGACCCTTTGGCATCTTACAATCTAATTAATTCGTAATTAAGAAACCAACCTTTGCAATTGAAAAGCTCAAACTAATCACTAAACATCATTGTGAGATTACCATCATCAATCGTTAGATGGCTTATTGTCAAATATAATTCCACAACCCATTAATTAATATTTAATAATTAATCAATATTTATAGTAATTATTGTTCTGTTTATAGCTTGATAGCTATAAAAAATATTTTTTTTTTGGCTGTATTATCTTGTTTGTATGGTCAAAATCTCATTGGATCTTGTTTTTGTACCTTTTTTTTTGTTGATGGAAATAAACTTGGATTTTTAAAAATTATTCCACTAGGAATCATTCCCAATTATGTAGTTTTGAGTGTAGGTTACACTTCCACATTCATTTCCTATGTAGACCAATATCAGATACCTATCGCTGTCAATAATCATCACAGGAATGAAAGGCATTCATAGGTTGTCAGGCTCGCTTCTGGAGGCTACGTTTATAATTATGCACATTTTATGTTTTATTTGTTAGATTATGGGGGCTCATGTTCATTTTTCATTCACACTCAATCTCCAAATAATCCAAAATAATTATAGAAAAAAAATAGAATGAGAAACTGTGCTAAGCTCATCTTCACACTTTAAATGGAAAAATATCGATAATTCTGATTCTGAATATCTATAACTTCAATGAAATTGGTTCAGTTTTTTAGCATTTTTGGAATCAATACGTGCAATTATAATTAATTATTAATTGAAATTTAATTTGATTTTTTATTATTATTATTCTCCATGAATAAATAAGTACACTCGTATTATTATTAGTGACTTTTTTATTTTAATATTAATATCCAGTTTTATGAGGAAGATCATACTGATATTGGACATTTTTTTATGTTTTTGGCGTTGTAAAAATGATCAATAGGCTAATTAATTATTTATCAATTTCAGTTCAAAGGCTTTCGTGTCCCTTACATAACTTCAACTATTGCATCCCATCGACGATTAGATTACATATTTTATTATGAATTTTTAATTATTTACTATTAATTTTACCCATTGATATGCAACTTATCAATCTCAACTCGTTAATTGAGTCACCATCCTCAATAAATAGTTACTCCTAGTTTCTGAAAAGCTCGCTTGTACATACATTATCGTGGTGTACCTGTCAGCCTCCAAGGCTTAATTAACGAGAGATCAAGACTCTAATCGAACAAAGACCAAGGGTTGTTTAGAATAGCTTGTTGATTTTGGCCTCCATCAAGAATTCTACGTATGGTACCAATTTGAACCCAAAGTCTGTTGCGTTCTTGGACATTTTAATCTAAATTGGAATAGAAGTTTTGTCTTTCCTTATTGTATTATTGTAATTAAATTGATAAATGGATCATTAAAAAGAGATGAGTCTACCTACAGGAGACTGTTCAGGAGTCTTATGAAAAATGCATGTGAAAAAGTGAGTGGGAAGAAGACTACTCCAATCCTACAGTAGGCCCTTGACTTTGATAGGGTATGTAGGTGATACGTTGGTGATAGAGAAAAAGGAAGAGTGTTAGGGGTAGAGAGAGTATTCTCTCAATTCGAGCCTCTTCCCTCAATAGGTGACATCGCTAGATTGAATCCACCCTAAAGGTCATTCCATTTCTGTAACCCTAGCCACCCCAATCTTTCACCACAGTTTATAGTATGTCCAAGCGAAGAATTTCTGACAACAAGGGAAAATGACTCCAGCTCGATCAATATTGGTTCAAAAATTATAAATTTGGTTTCAAATTGTAAAACAGTATGTTTCATACAATTTTAGACAAAATTTATAATTTTGACCCAATATTGTCCGAGCTGGAGTCATTTTCCCACCTTGCCAGAATGGCTTCTTTGCTTGGACTGACTACACATAGTGCTTTATCAAAAGTCTATCGGTGACAATTTATTGTGTCGTCACTTTGTTAGGTGATTGGAGAGATAAATTATTGTTTCCAGCTCGGGTTGCTGGATTAGGATACACATGTATCAGATTTATTTGTATCAGATTATTCCTATCTACATTTTTTTCTTCTTCCCTAACTTTTATGAAATTTAAGTCTAGCAATTTATTTAATAATACTCGTCTCACACACAAGTCTATATGACTCATGTGGGACTACACCTTTGTTGTCTTGTTTGTGCTCTTTATGAATGCTAAATTATATATTAGCCTACATCAGTTGATGATTGTATTTTTTATTCCTTTAGCGTTATATTTTAGTATCTATATCATGAAATTAAGTTGCTGTTGATAATTTTTTTGTTAATCAGTCATCAAAGCATGTATCATGTATCTGGGTGTGACAATAAATAATTTTTGAATTTGAGATTTGTTCAATATAAGGGCCTAAATTAGATTCGATTTTGCAAAGAGTCGTTTGATCATTTTTATAATCAAGTTTATTTTGTATTTTTCTATTTATTTTATATTTAGTTTGAAGCAATTGATAATTCTCAAAATAGTAATCTGCTATCAAACATTACTAATATCAGATGAATTTAATCAAATTCCATTTCTATTCTATTCAGTAACTTACTATCCCACTACTGCGTTGTCTATCTATGACGTCATTCTAGTGACGTCGCTATATTATTGGAGTGACGCAACGAGTGTGACGTATTTCCCGAAGCGTCGAGACGACTGAAGTTTCGAGATCGGTTTGGGGGAAGGGTTGTTGCGGGGGGGATCGATGCCCACAGGTTTGGCTGTCTGCTTAGCTGCTAGCAGCACTAATTTATTTACAGAGAATCGAGCGAGTGAATCCCATTCCTCTTTTATTCTCTCCTACTCTCACTTCTCTCTTTTCCCTTCTCTTTCCCCCTTTTCTCTCTTTTTCTCCCTCTCTTTCCCTCTTTTCTCTCTTTTCCTCCTCTTTTCTTTTCTCTCTTTTACCCTTTTCCAATCGTAAACCTTCAAGCTTAATGATTGTTGAAAGAAAAACTCAGATCCATTGAAGAATCAGTTTCTCATAAAATTTTTAGCATTTGTCTTCGAAAGGTTTAATGATGTCAATGAAAATTTTCACTCTAAATCTCTGGAAATAGCTTTGTATTTTATAGTTTGTCATAAAAGCATGAACGAAGTGATAAAATACCATCAGAATATCGATATTAGTTACAGAACATTAGATTTTGGAGAAATACTACTCAATATCTCAAATATTACAGAAATATCTCATTGTATTTTACAGATTTTGAAGTCAATTTCCGGATTAATAGTGATGACGAGAGATGAATTTGTAAAATAAATACGCATCGATGTAGAGCTTCTTTTTCATAAATTTATTTTCTTGCAAGAGTGTAGGGCATCAGTACTGTAGAGTGTAGACCTTCCAGTCATGTTCATTCAACTCTATTAATTTTCTTAAAATACTGCAAAATTAGAAACTTTTTCTCAACTTTCCACTTCAGAAACGTCTCCACTTGGAAGCCTATCGGACTTTGAGTGAAGAGGTTTCAACTTGAGTAGTTTTGTCACGTGGCAATCAGTAAAGTGTACGATCCTTGATGTTTATGATTTGATAAATGAGCTCGTATCGATAACAGTCTGCTCTATCAACTTTATTAACTATTTGGCCAAGATGTCCCAATTATTAATACAGTAAATAAATTTATTTGTTATAAGCTCATGCTCAAACAAACGATTTGCAATAAGTTGGGTTTACAAATACACGGAAATGTTACATTTTTCATAATAATAAACCAAATTATTAATCTAAAATGTATTTTATTTTAAATAAATTTTAAAGAACTAACAATTAAAATAGTCCTTATTAATTACCACAATATGTTACCAATCGTGACTGACGAACGTTTTTATTAGACTACAGATTATTTTAAGAATTAAATATTAAGCCTACTGATTTTATTATTAGAATAGAAACTTATTATTGACAAACAAAGAGGTCATTCAAACCGAAAAAATAGAGGGGAGTTCTGCCCAATGAGAATATAATTGAAGAACCAGTTAATGTTAAGGCAGCTTTTTTGTTTTCTCACTGGTATCTGCCATAAATGATGATTTTGATTGTACTCTGATCATGCTGATGCTGAATCAACCACTGATGAAACTTCAATTATTCTGCCTTTTCGTTGGGCAGGAGAGTCAGAGCCCTAACTGAATTCATTATCCAGTTCGAAATAATCGTATTTACTCAACCATCGGTTCACAACTCACTCTCAATCATATAGTCTGTCCAAGCAAAGAAGACATTCTGGCAAGATGGGAAAATGACTGCAGCTTAGTCAATATTGGTTCAAGAATTATAAATTTGGACTACAATTGTAGATCAGAATGTTTCCTAAACTTTGAGACCTAATTTATAATTTTTGAACCAATATTGACTGAGCTGGAGTTATTCCCCCATCTTGCCAGAATGTCTTCCTTGCTTGGACAGTTTATACCACCAACCATCGGACTTCGTGCTGGCACTCCATCTCTTATTCAAACTCCAGAAGTTGACCTCAATGCAACTCACAGCACCACAACGGAGCCCTTCAGAATCCTAACCTCTAACAACAGATGTTCGGGGTTTGATCACAATAAATTATACTCTGTTCACCGAGTGTTTGGAGCAAATTCTCTAAAATTAAATAACTTATTTCAGCTGTTATAATGATTATTTGCTGCTTGCTTGGATAGCGGTTTGCTGTTTGTTTGTTTTTTAGAAAGACTGGGTTACAATTTTTACAAAAAAATGTTGAAGGCAAACAGGACACAGGGAATTTCAACAATTGAAAGTTGCTAGAGACTTCAGTTGCAACTTGCAACTGTAATCAGTAATCAGCTAGGACTAGAGTTTCAGCTCTTATATACACTATCAGGAAAATTATCACAAATTATGAATATTATGAAAAATTATTCATAATCATGAAATTAGGAAACAGAGTAGTTTAGTTTGTGTTGAATTATTCTGGGAGTTGAACTACTAGGTGTTGATAATAGTCTTGCTTTCAAGTCTTGGAGAGGAAATAGGTTTTCTCGTGGAATTATAAATCATAGTATTATTCTCAGCGATTATTGTGTAGTTTTCCAGACCATGGTTTTTCGATCAGCTCAAAAATGGTTTCAACCTTTTTAAAAGATACTTTTCGTGTAGTTTGTCTCTTCAAATTGGTATTAATTCATAATTAGTTGTGATCTTATTCCTTGACAGATACCACATATTATTAACACATAAAAGTTTAAATTACCATACTGTATATATGGCATAATACTCCAGTCAAAGTATCATTACTAATCACTATGAAAATGCAATTCAGTTGTAGCCATTTCAGGATATATAATGCAGACTTTCGCGATGAAAATTTCAAGAACTCATCTCTAGTTTCAAGGAATTTTAGTGTAATACTCAACTGTAACGTACAATAATTTAATCTCGTCTATTCGCGCTTTGCGCACTTGAAGTTTACATTGCTTCACGTACTAGGGTCTTGAATAAGTGAGGGCTTGTTGTTTTAGCTTTTTAGTTTGAAGTGAGAAAGTTGAACTTTGAAGGAAAGTTTTTCATATGCTTGTAACACAAGCAAATTTATCTGTTCATTTTCACTTGTAAGAAAATTAAATTGGAATAACAATCTCCTAGGTTATTTGATAGATTATGAGCACTCTATAGCACCATAGAAATACAACAAGAAACAAATTATAATAAAAATGATTCTTTCAAGAAATATGTTTTCTAGAATTAGATTGTAATATTTTTACTGTAAAACAACAATTTTTTTGAACACCAATCTTCTTCAATTCCGTTTGCAGACCATAAAATTATGTGATCAAATTCGGTTTAATAAAAAAAACTTTGAATAGAATTGAAGATTTGCAAAATTCCCATATTCTAGTTGTCTAGCTAGACCTTGAGTCTAGAATCTAGACATATCGAAGGTGCAGTATTATTGTTCTCGGTGTTGAAACTGTACATTGGTCATTGTAAATCAGTTGATCAATTCAAGTTATTTCAATGGATGAGATTGATTGGGGGAATTTGATCGTCTTGGAGAAAAAAATAGGAAGGGATGCACAAACATTTTTATGGGAATCTCATTTCATAAGCTACTATCGGCCTTAATTTTGTAATTGATTTCTATAATAGTACGAGTATATCCATCTCAAACAGGTCTAGTACCTTGAGTTGCAGATACTCAATTGCCATTTCATTTTATTTTGTGAATGTTTTTAATCAGCCAATTGAACAATAATTTCAATTTAAGTTTTCAATTTGTTCAATATATCATATTCCCTTAGCATTTTAGTATATATTATTTGAAACTGAACTGTGAAATAGTAAAAAAATACTCATCTGAAAATATCAACTCATTTCAGAGTACACCATGACAAGAAATTGGTAAAATTTATCACTAAAGGGTTCATGAAAAAATCCTTATCGGAGAGCTACATCATTCTCCACTGTTGTCATTACAGGTGCATTTCAATAATGGCCGTTCCCCAGCTGTCTCATTATTTCCCACGTCAAAAGTTTGTTGTATGTGAAGGGAAAATAGGCAACGTCTTCTTGAGAAGCATGGAGTGGGTTGAGGAATATTGATTCCAATTACAACAATATCGGTGAAATCGAGTTTTCATCGCGTTTCCAATTTGGTTGCTGCTCGGTTTTGTGTGATCGTCTTCAGTGCTGGTTTCTAATTTCAAAGTTGTTATCGTTTTCTGTTGCGCTTCATTTGAGGAATGTTTGTTCAGATTCTCTAGCTGATCTGTGCTCCTCTTTTTCATTTTCGAAATTTATTGTGAATGTTACAATGGCTTCCTTCTAAGGTAAGCTATAGTCTGTCCAAGCAAAGAAGACCCTCTGGCAAGATGTGAGAATGACTCTAGCTCTGTCAATATTGGTTTAAAAATTATCAATTGTAGGAAACAATTTGATCTACTATTAAGACTACTTTTATAATTCTTGAACAAATATTGACCAAGCTGGAGTCATTTTACTATCTTGCCAGAGGCTCTTCTTTGCTTGGTCAGACTATATGAAGCTATGAAAGAAAGGAGCTCCAATGTTTACTGCTTATTCTTGAAGAGTGTTCTGGAAAATAAGTTTAATTCTCACTTTTATATTCACGGATCCCTGGTACAAAATTTGTTGAAATTGAAATAAGATGGAAGTGGTGTTCACTAGAAACTTTCAAGTATTAGCAATAATAATTGCCAATTTCAATCGTAGAAATGCTTCATTAGTTTCTTAGTCCGAGACAACAGCTGTATCAAGGCTACTTTTCTGTGTTTTTTACATTTTTTCCTAATGAATGTTGCTCAGGCAGTTTTGGACATGTATTTAACAAACATATTTAGTGAATCTTCATAATGCCAATATATTTTCAATTGATCAAATTAAAATCTTTTGGCGAAAAAAGTAAAGTATAGGCCTGTATAAATGAAAATTCATAACACCCTTATATAATTCATTTCAACCCATATATTGTGATATATACGGATGCTGTGATCTCTAATTTCCATTCATACATTATTAGTGGCCCTGAAAAACAGTGAACATCAGGCATTTAATTATTTGTAAGTTTCATGAATCCTAAACAATTCCAAAATACACCCCATTCACAGAGTTCTGCAACAAACATTCATACAAGCAAAACATCACTAATGATGAGAGTTTGTACCGCTTCCATACTTTCTCATTGGATTCCTTCTGCTGCTATAGTCTGTCCAAGCAAAGAAGACATTCTGCAAGATAAGTAAATGTCCCCAGCTCGGTCAATATTTGTTCAAAAATTAGAAATTTAGGCTCAATTTGTAGGCAACATTCTGATCTACAATTTGAGATAAAATGTATAATTTTTGAACCAATATTGACTGAACTTCAGTCATTTTCCCATCTTGTCAGGATATCTTCTTTGCTTGGGCAGACTATGTTTGTGGTGAATGTGTGCTTTTGACAAGAGATCGCGATGGGAGTGATGCCCGAAACCCAAGAACCGAGCCACATATCACTCGGATAGGATCCTATGTAGTACGTTTCCATTCAATTTTCTAAACGCGCTATTGAAAAGGTACGTTGAAATGGAATGTAATCTGGTGAAATACGTACCTACGTCATAGAATGTTATCAATCAACCTAAGCAATCTTGGTATTCTTGTACTATATTTATCAACCTTCTTTCATTCTACAATAGATCTGTTTAGCCTTCTTCCCCCTATCATGACATAACAATTGAATTATTTAATCAACCATATTTTTTTTGCTTCATTGCATAGGGAATAAAACTCTTGAATAAAAGTAAAAATAATAAAATGTTCAGGCAGGCTAATTCAGGTAAATCAAATATGCGAGCCTGCAAGACGGAATAAAAGTAATTCAGTGATCAAACTTTTGAACAAACAGAAGTGTTGAAAATTTGTGAGAAAATGGATTGTTAGCGTTGCGTTGAAATTTGCACAGTTTTATTCAATTGTGCCTGTGATCCTTCACGACTTCTTTAGAATAAGAATTCTAAAATATTTGAAGATTCCATGCAGAAACAATACTTGCTTAATTGCTTAAAACAACATAGCATTTCTGGTTTTATGATATTGATAAATGGCTTTTTAATATTTTAATCTCTTACTTGATAGTACCTATTTACACTATTATTCAATCTATTAGTATCTTTTTCTTGGAAGAAGAGGTAAATAAATCGTGTAGATAAAGGACTTTAGAATATTCACTTTTATAAAATATTAATTTTCCTGTAGTTCCAAACTTGTACAAACTGCAATCGTATTATTTTCATAAATAACGTTTCCAAAAATACCAGTGTAATTGCAGTAAATATTCTTTTTATAAAATTGTAAATTAATTATTGCTGAATTCAACCCATTGACCATATCACAACGACGTCAGTACGGTGAGAATGGATACAAAATTCTAAAAATACGTTTGAAATGGCTTCCCCAATTCGCTACTGCGTAAAACAATTGTTCCTCAACAACACCCATTCATTGATTAGATCACTATCACGTCACTAGGATGAAGGATGAATGAATGAATGCGTAAATTGATTGAAAATCGATAGTTATGTGCACTATTTATTACCAAATATTTCATGATGCTTATCTGTAAATAGATGGTTGGTTAAATATTGTTCCGACCGACGTGTTGATTACGTCACATCATACAATTCATCATGGAATGACGTTGGATCTACTCCATTAATAGACCATGAATAGGCGGATTAAGTTAATGCTACCGAACTGCATATAGAACACCAATACGTAGGTGCATTGTTATATGGGGGTGGATATACGTATGAGTTAATTGTGTCATATGTGTTGCCGAATATATTCATCATGATCATCAACATCAATCATCATCATCATCCATAATCATGATGTAGTCTACTCGAGTTTGAATTGATGAATAAAATGAAAAAATCAAATACCCCTTTTTAAAACTTTAAAAGTATTATTTTTTTATTTTATTTATAAATTATTTTAAATGGCCCCAAGTTTAAAGTTTAATTTTAGATTTTGAATATATCGTGCTCTTGTTGAGATATGAGACTCCATGAATTAGAATTGGATAATTCAATGATGGAATACAGTACAAAGTTTCACCTTGCTTGAGCATACCTGTACGTTTTTCTATCATCCACATAATGTAAACACGATTTGGAATATATGGTGCTTTCGTTGAGATATGGGGCCTGTTCCATGATGAACTAGAATTGGATAATTCATGGAAGAAATACAAAATACCTTGCTTTTGTATATTTGTACATTTTTACTTGTGATCCATTCGTTTAAGCCCTAGCTGCCTTCGCTCGAGTTTACATTAATTTATTGTCACTGGAATTATTCTTCTGTTAGGTTGGGGATACATTCTAAATGCATCCCGACACATAGACCCTGTAGTGGAATGCTACATGATAGTTTAGTAAAGTAGTATAAGAATAAAAAATTCATCATATTGATATTGTAATAATGGTTAAATGTTTTAACAGACCTCTGGACATGGGTTACTTGACAGAGGAAGTTTTTGCGTTTTATATTGTTCTTTTAACTAATATTTGTTTCTCTCTTTGTTGCAGGTGAGTTATTGAGTCGATTGGTATGCATTTTTTATTTTAAATTCGTTATATGGTAATGTATCATCAGAGCGAACGAGCAGGAACGAAAGCGAATCTTGCATTTAAATTGAATGGGAAATTCGTATTTGTTACTGCTTGTTTGCTGACCGTAGTAAGTTGTTTTTTTTTTTATTTTAAATGTTAATTACAGTACCCTTTTTAATTATTTTCGTTTCGACTATTTATAGTCATTTTCAAATGCAAATTGAAAAAACTTGAACATTTGAAATGAAAAAAAAACAGTGATAAAAGTAGCCCTTTTTGTATTTTGTAAGGCAATAGAATTTGCATGGCTTATTCGGTGGGTCAAGTATAATCCTCACGCCTATTTTATTTGATCGATTTGTCTTTTTTGATTAATTCCTGGCTAGAATTGATTTAATTAAAACTTTGAAAGTTATGACTAAACAGGCAAGCCTTTTTCTAAAAATACTTACAGGGTATATTTTAAATTATTAAGTGATATGCTATTTTCACATTGAACTGAATTTTGCTATTTCCCACTTCTGTTTCTCATCAATTCACATTCTCTTTTTTTAATTTTCTGTAATAAAATTAATGAACTAGAATTGAATCTTGTGCATTAGTTGGATGATGATTATATTAATTTTCTCGAACTCATTCTGGATTGAAGTTGTAAGCTTATCTTAGACGTTGTTATATGTTGCCTGAGTATTCATGGAAAAAATTCAATTTCTTTATTCCGAATAATAAACACTGTACAAAATAAAATCAGAGTCACTGACTTAAGCCAACAATATCAATTTCATTAAACGAATTGTTGAATGAAACAAATTTTCAACTAGATAGATAGGAATAGATTATTTATTTCAGATAAATACGGTTGTGATAGGCTACCAAAATGTATCGCGTACTCGTATAAGTACTCATTAATTTTCACAGAATATTCTATGAAATTGATCTATTAAGCTGCACAACCAAACAAAATTGTGTGCACGAATTAATCCATCATACTTGTAGCAGCATCTCTAATGAATATTAATTTCCAAAGCATGAAATTCTAAAATTTTTAACATACGGAACTACTGTATTTCGTTACATAATTTCTCCATCACACATTGTGAGCTTGTAACATTTCAAATGAAGATGTTATCCAATTTTTTTAATGTGAGCAATGAATGATAAAATATGGTTTGTGTTAGCTTTAAAGTCCTCTAATTTGATAACGTAACGATGGTAGCCAATGTTTTAATGTGAGCTATGAATGATATATGGTTTGTGTTAGTTGTAAAGTCCTCTAATTTGATAACATAACGGTTGAAAGCTTTTGGGCGTAATTATTGTGGTGGGAGGAGGTGATTCATTTGTATCGATTGAGTCCACTTGCACTAAGTGCGGTCTCTCCACTGTAAAAAGCAGGAAACCTGAGTTCGCTCTGCCCTGAGTCCCAAGTGAGTTCTGCACACGTATGCTTCTTCGTGATGGCTGAACGGGGTTTTATTTGTTGTTTTTATCGTTATTTCTCTCCCGTGACAACGTTGATGCTTTCAAAAACGGCCATTAAATTTGTTACTTACTATACGTAGGTCTGGTCTTGGGATCGTTTTACTGGATATGCGAATATTAAAAGTAGGCCTGCTCTTCATTTATATTTCTCTTGAAGCCATATTATCTTGGTCATATTATATCCCTTACATGCCTTAACAAAATTAAGTTGTGGGTCTTAAGTACTTCATATCAAGTGATTCAAAGTTCAAAAATAAGCCTGGAGAATGCCGAAAGTCAGTGAGAACGTTGAAAAACTTTGAGTGAGTAAAGCTAACCGTGAAAAAATTGTTTAATCATCCATCGAATCAATCATTTTTCTTGAATATCTGGGAATCAGCTTATTGTCATGAGAATTTAGCTGTTGGGCAATTATTGTAATAACATTGTATGATGAAAATATAACTATTCTTCTCACTGACATGTTGATTATTCAATGAGCATCAGTTTGTCTACCACTGGCGGCTCATGCCTAGTTGGAGAAAAGCAGGTGAAGTGCTGTACAGTAAAAGATATGGCACTTTTGTCTCAACGACAAAAGCACAATGCTCACTGAACCACTGCTCTATGGCAACTGAAATTGCATTTTGTGGTCTTGAGATTGCCGTGCTCCCCTTCCTCACGGTTGCTTACTGTGCTCAAACAAAAACCTTCAGGTATTTCTGTCGCTCTCTGTATTAGTAATCCCTGTACTGCCAGGTATTATTCTATCGCTCCCTGTAAGTGGGGTGATAAAATCAGCGAGCATATTATATAAGTATGTAATCTCTGTTCGCTGAATACAATGAATGATAAGCGGGATGGAACCAATAACCGAAGCAGTGATGGCCAAACTGAAGTCATCTAGATAATTGCAATTTTACGTATCTGAGGATGTTGTTTTAGATATTTATGTGATTTATTTGTTATGTGTTATTTAGATAATTGACTGTATTGAGGAGTCCTCAATCGATGTCAAATAGAAATCCGAATCGATGTCAAATAATTTAGGATTCAAATAGGAATCCCATCATACTCTTTGCTCAGGATTAGACTAACAGGAGTTCGAGCGAGGTACGCCCCAATCAAATTACGACCCAATAAAAATGTCAGACGATAGAACTTCCGAACGCAGCCAGAAGTTTTGGAAACGTAGCCAAAATACGCTGTCATGCGTGAACCAATAAATTGATACGGTTCAAACATCAATAGAGGACACGTTTCAGCATTGCAAATAGAATCTGTGATCGAGATTGGTTTCATTGTTGTAGCGAACACCGAACAGCATGAAATTTGTAGTGACAAGTGAATAGAGGAGATGTATACGCGTAGATTGAGATTATTTAGTGCGATGGCATGGAAGAAGGCGGAAGAAGAAGAAGAAGAAGAAGAAGAAGAAGAAGAAGAAGAAGAAGAAGAAGAAGAAGAAGAAGAAGAAGAAGAAGAAGAAGAAGAAGATGATGATGATGATGATGATGATGATGATGATGATGATGATGATGATGATGATGATGATGATGATGATGATGATGATGATGATGATGATGATGATGATGATGATGATGATGATGATGATGATGATGATGATGATGATGATGATGATGATGATGATGATGATGATGATGATGAAGAAGAAGATGATGATGATGATGATGATGATGATGATGATAATGATGATAATGATGATGAAGAAGAAGAAGAAGAAGAAAACCGAGAATATGATGAAAAAGCAGAAGAAGAAAAACGAGAAGATGATGAAAAAGCAGAAGAAGAAAAGAAGAAGAAGATGATGATACTGATCGAGTAGGAGAAAAATTAGCAAAGAAATCAAGAAAGGCTAATGATTTTTGAGATTATAGTAGGTGAGGTGTTGAAAAGATGTTAGAAGATGGGAAGATAAGAACAATAAAAAGTAGAACAATTTGGTAGAAGAGAAGAATGTGATGATGGAACTGAGGGAGGAGGGAGTTTGTAATGAGGTGAATGAAGAAGAAGATGAGTGACAGAAGGAAGAATACACAAGAGAGAGAAGTTGAAAAAGGAGAAACGTAGGAATGGAGTAGAAGGGAAAAGAGTTGGAAAAAGCGAGGAAAGATTAAGGAAGATAAGAATGAAATGGATTAGGAAAAACAGAGCAGAGGTATAGTTGAAGAGTTATAAAGCAGGTAAAGGAGGTGGAAGAGGAGAAGAGAAGAGAAGAGGAGTAGGAGAAGGATTTTGAGAATGAATTTTTGGGGATGAAATGGGAGAGACAAACCAAGAACAGAAGATGGAGGAGTTAACAGGTTATGATGAGGTAGAAGAAGGGGAAGAAGAGGAAGAAGAGGAGCAGGAAGAAAGACAAGGAAGAAGAGATTGTCGTTATCGGAATGAGCACAGTAGAGCGGGCAATAACAATATCCAGATTTACATTTCGCCCTACCTTTGTATTCAAATCCATTTGAACTTAGCATTTTTATTTGCTCCTGTATTAGTAACTTCCATTCTTTCGTCGCGTCTACTTTGGAAATATCTTATTCCTTTCTTTATCGATTTCAAATGGCTGTCTTCATGAACTGGGACAGTTGTACCTATAGTTTCACTGGGCTCATTTTAAGAATGTTTGTGATCGTCCAGCTTTGATTTGAAATGGATTAATCATAACATACTAGTATTCATTTACATACACCGATCAATTTTCCAACTTTTGTAGAAAGTTGAACCCAATTGTTTACTGTGGTACTGGAAGGGTTCTTGTTGCCTTCGTGCCGCTTCTCAAACGCTATTCATCTACTACAAGTTTTTTCCAGTTTTAAGTTTTTTCCAGAAGATTAATGGCAATCGATGAATCCAAAACTTTTCTATATCAATTCTCCAAGGATTGTTCATGTTCACATAATCATTTTATAACGATCCAGAGGAAAAACAAACAGGCTTAAACCCTTTCTATATCTTCCCTAATTTTTAATTAGAATATTGTCCAAAATAATAGCTTTTTGAATTTCAAATGTTGGCACAAAAATCAATGCTATTTTCCACTGTTAAAAAACTAATTGCTTTTGTGATTATGATTTATTGATGCATGATTATGCCCTGAGATTAATCTGATAATTCAGCCCAGAATTGAGCTATTGGTCCCCGTTTGTTGCTGTAGCGGTTGAAATTCGTGTGCAACGAGCCTCGAATAGGCCCAGCTCTCTCATTCAAACTTGAAATTTGCGATTAGAACTTGATTCTCGGAGAAGGCTATCCCCATCCAACCGTCATACAGATAACTTATAACGATCTATATACCTATAATAACAGATAACCTATATCTGTTGACAACTTATCCAAGTGAAATTCATCAAAGTTGCATCAAGAAGTTTCCATAGGCCCACGAAACGTTCTTGTATAGCTGATGGAACATGGAAGTCTTGATATAGATATAGGTATAGCTGTTGCCAAAATGTTGAGGGGTTTCATAGTTGATGTAACCTACTTACAACTGATGTAGACCATCCATTGTCTCTTGATTCCAAAACATCATCGAGGTATAGCTTAATTACAACTCCAATTGAGAACATCGGCTGTTGGAGCGCACAAGGAGCTAACTGAACAAATTATTTTTACAAACAATACCTCACGGATACTAGAACACGTATTCTAGTATCCGTGCAAAACTCCCTAACTTTATGGCACCAGCTATCCAATACTATTGATCATGTTATCCTAGAATAACCTCTTTATGTGTGAAGCTCCTCTTTTGATCTAATTTTTACGAAGTCACGGTTACACCTGAGCTAGTTTATTTTACGATTACAAATTTTGTATTCACAGTGAATGAGAGTTCCTTATCCAAATTCGATAAGTGTAAATGTGGCTTTGAAGAGTGTTCAAAGTTAATCATCAGAAGTGGTAGAAACGGTGAAAGGGTTATTATTTGTTCCCAATTACTGTTTAAAATTATTCAATCTAATAGTTCTATTATTGTTACGCCCATAATAATGGTCGTTAATACGTTGTTATCATCATTATCATTACATCCATTATTAAGAAATTTTTATTGATTAAAAATTAATTAGGTTTTGAGGAGAGAAAAAAAAGTTGCACATCAAACATAAATGTACGAATAATGTCTAGTTACTGCACCTGAGTAGATACATGAAAGAGTATCCACAAAACAACCTTGAACTTGGCAAAAACGTGGGTAACTCAAGTGAATCTCCAGTGAAAAACGACCATACACTTGTCATTTGTCCAAATGAGGTGAGAAGAGTGCTTCTCGGAGGGTTCTTTGGTTGTTATGTGAGCTAAGTGCGGCTGGACACGTTGCAAAAGCCAGACCTAGTGAAACATGCAAAATAGTAGAGCACATCTGCTTTTCTTGCCGAAGAAAGTACTCTGGGGACACCTACACAGTACACACCTTTCTTCAATTCAGCTTACTTTTTCTTCTTTCTTCTCTTATCTGATTATTCTCTTTTCTCCTCCACCTTATTTCTCTTGACATCTGCTGCTCCTCTTTTTTCTTCTTTCCTATTCGCTCCCCTTCACTTTTCCGTGCAACCATGATTTTCTTATTTTATTTACATTGTTGAGAAATTGGAAAAAGTAGGAATATCTCCTGTCTCAAAGTCTCCTTGCAATTCATCTATACTTCTACTATCCATATGCTTTCTTCATGCGCCTTCTCTTGATTCGTCATCTGTCTTCACGTCCTAGTTTAAATCTATCTTAATCTTATCCATCTTCTAATACTCTTTATCTTATATTCTCCTTGATTTTTGTCCATTTTCATTCCACCACTCTTATCCACTTTCATTTCTTCCACTCATTATCCCTTCATCTGGTTTCCATCTGCCTCCCTCCATGCTTTTTTCTCTCGTAAATCACTTCACCTTATTCTCATTTATTTTCTATTTTATCCATTCCTTGTGTCTTTCTCGGCCCACCTCTTATTCCCCCCTATTGGTGAATTATTCTCCCCATTTCATTTTTCCTCAGCTTTACAATATGACATTAATTCCTCCTCCCACTCACTCATCTTCTTCGCCGTCTTTCCCGCCTCTTACGTAGTTTTTTTCAATTTCATTTTCTTCTTGTTCACATCCCTTTATTTCGCTTCCTCTGGTTCCTTTTCCATCTTTTACTTCTGTTCACTCTTTCCTCTCACTCTGTCCTAGTAATTTTCTTTTCCTCCATCTTCGTCATACAAGTAGCTCTCGAGAGTTTGCCGGCAGAACCAGGTGGGAGTCAGTGCTGTGTACAAGTAGGTGAATAGGTGAGTGTGGCAAGCCTGAAGGGCACTTAGCGCCTCTCAAAAACCGTCGCTGACAAGCCAATAGAACGAGGGAAGACTACCACAAGTATTCTTCCTCCTTTCCCTTTCCCTTTCCCTTCTTCACCCCTTCTTCTTTATTTCTTCTCACCTTCTTCTCTTCTCCTTACCTTTTTCTTTCTTTCTCCGCCTTTTGTGGTTTATGTACTAGATCCACCTTCGCACCGATTAAAACAATCTGATAAAGTTGAAAATATATTTCCAGTATATCTTCTTCATCTTCCAGTCTTCTTCCCTTCTCCATCTTTTCTGGTTTCTGTCCTAGATCCTTTTTCTCACCCACTATAACAATCTGATAAGCTGAAAAGTTATTTTCAGTAGCCCCTGTGAAAAGTGCAAGTGGCGCTAAATTAGCAAGTGATTTTGTACAGCTCTAACAAGCTGTCAATTATTGCAACTGTCGAACTTTTGTTTGCAGTTTTATTGGAGAGGTTCCACGTTAAATTGGATTATTTGCGTTCTTGCTTCTTCCAAATAAGTGTACTTATTATAAAAAATAATAATAATAATAATGAATAACCACAGTATATCTTTCTAACTTTTCAGCCTAATAGAAAAGAAAAGGGTTCTCTTTTAATTTAGGATAGATGTTTATAATATATAGACTGATTATACAGTCTCTGTTGTTTATACAGCTTATACACTATACAGTCTCTATAATGAACTGTTTTTTACATAGCAATTGTTGGAGATCAGTCACCCACATGTAGATTTAACTCTATTCTGTAGACAGGAATATTGTAAACTGTTTTCGAAGTGATAAAATGTGAAAATTCTCGTGTACTTTGAAGACTAGCATATAATAAAGCAACTGTTGCTTAACATGAACAATAACTTCACAATTGAATCACTGTTCTTTTATGCATTTGCCTGTTGTTCACTATGTAGTGTCCAAAACTCGATAAAACAATGTTGACTAACTCCAATACTTGAATTACTAGACTACTACATTGATTACTTCTAATCGATTATGAACTCGATTATGTAAAGGTCATACAAGACGCTAGTTATGGTGATTACATGGAGGGTTGATTGAAAACAGGAAAATATTTCCCAAGCTTAACATCGTTATAAACTTGATCTTTTCCGCCTCAGTGAAAGAAAGGCCAACGTAACGTATCGTACTTTCACAATATTGCTTGGTGCATACTTATCCTTGTTTATCTTTCCATTCATTAAACAAAATAATCTTGTTTCTTCTCCTCCTCCTCCTCCTCTTCTTCTTCTTTTTCCCTTCTTCTTCTTCTTTTTCTTTTTCTTTATTTATTTTTCCCCCACATTCTTCTTCTTCTTCTTCTTCTTCTTGTTCATCGAATATTCTTCATCTCTAATTTTCCTGGAGTAGTCTATTTCTTCGGAATGAATTCTAGATGTCTTATTTATTCTTGTAGCTCATCATTCCCGTTTATTAGTTCCTTCCGTACCTATTTCTTCCATTTTTCATGACTTCTTCGGAGTGATTTCACTAGTCTATTAGATTAGTCAACTTCTCATTTATTATGCGGCATAGCTGAATACATTTCTACTTTTCTTCGCCTTCGTTTACAACATTCATTTTTCTCTCTTTATCATAGTTCATTCAAGAAATAACTGCTCGCCTTTAAAAAAGAGACGCATTTCAATCCGACGCTATTTACAAAACTCTAATGAGGTGGACCAACTTTAGAGGAAGATTTGCAAGCAGCATTTTCCTTCTTTGGCTATTCTTGGCCGTCCCTAACTCGTTTTCTGGATTCACGTTTTTGAGTGCTGTGAACGGAAGTGATTGACTGAATTCGAGGCTTCATTTCCCCTTCACTGATTCGATTTTGTTGCTTTGTCTAGGACTAACGTGAGAGGCTACTTGATTTTCTTCCTAGATCACAAAATCTAGAATTTATTTCAAATCATTTTTACTGTGCTTGTATTTTGTGTCTAAATCATGATATCATGATACAAATTGTATGATGTGGTCGCTTATTTATTTATCAACTATTGGCTTATCCCAATGCAGAATTTTAGATTTATTATTCAGTTGAGTTATTCCATTGAAAAATTTGGAGACATAACACAGTCTGGGGCAGTATATGCGAGTAATTAGAGAAAATGGAAGAATTATCAGATATTGCAGTATACCAACTGCTGGATAATTATTAATTAGAATATCTAGTGGTTACGTCACTCGGTCGGCAACCGAGTGGTACTGGGTTCGATTCCCGGTCCGGGCACAGTTTTTGAACAGTTTTATTCAATGGATCTTGCTTGCTATTTTGTACATTGGTCAATATTTGTAGTTGCAGAAGTCCTTTGTCTATTTATATAGCAATATATAGTGATTCTAATTAATAATTATTAATTAGAGAAAAAATGAATTAAATACTTTTTAGTTTTGAGTTGATTTTATTCGATTATATTTTTATTCAGTACAATGTACGCATACGCATTACTTTTCCTTTAAAGGCTCTGTGATTTTGAAAAATGTGAATCCATATCCATTCTATAGGCCTATTTACTTTTTAAGTGCTTTTTTATAACATTATAACTGTCATTTGTGATTGTAATACCAGTTTCAGGTTTTGTTAATTATAATAACTTTTTCTTGTTCTCAATCTATTCTGTAACATTCTAATTTTGTTCCAAATTTTAATTGTTTTTGGATAAGTTGTATGATTTTAGTTCTATTTTATCTACTATGGCCTCCAAAGCTTATGTGTAAGTCCGGAAAACGTGAAACGTGAAATTCTCTTCTCCAGAGATAGAAGTCCAACAATGTTCAAATCTATTTTTCCTTTGCCTGAAGCTACTTGAACAATTTTCAAATTAAATACAAGAAGCTATCAATTCGTTTTTCTCATAGAATCAGTTGTATCTCACTCATTATCATGATTTTTCTTGATTCCTTTCCCAAGATACATCAGTTTGGTACAGGATAATTTTATTTTTCCGATCTTTAGGTTTTATTAACATAATAAATTTATTGTTTATTCTCATTAATTTCTCTCCCAACCAGAATAAATGCATTGATAGGAATGTAAATTATAAACAAAAGTAATTTTTAAAGTTGATCCCGATTCCATGTTTCTGATTTAGGTTCAGCTTCTAGCTTGCAATATGCTGTCTTAATTAGAGTTGTTTTCTGACAACTTCATGTTGATTATTCATAACTCAGTAATTCGATTCCAAAGGGCGGATTATAATTCTCAGCTCTCCAGCATTCATCAAGTCAAGGTATGAGAAACTACTAGACAGTCATCTTTATTAGTATAGTCTGTCCAAGCAAAGAAGACATTCAGGCAAGATTGAAAATGACTCCAGCTCGATCAATATTGGTTCAAAAAATTATAAACTCGGTCTCAAATTGCTGAGAAGAATGTTTTCTAGAATTGAAACCAAATTGATAATTTTTGATCCCACATTGACCGAGCTGGGGTCATATTACCATCTTGCTAGAATGTCTTCTTTGCTTGGGCAGACCATACCCTGCTCCTCGTCCCTTGCTAATCATACATAGTCTGATGTTGCAGGTTGGAATAATATTACTTTCCTAGTTGATGAGCAAAGTTCTGAAACTAGCTGCAACTGTTTATAGTTTATTAGTTTAGTTTGTGTAGCCTTGCTAAGAATGTTGAAACTGATGTGAGTGACAAATTGAATAGGAAAGGTTGAAGTCTCTCTTTGTCTCGCTCTCTGCATATTTCTACATTTTTTTCTCTATCCATCTCTCACTATCCTTCATTTTCCTTTCCCCTTTCTCCTGCTTATTCCATCTCTTTCTGCGAATCTACACTCCAATCAATCTCTTGTCGTCTTCTTACGCTCAAGTTTGTCTATTTGGACTCTTCTTGAGTTTGTCCCTCTCTCTCTCTCTTTTCTCTCTGCGAGAAAGTTGAAATTTGTACAGGAGATAATATTTAACTTGGATTAATATTAATGAGATTTTTTCACGAAATACAAGGCTGGTAACGAGATTGCTTCATATAGGTAAAATTCGAGGAACTCCAACTTTTTTCGCTAACTCTCTACTAGAATATTCTTAAATCTGGAAGATCGGTATTTTCTTTCTGAGGTGGCTGAAGATATTAAATATATCTTTTTAATATGGGTATTCATACTCTATTTTTGAGACTTTTTACTAGCTACTTTTCGATTGCAAATTTTATGTATTTATGTTCATAATTGCATTTCAAAGTGAAATTCATACAAAATAATGCACTTATTACTTTCCAATTAGTTTCACATTTAGTGTAATTTGTGAACATTTATTTATAGTTAATTAGTGCTATTCATGCAGTTCGTCGTGAATCATAAAATCTAACACACTTTTGTTTCAAAATTATTATTCGTTGATTTAAAATTCTTCAATATCAAGCTCAATTTTTTTTGTTAAGAACATGCATAGACATATTCTTTTTATTCTTATGTTCAGATTAGTACAATAAAGAGTATCGTAGGCCTATGTATTAAATTTGTAATTGAGGCCTACTACTGCAATTATAATTGAATGAAATTCAAGTCAACTTTTTTGTATTTATTAGTACATAATTTTGCTGCAACTGAAGCATATGTCAGTTCGCTGCAACTTGCATTCGATAATGCCTCTAATAAATCATATTATCCACCAATAAATACATGAGAAGGGTATATGGATCTTATCTTATTATAAGAGTATTGTAAATATAATGTATGGATCTGATCTTGTGTGTAGAAAGAAATACTCGTGAACATGCAAACATTTTTAGTTCTCTAATACTTATTTAGCTGCAGGCTATCAGAATGTTATTTGATGGTAAAAATACCATTTCGCATCACATTGACTCATCATTATATTATGTGGAGTCACCTCCCATGCGATTCATTCTATTATTCATTCCGGGCTCAATTGACTAATTGTATGAAATTACAATGTTCCAGTAGTAACCGCTTAAAACACACCCTCTGGCGCATATGTCAGGTATTTTTCAATAATTCAGTTATCAATGTGAAGTCAGTAAAATCAGGTCACCATATCTAAACCAGTATCATTGTCAGTTTGAAAATTGTCATTTATCAGTGTAATATTCGACCAAATATGATTTATTCTCTGTTCGAATGAATATGAGAAACAAATCTCAATGAACCTGAACAAATTATTGGTTATTCCTTGTTTATAATGTTTCTTGTGGCACCAGTTTATTAATAAATCATACTTTATGGATGTATAGTCTGTCTAAGCAAAGAAGACCCTCTGGCAATATGAGGAAATGACTCCAGCTCAATCAATATTGGTTCAAAAATTATTGATTTGGTTTCAATCGTAGGAAACATTCTGATCTACAATTTGAGACCAGGTCAATTTATTTCAAATACATTGACCGAGCTGGAGTCATTTTCTCATCTTGCCAGAGGGTCTTCTTTGCTTGGACAGACTATAACTATCACACACCCACTTTCTTTCATTTTTATTTCTCTTTTGAATGCGTGAGAGATAGAGAGAGAAATTTTGTTTGAGTTTTGAATTTGAAAATATGATTATTCGAATGCTGAGGGGTGAAATCACCAATTATCATGCGATAATGAGAATGTGCAACGCCAAGAGGAAAACTCGTGTTGATATTTATCGATAATTCGAAGCATGAATAGCTCATTATTACAATTCTGATTAACATTCATTTCCGTACAATGCTTCCAAATCAGAATGTTGAATTACATTATCGAATCATTTTTCATTTGTATTTCCATGAAATAAGCGCTACCCAGTGAGGAGGAATTCGTTGTACATTTATTCATGTTCAATGTTATTAGGAATTATTCCATACTTTTATTTCATCGGAATCTCCTTTCCAGCTCTCTAATCAATATTGAATTATTTTCCTTTTGGATTCAGCTTTATTCCGCAGAAATAAGCTCTGTAAACGTCATTTGTTCATACTGTATATGAATTAGGAAAAATGATACAGGAATCAGTAAACGTGATTTGGTCATATAGAACCAGGAAAAATGATACTGGAATCAGTAAACGTGATTTGTTTATAAATGAATCAGGAAAAATGATACAGGAATCTGTAAACGTGTTTTTTTTTTCATATATGAATCAGGAAATATCAAGTCAGTAACAAGTCTTTAACGTTCATTCGTTCAATCCATTCTGACAAGGGATAACGAATTTTGAAAAGGGTAAATCTGAATGTAATTGACAAGTGATTTGTAATGGTTGAAAAATAGCCGATATATTTATTGCTTGTCAGTTACATACGTGGATTTTCGTGAATGCTTGTGGGATTCGAAAACAAATCACATCTCAGAAGCAGATAAGGTTGGCTGAGAAAAATGTTGTGCTTTTCACCGGAGTCGAGTGTGGAAAGGAGTCGGAAAAATGGAGTGATCGATATGCCATTTGTTCGGTTGAAGTTGCTTGATAAATCAAAGGGCTTCGATTGAGAACATGTGGTGATTATTAAGTTGATAAGATAAATAAATGCTGGAGCCACTACGTTAGAGTTGAAGGTATTTGTGTAGACGAGATTTTGGTGCCTTTTCATGCTTTGACAAGAAATTCTCAGTAAGGCATCGAATTCCTCCTTATTATCGCATCTCAATTGCCAATTTATGGTTGTTCATATGCTTATATCAACGCTTTAAAATTGAAAATTTATCGTTAATTATTTCCCGATTATTTCTTGAAGTGATAAAATTTGGCAGGAGGAGAAATTTGGGCTTAACCTGAAAACTTTTTTTAATCATGATTGTGTTCGAAATAATAAGGGCATTATATTATAATATTATTCTCAGCATTGTTCCAATTAGCCCCAATTATATTGATCTTGAAATTACACAGAAAAGTTGGAATAGTATTTTTAATATGGGTTTAGGTATTTTTAATTAGGATTCATAGTGTTTTTAGGGTTCTTGGTTCTATTCATAGGCCCACAATCCAGTTATAGGGAAAATACTGTAATGAGCCACTCGAATACATTGGGAGCTATTCGCGCTATCGATTGGTTGCAACTTTTTTGGAGCAATGTCCGATTTGTTAAGTTAGACTGAATACCTAGTGGAAGTGTTCCCTTGGCAATTTTATTTATCGCACGTCGTAGAAGAAAGATTGACAGTGGGTGTGGCTTGGGTTCGTTAGTGATGCCTAGTATGGGAAAGAGGGTTGGCTGCAGCAGACAAAATGTCAAGTTGTCCAATAAGTCGGACTTAGCAAGTCGAAGAAGGGAGCTTCGGACTTGACGGCGTAATTTGGCAGGTTAGAGCGACCGTTTCTGGTGGGTGGGGTGTGGGGGTGTTAGTGGAAGGGGTGTATGGTTGAAGTAGTATTCTGAAGGAAGGGTGAAAGGGAAAAGGTTTGTTTTCCATGCTGGACAGTGCTTGTTATAATGAATTATGAATTATTCTAATCTGATGTTGACTTGCCTTGCTTGCTAAAGCTGGTTTAAAAACACTTTGACAAAAAGTTTGTGTCGGTGAATGTTAGTGCTGACGGCTACTGTTGTTTTCATTTCTACAAAATATAATAGGAAGAATTGATGGAAGACGTTTTTTTGTTGAACCTTCAATCTATTGAAAATAACAATATCAGAACGGAAAAATGTTGAGTCTTCACTTCATTTGTGTTTGTATCAGTATCAGTAGAGTTACCAACAAAAAAACTGGCGAGTGACGATTGATGTTTTTCCAATAAACCGCTGCACTGAAAGTGTAGATTGCAAGAAGGTAACCTCCTCATTAGATTGATGGTTCTGAAGAAAGAGGAAATCAGGGAAAAATAAATTGATATTCTTGTCAGTTGATTCACTCGTAAGTTTTTTTCGTATCATTTATCAGATCTGTTTGAATTCATATGTTCCAATTCATCGATTAATCACATCGAGAAATGTTGATAAATGGTGCTATGTATTTAATGATTATACTTATGATCTCTCTGTGAAACAGAAAATCGCGTGAATGAAAGGTTCCACCAATTTTCTATTCTATTTGTTATGTAAATTCAACTACTCCTAGTTATATTTATCACAGCCACTAAATGAATTTCCTCATTTTCAGCCATATACACCACACCTTCATCACTCCTTCTCTTGATTTCCAATCAGCCAGTCGTTCCTTATTACCAATTTTCAAAATTGTTACTTTTCACTAGGCTTCATCCCTTCGTTTCATCATCAATTTTGTAGAATACAGTATATGGAATTTTCTCTCATAACCACCAAATTTCAGCTCACCTCATGAATTAGTAATCAAAATTTGTGATTACATCATTATTTATGCAACGTCCAATCTTGATTCTGGCTCCAGACTAATTATAGTAATTGAAAACACATATTGAGCATCTCTGGACACAATTCAGCTATTTAAATGCTCATTTTTACATTGTATCATAATTATTATGTTATCACTATTTCGTCTATTAATTTGTGAATATACCTATATGTTTCCATTGGAGAAGGGGTAAATTTAAGCAAAACATGCAGCACAGCTCTGTTTAGCTCCCTGTTTCTTAAATTGAGTAGGCTATCTGATTGAATTCAATACGGTTCATACAGTTACAGTACGGTTCAAATTCCAACACTTATTCATTCTAGCCCAATACAAAAAGAAATCGTCATCAGAACTTATATAAATGTGGTGCTTCAAATTGAAGTTTTGGGAAAGTCCTTAAACCCCTGTTCTCTGAAAGTTTTTCATAATCCAAACCTCAATTGCTGCTTCGTCATATCTCCGGTACGGTATTCCTTTTTCTAGAAATTGGGCCATGCAATGAAGTATCACTAAGGTATGGATGAGAGTTGAGTCCGAGCTCTTTCTGGGATTGACCTCTGACATTAGAGGTTATATTCGTCCGTTACCCCAAATACAGTTTCTATCACGTCAGTTACTATCTCTTTCCACCCCTTTCCAATCTCTGATCTCCTCCCTTCTGTTCTTTTTTTCTGTATAAAGTAGAAACTTTTACACATCTACCATGGCTGCAGTCATGCTCAAAGATTGGCAGTTTTCAATTGATGTACTGAGTTCAATCTAATAAATACATTTGATTATTTCTTGAGCATGTAAATTGATTGAGACTATTATGGATTCAATACACTCTCATTTGTTGATTTTAGTTCATGTTTGTTTCCAAGTTAGTACTTCACAAGAATTATTACTTTAGAAGTACCTACTAAATTTAGTTTGATTCCAAGAGTAGTAAGTACGGTATTGATGGTTCATAGTTGTAATAAATAATTGTTGAAATAATTTATATATAATGCAGGGCGAATTTCTTCAATAAACTAAAAATTGTGAAATATTTCTCTTGAATTGTATGAGTTTGCTCTCATAAGAGTCAACGGGTAATATCAAAGTGTGAGAATTGACTCTCAAATCCTACTCTCTGGTAGTATGTTCCATAACTTTTCTTGATTTCTTGATATTTATTTGAGTTGAGGCCCTGGAATTTAGTCTATTCAAACTTTCAAAGTACTGTATTTGTATCGATAAATCATCATTCAAGTTTTAAAGGCTGAACTGATAGCCTACATAATAACTTCAAAGACAATCAAGATTGATTGTAAAGTCTCTGTAAGAATAAGTAATGATTCTAAAACTTAGCGCCTGAAACCAATATTGCTTCTTACATAATCTATCAGTCTCACAAACTTCTCATCTAATCTTGAAAGGCTTAAGTTGAGTTTCTGGAGAGCTTCGTGAATTGTTTGAAGTTCTGGACGCAAAGGATTCAGCTTCTTCATGTTTATAATTTATTTTTTCAAGTCTAACGTAAGATTTTAAATGCTAAGCCATTTCAGTTTACTGTTATAGTGTCTGATATAGCTATTTAGGGTTTTATTCGATAATATGATACTTCAATACTATTTATTCAGTTATTTTTGTATTGAATGCTTATTCTCCATTCATACTCAGTTCGAAAATATTCCACTGATCGTTCTAAATATTCGTCTGTCGTTTTCCCAGAATGTTCGTTCCTATTCTGCCTATTCTGCTATTCTGAACGTGATGAATATAGAAAACACGATAAACTAAAAAACCGTGTTACCGATAACATTCACCCATGAAAGTGTAACGATATTTGAAAATGCATTAATTCCTAGATCATTTCAATTGTATTTTTCCGATTACCATACACACAGACTGCTCACAATAATCATGCACCATGTATCTCCTCTCTTGTATCCAATATTATTTAATTTTGAATGTGTTTCTTATCCAATCGAATTTATTGGTTCACGTTCACAACATGTATGGAATGGTAGATTTATTATTTTTACTAATCCGCCATTTTACACTGCTTCCATCTGCTTTTACAACTTCCTATGATTAATAATTGGAAAATAATTAGGTATTTGAGCAAATAATTTTCAGGTCTTTGAGCTCTTGGCTCCGTGAAATGTCCGTCCATTTTATGAAGGTTGTGTCAAGCATAAAATGCTTTGATAAATAATAGTGTATGGGGGGTGGGGGATGACCAGACGTCACGTGACTGGGGAGTACTTTATGACCCGTCAGGAGAGATTTCTATCTGAGAAATGTTCAGCTGTGGCTAGCCTTCGTCACTTTACTTGACATCTGTCTGCCCTTTCGACGCGAGAAAATTCTCTGATAAAAATGGTACTCACAGAATTATTCTGTTTCCAGTATCAGATTCCTGTGTATATGTTTTTTGAATTATCATCACAGCTATAAAATAGTGTAAATGAATGTTGTGATAAAAACATGGATGTTGTCTAATCAGTGTTCGTTTACAAACAAAATCTGATTTTAACAATATCATATTCTGAGTGACCGTCTACTTGGAATATTTGCTCAATGTGATGGATTTTGAGATGGATATAATTGTCAATATTTTCTCCTATTATAATGTTTTGTTCTGTTCTTTTCAAGAAATTTTTATTCGTATCTTGTCAAGCTCCTTGACTTTGTATACGTTTGCTGTACAGGCGCTGTTCCAAATACAATTTTTCTTCCATTGTTACTTCAGCTGTGGGTTCAATGTAATACTTACTGTACGGTTCTCTACTAACTGTTGTATCAATACCAATAAGTGTATAATAATAGTGTATAACCTTATAAACTCTAATGATAATGTAGTAATAAATCTGTTCCTTAACACTAAAGAGCTCAACTATTATCTCGTGGTATCGCACTCCTAGTATTCAATGAATAGGCTAGAATAGGCTATCAATAAAACTAAGGGTTTCTTCTTCTTCTTCTTCTTCTTCTTCTTCTTCTTCTTCTTCTTCTTCTTCTCCCCGTGTTCTCCCGTGTTCCTCCCATACCATTCGCGAAGCCATTTGGGAATGCCACACCATTCTCTATATCCTCCTATATACCCACATCTCAAAAGCCTCCAACTTACTACTCAGCGACTTTGTGAGTGTCCATCCTTGATCCTTCCAGTCCATATAAGAGAACAGGGAAATCATAACATTGTGCCATTCGAACTCTTAAAACTCTTAGGTTCATGTCACACTACGCCACTTCAGACGCGCGTTCGTAACAGCGCGTTAGGCTCATCCAATTTTTTCCCCTTAGTATCAAATACGAGTGGCGCGTACCCCTGTCACACTACGCCACGCGTTTTTTTGAGACGCGCTGTTGGGTCGACCGTCCGCGTTTCCAAAGCCACTCAGAAGTGGCGAGCCACAGGGTCAGCAGCTGTAACGTTATGAGAACGCGCCCAACCTGTCACACTACGCCACTTCAGCGCCACTCGCAATGAAAAATCTTATCACTCCACCAAATCTAAATCACGTGATTTTGAAGATAGAGGAATTCTGATTTCAGATTTGAATTCAGCGCTCTCGAATTAGTAAGATTTCCCACGTGGACTCAAAAATATTGAAAATTGAGGAATTTATATTATCATTGATAGTTTCAATTTATTTTATACTACTTATTCCGTTTCAAAGATCACATAGTAACAAATTATAAGTACTATCGCACTACAAATTATTATAAAATATAAAATAGCAGCTTCTATATTTTTATTAGAATAATCAGTATCCTATTTTTATTCCTGATTATATGAGAAAATATTCTAGTATGCTTTAATTTTTTTTCAAGCACACAGGCCTAATCAATTTCGACAGAATTATAAACAAGCTTATTATTACTTGTAGATCCACAAATGTAGACGAGTATAATCTTATTATTTACATGATAAAATCATTCTCCAGAGTTTTTCATGTGCAAAGATATAATTATGAGCATTTTTGTATTATTATTATTATTATCATCATATCAATTCATTGATAATAATAATAATAATAGTAATAATGTTATGAGATGTACATTCAATGAAAAGTTCATGTACTCTCAGCTACTACTAATATATGATGTTGTAGAGAAAACCGTGTCATGCTGATGGCAGTATTTTCCAATAATTCTTAAGAAATAATAATTGCCCACATTTCAATATAATTTCATTTTAATTGACAACCACCCAGTGCTTTGTTATTGTTTATTATTATTATTTTAATAGATTTATTATTCAATAAATATTATTTAAAGGGTACTAGGATCTTCATTAATTATTGAAAACTTTGATAGTAGGTATAGTCTGTCCAAGTAAAGAAGACCCTCTGGCAAGATAGGAAAATGACTCAAGCTCGGTCAATTTTGGTTCAAAAATTATCAAATTCATTTCAATTGTGTAATTTGATCTACTATTAAGACCATATTTATAATTCTTGATGAAATATTAACCAATTTGTTTGTTCAAAGCACCCAGTTAAATCCTGTGACTAAAATGTAGTGATTTCACTAGTGATTCTCAAATCTCAATGTAGCTGCAATTAAACCAAATTTACTGTATTCAATGTAGTTTTTTGATCGATTGTCATTAGAAGTGAGAATAGTAACGGTTAATATATTATAATTATAGTTCTTATTAATGAATACAGCTTCATTAATGGCTAAAATGATGGACAATAAGTAAATGTAGATGTAATAAATAAATGTAGACAATGATACAGTATATTAAGTATACTGTCTATCACTTGCGGCTCGTGCCCACGAAACAGGTGAAGTGTCCGTATCTTTTACTGTACAGAACTTCACCTGTTTCGTGGGCACAAGCCGCCAGTGCTGTCTATAGCGCATGCTGAGAAGATACGCCGCTACAATAGTGGTGCATTGAGCCGGAGTCTCTTCTCAGCGTGCGCGAACCAATACACTGTAGAATCCAAGGTTATATCCCCCCTTCGTGGCGCCACGAAAAAACGCGCATCAAAACGCGTCAAAACGCGAGGTGAAAAAATGTAACATGACCCGCCGCGCGTCTGAAGTGGCGTAGTGTGACAGGGCCCTTAGGGCCGTTGCACACTTGCGACTTTTCTATAGTCTGCGAGAAATTTCTTGTTACATAGCGTTAGGGGAAGCAACTTCCCCCTCCACGACAACACAGTACTGTAGTGGAGTCTAGAATGACAAGTTGAGCTGCGCAAAAATAGATGCGCCGTGTCATTCTGTCTTTCGTTCTTGTGATGAGCACATCGTCCGACTCTAACTCTCCTCATAATACAATACAATTTGTTCCACCTTTGCCTTTAGCCTATTCGCAAGTCGTTTCCTTTCAGTTTGTATTTTCTTCTTTTACTCTTATTATCATTCGGGCAAAGGAGGGGTGGAGGGGTGAGCTGGAGACTTGTGACGCGAGAGCTCACTCACACCCACTCAGTAAAGCAGAGGAACGCAGTTAGGTAGTGGGGGAGATTAGTAAAGGACAGAGTATCCGGCCTCTCTCTCTGAAAGAGAGGGGCAAGTAACAAGAAAAATCTCGCAGACTATAGTCAGCGACATTTCTAGTCAGCTAGCCAGCGATTTGGCAGTGGCTGGGAGCAAATGGAGCATTGCCCACTTGCGACACTACGCAGCGACCTAGCAGCGGAGTAGCAAAGTGTCGCCGGCCACTGCCCAAACGCAAACGATCGCCGAGACCTTGTGGCGATCTCTCTTATCCGCAAAAAACTGGAAGGCGTAAAAATAGAGATAGAGAAATTTGGATTTCAGATTTGGAATCAGCGCCTCCTAATTAGTGGAAATCCCCGCGATTGCTCAAAAATATTCAAAATTGAGGAAGTTTTTTTTTCAAATTCAAGTTAACTTAACAGTAATGTAATCCTCTCGGATTTTCTTCAAATCAAGTCCATTATTATACTTATAAATTATATTATCATCAATAAATTCAATAAGTTTTTATCCAATAAAATTCTATTATCATCTCTCAATAGTTACGATGGCTCATAGTAAAATTTCAAATTATATTTAAACTCCTCTAGTATTCTTCAACAACTTATAAATAATAAAAAAAAATAACTTATAAATAAAATAATTATATATATCACTTCAATTATTTCTTTATTGAGCTTCTCATTTTAATGCCCCAATCACACTATACGTATTTGTATATGATAGATATACCATATACATTCTATATACCTCTAATGTGAAATTAAATATATAAGAAACTTTTAAAATCCAACTAGGAAGAAGAAAATCAATTTTCTGCCTGTCTTTGAATCTCTTTCTGTATTGAATTTATAAATGTAGTCACCTATTTTATTATTATCATAACTAAAAACGATAGGCGCATTTATATTTAACCGGCTAGTACTCATATACAAAGAAAGTAAAAGCAGAGTATGGTCATCCATACTCATTGAAAGTTCGTCACAGACTGAAGAATTATATTCTTATATGGACCAAGCATTGAAGACACGTGAGCATTGTAGCCGCTGGTGGGGAGAAGCTACATTTGCCAGAGTGAATAGCATATTTTCTTCAATTGTACAAACAAATTGAACTCGCCGGTCTGGAAAGACCGGATACTGTCGCGACGTTTACAAATACTTTTCAATATACTATATAATAGACTTAATATGTATATGCTATCTATTTACATTGACTACTATTTACATTGCTGTAAAGCAGATGTGGACAATTGGATTCTATGGATAGGCTGAGAATGATGACTCATGTAACTTCTTATCAATCTAGGCCTAATTACAGTAGAACAACAAATTAGAAGACTACTATTGTAGAACAACTACTCTATTGATGGAAAAAATTCCTCAATTTTGATTATTTTCGATTCCACGTGGGCAATTTTACTAATTTCAGGGCGCAGAATTCGAATCTGAAGTCAAAATTTATCTATCTCTATTTTTAGGAGATTTATCTTTTTGTGGACAGGATTTTTTCTTGGAGTCGCTAGCGGAGAGTCGCCAAGTGTGCAATGAACAGAACCAGATGTTTTTGTCGCTGGCTAGCTTTAACTTGAGATAAATGTTGCTGTTACTCAATACAGGTTGCTTCTTGCAGAAAGCACTACGAGCGATCTCTATTCTTGTTCTGATCTCTTGAGCTTGGTCACACTTATCATTCATCCAACAGCCAAGGTACTTGTACTGATGAACCTGCTCTATGACTGTACCTTCAAGATGAATTTCAAGATTGTTAATTGGTAATAGAGCCTTAGAGATAATCATATACTTAGTTTTTGCGATTTTTATTAAGTGTATTCAGTAAATTAAAAAACTCTTCATCATACTGAACTAGTATACTGTTCCTCAATAGTAAAGTGCTCAACCATTTTTTTTCGTTATATCGCACTCCTACTATTGAATGGATAGGCTATATTGTGCACACTTTCAAATACGTAACAGGTAACAAATGATTTCGGGTGGCTTCTTTTGAATTTTGATTCCAGTGTAATAAACAACAATAACCGCGAAACGGCGATAACATCGAGAATAATTCTCTCAAAGATAGCGCGTTGCTCTGTCATTGATTGGAGGCTTATCTATCGTTTGCTGACGGTGCATGAAAAAGTTTTAATTGATCACAAAGTATGGATTCGCTTAATCCGTCGAATAATCTATGCTGATTGCCCTGTCGAATGTGTTTCACGGATCATTTGTGTTCTGAATCCCCTGCTTAACTGCGCGTACAATGCTTTGTGAATTGTAAATTTTCAAATTAATTGCTCTGGTCTAACAGACTATGATACTACAAAGCTGGTGTTTATGGGGTTTTCGGTCGGTGTTTGAATTCGAGTTTGTTGTGTGCTCTAGTGCTCAATTGACGCGGAGACAGATTTAATTGGAAAGTTTCTGCTCTCATCCTGTGACACGGAATTTATTGAAACTCTGGTGAACGTGTTTGTTCAATTGATATTTTAACATAGCGTAGTAGAACATTGAACATTCATCAAACGTTTAAATTTTGCACGTTGCGCTGTTTCATTGTTGCATTTATTACGAATTGAACATTTTTTTCAAATGTGGGACGTTCTTAATTCAAATTCAGTGTTTGTTGCATTCATTCAAATCGAATCATTTTATTTTTTCGAACTTTAACTTTACGATTCTAGTATTTTTTCACAATAGTGGAGTGTAGTGGATGTAGTGGACACTATTTTTGATGTCTTGATATTATGTTATATGTTATCATGATTTATGTTATATGCTATTATTTCGATGTCTTCCTTTATTTTATATCAAGTCAAATCCTTTTTTATCAAATTAATTTTATAGGCTACAGAAATCATCAGAGGTTACTTCTAGTAGATTCTAATACTTCAAATTCTCAATCTATTCGAATGGGAATGAACGTGTTAAACTTATATCACCAAAAATATAAAAAAGAACTTAATGCAATTAGTGTATTTTAACTAATAAATTTGTATAATAATAATAATTAATTAAAATTTCCATACATTGCTAGATAAATAGACAAAGGACTTCGGCAACTGCAAATATTGACCAATATACTAAGTAGCTATGTTCTAATTGGTTTCTTGAATCCTTGTATCTCTTATCCTTGTATTCCAAATTCAAAATTATTTGTAACATTTTCCTGGACGAAAAATTCTAGAGTGAAGTACTGCGATTGTACATAACCTTGTTTTGGACATATTATTTATCAAAATTCAAGAAAGAAATAGCACAGGTTCTACCTAGTTTTTCTTGCCTGGCTATAATAATATTATTAATATGATTTGTGAAATGATATCAATGAATAAATGAAATGAATTAATTATTATATTTACTATCCAGCAGTTGGTGTACTGCAATATCTAATAATTCTTCCATATTCAATAAATTTTTGTTTATTTTTTGACTACTCAATAGTCAAACTAATCAATATATCGTGACTAGTAGACGTTCTGTTGGAATACCAACTATAATGCTAATGGCAATAATTGAAAAATAATGGTAATGAAAACAGTACTCAACTACAAGTAGGTTTGACACCTACAAGTAAGTAATTAATACCACAAAATAATTATACTTTCCTGTGAAAAAGCCCTTGAACTAGAGAAAATTATCACACATTCTATTAACACAGTGAGTAAGCCCTCCAAACTACGCCAGATAATCGAACTCTCGCCAACACTTCACATTCAGTTTGAATGTAATCTGACCCACAGTCACCACGTCGAGAAGCGAGAGAATTTGCATGGAGGAATGGCGGGCGCCAACACAATACCTGCGGGACAAATTACTGCCAAGGGCTGACCACAATGCAACCCACAGTGAGTCAATTGGCCTAGCAGACGCCAAAAAGGCTGGCGGATGATAAATAGTATTATTTTTTATTTTTAGCTCTCTCAGGAAAGTCGGCGAGTGGTCTGCAAGGGAAGATCGCGTCGAGAGCGACATCAGCTAAACAGTTTCGATCCCTTGGAAATGCTTTTAAACTGTCCTGAGAAAGCTATCAAGAATTGAAGACATTCATGGACCGCCAATCTCGTTGAAGTTTACTCTAGAAAAGCAGTCAACCAATGAGACTACTGAATGCCTCGCCTCCCTCCCCATCCTTAAACATCGCTTTACTATCAAACAACCCTCCCCCTCGTCGTATAGTTTCACTTCGAGCAAGGAAGACACTCTGGAATGATAGGAAAATGACTCCAGCTCGGTCAATATTAGTTCAAAAATTATAAATTTGTAGGAAATTGTAGGAAACATTCTGATCTACAATTTGAGATCTAATTTATAATTTTTGAACCAATATTGACTGAGCTGGATTTTTTCCCATCTTGCCAGAATGTCTTCTTTACTCGAACAGACTTTACACAGCCTATATATGCTCACTATTCCAAGGTTGTGGTTAGCTACTCCATATGTATAATATTCTGGGTACTTGCTATAGTTATATTAACATATAGTTCTATACCGTCACCATTCGACACTGTTATATTGCATTATATGTCAATAGACTGCTGTCTCTATTTGTCTAGGGAGACATTGCAGCACATTAGCAGTTACATTTGTATTGACTGTATTTGCTACCATATAACTAGTGCTTTGAATTTGTTACTAGTTAGTTACATTTGTTTATTTCCATGTCACAACTACTATTGGTGATACCTGCTTGCATTACTGTTGTTTTGTTGTTTCAAACTCTTCGTTTTTTCTGTTATTATTGACTATTCATGTTACAGCTACTATTGACTCTACTCACTTGCAAGGCCCCCGCGTAGTTTTTTGGTGCCCTGATGTTGGCAGGCGACCCCCCCACCCCATCGCAGACATGTTCACATTTTTCTCATGAGCAATCCCAATGTTGCATGTGGTGTGGCAAAAAGGATTATAGGGACTTGTTCATTTTAATGTATCCCAACGTATTGTTTCTTATTATTGTGTATTGGATACGTGATAAGCAAAAGCCTATAGGAATTAATAAAAAAATACCTACATTGAGCAAAACTGTCACATTGTACCGTACTTTATCATTAAAATATTGAATTTGTAATTATTGATTAATTTATTCTATTAATTTTCTGGAAAGCACATAAGGAAGAGAATAATAAATTTTCTACAGAAAAATATTGTGTATCATCATAAATATTTCATTTCACTGGAAATATCGGAAACAAAACAACAAAAAATCGGAAAATCTATAACAAGCAAATTGAAGGTTTCAGCCATTTTCACTGTTCTACCCAACTTTCTTAAATTAAATTCGAAATATTTCCGAATTCAGCCAGCAGATGGCAGTAGCAATAGGGTGAATGGCTTCAACTTCCATTGGACACGCCTCCAAGCTCCGCCTACGATCAAAATGGCCGAAAACATCGGTTAGAAAAGTTTCCAAATTAAATCAGTAGATGGTTTTACCAGTAGATTATTCCACTGTACTTTATTTTGTTGTAGTTTATAACTTATTTTATAGTATTATTTGTAACGTTTATGACACTATTCTGGATGTACCTGTACATTTTGATGAATAAAGATGTTTTCAATTCAATGGCAGCAGTTGATGGGTGGTGTTTCAGATCTGACTTGGACACGCCTTCATGCCATGCCTGCTCTTTTCTTATTAATTTTACTTTAATCGTCTAACTTTAGTACTAGACTTCAATAGTTTTTTGTTGTATCAAATGAGATGAAAATATGATTTTGCTCTCCCATCATCTACTAATTGATTATATTATTTATACAATGAATATAATGAAATAGAACTCAAACTATTCATTATCTAATACCGACCTCATGCCAGAAAAAATTTTGAAAAACTACAATTCTTTAAAAATGTTAGTTGCACACTCCGCACACCCCACGCGCGAGCCCTGCTTGATTGTATAACTGTTGTTCGGTTATTTTAAACTTTTAGTGTTTCTCTACGACTATTAGCTCCTATTAATTTCCATGCAGTTGACAATTAACTTGTTATCATATACTTACGTTCAATGATGCAAGAAGTATTGGTTTTATTTCTTTGCAATCACGCTCCGATATAATGCTTCATATCAAGAATTATTTATTATGTGTTGGGAGTTGTAATTCTAAATACTCGTAGAATGTGTTGTTATAATCTTATACATTTCCATTCGATATCATTCATGCTGGTCCTCTCTCTCAAATATACTATGATTATTTTATTGATGTTTTCTTATGTGATATTTCCAGTTTAATCTATAATTTCCGTTCATACAATAATTCAAATCATGATTTTCTTATTCCAGGTAAGCCAAATAAATCACCATTGATTCAAATAGTTCTGCTTTGGTCTTGTAAGTATACGATATAATACCTTCAAAATATTGATTATTGAAGTTTTTTAGTTTATCTCTAGATAATATGACATCTTAGATGTCACCTCAGATCGGACTCCCCTGAAAGTTTTATGAAGGTAGAATTTGAAATTCTTTTACAGAAAACCTTCTAATAAAATAAAAGTTTAAATCTCACAAACCTGAATGTTCAGTTGGTTTATGTTTATTACATTATACTGCAGCTTGAGCACGAATTTCATGGCTCAAATAATAATTAATTCATGCAATATATCAAGTTCCACAGCAAGATTTGATCACAAACTTCAATGTTTAGTTCGTCTGCGTCCAGTTCCTTATATTTGTAGCTAGAGCACTAAATTTGTAGCTCGAAGAATTGATTCATGCAATACATCAAGCTCCACAGCAAGATATCATACAGTATGCCAGAGTCAAATTCTCTTCCATTATATCAACTCATTCATCTGACCTATCCTGGATATTTGAACCGACGAGGCAAACTAACCTTGATAAATAACATTTATCAAGTTGATGTGTACATGTAGTTGAAATTAATCTAATCTAATTCGCACTCGGCCTCGAATGTGATTCGATGTTCTTATCAAATGGTGATGTTCGACTTGCTAGTCAATTGATTTTCTGCATCTACCATAATCTGGCCATAGAGTGCATTTATAGTGGGTTAAAAGATGAAGATGAAATTAAGATGTGACAATATCCATGAATCAGCTGTAGTTATCAAACACAATGGCATAATAGGAAGTAAGCATGATTAATGAACGTCTTCTTTATCTTGATCTTCATCTTTCAACCCACTTTATCAAAGTACCCAAAGGAGTACACTACATACGTGTATACTCCTTAAGGCGGCTCCATAATGCGTTATGCCTTAATGCGTTATTTGGCGAATACCGAACATCTAGTCGCTGAATCACGACTAGTGTGGAGGGGAGTGTTCACTATTTGGCAAATAGCGAACACGAATGTTTGTGTGTTTCGTCCATTGTCGGTTTTTTGGACTCATCAAAGTGGACGAATGTTCGGCAAATAGCAAACTTTTCGCCCATCCACACATTCGCCTTCATGTTTGGCTCATTTTGTTGTTTATTGTTGCATGTAGATTGAGATTAAGTTAATTCAGAGGAAAAGTTTCTTAATACATGTTGATTCAATACATAATTTTTTAGACGAGATAAATATTATATTACAGTCTATGCATGATTTTAAAGTGGTATAATCAATTTTGATACTATGAAATTCAATTCAAATATAGTCTAGTGAAAACTAGTGGATGTCTAGTCCGGTTCAGGTTACTGAATTATAAATTTGATTCTTCAAATGTTTTAAAAATTCCCACAAATATTAGTCAAATATTCAATCATTGCCTACATTGCCTAGAAGTTGAAATTAGTACCGTAGTTGGAATTTTGAAAGTTGAAATAATTGTCAACAACATTTTGACATTATTGACCTTGACTGTCAACTATTCGGTTGACGATTTGCTATTCCCAGTACGAATATGTGCTTAAAAAACCACGCACGTGTGGAGATGTGTGCTCGTTAGTTGGCAAATAGCAAGCAAAATAGTTCGCCATAGGCCAAATGTTCGGTATTTACCAAATAACGCATGTATGGAGCCGCCTTTACTCTGTGCTTTAGCCTTTCTTTTTATTTCATTAGTCTTCTCGATTATCTTCCGAGCTCATTTCCTTATTCTGTATTCAAACCCTCTTCATCTGTTATTCTCTTTTTGTGCTCCTAACTCTTTGCTTTTGCTCTACTGAGGGTGATGCCCACATGATACCCTGTCTTTTACGTGGGTAATGAGAGGGATGGTGAGCAATGAAGACTGTATTTTAGGTAGTCGGAACCGACGGCTTATCGTCTCCTTCGAAAGCCGGGGTGGCCGTTTCTAAGTGATTGTGCTGTGGTCATAGAATCTTGCCCCAGTCAAGATTTGAACTCGGGTCCTGTTGGTTAACAGACCGGCGCGTTATCACTCACTTCAACGAGCGATATTATCAGAATGGAGTAAATAATCTAATCTTTATCTCCCATTCCATTCTCATTCTTTGGCGCCACTTATCCATTCCATCACTTCCTCTTCTTCATTTTTTCTACTCATGTTCTCTTTGTTATCCTATCCGCCGTCTCGGTTGCACCAATCATGTTGGAACCGCCTATATTCTAGCGACATTTCCAATGCCGCGTCAGTCAGTGACGAGACGTGAGTGCTTTACCGTGTACCTGAATACACCTATGAGTCGTCTCACTACTGGAGCTGTCACTCTACCCTCTGAATACAATTGTAAACGCCTCCTGTGCCATTCAGTTTATCTCTCGCTTTCTCTCTCTCGCGTTCTCTCTCTCTCTCCCTCCCTCTCTCATGTTCTCTCACTCTTTATCGTTAATCCTTTTACTCTCCTTTCCTCTTCCTCATACCCACCCTTTCTTTCTCTCAACCCTAACCCCTTTTTCACTCTTCTTCCTCTCCTCTTAATCTCCATTTCCTCTTATAATCTTCACTCTCTCCTTTTATTTTCTAATTCTCTCTTTCCTTCAATTCTACTCTATTCCTTTTTGTCCTTCCCTCAACTTTATAATCCTCTATTACATTCTTCTCATTTTTTCTTCAGGCATATAGGCCTAAGCTATCAGGCACTTCGTTTACTCCACATACTACGAGTAGGCAGGAGACTGTATCAAATTTAGGATTTTTTATAGATCCAACTCATCAAGTACCATTGTACGTGAACAAAGATAAGTTGAATTATAATAACTGTCCTATATTACTGGCTACAGTAATAATCTATCTATAGTGTGTAGTAAATTGTCTTTGTTTATAATATAGAATTAGAAGGGCAGAATTGTAATGAAATTCTTCACTGGCTGATAAGTTAGGGCGAGAGAGAAAATGAAAAACGTTGTAAAAGATAATGTGAAAAAAGAAAAAAAAGATGAAGATAAGGATTTAGCAGAATAACTAACTTTTAGTGGAACAAATTCACAACGAAAATCACATTGGAAAGGAGCTAAAATTTTTAAAGGAAGAGTGCTGCTCTTGAGAGCGTCAGCTCCGCTAAGTGTGCTTCAATTTACTGAGAGAGATAGTAAAAAACAATGAAATGTAGCAGACAACTGCACAGGCAGACAGAGACACTTTAAAATATAGCAGACAGTCGTCACTGCTTCTCGTCTGACGGGGCAAAAAGTATAAAAATCACAAGCTTTTGTTGTATCATTTTCAGTGTTTTGTGCAGGATTTTGTCGCACCCTGATTCCTGTAATAGTCATGGCTCCAGGTGACAGTTTGGAAGCTAGAAAAACGTGTGTGAGAGAGAGAGAGTGATTGAGGAACTGAAAGAGTGGGTATGATAAAAAAGGAGAGTCAAAGAGAGGGTGAGTGAAGGAGAAAAAGAAGAGAGAGTAGAAAGGAGAGAAGGAGAATTGGAGGGGAAAGAGAAAAAAGTGAGAGAAGAGAGGGTTTGAGTGAAAAAGAAGAGAAAGAGAGGGTACAGGAAAAAAGAAGATTGTGAGAAAAAGAGAGGATATGAGAGAAAATAAAGAGAATTGTGGGAAGGAGAAAAAGAAATGGAGTAGGCTTGAAGGAAAGAGAGAATAAGAAAATGAAGGTTAAATACAGGCAGAGGTTATGAGAGGAGATGAGATAGAGAAGGGTGGAAGAGAAAAAGTCAGAACAGAGATTGAGAACAGATTTTTTAAGAGTTGGTAAGTTAACAGATAAAAGGGATGAGAGTTCTGGACCAATTAGTAATGAATAAGATAGTTCTGTAGTATTAGAATTGCAAGTTACAGTAGTAAGAAGAATCACCCATTTTTTCCAAAATAATATTCAATAGTAAATATTAAATTTAGGTGATTTGTCAAGAAAATTTTTAAATAATTAAATCCATAAAGCATTAAGAAGTTGTGAAACGAATGGGTTCTATCATTAAAATATTATTTTTCCCGTGGTATGAAAAAATTCTTGGAGAGAAAATTTCAAATTTAGTGCAAAATCCGTGAAAATTGAAGTCTTATACTCGGGAATACTTTCATACTAGGGAAAGCAATTCAGAGATGAGGCTGAGGAAAAACAATAATAAAAATGAGACTTGTATAGAGGCAGAATGTAGGAAGAATAAACAATGGAATATGATGAATGGAGAGAGTGAGAAAGTTTATTTGTTTTACGCTACATTGTCCATTTCATTTATGATCATTCGAATGGAAAAACATCTCGCTGAATAGATTCTGTTGAAATGATGGAACTTCTCAATTTCATGATTTAAATTCAGTTCTCACTGCATCAGAAAAACTAGATACCGTAGTAATAATTAATTAAGCATTAATGAATAGTTTTGAATAGAGTTTGTTGCTGATGTTGAAGATGTAGAATGCTGTATATTATAATTAGCCAGAGATTCATCAATATACATGTAGATGTGATCCATAGAATCAATCAATTTATTTAATTCAATCAATTTATCAATTATTCAAATTTTCACAATTATTGCAATTCATTGTTCTGAAAGAGCATTGTTTCTCCTCATTGTATCAATCAATTTACTGTTTGAAATATAACTATAACCAGTAACTTTCAGTTCTGTAGTCTCGCAGTCATTTATTTTAAAGTGAGAAAACTATTTTTCTCAAATCCTAGAGTGGATTTCTCTAATCCTTGATAATATATCAAGCTTCAAGAGCCCATTTTTAACACCTAATGTGTTATTATTTTCATCACTTCTAACTTTCTATCAAGGAACATAATGAGGAATTACTTATTTTTCAAGTGTAATGAGTACAATGGGCAATTGACTATTATAGAATGTATTGATCTTTGTTGGAATGAATCATAAAATTCATCTATAAAATTATTCAAATAACGTAAATAATAGTGGTGGGTCCGGTGGGTGTTTAATCAACGTTAGTTTATGAAATGCTTCATCAATGGGTTGCTGATGTACTGCTTTTAACCGACAGACTCCGATACAAGCAGTTCACGCTTTCGCCGCTTGGTGCCGACTCCGTCCATGAACCGACTTTGCTATGACCTCCCTTCTATTCTTTATTCCCTTTCCATTGCAATTGTGGAAAAGTCGTTTCAATTTCAGTCATATTTTAATAAGTTCGATTCAATTCTATGGCACTTTGGGCTTTCGTATCTATTCATTAACACACTTTCTACACTTTCGACACAAAACTACACTTTCTAATGGAATATGATCATTTTTGTCATATTTCTAATCCGTATTAATTTATCTGTATTATTCGTGAATTTTAAATTGGTTTGCTGGGTTGCAAGCTAGATTTGTTCTTGGATGATTCATTTTTGGAATCTATTGTCCTACTCACCAATAATAAATTGGAACAAAACCTTAGTTTAGTCTCCCTGCTCCCTCTATTGTAATCTGTGCACCATTAGTCCACTCCCTATTCTTTGAGATTAGTCCATTCATTGAGACCAATAACTGTGATTTCGAAATGGTTTAGACGCCAAAACCAACCAAACAATCAGTCTCGTCTCTTCTATTATCTTACTCTTCCTTCCTCTTCATCCTTCTAGTTTACTATTCCTTCCTTCCAGCTCCCTCTTCACTGTCCCTAAACCATCATTCCATTCACGAAAACAACTTTGGTTGTTCTGGAGCAGCAATTCAGATCTATTTGACTTCTGAACTAAGAGGGTCATCTCTATAAACCTGTTGAAAGATTTGTGTTATGAAAATGTTTACTTTCTTACAATCTCTGTGGTGCTTCAATATTTATTGAGAGCCTTTCAAGTCGTAAAACTAGTGATTTGGTTCAAGATTCTATCGATCACTATTCAGTTATCAATTGGAATTCGACGATGAGATTTCACGCAGGTAATAATAATTTTTCTTCACACTCATTTTATTTTATAAAGTTCATTTTAAATTTCTATTTTGTTTCTTTAATCGGGGACTAGCCGTTGAGTACTTGAGACGTCCGTCTTTTCCAGAGAATCTGGCAGTTGAAAAAAATATTAAACAATATTCATTTTTTATTTAAACAGTTAGGATGGCTAATTCTGTATAAAATATTCCAATCTTTGAAATCAACACTGTTATATTTCTATTATAATCGAGTAGACTATTCTGAGAGAATACTCGTCCAGACTACAGCTTTTGTATTACTACATTACTGTTTTCCTGGGTTCCGTTTCCTCACGAATACAATATTGACCTCTTATACTGTATAGGCCTAATCTTCACTCTCATAAAACAAACAAACTGTATAATATTTTGTCTTACCCTTCAATTGAAATTATATAGTAGATTAAAAGGTGTGGACAATTCTAGGTGTGGGTTCACCAAAAAAAGGTTCATTATAAAACACAAGCATTTCGTCATAGATCACGAATATTTATATTTACAAATACATACTCGTACGTTCTGGGTTGAGTTATCAGTGTGAATGTGTTTCGGAATCATAGGTTTGAATATATTTCGTGATATTTGACAACATTGTTGTTTTTTTATTATAAATGAAATATTGCATTATTGTACCATAAACAGTGTTATAATTAAAACATGTTTAGAATTTAGTTCTATACAATAGTTCTATAGTAAAAATATTATTTTGTTTATACCACTGCTATAAAATATTGAATCTGTAATACTTCTGTAAAATAAGGTGTAGTATGAAGATATTTGGGTTTCATTGTTTTCTCAGACAGACAGGTGCAGAAAATCGAATGCGACAGGTTAAGGGATGAAGAGAGAGAGAGACAATTCTAATTGTGTTTCAAGGTCATTAATTATTCACACACACCGCTGACATTTGTTGTTTGATGGGAAACGAAGCCTGGATTCCTCCAATATTGGTGAATAAAGATTTAGATAGAGGGCGTTACCACCCTTTGTTAAAGCATTGTGACATGTCATGCATGTTTTGATAGAATTGGATAGATGGTTAACTGTGATAATGTCTCTAAGTTGGGAATAGCCTACCAATTTTCGTTAGCTGGATCGATTATTCAGTCACTGTCAGTATTCTCGCAAAAACAAACCTGTCCTTGAAATTGCTGTGTAATTTTAGGAATAGTTGATGAATCGATGTATTATTGACATGTATTTGTGTTTGTGTGACAAAACATTTGTAATTAGTTTTTTTTTTTGAGAATAAACAATTAAAATTTGGCTTTGGGATGAAAGCTGCAAGTAATAGGGAAATTCTCTATTTATTACAAAATAAATTTAAGGTCGAACTACATTAATCTGAAATAATTTTTTATTTGCTTGAAAACCTGAAAGTTTTTACTGAGAAGTGAGAAAAATCCAATTATTTCTAGTTTTTTCTAGTTCTAGTTTATCTCTAGAAAGTTTTTTATGCAGCTTACAGTTAATTCTATTGAAACTTATCAAATTATCATCTATGATAGTAATCCTCAATCTACATTGTTTTGCAATGATTGGATTGACCATCCTAGGTGAAAAATTACAGTACATCAGTACTGGGTGTACAGTATCAATGATCGATTTCATGTATTGAAAAGACTGGATTTAGGCCTTTTCTATATTGGTTTGATAATTTCATTGTCAATTTGTTATTTTCCACCTTGTCATAATGAAGCAATCCTTCAACCATCCACATCGACATCATTTTAAAATTTAATTTAAATCAGAAGTTATTTAAATACTGTAGGCCGACTAAAGAGGTTCTTGAGTAGGTGTTCTCTTTGAAAATTACACTTGTTGGAAATAGTTATTGGCATCTATACAAAATTCTTCCATTCTCAGTTGATATATTGAACTCATTTTGTATCGTAGTGGTAGGAATCATACTGTAGGCTACCACTTTTCTAGGTTGGTAATGGATTGCATGGACAAATTTCTTTCTCACTGACGAATAGGCAAGCACACATAGACCCGTTCAACAACCCTCTACACTGCTTGAATTGATTGTGTCTATAGATATAGCTATGTGGCTTCTTAGGTTCGTGATTTATATCTATGTCGTTACATTGACAACTGATCGCCATTAGATCCGCGCGAATTTCCCCGGAGTTTACGAACTGGATAATATAGTCTGTCCAAGCAAAGAAGACATTCTGGCAAGATGGGAAAGTTACTTCAGCTCAGTCAAGATTGGTTCAATAATCATGAATTTGGTCTCAAAGTTCAGGAAATATTTTTATCCACAATTGGAGGCATAATTTATAAGTCTTGAACCAATATTGACTGAGCTGGAGTCATTTCCCATATTGCCAGATTGTCTTCTTTGCTTGGACATACTATAGTTACGTGCTAAATATAGAGGTGATGAGATACTGTGCACATATTGCACAGCAATATTGCTTGCTAAGATCCTTATGTTGATGAGACCTTCAGTAAACATAGATGTCAAGAAACATCTCAATGTTGATGTAATTGAAGTATTGATAATTTATACCACAGTCTACATTATAGTTAGCGCAACATAAGTTCGTGGTTGAGCTCTCCACCTAAGAAATAGCAGCATTGTCAGATTTGTGAAAGTGGAACCTCTTCAAATTCCCGATCAGACCCCATATTTGTGTTTCGAAATGCATACTCAATATCCCAGTAGTATTTATAAAGCTCCTGGGTAGAAGAAAACATTTAACAATGGGAAAATCAAAAATATTGCCCCAGGAATAGGAGATGTTTGGTTTCGTTTCCCTTTGAGTTCGTTCAGAGAGAAATCTTCAATTGAAATGAATTTCTCCTGATCTCTGTCATCAGACTTATCATAATGATTTGATTCACAATCAATTATGTACATACTGTACTTCACATTATCTGCTGAGTGAGAATAACGGTGAGTTCGAGTTATAAAACAGTTTAAATTGCAATTGGATTTAATAGTTTCATATAGTTTTTGAAATTAATTGAGTTCCTACAGCAAACTAAATCTTGTGTGTGGAAAAATTGGTTACCCGTTATGAATTGTCTTGCATGCTGAAAAAGATTGTTTGAAACAATAATAGACATAAGTTGATCATAACCACCTATCATTTCTCTAGAATGAGTTGATTCTATTCAAAGTTCATTGAAAAATCAACCCTAGATTTCTTTTCAATTAGTATCTTTTTTCTACCGCAGCTACAGCGCTGCTCTTTCATTCGGTTCACTGGCAGAAACAATTTTTCAATCTTTCAGCCCTTATTAATTGCATCTTTCATTGAACCGCGAGACCTAATTTTGTGTGGCGTGTGAGACTCCTCCCCCCTGCTTCAACAAAACTCCACCCATCAACACTCAATGGAAAAATCTTTCCATTAATGTTGGGAACGGATTTGAGAGCTTTGGTCGGCACGCTATCCGAAATGTATGAAAAGGAATGGAGGGGGAAAAGGATAAGAAATTGAGGATTGCTTTTGAAAGAGTGAATAAGAGATTGTGGAGTGGGTAATGGTTGCGGGGATACGTGATGGCACATCAGACATTGAGACTTGAAATGTAAGCTACTGGTATGATACTTGTTCAAAGAACTGCTTCTTACGATTTGTTGAGTAGGATCTGATACTCGGATACTCAAGAGGTGTCTTTCTGGGAGTTCCATTAAATCGAGTAGCTTAGTTGTTCGGTATTGTCGATATTACTTGTGGAGAGATTGTTATGAATTGAACCAATCGATTTCACTTAATTTTCTTTTTTCGGGCTTTAAATATCGGAGACCTATTATCTATTAGAATATCTGATAGATATCTATTAGAATATTATACTACTTGATAGATGTCTTCAAACTAAGCTCCTATAATTTCAATACCGGACACCTGCTATACTACACAATAGATGTCTTTACGTTCCTAGAGAGAAATCTCAAAAGAAGTATTTTTTCGAATGTTTCTCAGCTGAATCCACTTCAATTCGAGTTGGGTTGAAATTCTATAAACCTGAAACCTTTCTCCTTACTTCCTCCTTAATTTCCAACATAATTTCTTCCTTCACAAGTAACTTTCTCATTTTAACATTTATTATTCCGTTTTAGATTCGCTCAGCTATTAAACCTTGCAAAAGTTTCCGTATATGATCCAGTTTTTCTTCATTTTCCAGTTCCCCATCATTCCCTCTCTCCTCGCAATTATCTTTATCTCGTCCGTTTCATTAACTTGGCAAGACTAGTAAATACGGTTTATGTTGAAAAAGAGCCTCCATTTTTCTCTTCTGATGAAGTTATTATTTCTCTCGCGCAAACGATGGCAATTTCTTTGTTACACACAGAATCAAATTGCTTGGAATTTTTTCTTCTCTTGAGTAAATCGCCCACGGGAACATCAGACCTTTATTTAGATCACACCCAATTTCATGTATAATTTTCCGTGTAAATTGAATTTCTGATGTATAACCCTTGATTAAAAACTTTGTAACAAAGTAAATATCGTTTTTATCCAATGAATCTTATGTCAATAACCATGTGTAAATAATTTTGCTGTTGGAGCCCACACAGAAAATTTTTCCCATTTTTTCCCCGCCTCATTGATCGTTCAATATAATATAAATGTATGTACATTGGATTTTCTCTTCATTTTTTTTGTGAAGAATTTTGGAGAAATAAACCTTTGTATCGATTCCTGTTCTATTAACAAATAGAAATATAAATTAAAGTGGTTGAGATCAATCCCAAGTTAATCCTTTTAGCAATAACAACTGTGCTATATAAAATTCATTGTGAATTTGTCTTGAGAAGTTCTATTCAAGATTCATTCCCTCAATAATATTACAGATAGAAAAAATTATTACAGGTGAATAATTATATCTATGGAATCCCAAGGTGGTTGAAAAATTATTAATAATTTTTTACTAAATTTACATTAGATTACAACTGTTAATACCAACTTAGCTCCAGTCCAACCTCATTTATTTATTTATTGAAGAAATTACTATAAACTTATGAAAACAGACAAAAGTCCATAAAGTTTTTTCCTAAATTTAGATAAATTAATATTCAAAATAGAGGTTATGTTCACTTGATCCTTAATCACTATCACTATTCACAAGTTTCATTGAACAATTAAAAACTATGATTTAGAATTTAGAAGGTTCATAGAAGTCAGAATAACACCAAAAAAATATATAAAAATATTTTTAAATATCAATTTACACTTGAATTAGACTCATTCGAACTTTAGCTGATTTTAAAATATCAATTTACACTTAAATTTGACTCATTCATACTTTCACTGATTACCTCAAACCTCTCCAATAATATATCATCCATCATAGCAAAAACTTGAAAAAAATCAAGTTTTATGATATTGAGCTTTTTTAGAGATTATCTTAGGTACTTGAAAATATCTATTCGGCTATATCAGATTTGCGCCTACGTTCCACTGTTATGTAAAATAGGCACCATTTGAATATGCATGAAGATGAAGGCGTCATTTTCGATATCAGGTATTTCGAATTCAGCAGCCGCCATCTTGTGGTTGATTAGGGAGGGGAGTTGTGCAAACTTCAGCAAACTTGCATATTAGATTCCCATCTGGTGTTATCGACTAAAGGGCAAAAGGGAATTCCATCTTCCATCAAATCCCCTGAACTCACCATCATCCTGTATACATAGGTTATGTTTACTCCTGGATTGTTATGATAATAATTTCGATGATACTATAATTATTATTGTTTCAAATTACACTAATGAGATGAGTTTCTATTATGGTATAGGGATAACTTTCAGAAATCCAGCATCTGCACTATAGTATGTATCATGTTACTCCATACAGTGTGGGAAAATCAATGGGATACATTTCACAACAATGGTTTTTGTACTTTAAAAACGTTATTCAAGTTACAAAAAATCCAATTAGATTCTCTTTTTTTGGAGTATTTTATTTATTTCATAAAATTATATGATTAAAAATGTAGATGGTCTCTTGAGCCTTTCTGATTTTTTTCTGTTTCATTATATCGCGTGTTTTTTGTAATTAAAAATATTGAAATCCGGTTAAAAATTAATATACCTGCTATTAATAGATAATAATGTTAAATTTTCACATGAATAGGTACTTTTTCAAAATTTAACATAATATATTCTAATGATCCTTTTTTCTCATTCTGTTGAGGATTGAATGATTGTCATGCTTTTGGACATATTCTCCATATATCATTCCATGAAGCTTATTACAACCTCCAAACCACCTTCAAGGGGAGGCATTCTTTATGAAGCATGCTCTATCATGTAATGGATCTTTCACATTTTGAACTGGAAAGTTTTGAAATGCTGTGTGTGAAAATTGAAAGATCTTATGATCAACTATATATATTCAAAGAAAATGTCTGTATAGTTGAAGGGTTTAGAGTTATAACAAATTTTAGTCGTAAAAATCGTGCTTTCTGATGATTGAGTGGCGTTATTATACGAAGTACATAGAACTGCTCCGTTGCTAGGAAACGGATACATTTCACCAACTTCTATAACTAAGTTTATGTAAGATAGAGAAATGGGATGATGTTTTTCACCCTCTGGTTACAGGTTGAAACAATTATATTGTATGATTACTCTTTATGGCTCAAGAGAATAATCACCATGCTGGGATAGATAAAACTCATGAAATGCTGATACGATAATGAATACTGTACATTTATTTTGAGACATGATATTTATGAGTCCACAGAATGATATGAATTCAATCTATTAGGTGCTATAATTTCAAGTATTTAATTTGTATTTTTACTTGTTTTTTATGATTCTATATGAACGATTGTGATGTAGTGACGTGGCTTTGTTTATTAAAAATTGTGAGAAACTTGAACTGAGCATGGTACAGTACCTAGTAGGAATTGGAAAAAAAACCTAGAAGATTGAATACTGTAATACCAACTCCAAGAAGATTAAACACTGTAATACCAACACCTAATAATAGAAACATTTATTAGTTGGTTTTATTAATACTGGGTTAACAGAGTATGAAAGTGGTAATGAATTCAATTGAATGAATATTTACTCTTGTACCTGAATAACTCATAACCTGAATAACATCAATAACTAATAACTCATGACCTGATCAGTTACATTTCTATTAACAATAGAGAGTGGCATTTTTCTATATCTTATCATCTCAATCATATTGTTTGATACTTTATTAATTTTATATTCTTTTCTTTTCCAGGTGAGTTGAAATTTTAATTGATCACTCATCCTTGTCGTATTGAGAATGTTGTAAGTATTTTTGCTACATAATCAAAATCTTGTAAGCATTCATTCATCATAGCAAAAGATAATTGATTACTTATTCTCAATAATATTTTCATTCAATTCAAACTCCGAATAAATTGAATACAGCTTGCGTTTATCAAGAATTTTTTAAAAATAGAAACAGAATAAAAAACCTGATTCCCGAATTCGGTCGGATAAAAATTCTAAATTTTTTCATTCAAATACTGTACTCAATTATATATGAATAGAATAGATTGCAATAAAAAATATCAGTAAATCTTTCCATTGATGAAATTTCTGTCAATCTGTAATGTTCTTTACAAATCGAATGATGATCATTGACACAAAACTCACTGCGTAGCTATCGTATCGTTTCGCGCCGTGCAACGCAATACAGTTTGTATCATGGAAATTTGGGAGTTTCCTTTGGGTAGTGGCATGCCGGTTATTATCAAAGGGTGGAGGATTTGCGCTCCAGTAGAATGATCCGTCGAAACGTGGATGTCACTTGTAATAAAGTCGCTTTGCGTTTTACGCCGTGCTTTACGTGAATTTATAGGGCGGAAAGTTTTCTCAAAATGGTGTCGAAACGAATTAACCGGTTTTCGACGAAAATCTCCGTGGTTGTTGGAAGAATAATTAGGAGATTTGCTGAAAAACTTCGCATTTTTCCATCGCCAACAAGTTCTAGATTTCTAATGAAGATGAAAACTAATTAAGAGCTTCGTTGTGCTCTTTATAATTCATAAAATGGATATTATAATATAAATGAAGTGTGATTATTCTCTTGAACAGGGATAAATTTGGCATAATGTTGGTTTGTTATCAGAAATAAGATTATCTGTTCATTATTCATTTGATTGTGATATGAATATCCAATTTCTTGAGTAATTCTCATAAAATACAAGAGAAAATTTTTAACTAGAACAATCGATTTTGAAAAATAATCCCATCCCTTTTTTGTTTTTTGCAATTGTTTCAAGGAAATGAAAGCTGTACATATTCTACAGTCCTGCTCTATCTATAGCTTTATTCAAAAGTATATTAAACCTTGAACAGCTTAAGTCAAAATTAGCTGTCATTTTTGTCCTGATTCCTTAAATCATGGAAATTTTTTCTCCTCTTCAGATAGTCTGTAAACTAATTTTCTCTTGAAACTCTTTTAGAGTTTCTATTAGATATTATTTTAGATATTCTGTTGGAAATTTTATAGTTTCATTATCTCTAAATTCAACCTGATGAATTTTTCAAATCGATTCACTGATGTTGATACACTTAATCAGTGACGGAAAATCCAGTACTGAGTGAGAAATAAATACATCAAAAGAAATGGAGCGTAAAGAAGAAGAAGAAGAAGAAAAAGAAAGTGTGATATGTAATGAAGAAGGAAAAGATAAATAAGTAGAAGATGAATAAAAAGAAGAAGAAGAGGAAGAAGAAGAAGAAGAAGAAGTGATGGAGAAGATTGAATGTGTAGTCGGAAAATGAGTATTTGTTTGGGGCGTCTATTCGTTTGTTCTGTGGTCTGCTTCTCTCTTGTTGCTGCTTGACTCCAATACGCACATTGTGAGATGCTGTGTTGGGAAACATAGATCTTGAGACAAAGACGTATTGTGCCAAGCTAGGAAATAGTGGAGTAGCAAACAGGGTTGTTTTCATTGTCACTACAGGTTGCCTCATTGGTTACCGTGTATGTACTGGTGTTTATATGTATACTTTAGGTTTTTACTTCAGTCTATTTTGGTCTATTAGGTCTTTGTGTCTTTTTTGCCTATTAGGTATTTTGGTCTATACTTTAGTATATGTATACTTTTAGGAAAGTTTAACATTGAAATTGAATTGAATAAATTTGATTGAATGGAATTTGATGAATTCTCACTTGAAAAGTTAATTTATTCATTCATTCAACACAATACAGTTTGAAACTACATATAATTGATTATCGTCAATAGAATATGACATTGAAGAGAGGTGCAATAGCTTAATCATCCATTCAAGTGAATAGTCTGCACTTTCTACTGCATTATCCAATAATTTAGGTATTTTCAAATTCAATAATTAGGGCGTGTTGGATCTTTAGCAATCAATCTATTACGATTAAATGCTCAACATTAAATTTTTCCTATCCAATCAGCATTAACTGGACCAAACTGGACCATCACTGGACCAAACTGATGAGAAATGAGTACAACAAAATTGCAGAATGTTTTCATGTTCACATTATGAATGATATGGAAATTGAATGGGAGAATCTGAGTAATGATTTATGGTGTGATTTATAGGCTAATCTCTTTATATCATTGTTCAAGTCGATTTCGTTATTAGCATAATCAGCGTTTCTAGATTAAAATTAAGAGTTAAGTTAATATGAAAAAAAAATTATTTGAGCATAAAAGTTTTTAATTTGAGATAAAAAATATCGAGTTAATTGAAAACTTGTTTAGAATCAAATTAAATTCTTTTTTGAGATTTGTTGTTAATTAAAATCAATAAATGATTATTGTTTTGCAGTATAAAATGAGCAGCTATCTTTGTTATTTTGGATAGTAAAATAGATTTCTGCTATGGGAATTGAATTTACTTTCTAGCAACAGTAGTAAACTAATTTGATACATTAATTGGGCGCTCAGTTTCAACTCATGGAGAATTCAAATTCAGAATTCGATTGATGTATTGAAGCTGGTACGATGTGACCCTTGGGGCAGGATATCATCAGCATACAAGCAAATTGGTGTCGAATTGTTCATTAGTTGGTTATCAAAGCACCCCAAATCGAACATTGATGTTGTTCTTGTATCTATGCAGTGATTGCAGTATTATTGTTCTCTGCTTCGTTCTAGTTGTTCAATGTAGCTTATTGAAACATCATCGGAATGAATTAAACCTCACTAATTGAGGCTGAGGGTTCTTTCTGTTTAAATACTGTCTCTTGTAAATTATTCTTTCGGGATTGATCAATACTGAGCCATTAGTATCGAATCACGAAAAAAGTAGTAAATTAAATCTATCAAAGCATTACACGCATAGAAATCATTTCCTCACGGAAATTAATAACATCCAACAATTATTTTATATATGTAGTGAGATAATCTTGTACTTTAAAAAAAAAAAGACGGTAGACCTGGATCCTCTACTATATAATTTAAGGAATCTTACAACTCTTTATAACAAATAGAATGTCCTTGGAGGCAATATAGATTTACAATGTTCAATTTTACTCACGTCTGACATTTTCTTAGCTCATGTCTTATGTAAATCTTACCCACTTTGTTCTACAGAGCCTTTATATTACTAGAGGATCAAGAGAAAGCATAAGAAAGTTGTTCAAAAAAGGAATAGGGCGAACAATAAAAAGTTAGTTTTATGTGTGTTTCGATAGTGAATTTTATTAATGGAGTGATATGAATGAAGTGTTGAAAAATTTCGCAATTCCACTGTTCTCAAACCTTCATTCCTTCTATCAATTTCTATTTATTTTTACTGTAATAATTTCCCAACATTCATGTACTTTCTTACTTTCCTCTGTAATAAGTACCTGTCACAGTTTTACAACATTCAAACCTTCATTTTTGCATCGTGGCCAAAATTCATGAACCCCCACTCCAATTATAAATATCCTACAGCCGAATTATTGATATTTTCTAAATGTCAAACTTGATAAAAAATTTCTTCCTATTTTGTAATTAAGTATTGTTATCCACAACCTTCAATCCTGTATGTTATCCAATTGATCCAATAGAAACGATCCAATAATGAAAAGCCCCACAGTAGGGCAATTCTCGAGCTAACTTTGAGTGCGGAGGCGTGTACTGTTTTTTCTGTGTCCATTTTTAAGACAAAATTGTCGACAACATCTGTTGCATTGATTGCCCGCCATCTTTCTCTCTCCCTCTGTCTCTTTCTCTCACTCCATATCTCTCCATCTCTCTCTTGTTCTATCGATAGTGAGCTTGACCTTTGATTGTGATTGATACTGTGTCAGAGAAGAAATTTGTTGCGGCAAAGTTCAACAGAACTACTACGATACACTCAATAAATCGATAGGGTAGTGCGTAATAGAAAGTTGTGCGTAGGGGGTGGTTTTTGTTAATAAATAGCGCAGAGTTCCTAAAATAAAGTGGAAGTGAATCAAGGATTAACGTCTTCAACCTATAGGGTTAATGTATTTGTTTTGAACTTTACCTCGAAGAGGTTTTTGGGCGTCCAATTTTTGGACGTCCCCATCAAATCTAGTACAGATGATTTGTATCTGCACACATCATGATTGTGTTTGAGAACTTCCGTTTAATCTTGAAAAATTCATAAGGTCGACAAAAAATCGGTCATACGAATAACTCAGTATAAACTAACATTAGACTAAAAGAATTCTAATAACAATTTATGCTAATAATTCTTGATAACGTGATAATAGAGAAATATGGATTCTGAAGAAAATATTACTGGTGGATTTTTTTATATATATATTCTTATGGCTTTTATTGGTTGATAGACCCTTACGGGTAGTTCCACCTCGCCAATGTGTACTTGGCCAGAACCGGTCACCCATCCAAGTGCAGTCCACAGTGTTCGTGACTTAACATCACGTTCACCGATAGATCACATAGATTTGTAAAGTTCACAGAGATCCCTAAGGTAAAAATTGGAAAGTGAACAAGAATGTGTGGAGAATTGAAAATATTGTTACATGAATAGAGAATCGATCTTAAATTTTATCCCTATAAGCTCTCTGTGATTTCATTTTGAAAGGGAGTAGGTAAGAGGACTATTGAAAGAATTATTTCAAGGGATTTGTAGCTTTTCTCACTTTTCGCGTAATAAATTGATGAAATTCACTTCGGAAATAGGATAAAAACACCAAGATAAATAAAGCCTACTTTCATCTCTCTATAAATCCGTTACGTTCTATAGTTGTTTTTCATCATTTTCCAAAAATAGACCGTGAAAAGCCACTAGGGAAGTTGTGCTTGATCCGATTAAGATTCTAACGTGGAAGCTACTGTAATGCGTTTCCCATGAAAGATGAAAAATGAAAATTTCCTATTCAGGGATGGAATTTTTCAGGCGTGCAAAATTTCAAATCGAAACATTATTTTTCTAGTTCAAATATTACTGTGAAAAATTTAATAAGAAATTTTTATATTGAGATGGAAGTGGAAAAAATTTTTTCAATTGAGTAATCTATGATTAATTCATCACCGAACCAATGGTTACAAATAACATGTTGAAGAAGAACCTTATTTCAATCTCTTATCTATGTAGGCTATTGCGAATAAGTAAACACAATATATATTTGTTAAAGTTTACTCTTTTCATATTTTAGAGAAGACTCACTTGTCACTTACGTAGCTTTAAATTTTCACAAAAGTGATAAAGTTGAAGTCTTTGGTAAGTTGGAAAACGAAGAGAATAAAATCAAATGAAAAACATTGAAATTTAGTAACACTCTTTGAAAAATCTTCTTGGAAGAATTAAACTACTTTGTACAGATTTGTAAGTATATTATAGAATACTGTAAACGTTCATTATAATAGAACGATAATTTCTATTTTTAAAACATCAATTATTTAATCATCAATCAAAAATCATTCAATCATCCAAACTTGTTAACTGAACATTAATTCACTTTGCTGATCCAAGCCCAATTGTTTTTTTCTCACTAGAAATAGGATTTTTTGAAAAAATTGTTAGGCTTTATTTTAGAAAGTGAACTTTCAAAGTTGTATCGTTTTCACAAAAAACATCCAATTAACCATTCCTCTTTTATCCTCAATTGAAACGATTGCGCGTGTCAATAGTTGAGCGACAGACACTGATTGACACTTGGAAAATATTTTCAAAAGAAAACTGTTATGAGCAAATCTGGCGGGTGAATCAAACTCATGTTATGTGGCTTGAAAAAACGATATCGTGAAATTTTCAGTGACACGTGTGATCGGTTTTTATGAACCTTGAAATTTCAGTCGTTTGAGAATAAATAATCTGACAGTTTATCGGTATGGATTGCTGGGATTTTTCAAAGAAGCCTTTTTTGGATTTGCAGAGGAGGGGAAAGTCACAATTTGCGTCATAGCGAGTATTTGACACAAATCCCGTGGGAAAAGTTGGGGTGACAGGTTCAACAGTGACAAATGAACTGCTTTGACAGTGAATTGAATGGCAATTGGAGGAAATCATTTTATTGGCTGAGGCTGATGTTGAAAATTGATTGTTGAGAAGAAAAATGAGCTGTAAAAAGTGGACCCTTGAAACTTGGAAGATAATGGAAGGATGAAACTTGGAAGAATGCAAGGTTGAATGAAAGAGGAGAGGGAATGAGTCAAAGAAAGAATAGAAAAGACAGTCTCAATAATCGACTTTTATAGAGAAGTTTGGCTTCAATCGACACTCGGGGTTGAAGAAAGGTGTATTCTATAGAATATTTTAGAGTGAGAGTGAGTTTTAATAATGGAATAAAAAGAAGAATAGAAATGTTCAGTTCACTCTCGAAATTTCAAATAGAGATTGTAAGATTTGGATATTTGAGATGTGGTTGAATTAAAATTGAGTAAGGAAATGAAGGCCACCTAATTTCCTTAAACTGAATGAAAATGAATTTTGTAGAAAATGGAAATTCAATAGTGTTTAGCTTATGTAGCTCTTTGGAGTTTCACCTATCTGAATCAGTGAACGTTTCTCTTCAACTAGATAAATATTGAATAATTTCATTCGCCTTGAAGTTATCACCGTATTTGTAATTTTTCCCTTGAAAATAGATAGTCAAATCAAATCAAATTTTACTGTTCACATCATCGATATAGGTATTTAATAGTTGTCAATATTATTACGTGTACCAAACAAATTTCTTTTGTACAGTAATTACTAACCACCCTATTTACTTTACACCTATTTACCTTATAACTATGTACTTTACTTCTCATAACATTGCTATACACTGGCCTTGTATGGAAATTTGCAATTATCATGCAAAACGAATTTTTATTTGATTAGACTTATTCCATCATGATTACATCTCTCAAATAGCTTATCAAATTGAATGAAATATGGTAAATCATTGAGGACTGCGAACTGTATTTGAGAATGGATAAACTGTAAAAATTTGAAATCTAATCGAAAACAGTGACATCTCAACATGATTGGACTGTGGTCATATACAAACTTTCGTTTACGAAACAAGGAATGCGAAGTACTGTTGGGTGAGTATAATTAACACATATAGTTACATTAATTGCATGTTAATTGATTTCATGAGTAATGACAAATATCAATAATAATGTCATTTATCTATATCTAAGATATTTATCTACTCAAATCGAATTTCAAGGCTCACTGATCTTCCAATACATGCTCTTGAAATGTAATGATTCAATGAAAAAATAATCTCATTTCTTAAAGAATCTCTTCCTCTTTGGTAATTTGGTATGGAAAGTAGCTAAATCTGGTAAAATCTTCTCACAACATGGTTCTGTGTTTTTGTCAAAAAAAAGTTCTAAAGTTAAAAGTTCTTGCAACTTTATGAAAAGAAGAATGAATACTGTCCGTACATAGTTGTCAATACGGTTCTAAAATTTGAAGTTGCTTCGAGTGGTTACTTATATGCAATGATTCCTTAACTCAAATTCAACATCATGTATTATCCTTCTCCTACCTATATATTCTTTGCGTCTTCTTCTTATTTCTTCTCCTCTTCTTCTTCTACTTCCACGTATTCTTTCCTCTTTACTTTCCTATTTCTTGTTCTTTTCTCTACAACTCATGTCTACCATCGTTTTCATCTTCTCTGAACTCATACCTTCTACATAGCTTTCATTCCATATTATCAACATCAAAGAAGAAGAGAAACTCTCAACTTTGAAATTATCTGAACGCTTTGACTGGAACTGTAGGTTGGAACTTTACTATTTACCGCTCGAAATGAGTAACAAAGTTGTTGGTATTCGAACAAAATGAAAATTGAAAAGTGGTATGCTATTTTTATTATTCCACCACAATAACTTGAACCATGAAAAATAAAGTTAATTAACAATTCAATTTCAAATGTTTATTCAAAACATTACCGATTCTGATTTAGGTAACCTCACCATAAATCATCTAACATAATCTATTTTTTCTCAACCAGTTGTTGTAAATTTAAGCTACTCTTTTTCTTATAAAAGAGATATAGCCATATGCATCCAATGAGTATTTGTATGAGTAAGTGAGTATTTGAATTCACAATTGATTGAGTTGTATTCGAAATTGATCGTTCAATAATACCTTTAATTGAAATTTTTTTTTCAAACTGATGGTTGATTTTGATAGAGTAGAACTTATTTTTACAGTATTCTAATACCATTGAACTGTTGGAAATGGATTTGATAATAGATGAGAACATATCTAACAAGGCAAAACAAAACAATTCAGTCCTTTTTCCTGAGAGGACTACATACTCTTTTCAAATTTAATAGAATAGGGAATTTCTAACATAATATGTGGGAGACCATGTTACATATCAACTAACATATTCCCATGCTGATGTACAGAGTGAAGAGTGAAACAAAGGTTTGCTTATCATTTTCATGCTGCATAAGATTTCCATGTTGCATATCCACTGTGGCATGACACTGGAGGATTGCAGAAAAGAGCAGTTGGAATGATGGGGATTGGGGAGACATTCCGAGGGAAATTTCTCGTTCTTTCCATTTCCGTGGTGTTTTTCCGCCTGCTGATTTTGTTACACGTATGACAACTCAGCATGCTGCATGCCAAAAAGCGGGAATTGCAATTCTCGTGCCAGAATAGATAAGAGATACCATGGGGATCCATAAGTGATCTAGGGCAGAGATACTTTTGGAGATTTTTTCGACCTTCTAGTCAACCTTATACCAAACCAGCTATTTATGGATGATCATATTAATATAATCATAATACATAATATGTGCTCTTGTAGTCAAGAAATTTGTTTTCAAAAGTTGATTTCCGTTTTTATCAATTTACCGTTGTTTAAATTGGAATTTATTAATTGAAATACGATGGGCTTTGATCAAACATAAAATTTTCAATCATTATCAGAAAATTTATCTATTTTTAAGCAAAATTTGAACAGCCAAGTCCTCATGGCAAGGAATTATATTTCATAATTCGGTTTAGAAGAACATTAAGAACGAAACTTGATAATTTCTCAATCAGATATGAAATAATGTGAAACTTTCCTGCTTTTTTGTTTTGCTTTTTATCCAATAAGATGGAATTTTTCCGATTGAGGTTTAATTTTTACACTTATAAATACGACTATTATACAGACGTGTGCAGAAGTATGAGGTATGCGAATTATTTAGATGTGAAAGGTTTACTGTATAATGGATTACTCCATAGTAGAGTTGGTTATGCGGTAGATAACAAATTAGACTGGAGTGCAAAATCAAATTAATTATTGATCTCGTCATCTCCATCAGTGATTTTAATGGGAGAGAAATGTCTCGTCTTTTTATTCAAAAGGAAAGAAATGATTTGCAAACTCTGAAAACTTGAAAGGAAAGCAAATAAGAAGTCATGATTGAACGGAGAGTGATAAGATGAATGAAGAAGAAGGCTAGCACACTTTTCATGCGAGAGCAAATAATATTGTCTCTCAATATTGAATTTATTTCATGACTATGAGGTGCTTCAAATCAAAGCTTGTTCTTTCATCAGTAAACAGTGCTAGGTTCCATATGAAACTTCTGTTCAAATTGATGATTTTAAATGATAATTGATGAATGATCTTAGAAATTCAAAGATGACTTAATGTTTGATAGTAAAAGATTAATACTGTATTACTGTATAACTTTATACTATTTAATATAACTTCATATCCACTCCCGAAGACATTTTGCATTAGTAAAAATAAATTGTGTATTGGAATTGATTTAAAATGTAGAGTACACTTCTACTCGTAATTTGGATTTATCTATCAAAAGATGATATTAGAATTCAATTTCCGAAAAAATGAATTTCTTTTTTCAGAACGTTATTAGATTTATAACTGTTGTCCAAAGGCTTCACATCCATGATTCTGCTTCATATCATTCATTGGATAATAGATTATGAAGGTCATGGACTGGCATCATAATTTTATTGTGATGATTGCAATCATCGATTCACTAATGAATTTCATTGTAAATTACTAGAAACTTGAATAATTTTTCATGAATGCCTGTAAGATGTTCAATAACTGTACCATTAACAGGTTAATATTTTATTATAATAGGTTATTGTACCAATTATGGGCCACTGTGGCTAATAACCTGAACTATTTATTACCATCACGTTAATAACAATGGCGGTTCACGCCTTGGGAAAAGATGAAGTGTTGTACAGTATAAGATACGGGCACTTCACCTGACTAACCTCCAGTGATAAGACCATTTTTAAAGGTAATCCAGTGTTTATAATAATACAAGTGAATCCGCATCATCGTTATCATCATCTAGAATGAACGATTCTGCAACTAAATCACCAATATTTTATCACCTAAAAAAATTTATTCAGTAAAATTGAGTATTGATATGCCAACAACGTATGAACAAGACTTGAAAGTTAGCGAAATTGATCACCTTATTATTGTTGAAACCAGTTTGAATCCCATGATTTTGTCGGGAAAGCGCTTGGGAAATGACTCTGAACGAAGACAGTTTGTCAATCAATGTCTTGGGTCTTGAGGGAAACCTGGAATGGATGACGAAAAGAGCGGATAATTGTTTCTAAAATGTTGAGATTAATGAGGTTTTATCAGCTCACAACCGTTAAAACTTGACAACAAAGTTGGTCGACGTCTGAAAGATTGCATAACTTTGACGTTTGACAGTTTTCACGTTTAAAAACACAGCTTTGGTAAAGGAGTAAGGAGGGATAGAGGACGTCATTGAGAGAGGGAATGAGTGAAAGATAGGGGAAGAGTGAGAGAGAAAGATAGAGTACCAGTCAGTGAGAAAGGTGAAAGAGAGTTCGAGTGATGCTGGATTTGAGAGTGGGCTATCACCTTTCAACTTCAAACTTTTTCAATCCACTTGATGCCCAAGAGACTGCTCGACTTTTCTGCCTTGCTGGAATATAATGGTCCTATAGAATGCTAATGCACACACTTCATAGTAATTTATCGTTAATAGAATTAAGTCCCATTTTCTTAGCTACGTGAAAGATTATTATTAAAATTGAGTTTTTGCAACGATGTTACTTCTAAATATCCGTGGATTGCTTTGTTAAGAAATGTTCTGGTTTCCATATACTAAAATTGTTTGTTAATTTCTTCTGACGTTTGTTCAGAACATGGCCGTTTCCAACTGAACAGTCTTTCAGAACGGAAATGATTTTGATCATTCCTGAGATCATTGTAATTCCATCTTCAGCCATATTTTATTGTACACCTCTTGCGATAAAGCTTATCAAATAGACATTTTCAAGAGCATCCGTCAATGGAGTACAATTTCCAATAATTAGCTAAAACGACAAAATTCAACTCATCTCCAATTTCATTGGGTTTCATTGATTGAGTTTCTATATCAGTCAACATATTTTTTCCTTCCTCTATTATGTATGTCAATTATTGTAAATGAATAAATTACAATTAGTGTTTTTATAATTCAAGCTATGAGTTACATATCGACACGTTGTTAGTTACTAAGATCTTCCATTACAATGGATATTTGCAATTTATTTGAGAGCTAAGTTTTGTGTCATGCCATAATGTGAATAAATGAAAAGGCTGCTCATCTCAATGCACAATTCATCGACTTGATATCGACAACATTCCAGTATAACTCATCCATTTATTTATTACCAACTACTATAATTATTACACCTATAATATAATCCATTAACTTATTAATTGCATTAGCGATGCATTTATCGCATTTCCCTGATCTTCCTCTATCAACACGTTTCGGAATTTCATGAAAAACATGACATCTGCTATCTGAAGGATGAGTGAAATCTCTTATCTGGTAGAGTTTGCACACGCTGTGAAGAGACGCCACCACAATTAAATGAATCCTGACAGCGTCTCATCACAGCTAGCGCGGACTGTAGTCGCAATTTTATTCTCAGTTTTTGTCCAACTTATTTACTGTTGTTTCTTTTGTAATACAATCGACAAGGGTCATCAGGCAATTATTAATGTAAGCAATCACAAATTTTCTCTGCGAACTTGCGGTGCGAGGAATGCTCAGTTGCAAGGTTAGGACAAATGATTTGTAATAACCTTGGAACAGTTGCACGCTGTACAATAGACTAAGTCCTCACTGTAGATTGGGCTTAGAGGCTTGTGCTTGCTTCGCTCCGGTGAATTATGATCATCCTAACCCTTGCCCCAGTGTACAAACGTTTGTCTGATTATGCTAGGAAGCTCATGTCATGTCATGGCTTGTCCGCCTGACCTACTCAACTCTGCTATAGTTTACTAAGCCTGCATGGGGAGATTTGGTCTAATCGCTCACTCACTTGATCTGTATCAAGTGTATTGGATTGCATAATCGTCATCAATATCATCAACATGTCTTCCTTGTTTGATATTCTCAATTAATGAAGCCTTCCAATACTTGTTACGGAAATGTTTTACTTTGTGTCACAAATCTTAATTGGTATTTCCAATGCTAGTGTTCAATATTTATTACTGTTATATATATTTTGTTATTATGTTCTACTTGGCATTTGCAATCATATGCTCATACTGTATTTATATTGTAATTTTTGTTCCAGGTGAGTTTCCAAATTCAGTTGAACGTTTTCATGAAACTTGTGAGTAGAAATGTTGATTTCTAGTATTGAGTTTTCTTAAAAAATATTTTGTTGAAAGGTTTTGTTGAAAAAATATTTGTATGGCTTTTCATGGTCAAAAAATCCCAAGTTTTCACCTATCTGCACAATGCATATAATTCATTAGGCATTCAAAATAAGCTGGTATTTGTGTAGTTTTATAGTTTTTAAAATTGTAATATGCTCACGTAAAGCATTTTGGAGAGGTAGAAGATAGTAGAAGATTGGAGGTACCGTAATGGAATAAACATTATAATTTGAAGTTTCGAATCATACAAATTCCCAATGAATATATCTTTTTAATAGTGATGAGAGATTGATAAATGTTTCCATCTTACCCTCAACCTCTCACTTATTCCCCCGTCCTCCCCTACCAACTCTCATTCCGTTATGCTGTATTCTTCTCTATCATCGAACTCGAAACTCAGCAACCCTGTAACGTTAAAATCCTCTTCGTGTTTCATGTCATGTAACATGTTGATGGGCTCTAATGTCTAGTCTGCAACAAGATGACACGTTCATGTTTTAGTACACTCCCAAACCCTCACTCTGCATGAAAACTATCAGTTGGTGTGATATGGAATAGAAGCACTCTCAGTGTAGCTTGTTGAATTATAACACATAACAGTGAGAATAAGCTAGTTTCCATGTTTTTTAATTTTTGTCAACTTTTGTGGCCAGTTTTCGTGTCAACTTTCAGATAACTATTTTGTGACGCGGGTGGAATTTCCCTTGTTGGTTAATAAATTTACTGTTACGCAACATCATAGCTTCTGTGGAGATGGAATATTCTGGAATTAGTCGAGGAATCTTTTCAGAAATACTGGCCTAGTATAGAATCCCTGTTAATTCAATAAAATTAATTCATTAAAATTGAATTTAAAAAAATGTCAACTGAATGGGTAATTGGGGCTATTCCGCAAAGAAATATTTGAATTCTTTAAAAATGCTTTGCTATCGAGAGGAAGATGTTCAACATCAGATAGGTTACATTCGATGGGCCATTCTTCAGGATGAAGAAGAGAAGAGCAATTTTGTTGGCCAAATCGATACATGACAGTACGTTGTGCCTACCGGGCGTGACAGTTACTCCGTATCAATGGAGCCATCTATAGTGGATCCTCCTTTTATTGATGGGCCAAAGCTGGGGAGATAGCATTCCACCTATGGAAGCCATTCTCATCCATTACTTTATTGAATGCAAGACAATCTGCTTGCTAGTTTCTGCACTGTAAAGAAGGAAACATCTGCTCCAATTTGCTGAGAGCCCACATAATCAACCCAACTTTCTATTCTTAGTTATTTTTAGATACTGAACTTTCTTGAGTTTTTGTAGCGATCAGGAACTTGTTTCATTTTTCAAATTACAATCAATGTAATTTGTATTATTTTTTTTATTTATTTCTAGCCTGATCCTTATAACATTGAGCATAAATAATTATACGATTTATGGTCGTATTTGGTCTTATATCTACTTGGAAAAAATATGCGTATAGCATTGATTGTGTGGAAATCCTCATGGTTGGGTTCCATTTCGCCAATATGCATGTGCCTAAATACAAATTACTGGTCACCTATCTACTTGGAGTGAAGAAGAGGAAAGAATATTGTTATAAATGTCCTCTGAAATGCGGTAAATGCTTGTGAAAATCAAATCCACATTATAATATTATATTTGATTCAGTAAGACCGAAATGATATAAACTGTTCTGGAATTCTTCTATTTTGAGTATTTTTTTACTTCCTATGTTGCTCTCATATAGACCAATGTCTATTATATTTTCTGCATAGAAAAAATTTGAATGTTTTATTGAAATACTAGGATCGTTGATTACTCGAATACTCAACCTCTTGATTTGGACCTGGTTCTTCTCATATACAACACTTTACAACACTGGCGGCTCGTGCCCATGAAACAGAAGAAGTGCCCGTATCTTTTACTGTACAGCACTTCATCTGTTTCGTGGCATGAGCCGCCAGTGCGTTACAACGAAAAATATAATTAGAAATTTAATGTTTTAGTGCTTATTTAAGTTTTTATTAATCGAAAGCTCTCAATGCCACTGATAACTTTCAACTGATTGGACACTTTCACCCCTTCGTGTCTTGGATTATCGGAAAAGTCGAGAATTAAGGTCGAGTGCTGCTCGATAGTTTCAATTAGTCGATATTAATAGCCTTGGACAAGGCCATGTCGGTGGTAGGGTTTTTACTAAAATCCTCTTTCCACCTTTCTTTTATAGCTGGTGCCAAAGATTAAGGCAGTTGGCGAATAACTGTTTTCAATCCTCAACTTTGTCAGGATAGTCGATGAGATGTCTACAGGAGTAAATCGAAACAGGAGCAACCTCAGCTATACTTATCCGCTCTCGAAGACTGCTTCAGACTGTCCTGGAGGAGCTGAGCATTCAAAATCATATGAAGTCATTCGCCAACCGCCCTTATTTTCAGCACCATCTTTACTAATATAGCTTACTTGGAATCACCCTAGCCTATTCGTCATGCGAACGCCTAATTGATTGAAAAGGAATTGTTTACGGAAGGCTTATAGGAAATGAGGAAATAACCTTATTAATGTGTTCAGGCTATTTGTGGATGGAATCTACATCGTAATCAGAGAGTATAAAATGTTTAGTTAAGGTTTTATTTGATTCTCTATGTTCGTAATCCTTGGATTATATGTTTGATTATTCTTATAGATTAGGTTTAACTACAGTGAAAGTATAATCAGTCAATCATTCTATCAATTTGCCTCTAAAATGTTACAATGTTCTAAAGTCACACAGATTTAAATCAAAGCATATAGGCCTACTACCCAAAGTTTTCAATAAGTTATACCGAAATTAAACTGAACCTCTTATTTCACTCTGAACTATTTTACACGACACAAATTTACGACTGCAGTGTCATGTAAAATAGTTCAGAGTGAAATATTTACCTAATGGAAAACTAAATAGATGAGTAAACCAGTTAATAATTATTGATTCAGCGAATGGCTATTTAAAGCTATTAGGCTGAGGCCGCACTGCCGGTGGGTAGAGCCTGGAGGGTGGAGGGTAGTTGGTAAATCTATAGAACATACACACCATCCACAGTAATACATCGTGTGAATGGTATGTGTTCAACCGCCATCTTGAAATTCTTAAATATGGACATCATAACCTCAAAAAACAGAATGACGTCATACCATTCATACGATGTATTACTGTGGATGGTGTGTATGTTCTATAGATTTACCAACTACCCTCCACCCTCCAGGCTCTTCCCACCGGCAGTGCGGCCTCAGCCTTACAGCGAATGGCTAGTTAATCTCTTGATAATTACTTGAAAATCAATATAAACTTTTAGGCCTACGATTGAATTATATCACTTGGAGCAATTGAATCTTTGTACGCCATAACTTATTTGTATCAAAACCAGTTAGAATCGTTCTGGGATATATGAAAATTCACGTTTCCAAAATCATAGTAATAGACCTTATTATAAGAGTTTGGGTTGTTTTAAATTGTTTGTTGAGAGAAGATTCGATTGCTCCATCACCATTCAGGCAGCATGTATTTAAACTGGAACAAAATGCACAACGAATTGGCATTTTGTTTGTTGACAAACACAGGATTAGCTGGGTCATGGCTTTTGGGGCACGAAACGATAGTCCGGTGTTTTCACCAGTGGTTCAATGTTAATCTGATCGCCCAATATTTCTACACAGGGGTTTCATTTCCCAACAAATTAGACCAAAAACAGTTGAAATTGAGTGTCAGCTTGAAAGCTATTGTGATATTGGTCAATCCGAAAACCAATCCAATAGATTCCATTGAAACGTGGTGTGTTCTAATTTTACAGCACGGAACAAAATATTACGAAGTGGTGTTTTTTGCTTTGTGTTGGAAAATTGTAGGAAATTGTTGAAATTGGTTAGGATGGTAGAGGAGGGTGATATAGTCTGTCCAAGCAAAGAAGACATTCTGATAAGATGGGAAAATCACTCCAGCCCAGTCAATATTGGTTCAAGAATTAAAAATTAGGTCTCAAATTGTAGGAAACATTCTTCTCTACAATTTGAGACCAAATTTTCCATTTTTGTACCCATGGTACCCACCAAGCTTGAGTCATTTTCCTAACTTGCCAGAATGTCTTCTTTGCTTGAACAGACTATAGGATGGTAGAGTAGTGGTAGGTTGGCTAAGAGAGGGTTGTTGATGTATATGAAAAGAGGTGGCTCCCACGTTCTCCCATTCTGTAGTATATTAAATTGGTGGTAGATATGTTTCTCATGCGTATGTGTGTGGTGAGCAGACAAGGTATAACCAATTAAATCCGTCCATTCCTGACGGGCGTTTCACCAACACATCCCTCATAACTACAGCGAATCGTGCCGACGTTAGCAGAAATATGTTTGCTGTTATAAATTGCTGAATCAGACCACTGGACGGAGCTGTGCTGGATTGGATCGACGTTGAATTGTGAGGAATGTGAGGCAGACAGCTGTTTCTGACTGCTGGTCCTATGCTAGGATGGTGCCGATTATTACTGTATTTTCATCCAAAGACCGAAAATTGAATCATGCTCATCACTAGGGAGATTTTGAATAGTTCCCTTTACTTGTCATGGCTGATCTTTAAGTCTATTGTTTTCTTCAATTCGCTTTAAAGCTTTTAATTATGATTAACAAGAAAAATTATTATTCCATTGTAGAAAATCCTTGAGATGTAGTATTCAAATCCTTGTAAATTTGTCATATGAAGCTGATTAATTCCATTAATGCTGGAAATTCAATTATGTAGACTAAGAAGAAATAGATAAGATCGTTGAAAGAAGATTATTATTATTATTAGCGTATGGCTTTATTTGGTGGGGAGACCAAAAAGTAATTCCACCTCGCCAACATAACCATGTTTCGCCAATAGGATACATGGTAAAAGTATTGATTATTTCCACTGTAATTTAGATTCCAGAAGTCTTGGAAGACTTGAAAGAAGATAAGAGAGAGAGAAAAGAATATGATACAATTTTCTAGATTTGTTGTATGAATTTGGTGATAAATACTTATTCAGTAAATTGAACTTTAATCTTAGGGCTATTTAAAATAATTGATAAATAAAATAAAAAAATCAAATACCCTTTATTAAAACTTGAAAAGTATTATTATTCTCAAGTATTATTAATACTTTAAAACTTTTAAAAAAGGGTATTTGATTTTTTCATTTTATTTATCTCTTATTCAGTAATTATATATACATATACAATATCCAAGTGACCACAGAAGGGATTTGAATTTTTTTATCAACTGCATAGAAGTAAGCATATTCGTTCATCACTTGATACATCAGATACGTATTATTCTTCATTTATATGTTATTCCCTAATAACCATACTAATTACTGGGAGAGGAATAGTACAGGCTATGCCTATTTTCTCCTATTTTTAATAATTCAATTATTTTGTATAAATGTATGAATAAATTAATTAATTTGTGCCAGGAGTCTATTTATGCTCATATAAATTATAGATGAATTCGATCCTCTTACAAATCTCATTAGGAATATATATGAAGGCCTTGTGAATATTGGCATGATCTACACATATTAGCTCTATGCAGTTTTTATATTGAATTGTAAAAGATAATAAGCTGTTGAAAATTATTGAGACAATTTTGCGCTTTTTACAGACTCTGTCAGTTTCAAGGTAACTGATAGCAGTTCAAATTCCAACAAGACGTTCGCATATTCTCCAACATCCGATCGTCTCCGATATTCCCAACGGAGTGATTATGTTTTTCACGCAACGTTTTTACATCCCACTGGGAACGTTCAGCTCTCTCAAATGATGAAAGCTTTTTGAAAAAGTTATTATATGAAGCACTAACTAGAAAATGTTTTCTTGCTGGATCGATAAAGGATCTCATGTCAAGTTGATGGAGCTCATAAGTTGGGAACCTTATCAAAACTCAAACTTCAAAAGCTTGAAATCACTACCAGACCAATAGCTTAGTCCGTCTAGTGTAATGGAACTATGAGAGGAAGATTGTTATATTGAAAGATTGTTTTGATATGAAAAATAGTTTGGCGGAATGTAGAATAAACAATAAGCTTACTATATTTATTAGAATCATTCAAATTTTCCTCCTCTCAAATCATGAATTCACCTGTAGTTTTCTATACTCTGTCCAAGCAAAGAAGACATTCTGGCAAGATGGGAAAATTACTCCAGCTCAGTCAATATTGGTTAAAAAATATGAATTTGGAGTCTAATTCTAGGGAACATTCTGATCTACAATTTGAGTTCAAAATCATAATTTTTTCAATATTGACCGAGCTGGAGTCATTCTCCCCATCTTGCCAGAATGCCTTCTTTGCTTGGACAGACCATAATTTCCTGGGTCAATTCATATAATTCCTGCAAATTTCCTTCCTCTCAACGAAAATGTAGTTTTCCATGTAGTTTCCTACATAGTTCCTATTTCTCAACGAAAATCTTGATGAAGTTATTGGTTGAGAGGGTAAATCTGTAATTTAGAGAAGATTTACTTTTTCTATTCTCGTAGTCAACTTCTATGAATCTTTTTCTCTTTTCCTCCATTCCTTCTCCTTTCTTCTCACCTTTTCTCTATTTCTCTGTATGTTCATTGTTCATTCTCTGAACCTTTCTCAATTTCTCAAACCCGCCGTAAACGAAGAAGTTCGTCAATTGTGGAGGAAAAGGACTTCCTTTTGGAAGGTGGATGAATTCTCCTAGCTTTGCTCCTGTTTTATGCGATCCCTGTATTCTTCTCAAGGATATAAACTCACTAACTGATGATACACATGAAATGTGCACCATTCTCTCTAACCTACTATCTCTTTCTATCCAACTCTTTCTCTCACTCTCTTTGTTTGACTCTCTTCCTTTTAAACTCTGTTTTACCCATCCCTTCCCACATCTATCTTTTTCCTTTTTCTCTCCTCTTCATCTCTCTTTCCTCTTATTCCTCTTTTCTCTTTATCTTCATCCCCATTTCCTCTTCCTCACTCTCTCTCTCTCTTTTTCTCATTCACTCTCTCTCCCGCTCAATTTCTCTCTCCCTCTCTACTCATCTCCCTGTATTTCTATCCATTCCATCTACCTTTAGTAGCTCTCTCCATCATAAAGATCCCAGTTTATGAGCAAAGGGTTGAAAAGAAGTATCGACAAAGTAATACAGACAGCTACTGAATTTTCCGCTTTTTTCAGGAAAGTGTAGACCCAAAATACGTGCCCTTTGGCCTTAAACCTTGTCACACCTTCGGTTTGTATCGGTTATTGGTATAGTCTGCCCAAGCAGAGAAGACATCCTGGCAAGATGGGGAATGACTCCAGCTCGGTCAATATTGGTTCAAAAATTATATGTTTTGTCTCAAATTGTAGAAAACATAATTTTCTACAATTTGAGACCAAATTTATAATTTTTTTAACCAATGTTGATTGAGCAGGAGTCATTTCCCAATCTTGCCAGAATGTCTTCTCTGCTTGGACCGACTATATTTATTTATCCTACTTCCCCTACTAACTCACTAACCTCTGGCAATCTCTTCTTGAGGGTGAATCTGCTTGTTATTCAGGATATTACTTGAAGTTCATCGATTTAAAAGGGAAATTGGTCGAGATTTGTCTCTGGTTTTTGAAGAAAGAAACATTGTAGGTTTCAATATTGGTGTGATTTGTTTCCGATGAATGATTAGTCCTGAAACAGCACGATAATTAGGCCTATTTTCAAATTCTTGGAAGAATTTCATGGGGAGTATTTGAAACCACAAATTGAGGTCTCTCATTGCTAAGAGCGCAGAGAATCGGGAGTTTTGCGATTAATAATTAATAATCTATTTCATTTCTCAGTGAACAAGGTAAAAACAAAAACATAGCTTCTGCGATTCACAAAAAAGGATATTGTGATGGAATCCTTGAAGATATTGAAGCAGTTTCAAAGAACAATACATGACTGAATCATAAACTGGAATATTCCAAAAACACTTTGTGCGACACGATTTGACTTGCTGATAAAATGAAATTTTGTTAGGTTGAAAATTGTGTTATGGTTATTCGTTGATGGGTTCGTTGACATGTAGTCACATGGAGTGATGACAGGAATCATGTGGAGTGTCTCAAGGTTCAAGGCAACAGGCCGAGTTGTCAGGAGTGGGCAACAAAACACATGTTGCTCCAGTAAATAATTGATTAGGTCAGGTCTCCCTGTGGCCAAATATATTGATTGCTGCTTCCCAGACTTCAAATTACGTTCGAATTAGGAATTGCTAGCAATTTCCTTGCTTGAGAATTGAAGAAGGGATTCTACTATACTTTTTTCACAAGAGCATAAGATTTTTTGTCAAATTCATTGCGTTTGTTCCTGTTTTTAAAGTACTGTACAAAGAATTCGTCTATTTCTGAGATGAGATTCCTACAACCTAACTCATATAGATATCACTTATTTATTCCTCAAGGAGTTTTAACATTATTTTGAAACACTTTGTGTGCAACGAAAAGATAAAATAGACATTTTGAAACACACCGAAGGTTTGCTTAAGAAAAGAAAGGAAAGTTAAATTTTAAAGTAATTAATTAATTTTGAACTCTCATCTGATTGAAAAGGAGCAGGAGGAAAACAATAAAATCCATAATTAATAGTCGAGATTCATGTATTAAAACAAAATCAAATAAAATCTTTACAAAAATATATTCAGAAAATACTACCTAGTACGTAGGTAGTGTGGGCCCAACACTTTTTACCTTAATATTTTAAGGTAAGGTAAGGTAAGGTAATATTTATACCAGTTTGCGATGATACGATGAAATTGATTGAAAGACCAGGGGCGCACCTTCCCCATGAAGACGTAATTTGGATGACCCCGTGATGACGGACCGTTGTGTCCAACAAATTCTCCATCAAGATGAAAACATCCGAAATGAAGTCAATGATCCAATATTTTCAAGAATCCAATTTCAAGAAACCAATCTCAAGGACCGCTGTTAGAAAAAAATATAAACTAGGATATTACTCTATTATTAATTCACCTATCCTGTCAAATACAATAGAGTAAAAAACAATACAGAATAGTATCAAAACGTTTTTAACACTTGTGTGAAAATAAAGTTAATACAAATCTTCAAATAACTAGAACAATAGCTTTACTTATGAAAAATCAGGTAATAGATACGTTTCAATACCTCAAAGTTTAGTTTACATCATTCATAAAATACCAAATATGAATTTCTGATCTCAAAAGAAGCTGTATAAATAATTGAAGAATAATCATTGAGGTTTTACCAAGCAAAGGCAAAATATATTAATGAAAATAGTAAAATTTAGTTACCTTTTGAAGCGGATTTGCACATTTCAAGAATAAAATAAACTGCTAAGGTCTCTTATAATATCAACTTTAGAAAAAAAAGGAAAACTCGACTACTAAAATAAAATTTAAATTTCAACTATGGTATTAACATTTTAGCAAATGAAACTAATGGAATTACATCCTTAATGGAAATTCAAATTTAAAAGAGACTTTTGCAACAATGCAACAAGAAAGCTGTTGACGAGAACAGCACTAGAAGCAGAATGAATCGTCTGTCCGACTATTCACAATCGATAATTAAAAAGGATGAAGAAGCTTCTGTCTCTGTCTGACAATTCATAACAGACTATATTTTCAAAAAAATAGTAATACATTAGAGAAGGCTTTATACGATAGAAAAGTCTTTGATATCTAATCTCGGTCGAGAAAGCTACCAAAACAACTTGAATTGATTCCCAAAATAGAATTTAATTTAGTTAAAAATTAATTATATTGAATGAAATCTGATAATCATAACAACTTTTATTCAGGTTAAAAGTAAATTCCATTAACACCCTTAAAAATTATTCGGAGTTAAAACAATGATTTTTCTTCAAACAATTGGCATAAGGATGTTTGGTTTATTTTTTTGTTGAAGATTCATTCAATCTACATGAAATAATTCTCTTCTTACAGCACGATTTGTCGTTAATACAATGGAACAACCATAACTTTATCATTTTCATACTTGAGGATATCAATAGAATACAAAATCAAATCTATGAAGATTTCAACAATTTCTTGTTCAACTCTATTTTTTCAACAAGTAATATTGTGTATGTCTTCTTTCCATAATTGAATTTGCTTTAAAATTCCATACCAGTCTTCCAACTTTCAAGTCAACTTGAGCAGCCTCCGAGAGAGTACCTTGAATTTTAACCCCATAAACACGACTTTCCGTTCAAAATTTTATGCCCCTTTTCCAATTCTCGTCTGAATTATCCTCTTCGAAAATATTTTAGATTTATCACTCATAACGTCGACTTGTTCTGAAGTGCAGCTGAAGTGAAAAATCCAATAACATAGGAAGCGTTCCATGATTATTGAGAGAATGAAAAAAATGTGATGCGCCATATTGAAGCTGATTTCTCACGAAATGTGATCAGTTGCTGAAAACGTACGTACTGAACATAAACTTCATTGAACGGCCGATATAAAAGTGCGACGTGATTTGGTTTGCTAGCTATCTCACCTCGCCTGTATTTTTTGTATTTGAGCGTGGGATTCTGACAAATTCACGAACCGAGATATTCACGATATTTCGTCGGAGGTGGATCAACGCTCTCTCGGATTTAGTGCCAGGTATTTGTCAGGAGAAGGTCTCGGGAACTTTTATGCCCGTGCCTTTCTTTCAAAACCTTTTCTAAACCTAGTCAAGTGTCTCAGAAAAAGAAAAAAATTGAGGAAGATACATAGAGTACGTCATAGGCCTACAGATACAGAGTCTAAATCTTGTTAAAGAACGCATTTCTTTCGAAAGCGTCATTATACTCTTGTTCAGTGTGTGTATAGTAATTGGTCTCTATAGCCTACATCAGCGGTCTATCTGTCGCCAAGGGGGTGGAAGGGATATTTTTACTCTTATGAGAAGGCTTATCGTACACCGAATAGAGTGAATGCTTGTGGATCAGGTGCCAAATGCTTTGACCAAGAATGAGACTTGAAACATTAGAGAATATGTAGTTTTTAAAAAGCTTTCACCTTATTTGTAAAAAATCTCTCAACTTTGCAAAACGATCTTTTATTAATTTGCTAATGATAAAGAAACTGAATGAAAGTTAGAATAATTCTCCTGAACAAAATTTAAAAGCAAAGCTTTAATCTTATTCAAATTTCAAACCCATTGGTTTTTAAAAACTTTGCCTTCAATTTGAAGAACTATTCTAAATAGTATTCTACCCATTTCTAACTGCCATACGAGTAGAATGATCATTTTCATTTTCTGAAAATGAAAAAATCGCTGAATGAATTATTTATTTTCTAAATTTATTTTCAACACTGAATAAATACAGTGCTTGAATTGATTGATTTTAATATGAAATCAGTTTCGAATCAATTTTGTACTCATAATATTATTTGAATGGTTTTTGATACGTTCAGCAAGACCTAGGAGATGGCTGCCTCCGAAAACAAAATGAAGGAATCCACCATACAAGACGACGATGGAACGTTGTGATTGGACGATACAATTATTTCAATAGGACTCCCTATTTCAGCACGTGGTAAGCTGGCCAATAGGAGTTGAGCATTCAAAACAGAGTACCAGCCTATCTGTTCTCGTATTACTCCGATAGATAGCGTTTCTGATACTATTCATGCATTGTTAATTTACGTATAACCATATAATATGGAACATTGTTGAACCTAGGTAGTATTAACTTTTGATTTCTTTTAAAACAATATTTTGAATTTGAAATGCGTCTTTTCGAATTTTTATGATTCTTAATTTGTCTTCAATGTTTAATAATACTCGTACGAACGTTGGTTCTTATTTCTCAAATTAGATTACGTAATCTTTGAATTACCATCGTAGTTAATAATCCCTGTAATGAATCAACCTGGAATCAATAATTTTAATTATGTAATTTTTCGCGAACCCCAACTTCACTCTAAGCCATTCCTCGTAATAATCTCGGAAAACTTTTTGTCTTATTGGAAGTTATTCAAGACCTTCATAATTTTCCCAATAAATATTCTTATCAAGCCTGTTCAGTTTTTGTGAATCTAATTTCACGGGGAATCAGGGCTTTATTCCAGCAGATTGTACAGAAACGGCGTTCTCTGCTAAGAATCCACATATATATTCTATATATATTTTCAGATTAAGGAGTTCTAAACTTTTTTCCTTGAAAAAAGTCCTTATGAAATGTTAAAATAATGTTGGTACAAAACATATAATACTTATCTTGCCGGTTCAGTTGAAAATAGTGTCGCCCAGTCTTCATAGAATTTCAGACAAGAAATTCGATTCTAGTCCCTTGGAAAACAAGAGATCATCTAATTGGTATCATCTTCCAACTTGTTCTGCCGGATCCACCTCTCCTCCATCTCTGTTCTGCGAGATCTTTCTCTCTGTTTTTGCTGTCGCTAGACAAAAAACGGGCGCGATTGAATTACTTGTTATGAGATTTGCTGTTCTTGATGTACTGCAAATTATTTGCATTCATTATATTGCTTGCTGTGAAACTTTTCTTTTAATGTAGTTCAGGAGTAAAAAGTTATTGCATTAAAGAAGTTGTACTCCATAAGTTGAGTCTCTTGTTTTATGGGGATTATTTTTTGATTCGTTATTTCATCTTATCATATTCACAATGATTCAATCATTTATGTAATTGATGATTAATTAGTGATTTAATGTTCACTTTGTAATTAATTAGGGCTACAATTGTATACAACGAAATGAATAATCACAGAAACTAGTCGTGAACAAATATAAAATTTAAAACTCAATAACAATCACTTATAAATGGAAATAAACTTACTTACATAGTAGTTACTAGTTTCGACCTGTTGTGAACAGAGTTCACTGTTTAGTCTGAAGATGACCACCACAACAGGTCGAAACTAGTAACTACTATCTAAGTTAGTTTATTTCCATATAAGTGATTGTTATTGAGTTTTAAATTTTAAAGTGGAAAAAAGAATGGATACACATCACCATAAATATAAAATGATTTCAAATGGCGCTGTGATTATTTATTGCGTTAGTATTGTTGCTTTTTCTTCTTGAATCTCACAAGCAGACGCACTTAATGCTATATACTATATTGACGCCCTCAACTTTGTAATTAATTTCTGGAGAGTGCTTTTAATTTTCGAATCTCATGTGTACACGCTTGCAGCGATAGCAGCTCGAAACTTTCAGCATACAATCTGCTCCAATGAAAGTTCGGAGCCAATTTACAACTTAAGCTCTTTGTCTTGTGCAATTAGCTATGAGCGACAGCGGCAAAAATCGAGCCTTCAATCTCTGCTTTTACCCGTTCCACATTTTACAAACTGCTACAGTCCGCGCTAGCTGAGAAGATACGTCGTTACAATACACTTTACATTATTACGGCGTTTCTTCTCAGCCTTCGCAACTTTTAAAATATTGTTGTGAGTTGGTTCACTTTCTGTTGTAATGACCGTTTAGTAGTCAACTGTCACAATGTTTTTAAATTTATTTCATGCTAGTACGTTTATAATGGTGCAGAAATTAGATGAGCCCACGCCTCGAAAAATATGTTTTTGACTATTATCGTTACGGAATAGGAACAAAGTTTAATTTTTTATCAGACAATTTTAAACTTCCCTAATCATAAGCTAGTAAATGTTTCAGTTACGCCTTTGTGCACCTCTTCAAATCAACATTCTGGAGACTTCAAATCCTCAAAACAGTATTTTGGATTCAAATCCACAATCTACTTGCATCTAATAATTGGGATCTAAAAATGTAGACTCCTATCAGTTTCTCCAAACCAACTACAGTATCAACAAAGCTAAAATTAACCGGTCGGTATTCATTCAAGTGGAATTACGAAATGAAGGCTGTCAATCAAGTTATCCAAATCAACTACTGTATTTGCAATTTCAATCCACAATCCTCTGTCTTTCAAAAACTGATTTCAATACTTGTCTATCGATTAGTACAAAAAGTGAGTGATTCGATTGGATTTAGTCGTGACGCAGACAAGAATAAGGAACAACTGTTCATCTGAGCTCGCTTAATTTAACGTCGAGTTAACCGTGTAATGTAATCAATCTTGATCAACCTCCATCCCTTGCACCCCCACCTGCTCCTCCCTAAGATCAGCATTGTCTTGCCTGAGTAGATGGATGTACCTTCGAAATCAACTCATGCAAGTGCGTCTGTCTCTTTTGCTCCGCGTCTTCCTTGCGTCACTCTCCTTCCTTTACGCGTCTGGCTTGCGTCTGTCTTGTTCTGGTGTCGTTTTAGCAATAATTCAGTTCTAGCAATAATTCGTTTAGCGCCCACACGCAGCGCTACGCTCGTGTGACGCTCGCTCTTATTGCGTATCGCATTATTGCCTCCCCAAAGTTCGCGCAGGCTGAAAAGGCACGCGCCACTATGCAAAGTGCGTTTTGACGGCGTGTCTTTTCAGCTGGCGCGTACTGTAGATTATTCGGGAAGGTGGGTTTCTTCCTACATTAGAAAATTTTAATTTTGTCGGCCGTGTTGATGAACTAGTATCCACCTGGATACCTGGAATTAAAAGATCCGCTTCAAAAAGGATTTACTTCCTGATATGTTGAGAAAAAATCTTTGGTTTTATCTATAATTTTATACATAACGCTGGCTGTGAATGCTATGAGTATTTTAAGCTATTATAGACAAAGTTAAGATCTGCTAGTATGTAAATAGACTTATATCTGTAGAAAATTCAGAAAAATGTCAAGTTATTATAACACAAAAGTTACTATTTGAGTTATTATCTCAAATATAAAAAACACACACGATTTATGGTATAAATATATGAAGAGACTAAGGTTTTGTGAGAGTTGGATATTGTAGATTCTTCTTTAGTACTAATGGGAGTAATCGAGTAATCTATCTATTCATAGAGACGTGAATCTCGAAATGATCAAGAAGAGAAATAATAGGAATATTGTGTCGAGCTGTTTTTTAAACTTTGCTGTAGTTCAAGTATAGTGTGACACATCGTGAATATCTTGTGATTTTCGTGCTCCTAATATACAATTTGGAGAATTTTGTAAAAAAACATGAATTGAAAATGAATCTTCGTTCATGAACTTTTCTGAATTAGGAATTATGTTTTGAAAATTTGTGTATCATACTGGAGCAATGTAATCTATTCAATAATGTCCTGCATATTCGATTATTTACTATTAAATAAATTCTTGTTCCTTGAACAGTTGGTTAAATTATATAGCTTACTAATAAAAAATCGGGAGTATTCTAAACACTCATTTAATAGAAAATAACTTTTATAAAGTGATGGGAGTAACAATTTGGAAATTGAAACACTATTGCTTGTAGTTTGCGTGGGCAACCAACCATGTTATGGGGGGTTGCGTGCAAACGACGTGTTTGTCAAAAAGTGCTGTTTTATCCATTGTTTAGTAGAGTCTGTTCTAAAATTCTCTCTTCCACTGAGAGCCATGATAATTATTTATTTATCTATCTAATCTATAAGTAATTGCTTACACAAGTGCGAACTCAAATAAGGAAATGCGCCCCTATTGTGATCATAATGCACATCAAATATTATTCCTAATGGAATCTGCTGTTGACCTTTTTATGTAGTAGCCCCGTAAAAGATACGAGCACTTCATCTGTTTCGTGGGTACGAGCCGCCAGTGGATTATAATATTGTCTCGAGATAAAGTTGTTTGAGCTCTACCATATTATTCTTCAAATAATTTCTAGTGCAGTACTCTCATATTAAAAATAATATTTTTGGCTTGAAATCTTTCTAATTTTCAATATTGTTTTCTTTGGTGCATGATATTTATTTAATTCCGGCCATCAACATTCCAAATTCAAAATTTCCGTGTTATTCCTGGATTGAAAATTATGTGTTTACTCAGTGCTATTATATCATATAACCTCATTTTGGAGAATATTGACTTTATTTTAAAATTTTTGGGAGAGGAATAGCACAGGCTATGCCTATTTTTCCCTCCCAATTGAAGTAGTTGTATCGATGTATGAATAAAGAATAAAGAATCGGACGTTTAGTTTAGAGATAATGATAATTCATTCTTTCATAGAAAAAGTTGCGAATATACTAAAAATAAGAGGCCCTTTTTGCATGATAGAACATTGAAAATACTGTCTTTCCTTTTCCCACTTGCACTCACATTCACTATTGAAACTTTTCTCTCTATCAACCTTTAAATATTTCCAATTACCCATTCACGTTATTCTCATTAACAGAATAATTTAGATAGTCATCGTTTCCTAATCGACGCCTGGTACTGACGTTCTCTATTTTCAAACGATTCATCATCATCTAATTAAAAATAAGAAAAATCACCTTATATTTGCGTTGAATTGTTTTTGAAAGCATGATAAATTACTCTTTCTCGTAGAATGAGTTGTGAATAGATATTGACTCCATTTACGTTTTTCTCAATTAACAAATATCTCTCTTTGTTTCAGGTAAGAGGATTCACGTTCACGTTGATGAATTATCAATCTCTCATTTTGGTAAAATACTGTTCATGTCGATTGTAAGTAAATGAACGCTATTTCTCTTGAAAGTATTTAAAAATTCATAGAAAACACTGAAATCTGAAGAAGGAACTAAGTATAACCTGTACTACCCCTAGTACAATTATTATTGGTTATTTATTTTGGAAAAACTTCTGCTATAATGCTTTTGTTTTTATTTGTTTCCAGCAGTAAAATGAATTCGATGAATAATCTTATATTTTTCAGTCTCGTTTTGAGGCGAAATTAATGGAATTGTTTTTCTCAAAATAATATTCAAAGTAAAATGTGATCAAGTTTCAAAAAAATTATGTTCTGTTGCAAAATACTCTGGTTCCTTTGTTCAGAACTGTTGCTATCCATGACGTCAGTATGATCCAGACCCTAAACACTGAAGAAAGGAATTCCATTATCAGCTTTAAACATGTAGTATATAACATCATAGACGGTCTCTACAAAAGGACGCTTATTAACCCTGCCCCACTTCTCACGTCATTGGCTTGCTATAGTCTGTTCAAGCAAAGAAGACATTCTGGCAAGATGCGAAAATAACTCCAGCTCGGTCAATATTGGTTAAAAAATTATGAATTTGGTCTCAAATTGTAAAAAACATAATGTTCTACAATTTGATACTAATCTTTGAACCAATATTGACCAAACTGGAGTCATTTTCCCATCTTGTGAGAATATCTTCTTCGCTTGGACCGACTGTAGCTTGCTATTGCTTTCATGTTCTCGGAAACGTTGTGAGGTGCATGCCATGCAACTATGATGTAGTAGACTATCGTATTATGGTGGGTAAAATTGAAGCGAGCGCTCCTCCATCACAGTATAACCTATGGATACCATCTATTTCCCTGCGTATAGTAGTCCCATTTTATACTGAAAATAGCTCCAAGGTCTAACATAAATAGACTCATAGTCTATCCCCCATCATAAACCTTACATTAGATCTAATCTTGTAACCTACAATCTAACACGTTAATATTTATTTATTAACAATTGAGACAACGGGTTTCCCCAGAAATGTCTCATACACATTACAGTACAAAGGAATAATTAGCATACAGTAAAATTACGAAAAATACTATGAAATCAAATAATTGTAAAGGATTGAATAATAAATAAATATGATGTATAACCCATATTTTCAGTTTTGGAATATTCATAATCCCATTCTATGTAGTAGTCTGTAGTTGAAAAAAAAATTTGAAAGGTTTACTGACAATATGACCTCTACAAATAAATGTATTACACCAACTATGCAGTCCACCCTCAACTCCAAAAATACCTCTATTGTTCTCAACTCGAATTCGAGTTGAACTAGAGTTCCACGAACTAACAGGTTTACAGGTCTTGGAAATAATCCTTTAAAATTGTCAGTTTAATATAACAAAAGAGGAGTTTACCTTTCTACCTGGAATTCCCATAGTAGACTTTAATAGAATTCCCATAGTAGACATCGCACAATTCTATTTGGCCATCGATTATTAACGCATGATGAATAACAATGGTGCATGCTTTCACATCCAGGAACGTATCAGTCAATGCATTATTTGTGTCTTTGTCTTGAAATAGGAATTATGGAATTTTTGTTAGTCTCATTCTCAGAAAGACGAACCTACTATACCTACTGGAACCTACTGCTGAGGTCAACGTTCTTAGTTTGAGAATTTTATTCTTCTACCCATTTGAACCACGTGGTCACGTATTGCTATTCAAATTTGATTTATTTCACATTGATAAACCAAACACTAAGAGTGATCATTATAAAAAAAATGTATAGATAGATAAAATATAATGTACATATAGGCTACTCAGGAACCTGATGTAGTTTTAAGTTAGATAATCACGTGATTGATAAGAAATTTATTTCAAGAGTTTATATTTGATTATTATAGGTAGGAATAAGAATACAACTTGAGTTCTAGGTAGGGATATTGTTTTCAAGTGTATTATTTATAAGGTAGTGCAGTACAGTAGGAGAAATTAAAAAAATTATGATAATTTCATGTTACATTTAAGTATTACTCATCATAACGAGTATGCTCTGTAAATGTATTTTAGCAGTTCATTGTGTAATATGAAAAATTTGGCAATTTAGTAAGGATAACTACAACCTTTTTATTATCTAACTTGATTTCAAATTTCCTATTAATTCCTGTTGAACTTCCAATAGTAATCACTCTAGTTCATGTTTCTTATCAGCGACCTCATTTTATTGAGTTTAAATACTTTTGAATGAAATTACATATCTCACATACATATTATGCTAACCTATTTTGATGAATGTCATGATGGATTGTCACGTTGAAATAATTTTATGTGTTCAAATCTCCAATCAATCTGAGGTTTTGTATAAAAATAATATTGGGAATCACTTCTGTGAAAAACGTATTCAATAGAACATAAATAGAATCTTTCCAATTTGATTAATTAATTCGCCAAAATGCTCTCAAAATAAAAGTTGAGAAGTGATTCTACCAAAACAGGTCCACAACATAAATTCAAATAATCGACCAGAATCTTCCATCATCAATCCTTACATTGTTCTGGTGTTTCGCGAATGTTTCCCATTGTTTCCATTTTGGACCACAATTTCTGAAAATCGTTCTCCCTGGCTCCTTCTGTCAATTTCTCTTTGCCTCTCACTCTACTTCCCTCCCTCACTCTCTCTTTTGGTTTGGTGGTTCATAATTTCTCGAAATCTTACTCCCTGTCACCCTCTATAAATTTCTCTCTTCCTCTCCATCATCCTCTCTTTTTCTCTCTCTTATTCTCTATCTCTTTCGCGAGAAACAATAATGTCTTCAAGGTTGTGTAGGAGTTTCAGCTGGTATTCGAAGGTGTAGTGAAGACGATGTATACCACAATTACAATTCGCTCCTGGCATTCGTCCTCCTATTCATGAATACTCCAAGAATTTGTCCTTGCGTTCCTCCTTACTGAGTTCTTGTTCGATTCATACATACTTCGGTTCTAAAGTTTCATTACTACACTGTCAAGACTTAGGTATTCCTCGTTATGTACCTAGTCTCTGTTTAATTTATTACTCGAATCTATTGCAGTGATACACTATATTTCAAAGCAGTCTTTGCTCAAACCAATTGATGATATTCACTCCAATTAATAATTATACTCCTCTGCCTCTCGAAATTCAGTCTGACTTATGATGTGACAATCACCCAACATTTAATGTGTATATTCTCAGCAATGACAGTAATTATAGTTTTTTCTGCTTTGATATAAGTACATTTTCTGAAGAACATCGTTTTCGTGACTCTGTTCTTAAGGTTGATTTATGTTTATTGAATATTCATTGGTATCCAAGAATGTTTTGTTTTAATGAATTATCACAAATGAATCATCAATGCAATAATAAAATGGAGAAAATGGTACCTGGATTTCCAATTAACCAGAGTATCAGCAATATCCTTCTATCACAAATAGGATATTTTTGAGAATAATTTGATGGTATGCATGAAAGTACGTCGGTTGAGTGGTAGAAAGGACTTCCTAGTCCTAACTCCGCCTAATAAAGGATATTTTCAGTCCATGTTGTAATTTGTTCCATCATCAACCGTTCAGTTAAATAGTGAAGAATATTTTAAAGTAAATGTATGATTGGTCCAAGATTATTCAACAGTATTCAATTCAGTATCCTGCGAAACATAACACTAAAGAAAATATCTCATAAAATGTTTTTAATGATCGACCACATAATACAATTTAGTTTCTTGTGTAATACTACAGATTAAAGGATTCTATCTTCTTCTAACTTTTCGTGAATCATTTTAAGAATAATTCTCCCTTTACTACACTTTGTTAGCCTAATACATAATGGTATTATGTGGTCGATTTGTTTAGATTTCCTTTCCCTGAAAACACTGGCGGCTCGTGCCCAAGAAACAGGTGAAGTGCTGTACATTAAGAGATACGGGCACTTCACATGTTTCGTGAAGAAACATGATCATGATCCGCCAGTGCCTGAAGTGATCCTTTTTTGCACCTGATTAGCTGGTATTGATTACTTTTCGTATCCAGTTCTCAGTAACCTGTAGCTTTGGTTTCAATCGCACATCAAAGTAATTACCCGCTAAGTATCATCAACGTTGATACTTTTAGAAGCTGGCTTCAAGTACCATCAAGGAGCTGATCACTACCAACCCACGAGTGTCATTCAGGGCTAATATCGATCTCCGTTTCGGGATTGGCTGATGTTTATCAGCCAATGTGGGGGCGGTATTAAACGATCATGGCCAGTGCTGTTATCCACACCACGGCCAAGAATCATTAATAATTCATGTTCTCAGCTCTGCACTTGGCTTGGTTTAATGGATGATTCCGCAACAGCTGACTCTAATGGTTCTTGCCTTGATATCAGATTTACAAGAAGTAGGTTTTGATGTTCAAACTTCCCATATTCTGAGAATATTCAATACCTCAATTGGTCCTAATTTTCATTTTTGATTTATTTCGAATTATAATATTCTGAAAAGCTTGTTCATAATTATTATACTATGAATCATTTTTTTCAATTTCCAATTCGCAAGTTTATAATTTTCACAGAATTTGTTAGAATAGAATCAAAACTCAGAAAAAAAAACAATCCAAATTCAATTTCCAGTTAGAGATTTGTCAATTTATTAGAGAATCACCCTTAGATAAGGAACTAACAAAATTCAATAATCTACAGTTTTCTACGAAACTTCACGGTCTCAATTCATCCCTGAGTTTGTATGGTTTAGAATTCAGACATCTGCTGGTAATAAAGACCCGTTTCCACCGGACTGACATCTGTTATCCTAATCCAAGATTCCCCCTAATTTTATTGATGGTTATCCTTTAATCCGCCTCTCCGCCTCTTTTCTTCTTCTGCAGTATAACTTCACCTTCTCTTCCTTGTTTTTTGTAGCCAATTTTTTCCTGTCAGCCAAGTCCCTGTAATGAATTATCATTACTGTATTTACACTCTTTAGAGAATTTATGCAAGTTTAACTATTTTGAAGTGAAAGAGTTTTCTTAGAAGAGAATGTTCCACTAATATATTCATATCGTCCCTACCAGACCATACCTATAAATACACCTACCAGTGGTCTTCAGTTATGCAGATTTATTCTCATTATAATAGAAATTTGATAAATCAATAAATAATTTCAGTACATGAAGTAAAATAAGTTGTTTCTTTCAATTTCACTTGAAAAGTCAATTTAAAGTTCGAAAATAGTTGTGAGGAAAATTAAACTCATTTCTAGGGTACTGTGATTATTTATTGATTTATTGTACATACGTAGCCCTAACAACAAAGTGGACATTAATGAAATAATACTTTTGTTGGAATATCCAATGTAGAGTGATCGCAAATGCATTCTCTGTCCAAAACACATATAGTGTTACCTTGGGTTTTAATTATCTTCAAGTAAATTGGAAGCATCAATGTGTAATTACAAACATTAACGGTGATAAATGGTGAAAAAAGTCCATTAAACGCTGACTAAAACTCCCATAATTTTCAAAGAACGCCTAAGCTGTAAGCCCACGCCACTAATCTAATTCCATCCAACTTCCTTGTTTCGAAAATAATCCCGGCTTCATTCATGAATATAAGTGAAACAAAACAGCGGCTTTTTGAAGCGATAAACGTCTGTGGAAAAGTTATGCATCCAATAAGCCTCGAATCGAAGAAAAATGGCATGAGTGGGTGGAAAACTCGCTAATGGGAAAGCCAACTTGAAAACCACGTATTGCTTTTCAACAATTCAATCAACCGATTCCCAAAAGTCCACTTCTCCAACAGACAAGGATTTGAATTCGTCTGATAGCCAATCATGTGCCTTTGTGAGGTTTCCAATTTGTTTCGAACTTCGACGATACTGAATGTAGGAAATGGATTTCTCCAATCCGTTCATGGTCTCTTTTAGTTTTATTGGATTGCTTTCCCATTCAGTTGCTAGTTGTAGCCTGTTTCGAACATTCAGGTCTTTCGTTTTCAACTTTGTTGATACTAGTATTGGGGAGCAGATCAAGCTTTACTAATTCGCTGGCAGAACTAGTCGGTCTCATTCAATTGCTGTTATAGTCTGTCCAAACATAGATGACATTCAAGCAAGATGGGGAATGACTCCAGGTCGGTCAAAATTGGTTAAAAAATTATGAATCTAGTCTCAATTTGTAGCTCGAAATGTTTCCTACCATTTGATACCAAATTTATATTTTTTAAACTAATATTGACCGAATTTGACTCATTTTCTCAACTTTAAAGAATGTCTTCTTTGCTTAGACAGACTACCATTCGCATGCTTGTGTTTAACTATTTTGGATCTTTGAGGGTTTCAGAGCTTGATAGCGCTTAGGGAAGTGAACTACTGATCTATTAACACTGTTTAATCAGTAATGGTCTTATTGGGAGTAGCGTTGACAACTCTCAATGGGGCTGGAATGGGATTTTCAATGAAACTGCTCTTTCCTCGTAGATTGTAATTTGTAATGACGCAATGTTTATTGGCATTTGTTATCGAGTTGTGATTGAACCTGTTCTTAACAAATTAGGATTGATTTTGGATGAGTAATTCTTACAATGTTGCTGTTCTTAACGAATTACAATTGATTTTAGATAATAATACTTTCAATGGTGCTGTTTTACCTTACCTCTTTCAAATGTTCTTTAGAAGAAATGAGTTATAACTGATATGATTCAATCTATATAACTTATATTTAACGATCTTAATATCACTAAATAATATTAATCCGTAATTTCGTGGAACGAATTCTATTATAAATTGATTTTTGAATTTTTCTCAAGAAAGCTTCCCATCACCTATCGTTATTTTCATTCTACAATAAAACTTACTGCAGACAATATTTTTTGTTTTTAGTAATGCGATCCATTCACTCTTCATTATATTATATTTTATTTTCTCACATAATGTATTCAAAAAAGGTACTACAGCTTTCTGACTAGGAACTGCCTGATCCAAAAAAGTATTTTTATTCTATTCGTCAGTGAAATCTTCAAAACTCCATTCCCATACAGAAGGAGACAGTTTATCTGTGTGATCACAATAATATTCGGAAGGATGCGAGAAATATATGAATTCAATTGAATATATCTTCATGTAAAATGTACGTTATATTGAGTTTCCGAGTCGTTAGGTAAGGTAACTTTGTAGCTTTAAATTTAGCACTGCGAATGGAAGCTGGGTGGTTTTGCCAAAGGCATATGTATAACAAAATTCAAATGTTTTCTATTGCTGTAGATGTGCATTCTCGGCATTCCTATTCAGCAGATGAATTCGTTTATGAAAGGCATCGCTCATTATAGAGCTGCTTCTTATTGTTATTATTACTACTGTTATATTATTCGTGTTATTATTACAAACAAAATACACGTGAATTCGCTTTGGTTTTGTCCCGAAAATTTATCATATCATTTTACACGTTTGTGTGATTCATGGAATTTCATTCAATTTGGGTTGATAAGATAAAATGTGAAAATTCTTTCTGTTTTGCCATTGATTCAACATTATTATACCATTATATCATTAATCAAACACATAAAATTTCCTTTCTCTTCCCTTTAATCTACTTTTTTACATGACCGTTTGATTTTCCCGTTCACCTTCCAGCTCAATTTTCATTGATAATGATGAATGATGATGCAATGGAGGTTTTTCGTGATTGGAATTGAATACTGTTCGAAACTCCAATAATTTATTCCGATTTCATTCCAATGAGAATTAAAATATAAAGTCTCATTTTACAGAGATTACATGAATAATTTCAATTCAGAACGATATAAAAACATCCAGAGTGCCAGAGTTCTCTCCTAAGAGAAGAGGGTACTTCAATATTACTCGTGAGAATTAAGATTGTTAATTATTATTGAAGATCAAGTTCAACAGTCATGTGTGCAATTGAAACAGAATCTCCTCTGCGTATTGATTTGCCTTGTAATACTTTCAATCAAAAGTATAAGTTAATTAGTTGAAAGATAGAATTTCAAGTTCAAAAATTTGCGTTTGAAAATTATAGCCTAGAAGGCTAGAAGTATCGATAACTCTCTTTTTTCTGAGGAACTCTGTTATCTGTTATCTCTCAGTTGAACTGTCAGAAAAACTTTTGATCAGATCTTAATCTCAATGAATTCAAGAACATTATTGAGGTGTTTAAACTGAATATTATCAATAGAACTCACTGGATTGTTGAAAATGAAAAAAATTATTCTATGTTGTTCAACTTGCAACTGACAATAGATGTGATTTGACGTCGACTTCATAAGGAGGTGTTTACGTATAGTCTGTCTAAGCAAAGAAGACATTCTGGCAATGGGAAAATGACTCCAGCTTGGACAATATTGGTTTAAATATTATAAATCAGTTTTCAAATTGTAGAGCAGGATATTCCCTACAATTTGAGACCAAATTTATAATTTTTCAGTCAATATTGACCAAGCTAGAGTATTTTCCCCCATCTTGCCAGAATGTCTTCTTTGCTCGAACAGACTATACCTTGTCGGTTTTTTGTTTCCTGACATAAATGAAGACGTCGTTGAGAATAGTTGTTTTCTGCCTGTTACCTTGAGGTGGGAGGATCTGAGAGAATTGCACCAGACGTTTGATAAGTGTGTGCCAATTCTGTTTACCTTGGGGTCGAAAGGTAAATCTTTTTCATTCCTCTAGAGCTCTTCACTTCACGCTCACTCAATATCAAACGGTTTTCTCTCTTGGAAAAACTTTTCTCAACTCCATTGTCGTCTTTCCTGAACTTCAACTCCTTGTCGTTCCTTATTCTGGTTCTTGGCAAATGAATATTCGATAATCAGTTATGATAGAATTTCTCGAAGTATGCTAGAATTCTTCAAAGATAATAGAATTTCTAAATTTTGTCATGAAGGGTTGGCCGTTCGCTATACTTTGTAGCAGGCTGGCGTTTTTCTTCATATTTTTTAATAGAATATTTCATAGTTCCTCTTAAAAATTTTTGCAAAATGTCGTGCAAGGTACTATTCATTTTAACACTCATAAGATTAATTTGATCTTATTACTAGATAGATAAGCCTAATCAGAGCATAGAGTATATTTTAAAATTAGGTGTCAATATTTCAGGCTTGAAGTGTGTTGTAGTACACTAGTAGTTATGTGAGAATTGAAAAAAATATTTAATTACAATTATTTGAATAGTAAGATAGATTAGATAGAATTTGCTCATTAGTGTGAAGACTAGAAAGCAATAGTGCTTGCAGGAAAAAATAATAAATCTATTTTCTATTACTCTTTGTCGAAAAAAACTTATTGAGAAAAACACACATAAAATTTCAATTCTATTATTCCTTTCTATATATTAATTCCTTGTTCACGTTACAGATATTTATCATGATTCAGTACATAGGATATTCTTCACTTTTGGGCTAAAAGCTTAAATGTGTTTCCCAAAACGCAATCAACTTGATTTTTTCCAAGATATTCCATCTTAATATTAAAAAAGGGAAAATATCATGAGCGATCTGTCACTCGAACGTCACTCAACTAAGTTGTAGCAGGTGTTGTGGGCACATGATGAATACATGAATATTTCGCGTGCTCCAATTGCCCTGAATGGAACCCCTGGAGAATAGAACCACTATTGCTAATTCCATCCACCCTCAGTGCTCCAATTCGGCGGCTATTTGACGTCTATCGTGTTTAACAAACTAATAATGGCTGTACCATTTTGGTACTCAAAAATAACCCTTTTCCCCAGATGCCTTCTGATATAATGCCTGATATGATGCCTTCCAAGCAAGGAAGACATTCTGGCAAGATGCGAAAATTACTCCAGCTCGGAAAATATTGGTTCAAAAGTTATAAATTTGGTCTCAAATTGTAGGAAACATTCTGATCTACATTTGATACCGAATTAATAATTTTTTGAACCAATATTGACTGAGCTGGAGTCATTCTGCCATCTTCCCAGAATGTCTTCTTTTCTTGGACAGACTATCTTTTTATAGCTACAGTATCTTTTGATTGTATCGTGTCTGTAATTCCAGAAAATTGACTGTCATTTCATGAGAATAGATATTTTCGTATGGTGATTCAAGTTTCATGTGTTATAGATAGTAGAGTACATATAGATTTAATGATGTTCCGATATAGGTACAATATATAGATATAATCGTGTGTCGATATAGGCTGGCGGACTTCCTTGAGGGATAATGTTGCACGTATCATCATTATTACAATAAAGATGATTATGATTATGATTAGTATAAACATTGACGTGTCATATGCTCTGCTCACTACTTATATGTGACGAATAAATATTAATAAATGAAATAGATAAATTAATAGGTTTTATAGTATAGATAGGTGTAAGTAGAGTACATTCAAGTCTCATAGAGTTGAGTAAATTAAAACTTTTAAATAATTCAGATATTAAAAAGGACTTTAAAATATTTCAAAAAAGGGTACTTTTGATCTGAATTGTTTTAAAGTTTTAATGAATACAGTAGCCCTGAGAGAGAATAGACAGTAGTTGAGTACATATAGTTATAATGAAGTTCTAAAGTAGTTTAATATATAGATATAATCGTGTGTCAATATAGGTTTCATGGTATAGTTGTAATGGAGTTAGTGCACTAACGATACCATCACATGCCGTATTATAGCGTTGGAGTTCATAAAAAATTCAAATCATCGATCTTTTTCTCTCACGGCTACTAGTTGCCTGACCTTTTAAACCCTTCTGAGTAATAAATCCTACGGGAAGCATGTCTTCTATGTTATATCTTTATTTCTCATTTTCTTCTTTTTTTCCTTTCTCTTCTTCAAGCATCCTCTTCATCATCCTTCCCCTCCACCTCCTTTTTCAACTCCTCCCTCTCCTCCACCACCATCTTTTACTTCTCCTTATTTATTATCTCTTCTTTTTCTTCGTATACCTTGCGTTCCCTTTTATCATATCTCTTGGCCTGTCTTGAAATAGTTAAACTCAGCTATAAATCTATAATTTTGTATCTGTATACCTAGGCTTTGGCCATTGCAGAATAGCGTAGGTGTAGTAGAGCATTAACCCGCTCATTAAAAGCATTTGCCTTCTGGATTTTCCATCCGTGTTTCGGATGGACACGTTAAGCCGTCGGTCCCGGCTGCCTAAAAACAGTCGTTAAGTCTTGTCAGAGGCCCTGAAATTGATCAGGAGCGACCTGAAAACTCTGACACCAGACCTGAGCCAGCCAGGTCACACGAATATTATTATTATTATTATTCTGGAAAATCTGATCTATCATAGCTGTTGAGCTATGTTGTTTGATCATCACTCGCTTTTTTTACCAGTTTTATTGAATACTATTGCTTCTGCTCTTGAATTATCAATTGATATTATGTAAAATCAATAGTACAATAAAATAAATTAATTAATCCACTGCTTTATCGACAACCCTATAGCCTCTAATAGGAATATGAAACCACGTCATATCGTGATAGCTATGGCTAAATCAATGGAAAATTATCATTGTTCATTAAATACTTCCAATTTCCGGTTCTCTATGAACCACTACAAGTTTTACCTGAAGGTTCTTTTAAGGTAATATCCTCTAAATAAGATATTTCACTGAAACTACGCCGGTAAAATACACATATTACTGTTATAAATCGTTTGAAAGTCGTGGATTTGTATAGTGTGACACATCATGCATGAACGTTTACACACATTAAACACACATGTTGACTTCTAATCTAGTAGAGTCTTGAAGACACATACGAGTCTGTCCGAGCAAAGAAGTCGTTCTGGCAAGATGGGAAATGACTTCAGCTCGGTCAATATTGGTTCAAAAACGATACATTGGGTCTCAAATTGTAGAAAGCGTTCTGCTCTACAATTTGAGAACTAATTTATAATTTTTGAACCAATATTGACCGAGCTGAAGCCATTTTCCCATCTTGCCAGAATGTCTTCTTTGCTTGGACTGACTATTCCTAATGACGCCATTTGTAAATACACAGTTTCCCAAGGCGCTGTTTGACGCTTACTTGTGGGACAATCAGGAGCTAGTCGTTATAAGACGGCACTAAGCGGAAATTGATATTCCTAAAGAGACAAACTTTGCTTCCTTGGTTTGAAACAGATCAACAACTCCCACATACATAAACTCGTGAATGCTTAGAAATAGGAGGATGTAAGGATTTAAGTTGTATTGGATGGAACGTGTATTGTAGCGTAGCTGTAGTAACTGCATAAACAAGTAATTTAGAAATTTCGGTTGGTCTATTCATCTTATATCAATCATAAGTTATTAGCTCGCTCGAGGATGCTCTTGTTTCTAGCAAACTTCGATTCTTGAGTTGTCAAAATATTTCCATCTCAACCTAGCCTATTCCACTTGTTGGAGTATATAGATGGTGTTGTATCAAGTTGTGTAAGTTGTTTTACTCTCAGTTGATAACTAGACAATTTGTGAAACTGTTAGCTCCTTGTTTGTCTTGTTTCCAACAAAGTTTCACCCTTGAATGGCCAGAAAACTACCATTTATTTCAACATATAACATGTATGAGTAGACTGTTTATTAATAGAATACTATTCACAATGTTGAATTATGATAGGTGCTAAAACATTAATAGCTTCAAATTTGTAATTATAATTCAGATAGTATTTCTGATCAATTATGAATGTAATTGTGTGTTATTTATAGTTGATTAAATAAATTGATTGATTGTTTAATATCTCAAGGATTGAATATGCCCTTGTGGAGACTATTTAAAGATAGGTTGTGTTGGTGATATATTACCAGAGGACTAGTAGGAAGTTTGAGTGACTATTAGACTGAGGCCGCACTGCCGTTGGTTAGTGGGTGGAGGGTAGATGGTAAATCCGAGGTTAGCTCCGAGATTACTCGACTAAGTTTGATTCTTGAGAGGACACAACATTTATATAATATTTCATCATACATTTTTATTCAAACATCACTTTCAAGAGATTCAACTTGTGAATATGAACAGTATATTATAGCTTTGTCAATAATAACTATCAAGCCAACTTGTGAGTTTGTGAAACTGTTAGCTCGTAGTTATATAGTAAAGTTTGAACAAAGTTTGATTCTCAAGTAGCCACAGTCCATTCATCTTGATTTCCTAAACATCTATGAATTCAACTCAAATGTAAGCGCTTGTGCGCTCAAGTTGTATGACAAAAGACTCAGTACTGACGATGTCCACATATAGTATAGGGTTGAGTTGAGAGAATGTCTATTCAGGAAGTTTCTCATTTTGACGGGGAACTATTCCACAATGCATCGCTGTGCTGTATTTCCCTGAATGATGGCTGGGTAGCTCTGAAGTGTCAATAATAGTGAAGTTTCAAACACTTGAAACGTGTCACCACAGACAATATACTCGTACTTGATATGGTATAGTCCGGGTTGTAACTCTCACAATATCATTTTGAATAGTTAACTGATGTGTCCGCTTTACATGAATAATAAGAGACAGAGGTAGAATGGCTTGTTTCCACATAGAGTTGACATGACTTGTTTCCACATTGGTTGACAACTCAAAAGAATGTCAGGACTGTAGGAAAAACATGGATGCAGTTTCACTTCATTACACTCTTATTTGAAATAGGAAGGGGAATTTTTTTGGGAAAGTTGAATAATGATGGCTGGTCCTCTTCCAGATAGAACCAAGATTCGACTTCTATTTTTCTTCTGTTAGCTCAACTTCATTAGGACTCTAGAAATAATTATGGTGAACAAATTATGGTACTGGTACCTTGACGTTTCTTAAGAATTCAGTGGATTTGAAGAATTTTTTCTCAATAAGCTTTCTTATTTCTCATCGTCGCATTTACGGTAGATTAAAGGTACTGTATTTGGTTTTATTATGTTGATTACCTTCTAAGCTTCTTGGCTGTGAAAACTATCTCTCCCTATTTCGCTTACCTCTTACTCTTACTTATTTTCGCAATGAGAGATAAGATTTGATATCTTGTTCTGATGAATCTGTGATTGCGTTTTGAATAATTTTCTCGTTTTCAAGTTTTCTTGTTTTTGAACTTGAAGTTGTAGTGTTGATTTAGATTGAAATTCCTATTCTGTAATATAGACTTTGACCTATCTAATGTTTTTGGATGTTTGGGAAGTGAAGAAACCTATCTAAAGTTTTGTAAATATATCCTTGGATAATTTGTTGGGTTACCAACTATCAAACTATAAATTTTCAAAAAATATCGTAATAAAAGAGATATCAATTAATACAGTTGGCTTCAATAGTTACTTGAGCTTGTGACTCAAAAATTGATTTATCATTGAAATTGTTATGCTAATCACAATAACCATGATAATTTATTCAATCATACTATAGGTGAATGCTACAGGCTTTCGCTCAAAACTGTTCCTCTACTAACTAAGTCATAATTGTTATACAGTATTGAAGTGATAGGCGAACGCTTGTTCCTTATTCCTTATATTGTATCATTGTAATCAAATTTATGAATAATATAACGTAATGTGATAATTATACTACGTAATGATGCAAAATTACGTTTCTACATGATGCAAAATTTGCCGTTTGTGTCAATTTATAAAAATCAATCATATTTTTCAACAAATGTAACAATCACACAGAAGTGTGACTGTAAAACACTACAGATCAAATCCAAGACCACGCAATTTTATGAAACCACCAAATTCCATCGAAATACCGAATCAGGTCGTTACCAACAAATGCCAATTTGATTGTAGGCGGTTCAATCTGTGGCAGCGGTGTCAGGGGGGAGGGGAGGCTTAGGGGTTTCCAAAATTTGAGTAGCAGTGACAGTCGATGACTAACAACGATCACCAAAACAAACGACAATGTTTGTTCCAACTGTCACATCCTGGAAAGATAATGCCGAAAATCCGTTGAGCGCTGAACACCAGGGTAATTAAGAGAATCGTACACAGCTTTAATGACTGATCGGGATCATGTCTAGATATATACTTATATAACAACTATCACGACCGTTCCTATACATATATGTATGTATATAATACATCACCGTTCACTGTCAATATGCTGAGCCATGCCACAATGTGTATAGTCTGCCCAAGCAAAGAAGACATTCTGGAAAGATGAGAAAATGACTCCAGCTCGGTCAATGTTGGTTCAAAAATTATACATTGGGTCTCAAATCGTAGATTAGAATGTTTCCTACAATTTGAGACCAAATTTGTAACTTTTGAACCAATATTGACCAAGTTGGAGTCATTATTCCAGCTTGCCAGAATGTCTCCTTTGCTTGGACAGACTATGAGCCTACTTGATTAAACAGGCATCGCTGTCTAATGGCTCACCCTGTATAGTCCGGTCGTCGTCTACCAATCAAATACGCAGTCCTCTGTTAAGTTGATGAGCTGCTATTTCATTATCTCGTCCAACTTGGCTCTTGTTACGGGGTAATTGCACAATTTAGCGACCGGAGTGTGAACCTCAAATCGAATGTCATCATTTGGTAGCTTCTAGGAAATCTGTGATTGGTGTGATGAGTAGTACACTTTAACGATAGGAGAGTCGAATTCTAAAATTATAAATTCTGAAGAGTATGAGTGAATCGGGCTTTCATCGGCAATGTAGTTGTAATCTAGTTTTTTCCATACTGTTACAATTACCTTTTAAATTACCTCGAACTTTGAAAATTGAATAATATTGTTTTGTGTTATTCAAGAATAATTCAAATTGTCTTGTGAATCATCGGTGGAATCTTCAAGCTAAAATAATTATTTCAAAACACGGTTTATCAACATTTCACATTAATTATAAGAGTTATAATAGCCTTTAGGCTGCAACTGAATTGGATTTGAGTACTGATTATCAAGCATATTATATTTAATTATAAATTCTCAAAAGGTGTTTGATAGCCTTCAGGCTGCGGTTGAATTGAATTTGAGTACTGATAAAGAACCTTATTTCATACAACTACTTGATTGTTTCTTGAAAATTATTTTTATATTTTTTCGTTTCACTTCCCAATTATTCTTGTATTTCATAATAATTGTATTGATTCACATTTCTCTTATATCAGACTATGCGCTTTTATTCATTCTATCCTTCTCAGGCATTGGAAATAATATGTATATAATATATTATATAGGCCGAAACTGGTGTGTTTCTGTGAGAAGAAATTTTGATTGAATGAAAACTATAAACGAATGTATCTTTCAAAGTAGGTAAAAAAATAATTGGAAATAGATTATTTCCATCAACATATCATCCAATAACATCACAATAATGAATTTCATAAAATAACGTAATGCACAATGAAATCAATCAGAAAGGATTGACGTGTTTCAAATCCTCCGGTGGGATATGAGAAAAAACGCTAATTGCAATATCAATCACATCAAGCGAGATAAATACAATTGTCCGTTCCGATTTTGAAACAAAATTCATTTGAAGCGTGGTAGCAAGTGATTTCATGCGGCACAAATGTCCTTTTATGCTCCATAACAATGGAAATAAAATGTCAGAATTTCGCCCAATGGTTATGATAGTGACGGTCCTGTTGCTTTACTCCCGTTAGAGGGCTGTCAAAAACGATTGCCTGCAAATAATTTATAAACGACGATCTCCATTTTGGACACCCACCATCCCCCTTCCACCCCTCATGAGAGCTGATTGAATTCAATTGTGCAAATTACACCAGTTGACCTCATATACTTATTGTTCAAATACAATGAGTGATTAGAGTATAGTCTGTCCAAGCAAAGAAGACATTCTGGCAAGGTAGAAAAATGACTCCAGCTCGATCAATAATGGTTGAAAAAATGAAAATTTGGTCTCAAATTGTAAGACACATTCTGATCTACAAATTGAAACAAAATTAATAATAATTGAATCAATATTGAGGGAGAGAGTAGAGCTAGAGTAATTTTCCTAACTTCCCAGAATGTCTTCTTTGTTTGGGCTGACTAGACAATGATTGGTGTTGATTGAGTGGAAATTCAGTGGTTGGGTATTTTTAATTACATTCCCATTATAAATGGTAATCAATTGAGATCATTTTCAATCAGAATTTTGTTCAAATTTATCTTTATGAACTGATTTCTGTCTTGAATGATTAATGATTCATTTGTTACGTAGAGCTGTTCACTCTTGAGGGTCTTGGATGTACAATAAATCAGTACAATATGAATTTGGTATTCCATATCATTGTTGAATATAGATGAATATGAGGTACAGTTAGTTAGTTCACTAGGAAAAGCATATCAAAGGCAGCATATCGTTGAGTAGCTTGTGACAAATCATGAAACTAATTTGATGTGCTCTTGAAATGAAGTTCAACCCAAAAACGAGAAGGTTTTGTATGATTTGAGTACTACTATTATAAGCTTCCTTCAATACATAGAAAAAAAAGCTTTGGTGTAGTTTGTCCAAGAAAAGAAGACATTCTGGCAAGATGGGAAAATAACTTCAGCTCCGACAATATTAATTAAAAAATTATCAATTTGGTATCAAATTGTATATCAGATTTTTTCCTACAATTTGAGACCAAATTTATAATTGCTGAACCGATATTGATCGAGCTGGAGTCATTTTCCCGTCTTAACATCTATACTGTACATCCTTACATCTAGAGTAAGGATAATATAATATACTGTAATATGCTTTCTCTTGAAACGAATTTGGAACAGTGCATGTAGAGAATTATCATTAACCTCTCCTTTCTCTCTAACCCAGACAATGATCCAAGTGAGCATTAAAACTATATTCGGTTCTTCTCAGGATTAAATCATCACTGTAGAAGTTCCACAATTTACGGGTCTCAACTCAGTTTATTGAGTGCAGAAAGTTTATTGAAGTTGTTGGCGTTAACTTGAGCTGCGAGATAAGTTTCGGGAGAAAACTTGTGAGTGCTCAGTTCTTCAACAGAGTTGTAATGGATGGTAGTACAAATTATTTTTTGTATTTGACGGCAGATGAAGGTTGATATAAAGGTTGAATGTGATAGAGGTTGTTGGGGTAAACAATGTTGATCAGAAACTTTTTAGATTAAAATGTAGACGATTGTCAGTTGCTTCTGATGATCAGTAATTTTTTGCATAGAATATTTTCTAAATGTGATACCCCCAAGAGCTCTAGGATTGTGCATAAGATGATTGTTTAGTGATAGTTGTGGAAATAATGTTATTTGATAAGTTTCAAGCTTCAACCGATCATATTTCCCCTTTTCGAATTTTTGTTTTCATCAATCACTTTTCAAACAAAATTCACCCTAAATTACTTTCCATCAATCCCTACTTCTAGCGTTGACTCTCCCAACCTCCTGCCAATAACTTTTATGGGTGGAACCCCGTATATCATTGATTATTCATCAAGTTATTTATCACAACTTTGAGTAACATTCCACCTTCATTGGGTCAAAAATAGAAATTGTTGTGTCCATTTTCAATGGGGCAGCTTCCGTCACGCTAACTTATTTGAAATTCAATTACAAACTGTGCCCCAACCCCTGAGAAACCCTCCCCCCCCCCACGCTATGGTGATAGGTGGCCCGGTAGTGTTACATTGTGAATGTGGCTTTGAGACTGATGTATTGTTTTGTGAAGTAAACAAACAGTTCATTATATTCTACTGCCATAGCCAGTAGGGTAGGCTATATTGATCGACAAACAGAAGGTTACGTTCTGGTAACTTTATGGCCCACTTTACATTTTGGGACGTAGTAGGCTAGAATCTTCGTGATTTTTATTTTATTTATTCATTATTTACAATAATGCACAGAATATTACTTTTTTTACTCAATTTTACTCATAGATTAAATGCTTTTATCCATGGATGAATGCACAATAGTAACGTTTTGGAAGAAATAGAGGAGATAGGCGTAGATTGCATAAGCTGAGAAGACATCTAATTACAATTTAAAGACATTTGTAACTAAATGTCTTCTCAGCTTGCGCGAACTATGCAGTACATAGAATTATGCTGTAGGCGAATTACATCGTGAAACTTGTTATAATTTCGGGAATAAATAGAACAAATTTCCCAGGCATTTGTTACTGTGACCTTGTGACCTCATTATTGAGGTTCTTGCTGCTTTCTTATCACATCAGGATTATGATTGGGTAAATCATCAATTTGGGAACAAATGAAAAAAATACAAGATCTGTATTTGACTAAGACTTGAAACAATTGAGAACACCTTTTCAGATACAGTATCAGTATCTCAAAAAATGAAGTTCCAACGTCACAAGATGTGATACCATGATTTTTGACGAGATCATTTACAATAACAAGTTCTTCTTTTTTGTAAGGGGTATTAATTTATTCAAAATTAACCTGTGATGAGACGTCTTTTACATCAGTTCTTCAGGTAATAAGAGATAATGCATTGAATTCCATATCATAGACATAACATCAAATACAGTATAATAATTATTGAAAGCTGGTCATTTATTTAACAAATAAATGTGTCTAGAAAAGTAAAAATGTCCAGAAAAGTAAAAATCTTTACAGTTCTTGTGTATCCAACTTGAAATTCAGCATACTGCAACCCGTCAAACAGCGAAAAGTAAATTGGTAAGCAGCTCAAGTCGATTAATCTGTATGCTTCATCAGCTTTCCTGAATTTTCACCGGTAGATGAGAATGGGAAGGAAAACCTCGCCGGTAGGAAAATAGGCGGAAAAGCGCCTTGTGCTTTTGTTTGTCGGTTGGCGAGCCGAAATTGCTAGACAAGATCGAAAAGGGGGTGATGAGTTTGGTTGGGGGGGGGGGGCATTCGTGGGTTATGACGTCACGGAGTCATTAAGCCTTTCGTGACTCGACGGGGTGGCCGCCTCAGGGCACTCGCCATGATCCCCTTTAACCAACCCAGCATGCAGTCTGTGTACTGTAACAGCCCTTATTCATGGATACGCCAACTTTCTCTCTCAATTCTTTTGTTGTTGTTTGTGTTGTTGGTTTGATGACATACTAGATGTCCTGCGAACTCTAGTTGTAGCTCCCTTCTTTTCTAGGTCACCGTCTTTGTCTCACAACCCCTTCTCAGGTCAAATAGTTTGCGGAACTACTTTGAAAGTTTCTTCCACAGAAGAAGCCTTGTTTTGTGCTGCAAATATTACTCCTTGAAAGGAGCGGGAAATTTGAAAATATATCTTTGAAGCTTCCTTAGACATTCTGTTTAATCATTATTACAGAATTTCTTTTGTGGTTCTGTTTTATGATTATTACAGTGAGATTTAATTAGATTTTCATATCAAACCATTGAGACTTTTGTTACAAGTCTATTTGTGTTTCTCTGCAAATAAAATTACTGGAAATCACAAGACAGCTTGTATCTCATCATGAGAAAAACATATTCATCAGGAAATGTATTTTCACAAGCTGTCGTCTTGAAAAAAATTAGTAATCATCCCCAATATCAAGCTTATAGATTGGCAATAGAATAATAGAATAAAACATACATATGATGATTGTCTTTATGGAAAGATTCTACTACAACATTGACAATGAATTCGGTCCTTCAGTCGAATTCTCAGATTGGTAGTTGACTACAGTTGATCAAGTTAAATATATCTAAGTGAAATCGATCCCTCCGTGATGTGTTAGGCCGCTATTACACGATAATAGTTCTATGTCATACATCTATTATCAAAGATATTATAATATGTTCTCTTTAGGAGAACATATGACATAGAATATGATCATTTATAATATTTGGTTCATTACACGGTAATGTTTCATCATCACAGATGTTTGATAATAGAAATATGTCATAGAACTATTATCGTGTAATACCCGTCTTAACAATTCTGTAGTATACTACTAGAATTGCAAATGTTAGTATTCAGTTTCTTGATGAAGCTAGAGTTGAGTAGAATCTCCTATTAGTTTTTGAAATATGAAGAAGAATCTCGAGTCTCAAGGAAAACATCACTGGCTTAAAATAGTTTGGTTGTTATTAATTGAAGTTTTTCAGAATAACCTAACAGACTATCGGCTAGTTTTCTAACTGACCGATAGATTTTTTTTATCACTGGCTTAAAATAGTTTCTGATGTGTTCTCGTGCTAATTGGGAAATCATCTTGGATATTTGATAAATGAAATGAAAGATGAAACTGAATCGAAGTGAGGGTAAACTGAAATCAGGAGTTATTCTATAAAGTAATAGAACTTCAGTAATCTAGTTATTCTACTCGTATCATAATCCCTTTAATCATCATTCTTAGGCCTATATCCAATTAAAAAACATATATTTCACTAAAAAATTCCGAGGCTACTTGAGGTTTACCAGTAATTAGTTGAATCCTCTGGCCGCGTTACGAGCGCTGCGCAGATTAAGCCCATGAGTGGGATCGCCACCTTGCTGCATATGGGCCTACAGTGCAGTTTATTCGTGCTGCCAAACTAGGCTCTTCCGCCTCCTCTGCCGTTGAGAAACAATTCCTTCATCCGCCTTTGGAGCCGTTGGCCGGTCAAGTCAAAGAAATATAGAAATGAAAGAGAAGAAGATTGGTCAAGGAAGACCAGACAGATAAAGCGAGGAGATAGAGAATAGCAAAAAGCTCAGTCAGTAGAAAAAGCTATTCTAGATATGAGAAATTTTGTATTACATACAGAAATGATTGGTTAGAACATATAAATAGAATGAATGAGAATCGGATTCCTAAGCAGGCTTTGATGTACCAGCCAAAAGGAAGAAGGGATAGAGGACGTCCAAGAAAAAGATGGACAGACCATAGAGGCGCAGAGGTTCGGAACAGGCAATGATGCCTAAACCGTGAAGGGAAGAAGAAGAAGATATTTCACTAATCTGTTACTATTTTATCATAATCCTCATATCAAATTTTTTTCATCTCTCGCATTTTCTTGGTTCTACACATGAATGTAATGACTCCTCCCTCCCTTATTCCCACTTTCCCAAAAGAACTGTTCTTCCGCATCATCCTAATCTTGAATAAATGTTTACCAGCTTTACCGTTTATCATCGTTTGCGCCAGTCGCACTTAGTGGAGCATCTTTCTTCTTCATAAGACAGAGTTGAAGAAACATGAATCAACGAAAAAACAAAATTGATCTACATCGTTATCACAGCGCGCATGCTTCGCAGAGGTGATGATGATGATGATGATAATGGTGGTAGATGATGGTGATGATTGTCAGTTTTCTCACGTAGTTTTCCTGACGTGGAAAGTGTTGTCTTAGTTGATCTTCTACAGTTGTTTGCTGTTTTCTCATCAAGGTCTGCTTGAGTATTATTTGTCTTCATTGTGTGCCCGGGTGCGAGTCTTGCTTATCAAATACTTCTGCCGGCATTCAGCGTTTAATGGCACTTGACTGAAAAAATTTCTCGCCAAATTTTTTTTTTGTTGTTGTTTTTTAAGTAACAATTAGTTTTTTCTGCTTCTTTGTAACTCAAAATTCATTATTTGGTAAATATTATTATTAGTTGATAGCATTCTTATGTAATCGAATGTTACTCGGTAACGAACGTAATCAGAAAGTAAATTCCAATCAGGGAGCTCAGAACATCAATCGTAGGCCTACATTTCTACCTGAACATTGTACAATCAATCATTGGGCCAAGTGAATAAAAACGAGTAAATACTTGGTATACGGTAGTTGTAGTACGGTTGGTATACTTAGTAGTACGGTCTGTCTAGTAAAGTCTTTACTACCTAGTAAACGCTCGCCCGCTTAGTAATCACTCGCTTCGATGTGAATAACCCTAGTACGCTCTCTTCTAGTGTTTACTAGGAAAAACCCGAGTCTTTACTATAGAGTATACTCTCCAGCGCTTTTATTCACATAGAATCTCCCTAGTTCTTACTCAGCAGCTATTTATAGATGTGTTCGCAACCGAATACAGTTAAAGTTCAAGTCTAACTGAATAATTTCTTCCTATTTTTAGTCCTATTTGAATGAATAAAATTATTGATTGGATCAGGTTCTACACATAAAATTATTTCAAATCTCTCTAAAATAGTAAAAACTTTGATACTCTTGAAGATATTAAATTTGTTCGTGGATAGCCTATCTGGAAACGGAAAAAAATAAAAAGAATTTCAAGATTAAATTATTTTGATTTTCAGATAGAAATGTTTTATTGAATAAACAGGCTTCACCCACCAGAAATTTTTTAAAGAATAGAAGAAAGTTTTGAGGATATCTGTTCTGTTTTAAAGTGGGACCATCGCAGTTTAAAAATGAAATAAGTTTCAGATTAAGAGTTACCAGTTTCAATTACTTCTATTTCCCGCAGCTAATCTATTCTCAAATAGAATTAATTACTTAATCTATTTTAAAACAGTAATTTTCTTGAAATTTATATCTATTTATTTATTGATTTATTCATTTGAGTACAAATATACAACATGTGGAGAGGAAAAAAACAATCAATCGCCCAAAACTTATTCTATTCCTAAAAACACAGGCCATTGAAAACTAGCACTATTTTGCTTTTGGATATTTTAATTTCCAAATCCTTTCATGGTGGAATCCAACCACCGCATTGAATGCATTGAATGAATAGGCTGGACAACAAAGCAAAATTAGAATAGGTACCGTGCAACGAGTAGGCCAACAAATCTATTTTTGTATTTGGTTTGACCATTTTGGTATTCTTCAGGTGTGGGCCTATTCTTCATATTTCTCAGAAAATGAAATTAAGAATAGCTGTGGATTCTAATCACAAGATAGCTGTGGAGAGCTGTACAAGATAGGTACAAGTTATTTGTTACCTACCTGCTATCAACCCAATTACGGTACTGCTTTCATTGATTCCTAGGTAGAAGAGGGACAAACACAATTCTCATGCAGTTTTTTTTTCTCTATGGCCTTTGACTTTCTTCAATGCTCATATAGAGGACAGTCATCTTCTATGAGCTATTTATTCACTACCTGCCATCCTACTAATTATAGAATTACGGTATTGTAGTCGAGGCCATAGATAAAAAGAATTCTTGGGAAGACCTGGTCGAATACCAAAATATAACATTTATCCATTCTATTTTGTACCAAACCAACACGAAACCATTGTATGAATATGATATCTGTAATATCATAGTACCATATATAACTATATCTTGTTCTATATGTATGAACAATATTATATTTGTATAAACTTACTAGCTAGTTAAATTGTTACATCAGTTTCATGTATATAAGTGTTATACTGTACCACATCATAGTATAGTTATATTAATTACAATAATTAGGCCTAAAAATAAACAAGAAATGTTGTCAGTCCGGTTAAGCCGAAATTAGGTACATGTTAATATTCCTTTAGTATTATAATATGAAAAGAGATTGAAATTATAATTTCGTTTTTTCTCTCTTTTTATATGATTTCACTTAATAATAGAAATATTACCGTTTAAGACCAGCCTGACAGACATTAGCCGATTGAAAAATAATTTTTGTAAGCTCCTAAATATTTGTATAATTAAATAATTTCAATAGATAGTAAGATAGCTCCATAGAATAGGCAAAATAATTAATTTTCGTTGATAAACTTGAATATGTTAGAGGGGAATTGCCTTAGTATTCTCTTGCAAGTCTGCTCCGACCCTACCTTGCAAAAAGGCTAGTAAATACTAGCCTAGTAAAGTCTTTACTAGCTTTTATTCACACGAAAGCTAGTAAACACTAGGGAAATTCAAGGTCAACTAGAGCTTACTAGGCCCCTTAGTAAACGCTCGAGTCGAGCCTCTACTAGACAGGTTTTTATTCACTCCAAAGCTAGTAAATACTCGAAAAACCCTTAGTAAAGTCTTTACTTGTTTTTATTCACCAGGCCCATTAGACAGTTCAATTTTTCAAGTATTGAAGAACCTTCTTTTAATTTCAAATGTTGTGTTGAGACCTGTGAATGGTAAAAATTTGAATTATCTTCAGAAAGCTTCCACGTTGTAGAAATTTTCATCTGAAATTTTAAGTTTCAAAATTTTTGGCATAATTGTCGGAAGTTTTACATAAATTACATATAGTCTACCTTTTTTCTGATTATTGTATGTCTCTTGGAATGTTGTATGTCTCATATTCTATTCTTCCATTTTGCATCGACTTTCTCATGAAAATTGTGTTTTCTGTGGAATGATCTTTATCTGTGTATTATCTTCCCTATTATCTGTGAATTATAAATTCGAAATGAATAGGCATGTGAGGAACCAAACATTCAGAGTTGGTTGTTTTCACTCATACTTCATCGAAGCACACATGAGCTAAATCTGTGCTCAGAGCTCTCTGTGATTGAAATTTTTGTGTTCTAATTTACTCATTTTCGCTCTTTTGTTTGTTTTCTCCAGGGTCGATAATGTTCCACGTGCGACGACGACCCGCCGACTACCACCCGCGCAAGAGGAAGAAGAAGCCGCAGCAGAAGTGGAACCAGCAGGTAGACCTCGACCATCGCTACGACTCACTAGATCGACTACCCTACTTCCTCGAGCTCAATCCTGGTCAGTAATCACAAATATCAATAAACTAAGAATTAAAATGCACTTATTCAATATTCAAATACGTGTGATTTGTGAAACAATGAAATCAAAATTGAAATTTATAATCTTCGTTGAATAAAGTAGTTTCAGTACCCCAAGAAAATCTGTTCAAGTCACTATCAAGAACTTAAAAAGTATTTTTATTTCATCATAAAATAATACAGTAGTAACTTATAATATAGTATAATAATATAATATAGTATAATATAATAATATAGTATAATATAATAATATAGTATAATAATACAGTAGTAAGTAGGAATAAAAAAAGTGTAAATCTTGATAAGATATTGATTATATATATATTTCAATCATGGAATTCTGGATTTAAATATTATAGATTTTAAAATAATTCCTAGTATTTCCATTATATCAAAAAATAACAATATATTATAGGCTAGGAATGAAATAATAAGTCCAATAGAATATTTCAATTGTGAAATTCTGATTGAAAATTCTGATCCATTCCTGGCCAGTGATTCCTTAGAGGAGTAAAAGATCTTATAGAATAATATTGATTCATTGTTACTCGGAATTATGACGTGTGCTCATGAAATCGAAATGAAAGGTGATGAGACTTGAATTGTTATAAGAATATAAAGAAATTCAAATTCATTATGAAAACGTCAAGCTTGTAGCCTATGTTTTCCAACACTAATAGTATTTTCATTACATCATAGATTAACAATATATTATAGACTAGGAATAAAGTAATAAGTCTCAAATAATAAGAAATTGAAAAAAATGAAGGGTGTGATTAATATATTTTACTTCTGTGTGGGTGATGTACAATGTTTGAAAAAAGGCATAATCATCCCACGTTCATTGTTAGAGTTAGAAGCTCCATTAAAATATGTTTTAAACCCATTTCACGGTTCCTAGAATGACTTCCATCCCTGAACAAACAGAGTTCGTTCATCCATCTCAATTCGTGTAAATTAGCACAAAGTAGAGTGAAGAATAATTAAACGCAAGGAATAATTTAAAGAGTCAGTTGTACATGCCGGTCTCGTCCTTCGCATTAGTCAAAACAAACAGACCATTCAATTTTCAACTACCACTTTCTTTAATGAACTAATTTCTTACTTCAGCTGGGAATATGCGCTGAAAAATTCAGCGTACAAATTACACAGTCAAATGAATTACTCAGATCCTCTCCAAGAATTCAATTAGCTTAAGTTCAGTGAAAAGGTTGTTTGGGTGATTGTTAAATGAAGCCTGAGCTGAAATAACTAGAATAATTGAATTAGGAATTGGATCAAACATAAAATCTTATTCAAACGGTAATCGATAAAACAATCATGATGAAATATTCACCTCCCAATTCTAAGAAACCTTCCAATGTCCATGAAATTTCAATTGGCTTTTGTCTTTCTTATTAATGAATTCTCTCTTTCAAGCTTGTGCGTAGAAACTGAGGTGAAATCAGTGAGGAGGAAAAGAATCTTGAAAAGAAAGATGCCTGACTTCATTTACTTGATTAACCAAGTGACAGAATGACGTGGGGTGGGACTGAAGTTGAGATTGATGATTACTTTGAAAAGTGATTTACTATTCAAAAGATTATCGGATGATACTAATTCAATCAAAAAATGAAATATTGAATCGGATTGATACATCCAAAGCATACGTTTTTAAAAATAGCACCTCTCAATCAAATCAATCAAGGTAATTGTTGTTTTGTTAGAGTAAATTATAGATTCTTGTAAAATCACTTGAAGATGAAAATAATTATCGTTTTGTTGATTTCTCAGTTCTCTTATCGACCTCATTGTTTCAACTACTCACTTTATTGCTTTAATTTAATTGATTGATGATAAATCAACATATCGTATACATTTGAATGATACAAAAATATTAGTCTACCGTATTTCCTCAGGAGATGAAGATAATCATTCTTCATTGAAATTGTATAAAATAGATTTTTCATCTCTGGTTCAAGGTCAATCCCAAAAAAGTTCATGCATTCATTCATTTAGAAAATTATGAACACAAACCATTAAGTCATAACGTCTCATTTCCAAACTTTAATAATTATTTCAAATTAAGGTTACTAGCCTTAGATAGAGAGGGGAAGGGTTTTCTATTGACCTATTCTTGGCGCTACAACTTAAGGTCATTGACCTCTTTCAAAACGCCTCTCCACTCCTCTCTGTCACTAGCCTTTCTTCTCCATCCCCAAAATACCCATCTTCCTCAGATCTTGCAATACATCTTTTCTATTTACTGTATGATTTGAATGATGTAAGCTGTACAAATAATAGAATCAATAAATTTGTATTTGAAGAAAATGAATATCAACGCATAGAATTACTTTTATATTGCAATGTGTGTATTCTTGTAAATTAAATGAATAAATGATTAACATTTAAACGAGTGACATGCCCATTGAGATCGATGAAATTTAATCAAGAAACAAATAAATATAAAAATGATCAGAATAAATTAACTGTGATGTTTGTTGTGTTGGGTGACAGATGGCAGCGAGATAGTGGGTGGACCGCGGCGTCACCGTCTGCAGCCCAATGTGACAGAGGTGGGCAGTGAGCGGGCGTCGCCGCACTCGCAGTCGCAGTCGCTGCAGCTGTTCGGACCCAACGTGCAGCCGAGGCACTGCGTGATCGCGCACACCGAGGGCATTGTCACTGTCACGCCGTGCAGCCGCGATGCCGAGACCTATGTCAACGGACAACGCATCTACGAGACTACTATACTCCAGGTTGGTGTAAACAAACATTGATTTGAAATTGAGTTGGTTCATGAATATATTTAATAACTATAGTTTTTCATTATAGTATTCTGAAATAGTCAACGTTTTTGTTCAGTATATAATCATATGAGTATTTTTATATCAATTTATTCAACTAATATTTTAATGATTCACTCATCCATTCATCAATTTATTGGTACATGACATAATTGGAACAGAGAGAATATAAATTATTTCAATGTCTTATTCTATAATCAACCATATATACTGTATATATAATTATTAACAATGAAAGAGTGACACGAGTCCCAATTTTTGGTTCACTTTGTTCTAGTGTCAAATCTGGCAAACAGCAAAAAATGTGCCAGTTTGCAGTTTTATCAATCCTCTAGGTTTTTCCACACCTATCTCCCTACACATCTACCTGGGAACAGGAATGCATTGTCATACTAGGAATTTGAGAAATCTGAGTTGGGTTTAGTAGAGGCTATTCTCTTCACCTTATGTGAAACTGCAATATAGATCGATGTCATATCAAATTTGGCATAACTACATAAACGTTTTTATAGAGCTTTACAGTTTCCATAAGCTTGAATAATTCGAGAAAAGCTCATAATTTTAGTGAAAATTTATATCGGCTGATATATTCCAAGACGATTATTCAAGGAGGGTAAAACACAAAAGGTGGATATGGATAGAGTGAGATGGAGAGAAATGTAATGAATATTGATTATAATAACAGACCTTATAATCACACTGATTGTACTGTCTCCATATAGATTAAAGTATTGATAGATTATAATTTTAAATATTTGTGGAGACACCATTCCAAAATGTAAGAACAACTGTCTCTCGGAACTTACCTTTTTGAGCATTTCATTAAACTTTTTTCAATTCACACGATTGAGATTTTCAATTCTAATGAAATATTATTTCCACATTTCCAGAGTGGTATGATAGTGCAGTTTGGACGTATCCACAGTTTTCGCTTCCTTGACCCTTGCCAAGAAGATAGAAGATTGCGCCAAGACACATCAAGACCTCTCCATGACTACTCCTATGATAGGTGAGTGAATATCAATTAGAACTTTGTAATTCATGAATAGTTTCATAGTTTCCCAGATCCTTACAATATACCGTAACAAACCTTGTGATTAGAATATTAGATAATTAGAACGTTTTTCATATTAGACCTAATATTTCAAGTTTTTACTGATTTTGCATATTGCACTAGATTCGAACACAAACATTCATATCCGATTCTGTTTTTTATCATTAACAATCAATACATATATTTTATGGTGATGAATGAAAATAGAAATCACATTACCCTTTTCAAAAGTTTTTATTTGAACAAAATATGTTTCGCTGTCTTAATTCAATGTTATTCATTAATAAACATTGATTGTAGACAAAAAGGAAACATATATCTTATGCATGAAATAAAGATCAAAACGTTCATTTATGATTCTAGAGGTTCCTCTCAATCAAACTCTTTTGGGTTGCCTTCTGTTTGAAACTCGAATCGTTTTGATTCACAGTGATTATGGCTGTAGTGTAAAGAATGATGAGAAAACACTTCTCGGGTTAACCTGAATGATGAATCATTCTCTTGAATCTCCTACTCTAAATTCAATTTTGAAACAATTTTTTGGAATAGATTTGGATAACTACTCATCTGTCCTAGCCTAATTTACTCGTATGTAAATAAAATTAAATTTGTAAATTTTTAACATTATATCAGTCAAAATATCTTCACATTTTTCAAATACTTTAGATCATGAATGAGATTCAATTCCACCTTGTAAGCCCAAGTTGGTTTTGTCCCAGGGTAGTCCAGGCATTTTAGACAAAAATAAGGTCGAACCTCCCAATGAGAGCAGCTAAGCTGAATTTTGGCACAAACATCTATAGTGGCATTCTAAATAAGGATTCAAAAGTATAATACTGTATCACGTTTGCAAACTTTTTTATTCAAGGTCAAAGATCACGAAAATCTGTTTTTTGCGAATAACTTGTTTCCTGTTCGAGTTATGTTCTTAGATGTTATTATAAGAATTGTAGAGCTAGAAAATCCCTACAAAATTGGTCACATGCATTTTTCTCGAAAAACCAAAGGTTTTCGAGATAGAGCGCGGAGAGGGGGGAGCGCGCACTTCATCAAGGGATAAGGCCATAACATACGAAGTAGAATGTTCAATTCGCTATGAAAGATTGTTTTTGCAACCAAATACTATTAAGGTAGCATTCCTAAGCGACGGCTTGTGATGTGATCTCTAGCTGCAGGGCTGCAGCTGTGCGTCTCTAGCTTCGCGGCTCTAGCAGCGCGTCTCGAGCCTCACAGCTCTATACTTGTTACTATATATTATTCAAATAATAATTATACTTTATAATCTGCAAAGTTATTGACGTGCAGCTGGAGCTGCGCAGCTCGAGCCGTTGCCTATGATTGCTACTTTAATTATTGTTAACAAATTGTTTCTAAAATATTTGTTTTCATACCGATTCTCCTCAATTTCAAAATTTTAATGAAGGTGAAGAATATCTGGATAATAGCCGCGGCCGAGGTTTAGCAGCAAGGGTCATTCTACTTACGTAATAATACGTAGGCCTAATGTGTTTTTTTACAGAACAAGAAACTATAGGAGTCCAATCCTTATACTGTGTTGAAACATACAACATCCATATTATTAGAACATTTGTTTATAATATGTATTATTTATCATGTAGCCTATTCATGAACATCTACCGATCTACCAATCCACCATCTATGCAGCAGTGTGGTTGCAGTCTCAGAGCAGTGCTTGGTACCCGATATTTTCATATAGAGTGTTATTATTATTAATCTACTCATGTAGATGAATTTTTTATCGTTTTTGGTGCAATACTAGTATACCGTACCGTATTAGGCTATATGCCTACATCCGATTGGAGCAAACTACATAATTTTAACTGGAAGATGGTCATTTAAATCATTCTTAAATCGAGGATTTGAACCTCAAGGATTTCATTGTAAAGGACTTTGGAATTATCCATGTATCCTGATGGAATAATGTTATTTTTGAGCTCAACGCCGAACTTTCAGCTGTGAATAAATTCAATCTAGGATGATAGAAAAAGGAATAGAGACCGTATATATACACTTAAACACTATTTGAAGAGCAAGGGAGATGGCCCAATACATACAAATGTATCTGGAATTTCCTCACAACGTAATTATGTTGAAAGTCTGATTCAAGAATGTGAATAGGAAGGAAGATGTTCGAGTACATTTTTTTAACTTTATTCCAAATTTATTAGTAGTGTTTTCAATTTAGACGAAAATCTTTGTGCATGCATTTAGAACACATCTCTAATCAACTGTCATTTTCAAACCTCATGAATAATTCACCTCGGGTGCTTCCGTCATCTTTAAAATCGATTTCCGTAAATTCGCAAGCTATGATTGGATTTTTCTCAAATGTAAGGACCATGTTACATTGAAAATTAGTTATGGTTAGCAGTGGGAGTTATTGAAATTTCGAAATAGGGGTGAATCGGTATCAAAACAGATAATTTATGAATAATTTGTTAACAATAATTATGGTAGCATTCCTAGGCAACGGCTCTAGCTGCGCAGCTCTAGCTTCACGTCAATTGCTTTGCAGATTATGAAGTATAATTATTATTTAAATAATATACTCGTATAGTTAAAAGTCTAGAGCTGTAACGGCTCAAGACGCGCTGCTAGAGCCGCGCAGCTAGAGACGCACAGCTGCAGCCCTGCAGCTAGAGATGCACAGCCCAAGCCGTTGCTTAGGAATGATACCTTGATAGAAATTTGTTGAAAAAAAACAATGTTTCACAACGAATTGAACATTCTATTTCGTATGTTATGGCATTATCCCTTGATGAAGTGCGCGCTCCCCCTCTCCGCGCTGTATCTCGAAAACCTTCAGTTTTTCGAGAAAAATGCATATGACCAATTTTGTAGGGATTTCTGAGCTCTACAATTTCTATAATAACATCTAAGAACATAACTTGAACAGGAAACAAGTTATTCGCAAAAACCCGATTTTCGTGATCTTTGACCTTGAATAAAAAAGTTTGCAAACGTGATACAGTATTATACTTTTGAATCCTTATTTAGAATGCCACTATAGATGTTTGTGCCAAAATTCAGCTTAGCTGCTCTCATTGGGAGGTTAAATCCTATAATGCCTGGACTAAGGGGTGAATTAACAAAAATCAATAACAACGATTTATTGACTAACTGTATATGGATTTGTGAAGAATTGGAGCACGTTTTGATTATGTAACATTTTTCAATTTTCTCCAAGTTGAGTTTTTTTATTCTTATTGTTGTGTTGCATGCTTGTGGAATTAATTTTTCCTCTTTGAGAATACAATGCCTCTGTTCATTTCTAATTTTGAATGAATGTAATTCATTATTTAGATTGTTTGATTTAATGTATGAGGCTATTCAACTTTGATTCCTATACTAGTGAAAACGGGAGGGTGAGGGAGTTGTAATAGCTAGTTTTCTGAATAGAAATAGATAGGATAAAATCTGGGTATATTATGGGAGGATATATCTAAAGTATGAAGAATACATACTGGGGCACAAAGAAGAAGTCACATACCCATCATCTTTGAATATTCTTATTCGTTATTAATCTCCTACAAATTAATAGAGTTTTGAGAGGATAGAATTGAAAAAAATCATTCGTGGGCTTTTGAAAAAAATGTTTTTATTCAGTAGCACTTACACTTATTCTTGATGAATGAATAAAAAAGTTTCCATTGTTATTCCTAGCATCTACACTGATTCTTGAAGAATCTCCTACATCTACATAGTAACAGCTACATGTAACAGGGTTACAAAAACCAATTTAATTCTAGTACTATAGAAAACCTTTATTTGTATAGATTAGTTGGTTTATAACGTTGTCATGCCAACCCTTGCACGTTGTGTGTCTGGTTTTCGTTCAGTTTTATTTTTGTTAGTTGTGTGTGTACCGTTGCACTGCACTTGCATGTAAACCCAAACAATGTTGACTCAGACAATCGACGCAAGAAGAGTCGAGCCCAGGACCAGGCGCGCAGTCGGCCAATCACGACCAATCGGTGACGTCACCAGGATCGACTGTCAACTATGAAACGACGTTTGACGTGGATGGAAATATCGAGACGAGATCGACGTCCAGTCAGGGCAATCGAGATGACACCAGGTCGCAGAGGTCTGTCGGCAGTAGTCGAGATAGTAACAGGTGATAAGTTACTTTCGTTTTTGCATTAAAACGAATTTTGTTAAATTTTTTGTATTATACAAATATAAAAATATGGGTTTCCCTTCTTGAAATGCATTTACACATAGTTATAAGTCCGTGCTGCATGGTTGGATCCCTATAATCATTCATTTTTTATTCATTGTATTGTATTATCACTGAAATCATAATAATATCTGGATGAAATATCACAATTTGGTACTATTCTTCATTGTACCGTAATGGCCATGAATTGATTTGAAAATGTGTGGCAAATAAGAAACTTGTCTGTATAACCAGTAAATATATAGAGTCGAGAATATACAGACTTTGTGTAGAATACATATAGTGGACTTATTTATAGTAAATTTAAAGACTTTCTCTTCACAAATATAGCTTCTATATTCAGCCTACCATAAACTTATTCCTGGTTTGTGAGAAATTAAGTTAGCTAATATCTTAATAGAATTTCTTTGAATGATTCTATAATAATCTTCATGATTTCCTGTCACTATAGTATGTTTTAATTCAACATTAGCTAATTTAATGTCTTATGAACCTGGCCTGAGTATGACAAAATTATTTTATTCCTAATTTATATTCATAAATTGTCATTTCTCAATATCCTATTCTTATTATCACTCAACTGCAATAATATACCATAAAACATGAGAATGCGTGTATGTTTTGTTTAATTGGGGTTGTGATGTGCATCAGTAGAAGGCTGCATTTCCATTAATACCCTTTCTATAGAGCATACTTTCAAGTCCTTAGTATTTATTGTTCCCTCATTCGATTCCTGACCGGGCCAAAATTCTTTTGGTAAGAAATAGCACAATCACATAGATACGGCCACCTCGTCTTTCGGGGGAGACGATAGCCGTCGGTTCCGATTACCTAATAAGACAGTAGTCATCCCTCTCATTACCCACGCACAAGCCTGAGAGCTCATGTAGGCATCATCCTCGAATAACACATTATAACAAATGCGACCATAGCTAGACTGCTTTTGTTTTATTATGTACTCATTTTGTTTATTTTACTTCTTTTAAACTATCTATAAGACAGGCCTCAAAAAGTCTACCATAGTTGAACTCTCTAATAAAAACTTGTGTATAATAAGAACTTGATTCTAATAAGAACTTGTGTATGTAATCGCTTTTACTATTTTTTAATGACTCCATGAAATTTATGTTACAAGTTTTTAATTTTTTAAATTCATTTTTAGGCTGTCCAACTACGACAGGTACCCGCGAGGCACAGATCCCATCCTGCCGGCAGTTTTAGAAATCAGAGAGGAGACGGAGGAGGCGCTATTGCACGCACTGGTCACCGATTTGGAGCCCAACGCGCCCACTTTCAAGCTGGCGCCCTCTTATACGCTGTACCTGGCCGCAAGGTATCGCGCCTCGACGCACTACCGGCCCGAACTGACGCCGACTGAACGCGCCCATAAACTGACGCTCATGTTGGCCAGGGTGGCCATCATGATACACAATACCATACAGGTTAGGTGATGAACATCGCGAAAATTATTATCTTTAAACAATACATATTTGAACAGAATTTCAAAACATATCAATTACTAGCCTGCTATCACATTTAATTGGTGTAATGATTTATGTATCGAGCCTCATGTTCCCAAATTTGATCCTATGATAACATATTATGTTGATTATAATTTTGGATAGTGAAGATGCTATTTTAAAACAGGAAACTCGATACATGCTAATATAATACATCAATGTGGAAGCAGACTTGCTGTTATTGAGAATTATAGTCATTTGTATTATTTATATGTTTATTTATAAATATATTATACATTATATATTCGATCAGGGCCGTTTGTTAAAAAAACATTGACAGGTTGTTTTTTCAAAGAGATACAAAAAGCTCATAAATTTTTCGATTTACAAATTTATTTGAAACTGTATGAATCGTCGAGCAATTTGGAAAATAAGCTGATTCTATTTCTTGATTCTTTAAAATATTGAGAGCGTTTAAAATTTTAGTATAGTTCACTTTGTTGATTTAAAGAAATATGATAATAAAGCACTACTTTTTAGAGAGTAAATAGTTCTTCCAATTTCCGGCATTGCGGAATGAGCTAATCTCATTATGTGCTAAGTTATGAATTGTTTACATACAGAATTTGGAACATTATTAATTGAATATTTTATGAGTCTCTTATATTTCTTCGAGAAAAAAGTTGTAAATTTTTACAAGACCGGGCAGATTTAAATTCTATTGACTTTTCATATTTACAACTGATGATTCCTCTATACTATTACAATTCACTTTTTTCAATTGAGATGTATACTATCTGTGAAGTAGAGAGGCACACTGGGCAAAATTGTGCACTGGGGTCTACATTATGCGTTATTACAAATTTTCCCATGTTTAGAGTGAATAGGAATCTATCAACTTCAAAAAATCACTTGCGTTAAATTTTTAATTATTTTTCGTATAGAATAATTAGTCAATAATTGATTGATTACGATTGTAGTCAATCGCTGAAGACACTAATCAGTGTATTGTATTTTGTTTTTCTATAGTTTCCTTGCTGGCCAGTTCCGTAAACATTGTAGCTCCCCTATTCATTCTTGTCCCATTGTCCGAGCGCCTTCCAAGTTCATTGCCCTAGGACATACCTGAATCGTCCTTTCATCCCCTTTACTATTCGTTCCTTCTTCGTCTGACTCTTTACGCTCTCACTCTTCCCCCACCATTTTTGCCACTTTCGCCACTCTCCAACACTCTCACATGTCTTCCACGAGTCAGTCTAGGTTCAACCCGGCTAGACTCAACACCTTCCTACCCTAACCAGCGGTAGGCTCCGGCGAGCGCAGTGTCATGCCCAACTCGGCCGGAGCCTCCTGCTGGTTCTTTGCGTTTAAAGTCTCATAGATATTGAATTGAGCGATCATCCCATCCAATCTTTTGCACTTCATTCCAATCCATTACAACCTCCTCATCCGATGACGACGTTTCCTCGTTGTAGGCATTTGTTCTGTCTATACTCTTCCAATTCTGCATTAATGTATTCACAGTTGTTCTCTCTGAAATCAGATAGAGTGATCCTTCCCTTTGTATGAGGTACATCCTTCCCCAGCCTTGCTCCACACTGTCCATCATCCACAAGGCACTAACTACACGAAGATTCATCTAGTCATTGGAAAGAACGTTCTGAAGAACTATTTCTCTACTTTCTTCAGTCATTCCCTCCATGTATAGAAAATCAATCATGTCTACTGGGAGGTGTTACCTTGGATTGATGAAAACGTCATATTTCTTCATGTACTTGCTAAAAGCAAATCTGTTTTCTCCATTATTCTCCATGAATCTGTAGACTTCAAGAACTTTTTCATGGTCTTCAAGACAACGCTCTAATCCAGTTTCTATCCAGTGTTCCACTATTGTCCATTGCAAGCATCCGGCTACACTGTTTTAGAGCGTAGAAATCCAGTTTCCACCCAGTGTTACACTATAATTGTCCATTGCAAGCATCCGGCTACCCTGTTTAGAGCTTAGAAACAGGGTAGCCGATTGCTTGCAATGGACAATAGTGGAACACTAGGTAGAAACTGGATAAGAGCGTTGTCTTGAAGATCATGAAAACGTTCTTTAAGTCTACAGATTCATGGAGGGTAATGGACAGAACAGATTTGTTTTTCGCAAGTACATGAAGAAATATGACGTCTTCATCAATCCAAGGCAATGCTTCCCAATAGACTTGATTCTTTTTCTATTCATGGAGGTAATGTCTGGAGAAAGTAAAGAAATAGTTCTTGAGAACGTTCTTTCCAATTAGTTGATGGATCTTTGTGTAGCTGGTGCCTTGTGGGCAATGGATAGGGTGGAGCAAGGCTGAAAAGGATGTACCTCATACAAAGGGAAGGATCACTCTATCTGATTTCAGAGATAACAACTGTGAATACATTAATGCAGCATTGGAAGAGCATGTATAGAACAAATGTCTACAACGAGGAAATGTCTTCATCAGATGAGGAGGCTGCAGTGGATTGGAATGAGGTGCAACAGATTGGATGGAATGTTCGCTGAATTCAATATTTATTGGACTTTGAACGCGTAGAACCAGCAGGGGGCTCCAGCCGAGTTGGGCATCACACTGTGCTCGCCGTAGCCTACTGCTGGTTAGAGTAGGAAGGTGTTGAGTCTAGCCGGGTTGAATCTAGACTCAAAAAATTCAATCGAAGGGGGCATGTACATCCCACTGACAGTGGAAGTGTCTTCTACTCCCACACGTCAGTCTAGAGGCCTGTATCGACAGTGAGAGGCATGTGCCGCGAATGCCTCAAGGAACGTTGTTACTGGTGCGATTGGAACACAGTCGATCAGCTGTGGCCAATCACAACTCTTGTTTTATCCTTTAGCTTTAAAAACAAATTGTATTTGAAATATAATTACAATAACAAAAATAATTTGTAATGAAAGCTAAAGGATAAAACAAGAGCTGTGATTGGCCACAGCTGATCGACTGCGTTCCAGTCGCACCAGTAACAACGTACCTTGAGGCATTCGCGTAACATACCCTTCGCTGTCGATACGGGCCTCTAGACTGACTTGTGGTTGTGGAAGTGGAAGACACTTGACCACGTAGACCGATGGTGCTGCTAAAGCGGCAAAATGGTGAGAAAGGTGAAAGTTACAAAAATGAGGGAGGGGAGTGAGAGCGTGAAGAGTGTGACAAAGAGGGAATGAATTTGAATAGAGTACAGCAACTAAATAGACGCTCGAACCCTAGTGCACCAGATGGAATAACAATAGGAGACGGGAGAACCTGTTCTGACTACCTGTTCTACCTCGCTTTTCTGTATATGGCAAACTGCAAAAAGTCATTATCATTACCAAAATCTAAATTGCGTAATAATGGAAAATTCAATTTAAGATTCTGATTCATCGCTTTCAGATTAATAAGTATTCCCACCATAACAAAAAATAATAAAAATTTAACATGTTGTATGTTGTAACTAAGCTAGTCTTATCAAAATTTGTTCAAACTTATCAAATCTCATCAACCTCGGTCTAGAAGCTTCATAGATTACCTACAAGCAATTAATTGAATATACTCCATTTTACAAAATCTTCTTTTGCCTTCATTCTACTTAAAATAATGTTAATTATAGTATAATTAATCATTATTTTACAAGTTGACTTCTAAGAAGATTATTTAGTTACACAAGGCAGTAACAAAGGCAGTAGCAAAGGTCCTCTCTTTGATCTATCAATGATCATTGTCACATAAGTTAATAATTGAAATTTATTCATGAATCATATTCAAAGTGAATTGCCTTGAAAGTAAATTCAAACGTACATACATACTCAAAAACTCACTGTACTCAAATGCACAATAGAATCCGATTCAATTAAAAATTTTGTAGAATCCAGTCACCAAGCAGGTTGAAATTATAACTGTACAACTGTTTTTCCTTTATCTCAGGGCTACTTTTATCACTGATTTTTCATTTTAAATAATATCACAGTTCCCTTTTCAATTATGTATTACTAAAGCATTACATGTTACGACTATTAATGGTCATTTTCGAATACAAAAAATAATTGAAAAGGGTTCTGTGATATTATTAAAAATAAAAAAAACACTGTACAACTGGACTATATTTCCTTTATCTTAGTTACTTTATCACTGTTTTTTACTTCAAATAAAAATCGCAGTACTCTCTTCAATTATTATTATTATTATTATTATTATTATTATTTATGCATAACATGTTTCGACTACTCAAATTCATTATCAAATGAAATCTATTTATCGACATGTTAAGCATAAATAAAAAAAAATGAAAAGGGTACTGCGATTTTTATATGAAGTAAAAAATGTACTATATATATAGTATTTTCCCGAAAACAACAGAGGTTCCACATGAAATTCTCTATCCATAATTTCTACTCCATAACATTGTGTTTGTTTAGTTTCGAAATATAGAGACCTGTATAAGTTGCAGGTCTTGCTCAGTTAGCATTGAATTCTTATCTATAAAAAATCCAACCGATGTTAAAGAGGTGAAGTTCGTAATTAAACTAATGATATATAATATGCTATATCAACATAAAAGATTGCAGACCTTCTATGAAAGGGGTTACTGGGTCCAGTTATATAATAACACATAGTGAATAGATTTCGGTCCAACTCCTGTGTGAGATGGGAATTTCCACTACTAATCAAAATATGCACATACTGGGCCAATTATAGATATAGCTTACTATAGGTCTTAGCAGCACTTTCTATAAGCCTATGTCATTGATGCTTTATTTATAAACATATTTATACTTTCCTTGACCCACCTACTACCATAGGTAAGGAAAGTTTATTGGCTATTGCTTTTCAAAATAATTAAGGTACCCCAATTTCAATTTTTCTATGCGTTTCAAGGTCCCCTAAGTCCAAAAAAGTGGTTTTTGTGTATGTCTGTATACACTTTATCTCGATTCCTAATTGACTGATTGACTTGAAATTTGAACTTATGGGTCGGCTGTAGAGACGCCATGATGGATTTTTATCCCCATAAGCGCAATGTTAAACTTGAACCCAAATAACTCCTTCAATTTTTATAGGAAAGTTACAGTCAATACCTCATTTTGAAGGTTTATTTGTCCTCTATCCAATTCATGGATTAGAAAATGCATAACTCTAATCATTAAAAAAAAATTAATTATAATAAAGACATAAACTTCATAATTTTTTCTTAATTTTAGGATGAAGATATCGAAAAAATAAAAAAATGGAAAGATCCGTGCATCTTTTCTCTAATACAATGATTTTTTTGAAAAATATTCGTTCATAAATGAGGGTTTTAAATGGATTCTCCCGAAGCAATGTTTTGCAATTCGGTTGCTGTTCATATCACTAGAATATCAACATTTCTAGAGACAGTGGCTCGAGAGTGGCTCTAGAGAATGGGTGGCTCGTTGGAGGAGTGATAAAGCGCCGGTCTGATAACCAGGTGGACCCTGGTTCGAATCCCAAGCGGAGAACAATTTTTGACCACAGCACAATCACATAGATACGACCACCCCGTCTTTCGGAGGAGACGATAAGCCGTCGGTCCCGACTACCTAAAAATTAGTCGTCATCTATCATCCATTTCATTACCCACGCACAAGCCTATGAGCTTATGTGGGCTTCACCCTCATAAACAAACAAACAAACAAACAGTACCTTCACAATTGACTCACGCACGCACGAGGGCCGACACGCGCACGCGCGGGCAGGCGAACAGGTCGCTGAATTTTGACTGCACAATGGAAGGCTCCAGACAAAACATTCGTTTCTTTGACCAGCAACGAATGAAAAGAAGAAAGGTCTAGACTGAACAATTTTGGAATGTTGACCAAACAAATGAATATTTTTGTCTCTTCGAAAGTAACTTAACTTGCTTCTAGCGTCTAGCTTCAGTTTAGTTGCAGAAATTATGAACTTCAGAGCTCGTTCCTCACAGTTGAAAAGTTATGAAAGTACGTGACACAAATGCAAAAGCTAATAAATTGAATTAATCACAATAACACACGTCCAGGCCCGGACTGGCCCGCCGGCTCGTGGGCCGGTGCGCCCTTCAATCTTGCGCCCCTTGCGCCCTCGAGTAACTTATAGAATCACAATATGCTCCAGATAATTTATTGAGATACAAATTCAAACTTGAAATTTATTTATAGAATATCAAAATATAGAAATAGAGTTTTACGCATGAAATTATCATATTTTAAAGAATCATCTATGAATTTTATTTACAGAGTGAGAAATTGAATCACCTCCTTTTCATCTCGGTAGCGACAATTTGGCTGTCGCTCCAGGGCGCCCAGTAGCTCAGGCTGGGACGCCACAAATTCTCTAAGAAGCACCCCATTCATAAGAAAAAATTACCGTTTGCAGTTAATGGAGTAGGCCTATATCATTTTCAATCTGTCCAAAAATCCCCAATTACCGCAATTTATAGCTCCTATGATCCAAAATCCACTATTTTTGTTTCTCATTTCTCTTTAATTTCCAATTCTCTAATTTTATGGCTCGCCTTAGGTTAATTTAGTGTCTTATCGTATGCAAAGTGAGGAACTGAATGTAACCAGTTGGGAATTCGTAACTTTGTTGATTATTGAGATGATGTGCGAAATAAGATAGAGAAGACTCAATTTTATAACTCCAAAAGAATAGAAATAGAATAACTTGTTGAAAATTATTGTATTGAATTGTTGAACATTTGATTCTAAAGGAAAATGTTAATTTTATTTGGTAATTTTTGGTCTAAAATGCACCCAAACCTGCCAAATCAGGATTTAAAGAACACAAAACAGACAAAAAAGCGTTTTTAAAAAGATTGATGGTTGATTAATTAATAATAATATGGACTTTAATGTCTGTATTTTTACCCTTTATTGTAATTTTCAAATAAATAAATATAAATATTAAACCTTCACTTTGGGGAGCTCGTTGAAGGGAGTGATAACGCGTCGGTCTTATAACCAAAGGTTCAGAAATTCTATCCTCAGCCAGAGAACAGTTTTTTGACCTCAGCACAATCACATAAATAAGGCGCCGGGTCTTTATAAGGAGACGATAAGCCGTCGGTCCCGACTGTCTAAAAATTAGTTGTCATCTCTCATCATCATCCCTATCATTACTCACGCACAGGGCTAAGAGCCCACGAGGACATCACCCTCAGAAAAAATATCAGAAGCTAGAAGGTCCTAATCAAGACAAAGGGTGATGTCAGTTGATGTTATTTGTGCTGGCTACATAATGGTTAAAATCGTAAAATTGCTTCTGTAAAAAATTAGGGAACCCTTTAAAAAATTAGGTTTCTCAGTCCAATGTAACACAGTTGAATTTGGAAAAATTTAAGATGAAAATATACGCAAGTTATCAATGATACTGTCTTATAGAAACAAATAGAAGATGATTAAAGTAAGTTGCTTAGAATTCTTCAAGAATTAGAAGTAGTATATACTACTAGACTAGATGGAATAATTCCATGTAAAATTTCCTTATTCTATTCATCCAAAATTTCAAGTTTTCCATTTCCCGAATGTACTGAATCGCATTTCAACAAAAAATTATTTTCTCTACTTGCAAATTCTTATTATTGGTCTAAGGCGGGTATTACACGATAATAGTTATGCATTATCATAAATATTATTTATGTATTATCAAATTGATCATATGGAAAGAGATGAAAATACGAAATCATATTTTCATTATTTCCATAAATATGATCAACTATGATAATAGAACTATTATTGTGTAATACCGGCCTAAGAGAATGTTTTTTGTATGTGCTTTAATATGAATCAATTTTATCATTAAGTTCAGAACAGAATCTCTTATTATCTAATAAAAATATTCAATTTTTAAGCTTTTAAATGTCATAGAGCTATTTTTAAATTTCAAGTTTAGATTTATTTCAGATTCAAACACCCCCTTCCCCCTCAATAAACAACAACAAACCCCCCTCCAGAGGAGTAAGTGAAATAAGTGAAAGGCAGCGCCCTTTTAGGGGTCCCCAGTCCGGCCCTGCAAACGTCCATCCTTAAAATATCGCAAAATTAAATTCTTAATCAATATTTGTTTTCAAGTACAAGAAACTTGAAGAAGAAACTTACTTAGATAATTTTCAATAAAGTAAATAATCTGCTAGATGAATTACAAAATACTAGTACATCGAATTACAGTAATACAGTATAATTCATGAGGTGGTTGCCATAAGGTTTTGGATGGCCCGGATTTCATATGCTGGTTTGTATTGCGATATGAATTGGAAGGGATGCATTCGTAGAAACTAGCACATTTTGGCTACATTGATGAGCCCTTCAAAAATCAATTAGTTATGGGTGAGGCAAACTTGTTTTCGAGAAGAGGACTACACTTCTTGGGATAGACCCGATTTCTATTGTTCAACTTCTTCTTCTGTTACCATTTCGCTCTCCTATTATCCTGAATGAACGCTCTCACTCCACTCACTCACACACATACCAGAGACACTGTACTCTTTCTAGTCTCTCACCAAAATGGAATTAGATCGATTGGAGCTCGCCAGATTTTTTTTTCTAACGTTTTAGAAATTCATCGTCTATACACCCGACCCTTATGGTTCTTATACCACTGATTACAGTCGGCGCAATCTAAGTTGACGAAAACCCCCTTCACCCGAGAAATAGCTACGTTGTCATTTTGCGTGAAATTGAAACTTCTCCTAACGCAAACACATTCAACTGAATGTTAAAAGTGACAGCGTAGCTTTGGAAAAATCACGCGGTGTTATGAAACTCACTATTTTTATGATAAACCAGCTGTTCGCAGCTCGAATATCCAAGTCGATTAGCTTCAATAACTCCAATCTTTAACATACAATGATTCATGCATATACCGCTCTCCTTACTTTGAAACTCTTGAGAGGCCAAATTACGATATTCCGACTATTTTCGACATTTGGAAAAATAATTTCAATTGTTTTTAAACAACTTTCTCTTTCACCACCCACTTTTGGATCATCGAAAATTTCATGTTTTCTGTTCGAGTAGACTCGACATTGACAAACATATTCATTGATTGAAACATAGTTATTGGTCGTATATAGAAAATTCAAAAACCATTAGGAAGCTCGAATTCTCCTTGTCATTTTGATATAAAAACTTTATTTTTACTACAACCCATGATTGTGAGAGAAGTGATATACAAAAGAAAGTAATATTTTCGCGATTTAAAATTTTTTTTCAAAAAAATCTAATTTTCTTTGAATCTGTCTACCCAGGAACTTTTTTAATACTACTGGCATATCAAGGATAAAATTCTACGTCTAGATATGGGGTTTAATCGCGAATTTGAAGATGTTCCAATTTCACAAAATCTGGCAACGCAGCTATTTCCCGGGTGAAGAGAGAAACAGTCAACTTAGATTGCGCGGACTATAGTGTCTTGAGCGTTGGCTCTATTTGTGTAACTTCAACGATCCTAAAATGTATTGATAAATTCAATCATTAGCTAAAGTTAGTTATTCACCCGACATACAACATTGTATCAAAAGATTAGATTCACTTTGAATGAAAAAAAAAATTGTAAAACCACATATTTATGTTTATTTAAATCTGTGGTTTGACAATATCTTGTCTTTTCATGGATAACTACCATAATACCATCTTCGCAATTACTTACTCAAGATTTGCATAATTAGCATTAAAAAGAAAAGCATTCCAGATTGAAAAAGATTATTATCTTTTCATGAAGCATGTTAACATCCATAATTTATTTATATGATATCAAGAATGTTTATACAATGATGGATTTATATTAAAAAATCATGGATTCATTCTGATTACAGGAGAGGTACTGCGAGGTGAAAGCGCTTGCCCTGTGGCTGGCGAATTCCTCGGAGTTGCTGCATTTTTTGAAATCCGATCGTCATATATCGGCTTTCAGCCTGGATGCTCAGGATACACTCGCTGATGCAGTACAGATTGCATTCAGGTAAACATTCAAAATAACATCAATATTTTATTTTCAGTTCGCCACTTCATCATTCACAAAGATCTATTCCTGGATAAGTTGGAAAATCGATATTGTAGATCGATTATGAACCAAAAGGTCCTTACTATATTCTGTCCAAGCAAAGAAGACATTCTGACAAGATAGGGAAATGACTACAGCTCGGTCAATATTGGTTAAAATTATCAATTTAGTCTCAAATCAGAATGTTTTCTGCAATTTGAGACTAAATTTATGATTATTTAATCAATATCCATTGAGCTGAAGTCATTTTCCTGGCTTCACAAAATGTCTTCTTTGCTTGGACAGACTATATCAATCAAAGACTAAAATCAAACGAATAGTATCAGTATTCAGGCTCTCCATTCGTTTCTATTGGTCTATTTTGTTGAGATTTGGCCAATATTCGAAAATGTGATAGAACTGGGATATTTTGTTCAAAGGGTCCACATACACTAAAACAGTTCTACTTTACTGACTTTCAACAGTCCGCAGGCCTACTACTGACAGTTCAATCTCCCACAGTTGATAGATAATCCATCGACATTGGACTGTCGCTTTACAACTAATTTGGACTGCTGATTTCTTCATCCACTTACAGTTATTGATTGTCTCAGTCCGAGCTGTCAGTGGATGTAGACCCTAATACCAATCCTAGGTGATTCAAGTAATTCTATCACTCCGAGTTTGAGGATCTGTAATTTGAAGAATAAACTATGTTTATACACTTTTCCTGTTATCATCATAAGAATTGAACATTAAAAAACTCAATCTAGGTAGCTGAATATTGCTCAATCTGAATAATAGTTATTGATAGAGTTGTAGGATAGTTATCACAAATGAATTTGATCAGCTCCACTATTGAAAGCGTAACGATTATTGTAATTCACAAGTATTACTTGTGTAACAATAAGTTGTTACAATTGTGTAACAATTACTTGTGTATTGCACAAGTATCACTTGTGTGAAAAATAATCAGTTTGAACGTTACACATATTAACTGATGAACAAATTGGTAAATATGCCGATTATTGAGAATAATGTTCGAAAATAAACAAAATGGAATTATGCAGCAATTCTCAAATATAGTAGGCTACTTGAAAAAGAATGAGTGCTCGTGAAACACAGGGTTAGAAAGGGATAAATATAAGTCCAGAACGTAAATGTCAAGAGGCTTTTAAATTTGAATATGATTACTGTATTATCTGAAGTTCAAATTTATTAATAATTATTATTAGTTAAGTCTAGTGTCTAGTCCATGTCTAGCGAGTACTCGAGAAAACGCATCTTTGTCAGCTCCACTTTGGTAGTGATATTTAGCAGTGTTTTCCGTTCAAATTAAAATTATTTTACATAATATTATTCACTTCTACGTGTTAATCAACGTGATAGTTTTATTTTTTCCTCCAAAAACATCAGTTCCTCTAAATCATTTCATAGTTTCTAATTTATTCAGTTATTCTCAAACGGTCAAGTTATATTAGATTCTCTCACACAATAAGTAGGTGAAACGCAACGGTGGTTCATCGACCCCCAGGCAGGTATAGTCTGTCCAAGCAACGAAGACCCTCTGGCAAGATGAGAAAATGACTCCAGCTCGGTCAATATTGGTTCGAAAAATATTGATTTGGTCTCAATCGTAGGAAACATTTTGATCTACAATTTGAGACCAAATCATTATTTTTTGAACCAATATTGACCGAGCTGGAGTTATTTTCTCATCTTGCCAGAGGGTCTTATTTGCTTGGACAGACTATAGCCGCCTCCTCTGCTGCTTTTCCGGGTAGCAGGCCCAACGCCTTCGTGGACAGCCCTTCGAACAATAATGGACGATATTCTCAGAAAAATAAGAACCCAGGTAGAAGAAGCAGTGGCCGACGCGGTGAAAGGGATGCTTCTTGAGCTGAAGAAGAAACCGGACAGCTAGAAGAAGAAAATAACGGAGCTTCAGGAAGACATGAGACCAAGGGTCGATGACCTCGAGCAATGTTGCAGTTTTGTAGCAATATGGTACATTTGTAACAATAAAATCGCATACACCACCTTTTCAGGAATCGGTCTTTAAAATTCTTTGCGCACTAGCAGTGAATATAAAGATGACAGGGGCGGATCCAGGATTTACTTCTGGGGAGGGGGGGGGGGGTGGCACAACCCAGGTTATGAAATTATTAAATGCTAGTATGGCGAAATTATCATAAGTCTGCACTCCCCTCCCCCAATTTTTCACAAGCCTCTCTTGATACTTAATCACCCCCCCCCCTTAATAAGATATTATCAAGAAGTATCACTAAATAATAGGAGGGGTCTTTTTAATTTAGGAATTTGAAAAAGATTTAATTTCCCCTTAAATTATATGAAAACAGTTTTTAACCCTTACATTCTTTTTTTACAAAAGATCAAGTAACAGGAATTAATCATTAATAGGCTGGTTAAATATGAAAACATTCTGAAAGTAGTGGCTCTCGTTCCTCATTGTATCATGTATTCTTATCTAGTAGGCTACTTGATATTTTTATTTTTTATGCTATGGCAAAAAGGGGTCGGGGGATTTTTGTTGAAAAAGGTAGTCTCAAATGCATTGAGAACAGCAAGAAAGCCATCCAATGGGTATTTTCAATCTTACAGGAGAGAAATCATTCCCAACCATTTTCCTTGATTGTGACTAGTTGATATTATAGGTATTGGGTATGATGGTCATACTGGTCAATCTTCAGTGTCCCATATCACACTCTCTTCTCTTTGAAAGTTATTATACTGATACAATAAATTATAGTATCCAGAAAGTATCACCAACATATCTTAATTTAAGCTCCTCTCATACAAATAATAATGAAACAGACAGGTAATTTTATTCAAAGTCAACATTATGGTGGCATTCCCAAGCAGCAGCTCGAGTCGCGCGGCTAGAACTGCCCTGCTGTAGCTACGCTGCTTTAGCTATCACAACTCTATTCACAAAACTATATTATGAATGTTCTCTTTGTTTTTAGGGGTACTAATGTATACTAAATCAATAAATAGTGGAATTTAATTGAAAATGACTCAAAAATTGCACCATACACTAAAGGTAGTATTCCCAAGCAGCAGCTTTCTCAATTTACCCTTTTTGATTAATTTTCAAGTGAATTCCACTATTTATTAATTCAGTATACATTAGTAAAATTCGAAATTTGTATACTTGAAAATTTGGTGAAGTGCTACATTTTATTTAACTTTATGTTTTTGAGGAGGGGGGCTAAGATGTGTGATTCTAGTTTTTTCCAAAATTTCTCGAAGATCGGTCTAAAAATGTATAAGTTACGTCCATCCATTCCTTTTTGTAATTTGAGAACCGTTCAATTTAGCGAAATTTTGCGTAGGACCACTATTTTAAAATTGTTGTAATGTTGACACATTTTGCGCTGAGCCGCATAGTACCTGAGATATTCTGGTGCCTCCCACCCCCAAACGTGAAAACTCTGTGTTACTTTTTACAAAATAATATTGAATAAACCAATTCAGAGCTGAAGAGAAACTCTGATTTTGGATGTTGAGGTTTCAGTCTAATTTCCTCATTGATGTAGCCCACTACTAAAGCATCTATTGTCTCTTTTAATTTTCAATACACCATCCAGGCATAGCTAAATGACAACTCTAATCGACAGCATCAGCTGTTGGAGCGTACAAGCAGACAAAAGCGACTAACGTTTTGGCGTCAGCTATTTGGCTACTTGATACACGCTGAAAATAGGGTCCGGGGCTTGCCCCGAAATTTTTTTTGTTTTTTACTCTAAAAAGTATATTTATAGGAGTTTTAAAACTTTTAATTGAACACCTTTAAAATTTTTAATTTGAGTTTATATACAGTATAATTCAATTAAGTCCATTCTATCTAGTGTATGTTTCATCCGTCTGGGGGGGGCACGTACCCCTGTGTCCCCCTCCTGGATCCTCTAGTGGTACTTGACAACAATAGAACTGTTTTCTTTATCTTAGGGCTACTAAGATCACTGTTTTTTAATTTTAAATAATAATCGCAGTACCTTTTTCAATTATTTTTATTTATGCATAACATGGTTCGACTTCCCGAAAATTAACTTACTGTATTTTCAAGTTTAAATGAACAAATTTTTGTCAATGAGTGTGTAAACAAATTAATTAATTAGCTTGTGATCATTATTATACTGTACTTTTTATAGAATTAATTTGTTCATTTGCATTTGAAAATGAGTATTGATTAGTGGAAATGAATATGAAATGGAAGACACCATGTGATTGTTTAGCATACAGTACTCATTATAGAATTAATTTGTTTACTTGTTCATTTGCATTTGAAAATGACTGAGTAGTCAAAACATGTAATGCATAAATAAAAATTATTTTGAAGAGTACTGCAATTCTTATTTAAAATAAGAAACAGCAATAGACCTGCTTGATTTTTTATCTTCTTTACTTGTTTCTAGCATAGTGTTGTCTTTCAAAGCCACCCATAACATGTATGTGAAATAAATAAATAAGAGTCAATGTGAGTAAGTTGTCAATGTGATTTTTTTCTACAGGCATCTGGTGGGATGTCTACAAAGAGAGCTGGCAGCAGTAATGAACAATTTTCTTTCCGAGAGGGATGATATCGGCCATGAGAGTGAAGATCCCTCGACAGCATCTGTGAGTAAAACAATACTCTATCTGTTTGGACGGAATCATAAGATATTGAAATTATTAAATTCGAGCAATGTATATTATTCCCATTTCTAAGTTTCCATCCCATTTTTTTAATTTATTCATTTTTCAATCAACCTTTCAAGAAAAGAACTAAAAAATAATAGGCTTCTAAGATAATACGTACGAGTATTAATGACATTAAAAATACCTTTTGTTCATTCTTATTAGATTTAAATTCTTTGAATCATTAATCCTCATTACTATTCCCTTGAAAAAGCTTTATATTAAAACATGTTAAAATGATTAGCTTAGCATAGCTGGTGCCAAAAATTGAGGCGGCTTCGTCTGTTCCTTGTACTCATGTTCCAATAAATGGCTAGTAATTATTCATTAATCGGACCAGCTGACTAAAGTAGATTTTTAACTCTATTCTCTTATGGTGTTTAATTGATCGCGATTCTTGTGTGCGTTCTCACAGTCATTTGACTCATCATTTGGCTACACATCATTGGCATCTTTTTGACATAATTTTCTATTCTCAATCTTTTCTGCTTATTTCTACCACAAATCAGTACAGAAAGCGCAATAGGAATTCTATGAGAAAAGTTTCATGAATCCCAGGAAAATTATGCTCAATGGAGAGAAAAACTAAGTCAACGTGCATGATTTGTAACTGTTTTAAATGCTATCATATTGGAACTTGTACCTAAAAAGGTACGATTCCCAAGCGGCAACTCGAGCTGCGCGGCTCAAATTGCCAGGCTTCGCCGCTTGAGAATCGTACCTCACAATGTGACGTGGCCGCATTATTTTATTAGAGCACGGCCTTTTATTAAAGGAAGCCTTGCTTTTTAACACTACTGCATATCAGAAAGCCGCTTTGAAAAGGAGCCTTTAGATTATCAATTTTTAATTTGAATGTATTATTATGTAGTATTCAAGTATTATAGCTGGTCCAAAAAAATATGGTTAAATATAAATAGTTTTTTTGTTTGTGCATTCCAACATCCCTCAATACTGAAAAATACTATGAAGAACAGAAGAAGATATAATGCTGCCATGAACTTGACTGATTATTCAAACTAAATTCTGTCTCTAGGTGTTGGGCGTAATGTCGTCTGCAATGGCGCTACTGCGCAGGTGTCGCGTGAATGCGGCGCTGACCATTCAGCTATTCTCGCAGTTGTTCCACTTTGTCAACGTTTGGGCGTTCAATCGCGTGGTGGCACCCAACTCGTCGTTGTGCTCGCGCGTGTGGGGCCTTCGCATACAGGCGAGGCTGGCGCAGATTGAGGCCTGGGCTGAGCGGCAGGGACTGGAATTGGCTGCCGATTGTCATCTGGCCAGGTTGATGCAGGCTGCGCATCTGCTGCAGGTAAATGGAGAAATCTGTTGATTAATCCATTATTAGATCTATTTCTTTCAAAATAACTGTATAACACAAAAGAAAGCGCGTTCAAGAAGAAGAATACAAAATAGTCGACAGTTGTATTAGTAAAAAATTATAAGCTTTGAAAATATGCACAGATACCAAGCGAAAAAATTGAATGATTTTAAGACAGAGTTTTTTCTAAACCACTTGGTATATTCCCGATCAAGTCGACTTGACTCGAAATTGACCTCTTGTGGTTGAAGCATTTTTTTTCTCTGTATTATGTATCTTGGTAATGAAAACTTGTAAAACTCCTTTCAAGGTTTGAGAAAACTTGAAAAAATCTCCGATTCTGTGAAACATGATGATTTATGTGCAATTGTATTTTACCAGCCTCTTTCATACCAATGATGTTTGGGTTAGGATCCAATTGTATGACAATACATGGTTAATTATTGTTGTATTCACAATAAACCATTCGAACACACCTATTATCAGTCAAAGTTTTCTCCTCATCTTATCTTGGCTCGTTGGCTGTTCCGTTCAACTGATTGCAATACGCTCAAAAGCCAATTTCTTGAGTAGTAATATTAAAAATCACTGTATTGAAACATTGTTTTAATCTAAATAAAAGTCTGAAAATTGTTGGACAAAGCTTTGTAAAGGCTCTCATTTACTTGAATAGATTTTCAACTGAACAAGGAGCTCTCTCATTTGCTGCATAAGGTTCAACTACATAAGTTGAATCTACTTTGGATTCTGAGTAATTTGTATGGATCCAATCAATCAGACAGTGATCACAAATTTCAACCTTATTTTATTGATCCAAGATAACTGATTGCGTATTTTTAGACATACTATTTTATCTTTACAAATACGAATTTAGATAATTTCCAACATTTGAATGTTTCCAGGCGCCCAAGTACACCGCTGACGATCTGGCAACTTTATCATCGACTTGCTTCAAACTGAACTCATTGCAACTGAGGGCTCTGCTGCAAAAGTACCAGCCTTCGCCAGACGAGCCCCGTCTTCCACATGAGATGATCGAGAATGTGGTGAGGGTACGTTTTTGATTTACACTCAACATTTTATCCATAAAGAAATGGTGCATTTTCACTCATAACTCATATTATTACCTCATTACCCTATTATATACATCTTGTCATTTAAAGAAAAAAATCAAAGAATTTACAATACAGTTACATACAGTTTAATTCAAAGTCATTTAGTCATAGTTGTTATGAGGTATAGGGTGAGTGACCCAATCTGGCAAAGTCAGAGCTAAAGAGCCTCATGACTGCATGATCAATGAGGAAATTATATGATTGTGGTTTAAGGTGACGAAGGAATTTTATATTATAGATGAAGTTTGAAATTTATCTAAGTTTCCTGCACATCTTAGAAGAGTTTAAGTTTTAAAAAGATTTAAAAGTTTTAAAACGGTTTCATAGCTTCTTTTTACCTTTAGAAGTTCAAATTTGTGAATAATTCAAGTTTTAAGTGTGGACATAACCTCTATTTTGAATAGTTTAACAAAAATTGGGAAAAAGAGACGTTTTGGACTTTGTCTGTGTTTCAATCCTATTGTATTTCAATCTCGTTAATAAATAAATAAATAAATAAGAGTAAAGGCGAAAGCGCAACCATACGATCAAGACTAATAAGATGCAATTGAAACACGGATTTGTAAACCATACTCAGTTATTCATTTCCCCAAGCTGTCTGCACCACTTGCAGCTGTTCTATTTTCCCTATGTGTAATTATTTTTCTAAATTCGCATTTAGATTGTTATCCATGAATTCGTATTGTTATTCTATGTATTTATAGTGCAATTCATATATTTGTACTGTTATTTATTATGCACTCTTGTTTTAAAAATTGATTTTCGATCAGTTTTCAATGAAATGCTTGTTCTCTCACAGGTGGCAGAGAATCTAGCCGACGAGCTGGCGCGATCTGACGGTCGAGAAGTGAGACTGGAGGAAGACCCTGAGTTGGCGCTGCCATTTCTGCTGCCTGAGGACGGCTACAGCTGTGAGGTGGTGAGGGGCGTGCCTCAGGGCCTTGTTGAGTTCATAGCGCCCCTGCAGCATGCTGGCCTATGTCGCCTCACTGCTCAGCCCACTTCCAATGGACTCTGGACTGTGTACATGGGGTCCACCAATGCCAATATGGTTAGTATTAAGATTTATTTATATATTTATTTGTGTTTTTTACAATCTCTTTCAGGAGGCAACAGGTTCAAACCCACAACAATTGAAGATAAGTTATTCATTATCAGTAGAATCAAAGATGACTGAATCACATTTTGAAAAATTGTTCATGGTAGAATAATAATAAAATATTCACTGTAAATATAAATGTTTATGCATAAATAATAGTTCAATAGGTAAATCAATCCAACTGAGGTTTGTCCTCCAAAAACTAGATAATAACATAACTTCACTTCATTTAAAGGGAGCTATGATAATTCTGTCAAATTGCATTTATGGATTTTTGGAATATTATTAACGGTTTCCAAATTTATTATTTTATTTGTCATGCCAAAATGAACAAGCACAACATTTAACTTCCTTTCTAAATTAACATTTAACCTCTAACTTTTCTAAATTTTCATTGCTTTCAGGTCCGCAGTCCCAGCGCTATGAGCAACAGGTCAGGCAGCTGTCCGGTGCCACAACAAGAGCCCGAGATACAAGTCATCAAACTGCACAAGTCCAACAACGGAATGGGCCTCAGCATCGTAGCAGCTAAGGTGAGTCACTGATTTCAAATTTCCAAGCCTCAATAATTGGAAACTCCTACTCAATAAGGAAGGGAAGGACCATGGAATCAAGTTTTTTAGTAGAATTTTTGGATACTTCTCAACGTGTGAAATGCACAAAGCATGCAAACTTAGAAGTTGAGCATGATATGAATAATAAAGATGAACCAATGCTAATTTCTGACATGAAAGATGAATGTTTAAGAAAATATTTGTATCGTGGTTTTCATTGGTGGGGAGACCCTTGCGGGTATCTTCCACCTCCCTGATATGTATTTGGTCACCCAGTTTAAGCTGAATATTGTAGAATTGTCTGTTCGTCCACATAAAACTTTCGAATTAATTAATATTAAGCTCGCTCTTCCAATTCATCTTGTACATTCTTTTCACATGTTCCAGTTATTCAAGGAACCATTCCAAGTGGTAGTGAACCCCATCGAATACCTTTCACTCTCAAATCTTGAAAATATCCCTATCTGTTGAAATTCAGATTCTTGAACCAGGTTCTAATAATATACATTATTATGAAAAGTATGGTTGTATAGCCAAGAGTTCAATAGTTCATTCCTTCAAGAAGCATTTCCAATCCTTGTGGATTCTTCTCTGAACCTTGATATTTATTTTGCTGCCCCTGATATTCAAAACAGAAATATGAGCTTATGCGTCAAGTTTTTTTCACAGTCAATGGTATTTCAAGGGCCTACTCGGCTTTGCTAGGCCTAATTTAATCCGTTAACCAAAAATAGCTTCTTCAAATATTAATTCAATGGTTAATAAATTAAAAATTTTCTCTCAATTAATTGGCCTAGAATGTTGAAAAAGTTTTGGTACAGTAATTTTATTTGATTTAGTTAGTTGAATAATCAGGTAATAGTGATTAGCCATTACTTCCCTTATTTACGGAATTAATATGAAAACCAAAAACATTAGTCTCTTATGAAAGTAAGTGTTGCGTGACAGTTAATCTGAGAATATTCATTAATAAACAGAGGTATGAAAATCAGCCTGGTGTATGGGAAACTTCATTATTTCCTATTTTCTTCTTAAAGAAGTTCCCGATTAGCAGCAAGTTAAAATAGTATGTTATGCCCTTCACGGAGTTTGGTAGAGAACTTGATAATCAATTTCTTGATGAATTCTCTTATTCACAAATAATTCCTCGATAAATTCATCAATTCATTCATGAATCTGAATTTTTAACTGGATTCATCCATGAATTTCCAATAGAATGCGGATTTAATTATCTCGATTCATTATACATTATAAGACCATTATAGGCTACTGGTTAGTAAACTGGTTCATATACTAGGTTTATAAACTTATTCCAGCACTGGGTTACAAGTAACTTATTGAGCTAAACCTATTCATTGTGACCGATCATCGGTAGTTTTGAATCTATCTATGGATGGTAAACTGGTGACAATAGTTCACCATCACCTTCAAGTAAGTTTCCCACCAACGTTTCTCATTAATTAAAGGATTTTATAGTCGCTTTAATTGATGGTGTTAATTTTTCTTGAATCAAACATAGTTCTCCATTAATTAGAGAAGCACTTTCACACATGGTAATTAGTATCTTCATGCAGATAATTAATTTCAATGATTAAAATAAAAGATCCTCACAATCGGACCGTGAATTATATAAGTGTTAATTACACTTTCTTTGAACTACGTCATAAACTTTGAATGTTTATCTGTAAGTTATGTTAATCATCTATTAAGCTATGCAAATCTTCTTGTGAGCTCAACATCCTTTCAACTTTACGATAGTATGTTTAAAATAGTAGAATCGGTGCTGTCTATGAAACGTTTTTAAAAAACGCCTCTTTTTTCGATGTATTTTCCTAACTGAAGATGTTTTTAGAAAGGGTTTGTTCTTTTCCCTACATTTGTTCCTTATGTGTAATTCATTGATTGAAATTTATTATAATTATCCTTTAAACTTGAAGACAAGCCAGATTGAATATGCTTTGCAATGATTGTTGTCAAAATTAATGAATCACAATTCACAAAGACAATAGTTATCCCGAATAATTAAATGCAATCTAAAATTTTATTGTTATGAATTACGAGTACATCGTAAAAGATGGTTTATTGAACAAATCAATTGATAAACAAGACGTAGTTTAAACTTTACTTCTAGGAAAATAAAAATCTAGTTATTATAAACAGGACTCATTTAGTAAAATTCAACTTGAAAACTTTCAACTAATACAATGATAAGTATCCTTGTATAAGTTGGTCTTCAAATGCTTTTTCTATGCTTATAATTATTATGCTTTTGGTAACATACTTTTCTATTCATTCATTATCATTTCGAATCACGGCTTTTTACATTTATCTTGTTGAGCTTTAGTTGTCATTAAGAGATTAGAATATTAAATTGGTAACCATATCTTAGAGCTGTTTTTCTGCAATCATGTACGATAAATAATGCTTGCCAGCCTTTTTTTTGTTTCTCAATCTTTAGATTTTCGAATAGTTCTGAAGAAATAGAACTTTCTCAAGATAATATCTAGTACTTAGATATTTGTCGGTTCAACTTGAATTAAACTTGTTAAGTAAAATTAGAATTAATTGAACTTGAATTAAACATTTGATACTTTTATCAACAGCCAAGGTAAAATTTTATTGAAGTACAAAATACTATGTTCTGTATTATTACTCCCTCATCTGGGGAAAGAATAATAGGCTATGTTCCAACACTAAATCTATTCAAAAGGTACTGAATATGCTAGAAAACTATGAAATTCAATTCATGCTTCTACAACAATTTCAAAGTAGAGTGAACGAAAGTCAATCAATGTCTATTTTTCATATTCATAGTTCCAATATTATTGCCCAACCCACCACTCTTCAAATCTGTCAGGATTTTCTCAACGAAAAAATTATCATAACCCTCGATTTCCGTTTGTAAAACAAACGTTTCCGGTTGAGACAATGCGATTTCCACTTGAGTGCGTTTTTCAGTTTTTTAGGGAGGGGTGTGAACAAGGGTCCTGGGGAAGGGGCGTCCGTCCCGCAAATCAAGAAACGTCAATGTTTGGGAATGAAGTGGCCAAGATGTAGGGCACACCTTGTTTTGAGTCAGGTTCACTCCACCCCTTTTCATTCCGAATTGAATAGCTTTCGTAGCCCTGAGGGTGTTGGAGGGTTTAAGAGATGTAATATCTATAAAAAATATATTGTATAATGAAAATCAAGTTATGAATTTAGTTTATTCCATCGAGTTATTTATTCCGTTTTTCTATACTAATGCTATGGTTACATTTGTTTTAATGAAGTTATCTCAACTAATGAATATTATACTTCATGTGTATCTTCCATTGATTAGATTTAGGAAATTTTCCATCACATGAACGGATTGATCAACATAATTAGATTTCAAGGGTTTTAATGAAAAGTATAATTTAAAGGAATATTTGTCGGTTTCTCACTCACAATATTCATTGATTATGAATTGAATCCCATTCCAGATTTTTATTTTTTTATTAATTTTGTAATGTTGAATGCAATTTAATAAAATTTGGAAGGTTGATAATTAGGTGGATAGATGAAGATAAAGGTCCAGTAAATGAATTAATTCCTAGAATTATTCCAGTTTCAATGAATTAATCCAGTTTTTTGGGAATTGATCCAGTAGATTAATTTGTTAATTTTACAAGCAATAAGCAATTCAAAAGGATTCATGTAATATCAATTATTTGAATTAAAATATCTTTGACAAAATTCAAATAATTGATTACATGAAATCTTTTGAATTGCTTATTGCTTGTAAAAAGGACAAATTAATTGTAATTAATTAATTGAATCTGCGATTTCATTGCTTGATGCAAAAATTAATCAGTACATGTTTGATGTTTCTAATTCAAAATAGGTTCTGTACATGTTGAAATATATCCCGGATGTTCTGAAGAATCCAAAAAATCGAAGTGATTTGAGACTTTATAATCGAAACACATATCTGTGATTATTACAGTAATTGGAGCAATGCCATTGTTATTTGATACGATTGTATGCTCCTATCACGAAAAACAATTATTAACAAGTCAGATTAGGTAAATTAGGTTCAGTTGTATGACCTTCAAAATAATTATTGAAAATAGTGGTTTTTACTCTATTTTTGTGTTGGCTTGGGAAATTTCCTTTACAAGATACAAATAGCATCAAGTGTAGTGATTTCTGTTATCTGATTGAACAATTCCATTGTTCTATGTGGAAGTCGTTCACTTGGTCTTTAAAAAAACAAAAAGAGAAAAGATCAGAGCTGCTAATAAACAAGGGAAATTACCGGGGCTTGTCGGCCCCTCACGAGATTGCCCGAAGTGCGACGGAAATCCACGAAGGCTGACAGGTGTTTCTTGGTTCCTTCTCCCTCCTTTCCTCTTTCTTTTTTGTAACGTTCTTTGTAAGAAGTTTTGGAGCCAGCGCTCCAGCAGTTTCTCTGTTTACCTCTTCAGCTTGAAAGGGGCTCTTTTTGTCGTTTTGCTCCATTTATATACGATAATACTGTTATAAATCATAGCTGATCGAGTATTATTATAGTTTTGCAAGTGATTTAAATCTAAATTTATAGTTTTTTGTCAAGTTGATAAAGTGATTAAAATGTTGGAGATAGACTATTTTGTGATAAAATGATTCGGAGATATGTTCATTTTTGTATATTTTTGACATGATTTTTCAATTCTTATTTCATAGATTCGAAGAAAAGACATGCATCATCTATATATTTAATTCACATTGTTCGCCGTTTTTCTTCTTGAAACATCTGTTTAGTGATTTGTTATAGAAGTAGTTTGTGATTCGTTATTTTGGCCCCATTTTATTGTTTTTGGAAGACAGTTTTTGTGTTTCCAACAACATGTATTCAAAAAGTGATGTAAATTGTGAGATTGTTAAACAAAATCTTGAGAACTGTGAGAATATCCAGCCTCAGCCTAGGAATAGAACCAAGAAAGCACGATTGAGGAACCTTATCAACAGAATTTTTACGAAAAAAGTGGTAGGTTTTTCAGAAATACTGTATTCATTTGTTCGCTGTCACCATGTTCATGTTAAGAGTGGTGGGATAATTGGGAGAATTTGTTTATTTTCAATTCTGTGAGTGAAACTGTGAATTGTACAAAGTGGAGTATTTCAATGCATTCTTCTTCATTTTTTCAACAAAACTATCACTTCTTACAGAATCTTTTCATGTTACAAGTGATTAATGAACTCTTTCATGAAATGATATGATTAATTATATTGTTTCAATATTTTTCCGAGAAATGTTCTCTCCTCAAAACAGATAAATGTTCTCTCCAAAAATTTATTGTTTGATGTATTCTCATAGAAGTGGGATTATTGCTCAAATTTCTAGAAATCGCCTTTATGAATCATACTTGGGAACTGTTTTAGTGTAATAATAATTATTATAACCAAGAATAATATTAATATTATTATTATAATTATTATTGTTCAATGATAACTTCAGGTCAGTTGTAATATCAGCTTATAATTAGATGAAATTCATTAAATACATTGACTTGTGTTACATACAGAATTTCAAATAAATGATGGAAGTTAGAAATGTAAATTTTTTCAACAATTTCGACAAAATATTGAATTCTTATGTGATCTTTGATAGCATTATTAATTATTTATTTGACAGAATGCAACCAACTATGATCATCCAGAGAGTAAATTATAATTCTATTGTTTGATTATTAATTAATCAACTATTGATTGTAATACTCAGTTCCGTATATCTGAGATATAGTCTGACCAAGCAAAGAAGAGCCTCTGACAAGATGAGAAAATGACTCAAGCTCGGTCAATATTTGTTCAAAAATTACAGAACAAAAATTAATAGAACAGAATGTTCTCTACAATTTGAGACCAAATTAATAATTTTTGAACCAATATTGACCGAGCTTGAGTCATTTTCTCATCTTGTCAGAGGCTCTTCTTTGCTTGGTCAGACTATATCAATAATTAGATCTCCAGATTCTAGAGTCGGTCTTCGCAAAGAGTTCAGAGTACTCCTAGTTATGTTATCCTAATTTTAAATCGCATATTTAATTCTACTCAACTTATAAAAGGTTGCGCAAGGAACCTATTAAAATCAAGGAGTTTCCTCACCTTATGATAATGAATATTAGGAGTCCACCAACCGTAGGCTACGACTCGCTCACTAAAATCTCAGGAAAATGATAAAAACATGGATGTTATGGAGGTGATGAGCTCTATTTATTACAGAGCAGCACTACTATTTCATTGCCCACAGACCACGGTACAATAAATAGATAGCAAACAATAGTTGCTAAGAAGTGGAACGTAGCTGTGCTAGTAACGTAGCAGTAATTATTGGTGTGCAACGTTTTATAAATCAGGATTAAGGATGCAAAACTAATTAATCGACTCATGATTGCATAGTACGGTAGTTTGTAGTTTCACTTGAGAACTTGATGTTTCGAAAGTTGTAACATAGAATAATAGAACTCTCCTAAATCCTAGAATCCTCTTTGGTTGTACCTACCGTATTCTATCAAATGAAGGTACAATTAGTGCTTTTGAATTAATGTTGTATATTTTGTATTTATCTATTTTATATTGTTGTATTTTGATTGAAATAGTGTCCTTATTCCTAATTCTATTCAATTATAACACTAATAAGTCATGTCAATCAAAATATGTCTATTCAATTATAACATTATGAGTCGATCAGAATTTCACCGAATTTTTAAACAAATTAATTTTATAAAAATTTTAATCAATCTTTCGGAGGAGACGTTGAGCCGTCGGTCCCGATTACGTTGAAAGTTCTCGTCATCTCTCATCATCATCTCTCTCATAACGTACAAGCCTTATTAGAGCTCATAAAACTCAGAAAAGAAAAGCTCATTAGAGTTTAAAAAACAAACAAAATAAATCCATTCAAAAGCACTTATTGTAGGTAAGTACCTACTTTATATAGAATACGGTAGGTACAATTTTCAAAACATTACGATAATATGAAACTAAACAACTATTATTTTTTTTGGAAATTGAATTATTCAAACAATTAAAATTCAGGTTCCAATTCTGCAGTATTGAATGTATTTTATTTATCAAACAATTTTATATTGCACTTCCGAAAAACGCTTCCTATAAATCGGGGAATCAATTCAATGTAGCTCAACAAATTGGTTCGAGAATCATCGTGAAGCGGAAAGATATAAGTCTAGTAAAAATTAAGTCCCGCCGAGTGACTCATAAGTAAATACAGTAGAGTATATATTCACATAAATTTACATACATATAGGGGCTGGTTATATCTATCGGCTATACAGTAAGGTGGCAGGTGCTTCTAAAGTCGTTTGAGCGCTTAGAAGTTGAAGTGAAGGGAGCATAACTGGGAAAACATGACCTCTGCATCAAGTGCATAAGCATTCAAGCGTTTGTATTATGCTTCCTCACTCTTTCTCCCTCTCTTTCTCATGCACAAACTTCATAACTCTCTCTCTTTCTCATTTTCATTTCCTCCCTCTCCATGTTGCAATCCATGGGAATCCGGCATTGTCGTCATGTTAATCACCACTCTTCGTTTCGGTCTACAGAATTCGCCGTCTTGCCTAGAAAACAGTGTAGACACATTAGAAAAAGAACCACCACTATATAAAATAGTACAGGTGTTATAAAACAAAGAAATGGGAAAAGAAATCTCTTTAGCGAAAGTCAAGTTTTGCGGAAATAATAAGGATCTATGCATAATAGGAAACAGACAGTGTTGTGCATAATATTAGCTGGGGATTGTGTGAGTTTAATTCACATGTTGGCGAGTTGAGATAGTCTGTGAAAACTGGATGGCAAGCACTGTACTCCTAGAATTCACGTGTTCGTTTATCTTGTACTGTATTTCGAATCGAAACTTTTAATTGATATAATTAAAGAGGCTTGAATTATTCATCAATAAGTTAATTCTCCTTACTATTATGGGTTCTGTATCTTACTTGGACTGCCTTTTCCATCACTTTCAGGGAGAAACTTTGACTCAGTTTTTGCTGAAAAAATGTTGGAAACAGCAAACAGCAATCTTAGCAAGGTACAAAAAATGGTAATAACGTCTTTTAAAGATTGAATTTTCTCTATTCACTCTGTGAATAGAGTGCAGAATACAAACATTCCTAGGGATAGATTGCATTAAACTTTTTGGATGAAACTCGTGATAACTGAGGTCTATCAATTGAAAACTATAAATGAATTTTTGCAATGAATAACTGATAAACTCTTAGAACACAACTGAATTATTTCCCCATCTCTTACAAATTACTGTAGTATCAAAAATGTAGAATATATTATTTCAGTATTCACTTCTACTATAACTTGCTAACCACTCTACTACGTCAACTTGTTAACGAATATCAACACACGTTAGCTCGTCATGGATCAAGGAACCACCATCTTCATATATTTATTTTTTTTGTATTGATTGATTTTAGTTCATATGTGATATTTTTATATTTATTTAATGCATGCCATTAATTTACAATATTCAATACAATAAAAATATGTTTTTCTTCACAGGGAGCTGGTCAAGATCGATTGGGAATTTACATCAAATCCGTTGTAAAAGGAGGAGCGGCTGATGCTGTAAGTTTCTTCCTCACTTCTATTTACTTGATAACATTTTACTATGATTGCTATTTTTGTGTTTTTTTTATTCTTTGGAGTTCATTCAATGCAAATATCCTAAAAAGTTTTTGAATTTTATTAAATAAAGCTATGTGAGATGAATTAAGGAATCGAAGTTCGAACAAGATCGAATTAGAAAAATTAAAACGAAATGAACACAAAATCAGAAAAAGAATACACAACACAGTTTCCCTGTTCTAAAGAAAGGGTTATTGAATCTTCTTCAGTTATCATAGATTTACAACAGAATAAATGAATGCCATTATCATTTGATGAAATTATTTATGTTAAACATAACCTTGGTATGAATTTTATTAATTTTTATGGTTTTTACAGGATGGGAGACTCCAAGCTGGTGATCAATTGCTCAAGGTAGATGGCCAGAGTCTAGTCGGGATTACTCAGGAAAAGTGAGTACAAATTCATAAAGGTTGAGAACTGGAAAAATTTGCTTTTCCAAAGAAGATATTACATTGACGAGTGTCCAAATACAGTGTAAATTGTATTTCACTTTGGTTTTGGTTCTAAATTCATTAATTGTGATGGTTTGTATTATAGAGACTGCATATTTGATTATACAGTCTCTATAGTTTGTATGTTTGATGATCGAACTGACAATTGATGCTATTAATATTTTGAAAACTTTAATGCAAATATGTGACATTAATGATCTCATTCCTAAATTCTTGAGAAGAAATCACAACTTTTCTCAAATCTTGATAAAAAATAATAACTTACAATAATTGTTTTGAATTATTTTCGAGGAATGAGAAGAAATCCATCCATGAATCCGGGAGTGTACATGAATCTTCTCAATGAATAAAAGAAGTTTCATAAATATTGTTCAGTTTTAATACTTTATAATTTAATAATAAAGTTCACCTGGAATTATGACTCAATGATGATCGTGATGATCGTTACGAACACTGTGGACGGCTCTTGGATGAGTGGCCAGTATCTGGCCAATTTCACATTTTGCGAGGTGGAACTACCCGTAAGGGTCTCTCCACCATTCAAAGCCATAAGAATATTTTCTATGCCTCAATTTATACTTGAATTTCTGTGATAAATGAACTCAGCCCAATATAAAATATTACCTGTCTTAAAATATAAGCTATCAAGACCACTTCTTCAAAACTTACTTAGGTAGGAACTTAAATTCTTTTTTTTTTATTATTTTCATCTTATAATTTGAATATTTTCTAGGGCTGCTGAATACCTAGTGAGAACAGGTCCAGTAGTGTCTCTCGAGGTAGCCAAGCAAGGAGCTATCTTCCATGGATTGGCCACGTTACTCTCACAACCGTCACCTGTCATGGGAAGAGGTGAGTTAAAAACGTGCATTTTACAATCAGATTACTAACAAATTAATCAAATATTACCTCTATATATTCCAGTAACAAGAGGCATTAAAATGTTGTTGAAGCTTTCTGCTTTGATTTGAGCTTGGGAATTGTTCTTTCAGGATTAACTTTATTATTTTGTATCTAAATAACTTACTTCCAGTTGATTAACTTGGCTGCTTTTTGAGAATTGGTTGATATATGACTATAGAAAGTATTAAGGAGGATACCCTGTTTCAACCTCTGAGAAAGAATTTTTATTCTTTGTTTTCCTGAATATAGGAAAATTGAAATCAAATGGGAAAATTTGTCTCAATTGAAACATCTTATTCTATTCCTTGACACATTGTTTCAGTTTTTTCAAGTTTTTGTATTAGTTCTCAATCATATAAAATTTGCTACGTTCCAAGTTCAAATTCCTCTAATATTCAGGAAATGTCGATATTGTTGTTCCTTGTTCTCAAAACCTTTAATATTATAAATAAAAATAGCTTTGTAATTCATTAACAACATCCACAGACAGTAGGAATATAGAACTTAATCTGATGAAAAATATTACTCTCAACTACTTTTGTTTGTTCCAAATTCCACAGGCAGTAGAAAATATAGAACTCAATGTATAAAAATTTATAAATCATCAACATTTTTCTTAAATTCCTAGTCCTTTTTCGTTCTTCATACTATCCCAATTTAGTGGCAATGTTATTGTATCTTGTTCATTCCCCAAATAATTTATAAATTAAATGAAAATCAAATACCCTTTTCAAAAAACTTTAAAATTATTATTCCATATAGGCTACATGTTTCGGGACTCAGCCCATTATCAATGTGAATTTAATAATATTATACATTGATAATGGGCTGAGTCCCGAAACATGTATGTGGAATAATAATTTTAAAGTTTTTTTTAAAAGGGTATTTGATTTTCATTTAATTTATCAATTATTGTAAATAGCCCTAAGTTCTAAAGTTTGATTTTTAATAACATAAATAATTATTCTAATTCATACCAAAATTCAAAAATGTGATTGTCAAGGAAAGAAACTAATCGTAGCTTTCCCATAAATTGCAAAAAAAAACAATAAGTTCAATTATTTTATACAAATTGATAGAACAGACAATGGCATCTTATCTGCTGATTCAAATTTAGCATTTTATTCCCCTTTAAAATGTCGAATGTTTTTAAAATTTTCTCTCTAATTGCATTTATTTCCCGCTAAATATTCAAATTTAGCATTCTATTTCCGTCTATAACAAAGCATCATTCTGATCTGCAATCTATTCATCCTTCTTCGAATGATATTTAACATTTCAACTCCAAACTTAACATCTCGCATGTGTTGGGTATAACGTGAGTTTGCTCTGACTGGGAATATTGTGCAGCTAACATTTCAGCCGGCAGCAGTGCAGGCAAACATCTGCGACATTCGTCGACCTCCTCATCGACGACGAGCCCTCCCTCTTACAATCATCCGATAGCGTTCGGTCGACTGGCCCCCAGTCTGTCGATGGGCCATCTAGATAGGATGCAGTTTTCTCTGGCGGCTGAGTTCAATGAACGGTCGGTGGATTGGTCCCTCAGAGCTGATGTCTCAGGTGTGGATTTCGAAGATTTGACAGTTTTGTCAAAGATTTGATCGAGTTTTCAACGTGTGATGAAGTCCAGCACTGTCTTAGCGAGTTGCTCTTCACGTTTTCAACAGTTTTCATGGTGGTGGTCTCCTTCTTCTATGCTCTTTTGACTTTGAACATAGCCTGTTGATTTTGAAGTGTGGTTTATAGTTAGAATATGATTTGTTAGTTGAAATGTGTGTTTGTTCTAGCAGGTGAACGAGACGTCAATTATCTTTGGATACAATTATGTTTAGAATTAGTTTTCATTGTTAATCTTTTTCAGCAAATACCTGATATTTGTTTCAATGTTCTACTGAAACTGATGTTTATTATATGTTTGTTAATGGTATTTTATTTGAAAACATTTAAATTCTTGTCTTATTAAAAATTACATCTACTATGAATACTGATAACTCAATATTCATGCAATAATTCTAGTCCATCATTACTTGAAAATATTTTTCAAATACTGTCAATTTGATAAATTTTTTATGATTAGGAGTAAATTATTTTACATACAGAAATGATTCCCGTGGCGTAGTGGTATCAAAATTGATATTCGATTCAATTATTTCTCAGGAAGTACCAACATTTTTTTGAAATTATATTTCATGTTCAGTACGATAACAACTGCAAAAGCTGCTTCTTTCAAAACTACATTATTCTTAAAAGAACTCATTAACTACATTGGAAGATGTCTGTTGAATTTGTTATCAATTAAAACTAATCTATTTCGCTCTCAATGACGGAACTGCTATAAGTACTTCACTTTTGAAATATCACTCACTACATTGCAGTCAATTTTTGAATAATAATGTTGGAAAAACTTACTATTAGTAAAGCGCTTTCGGAGAATTATTCAAATTATAATATTCTATAATAAATTTAAAAATTAACTTCAATGTCTCAATTAATAGTTTAAAAGTAAAAAGTTTATTAATAGTTGATGAAAGCTTAGAGACACGCCGTTACAATGTAAAGTGTATTGTAATGGCGTGTCTTTAGAGCTTTCGAGAACGATAACAGAACTCACGATTCTCGTCAAATGCCTTTGTTAATGGTTTATTTTAATTTTTTCACTTGAATTAATCAAATACCTATTGTGTCTAAAATGTCTTCTAATCAATGAGTTATGTTTAAAGGCTGCTGTGAAATTAATTCTCTTTTCCTGTGTGATAATGCAATTGTTTATGGTTCTATCCATTCAGCCCCACCGATTGAACCACAATCGCAATCATCATCCGCCATTCCAGTAATTAGACTGGAGGTAACCACAGAAGAGCCTGCTTCCAGCAACACTAATCTCCTCTCTGTACCAGCGGCCAGAGTCAAATGCTACAAAATTCCGCCAGACAACGATCTCTGTCTATGCGAGGATATTTTCCAACAGCATCAGGCTAGACTTATCAACTGCGATTCGGAAGACGCCAAAGCCATAAGTCGACGAAAAATGAAAACATCTAGATCGATGCCAGGCGATACATCTTTTGCGGCTAGGGCGGCCGCTTTCGAGAATTTAAAATCGAAAATTGATCAAGCCACCGATGTGATGAGTCCGAGAAACCTTTTCAAAAATAACAGCCTCGAAGATGTTAATAAGTTGGAAGATACAACTAAACAACAACCCTCCCAAACGTTGATGAAACGTTGTAAAAGTGATATGTATCTATCAAAAACTAGTTATTATGTTGAAGATGAGTATGAAGATAATGTAGGCGTTGATGTAGTAACTGAAACGTCCACAGTTCGTTTTGATGTAGCAGAAAAAGCTGTTATTCCAACATCTTCTTCAACGTCCTCTCTCAATTCATCCGAATGTGGTTGTGGGAACGAAACAGTTACTCCCAAATCAACGTCAACTGTTACTTCAAACGATGAGGATCCTGTGACTGAAATTGAAAGAAGAAACGTTGAGCCGAAAGAACGCAGAAAACCGTCAACGGTTTTGTTACCACAAGACAGTAAGCTAACTGCACAGGAGCGGCAGAAAGTTTTGAAAGAGTTGGATGATATTGTTTCCGGTAGTTTTTTGAAGAAGATATCCGAGTTTGGTGAGAAAGATTTGTCATCTAAAGAGACAACGAATAAAGATATGAATGAGTTTTTGAATTCAATGTTGAAACTAGATTTATCATCTTTGAAAGACTCCTCCAGTGATAGTGAACAAGTTTCGAATTCTGTGACAAAAAACAGCGAATCCTCATCAGATGATGATATAGTACAGTTTGGTAGTGGAAGAGTGGCAGCACTTGCTAAACATTTTTCAAAAATGGGGGAAGCGGGGATTATTAGGGGAGGGGGTGGTCCGCGTGCTAAGGAACGCTCCTTCCAATCTGTTCCCGATATCACGTCTTTGTCTGATACGTGGAACGGGAGTTCTGCGTTGATAATGGGGGACAAAAAGTTTGGAATGATTTTCACGACAATCGGTGCTCAGCCCTTGGGGTTCAGTATGGATCGATTACTCGATATTGGTGAGAGTAGTGTAGTATTGACTGAATTACCTTCCAACAATTTAAATAATACAGAAAATGAACTAGATATCAATAATTCTCCCGATAAAGAATGTACAGAAGAAATTATAATTAACGAAAGTAGCACGAATCTAGAAGATAAGTCTTATCAATGTTGTAGTCCTTTAAAATTGAGTAAAATCTACGAAGTTCCAGAGTCTGAATGCAATACTCCGACTGCCTTACCTAGCAACGACCAATTATTCTTCAACGAAACACCTAGTTTAAAATTGTTAAAAAATAATAAACATTCTACAACTGTAGATTATCCTAGAAGAGTTTTAGAAAGAAGTAAAACGAAAGCAATAAATGTGGATGAAGTAGATATGAAAAAGTTGAGGAAACATAATAGTATGATTGAGTTGGGAATCAATGATATAGCGATTCCTTGTTTTTCCGTTTATAACAATTCGGATGACGTGGGGTTGTCTGTGAAAAGCGAGAACGATTTGGACAATAATGTGAGTGAAGTCAGTGCTATATCCAGGTTGAGTGATTTGGGAAAGTCAAAAATGGAGAGCTTTCGAAAATTTAGTGGAAGGTTTTGTAGTTCCGAAGAGATTCACAAGACTTTTGGGTTAAGTGAGGAAGGTAGATCGAAACTTGAAGGCTACAAGGGGAAGTTTATGAGCAGTGATGATGGTGGTAGACTGGCGAAGATGCAGAGTTTTCGGAAGTTAAAACAACAGTTTCGTGTACCGGAAGTGGCGGAAGATGATAGTGGGATGAGCGAGGCGGGAAGGTTTAAATTGGAAGGGTTTAAAAAGTTGAGTGGGAGGTTTTGTAGCAGTGATCATATTAATAACAGTTTGTTTGCTGGTTTGAAGGAAGAGAGTGTCGATGATGATGTGGATGATGACTGTTTGCAAGAGAATATTAGAAGATGGACAAGTGTGGATTGTGGGAAAAGTAGTCCTCGACAGTATATATGTGCGGAACGTCCACGTTCTGGTGGAACATCAAGGACTAATTCTGCGGAAGACAATACTAAAACTAGTTTAAGACGTATACAAAGATTGGACGCGATAAGAAGCAGGAAGTTGAGAAGATTAAAGAAGCTGGATTCACACCGATCCTTCATGGTGACTCCGGTACGGTATCCAGCTGTTTCCCTAGATAGATCAGCTGATCATCAGCTGGCTACTGACAGTGACGTGAGCAGTCCAGTTGTGTGGTGGAAGCGACGCAGTTCGGTTCCCGACCAGGAGGTGGACGCTGGCGAGCTGGCTTCTAGTCGTAAGCTGTGAGAACTGAATCTTTGCTTATCAGTGGAAATGCAAGCATTTATGTTGTATCGTTCTCAACGCACGCTCTGTCTTGTGGCAAGTGCCTTATTCTGTATTATTTTCTGTTTTCATCATCGTCATCAATACACCACTTAAATCGACACTTCATCTCACAAATAAATGCAGGATATATTGAATGTTCACTTCGTTATTAGGGCTACTAATGTATAATAAACCAATCATCAATTAAAGTACCGGTACCCTTATTATAATTTAATTTTACTTGCTGCTGGTATCAAACTTTCAAGTAGAATTCACTTCACAAAGACTTGAAAGTTGGAAACTACCTCAGTTGTAAGAAAAATATACCCATTTTAAGTGTACTTAGGGATTATTTACTAATCCCATGATTAGGGATTTATTTACTATACATTTATTTATTTTTCAATGTATTCTTAGCAAAGTCATGTTACTCCACACTCTGAATTCATTGAAGCCAATTGTATGGAAGCCACTTAAATTAGTGTTGTCATTTTTTAGAATGTGGGCACTCAATTTTTAAAAATTTATTTGCATGAAAGCCAATTAAATTTGTGTTACCGAATATTGTCATTTTACAAAACTAGATTGGCATTACTAATCTATCATTGGCGAACTAGATGGGATAATAATGGCACTACTATAGTTCAATGAATTTTAAGGCTATTGAATCTATTCTATGCAAAGTGCCCTTCACTCATAAAGTTAATCTGAATGAGCTCATTCACATCAAATTAAGTGAATTTCTTTCAATATTTTGTGTTTTGTGATGAGTATCATTTTTGTTATCATCATTGAACGTACCAGCCTCTACAAGTTCATACTAAGAAAAATGTTGGCCTATGAGCCAAAAATGGTATGAGCTAAATGGTTTAGCCTATGAGCTCATGTGGGCTTCACCCTAATAAACAAACAAACAGTGTGAATCCTAATTTTGTATTATTCATTATCTTTTCCAGTTGCGTTGAATGTTGAACATTGAATGTGAATTCTTGCACGAATGTTTTATCCAGTTAATTAGTTTAACAACCAATAATAACTGAATATCAGGTATTACAAATACCGGTATTCCATTTAGGATATCATATTTCACGTGATTCATGTTATTTTTATTTATTTTAATGATCTTATTAATATTTTTCCATTACTTTTGGTTCAATTCTATGTCTGTCAATCTTTAATTCTCAATTTATCATTCCACAATTCCCACTTTTCATTGTTCAATTTCTCATCCATTTTTCTTTCGACACTAGTTAAAAATTATATCTACAGTATAACTAGTGGTTCCTTGCATCATTCTTCTTGCATCAGAGTAGCATTATTACGAGTATTTCTTCTCGGAAAAAAAATGTTCAAAGAAGTGAAATTTTCAACATTATTTCCTTGATTTATTGCCTTGATTTTTTTCTCAGAAATGTGTTACTTCAAATTATAATTTGTGTTCTTATGTTTTTATTTGAACATCTACTTTTTATTGTGTGTATTTTTCAGGCATGATATCCTTATTTCTTTTTAATGATTTCATCATTCTGTTTCAATATTATTGTATTAATGATTTTATTTTAGCTCTGCATGCATCTATGTGTGTGGACTGACTTCGCACGCCTTCAAGCATGGTGTTTCTTGTGTGTTTTTTTAATAACATTCATTAGACTAACCATGCATTGTTAGGATCAATTTCGAGTAATTATTTTAGTATTAACAATATGAGTATCTGAGTATTAACAATTTTAGATATCTTCGTCGTTTTCATTACTCAACTTCGAACAGTATTCACATAGTAGTGGTAGAGTATTACATCTACAGTATTTGAAGCACAAGTATTTCTAAAATGATAATAACTATTCTGAATGATAATAAGTAGCTCTAAATGATAATGATTATTTATGAACGAATGTTAGTAATTTGATTGTAGGTCTTTGCTTTGACATCTCACACTATTCTCAGAACCAATTCAATATTATGATAGAAATTGATACCTAATAGTTCATAATATTGAATTCATTCATTTTTGAATTGTCAATAATTTGAATTTAGTGAAAAGTAATGGAGTTTTATCCCCATTAATCTTTCTAGGATTTGAAGAGCAAATCATTTTCAACTCACTTGTTCATTTGTTCTTAAATTGAACTTCATATTGGAACATTTTGAACAATATTTTCCTCCTAACAAATAGATCGAATGTTTACAAATGAGAAATCGAATGAAATCTGATGCAATTCATCCTAATTGAATTTTATTATAGTTCGTTTCCAACAGATGGATACATTCAACGCTGTAACTATAAAAAACTATTGCTTATGAACCATATCATCAGTTGAAGAACAGGTACCTTGAGTCTTACTATAACAGATGTAACCATGGGCTATAAAGGGAACAATGATTATTCATTACACTGACCATAACCATCTATCATTTGTAGAATGATAGAAGGTTATGCACTCGACGATGCTTAACAAGAATATATTCGAAATACAATAAATTATGTACTATTGTTGTTACCTCTCATAAAATCATGTCCAATCAATTCACATCCGAAAATGAAAACATTCTAAGTAAGTGTTAACAGAAATAATTAGAATAATCAGCTTATAGAGATCTAGTTAATCTATTTTGCTATCAAAACTTGACTGAATGAACGCTTCACTCGAAGTTGGATAACTGATTTACAGCCTATAGAGAAGCCAATATTAGGTCGAAATGGTGCTATTCGACGTTTACATCAACCTCCTAAATTCTAAATTGATTATTATCATAGTTATTCAACTTCAGCAGTCAAAGTTCGTTAATTTAAATTTGAACATAATATTTAATTCCAATTATAACTTATCAAAACTGAAAAGAAAAGACATTTTAGACTTGGTTACTGAGTTTCTATCTTATAAATTTATTATAATTTCGTAAATAAATTATCGTCACTACTTGAAGTTATTAATTTATTTATTGGAGATATTACAATGACACTTATAGGTGAAAACACAGACACATGTCCAAGTCGTTTTCGTCTTTATTTCCTTTTTTTTAAATTGGTGCGTATTCTGCGTATTCCCAGGTAAATTTTTACCGGTATTATTTTTTCTCCCTTTAATCCATGTCCAATCAAGATTTTTTACTACTCTTGCCTCTCTCTTCAATCATCCATCTCTGTCTATTGCAGCAGGCCCTCGGCGGATGAGCGAGAGAGACATACCTTCGCGAGTGCTGAGCGAGAATCAGCTGCAGCAGCCGAGCAGCCAGCAACAGCTGCTGAGGACGGGGCAGCAGCAGCCCCTATACCAACCGGGACAGATACAGAGCTCCAAATCGGTACCGGCTCTACACTGTGAGTACTCAGAAATCTCTTCAAATTCGGGAATCCTTCATTTTTCATCATTCTAATCTCTAAAATAAGATCATTTGAACTCGAATTTATTCTATTTCATTCATTTAGAATGATGAGAAAAAAGTTGACAAAATGATGAATTCTGAGATTACATGTCAGAAATTTGTTGAAATATTATCAACTGTTGTCATTTCAACTATAATTTATTTCATCAATTCATTTGATTAATAATTTACAATGACAACAAAATAATGATTTTGGCATTACATGTCAATTCCTTGGATAGTCCGTTGTACAGAAACTGTATTCTCACAGGGAAGGCATTGATTTGAAGTACTCCATAACAATTTGTTGAAATTAAACTTTCCTCTGCCAAGTTTTTGAGTTCTGATGTGTGATTACAGGTAAATTTAAGTAATTTGTTTCAAATACTTTCAATAGTAAAAATTATTATTACTACTAAAATATCATTTTTAAAAATTTATCAACTGTTATCATTTGACCTATCATGTAACGCCATTGGATAGCCCATTGTACATAAACTGTTTACTTACAGGGTAGCAATCCGTGTAATATGCTCCATAACAGTTTGTTGAAATTTAATTTTCTCTCACCAGCCAAAATACTTGAATTAACAAATACAGGTGAATTTGAGCACATTCACTTTTTTATAAACTGATTTTAATTGTAACAACTTTAAAAAAACTTTCCAACATTTGAAATTTCATATTTTTCTTGATTTTGCTTTGAAATGATGAAAACTAATCCTGGAAAATGCAAAAGTAGGTGACGAGTGATTATTTCAATATAATGAAATTATTCGACTGAGCTAGCCAATCAAAAGTGATACTCAAGTGTCACATTTTGAATATTCAGTCTCTATAGTCCTTATTAAATCTGTCGCCTAACATTTAGGCGACTGATGTAAGTTTAACCTACCAACAGGTGATGTAAAACATCTATTGTCTCTTTCAAAAACATCATCTAGGAATAGTTAGATGACAGTACTGCTGTTATTGACAAAATCAGTTGTTGGAGCGCACAAGGAGCTGACGAAACCGATTAACGTTTTGGCCTCAGCTATATTTGCCTACTTTATTTTCAGTTATTTTTGTTGTTTCATGAAAGTGTTATGTTTCTTCTTATTTTAGCAGCGGGTGCGAGCAATGAAACCGGTTCGAACCTGGCTGGACCGCAGCAACAACAACAGCAGCCGCATGCCGGAGGGGGCCCAGCTCATGGGGGACCTCCCCGTACTCCCCACGAGGTGTTCAACCCCGGCTACAGTCGCACCTCGTCCACCAACAGCCTCCCGCAAAAGATCGACCAGCCCAATGCCATGCGATCAAGGTACCAACTACTAAGACAAAAATGCATAAATTAATCCAATATTAATACAGTTCTAATATTTTATTATAGTAATATTAATACAGTTCTAATATTTTATTATAGCTTCCAAATTATATTTTAGTTTACTTCTCTCTATAGTTATTTGATTTCTATTGAAATAGTAAAACAAATAAATTATTGTTACCTACTAGGTGGAGTTAGAGACAATACCCCTGTATTCTGTAAAAGTAAATTGATAATTTTTTCTATCCAAGTGATAATTCATCCTGCGGTTGCATTAGGCAATTTAAACTTATTTACAGAATAATAGTTAATCCATTCTTTGATCACTGCAGGTTTCAATAAGGAGCTGATCACTTATAACTTTGAGTGAGGTAGATTGCGGTTTCTCTTCTCACTGAGCTTACTTCATCAATCAAGTTTCGATTCAGCTTTGACAAGATTTTATTACAACAAACATTAATACTATTGAAAAATTATGTTAATCATTATGTGATTCTATTATTTTAATGAGAAGTATTTCAAGTATTTCTCCTGAAACTCCATTCATTGAGAATGTAATCATATAGTGAAATTGAATAATATTATAATAGTAATCAATATGTGATCCTATCATTGTAACGATAGTCTTTGATGATAGTAATACTTGTTGATGAAGAAAACTTCAGTAAATTAATAAATCAGTAAATCAGAAATCAGTAAATTAAAGTCATAACTCCGATTTTCCAGGTCCAGTCAGAATCTATTGGAGAACCGGGTGCCTGCTCCTGGCGGTAACCTGGGTGCCAGACAAGTATCAAACCCTAGTTTACACGGTCAACAACAGCCTCAAAACCATCCTCCCCTCTACCTGCCTTATCAACACCAAATGTCCATGCAACAACAACACAATCAACATCAACAACAACAACAGATGCAGCAGCAGCAGCAGCAGCAACAACAGTCTTCAGCGCAGATAACGAGCCCCGAAGGCGAACGGTTTTATCAGAACCTGAGTGTTTATCGTAACCAGGAAATCAACAATGGATATTTCGTGCACCAGAACAGTAATGCGGTGAATAGTAACCATACAGGCACGCCGGGATCGGGACGTGTCAAGCTTCCCAGTCCACAGGATGAAAGGTTGGTTACAAGATTTATATTTATTCAATAAATTAAATCAAAATAGTTATTATATCAATTCTCAAATGGTTTCTCCGAAGAATTTCATGAATAGTCAGTCTTCAATTTTAAACGATCAAGTAAACACTGTAAAGAGACTGCATCTCATGGAATCGTGATGAGCTCACTGAACCTCGACTTCTCAATTTATCTAATGTGTCAAAAATCTAAATTAATCCCATATTATAATCGCTCAATCGTAATCAGCTTATTTAATGATTGCCTGTTATTTGAAATATCCTTACTTTCACATAGGGACTTTGTTTATCAAGTCCAGCAACGATCTAATACTTGAAAATGAGAAGTTATTTCTATAAAGTAGACAGTAGGCTACAACAAAATAGTAAGGTAACTTTATTAAGACCTTATTTTAAAATTCAATATGCCTATCATTGATCGGATCTATTTAAAATTGATGTTCTCTTAGCCTGTCTATGAATACAAATAAAATTTCATTTTCAGAATATTTTTTTCTGGAAAGGTAGTACAGTGACCTCATCGACATGAAACACATCATGAAAACTTAGCTAACAGTAGGACAAGAGTACGTTAACAAATAAATATGGAATACATGAATGAAAATATCATACTCTCAAAAAATATTTGTCTCTGTTGTGTCTAAATGCTATGAAGCACAAGGACAAGGATGCTATGAAGCACCTATGAGGACAAGAGTACCTTAACAAATAAATAAGGAATACATGAATGAAAATATCATACTCTCAAAAAATATTTGTCTCTGTTGTGTCCAAAGATATGATATTATATACTATACTACACTCGAAACAATATTCTGTACTCATCTAATTATCAATTATCATTATTTATTTAATAATTATTTACATAGGTAAGTGCAACAAGCTAATGCTTAAATCTGCTCCTCTATCAATTCATACATAAACAAACATAATTCATATTATAAACAAGGTTATAATAGAGCTTGTTTCCTCCACACCCAATGGATAAAAGTGGATTCGACTAAGTAAGTAAGTATAATAGAGCTTGAAACTAAATATTATAATTTAACACTTTGAATAAAATTCACCATTAACAAATTCTAATTTCATTCCACTAGCCATTACAGCTTATAATAATATATCTATGTTCCGCCCAGGAGTCCTGGAATGCCCAACAATGGTCACATAATGAACAACGGCAATAACAACAACAATAACAACCTGATGAACAACAACAACAAGAGCTTTAAGGGGTCACAGTCGTCACTTAGTACAAGCGGACGCATGTCAACCGAACAGATGATGAATGCCAACAACATCAACAGAGATCGGCCGTCCTCGGCCTATCTTCCACCTCATGGCAACCATTTGCAGCAGGTAAAGTGATGATTTCAGCGTTTTCACATAACTTCCACTAGCAACTTCATTGCGAATGTATATTCTCCTAACACAACACCTACCTACTCTATCACACTAGGAAACCCATAGCTGATTAAGTTTATTCTCTAAACTAAAATTTTTCCTCATTAGCATGTAATAATATTCAACCTATATTGTATTTGATAACTTATTCATGGATTATTTGACTATTTTTTCAAGGACATGAAATTTTTTTTATTTATATAAAGATTTATTTGAAAAATTCATCAGCAACTGCATTCTAATTAAAAAACAAATAGATGATGTATTTTGCAGTATATTGTCTGAGTAGTGTTTATTCTCAATATTCAACAAAATATATTCAACTATTTTACAAAATTTATAAGAAACAGCATTTCATATTAAACATATTGAGATACTTTGTTACTCAATGTCTCAATATGCCGCATGCCGGAAACTTAGGTAGGTTCCCATTACTACATATCGGGCATAAGATGCAATAGAAACACGTAGTTGCATGAAGCAACACAAATAAAAAATCATCTGACCATTGTGCATTGTTCTATACAAGTCCGTTTCCTATTGAATCTCAGACATTTGTGCCCGTGTGACTTTTGTAGTAATGGAAACGAGCCTTAAGGTATTTTTATTCTCATTTTACTCGTATTGATAGTTGAGTAAGAGTTGATGTGCTGTGTGATCAATAGATCAAACTTGAACTGTATATTTTTAAAAATAATAAAAAAGTTTGTGTTCAATAAATCTACTTAGTTTGTAAGTATGTTCTTCTGCATGAAGAAAACAACAAAGATCATGAAATTCTAATATTGAACTTCTGAAATTGAGCTGATATTCTTGTGTATTTCACAGAACATGGTGCCTAGATCTCAGTCGTCGAGGGACATGCTCAGACAGGAGGCCAAGCTGCAGGAAATGGGTGAGGAGGTGAGGAGGAGGGAGGCCAGGGTCACCTCTCCTCAACAATATCCCATGCATCGTATGCCCGCCATGCAGGTCAGTTCATCGCTATTATTTCTCTATTTTTGAAATTTTTATTATTTATTTATCAAATTTAAAATATATTATTTCTAGAACAACTATGTCGACTAAAATTTTACCGTTCCTCATTTTAATAATTGAAATTTATTTCAAACTGTTTTATTCCGATTCATGAAGAATCTATTATTGAAAATCAAAATTTTCTTTTGAAATCACAATTTTTCTGTGATGTTTTAGCAACAACAACAACAACAACAATTACAACAACACCACGCCCTACAGCAGCAAATGAACAACCGTCCTCCAATGCAACAACACCCGCAATCGCCGCAACAACAGCAAATGATGAACAATAGTATGCAACAACAATACGCCTATGGCTCACCAGTTGCTGGACAGCCATATCAGGCGCAATCAGGGCAACTACCAGGAGCACATACAGGGCAGCTACCAGGTGCTCATACAGGACAGCTACCAGGAGCACTACCAGGGCAACAGCAACACGACTACCAGGCTCGCCACCCTCCCATTGGCGGAGGCAAGCCAATGGCTCGACCAATGGCCGAACTCCAAGATGGCGGCAGCTACAGTGAGTCACCTCCGCCTCCACCGCCACCCCCGACCTCAACGCACCCTCTCTACCAGCGGCAGGATGGTCCGCGCTATGCGGCCAGCGCAGGAGAACCACCGCGTGGCGGCTACTATCCGCCGTCGCCCTCGGCGGGTCAAGGAGGTCAGCCACCGAGAGCTTACCAGTTCCAGGGAACTAATCCTTGGGAACGTGAGGAACGTGAGAAGGTAGAAATACTTTGTTCAATTTTTTTTTTATATTTCAAAAAAGAACTTGATAACAAAGTTGGTAGCAATTCTTTCTTAGTTTCAAAAATGATTCTAAATATTTCGAATATGAACTTAATCATCTTGATAACAAATTCCACTGGAAGAGCAATATTGTTACTGATCAATAAGTAGTACTACTAATAAATTGTGACTAAATAGAAAGAAAAATATTGGTACTGTAGTTGCAATGATCTTCACAATTGCTTGATGTATGGAGCAGTTCGAAAAATATCCAAGCTTCGTATTTATGATTTGTGTAATAAAATTTACTTTTCCTTGATCAAGCCTTTAATAAACATAAGTTATAGCAATTAAAAGACTCTAATTGACAACATAAGCTGTTGGAGCCCATAAGGAGCAGATGAAATCACCTAGTTTTTAGGGCGGCAGCTATACCAATGCTCTTTACATGCCAATTGCTTGATGTGTCTCATGGTGTTGTAAAACTCTACTGAAAAATCAAATTTTATGTCTCTGATCGCTTCCATAAATATTGAAAAATGTAAGTTTTCCATTGTTCTAGTCAATTTATTTATTGTTACAATTGTGACAAAAATGTGATAATGAGTGAGTGAATGATAAGGTTTACATGGTGAATGAGAGTTTACATTACAATTTTAGCTTTGAAAAATCCTGAATTTTTATAAAAGTTCACTGTAAACAATAAAGATCACACAAGTATTTAACAATGCTTTTTAAACTTTTATTAATAATAATAATATTCGCGTAACCTGGCTGGCTCAGGTCTGGTGTCAGAGTTTTCAGGTCGCTCCTGATCAATTTCAGGGCCTCTGACTTAACGACTGTTTTTAGGCAGCCGGGACCGACGGCTTAACGTGTCCATCCGAAACACGGGGAAGTGGCTTGAGAAAAATTTCTGGTCTGACCTGGGTTTGAAACCGGGACCTTTGGGTTGCAACGCCAGCACTCAACCCACTCAGCTACGCCACCCCCACAACTTTTATTGCTTAGAGGGAAAGACAGAGGGTGTTTCAGAACCAAATTTCTAGTTTTCCAAAATTTACAAATTTCTGATGTGTGATTGTAGGAGGCTCTAAGACGTCGCGAAGCAGCCAGGCAGTGGCGTGATCAGCAGATCAACGAGCTAGTGGCTCTGGGCACAGGGCGCAACTCACAGCAGGAGGAGCAGCTGAGGGCGCTGAAGCTGGAGAGGGAGTTCCAGAGGCGCGCCGCCCTCGAGGAGGACGACGATGAGGAGGAGGATCAGGTGAGTTGGCGAATGGCTTCAAGTTTTGGAAGAATAATCATGCTTTTAAGTTCCCGAAGATTAATGGAGAAATCAATACATAATATGAATAATTTCATTTATTCACTGCATACTAACAATGCTATCGGATCGTCAAATTAATAATATGATACAAAACCACAGTAATTTCTATCTATAGAAGCTATTCACTTTGTTATTATGCCTACTAATGTTCTCGTATAATAAGCTGAAAGTAAACTTATTTTGAAAGGGTACTGTGATTTATTATTGATCAATTATCTATACAGGCTGTATAATCACAGTGTGGCCATTGGGTATCACTGGTCACTGGTTTTCTAGTCCGTGAAAGTTATCCTATACAGTATAGGACAACTTGATGTGTATTATCCTATCTACATCATCCTATTTTATCTCCACTAATAATACCGTACTCTATTAATCAATGTATGTTGATGAATGAAAATTGAAGGCACTGTACCCTTTTTATTCATTGACAATCATTAATTAGAGTACAAATTTAGGCTTACGAAATAAGGGAAGAAAAAACAAATCGCCCAAATCTTATTCAATTTCGTCACATTAGAAATACATTGATAGAAATTTTAGACAAGGAGGGAACGTCTGATAATCAATTATACCAATTTTACAATTATACTAAATAATTATATTAAACTGAATAATTTGCTTGCTGTTACAGGAGAGCGCAGAACGTGTGCAAGGACTGTTAAGGGTGGCGACGACCACGGGCCAATTCCCACAGACGGACGAAGCAGGCGGCGCCCCCGTGCCCACCAGCGGAGCCCACTTGGCAGGGGGCACTCGTGGGCGCATACCCTCCTCGTCCCGCGCCCCGCCAACCACCCATGTCAACGGCATAGTGGGACGAACGTCGATGCCTCCTCCCAACGCCCATCCCAATAACAGCATGCCTCCCGCCGGACCGGGCGCAGAGGAAAAGGAAAGACTGCGAAGACTCAAAGATCTCAAAATGAAACAAGCTGAAATCGAATCAATGAAGAGAAGGGTTAGTTTGCCTATTATCCACTCTTATTCCTAAGAGAAATGATTGTATATGAAATATTGAAATCATCCACCTTCAATTCTAAGAGAAAATATTGTGTATAGGTTCATCCACTTTTAATTATAAGAGAAAATATAGTGTATATAAAATTTTTGTTTTAAAAAAGGAGAATAAATTTCATTTTCAATTTTTATCATTTCAATTATGTTCTATATAAAACAAATTAATTATAAAATTTGAGAAGAAACATAAGAGACAACTTCTCATGGATGTATAATTCTACAACCTTTTATAGAAGGAACAATTTAACCAATTCATTAATATCCCTTGAATGATTAGAATTATACTTATAGAATGATTATATTATAATCATTAACTGGTCGAACACAATCTTTAACCATAAATGGTAAATGTAGTGTCACCAATCTGACTTCTTTTGCTATCTCCAATGCTTTTTATAGTTTATGTAAACGACATTTTGAGTTTGAGACTGATAAATTCAACAATGATATCCTTCGCGGATGACACTGCAGCTATTTTCCACGGTAATTCATGGGAGGAAGTGCATACCATAGCCGAACAGAATATGTCTCATATAAAGAAATGGTTGGATAAGAACACTTTGAGCTTAAATATCGATAAAACTAATTATATTGCGTTTTCATTAAACAGAGTAGGACAACCTATAGACAATCACTCCCTGAAACTACACTCAAACTGCAATATAAACTTAAATGCCTGTAATTGCCCCACTATGAAAAAAGTTTCTAGTATAAAATACCTGGGGATCATAATCGATGACCATCTCAAATGGGACGTGCATATCAAATCAATTTCCAAAAGAATGAGATACTTATCTTTCAAATTCCATCAAGTGAATAAAATTCTCAATAAGCACCATTTGAGCATGCTATATCATGCATGGGTTAAATCAATCCTTCAATACGGGATAATTGTTTGGGGAGGTTGTTTCAATAGTCATTTAAATGAATTATTTGTTACCCAAAAGTTGATAATTAAAACCATCCTTAATAAACCCAGACTTTACCCTACGGAAATGGTTTTTAATGATTTTGAGGTGATGACTGTGAGGCAATTGTATGTGAAAAATTTAATCGATTATCTAATCAAATACAAGGCAAATTTTCCTACTAGCCCAAACTCTACTGTTTAAGAGCCTCTGCAAACAGATACGTTACTTATAACACAAATACAGAAGGTATAAGGAGACAATTAATTTACATAAGTTCCAAAGTAATAAATCAAATTCCAAATTATTTTCTCACAAACTCGAGATGCAGCAAACAGACTAAACTAGATATAAAAAACTGAATTAAGAGTAACTATTTTTTTGACATGTAGGAACTAGAGTTTCGCTATTTGATTTTTTGCAACTAAATTCCTTGAGCCTTGCCTTTTTTCTGTTATTAGTAGAAAGTATTATTTTTTTCATCAAGTGGACTCGCTTACCTTTCCCTTTTCTTTATTTTTTCAGTTTCATTTTATTTTACCTTCTTTCCTTTTTTACCTTCTTCTACCTGCCTATTACATGGGAAACCATATATGGCTAGGTATTTCCCCTCCATCTTTTTAAGCACACCCCACCACAGTAATTGTTGAATTTGTTAATTATGTATTATTTTGTTATTGTGTTTTACTAATTTTTGTATTATATTATTCATTGTGTCTTTATGTGTGTTTAAATTGAAATAAATTGAATTGAATTGAATTATCCTCGCAAACCTTAGAATGCATCAAACACAGTCTTATGGCAATGTATTATCCAAGCGCTATGCTGAAATCTAAAATTTCGTGAGGGCAATATACATTTTCTAGAACAAGTAAAGAAGACATTTATATTGAATTTGAATTGTCTCAAATGGGACAACTGATCAGTTTTATCCGATTTCTGCAATTTCTCTTGATGTGTAATCCTATAATTTTTTAGAAGGAACAGATCTAAGAAATTCATCATTATTCAACCTCTTTCTGTTTCATTTTTTATTCTATGTGACTTGTATAATTATATTATGTTGGCATTTTTATTTGTATTGAGAACCTTTCTCAAGGTTGTTCTTTTCTTAATCATCCTCTGTCTGATAAACGGATGTTCAGGATGTATATTATAAATCGAATTGAAATTTTCAGGAGGAAGAAATGAGACACCATCAACAACAACAACAACAACAACAACAACAACAGCAACAGAGCAACATGCGACCTCCGCAAAATGTAAACAACAGTTCGCCAGCCGGCAACAACAACCACATGAAGCGTGACTTGCGTCTCGACAACCTGATCGTGAACACGCCCAACGGATACACCTCCCCTCCTCCTCACCAGCGGCTCGACACGCTGCTCAACACCTCCCCCCCGCAGCCACCTGAGAGGGGATCCTCTTTCGCCATCATGTCGCAGCAATCTCAGCTGGGTAGGTGTTGCAAACACAATCAAATGATCAGAATCATTTATTGTTCAAAACAATATTTACAATGCACTAATGTACTCGAACGAATTATGTGCATTGAATGTAATTAATCAATAATGAGAAGAAATAATTTAATCCATAGATAATCAAGGGTCCCAATCCACTGATATTTATCGTTTATTATTGTCAATCAAGTTTATGTTTGATTATTGCTCTCAATCAATAATCTAAAAAATTTCACCGCACAAGAGGCCGAAGTTGAAATTCAATTATGTACAGTAGATGGTAGGCCTAGGCTCTTAATGGGCTGTTGAGCCATTTACAAACAAAACAGTTTTTTTATGTCCGACTCAACAGCCCATGAAGGGCCTAGGCCTACCAGCTGGTTGACAGTTTCAAATTCACTCTACTATACAGCCCGTCCAAGCCAAGAAGACACACCGGCACAACGGGAAAACGGCCCCAGCCCGGCCAATACCGGCCCAAAAGCCATAAATTCTCAATCAGAACTCACAGTCCCCGAACCAACACTGGCCGAGCCGAAGCCGCCCCCTCCACCCCGTCAGAATTCCCCCAACCCCCCTCCCCCCCGACCGGACAGACCATACAGCAAGCAAATAATCATCAACCAGGATAGAGGAAACGTGTGGTTAGCACGTTGATCCTCTCAACCATAAGCAAGTCTCCGCAACCAATTGGCGGCGCAGAACACCTCTGAATAACATGCAGTTAATCAGTTAGAGTGTAATGCAACAATTACTATTCCTCCAGAGACAGGAAACGACTGAATGTCTTTACTAACGACAGCCAATCTCCCAAAGGAGGGTAAAAACAAGACAGTAGCATTGATCAAATTTTCTCTTGCTGTTTCGTTTTGTTGACAATTTTGCTGTTGCAGAGGTCATCAGAACTCTATAATATAGGATGAATCTACCGTATCACAGTTTCCACTTAATCTGTATGCTGTTCAATTTCATTACAAGAAGATGCACACGATGATACTGGTATATGAATCAATAGAATTAAAAGGTCATGTATCTTGTAAGCGAATTAAAACTTATTAAATTTGTTTTACATTGTTCCATTTGTTACTTTTAGCATTTAGAAGTGCATTTTATTGAAAGGAAATTGAACTGTGGGTGAAGTTTTGATTGTTATGAAAAGCACTGAGTCTAAATGCACTAAAAGCACTAAGTCTAAATTAGTCTTTGAGTCTAATCGTGTGTGAGATGAATTCACTAAAGTGTAGCTCTCTTGCAGATTCCATGATATGATCATCCACCATAGAGTTGTTCTATGAAGTATTATTTTATGTAAATCCACTCGATGAAATATTCGCGGGCTCAGCAGGAACAAACGCTGTAATCACTTATTTCCAATAAAATTTATTTATTGATTGATTGATTGAATTCCAGGTTCAATGAGAAGCCCGGTCTCATCTAGTCAATCACAGAACACATTGAACAATAACAACGGCGGCAACAACACGCCCACATCGCAGATTGTAAATAACAATAACAACATCAACGCCAATCAGATGACAACGCCGCAGACGACCAATTCTGGAACCGCTAAGCGTGTATCGTTCCAGGATACCACGCCCACTATAGTGCACTCAACCAATCACACGCCGAGCTCGGCTAGTTCTGGAACGTCCAGTTCTAATTCGAACTCGATGTCGACTCCTTCCACTCTGGACAACATCAGAGAGGATCCCAATGTAAGTAGTAAGAAGTTTGACATTTATTTACAAAAAGATACGATACAAAAATATTAATACAGTAGTAAGGGAGGATGCCAGTGTCAAACGTTATAAATCAGAAGTTGGCTAAAAAATCGTGTTACAGAAATATCAATACTGAGGGAGGGTCGCAATGTAAATCAATAGAAATCAGAAATTTATTAACAAATTTTTATATAACAGGAATTGTGATACAAAGAAATAAGGATGCAAATGGGTTTGAAAATCCTGTGCATGAAAACTTTAACTAAAATTTAACTTTTGAACTATTATTTCGTTGTGGAAAATAAAATACGAGTAGATAGATGAGTTACTAAAAGTTTTCATGTATTAAAATTTTTTGGCAGTTATAAAATATATAACATTGTATTATTATTGATGTGCTTGAACATAGTTCGAGATTTAAATATTTTATGGAGTTGAAAACGAACAAAAAAAAAGAAAAAATAAAGCTCTTTCCAAGTTCGACTAAATCTTATTAGATTATCACCTACTTTTATGATTTTTCTAAGATTTCAAAACTTTTTGTTTCAGAATTTCATTAACGAAGCAGAAACCATGCTCGCCTCACCCAAGAGTCCAGACACTCCAGGCTACACCGGAAATACTCCCGGAGTCATAGGAGCCCAAGAAGTATACAAGTGAGTATAAGAAGTAACCAAGTATTTGTTAATGATAATTTCTTTTCATATATGTAACATCTTCTGTTTTCTTTTTGAGAGAAAATTGAAACATGAACACACGAATTTTCTCTTGAATGATTAAGGATGATCAATCCAATTCATTGAAGTAGAAAGTTTCATAATCACAGATTTATTAAATATCGAGATACCGGTCTCGGTTGTTACAGTTCACCAATGAATGATATTGTGTAATACTTGTAAACCCTCTAAAACCTCTATCTCGATTATTAATAAATCTATGATTATGTGAATTTATTGTCTCTTTGTTCAATGTGGATCACCTCATTAATCTCAGCAGATCAATCACCTCAGCAACTTTACGAAAAGTACTTCAACTCTTACAAAAAATTTGGATTAGAGTGAGTTCAACTCAAATTAAAATTTGAAGCACACTTGTAAACAAATCATCATTAGAATTAACCTATTTGGTAAGATAAGTTAGATTAAATTTTTACATTAGTATCAAGACTAAGCAATAGATAGCAATCGTATTTTTAATAGATAGCAATCGTACTAGAAAAACTAGTGTCATCATAGTCTTGTCATCATAATCATCATTCATATAATGTATACGATTTGGAATGTATAGTTCTCTTGTTGAGATATGGGATCTATTCCATCTATTCATTGCCACTTGACAAGCCAAGAGCTGAGGTCATATTATATTGGAAACCGTTGAATTGAATAGACATTTCATGTTTGAAAGTATTGTACTTGTATGTGATTGTTATATCTAGAATTTTCCCAAACAGCTTCTTAAAAATGTGTCTATTATGTTGCCATATCTTCAATTTTCCTATACAGTTTCTTAAAAATTAAATTGGCTACTGTTCTATTATTTGTTATATCTTGAATATTCCCAAACAACTTGTAAAAAATCTGTGTCTATTCTGTTGCCATATCTTGAATTTTCCTAAACAGCTTCTTAAAAATTGAATTGTTTGTGCGTTGAAGGGATCCCCGTCAACGTCGGCTGCAGGAACAGCATCAGAAACTAATGTCGAACAAAGTGGGAACTGTGCCCGAGAAGCTCAGTTTCAAAGAAAAGATGAAAATGTTCGCAATGGAAACCGGTGAAGAGGGAACGCCAAGAGACAAGGTGAAAATATCGAGAGCGCAGCGAGACATCGATAACCTCGGCACTCCGATTGCTGGAGCGCAAAACCCGGCTAACCCAACCGCCAGCAATGGCAATGGAAGCAGTAACGGCAATAACTAAGTAAAAAAACGTAGACAATTTTGAAGAGAATAAAAAGTTCAAAATACACTTGTAGACGGTCGAAAAGTTGATAATCTCCTCGTTTTACGGACCAACTGGAGATAGTGGATAAGTTTGGAACTTTCTCGTTTTACGGACTTACTGTAGAGAGTAAAAAGCTTGGAATTTCCTCGTTGAACAGACCATCTGGAGGAAGTGGAACAGTTTGAATTTCCTCGTTCTATGGACCACCCTGAAGGGACCAATGTTGTTGATGATTAATTGATTATTCTTATTCATATGAATGAACTACAACGTAACTTCTTCATCACAATGGAATGTATAACATTACTGTAACTTCCATTCCTTTAAATTCATCATTAGTATGAAATCGATGACATTATATGTAATGTAATGATATCAAATTGTCAAGTATCATTCCCATTCATGAGTAATAATTTTCATCATCAATATAATTATTTCATATTCATAATCCATTTCATTTAAAGGATAGAATCGAGGTGACGATTTGATATTACCATCATTCCTATCAATTAGTGATTATTTATATCACCAATGTAACCACATTTTGATGGGACGTAGGCGTGCCATTGGTACATTAAACTCATTTCAAAATGAGTTTAGTGTACATTTTGAGCCGAAAAATCAATTTGCATTGCATATTATTGCTGTAGCCGGGATAAAAAAGAAGAATCAACGTCAGGACGTAATTTAAGTACAATGTTATTATCTTATTTTGTAAAGTTGTTATCTATTTTGTTCGAAAACTACTGTATCCCTGTTACATTTTTCATTTCAATTTTTTGAAGGTAGCCTATAAATTTTTGAGGATTTTGGTTTTTGAAGAATTGTGGGGGGGGGGATGCGTTCTCATCCAGTATTTGATTTTTAATTTCTATTTTTATGGATTTTGAATTGACCATTCATTGTCAGAGAAATTCCTTTGTTTTTCTTTAAGTTGATCCTTTAATTTCCTTTTAATTGAATTCTATCAATTCAAATGGTTTGTTTATATCCTGCTATCAAATCAAGGATTCTATAAGTTTTTCATGTTAATAGTCAATTCCATGACTTGATTTTTAAAACATGTATATATATTTTTTCTCTTATTACGGTATCTACTTTGAAAAATATTTGATGAAGACAGTGAAGGCCAATTCTGAGAAATAATTTTATTCGATGGTTCAAATTATACGAGAGAAGATAATTGGATCTATTTATTATCATATAAATTTTCACCACTTCATACAAATTATATTTTTAACCGAATTCAAATCTATTTATATAATTCATCAGAATGAATTATTCAAAAAATATTTTTGAAAATATACCAGTACCTAATTGGCTGAATGTTTCTAATGGAGTAGAGGAGTAAGTATTTTAGTGAATTAGGCTCCAACGTTCCAACTTTCCAAAGGAATATTTATCTATTAACTGTAATCACCATTCCCAAATAAAATATCAAGTCAATTATACAGTAAATTTCCATCCCAGGAATTATCAAATGAATCGTATAGGTACCAATTTTTCACATTAATACCTGTCTTAAGCATTTATAACTTATAATATTATACAATCTCTAACAACAAGTAATTTATAATAAGAGTATATTCTATGGTTTTTGAAAGTAACTTTCATAATCCAGAAAAGTGTGAAAAAATGAACCTGTCACTCCAAATTCAGTCAATCATAGAATATATTATTAGGTATATTGTATAATTCATACAACATCGATTGACATATTCTAGTAGCTCCCATAGCATTTACTGCCTCATTAAAATTTTAATATTGTTAAGACTAAGGATAAACTTCCTGTATATGATAGCTGAACCATATTGAACATATTTTAATAGCATGAGATCCAACACCTAATGACAATTTAGACAATATTATTAGGAAAGTATTTGACTGATCGCTCGCTTAGTCCTAAAATTTTCTTGCTATTATCATCTTTCACACTGATACTGTAGTGTTACTCGATTCTGATTAACTAAGAACGAAATTTATTTGAAAAATTATCAAAATAAAGCGTCCTTCAATAAAATATAGTTTTTGAATCGACTGGGCTTCATCATATGGAAATCCATTGCTAGCTATTATATTATGTAATTTATAATTTTGTATATTGCAGCTTAAGTGGAATAAGTAGAATAATTTCGACCTAGAGTTGACATAGTTTATTTCAGACAATGATGGATGTTTATATTTTAGCTGGGTTGAAAAAGTTTTTCCGTTGTGAATAATTAATATGCAAGTACTCGTATATTAGCATTATTTATGAAATTTCGTACGTTATAAAGAATACTCAATTAATTCACTCCGGTGAGTTGTAATAGTGCCTATTATTTTCATTCCTCGATAAATTATCTTTATTATTTTGAAGAGATTCTCTTATTTTATTGATTTGATGTTATTTCATTTGAAAAAAGTCACTCATGATATAGATCGTTTATCGTTTTTTGAACGTGTCATTTACTCTATATTTTAATTGCACATCGATAATATTGTTTGTTGTGTATTTCAATACATAAGTATTGTATTCCATAATCAATTTATCTTTTCATGAAGGTTTGAGGCAAGAGGTTCAAAGGAAAGAAGTTTTGTATTATATTGTTGATACATTTATAAAATAAAGTGTTTTAATTAGATAGAATTTTTAATTATCAATTGATTTGACATGTTAGGTAACATGTATCATAGTATTTATAGTTTTGTTCTATTTTAGATATCATATTGTAATTATTGATTGATTAAATCTATTATACAATATTCAGCTATTGAAGAATTTCTCTTTCGTTTAGGGTATTTAATTATTGATTATTTCAAACATCTTAAAAATGAACAATGGTTTAATATTACTTTGCATGATTCTAGATTATTGCAGGCTTTATTGTTGATTTCTCAGTGACAGCTTATTCATGTATATTTTCATGAAACTGTTCATAATCATGTATGGTAGCCTATTTTGTACATGTATAGAGTATTATATTTTTATATATTGTATTTCAAAGAATGAAATGTAAGAAGAGGACCTTTAGGAATCTGTGGCCTTCCTTTGATTGGACTTGAAAATGTAGCAATAAAGTAAATAATATTATATTCTACAATATCATAAACTGTATTTAAAGAGCCAATTGTATATTTAAGGGCATTCTCAACAAATCATATTGTATAAAAGATGTTGATATATCACCAGTTTAATAAAAATAAACATTTTCAAAAGTATTACTTATCTACAATTTTATGCGTCACTTTTTCAAAAATTATTCATCTCTTGGAAATGTATCAATTTGTATCACTGGAGTCTCTGGAGCAATTTTATAATACAATAGTACCCACACCTACTAATACTTTAGGCCACACAAGTGAAGCAGCACGTACTATTACTCATAATAGAAATAACAGTAGGTGTTGATAATACCTTTCGAATTTGGGAAAACTGAGAACATACTTCATATTTACATTCTAGTGAACTCATTCAAACTAATGAATTGAACATTATTCTCAACTATCAAATTCCATCTATTTCTGCTAATCTTACTTCTACTCTAAAACTCGAGTTTCATGAAACTCGATTAGGATTTTCTTATGAATTTCTTAGCTACAAAATGGTATATTTTTTGTAACTGTAAGTTGATTATTGGTGGCGCAATTGTCGTTGAATAAAAGATTTGGCACTTAGCGCGCCAACACACTCACGGCATGAGCTACCTTGGAATCAAACTGTGTTGGCGCGGTGTGTGCAAGATATTCCATTCACCGATGATTGCGCCTAAAATAATCAATTTACATTAACAAAAAATATACCATTTTGTAGCTAAAGAATTGTTCTACAACATAGTGAGGTTTCAGAATTTCACATCTTAACAAATAAGATATGAAAAATGAGAAAAACGTTTTTATTGAGAAAAATCATTTTTCTGTTTTTTTTCAATTCAAATAACTGATCAACAATGCATTTAAGAGAGTTATGAACGGATGGAGGTTGTAGCCTAGATTAAATGGAACATTTTTGTTGAATAACAAGTTGAATATGTCGAACATTACTCAATTTACAACGAATATAGTGAAACACTGCTTCTTTCGGCCACCATCTTAGTTTTTTTGTAGTAGAAATGATATTCAAGGATATTTTTATCGATAATCCAATTGAGACAGTTATTATGAAGAGATTAACACCAGTTTCATGCTTTTATCACGAAGGAATCACGAAAAAATCTATTTTTCCTCTTTGATGCAGTAAAAAGTGAATATTTTGTCATAATGAATGCAATGTGACTTGCTCGAGCGCTTCTTTCGCTGAAGCTCTATACATCATTAGCGTACCTACAAGCTTTGTAAGTATATCATTAGAAAGCCGAAATATTTCTCTATTCAATGCATTTTTCACATTTGATTTTTCTGGTTGGACAATGAATTTATTAAAGTTCACGTTAGATTTTGCATGTGATAAAATTTTTCTCATCTTTAAAACAATCTAAACTTATCTATTATGGGTCTTGAAAACATTTCTCCCGTATAAATATCTTAGAACTGTATGAAGAACATTTTAAAAGAAAAAACTTGAGATATCACCAAAAAATATCAAATGGTTAACGATATAACAAAAATCGGCATTTTATGGCTGCCATCTTGTTTTCTCGAGATGACAAGCATTTTTTAGTGCATAATTATAGATATTCTGAATCTAAAAATGAAAAGGAAGAGATTGATACCATTTTCAAGTCTCTAACATCAAGGAGACATGAAGTAAAATAGTTTTTATATAACATAACATGTTGGGTGCCTTACCCCGCGCAAGCCCCTCTTTGGGTCTCGCTGTACCCTTCATCGAGGCAGAAAAAGCCTTCAAAACCACATGGTTGTGAAGCTAAAAAATAGATCCACAACTTATAGATTTAACATTTTTGTCTATCTGATGCAGCAAAAAATTAAAGACAGAAAAACGAAAATTTTCATAAGAAATTCGGTCATTTTTTCATATTAAAAAAGTTATAACTTATTATTCATACGTTTTCGGAGATATGTTTTGTGTAGCACATCTAGATAATTTTATAAGGAACAATTTGAGAGAAAAATTGAAACGATATCTTGAAAAATGGCTGAGTTATGGTCGAAACAGTGAAACTCTGAATTTCTCGGACGCCATCTTGGATTACAGGTGACGCACCCTTCGGAGAGCTTATGACCACCGATATTATTTTTCTCCAGGTCAAAACGAAGAGATTGATACCACTCTAAAAGTTCTTTACTCAATAGGCTCACGGGAAGCCTTTGAAGTATAAGCCAGTGAGGAGTGATAAAACTATTCAGAAAATATTTTTTGGATAATGGATTTTTAAATTTTTGACGATGAAAAGAGATATACCTAAGTTTTTCATTGCAAAACTAGCGAAACATGGAGGTCTTGGCTCCTACTGAAATTTATTCAATTGAAAAAAGTATTTGATTGTTTGAAATCATGGTTCTATACCATGGGTAATTCATCTTATTCTTGGCCTCCACACACTTTTTAATGAATTGTAGTGAAATAAATCTAGTCTAAAAAGATTTTGAGTTTACTTTCGTTTTCTGTTCCCCGCTTTTTTGAATAACCCTGGCTCACCAGTACCAACTATATAACTATATCACAATAGGTATATATTATTCTTTTCACGTCATTCCGTACCAGTTTGAAATCATAAACAATTTTGATTGATCAAAATGATAATAATAATTGGCATATTCTAAACTAGGATTCACTTTCACATTTGATTTCAAAATCAAGAAAGTCATGCAAGGCCAGTATCAAACGTTTGTAAAGTTGGTACAACCGGTATGCAGATGGGAACGGATTGACGTGTATTGTCTGTCGTCTGCTTCTTCAGTGTATTTGTTATCAAAATTATTATTTACAACCAATTTACAACTTTGATAGTAAATTGTGTGTGAATTATTAAGTTTTTGTCAATGTAATCGAAATACTTGTCTCCTATTTGAACAAGAAGACAAAGTGTTCTCCATGAAATAATCCTCTCTGTCCAACAACATGTCTGGACCACAAGAAATCATTCAAAACGTAAGTATTTATAATGTCTTTGATTAGGCTACTTATAATTTTTAAATTCTCAACAATTAGTAAGATTTTTCCTCAAATTACGAGCAGCCCACCCATTGGAAAAAATCATGGTTACGGCAGGGATTCTAGTTACAACTCCATCTTATTTCTAGGTTATGTTATTTAAGTAAGCTTGAAAACTGCTTTTTGTCATCATTCATGATGTGAATAGGGTGAGTTTTCTTAATTATCAAAGCATGAAATATTCATGACAATCGATGTATGTTTCAACATAAACATAAACTCGGTCACGTATTAGTATTCTATTCCATTAATTTGTAACTACAGACAGGCTCCAAGTAGACTCAGATTCGAGCACCTTGATGAAAAAAAACTATCTTCCTTCATTCAGTATTAATCTTTATGACTTCATCCAATTATGTTCATTAGAGCTTTTGATCAAGTACTACTCTCAATTCCCTTAGTTCAAACAGTGATCACAAATCAAACCCAATTTTGAGTCATTGATAACCTTCTACAACGGCTTGAAAATTTTTAATTTTAAATTTTTATTAAGACGGTAGTCTTCCTTTATATTGGAAAACAGTGTTTGACTCGGTATTTGTAATTTTTTGTTTGGAGTCATCTAGTTATTACAAGTGTAATATCAATTGTGCTTCCATGACCTCTTTTCGGTCATTGAATAATTTAAAAATAATTAATTTATTTAGGCTAGGTAGATTTATTGAATTTTGGGAAATTTAGGTCACCGTCTCAAAGAATAGATTCGTTTCAAGTTGGTTTTGTTGAGAAATACTGCATTGATGTCTCAATATATTTCCTCTATTGTATAAGCTTACTTATGTAGGTTCCTCCTGAATTTTGTTCTTCTGCATAGTAGTAAATTGCATTCAAAGAGCTCATCTTAAGAATTAATTTAGTGAGTATAATACAAGGTGCGGCAGCGAATCGGGCGATTTTGAAAAGAGTATCAAAAATTGATGGTGCAGTTTGCTAAAAAATGGTTGATGTCGTAATAATCTACATAGAAAAGAATTTATATTTCATTGTCATAGCCCATTGCTCGTAGACGTTTAGAGTACGAGACCTCGTCTCGTCTCCATAATGCATTATCGGATTATTTTTTTCGAAAATTAATGTTGAGAGACTGTGACTGAGCGGTATTTCGAAATGTTACGCACATTTTTCTTTCATCAACAACCTCAGTACGAAATAAACAATGATACATTATTTCAATAAGACGGAGCAACATGCCATACAGCCCGAATGAGGCTAAATGACGTTTCAGTTTTCAGTTTTCGTTTACAGTTTCCATCGGCGGCTTGAGGAATGCCTGGAGAGAAGGTCGTCACCTTGCCGACGTATTTTAAAAAAATGAGTTTGTTCAGTAAAATATAAACGCTTTTCTATGTAGATTATTATGGCATCAATATTTTTTTTTATAAACAGCTTCATACATTTTTGACACTTATTTTAAAATCGCCCGATTTGCTGCCGCACCCAGTATAACATTATGAACCATGGACTTGCTAGAGCATAGGCTACAATATTGTATTCATCACTGACCGTGTTTCTATGAATAATTTGTTCTCACTTTAGGCTATTTAAATGGTGCTCCAATTTAATTGATAACTTCTATGACTTACTTGAGTCCAAACAAGATTGTTATATAAGTCATTATGCATTGAAACATCAGTATCCTACGGTACATATACTTTTGAGAAATCTAAATTTCCGATTTTTTTACAATTTATAAAATTTTACCTCTGATTAATATTAACTTACTGGATAATTCGGAATGCTGGATAAGGGATACTTTACTGTGTGTATAGAGGAGCAGATAATGTTTGATATTATCGATATCAAATATCTATGGTGTTTCTCTGATAATGTTAAGTGACTATTGAAGAAGAACATAGCCTGAATTTGGGTATTTTAATCTGAATTAGAATAGAATACGTTTTGTGCTAACGCCTGTTTTACATTCTGTTTATGGTAATAATTTAAATAAATTTTATAAAGAAATAGGAAGATACTTCAAAAGGGTTGAAAATGGTTCAACCACAATTTTTTCGCAGAAGATGTTGTTCTAAAATCAATGATGAGCAGTCTTGTGTTCATAATCACTTGAACTGTTGATACGGTATTATTAAAATTTTAGAGAAAGTTAATTTTGTGAATGACGTAACTGGGTCAAATGCTATTCGGTGTACTTTATTGATTCAGTTCTCGGTCAATGGCTGTATTATGAAGGCAGCAACACTCTAATTGGCGGGGCAATTGTAATGTTCCAGTGGTATAGTCTGTCCATGCAAAGAAGACATTCTGGCAAAATGGGAAAATGACTCAAACTTGGTCAATATTGGTTAAAAATTGAAAATTCAATCTCAAATTGTAGATCAGAATGTTTCCTACTATTTGAAACCGAATTTACTACATTGTTGAACCAAGATTGACCTAGTTGGAGTCATTTTCACATCTTGCCAGAATGTCTTCTTTGCTTGGACGGACTATAAGGCCACATGGCAATGATTATAATAGAGTGGATCTAATCAAATTGTGTCGGTCTTTTTTGATGGGAAATTCATTCAAGCTGAAACCAATAAATTATGATCATCACTTATTTAATAAAAAATGAATTGTATGTTATCTTATATTAAATATGATGCACTATTTAAGGTTAAAATGTCTTCGTGTATGAAATTTCCATATGTATCTTACTAATGAATAATGCATATTCTTACAGTCTTCATAAAATTGCCGATTACGCTCTCTGTAATACCGTCTATCAGTTCTCTATGCTAGAAGTATTAAAAGTTTGAAACAATTTCATGTGTTACTAGATAATAGAACTATATATAGTAATCTTATATTATTAAGAATTGTGAAAATTAACAGAGCATTTCGTCATAAAAATCATCCTGTAATAAAATTCTATTCTCTCTCGGTTCATTCAGTTTGCTACAGGATTATGAAATCCTCTTAAGCTATTTCATCATGGAAAGTTCTATAAAAAGAATAGAATTTCCTATTTCATTCATCAATTTGTTATTCATACAACACACATAAGTTTGTGTATAGGTATACCAGTTTAACTCAACAATTATTGAAGAATGTGATTATTATGATACAGCCTACATTTATTTATTTATTCTGTAGATGAATTACAATATAATTAACTTATATTCAATATAATGTGAATATTATCAGTGAAGAAGAGGATGTTCTCTCATGTTCACTGATATTATATACGGTACAGAGTGTTTCAAGAGGAATGTACACTACTTCTCAGGTTAATTCCTTTCATTGAATAGTGAAAAAAGTTCCATAGTAGGCCTACATACCCACAGAATTGCAATGTTAACGAGATGGCAAAAAATTGACATCTATCAATAAAACTACGTATAATTTTTATAGTAGTTATAGGATAGGCTGGTACAAATATAAACAATTCCTCTGTGAAATTAGCTGAGAAATTCAATGAAACCAGTTAGATGTTTGTAACTTGAACGGTTATTGAGATAATAAAGAATATATGACAAAAAACAAAATTTTCAACAATCAAGAGTTATTTTTCAACCAACTGGAGTTATTTTTATCCAATAGGATGGCATTTATACGAGTTGTTTTCCATATTTAACAGATCAGTCAGTACATGCGAGTATAGTTCTGTATGATTATAATGATATAGATCGTTGGAAAGAGGTAGGGTAAAATTCACAAGAATTCCATGTAACAAACATGAAAATATTAAAATCGAATTCTTAAAATACATGTACATGTATTATCTTCTCTTGAATTAATAATAGATTTATTTCTAGATACTAAACTCAATAAAATAAAAGTGTTATTGAGCTGTGATAGGCCTACTTGCAAATGCTTTGACCTTGTATTGATACTTTTATTTTTTTAATTTTGCATTCTTATAACCACATACTTCTAGCTAGTACCACATATAGCTATAAGCTCCACATATAACATGTTCGGTAACCTCTTGACATACATAGTAAATAACTTCAAATTCCAAGGATATTGATATAAATTTATCTTTATGGTAATGTATTTGAATAATAATTCGAGACTATCCACAGTAGGCGTTATTAGAGAAGCTTATTCGAATCTTGCTGTAGCTTGTATACATGTTGGGCGTTTTTTATTCCTCTGTTGATCAAATAATCAAAATTATTGGTTGGTTGGTTGGTTATGTAGTATATAGAAGGTTTGCCACTGCCAGTACCGAACAGTTAAATACTACAACTTTGTTTTCACATAGGTCCTTAGCTAACAGGAAAATACTTCAGAGAAGTAATATTTTGACCTTTTAAAGATTTACTCACCTCAATTTTAACTGAACTCTCGTTATGAACTGAATATCAGTTAAATTTTTCATGTTGAGTTGAATTCTTCTGTACAAACTACAAAAAAATGTAATAAAAACTTATCGTATTAGCAAATTCAAGACTAACTTAATAGACACCTAAAAAGTAGTACCTAGAAAAACACATGAAAAAGAATTACAGTACCTGTTCTGGGCTCAGTATCAGGTCTCAAGTGTTATGAAAAAGTATAAACGAAAAAACTCAAATTTATATAATTTTTATAGAGAAATTTCTCTCAAGACTGGAGCTTCAAAATCTTTTCAACGATTGTGATGCCCACTAGGCTTCATGAAAAAACTCTTGAATACAGTTGAAGACCTAAAGTTTCAGGCTGGGTTTTCAAACTACTGAATCAGGAAGTTGTTTTGTAGCTCGCAAATAATGTAATATTCATCAGAGATGGCTTCATATAATAATGAATATTTTCAAGTGCCTAGAGAAGGGTTTCACCTCTGATAGATTTTATTGTTGTTGTTAATCCATCTTTTTCACAAAAAAATAATTAGAAGAACATAAAAACTATGTAGTAAAATAACTAGTAAAGATTTATGTTCTTTTAATAAACAAGACTTTAATTAGCTAGTTCCAATATTCTGTGAAGTAAATACCTCTTATCGATTTCCATTAAATTTTTGTTATAAACTATAATCTTTTTTAAAACAATATTCTTTTGCGCTGTATTGCAATCCATCAAGCCATGACAGTTACAAGTCTAACCTTTTTTAAAACTTTCCAATTGTAAAGAAAATCAGTTCCCACTCTCTTGAAATTTATTCTCATATGAATGAATGAATGAATCAGTCAGTGCCATTTCGCTTTTATATATAGAGATCATGATTGCATGATCCACGAATACTAGAATACTACATTGAATACGTTATTCCAGTATCCGTGGTAAAAACTATGATGTTATGATGAATAATGATGACAGTGAGAATTACAGTGACAGTCTCTGGTTATATTATACATTCTCTACAGTGAGAATAAAATTTCATCATTGATTTATAATCCATTAATTCTATCACTATCAAGGTTGAGTGGTTGGAGGGAAATTCTAGTCCTAACTCCGCCTCCTATAAATAATAATAGCAGTAAGTTAATTTAAGTTACCTGTGTAAATAAGGCTTAAAATGGAATTTCTGTGAGCCTTTGTATCCAATAAATAAATGAATAATTTAAATAAATAAATAAAAAACTCTCATTCCACTATCAATGTGGGTCAAGTGGAAGAGGGGGCTTTTATGCCTCAACTTCACCTACAAAACTTGTGTAAATTTTTTACAAAGTGCAAGATAATTGACTTCTATATATCTATATAATCTCACAATAAAAGTTGAATAAAGAAATATCAATTCTCTATTTTGTATGATATCGTTCTGTTTAAAACTTAGTTCGACTTGGTTTCAATGTAGCCTTGAATAGTTGAAATGCATTTAATAAATGAGTCATCTGAACGTTTTATTTGAATTTGATAACCAAATCTCATCCTCAGACTGCATAGTATTAATTCAGACCGGTTGTTACCGATAGGGGGCGAAGCCAATGTTGAGGTAAGATACAGATTAAGCAAAGAAGACATTCTGGCAAGATGGGAAAATGACTCCATTTCGCTAAGTATTGGTTAAAAAATCATCAATTTGGTCTCAAATAGTAGGAAACATTCTGCTCTACAATTTTAGAACAAATTGATAATTTTTGAACCAATATTTACCGAGCTAGAGTCATTTCCCCATCCTGCCAGAATGTGTTCTTTTCTTGGACGGACTATAGTTTATTTAACCACAGTGAAGGCTAAATAATGAAATGTGTTGCTATTAATATGTCCTTGTCGTGTATTGTTTGAGTACAGGAAGTGAAGCGTGTTGTGAAAGACATTTGTAGTCACGAGTGGAGGATAACTAGTGGAGAAAGTAAATATTGTAGTAGATCAGGCATGGTAACATTGATGGGAATTGACTAATTTATATTGTTATAATTATATTGCGGATGATGACATGGAACGATGTTTTGTAGCTAAGGTATTGTCTGTCCAAGCAGAGAAGATCCTCTGGCAAGATGGGAAAATGACTCAACCTCGGTCAATATTGTCAATTGAACCTCGGTTCAAAAATCATCAATTCGATCCCAAATTGTAGGAAACATTCTGATCAACAATTTAAGTCCAAATTTATAATTTTTGAACCAATATTGACCGAGCTGGAGTCATTTTCCGATCTTGCCAGAGGCTCTTCTTTGATTGGACAGACTAGAACGTGTCGGAGCAAGACCAACAGTATGTTGACAACCTTAAGTCATGTCAAAACTTTCATTTCATCTTTATTAAAAAATTATCAAAATTGACATTTTATTACGTAGGTATTTCAAAACGTTTTCTAAGTTTAATAATATTAAACTTATATACTATAATATTAAACTTATATACTATAATATTATACTATATACTATATTAGCCTATAGTATAATTATGGTATAAATATTAGAGTCAGTAAGATAAGAATCGTATATTATGTTAAAATTATATCGTATATCTTTATATTTATTTTGAATGAAAATAATTTTATCAATTTCAATGAGTAATGAACTATCATTATCACTATTGAACTATATCAGCTCAAAACTCAGCCATAAAACTTCATATTGAAAAACCAAGATGCTTAAATAACTTTAACTCAACTATTTTAACAAAATCTGGAAACAAGACGTTTTGGACAATAATATTGTATGGGTTTTATTCATTGAGTAATCTATTTTGTCAAATAAATTAATAAGAACATGAATATATTCATGCAATTCCAACTCCAAATTAGTTATATATTAAGCTTAAAAACTTAGTAGATACTAGTGACTTTCACTTTTACAACAGTACTCACGATTTTTATGCTTGTTGGACGCGTTTCGTGGCACTGAGCCACATCTTCAGCGTACAAGGAGTAACTAGATACTAGTATCTAGTACTGAGAATCTAGTACTAGTATCTAGTTACTCCTTGTACGCTGAAGATGTGGTGGCTCAGTGCCACGAAACGCGTCCAACAAGCATAAAAATCGTGAGTACTGTTGTAAAAGTGAAAGTCACTAGTATCTACTAAGTTTTTAAGCTTACTATCATCAACAGTTCAAGTAGGATGAAAACAAAAGAAGAAATTAGTTATTTATTGAAAGCAATTAATTCTTTAGTTATAAAGGTTATTAATATGATTGAATTTATTTCTTGAATAGCGAGCCATCAAATAATTTATCTTTCATAATTAATATAATTGAAGGAATATCCTTGAAAATAATATAGCTAGCTGGCAAACAGCTATTATTTGACGAACTTGATATAACTTACTGGGTAATTTCTTAGGTACGTACTTACATCTTTATTATAAGATGAAAAGGCATGTGAGGAAAAACAAATAATTTTGAATAGGGGACTCGTTTTTTAAAACACTCAATTCTTAGTTTATCCAATGAAAAACTTATAGAACACAATGAAGGTTAATAAATCATTTGAAAAATGTTTTTCATCCTTTGGCAGATCTTGTGGCAGTGTAGCACAAATGAGAACATTTTTTTAAACAGTAAGTTATGTTGGATCATTAACTAGTATTCACTGATTGAAAAGACAAGGCTTTTGTTGAAGTCTCCTGAGTTGAACTCATTGAAGAAAGCCTGCTGTAGACGGAGTAAGTAGTGACAGCTAAGTCAAGGACAAGTCAATGGCTGTGATTGGTTATATAGCTGTTCGACTGGCCACTGCTTATCCCGTCTACTGCAGGCTGGGTGATTGCAAAAAGAAAAACGTTAATAACTTTTCGTAAGGAACTAATAGTTTTAATATAAAAAATGAAGAGCGTTCATTTGGATATAGAATTCATCTTGATATTTTCAAGTATATAAATTGGATACCATAGACCATAGTTACCACCAATTGTTACAACTTACAATGCCAGTAATTCATGACAATAAATGCTAATTCAAGACAAGCATACATGTTATAAATATTAAAAGCCTAGCTATTAATTTTTTATACCAATAGATAGATCATTGAGTTTCATACTAATCGAAACCATAGAAGGGTGTGACTCTATTTTGAATTTTGGCTTGCTGCCAGTCAATTTCATGGAAATACTTTCCTTGTTTGCAATTGAGTTTTGTCTCTAATTTACATTGATAACATCGCATGATAGGTGTGACCCGGGCTCAATCCAGTTTTTTTAACAATAAAAAAAAACAGAAAGGCACTGTTTACAATTTAATGTTGGAAATCGAATTAAAATCTCAAAATTATTTCTTATTGAAATAAGATTGAAATATCTTAAGATTGAAAATATCTGAAATATATCAATCGATGATGCTGATGTTTTTCGAATGCTGAAATTATCAATTGCATAAATTTATCTATTGATTATCTAATAAATTTTTATCATTTGATAAAGAGTTTTCATAGCACCATAAACTACAGGGGTTCTTATTTGGTTTGGTTCTTATTTGGTTTTTTCTACTTGGTAGCAGATTTGACGTCTAGTGGGATCGGACTCCCCACTAGATTGTCTTTACTCTACTTTAGGTAGATTGTCTTTGATAGCACATAAGAAACAATGAGCAATTTCTCATATTATTGAAAATGAATTATTTCTGCCCGTAATCTTTCACAGTAACTTATCATGAGTATAATTATGAATTCACTTCATAATTATCATGAATATTCTTATTTTTATTATATCAATAATTTTTATTTATTTGTTACGATTCTAGTGAACTTGAATACAGCTTCTTATCTCTTGAAGGTCAATGAATTGCTATATATTAGAACTGTAGTACCTTCTCCAAATGTCATGGGCATTGCATTCAATTTGTTGCAAGTATTAATTGAGCTTTTAAAAATACAAAATATTAACTGGAGTTTTTAAAACTAATTTTTTCATTACTATTCTAAACAAGTATTGATTTAGATAAAATAGGTATAGTTGTAGATTTTTGTATAAGATGTTTTGTTTTAGTACTATTCTAGTACCTATCTAAAGAGTCGAAATTACTAACAGGAGATCATCGGAATTGTGAACTTTCCAGATCTTATTTTGTTCTCGATAAAAGCTCTCAATTTCAATTGAATCGGTTATTTGATTTGAACTTTTGAACTATAATCGATAATATTTATTCTTGATTTGTGAAGAGAAAACTATATACAATGAAAATTCAGATTGTAAGAAGAGATTGAAGAAATTGAGGAATTTAATCAAGAGTTATATCAACTCTTGAATGTTTATAAACTCTTCATCTTGGAATTTCAAACAGGTCTGTGTAGATTTACTATATTAACCATATTAGTCAAGTCCATAATTATTATGATTTCAATTAGCCTAAGTTATCATATCATCCAAGATGAAGAGTTTATAAACATTCTATAACAAATTCCTCAATTTCTTCAATCTCTTCTTACAATCTGAATTTTCATTGTATGTCAATATAGTCATGTATAGTCATATAATTTTCTATGACAATTATTGTCATAGTCATATAACCATAATAGTAGTATAGAGACTGTACGGTAAAATAATGTATGATAATACAGTATCTAGTATGATAATATAGTCAGTAGTACTGTTGGTGAATAATATTAAATAAAATCTCAATCATAGTAACCTTTGAATAATTTTTTATTTCAACACAACATGTTGTTTTAAGGGTACTGGGATTGAGATTCTATTTAATAATCACCGATAAGTAGCCTAAAGTAGTAAATATTGAAGTACTATTCATATTTTTTGTAGTCGTACAGAGCTTTACTGATTCATTTCAATCAAGTGAATAAATTTATGACTAATGTAATTGAACGTATGAAGGCATAACTTCAAAGCTGAAAAAATGATATTGTAGCCTAATATTTGCCAACGTTGAATGACCTAATATTTAATCTCATATTCATCAATATGCCATTATGTGATGGAAAATATTCGGCACAACAATGTGTAACGGTGTTATTATTCATCTCTTTTTACGCCAAGGCATGTGTAGTGTTCTCACTTTACTCTTTCAATGCTCTAACTCTAACTGTACTTCAAATTGATTGTGAAACAATCTAATCCTATTCCTCTTCTACTATATTCTAAATAGATTTTGCATAATTTCTTTCTGGAACTCAAATTATCGGTATCAAAGTCATTCTAATAATTCACTAATTAATCTTAATGATTAATTTGTGTCGATAAAGTATTAAATTTTTCTTATATCTAAGAAGTAGAGGTCGGGAGAAAGGCTGGGTTCATTTCTTAATAGATTTTACTTTTCTACATTGTCAAATAATTTTTATTTATTTATTTTCTTTTATAATAGTATCATAGGTTATCATTATAATGGGTTCTTGCTTGTTTCGATATACAATTCAATCTTCCTTACTCACTGGTTGAGTTTGGGATGTATTTCAAAGGTTTTAAAATAAAATTCCAAAATATATACACTCTTCCACTCTTTTAAAGCCACCGTTGCAATTGAGCGAGTTCTTTTAACGAATGCGAATTTCCCATTCATTTTTAACGCAATATTCTTATTCATTACCAAAGTTTGCTCAGGAGTTATCGTGACTGAGTAATATATTTTTAATTAATGCATCCATTGCTATAAATCATGTATAAGGGAATATCAAGGTTTGTGAAAATTACCAAACGAAGCAGAACATAAATTGCAGTACAATGATATGAATTGAAAACAATTTGTTGATTTGGGAAGGTGATCTTCTGATAGTTATTCCTATCGAATAAAATACTAGACACAGTATTGTTGAACCACATGATACGTGGTTTATAGATACTATCTGTTAAAAATTGAGATTCCGGTTTCGGTTCTCACACCATTATTAATTTGGTAAACCCAGTGTTCTGACAATATCCATTTTATTTATCCATTATGAATGAAAACTCAACTAGAGATAAGTTTCCATTGCTACAAGTCGCGGGCACATGTTGGATACGATGCAATAGAAACACATGATTGTATGGAGCAACACAAATCAAAGATCAGCTGATCAGTGTGTATGTGTATTACTCTATATAAATCTGTTTTTCTTTGCATCCTAGGCTCATGTGTGGCCCGTGCGTTTTTTGTAGTAATGGAAACTAGGCTTAACCAGAAATAAAATCCTATTATATTGAGCGAGTAATTTCTGTATGTATGTATCTATGTATGTATGTATGTTTATATGTGGAACCTCGGATCTAGAAAACGGCTCTAACGATTCCCTTGAAATTTGAAATGTAATATAACCGTGATGGAAAAATAAGATTGCACCAGGTCTCATGTCTGGGAAAACTCTCTGGTAGGATTAATAAAAGAATTAAATATTCCTTATTCAGGCATAATATCAAGTACTGCGTATAATGGCTGTTATTGTTAGCTGACCAAAACTATCCACCTGGAGTAAATGGAGTTACGTTAGAGTCTAAAACACATATGTTCATGCCAAAAAAATTGTGAGAGGTGATCGTATCAATTTTGATTTTTTTTTACAATAACATATTTAGCCTATGTAATTCAACAGTTCGGCCGCAGCTTCAGAGCAAAGCTCGGTACCAGATATTGTATAATAATTCAATAATTGTGTAATTGAATTTTTTTATTGTCAACTTCTATTACCTCTATACAAAACTACTGGCTGATAATGAAAGTGATATGGTTTGTCCAAACAAAGAAGGCATTCTAGCAAGATGGGAAAATGACACCAGTTCGGTCAATATTAGTTAAAAAAATTAACAATTTGGTCTCAAATTATAGAGCAGAATGTTTCATACAATTGGAGACTAGATTTATAATTTTTGAACCAATATTGACCGAGCTGGAGTCATTTTCCCATCTTACCAGAATGTCTTCTTTGCTTGGACAGACTTTACTAGGCGTATGTGGACTATAGTGTGTAGGTCATGGCCCAGTTAACCTTGAATCACTTCTCAAGCTCCTGTCTCTCCTCACTTCTCTCACTCCATTACCTGTGTAATATCATACAAATAATACAACTTTCAACAAAATTATTACTTTCTTTCCTTCTCTTACCACTTCCATCTTTTGCCGATCCCCTCTTCTTCTTTTTTCAACCGGTGTCCCCACCTCTCTTAAGACTGTTGGAGAAGAAATTTAGTTAGTCCGGTTCTACCTCAACAGATAACTGGTCGAAAGATAGACAAGTAACTCGCTGGAGAGAATATTTATTTTTCGCGCGTTCAATCAATCGTGCCGAGTTCGCGACGCGGATGAAAATTTTGTTTTTTGATTGAAGTTGATTGGTGCAAAGCGCATAAATAGCCTGTCAAGTCGGAGTGAATTGCAGAAATGTTTCTCAATCGTCGACGTATTTTGGATGACTACAAGGTACTGTGGCCGGTTCAATTTGATTTTTCATTTGTTAGAAAGAAACCTCTTGATCTCCTCTTCGTGATCTTCTTGATTTGTTTCTTACAGTGCTGCTCATCAATCTTAATTTTGTTTGCCTACAGCCTCAAAGCTAACTCAGTGTCTGGGGAGATGAATAGCTGACGCCAAAAAGTTGGGCGGTTTCTTCTGCTCTTTGTGCGCTCCAACAGCTGATGTTGTCAATTAGAGTGTTCATTTAGCTATGCCTATATGTTGTTTTTAAAACAGAAGGGACAATAAATGCGTTACATCAGATGTTGATATAGGTTAAATCAGGTACAAGAGGTGGTTTCGTCTGCTACTTGTGAGCTCCAACAGCTGATGTTGTCAATTATATTTTGCATTCAACTATGCCTAGATGTTGTTTTTGAAATCAAAAGATACAATATAGTTGCTGTTAGTGGGTTAGATCACATAGCCTACAATAAGAGACAGCATAACCCGCTTTCTGGCATCAGCTATAGTTATATTAATTTGTATTGAAATTACAAATTTTTTGTCAACAAAAATAAGTTATTTAAACCTCTTCCACTATTCCATTCATTGTTTATTTTTGAACTGCAATTTAAAATTTGGAATTCAGATTTTTTAAAGATGTTGTCAATTATCACAAATTTTATTCCATCATATCACAAACATGTTTTTAGCACCTATGGCACCGAAGGTGCTGAAACATGTTTGTGATCTGATTGAATGAAATCTGTAATAGTTGATAACATCTTTGTGTTTCCATGTCAACTCTGTGTTTTCCTTAAGTCTCAATGCCTTGGGCTAGTCTAAATTTTAATATTCAATATAAAAATCAACAGTGAATGGAAGAGGGGAGTTTCAATTGCTAATTTTAGTGAAAAGAACAAACAAATTGATTAGGAGGTTTAAGTCATGAGGCCATGGTTAAATTTAATGCTATAATCATGCCATTACTACCCCAAATAGGATAGCTGACTAATGTTTTGTGGGTTTGGGTTGTATGCAAATTAAAAAGATAATAAAAAAATTATATCATAATAGAATTGAGTAGTGTGATGTTATTGTACTTGGATTGAATTCAACTTGGTGTTATCAACTATAGGCAATATTTTTTCTTTCAATCAAATTCAAAAAGTTTTATTTATTTTTTCTTAGATACTTGATGGATATTATAGATAAGATATTATATTATAGATTAGATGGGAGTTGATTATTATTAGTTTTCTATCCATTCAAAGTTACTCCGGGTTTGTTTGATTGGTTTTGATGATAATTATACTTCTTATCCACAAATTTTCACTACAATAATAAATAATAATATCCTTACTTTCATCAAAGAAGTGAATAGAGGGACCATAATAACTTCATATTATCAGTAAATAGCCATCAATGATATCATTCAATGATCTGCATTTGTAAATAAATTTTTTTTAAAACTCATTTGTAGAAATCTCATTGATGGCAAGGAGCATGGCGCCCATGATGGAATGAAACCTTAAGGGTAGTTGTTTTACAAGGGAGTAATTTTTAACACTGGAAGGGTCTTCATTCCCACAACGCTAATAAATAAATAAAGCTAAAACATAGGTCTACACATTAAAAAAAACCGCTAAAACATTTATATGAATGAAATTAAAACTAGTGAATTTTCCTATTGAAATATATAGTAATAGCAAAGGTTCTTCACTTATTGAGAAGTTCGACTTCAACAAAAAGAGGACATTTCTCAAAACAATCAATAGAATGATATCACTGTAGTGGAAAGTGGAGTGATTGGTAGTTTATGACTGCAATCCGAGTGTAGTATATTATTTTCAGTTTGCCATCTTCAAGAGATTATTATAATTTTGCAATCTCTGAGTGATAAATAGAAAGGTGAAAGATAAATAGAATTTTGCCAGTGTAGTGAAATTTCCAAACGAAAGTGATGGTCGTGTGTTGTTTTGCAAGAGGTCAAGGAACTAGACTGACTGGAACTTCAATCAAGCAGAAGTTAAAAATCTACTGGTCATCTCTAGAGAAAGTCTTGCAAAATATTATCCCGCTTATTATTGTTTATTTTGAATTTGACTGTGATCGAAGAGAAATGTTCTCATTTAATAATAGTTATAGTTGCATTAAAAAGAATATTTAACATTTGAACATAAAGTTTAACTTGTTCAGTTCAAATTAAAAACGAGACATTCCTTAGTAAACATAAAAGAATCTCTTCATTTATATCACTGTCTGAAAGGTGATAATTTTTTTTTGAAAAATTTAAACTTTAATGTAAATTATTTCAAAATATAGGCATTTAAGAAAAAGCTTCTGTTCTTAAATGAATCAGCGATAGGTCTGAATTAGTTTAATTTAATTCTAAATTAAATCAGAATAAATTACAATAAAAGTAGTCAATGTAGACTCAATCTTTCGGATTAATGGCATACTACATTATTCAGAGTCGTTTGAAACAATTTATTTCGAATATTATTGGATTTCAACAATACCTTTAAGAGCGATATCAAAATAAACTAGAATTTTATAGAATCAAGTAGTTTTCCACAAAAAAAATCAAGCTTATTTTTAAAGCTCATTCAATTGAGCTGATATTGCCATCTAGTTTAAGCACGGTGGCTTGTGCCCACGAAACAGGTGAAGTGCTGCACAGTGAAAGATATGGACACTTCACCTGTTTCGTGGGTACGAGCCGCCAGTGAGTTTAAGGCTGCAGTCATGAATAAAAAAAAGGAACTTTACATTAGTTTCATTCTCTGAAGATCAATATCAATAACTTTCTTCACCAATGAAACAAAATTATTTGGATGGATGGATCAATATTTAAAAAATGATGTGTGTAATGTAAGTGTGAGTTCAAGATGATTTCATCTTCATATTTTTCAATTTTTCTTGTATCCATTGGTATCTATTGGTATCCAAACCCTTCTTGAAACTAGTCAAGTCTAACCAGTATAGAACTGGTTGAACTGTGTTTGAACTGGGCAATAATTTGGAGGATCAAGGTCTATCACTACTATCTATAACAAACAATAAGCTCTAAATAAATCTGTCAACGGATAACAAGCTCTAACATAATTTGCATTTCCTTTGAAGCTCAATAGTTTGGTTTATTCTGTAATATTTATATTTGCTGGCTCTAAGGATGATGTTACACTCGGCTGGACACAAGACAAGACAAAACGAAAAAATACACTGCGCATATGCAAATAATCCGGATGGGTCTAGTGTGTCATGGTCTCTCCTTCTCTAATGCCAAATCCAATTGCCTTCTCACCCTAAATATATCCCTCAAATAGATTTTAGATAGAGGGATAAAATTGTAATCTAATAAATAAAAATAAATTCCTTAAAAAGTATTGATACAAATTAATTAATTCGTTTTTATTGTTAAGTAAATTTTTGAGAATAGATTTTCACCTGCTCATTGTTTTATCTATGTGGAAGGAAAAGTGACGCAACAAGTTGGTTGAGGAAAACCGTGGAAGTTCAAGGTAAAACGACTTCAAGACAATCAATTAATAGAACAAGAGATAAAATTTTATTTCGGCCATAATCTACGCAATGACTATCTAATCAAGTGAGTAAATGAGCTTGAAAATTGTAGGGGACTTGGTCCCCTCTTAAGTTATTATCAAGGTCATAAATTGCTATTATCAAACCTCTCTATTATCTAATGTAAAATAATATGATGGCTTAAATTCAACCAGTGATGTCTAACAAATAGAGTCCCTTGTAGTCTCGAATAATTACATTATCTTATAATAGTCTGTCCAAGCAAAGAAGATATTCTGGAAAGATGGGAAAATTGACCCAACAGCTATATTGGTTCAAAAATTATAAATTTGGTCTCAAATTCTATATCAGAAGGATCCTAAAATTTGAGACTACCTTTATAATTTTTAAACCAATATTTACCAAGCTGGAATCATTTTACCGTCTTATCTTGCCAGAATTTCTTCTTTGCTTGGACAGGATAATTTTACATTTTAGTTTTGAAAAAAATTCTCTATAGTAATTTTAAAGATCGAACCATGCTTAAAAATCGATTACTTGAGACATGAATTACATTTGTTACATGAATTACAGCGTTACAGCAGGTTACATATTTTGTTACATGAATTACAGCGTTCTGCCCGTCTTTTATATTTGCATAATTCTCATTCGGTTTTATTTTTCCCCCTATAACCAGCCTTTTCCAATTTTAGACCCTCGCCAACTTGAATGCAACAATTTACAACTTTTTCCAGCATTTTATTTATGGACCTCTCTACCTTCTTTCCCCTTGAAAATACTTACATGAAACAGGTTTAGGTAATTTATCAGAATAAAGTTGTGATTAATCTATAATTAAACTTTTTTCTCCAACCCTTTTGCAATAGCAGCATTTTTCTTTAATACTTGACACACTGGGAAATTAATCTGACTTACGTTTGGATTTTCATGATCATGACTAGAAGATTTATAAAATGTTTCTGCTAAATTTATTTGAGTAGGTGAAAACCGGCTTTTAGCGTATTGGATAGTGTATGACACTTCTTATTCCAACCTTAGCAAATTACTGGACTTACTGGACTTTGGCTAATGGCTTCTTGTTGGAACTTTAGTGAGTGATGAATTTGAATATTGTGGAGTTCATAATAATTTATTTGAAGATGGAGAAATAACCTTAATAGTAATACAGTACTTATGCAAGTCTCGTGTATTATTCTTGTACTGTAGTACCTACTTCGAGCAAATAAAAATTATATTTTACTCATTTTTAGCCATTGGTAATTCATTCACATATTCAAGCTCATAATTAATTGCTTTTATACTATTTTAAGTACCTTACAGCGTGAAGTTTTTTTAATTTATTGCTGTAAATTGATTTTAGAAGGAATCAGTTTAATCATTTAATTCCCCTCTCTATTGAGCCTTGACGTAACTACTTTCATTGCATTTTTATTTTAGCAATAAAACTTTTATAACGCCTTATACAGGAATATTTTTTACAATTATGCAATTACCTTTGAGAATTTTTCCAATTTATAATGAAATTTAATTTTTTCCTAGATAATTAACAGCCATATTATTGAGTTTATCTCGGAAATTGCTCTCAAGATTTTATCGTTTCATTGCTTGGGAATACGTTTTTATCAATAATTGAAAATCTAGTTACTAATTTGCATGAGAACAATCCTTATCATTACCTTCCAATAAACGTGAAATCAATTAATTTTAATAAAGCAATAATCGTTTTTAAGAGTAGCTTTTCAACTATACACAGACAACATTTTATTGTATTAAAAATATATAATGGCATTAGCCGTTCCATTAAAACCTTCCATGATTTCACTGATAGTCAACAAGCAAAGTTTCCAGTAATTTGCTAATTTTTCTTTGTTTCCTGTTGTTGCTTTCTTCCTTGTATAGTGTATAACTGATCGGTATTAAAATTTATTGCGATGGCCTCTAGAAATAGATATTGAATCCAATGAGAAAACTATAAATTTTATGAGAATTCATAAAAAAATTGAATTCGTAACTCACCTTGTATGCAAGCCAAATTATCACAAATTGCATTCAAGGATAAGGATTAAGGAAATATGCTTCTAGTTCCTACTGCAATACCATATTATAGAAATCACAAATATTTGAAGATTTCTCAGTATTGAAACCCTCCACAACTTGGTAAAAAACATCTTTTTTTTGTTTGTCAATGGCTCAACAGCCCTATGAAGGGCCTAGTCCTATAAAAAAACTAGGTACTAATAATGTTACAAAAACAATTTGTTATATCAATGTATAATGTGTTACTTTGAGATAAATTTTCCTTATTGATAGGTTTCAATCATTTTCTTTTAATGTAAAAATATAATTATTTCATCTAAAACATAAAATTAAGAACATAGTTTGGAATTGAGCTAAAAATCTCAGCTTGCAAGGCTTCCATTTCAATGCTACTTTCTCTGGTTGATAATCAGCATAACACCATAACTCATATTACCGTTGGCATGTGACGGGTGATATTTAAGATGATTTTCAATTTCATGTAACACATCAAACAAATCTTGGTACAACAATCAATCATTAGGAGATTGGCATTAGTAGGTTGACAATCAATGATTGATTGCTGTTGCAGCTACTTGATAAATTCATGGACTTCCCAAGCGTCATTCTTCTTAGCTTATTATAGGCCTCCATAATATTCAACTGTATTTAAACTGAACACCTCATGTTGTTTGCGCAAGCTGAAAATAGCATTATAAGCATTATAATGTTCATTTGATTAAATGGCGTATCTTCTCAGCTTGCGTGAAATATAAGAGACCTGTTTCACAAATGCACTATAACAAAAGACAAACCGACATTATAATTTGATACTTGATTAGCTGATTGCCTATTATATTCAGTCTATTCATATCTAGTGAGTCTGCTGTTCAAACTTTGTCAAGTCAAAAAAATGAAGAATTCGTTTTATTCTGTTTCAGTACCATTTATACATTTCAATGTAATATTCTCCTTCATTTCTCATTGAAGAAATGACAAGATTCCTATTCGAAATCGGTCTTTACTGTTGCAACTTAATCGATCCGAAATAATTGTCAATTAATTCGATTTTTAGACTTCAGTGCAATTATAATTCCTAACGAAACTATTTTTTTGATATTGTAATTAACGGTAGATTTGTTTTACTCTGAAATCTGTAGAGTAGTTGAGTGTTAAGGTCTTCTCTGTTAGTAGTGTTGGAGACATTTTAGTGAAAGTGTTGATGACTTGTAAGGATTAACAGGTTGAAGATTCATTGTCAAGTCACCAGACTGGTTTTTATAACTCAATCTTTTCAGTCTCTCAATCTAAATATGTCAAAATGATCGGTTATCCAGTTGATTCACATTCCAATCATTTTATTCCTCTTTATTGGGCGTCTTTTGGCTTTAATTTGACCTTCCTCATTATATTTTGATAAGAATAAATTTTTAAAATATATTTTATAATATTATTTTTAGAATATTCTTCATTCTCTATTCTATTTCTTTATTCTAGCTGTTTTCAGGATTACAACTTATTCGAGATATATTCTTCAATAATGAAGGTACCTAGTTAACCAAAGTTAGTGGTCGAAGTATGATGTAGGTTGATGACTCTTCCTGAATATTCAATAAACTAATGTGTTACTGTATTTGATATTGATGTAGTATGCTTCCTTATATTTAGGTAAACATTCAAGATCAGAAATGACTACTGTATTGTACTTGTACTGTAGATGTACTCGTATATCCTCTTTGGTGAATAGTGAAAATGATTTTGTATACCTGAAAAACCTGATCTTTTTATATGCCTTCTGATTATTTAATCTGTCAATCTCATAAATTTCAATTTTTACAACTTTAGAGTGACTTATTCTCTATAAAAAACTTTAATCGATTTGAAATAAAATTAAAAACCCTAAGCATCCTTTAAGTATTTGTCTTAATAACACAATATGTTCTGGAATCTTAAGATTAAGATGATCTTATTCCAATTCTCATTTTTGTACCAAATGAGTAAAATTATTATTAATAAAAATTATATTTTTTGTTATGCTACAGGATCATAATCTGTCTACGTCTCCTTGGGTAAGATCAATTATTGAAACTGTTTGCAAGTAGTAAAAGTTGTGTTTCCTTTTTTTGTAATTCAACAATTTGTGTAGTGTGGAATTTTCGTTTTCATTGAAACTTCTTGACTGCTGTATTCTTGTGTGCATATGATCAATTGTGTGTACGATCAATTGATACTGTTTTCAAGTTGTAAAATTTGTGTTTCCTTTTCTTGTAATTCTACTATTTTTGTTATTGACTTGATGGTTATTATTACGCTTGATAATTTGTGTAGTGTGGAGTTTTCGTTTTTATTGAATCTTCTTGAGTGCTTTCTTCTTGTTTGCATATGTTTTGTAGTAAAGTTTGAGGGTGATTGTTTTTGTGAATTTTTTCTCATCTCTTTCCTACTTTCCTTGTTCTAAGAATGTGAAAAATCCCAAATCCTTAGGATTATCAATTGTAGTTCCCTACCTTATTATTTTCCAAGCACAAATTAGAACTTTTCAATTTTTATTGTAGTCTACCTACGAGGTAAAATCTTCTATATTTCTTCACTCAGCTTCAAGTGTTTACCATCAATCAAATAAAGGTCATATCCAAGGCTTAGAGAATTTATTCCATTTTCAAATACTATTATTTGACTACGTAGATTCTAAATCTTTCTAAATAGTTACTACAGTAATTAATCACTTCTTTGAAATTTAATTTAGTCGTCTATCACTAATTAGATTGCATTCTTTCAAACATTTCTGCTCTTAAATTTAACTAATTAGTCACTTCTTTCATTGAAATTATTCTCTTCAAACTTGAATAATTGATCACTTGCTTGTTCATTAATCTTGAAGTAGATTCTTTCCTAAATAGTTACTACAGTAATTAATCACTTCTTTGAAATTCTTTAGTCGTTAGTCAAATTAGCAACTTCTTTCAAAGAAATTCTGCTCTTAAAGTTAACTAATTAGTCACTTCTTTCATTGAAATTATTCTCTTCAAACTTGAATAATTGATCACTTGTTTGTTCAAATATCAAGTTTTTCAAAGAAAAATGCATTCCTGTGTCCCCTCGTGGCTAGCCATTTATAATTTAATTCATCAAATTGGACTTTTTTCATGGGCTGGTTTTTGTTTATAGTTTAAAAAACCTATAGAATTTTTATTCCAACTCATGCATGAATGAATGAGCTCCATCAATGAATGACAAACAAATCAATGAATGTGGATATTTTTCAACTTGTAACATCTATTGAAAAACATTTTAGTAACCTATTTGGGACTCATTTGTTCATGACACTGAGAAATGTTATTCACTTCCGATTTTATTATTATGCAATACACACGTAATTCAGTTGATTTAAATATTCAATGATTGTTGTTTTTAGTTTTGTTTGGTACTTGTAATTGCATGGGAAGTCGATAAAAAACCTCTTGAAGCTCAAGAATTGATTAAAGCATACCTTATATCTAATATATATTAAATTATCAACAGGGCCGTAGACAGACGGGTTTATACGGGTCATTTGCCCGGGGCCCGGGACCATAAATTGTTGGCAGGGGCCTGGAAAAATTAGATTAAAATTTTTTTAATCAATCATACAAGTTCATAATGATAAGCCCATGAAAATTATCTTTTTTTCAACTAGAATTGAATTAGTCTTGATTTCTTGATCTACTCAACTATTAATTGTTTTAAACTCCATAATTATATTCAATATTGAAAAAACCCTATTTATGGCCGGAATTACACGATAATAGTTCTATGATTATATCTGATCATAATGGAAAGAGATGAAAATATGATTTTCTATTTTCATCTCTTTCCATATTATCAGATATGATCATAGAGCTATTTTCGTGTGGTACAGGCCTATTCAGGCCCAGTCAGTCCGTCCTGAGTGGTAACCAGCAGTCGCCAAGGGCCCATGATCTCAGGCCCCAGAAAGTTGATAGCTCTCTTTGCCCCGGTCTGCAGTTATTATTTTAATATAGTCTGCCCAAGCAGAGGAAACCCTCTGGCAAGATGGGAAAATGACTCCAGCTTGGTCAATATTTGTTCAAGACTTATAAACGTGGTCTTAATCGTAGATCAAATTGCTTCCTACAATTTGAGGTTAAATTGATAATTTTTAACCAATATTGACCGAGCTAGAGTCATTTTCCCATTTTGCCAGAGGGTCTTCTTTGCTTGGACAGACTATACTAACCAGGGCTTGATTTCAGGGGGAACGCGTAGAGCGACGCTCCCATACCTTTTTTCTCGAGAGAAAAAAATTAGAAACAACAATAATGTTCGGTTTTTATTTTCAATGTTATTTTTGTCAGTCACTAATTTATAAATGTTTGATAACTTTGTATTTAATTAGAACATATTATTACACGTTATTGTAAAGAGTTGTTATTCCAACATAATGCAATTTTATTCTGAATCATGTTTTATTCTTGAACCGAATATTTTAAAACTTGAGGAAAATTCAGGTCTATGTAGATTATAGAGTGTTGTTGAAATGGTGAAAACCATGCCTGATCCAAAAAAGCTACGTCATTGTTATTCATTCTTTAAAATTGTATTATTGGTTTTATAAAAAACAGCTACAAAACATTGCCCAGATTTGCTAAAAACGCTCCAATTCAAGTGTGATTTTTTGAAAATTTTCAGTGGGAGGATGTTACCTCCTTGCTTCAACACTTTTGAAAATAGGACGTTTAAAATCGAAATCATGCGAACATTTTATATAAATCTGCTATGAGGGGCCCGGTCAGGCGATTTTGCCCGGGGCCCGTAATTCCTGTCTACGGCCCTGATTATCAAAGTACTCTTGAAATAAGCTAATTGAAATAATAACTAGTTTTAAACGTTTTTTAGTTTTAGACATTTTCAAGTGAAATTGAACAAAATGAACAATGTTAAGTTGATATAAATACAACTGTGTAGATAAAAAATCCTGCAATTTGAGACCTAATTAATAATTTTTGAACCAATATTTATAGAGCTGGAGTCATTTCCAATCTTGCCAGAATGTCTTCTTTGCTTGGACAAATTGCTTTGGATAGTATAGCCCTCATAACAAAGTGAATTCATAGATACGGTATAAATTGTATAAATTCGATGCAAATAGGTTTCTATTGGCTTCAGTTGACTGAAAATAATGACTTTTCAATTCTTAGAATTGATTCTAAACTCTGATAATTATTTTATTCAACGTTATCTATTTTAGTATGCTCACCATACACTACAGATAGATATGATATATGGTGAGATTGATAAAATAACGTTGAATAAAATTATTATCAAAGTTTAAAAATAATAATAACTGAGTTGAATTGGAAAAAAAATCAAGTTGAAACACTCCAGAGCTTGTACTAACTGAAAACAGCAACATAATTGCTGTTGCAATAATTGCAAAAACAGCAACATGAGGTCATTGGAATTTGATGGTGTATGTGGACAATTATTGGTATAAGAGAAATTAATGAAATTATGTTTGACCTACAGCAGTCAATACAATATCAAGTCTCATTCAACTTTATTATTATTGAGTGGAAGTTTTTGACTTTAGTTCTTAATCAAGAATATGCCTAGCCTATTCTGTTCTCTAATGCAGCATTTCAAAAAAGTTCCACTCAATATTAGATAAATAAGATTCGATACTGTATTGATTGCTGTATGTCAAACATTCGTTTTCATTATCTTCTCTTATACCAATTGTTCACATAAACTTACACCTTCATTGTGCATTCCAATTAACATTTATATTGCTGTTATCAGTAATTGTTAAGTGTGGAAGTACCTCTAAAAAATTGTGATAATTGTGGGAGTAATTCTATAAAATTGGTGATAACTATGTGGGAGTACTGTCATTTTGAAAAATTGTCATGTTAGTAAATAGACTTGTCATTTTTAACGCAAACTTTATCAAAATGGCAAGTGTCTTTATTGATAAGCCTGTTGTGTAAGAGTAAGCCTGTAGATGTCATTTATCATTTAATGTAGAAACAAGGTTGAGAGGCTTCCAACGTTGATGTAGAATGGTAATAAGAAAATTATTATTATTGTTGGTTCTTTGATTCAAAATTCTAAAAATTATTTAGGTTTTTGATGAGATATTGGTAGTAGGCTGGAATTCCAATCGTGCCTTGCTAGAAAATTAATCGCCTTTGTCTAAAATATTAATATTTTTTGTATCAATCTGGAACCAATACAGGGTGTTTCAGGAGGAATATGCAATACTTCTCAGGCTGACTCCTTACACCAAGTAGACAAAAAAGTTCCATGGGACAAACCCCCAAAAACGCTTTGTTACTGAGATAACATTGGCGGAAAATTGAGATTTTTTTAAATATATTAATTTTTCTAATCTTTTAGAGGCTTCAGTGAGGTTTCAAAATAATTAATTCCTATGTGAAATTAGCTGAGGAATTCAATGAAACCAGTTCTAAGCTTGTCACTTTAACGGTTATTGAGATAATTGGAGAAATATGCTAAAAAACGCCATTTTTTCAACAATGAGGGGTATAACTGGATAAGGAATCATAAAATTGTATTTTTTATTAATGGAAGTTGAAGAGAGTCGGATTCTAAAGAAAAAGTTAGATGGCGGCGATTGTGTAAATGTTACCCAAATCTCAGAAATGGCGATCAAAAATCGCAAATTGACAAAACAAGTGAGAAATTTGTGTTTAGTAGCGATTTTGCAAAAAATTATTATAAAATATAATATAATTCCATATTTTTTATTTTCAAAAGTCATATCTCTAGATGATTGATTAAATTTGCTTCAGAAAAAATTCCGTCTGAATCCTTTATGGAACAACTCCAGTTGCACTTAACAGTTGCAAAATGATCCTCCATTTTAAACTTTCACTTGAAATTTTCTAATAAATTCCAATTTATTTTAATAGAATACTAGATAATTGCCACAAATCAGTTCGCCATTTGAAGCCTTTCTTACCAAACTTGGAACTAACATTGTAAATTTTACTGTTAAAACTGCTTAGCAAATTTTCTTGATGAAATACGCGTGTTTCAAACCTTTCAAACCTTAGAGTGAAATGCAGAGCTTAAGTAACCAGTCTTCAGGCTGAAAAATATTATTTCCTGATTCTGATAGACATTATATTGACGTCATTGAAAAGTGATGGATTTCCATGTCTTGATTATTTGAGTGGTATTGACCTCTATTGCAAGTGAACGATAGGTCTTGTTACGTTTATACCGGTAGCCTACTGACAACTTTCAAAATCATACTCACTGGAAATTCTACATTCAGTTCACTTAAAATTCATGACCTTGTTTATTTCCTTGGTGGGAATATCAATGTTTCAATTTATATTTGATATTTAGCCTATTAGATCTTGATGGATTGATTGATGATGTTCTATAGTCTGTTGTAGCAAAGAAGACATTCTGGCAAAACAGGAAAATGACTCCAGCTCGATCAATATTAATTCAGAAATTATAAACTCAGTCTCAAATTTTAGATTAGAATGTTTCCTACAATTTGAGACCAAATTAATAATTATTTTTGAATCAATATTGACCGAGCTGGATGCATTTTCCTATCTTGCCAGAATGTCTTCTTTGCTTGGACAGACTACTAAACGAATCAACCATTTCATATCAAGATAAACTGACATCAATTGATGAACTGATTTATATTACCCCCGCACAAGCCTAAAAGATCATGCAGGCATCACCCTCATAAAAATTATTCATTGAATCATGAGATGAATGAACAAGTTTATAAATGCGAATGTACCAGGCATATACAAATCATATTATAGATATCTCGATCGTAATAATTGTACAAGGTATTGTGATATTATTATAAGAAAAATTGATGCCATGAGCTTTGACGGTTCAACTACTTAGTAACTAGAGCAAGGTTGATGTATTTCACCTCAGTATGTCTAGAATCTGTTAGATTGTGTGCGGTTAATGGATCCAATGATGATAAAGTTGTTATGTAACTTTTATGAAGGGAAGATGATAAACGGAAAATATTCAAGTAAATATTAGAACCAAGTATCTAAGTAAATTTAATATTTTATGCACACAGAGATAATAAATGTGCCCTCAATCTGCAGCTTCATAAAATACTTCTGATAAGCTCTATGGAAATATATTACTTTTGAAATTTATTGTGAATAACCCAGTATAATAGATTTTTAATGTGAAATAGTGAAGAACTATGATGTCTATGCTGACCAGTTGTATCATTATCGTTATTGTCCAACAAAAATATTATGTTTCAAAAATTTGATAATTTTTTCACTATTCTTAAAAAAATACTATCTATTCTTGAAAAAGAATACTAATTGGTATGACTCGTATAAATAATTACTCTAATAATGAGGATGATAAGCAGGCATTCACCTGGTGTATTGATATTGGGAATTATTCCTAAATCTACGTATCCAGTGCATTCATTATTATATATTTTTTAGTGTATCCTTCTGTGAGTTCTTATATTATTCATCATCAATCATCATTTGAACATTTAAAATATTCTTGATAGCTCCCTTGAGAAATTTAAATTGACATATTTCCATTTTCAATTTTTCTTGTTGAAAAGTCATCTTCCCGAATTTTAGTATCTTGTTAAAGAAACATACTGACATGTTTCTAAGTATATTTAGAGGTTTATTTCTAGAAGTGTTTTACATTGCAATAGATGTTTGAGCTTGCAACCTTACAATTTATAAACAGAAATAATCTATTCCTATTTGGTCAGGTTGAGTGTATCTTTCACCATTTCCTCTAGCAATGCTCAATCGGACATAGTAACGGAAGGTCTTAATAAAGAGAATGAGTTGCAATAATCCGTTTCAAGGTTCTCTATTGTCAATAATTGCCTCTGGGAGTGTAGGCATTCTCTTAATTGATATTGTTTGAAGTTCGTTGTAGAGTGACCACTGAGGTAACCTTTGGGCACTAGAACTCAACTAACAACCAAGTACTTGCAAGCTTCTCGTACTCTGTTCAATTTTTCAATGATTTTCATCTGACTGATGTTGCTACTTCCATCAACTGTTCAATTTTTTTTAAAAGAAAATACCAAATACCATTAACCATTAACCTGTGCTAGGCGTTTCATAATAATACAAGAGTTGATAATGACCATACTTTATTATTACCAGAACTGTATGATTTCAATCACAGAGACTGTTATGTCAAAGACAATATTAGGGAACTTGGTAACAGAGTAATATAGTGGATAGTCAATGATATATATATATATATATATATATATATATATATATATCAATGATATATAGTTTACGCCAAGAAGTTTGGTGGTTTTGTCTGTCTCTTGTACGTGATGTATTCTACCAATAACAGCTGATGTAAAGCATCTGTTGTCTCTTCTGATTTCAAAAACACTATCTAGGCATAGTTAAATGACAACTGCAATTGCCAACATCAGCTGTTGGAGGGAAAAGGAGGTGACGAAACCGCCTAACAGTCAAAGATGATCAGAATATTAGCTAGTTATGATACTACATATAGCTTATGATACATTTTAATCTTAGTAAAATAAGTATTATAAGTTATGATACTTGACTCTTGTTATGATACATAACGAGCTTACTCTATGAAGTACATGTGAGTTACTTTCAATATTCAAGGTCTGGTCGTGGTCTTGGTCAAACCAGTGTGCGTTCACCCTAAGTTCATTACTATAGTCTGTCCAAGCAAAGAAGACCGTCTGGCAAAATGGGAAAATGTCTCCAGCTTGGTCAATATTTGTTCAAGAATTATAAATGTGGTCTTAATAGTAGATCAAATCGTTTCCTACAATTTGAGATCAAATTGATAAATTTGAACCAATATTAACCGAGCTTGAGTCATTCTCCCATCTTGCCAGAGGGTCTTCTTTGCTTGGACTAACTATAATTCAGCTGGATTGAAGTGTGCTTATAAATTATTTGTACCTTATCAGCATTTTGCATATTTTATCGATCAGAAGCATCAGATTTATTGTTATGTTTCAATGATGCATTAATCTTATTTTATCTGTTGCAGGCAGTACAGGTAGCGAATAATGTGACAGAACAGAAGCATCATGTGTCAAGAGATAAAAGAGGTCAAGTTCTTGGCAATGTACGTGGATTTAGAGGCTGTACTGTCTGGTTCACTGGTAAGAATATATTTCTCGCCAAAAGTATATGTTTACTACACTATTCTACGATAATAATATAGTATTCTTATGTCTTTAAGTGGTGGGGAGAACCTTATGGGTAGGTTCCACCTCACCAATACGTACTTGGCCAAATACTGGTCACCCATCCAGATCCAAGAGCAGTCCACTTAACTTCTTGATCACTAAGGGACCTCTATCACTATTCTACATAAAAGATACTATATAGATAGATAGATAGACAGATAAATGTCTCTTTTATTCACTTTGCATATAACATAAAGTGTTTAGGCGAAGTTGAGGCACAAGAGCCTCCTCTTCCACTTGATCCACCTTAAGAATACATTAACCCACTTAAGAATACATAGTGCTGACGCCTAAAGGTTAATCGGTTTCGTCTGTCTCTTGTAATAAGCGATGTAACCTACTAATAGCTGATGTGAAGCATCTATATTATTGTCTCTTTTGAGTTCAAAAACATCATCTAGGCATAGCTAAATGGCAACTCTGATTGACAACATCAGCTGTTGGAGCATACAAGGAGCAGACGTAAACGCCTAACTGTTTAGAGTCAGCTATACTTATACATTGCATATTTCATCAGTTGTTCTACACCTCAACAGCCCTTGAAGGGCCTAGGCCTACCAGCTGGTTGCCAGTTCCATATTCGCTACACTATACAGTCCGTCCAAGCAAAGAAGACACACCGGCAAGACGTGAACACGAATCCAGCCCGGCCAATACCGGCCGAAAAGCCATAAATTCTCAAATTGTAGATCAGAATTATTATACATTAAATTACCTAATGTTTTATTAATACAACACATTGTGTGTTACATTAGCTACAATCAGTATATATTAACTTCTTAAGATCAAATACAATTTTACTGTGCTGTAAGAGAGATAATCTTTGATACGATCATACTATACTTATACAGTATATTTCAGATCAAGTCGCAGATTAATTAAAGACTTATCCCCTTCAATAATTACTTTATGTAGATAAATGCTATTGCTTTTCAACTATTTTATCACCCAGTAAAATATTCTAATCAGTTCGGATACTTATAAGGATCGTGAATCAAAGGTGAATAGCCTCCGATTAGTAATGTATGTAACAAAACCACTTTTACTTTCAACCATTTTGTTACCTGTCAAATATTATAATTCGCCTGATTTGAATACGAATAAGGAATATTGAAATGTTATTGGCCTTCAATATATTGATATGCTGGACAACTACCTAATGGCCTACTTTGTAGATGTTGAAATATGAATACTTCAATCACACATTTAGCTAATTGTTTAGTAGATGTAGTATTATTGATAACTCGAGTATTTAGTAAATCCATTGAACTTTTAATGCCAGGAGATTTAGAACCAAATCAGTTCAAATCTCACTCTCTATGTTGATAATTTGTTGAAAGTCAAAGGTATTGATGGATATGGTAAATACAATAATGGTGGAAAAAATCTTATCACGTATGTTAAAAATCATTGAATTCTTTTAGAGAACTTTTCTTCATATGTTTCAATCATGCACTTGGATCCATCCGTTCCTCAGGGAGATATTCTGAAAATACTTGATCCACCAACAAGATTATATAAAAAGAGAAGTTTCACGATCTATATTAGTCATGCGTCCAACCTATACACTCCTACATTGATCGAATATTGTTGTAATTTATTCAAATACAATCATTACAATACAATAACTTTTAACTCATTTTGTGTACCTTTTATAATAATTGAGTATCATAGATGAGTAATAGATTACTATTTTTGTCAATTTTCCAAAAGAAACCAAGATAATTGAAAATGTTAGCCTATAAAATATATTATTATATGACATTCATCAAGTTTATAATTTCGTCTTTAGTGATTTACTATGAAATTTAATTTATTTTTGATTGCCATGCTATCACATACATTTAAACATTTTGTACCATAGTATAAATTCTGGATTATTTTATTACCCACTTTTAATCTGTATCAGCATTTTCAAATAACTCAATTATTCATAGTTTTTCATCCAGATTTGTTTAACTTTGAATTATTTAAAGTGATACAAATTTAATTATTTTCATCTTCTCTTGCAAAGGATTATCTGGTGCGGGAAAAACGTCAATATCGTTTGAACTGGAAGCATACCTGGTGTCACGTGGTATCCCGGCATATGGCCTGGATGGAGATAACATTCGCACCGGGTTGAACAAGAACCTAGGCTTCAGCAAGGAGGACAGAGAGGAGAATATCCGTAGAGTGGCCGAGGTGGCCAGGCTATTCGCTGATAGCGGAGTGGTTGCCTTGTGCAGTTTTGTTTCCCCATTTGCAAGGGTGAGTTAGAAATTAGGTCCTAGAGCATGATTATAAAATATCAAGATGGGAATGTGCCTCTACAATGTAAGGAGATGTACAAACCAGATGGACAGACCAAGCCAAGATTTTCTGTCTTGCCATTCTGGCAAGATGAGAAAATGGGAAACATTATAATCTACAACTTGAGACTAAATTTATAATTTTTAAACCAATATTTACCAAACTGGATTCATTTTTCCATGTTATCAGAATGTCTTCTTTCCTCGGACAGACTATAGTAGCGCAATCTTCTATTTATAAAGTATGATTAATTCTGTATACATCTTACCTTTTTATACAAAGTTATGTTAAATTGTGAAGTGGAACAACGTGGGGTTTCCCTGCTTAACCATACTTTAAATGATAATAAATTTATGTTTATGGCATCATCTCACTTGTAAATGGATGAATTTGGAATAGAAAACATAAAATGCGTTTTCATTGAGTTATTATTCATACAATTCTTACTTCATGAATCATATGCAATATTAGGCTACTTCAATGAGAAGTACATTATAAACATGAATAAAGTTCAAGTAATTAGGAAGAATACATGGCATAGGAGAAGTCAACTTTGCCTTTCATATGAATTGTTAGCAGATTATTTCATTTCTAACTCGTTCTCGTACTATATTAAAGCGAAATAATAGAAATAATTGAAAAGGATAAAAATCTCTTTAAATTGACCAGAAGCGATTGATGAATCGCAAAAAATGACCTATTCAGTTTATTTATATAGAATATCTCATCTCCTTCTTCAAGATAGCGTACCTAAGAGACGTTTTGAGCTGCGCAGCTCTAGCTTCACGTCTATAGCTTTGCATATTATATACAGTACACTTTTCAATTATTCAATCTAATTTATAAAATAATATGTGTGGTGTGTCTGGTTGTTCAGTGAAACGGTTACTAGGTGATTGTGATGTTAAGTCATAAACACTATGGACTGATTTCGGATGGGTGACCAGATTGTGACGAAGGCGAGTGGAACCTACCCTTATGGGTAGCTCCCCACAATAAAAGCCATATGCATTTTTTTTTATTAAATAAACTTTGGTAGAGAATAACATATAATTCAAAGTGATTTTTGCATCAATATTGCTTACTACTGTAGAGTACTGTAGTGTGGATTGAGATTTACTCAATGTAAAAAATAAAGATAGAATTTGTTATCTTTTGAAGATTTTTGTGAGAATTGACGACAATTCAACTACATTATACTCTACTATGGTAAAATTATCCATCAAGTGGCAAGCCTACAATTACTAGCAAGATTATTTAACTAGTTCAAATCTTAGACTGACTTGGAATATGGAAGAATAACAAAATTCAATGCATATTTCTTGTCGATCAAAGGTCTTGTTGATTGGAATAATTGACAGACTAACACAGACGTATTCGGGGATTACGACATGAAGGAAACACTTATACAGTAGTATAATGATAGTTCTTATTTATATATTTTTTATTATTTATATGATATATAGTTAGTGTAAGTCTAGAGCTGTGATGGCTCGAAACACGCAGATGAAGCCGCGCAGCTATAGCCCTACAGCTGGATCTGCGCGGCTCGAGCCGTCGCTTAGGAATTATACCTTTATATTGAATTAAAATGATTATCAACAACGCAAATCTTTACCCTTATTGATTGGTAAATCGGTATTTAACATCACTATCTAAACCTTGTTGAGTTGGAAAAGTTGAAAAAGGTATTCGTTTTTATTGCAGGATCGAGAAATGGCTCGCAAAGTTCACAAAGAAAACGATCTGCCATTTTTTGAAGTGTTTGTGGACACACCACTAAACGTCTGTGAACAGCGCGATGTCAAAGGACTGTACAAAAAGGCCAGGGAAGGTTCTATCAAAGGTGAGCCGATAACTTCCAATCTAAGTACAGTAAAAACTTAATTCAACTCTTTTATAACTCAATTAATCGATTAACCCTTTCAACAGACAGTCTGTTGACCGCCATACCCCTAGCACAAAGTTGACGGAAGAAAATAATTATTACTATTTTAAAGATTTAATATGTCACGTACGTTTTTATAGTAATGGTCAGTAAATATATACTGTAGTTGATATTTCATAATTTTCCTATTCAAATAATTTGTATTAGGCTATTTACTCGACCTTCGTTCAGACATGTTTATACCTATTTTTGTGGGTTAAGTGGAAGAGGGGGCTCTTGTGCCTCAACTTCGCCCACATCACTTAATATGTATTGTATTTATTATGTATTGGCATTTATCTATCTATCTATTTATTTCTATCATCCGTCTATTCGGTCATCATTCTACTGTACCTCGAGATTCCAAGGTTTTGACTGTTAACCGAGATACTACTGTATTTATTATCTATTGGAATCGAATTTAAACACGACTTTAAGAGTCACATTGAAAAGAATGACTTGAATGTCAATTCCTTATAGTAATCAAATTTAAACAGAACTAGCAAAGTGCAATCATGTCACATTGAGAAGCAAGACTTGAATATCAATTCTTGAAAGTTGATGGGTTATGTTATTGTTAGATTGATTCAATACTGGCAGTGCCTCACGTATTCTTTCTCTTTCGAATTCAAATCATTATTATGTACGGTAATGAATTATGCATCTTTTACTCACTAGTGACCAATCATTTTTTAATTGATTTTGGCAGTAAAACGCGGGTAAGTGATGGATGGGCTGATAGGGTGAATTATCAGATCATAATTCGAAATTTGAAAAATCTCTTGTTTTACAGGATTCACAGGAGTCGACCAGGCTTATGAGAAACCAGAAACGCCAGATCTTGTCATCAAAACGGTTGACTCCACTGTTGACGAGAGTGTTCTGCATGTCATTCAGTTCTTAGAAGAACAGGTTAGTTATTGTATTATATATCTATATATTTATATATTATATAATATATTATATATATATATATATATATATATATATATATATATATATATATATATATATATATATATATATATATATATAATATATAATTATAATAATATATTGATATTATTCCAACTGCATTTTCTAAGATTTATCAATTTTTCTCACTAGATTGGACCATTAGGAAAAATCAGGCTTTATATTGGATATGAGGCCTCATTCACAGAGGACAGTCAGATATTGATAGAAACATTGATGGTATTGATGGAACATTTTCCATCTCCTCTATGCAAACAAAAAATCATCAAGATAATTCATCATTTTTTGTAGCTAGAAGAGAGTCAGTCATTAGTTCAGTATACTTTTATGATACAATCTCAAACTATCGTTATCACCGAATATACGGTTCAAACTCTATACTTAATATCTTACCCATCTAACCTAATACAGTATAGATTAACGTATATTAAATTATTCTTTAAAAAATACTCTATATCAGTAATTATTCTCCTCTAAATAAATAATATATCCTCCCACTATTATAGTCGCTTACTCATGGCTTGTAAGAACTTCTTCATAAACATTTTATGTAGGCCTACATTTCTCCAAAAATCTCACTTAATATTCTTACTTGTGATGGCAGGTTTAAATGTTTTCGTGGTTATGAGCCGGGATTTCTCACTATACAGGGAATGGACATGATTTTTAGTGCGGGGTTAGATAGAGTCTGTACAAGCAAAGAATACCCTCTGGCAAGATGGGAGAATGACTCAAGTTCGATGAATATTGGTTCAAAAATTATCAATTTGATCTCAAATTCTAGGAAAAAATTTGATCTTCTATTGAGACCACATTTATAATTCTTTAACAAATATTGACCAAGCTGGAGTCATTTTCCGATCTTGCCAGACAGACTATACAAATATCGTCATAGCGCAATTCCTCCTAAACATAATGAGCATTAAATTTGCTAATTCATGGATTTGAAATAGAATAATTTATATAAACTTTTTTCTAAATTTCTGTTGTATTTGTTATTTTAATATTCTACTTTCAAAGTTTGCATTATGAGGCCAATAATGTGTTTTGATTCTTGATGCATTCAAACATATATTTTAAATAAATTTGGGTGCAATCAAATATGAGTACTTTTGAAAGAAATATATTCCGTTCATTTCAATATGCTCATGGAGCTTACTATTCCAGTTTATTGTAAATCATCCATTCATTTCTGGCAGTCCTAGGCCCTTCATGGGCTGTTGAGCCATTGACATGCGTCTATCCATTTCAATTGTAATTTTACTTATTTACTAGGCAATGCATTAAGAGAAACAATTTTGTGCCTTTTAATTGCAAATATTTGAAAACTAAATATTTATTTTCTCAGGAAATCATTCCCAGATCGGTGCGTGAAACCGACCTGATCCCCGAGTTGTTCGTGGCGGAGAACAGTCTGGCCTCAGCAATGGAGGAAGCCGGAAACCTGAGCGAACTGGAAATCAGTAAGGTAGACCTGCAATGGCTGCAAGTACTGGCCGAAGGCTGGGCCTATCCCCTCAAGGGATTCATGAACGAAGACCAGTATTTGAGAACACTGCACTTCAATAGCTTATCGGAAGAAATAAATCAGTCAGTGCCAATTGTGTTGGCGCTTAGCGGCGAGGATCAGCAGAGGCTTAATGGTGAGACGGCAATCACCCTTGTGTATCAGGGAACGAGGTATGCTATCATGCGTAATCTCCAGTTTTACAAGCATAGGAAGGAGGAACGCATATGCAGACAGTTTGGAACGAGTCATCCCAATCATCCCTACATCAAGGTACGGATTTGTTGTAATTACAGGACTTGTTTAGAAAATAATAGGAATATAGGAAAGTGACTCTGAGTAGTCGAAAAATGTAATGCATGAATAAAAATAATTGAAATGGGTACTGCGATTCTAATTTAAAATAAAACCAGGAGTATAGGAAGGAGTATATGATTATAGAAATATAGCAATAGAATAGAATAGGAATGTGTTGCGCTTCTTATTCCCATTTCATCTAGATTCTATTTCAAATTCAATAGGCAATGCATTTTATACAATGAGTAGAGCGATAATATTCGTAGATTCATGAAAATTTATTTACAATGGTGAATAGAGGTTCCAGAAATTTAACAGCAATTTAAATTGTACTCAAATAACATGAAAATTGCTTGAAAAGGAATCAAATTTCATGTTCATTCTATGATAATCCAAATCAATCTTAATTAATTATTCAGTAATTGATAATTTGAAAATAAACTTATGATAAGACTAATTATTTCAATCAATCATCAATTGATGTAAGGATGATAAATAATAAGTGCTGTTTGAATTTGGTTCAATTAGAGACACTCTAAGCTGTTGGGTCGAGAGAATACTGGAGCTTTTTTCAAAATCTTTAATTTATTATTGAATTGTGTTTACTAAAAGGTTTATATGTAGGCTACAGTAGTTGATTACAAATAGTGTAGGGTATTAAGCAGACTACTATGGTATGGTTTGTACAAATATCAGCATCGATAATGTTCACTTTGTTATTAGGGCTACTTACTACTGTAAAATAAATCAATAATTAATCAGAGTACCCTTTGAAATAAGTTTATTTTTCCTCTCTCATTTTAACATTGATTTCTTTGTGAGAAAAAATCAACTTATCATAAAGGGTACCTACTTTGATTAATTATTAATTTATTAGTACGGTATCGTTTTTATTTTCGTCCTTATGATCCCAATTTGTATCACAATTAAACCATTTACTCCAATTTAACTATTGGAGAGACCAATGAAGCCTTTTTCTGTATTTGCAGCTGATCAACGAAAGTGGAGACTGGCTGGTGGGTGGGGAAATCGAAGCTCTAGAACGCATCCGATGGAATGATGGCCTAGACATGTATCGCCTCACTCCCAACGAACTCAGAGCTCGCTTCACTGAAATGGGAGCCGATGCTGTGTTCGCCTTCCAACTGCGCAACCCTATTCACAACGGGCATGCTCTTCTCATGCAGGTCAGATTAAAAAACAAACATTTGGAATGCATGTTATCCCTAGCATGTGTTCAACTAGCATCTTATATTAATTTTTACTATTGTTTCCGAATCGCGGTCAAAAGAAGACAAAATAGACAGAAAACAGCTCGTGTGAAAAATATTATATAATATTTATTTAGGAAATATTACTTTGGTGAATAAATCAAAGCCTCTGAAAAATAAAAAAAATCATCGATTTTATAAAAAAGTTCAATCTTTCGTCATTGTTATCCCGCCTAACTTTTTGGCGTCAGCTATATAAATTTTAATCAAAATCATTCATTCAATAATAATTTATTTACAATGAAGAGTACAACAAGATTTCTCCCAAACCTGTTCTTTTTCTAATTCATAATACCAATCCAAAGGTGGATTATGTTATAGAATTTTACTCAAACATTGATTTTCACTGTCAAACAATTTTGAATTCAGAATTAGCACACATCATACACATTTTCTCAATAATAAGAGCTAAAAGGCCATTGCCTTGTTATGAATAGTTGATAAATTATTTTTAATTATTTGTGAAAAGTTTGAAAGTTAATTACACCTATTCTCTATCCTCCCACGCACCAAGTGTTTGGAGTAATTTCAATCTTCTAGGTATTATAATTCTTTGTAACCTGCTCGAATTCTGCTGGAAAAACTGTGACGCAATGCTTCCTAAAATGGGAAAATGCTGATGAATTCAATCCTAGCAGGGTTGAAGGATCTTTTACACCTTGAAGATTGAATTCGCTCTAAACTTGCCGTGAATTGAGTAATTGAATCACAATGAAACTTTTTAAAATTCGACTCTATTATCTCAATGAAACTTTTTAAATTCGAGTCTTCTTCGATATTCCACAACAAAAATTTCTAAAAAATATCGATCAATTAGTAGGATATGCCCCTTATGCCATTGAATAATAATAGTTTGGTGTAGGCTATTATAAGAGTTTTGATGTTTTAGGACACGAAGCGTAAGCTGTTGGAGCGTGGTTATAGTAAGCCGGTGCTGTTGCTGCACCCTCTGGGAGGTTGGACCAAGGACGACGACGTGCCTCTGCCGGTGCGCATCCAACAGCATCGCGCCGTGCTCAACGACAAGGTCCTAGATCCGCAGTCCACCCTCCTCGCCATTTTCCCTTCGCCCATGCAGTATGCAGGGCCCACTGAGGTAACTCCAACAGGTCTATTTATTTAGTAGTTGATAAATCAAAAATATATACAATTCAAAACAAAAGTACATCTTTGTGCCACACATCGGCAAAAGAAAACTTTTTTTTAATGAATGTTCGCTGACTTGCAGTCTTTACTTATTGTGTATGTAAACACTTGTAATATAATATTTATTATTAGAAGGTAAGTATTACCTTCTTTGGGAGATTGGCTGTCGTTATTAAAGATAGTTAGTCGTTTCCCGACTCTGGAGGAATAGTGAGTGATTGTTGCATTACACTCTAACTGATCAACTGAATGTTATTCAGAGGTGTTCTGCGCCGTCACTTGGTTACGGAAACTGGCAAGCTGTATGGTCTGTCCTGGTGAGGAGGGTATTCATGCATGGTGGGGGGGGGGTGTCTTTGGCTCAGCCAGGGTTGGTTCGGGGACTGTGGGTTTTGAGAATTTATGGTTTTTGGACCGGTATTGGTCGGGCTGGAGTTGTTTTCCCGTCTTGCCGGTGTGTCTTCTTTGCTTGAACGGACTTTATAGTGGAGTGAATATGAAACTGGCAACCAGCTGGTAGGCCTAGACCCTTAATGGGCTGTTGAGCTATTGACAAACAAACAAATCGACAATATCTGTGTGTTTTTATTTCATAATGTATGAATTTGTTTCAGGTGCAATGGCACGCGAAAGCACGAATGGTGGCAGGCGCCAACTTCTACATAGTGGGGCGCGATCCGGCGGGCGTTCCGCACCCGGATGCCTCGCTCAAGTGCGACCTATACGACTCCACGCACGGGGCACGCGTCCTCAGCGCAGCGCCCGGCCTCAACCGCCTTGAAATCATTCCATTCCGTGTGGCCGCCTACGACCGCACCAAAAGCAAGATGGAATTCTTCGATCCGAAACGCGTGCACGACTTTGAGTTCATTTCGGGCACCAAGATGAGGGGTAGGTTCAACCAATGTTTATTTATTGAATGAAAAGACAAGATATTGTTGAAACCACTGATTAAATTAATTGATTAAGTAGTTGATTTAAAAATTTTAGTCATTTCTGAACTCTGTTTTTTTTTCATTTTAGAATTTCTGGATTCAATTTTTAATAAATCAGTGGTTTGACAATATCTTGCATTCTCATTCAAAATGGATAACTACCGCAATATCACCTTCACAACTTGTATTACTTATATTATTCATATTATTTATTCCATTTTCGATTAGTTCAATTCAATTTTTATTTATTCAAAAGAATGGTCCCGCTAAAGGTAGCATTCCCAAACGGCAGCTCGAGCAGCGCAGCTCAAGCTGCCGTGGCTCTAACTACGCTGCTCTAGGCATCACTACTCTATTCACATAACTATATTATGAATGTTCACTCTGTTATTAGGGCTTCCAATGTATAATAAATCAATAAATTGTGAAATTCACTTGAATAGGAGACTTTGATTATTTATTGATTTATCATACATTTGTAGCCCTTACAACAAAGTAAACATTATTTTATAATACAGTTATGTGAATAGAGTTGTGAAGGATAGAGCAGCGCAGCTAGAGCCGCGGCAGCTTGAGGATGACAGCTAGAGCCGTGGCAGCTCGAGCTGGCGCTTGGGAATGCTACTTCAAGCCTTGAGGTTTTTCAGCAGGTGCCTATTTATGAAAACTAATACAAATTAATTCAAATGAATTTTCACTATAAAAATTAACTTGTTAATTAAATATCAATTTAGTTCAATTTAAAATTGAACTAAATTGATATTCAAAAAACAAACCAAAGTAGAGATAGGCTTATTGAAGTTACCGAAACATTAGTTTCGTTCAACATACGAAAAGACAATCTACTTGATATCAAAGTCTTCTACAGTTTTTTAACATGACTCAACTGTGGATATTACCTTGCTAACCGTTCCATCATTTGTAACTATATTCTGGCCAAACAAAAAAGACATTCCAGCAATGTGGGAAAATGTCTCCTGTTCGATCAATATTCGTTCAAACATTTCAAATTTGCTCTCAAATCGTCGATTGTAGAGCAGAATATTTCTACGATCTGAGACCAAATTTATAATCTTTAAACGAATATTGACCGAGCTGGAATCACTTTCCCATATCGCCAGAATGTTTTCTTCGCTCGACCACACTATATCAGATTTTTGAAGATTTTTAACTTGGAACTTTCATGAAACCAAGCTCCTGATTTTATTTTCAAACCTTCAAATTGCCTTTTTTTTTGCTGCGGATGATGCCTCCAAGTTAAACTCCAATTCATTCATTGGTTCTCGTTGTACTGCTTCTGTTATATAACAATTAAATGTGGTTTAATTTGATTGTGTACATCTTTGTCCTACTGATTTTAAACTTTCTCAAGGTCAACTTCAATTTGAGAAATAAAACCTTGGCGTTTTAATACCTTTTCTATACTTGAGTCTTGCATCTTTATTCTTGCATTAAGAATATCTACTAACTTCTTTACTTCTTGATATGATATCCAACTGTTGTACTGATAAAATTATATTTAGCCTAATTTATATTTTTGTTACTCACAGGTCTAGCTAAATCTGGAGCTAAGCCTCCTGATGGCTTCATGGCTCCAGCAGCATGGAAAATTCTTGCCAACTACTATAAGGAAATGGCATCGCATCAATGATAACAGCACAAAGAAGTCTTCCATTGAAAACTACTGAAAATATTTAATTTCGCTTGTCAAGGTTCGAACAACTAATGTTGTTGAATATTGATTATTGCAAACATATCTTCCATTAAGATCTATTGAACTACCAAAATTCTCCACTTTCTGGATTATTTTATCTGATGGAAACTTATTCATCAAGGTATGGTTCACATCTCTGAGATGTATTGAAAAGTTTTAAACTTCTCGCTATCTGATATAATCAGTTTCATATTTTTACTAGATTTTAGTTCTTAGATGATACTAGAGGAAGATGTGTTATTCGATTTTGATTGATAGGCCTATTTGAGGAAAGTATTCAAAATTGAAAAATGAAATCCTTGGTTTTCAGGAGTCTCTTCCTATCCTCATTAGGTTGAATCCTTCTCCCTCCAGTAACTTTTTACAAACATAGATAGTTATGTTTTAACATATATTTATCAGGAATGTTATGCTCGAGCTTCTGCTATCAGAACGAAATTTATGTAAGAGAGAATTATCGAGTATTATTTATATTTAACCTAGATTGTTAATTTGTTTATCACTGATAACGTTAAAACCTCACCAATTTAAGCCACTTAATGAATGAGTTCCAAGTATCAAAATGTATTTGTATTCATTCCATTATGAATTTTTTAATGTTAAAACATTCCCAGATTTGGTATTATGATTATCTATGTAGGGATAGGTTTATAATTTATTCAACTTTCTATATGTATAGTTGAATTTTCATTATTCTATTCTATTGATTATATTATAATTACAGTCTGTAGTAGGTACTGTAGCATTTTCTGATGACAGATCATCCTATACTTATCATTATTTCCAATTTTTTGTCATTCTCAGTATGATAATTATTAACAATGTTATTGAATGAATTTCTAATGTATCGATTGTATTGATGAAAGATACGTTATTTTTAATTTAAATTTCTGTACAATGCTATAAAAATGCATAATGCATACCTTATTGATTTTTCATCCACACCTAGATTTTCTAAGTCGTTTGAGGAGTCATATACTTTTCAGTACCTTTTCAGAAAAATACTATGTTAGTAGGTATTAGAATCTATGTAGTATTGTACCTATGTATTCATGCTAAATTTGGTGCTATTATGAAGAAATCAAAATGTTTTAATGACATATTCAGAAAATTGGATTGAAAATATTTCTCCAATCATGAGATGATAATAACTGCAATGATATTCATAATTAAAACTTTGTACAATATTTGGAATCCTCACTCCACTGACCGGTCTCTTATTTGTCCATAAAACATTTTACCAATTCATTTTATTTTTCGCTTAAGTACTAGGAAACAAGTCATCCAATATTAATGTCAACTTTTTATTTTCATTTATTGTTTTTTAATGTCATTTGCTTGATAATCATTTTTTGTTATTCTGAATGTAATCAATTCCTATTTTCGTAATCAATCAATTGAATTTGTGCTTTCATTACTAAGTATTTCATCTTTTTCAACCTATATTTTTTGGATCAGCTAGTGTATAAATTCACAGTGTTATAAAATGTTAAGAATACTATATTACACTCTGAATATTTGCATTTTTTATCATAACATTGCTGAAAATGTCCATTATAATATTGAGTCACAATTAACTTTGCCAAACGTTAAATAATTAATTATTCAGAAGCATTGAGCATGAAATCTATTGTCTGGGATAGATTCTTCTAGATGAATAAATGTAAAATAAACAGCACAAATAGATATTAAGAAATAGGACATGAAAAATGAAAAATATGTTAGAGGGAATAACTATATCTTAGAAAATGAGTAAAATACTCAGTTTAAGATGAGCTATTTTTATGTGTTTCTTTTATGTTTTTGTTTATTGTTGATTTTATTTTTCTGTTTTATTTTATAATTGAAAAGTAGGTATTTTTATATACAAGTAGTGATGTAATTGTAGGTGTTGGCCGCCTAATACTACATAAATCTAGAGTTCTTTCGACTTTTTTGTTGTACAATACTCTCATGAATTGTTTCGAAACAGACCCGAGGGGCCAGTTATTCTTAATCAACTGAAGTTTTAAAAGTCCTTTGGAACAGGATCAAGGTAGACATAATTTACACTAGACATGTATGAATTAAACTTATAACTCTGGTGGGTCAAGTGGAAGAGTGGACATGCCTCAACTTCGCTCATAAAACATCTGTAATATTTTTACAAATTGCAAATAAAGTCAATTATCTATCTTCTTAAATAAATATCTTACCTTCCTCCTGTGTTTATGGATTAATAAATGTGTATAATTCAAGCTCATGATTCGACTAGAGACCTCGGAACGTTCATAACAGCTCTATTTGTACAATATATCTCGCACAAGATATAAAAACGGTATCTCATTATTGTAATTGATTTTCTTTTTAATTATTACTTTGATTGTAATTGTTTACATCACATCGTTCAGTTCCATTATTCGTCGACTTTACAATAGTAAATTTTGTTCACTATTATATGAAGTTTGTATGAAACAAACATTTTGACGTGCAATAGAATTAAGTCAAACATAAAACCAATAAAGCTTTCATCACTTAGATTTACAAGCGTGAAATTATTGTACATCAATTTGATATTATTTTAAAACATTGGAATGGTCATAAATTACCATTCTTTTTAAAGAACCTACTTTATTGTTGAATAATTTTATATTGCATATTTATGAGGAAAGTTTGTTTGTAATTCTTGTAGAACTATGAATAATAAATAACCTTTTCAATTTTACCTGTTGTTTCTATTCTTAAAAATTTTCTTTATTCCTCTTATGAAGCGCGATTGAAAGACAATTATTCACCAGATAAAACTTTCTAATGAACTACAAAACAATTAATTTTTTTACTTTTTATTAACAAATAGCATATAGTGATGAAAAATCATCCTTTTCAATTGTAAAAATATCAATAGGAATATCCTTTCAAAAGATGACTCATGAAGGGGGCGAATTTTTGAAAAATTTATACATATATTATTATTCTTCTTCCTTTCTTCAAGTAGCTCTACTTGAAGCATATGGATCTTGTAAATCTAGGATAGAAACATCTGATAAACTCATATCCGGAAATCAACCCCTATCAAACTGCAGCCCTTCAAAGATGTCGATTTCCAATGATATTTTTATTTTTCCTGGAACTATGGAGGAAATGAAAGTTTGAAAATATTTTTGTATTAAGTAGAATAGCCTGAGGAATCGTTTGGAACATGTTTCAAGAAGCGATCTCATGTAATTTTCTATTCAAGTAGGAAAAACACCCAAATCATTAGATGTTTTTGCGTTTACCCAAAAACTTATGTATTTACGACAAATGTATTTACGATAAAGCTGATTTCCACAGTGTTTTTGTTACAATGTGTTTATTGAACTTTTACATATTTTCAGGCGTGTCAGGAGTCACTGAAACATCAAACTATATGTAAAATGAACCGAGGAATCGAATGAAAATGGTTTCAGAGTCGTAAATACATACGTTTTTGGGTAAACGCAAAAACATCTAGTAATTTGGGTGTTTTTCCTAGTTAAATAGAAAATTACATGAGATCGCTTCTTGAAACATGTTTCAAACGATTCCTCAGGCTATTCTACATAATACAAAAATATTTTGAAACTTTTATATTCCTCCATAGCTCCAGGAAAAATAAAAATAACATTGGACATCGACATCTTTGAAGGGCTGCAGTTTGATAGGGATTGATTTCCGGATATGAGTTTATCAGATGTTTCTATCCTAGATTTTCAAGATTCATATGCTTCCATAACAAAATCTCAAAAAAAAATTATTTTCAATATTTTTAGGGTTTTTTCATTTTTTATCGAAAACCCCTTTCATCCTGCGTCTCTGAATATGCCGTCAATAGGTTCTTCATACAATTTCCCATCATATTGGCATCATTCAAACCCTCTCAACCCTCACAAACTTGTGGATTATCGATTTCAGATCACTTACGTAGGTAGTTTTCGAGTAATAAGCGTTTTAATGAGAAAAACATGAAAGTTTGGCGTTTTTTTAGCAATAACTAAAAAACTACTCCATCAAGCAGCTTGAAACAGGTTTAATCGATTCTTCATAGCATTCTCCATTTTTCAATACCAGAATTGATGCTTATTGAGTCCTAATAACGTCAGGAAAAATAAAAATTTTAAAAACTTTTCCGACTTTCAATGATTTTTCACTCCATAACCTTGCGTTTTACGACATTTTTCCTTTTGATACTTCCTTTTTAATTTTTTGTGAAGATCACAATACCATTTTTTATTTCACGATATCTTGAAGTTTTAAGTTTTTGCAAGAAGAAAAGTAAAAGAAATTTATTTAGTGGTCACTGTACTATATACGAATTATCTATAGCTATATAGCTCTGAGCAGCTTTCTTCTCGTTGGACAGGACCTTTATGATTTGAACATACTGTATTCAGTTCAGAAGTTTCCGTGAAATGAACAAAAGTGTAGATTCCATTGGAAAACCTTGTAACAGGCGTAACCTCGGAAGGGTTTCGAAATTTATTAAACGCAGCATTCCTAGACCTAATCTGGTCCTGTTCACCATATTACAAAATTTTCTGCCAATTGGTTCTCGAAAAATCTAAGAAAAACTTCTAAAATTCCGAAAATTTGTGAACCGCTAATATTGAGCGTACCGTATCCTCGAGAAGTATATCAGACGTACAGTAGTTTGAAACTTGAGTCAATATCTTTCAAATTAGTTCATCTATAATCTCCCTAAACCTTTGAATTTACAGTAAGTCGTATCGAGGCGGAATATATGCAACCCACAATACATCTACAATTTTGAAAAGCTGATTACTGGCGTAATCTTGAACGGATTTCAAAACTTCTCAACACAACATTTCTAGACCGTATCTGAACCTTTCCACCAAATATCAACATTTTGTACCGATTGGTTCTCGAAAAAATTTAGATAACGCCGAAAAACTATAGAAAAACTCCAATATTTGGCTTATCCTTTGAAAAGTTTCATAAATCCGTTCTTATCGCGCGTCTAAACGTCCAACTGAACATGCATGCCAAATTCGAACGCATTCGTTTCAATGGATTTTTTGTTCTGGTGATGAATGAATGAATCAATCGATTTTGAAGACTAAAAAGTAACATTCCAAAGCGGCTCAAGCTGCCCGGCTCTAAATTCGCTGCTCGAGCTGCCCGGTTCTATCAACTCTGCTCTAGTCATCACAACTCTATTCACATAACTATATTATAAATGTTTACTACGTTATTAGGGCTACAAATGTGTAATAATTCAATAAAATAGTGAAATTCGCCCTTTTTAAGTCATTTTCACTATTTATTAATTAATTACACATATAACATAGAGAACATCTATAGTTATGATATAGTTACTATAGTTACTATGATATAGTTATGTGAATATAGTGTTGTGATGGCTAGAGCAGCGCAGCTACAGCCGGGCAGCTCGAGCAGCGAATTTAGAGCCGGGCAGCTCGAGTCGCTTATGAATTATACAATTTCGTGGACTCACGTGGATACTTACGTGGTTAAGTGGTTAAGTGGTAGGCTGAGGCCGCACTGCCGGTGGGTAGAGCCTGGAGGGTGGAGGGTAGTTGGTAAATCAATAGAGCATACACACCATCCACAGTAATACATCGTATGAATGGTATGACGTCATTCTGTTTTTTGAGGTTATGTTGTCCATATTTAAGAATTTCAAGATGGCGGCTGAACACATACCATTCATACAATGTATTACTGTGGATGGTGTGTATGTTCTATAGATTTACCAACTACCCTCCACCCTCCAGGCTCTACCCACCGGCAGTGCAGCCTCAGCCGTAGAATGGACATTACTGTCCAAACTTCGCCACGTCATTAAGATAAAGAAGTCATTCTGTTCTATTCTATTTAGTCTTCAAAATCGACTGAATGAATGTGTTAGGCGCAATGGACAACACTCAACAGATGAGTTTTTTTTAAAGTGATTTTCTAAAAATTCCACTCTTGACGAACATATTTTTAGCATTAAAAATGTTTTGTAAAATTTTCGTTGGTTTATTACAGTTATTTGAAGAAAAATGAGATACATAATTTCATAATTAATAATACATTGAAATAATAGTGAAGTGACAGTTAATAAAGTATAGAAAGTAGTTGGTATGTAAATTAGTAGGTAAATGATATGTTAAAATAAAAGCTAAAATTATACATATCTTCTATGATTGGCATCATCAGCAAAAGGTGATGCCCGCTGGTGATAGTTGCAATCAGTTAAATAATACAAAGAAACAAAGTTTTTTTTAAATATTTGTTATGTTATAGATAACAAAATGATAAAAGATACAATGTGTAAAAAGGAGAAAAAATAATAATATGCACTACAAAATATGCTTTGAAAATTTAGATGATGCTGCCAATTGAAAATAAAAAGTTTTCTCTTATCCAATTATTTAGATTTTTATAAATATTTTTGTTTCCAAATCAAAAGGTAATTTATTAATTTTGTACACATATGAATCAATTGTTTTCTAACTACTGTTCATAAATTTTATATTTGAAGGCGGAATTTGGTCTAAAATTATATTGAGCTACATTATTCATCAGAAAATTGTTTTTATACTTACGAGGGCTATTTTTTCAACTTCCGATTGTGCCGCTAGGCGGCAGTGCGAGCAGCATTGGCCAACAATGCACGGCGATTGACTTTATAGCTCTCCTACTATAACCCCACCCGGTTTCGGCCATCTGACGTTATTACCAATTCATCTAGCGACACATAAACATGGCCAATATGATAGAATCTCCCGCCAAGTGTGAGTTGCGAGGTGTAACTCGTTTTTTGCAAGCTGAAGGGATATCCACAGCAGAAATTCACAGAAGAATGAAACGAGTACCTATACGGTGAAAGCTTCATGAGTAACAGAGCACAGAGCAGTGCGTGATTGGTGCAGGAATAAAGGAGAGTAATGCTCACATCGGGAGCCTAATGCTCATTCATGACGACGCCTGTCCTTACAGTGCTGCTGTGACGAAGCGACCTTTTGAAGGGGCTAAATAAGACGTTTTTGGCCATCTGGAGTATAGCCCTGACTTAGCACCAAGCGACTATAACCTTTTCCCGGAACTGGAGAAGATGCTATAGGAGGGCAGAGCTTCCGAACCGACTATGCGCTGCAAGATGCTGTGATAAACCATATAAAATCACTGGCGGCAAACTTCTTTGAACTAGTTATAAGGAAGCTTGTCCCCAGGTACGAAAAATGCATAGATTTGAATGTTAACTATGTTGAGAAGTAACTGATAATATAGGTAACTTTTGATAACAAATTCATTCAATTACCCCCACTAGTTTCATTTTTATGCCATATCGGAAGTTGATAAAAAAATCCCTCGTATATTGATAATATATTTTGCTAAATTTTTCAAGTAAAGTTGTCTTACAGTCATCTCATTAAATTCTTCAAATAATAGATTAGTTGGATGTAGTCTAGGTTTATTCATTATTGTTTTCATGATATATTTTTGAGTAATAAATAAATTATTTAAATGACTGTCAAATGCCCCACCCCACCGCAGAATGTTATTCCATATTCTAATATGGATTGCACTGGAGCAAAATATACTGTTTTTAAATCCTGAAGCTGCAGTATCTGATTAATTTTGTAGGATTCATAAGAAATATATTTGAGTTTTTTACCTAAAAACTAATATGAGAAATCCATTTCACGTATTCTTCAATAATTATACCTAAATATTTCAGGTTGTCAACATTTTCAATAATTGGACAGAAACAGAGATCTTGGGTTGTGCACTTCGAGTGTAGTTTTATCTTAAAATCTATGCTTGGTTTCCCTGCTGCGTTTGCTGAAAATTAAATAAATTTCCTTTTTTGAAGATTCAAACTCTGAGTATTTAATTCCAACCATTTTTGAATTTTATAAATATATCATTCTCAGCAGCCCTGAAACACATCATCCTAGTTTTTCTGCGGAAAAATTGAAGCTGTGTCATCAGCAAATGGCACAAGTTCACCACATTCTAATTTTAATTTTGAAATTTCGTTTACATAAAGCAAAAACAGAACAGGATACAGATTATATATTATAGATACAGATTGAGAATTATTCGAATAAAACCAAATTTTATTGTTTACATCAGTATAACTGTATAAACGTTATAAATCATCACATCATAGGATTGAAAACATTCTGAAATAAATTATTTTATAGGACTCTATTACTATTCAATAGTGATGAGCAAACAATACAGTAATAATTATATGACAGAACTAACAATAATTATCAGAACATAATAACATAATAATAATTGAACAGAACATGATATAATAATGACAGAACATTATAATAATTATAATTATCATGACAGAATTCGATTAATAATAACTATCATCATCATGATATAAATTCATTTCCATTACATTAAATTGAATCATATTACGCACAGTGCGTAACTAGCATATCACTCATCACTCTTCTAGCTTGAAGCTAATTGAAGCAGAATCCAAAAATCATTTACATAATAAAAAACAGTAATGAGTTGTTTTTCCTTGATAGAAATTCTTTTTTGCATTTTTAAATCAATTCGTAGTATTTTATTCAGCAATAATAATAATTATAATGATTCAAGAATAATTACCATAGAGCTCAGTAGCTTTTTCTTCTGAAAATAAAAATAATAGAAACAGAAATCATCAGCTAACATAGTTCTTGTAGTATCCTGAAAATATATTTTCCAATTCATAGAAATGTACATCTAAATTATACTACATACTTGTAGTTATACTACATAATACATACATGTTGGGCTATACTCGTACTACAAGAAAATATCGGAAAATATTGGAGAGAATCAATAAAACAAACAGATATAGGACGCATGTTGAGAAATAGAACACTGCAGGAGTACATTTGAATTGGAAATTCCTCCTTTTAAACAAAAAAAAAGTACTTTGGTGTTATTTTCATTTTTATCAATTCCACATATTCCTTTTTTAAGTGATACAATTTGTTTAAAATATATTAAAGTGTTACATAATTTTTTGAATTAAGTGCAAATTTATCAATAGTGATGTGTTGAAAATAGATTTCAACTTTAAAATAATTTTGAAAAATTTTGTTTTTGTGACATTCCTCCTTTCTTCTGATGGCTCTTCATATAGTCATTTTGTTGAGTGTGATAAGAGTTCCAAAAAATTCGCTCCGGCAGCTGGCGGTCGGAAAGAGTGCATTTCAAATGCAATTCTATGATGGCTCAAATCATATGACTTATAATGAGCTATTCAGGGTATGAATTCAAAGGCGCCGTTTTCGAAAAACACAATTTTTGGCATTGTGTTATTCGCCATTTTCTCTGCCATTTTTGATTGGATTTTTTTCGTTGATGGCTCAAATTGTAGGGAATAATAAGGGTATTATACCCACCAATTTTCAAAACGATCACGTTAGTGATTTTTCAAAATTTTCATCCCCTAATTTCACCCCCTACCCTTGGACCAATTTGGCTGGTTAACGAACTTGACCGAGATATTAACACTAATGATTTTTGTGCAAAATTTGGTCGCTCTCCGACAAGCCCTTCGGGAGTTATCGTGTTAACAGGAAACTGTACATATATATATATATATATATATATAGATATATGAATTTGAACGGACATCAGATTCGTGTTCTAGGGGCTCAGAAACGTGTAATAGAAATATATCACATCATAAATTTTCGATTGTCAGGGCAAAATTTCATTTTCAAATGAAATGCACTAAAACAGATAACAGCTGATTGGAGATCATTCAAGCTGATGCCACTTCAAATTCGAGATCTTCCATTTTTGTCAGAGGAGCTTGACAAATCTGCAAAATACAAGAAAACACTTCATTAGAATTTTATCAAATCATGTCTGATAATTTTCATGCAAAGCAGAGAATAAGAATCATTAGAAATTTTCAAACACTTCCTACTTGGAAAATGTAAGAGTCATCACTGATATACAATTGAACACTATTTTTGTTTGTCAATGGCTCAACAGCCCAAGAAGGGCCTAGGCCTACTAGCTGGTTGCCAGTTTGATATTCACTCCACAATACCAAGCAAAGAAGGTAAGTCTGGAAAACGACTCCATATATTCTCTAACAGAACCCACCTCCTACTGTATTTATTTACTGAGAAAATGTGAAGAATCAGTCATCACTGATACACTCACCATTTAGTGATACATGAATGACCAAAATTGAAAGTTTCGAACCCTCATCCTCATGAATTAAAGGTGATAGGTGAAAGAATTGGACTCGTGAAAGCACAATTCCAGAACTGATGTGAAAAATGTAGTAAAGAAAACACATAAAATATAAATATGCCACATCTTGTTCAGCTCTATTAGTTTAAGAATAGTCTGCAGGAACGTATCGATCCAACGGGTCTGGTTTCTTAATCAAAATCCGAGTTTTGATTTTCCAAAAAGTGGTATTTTTGAGAGTAGGTAATGGAAATTTGACCCTTCTTAGTTTTTTATTGCTTAGGCTATAACTTTCGCCAGATGTTAAAGAAATATGTATTTCAAAATCACTCTGGGCCCCACTGGCGGCTCGTGCTCACGAAACAGGTGAAGTGCCCGTATCTTTAACTGTACAGCACTTCTCCTGTTTCGTGCGCACGAGCCGCCTCTGACCGGGTAATTTTGCTCTCACAAAAACTTGAGACCAAATTAACTACCTATCTTGAACAGTTTTCGAGCCACGACTAAATACCATAAAATGATATCCTTGCATTTTCAGAAATACCTAATTTCTTGTTTGTCTGTGAGATCTTCTCTCTTCCAATTCAAATTTTTATTCTCTCTCTTACAAGGCCAAGTGATAATGGATAGGATATTATTTCCCAAGAATGGACATATATGTCTAAACTTCGCTTTTTCACTTAGATAACGCACACTCATAATCCATTTTGCAGAACCTTGAATTAATATTTGTATAAATTATGCATTCTTTACATTACTTTTTTCGAATTTTCACCAAAAGTTTTTATTTTTTTGTGAAATTTATTGAAAAAAATTGGTTTACTCATTTATATTGCAATGTAGAATCTACGCTGTATTATATGTTAACTATTTGAATAAAGTAATCTAATCTAATCACTACCTCTCTCTTTCTCTCTTCAAATTATAATTTACTAGATAATCTGATCCTATAGCCTAATAGAGAAAAATTAACAATTCACTTGTGATAATTTTCCTATAATTTTCGCGTTTATGTAGGCCTTCCTTTTTTTGTTGAATAATTATAAAGTTTTCAGCTTGTGGAATATATAGAATAGTTAGTTATGGATATTTTACTATTGAAATTTAAATACTATAAATTATAATGTTCCGTTGTTATCTATATGAATAAAGGAATCTAATCGAATCTCTTTCTCTTTCCATCTCCTCTCACAAATTTTAGCTACCTTCTATATACCAACCCTACTGTACCCTGTAATAGAGTTGGAGTAGTTCGGTTCTTTTTTCCATTCACCATTCGCAACGAGAACACTTCCTCATTTTTCTTAAATCCAATCATCTGTTATTAAAACAATACGCAATCGAAAGTATTTCGCCGACACATAATACCATTCTCCAGATGTCGTCCATTGACTATATAGTCTGTCCAAGCAAAGAAGATCCTCTGGCAAGATAAGAAAATGACTCCAGCTCGGTCAAAATTGGTTCAAAAAAAATATTGATCTAGTCTCAAATTGTAGATCAGAATGTTTCCCGAAATTGAGACCAAATCAATAATTTTTGAACCAATATTGACCGAGCTGGAATCATTTTCTCATCTTGCCAGAGTGTCTTCTTTGCTTGGACAGACTATATCCCCTCTACTCTGTCTGTCTAAAACTATTTCTACCTTTTCAATAATTAAATACAACGCGTCCGTCGGTCTCAATTGGCTGTGAGATTGATGGATGCTCTGTTCTCTACTTGATGTCAAAATTAATTATTGCTTTCTAGGATAATTATTCTGGTTTGATGATAGAAGGACTACCTTCACTTGTTGATATTTCTGAAATTAATAATTTTGAATGATTACAATTGAACATATTCTATCGTATATTAACCAATTATAATTGTATAATATTCTTTTAAAATGAACATATTCTATTGTAGCATCTACTCAATGTTCTACATGATCTACTTATTTGTCTTTGTCTACATATTTGGGAGAAATACTTGGAAAAAATTAATCAGACATCACAGAGTCAATTTAATATGGTGATAGCCTGATACATCTTATTGATTGTATTTCTCCAATGGGTTGCATATGAGATAGCGATCGATTCGCAAATTCGATCTAGTTTCAAATAACTGCAAGGTTCACTACTAGTTCAGAAGTTGGATTTATGTAAAATTTTAAGATAGAATAGTTGATAGATGTCTCCACAAATTATTCCGAATATAAACTTGAACTTGAAATATTATAACCAATAAAAGTAGGCCTATATCCACTTGGGGAAGTATATTCAATTAGAATATTTGATTTTGACTTTGAGGGATTGATTGTTGGGTCCAATTAATAGCCTCTTGAGATAGATTTTTCATGAGAAAAGATTGCAGATATTGAAAGAATTAGAATCCCGTAATGAAGGAAGTGAGTAATAATAAAAGTATACAATATTCGTGTAATTATTCTTATTTAGATGATTTGTGAATAAAATACTTATAGTATACTGGATCATCATCATTTCAAATGATTATATCATGAACTAAGTAAGTTGAGCAACAATTCAGTTTGATTGTTTATTTTTGTCAATTTATATTGAAAATTTGGAAATAAATTTATTCATTTATTTATATTGGAATAGCCAATTATTATAGAAGTAATATTCTGATGCATGTTACATAATTATCATTCAAGTAGGTACCTAACACGCACGTTGAAAAATACTAAAAAGCATGAAGACCCTTGGAAAATAATTTGAGGGAATAAATTTTATTGTGAATTAAATTTATTGTGAAATTAATATGTATTGTTCATTTTCCCAAAATACCTGAATCGAAAAAGGAAAAACCTCATAAAATCTGTGATAATCAATCTTTAAAATTGCCAATATTGCCAACGGCCATACCACGTTGAATACACCGGTTCTCGTTCGATCACCGAAGTTAAGCAACGTCGGGCGTGGTCAGTACTTGGATGGGTGACCGCTTGGGAACACCACGTGCTGTTGGCGTTGGTTCCTCTTTTTATAGGCCAAATGTTAATGGAAAGGATATACTTATCCTTTCCCAAAAATGGACATTTTTATGTCCAAACTTCGCCTTTTCATTTAGATATTGTAATGTACAACAAATAAGATTGCAAGCAAGTAGCATATTGTTTGGATAATTGTTAGGATTTTTGCATTCACATGTAACCTCTCTCTTTGAATAGATTATAGAATAACCCGTAAAAATTGTAGTGTAAATTATCGAAATTAGTGTGTAACTTGTAAAAATAATAGAATAATTAGATTTAATAATAACTCTTGTAATCTAGAAACTAAGCATAAATATTTTGTTGCTATCTAAATTAATAAAGAAATCTAATCTAATCTCTCTAATCCACTATAGGCCTATCTATGAAATAACAATTCTTCGATATTATTTGGTAGATGTATTATATTCATTATTTTATACACCTTGAACATATTTAAAGTTTTTATGGGATAATTAGTTGAAAATCTTATAGTGCCTTGGCAAAATTAAAAAGATATTCGATGATGCAGGTTTTCACTTGTACGTTATTATTATTATAAATATATGAACTTGTAATATATGTAAATGAGTCAAACAATTGTTCGTAAAACATTAAATATAAATAATCGAATAAAAAAGGTAATATTGATGGAAACCCATATTTAAAAGAAAACAAATACATCGAAGTAGGTGCAAATTGATTGGTTCAAGAATAATCAAGACCAAGTTATACAAATAAATAACGTAACAAAGGAATAGGTACTGAAAAATGCATTAAACAAGATTATGTACCTCGCTAACAAGGAAGCGTTTGTCACAGTATCTTATACGAAATCAATCTTTGTCGGACACGCAATGAGAACAGTTTACAAAACAAACAAGCACATTATTTCTCGATTCAAGACGCTGTATTGATACAAACTTCTAGCCTAGGTGTCGAAGAATTTTATCAAGCGAAACGTATTCAATAATAACTTATTCTTGTTATCTTTTAGTAGGACTCACTTTGAATCATCCATGCTTACCATTCACTAGGTACTGTTTTAGTTTTACTTATTTTTTCTGATTGCTATAAATGATACCTTCAAAGATACTACTACATTGATTCACATTCATTTCTCATAATTGCTTCGAAGCCAAAAAATAAATTAGGTACAGTAGGCCTACTATAATATTCTATTCCCAACACTTATCGTATGTAATTGGTAGAGTGGAACAAGAGACGGTTATATTTTAAAATATTAAACAATAAACTGTAGGCTTCTTGTGCTAGCAGTAGGTAATTTGATTTCTATTGGATGAAGCACTATTGTATGAAACTTCATGGGAAATAGACTACTATTTTGACTAAGTAGACTATAATAGATTAAAAATAGTCTAATAGTAGTAAAAAGACTAATAGAATAGATAGACTACTATTTTGACATGGGATATAGCCTAATCCTACTTTACAGGTTTGTGAAGTATTTTACAAATTCAAAGCTGTTACTTACTTAGTTCACAACTTGAAGATGTTGTCAAGTTATCAGCAACAACAATCAAAGATGGCCAATTTTTTAAAAAATTGGAAAATAATTTTTCTTAATTCACTGTAATTCAGTACTTTTCCATTGCTACTATAAACTGCTACACATGACTTTATTATAAACTACTACTATAATATAATATGTTACTGTTACTACTGTTGTACTCCTAATACTGTTACTACCGTACTCCTAATACAGTATACCGTACTGTTCTACTCCTACTATATAAACTATTAGAAAAATGAATTTTGTAAATAATTAATAAACAAAAGAAAATATTATATAATTTCTCAAGAGCACAAGGCTCTGTAGCCCCACATTCTCAACTTTACGTTAGGTACCTACTCAAAGGAAGTATAGCCTATAGGAACTCTTCACCTATTACATTGTCATAGAATACGCAGTAAAGTAGATCCTATTAGTTAAACGAGTGGAATGACTATTTGCCCTATGCATGCTAACAGATGTGAGCAAAAGGAGAGAGTGGGTCTACTCTGAAGCGTTCTCTCCCTTTTTGCAGGGATACCTTCTTCTCGATCGCCCGCGGTGACGCAATTTCGATACGGACTCGAATTAAGTGATTGGAAAGTAACCCCGATGAAAACAGTCCTCGTCCACCCGCTCAACAATAATTACTTTTAATAATGACAAAGATGAGTGCCTCTTTCATAACAATTCCTCTTTTGATTGTAGAAGTCGCTTTCTGGAAAATACCCCACCGAAAGGGAATTCGACTATATAAACTCGTATCGGGTTCTAGTTGACCATCCACAGTTGCATCGACTGAAGTACAGTGAACATCCACCTCAGGGATATCTTTGCAGTCAGCTGATCAACGCTTCTATAGCCTACAACACCTCAACATGTACAAGAAAATCTCAGTGAGTGATAGCAAGTATTATCTTCTCTATTCATGATTTCCAGTTTTCAAGGATACTTCAAACAAAAGTATCAATGAATTATAATAATTTGTATGTATTCATATCAATATAACTATCATTGAATTATTCACACATAGTATTAGGAGATCTGGCTAATGAAGAGATTGGAATTTCCATGAGAGTAGAATTTTAGAACATAGTAACAATATTGAAGTAAACCGCCTACCTGTTAATTTTTTCAAACAGATTAGTTAATTTTTTATAAACGAATATGAATTAAAATTCAAAAAACCTATCAATAAATCATTGAATTCATCCATACAATTTTCTTCATTAGTAGAGCTTAATTATTATGATATTTGATTTTTAAATATATAAATTTTTGTAAGTAGGTTACTTTTAACATGGACTAAGTCTTCACAACAATGTAGAATGGAAAACTAAAGTATATTGAATAGTGAATGATAAACCAACTTTTATCCAATTTATAATGCAGTTTGCGAATTTTCCAAGATAAGAAAAACTCCACAAAAATTCATCATTTCCAATTCCATTGTAATACAAATAATTTGTACATTACCACTTAATCATTTCCAATCTAGACTATTCTCGTCTAGCGCTCAACCAATACAATACTGTACTAGTTTTCCAAAATTTGTTTCAAAAGTTTCAACAGAATTTCTTTTTTACGATTTCTCAGCGTTGTAAAGCCGCTCTCATAATTAATAGCCTAATTTTGTTAAGTTTCCAATCAATACTATAGATTCTAGTTTATAGTTTTTGAAATTTATTTATTTAATACTAGTTTCTTGATTAGCTTCCACTATTTCAATCATGGAGAGTATTTGATTATAGTGAAAATCAAACATTATTTTGATAGAAATAAAAATTATGGCTTTCGTAAGGATAGAAAGATTTGAGTCCACAGTTCCACAGTTTGAATTTTCTATATTTGGAATCTTCTTGAAAGAATATGGAACCGTAATTTTTTTATTGAACCATGAACACACATTTATTGTGTGTAATAATTTCTATTAATGAACTGCTAACTTCTATCCTATCAAAGACTTCAGAATTATTATAGAGATGAATTCAACAGACGATATTTCCTCCAATGTTTCAGGTCTCAATGCTGCTCTGCGCATGCGCCGCTGTTGCCATGGCAACGGGAGACGCGAGCAAGACCACAGACGGCAAAGAAGTGAGCAAGCAGCAGGAGAAGCGCGGCGTATTGGGGGCAGGATGGCCGGGCGCAAGTGCCGCCTACGGTGGCGGTGCGCTGGGGGCTGCACCCTGGGCTGGAGCCGGATGGCCTGCTGGACTGGGAGCCGCCTCCGCGGCGCCCTGGAGATCGGCCGCCCTTGGCTGGGCCGGTGCCGGTGATTCCTACGGCTCCCTTGACAACTTCCATGCCTCCGCTCTCACTAACGCTATTCTCTCCAGTGACATCAACTCCCTTGCCAAGGTACCATCACTCAACTATAATGCATTAGAACTAGATATAAACGATTTAGAACTGAATCTCTATTTAGAAGATTTCAAATTTGAATTTGAACTCAGAACTAAACTCAGTTCAGAAATAAATCTGATCACAGTGTAACTAACCAGATGAATATACTTTACCTTAGTATTGAATCTTCATTTAGAACTCAAAATTCAAAATTCGAATTTGTACTCAGAACTAAAGTGTATTTAGAAATAAATCTCATTTCAGTGTAACAATGACTGAATGAAAAATAAATGAATAAGACTGATCCAAATTTCAGAACCACCTTACCGGAGTAGCTGCAGCCAGCGAGGCAGCCACCGCATTGGCCCAGGCTAAGGAAGCGAGCGCTGCAGCAGCTGTAGCCCAGCAGCGCGTACAAGCAGCCAAGGAAGCGGTGCAGGTGGAGCAGCGCATCGCACTCGCCAAGGAAGCAGCCGCAGCTGCAGCCATCCAACGCTCAGAGGCGGCCGCAGCCACTGCCGCAGCTATCCAGAGATCCGAAGCAGCTGCTGCTGCTCTGCACAGGTAACTGGAACATAAAATTATTAAATTTATTTATCCTATTCATTCCATGTTATTATCACAAAAATCCAATGAGTTATACTTACTTTTGATTCATGGCAATGAGGATGCTTTGACACTAATATAATATAAGTACGGTACGCGGTGTGTGTCAAACCTGAAGTTGAAGCATCATCATTTACAGTAAAGTAAAGAATTAATATGTAATTAAACATAAAATGGAATAAAAATGATTCTATCGCCATAAATAAGTTGGATTGAACGAAAAGCCTTTATTTAATAATATGAAGATTGTATATTAAAGATTTTTATAATCCTACTAAACAAGGAGCTAGCTCACATTGAATAGAAAAACATAATCGAAATACGTTTTTTGATATTCATATGAAATTTCTTCATCATAGTCATCAAAGTATGACAGCAGAATAGTATTTACGAAAATGAATTATACTTGAATCGTAAAGTAATTCTATTATTCTACTGTTATGTATAATGTTCTCTGAATAGTGAAAATATTGAGAAAAACATTTGATCAATTTAATTTTTTTTAATAGAAAAACTCATCACGGTACTGCAAATTTAGAACTTTGAGTGAAGTTAAGTTTATCAGACTTCAATTTAATTATTTATTGGAAGAATTTCCTAATTATTGCAAGATAATATTGTGATACTTTTGCCTGCCCATAATGAATATTGACATTAAAAATGAAGACTTGGATGAAAATTCGATGAATTTTCCGGTTGATGAATTAATTCATTGAATTTTTTTCGATGTATCTTGTTGCCAATATTAGCTGCAACGAAACTCGAATATTCTGTGACATTGATTAGAAAACTAATAGGAAATTATTCAATTAGCAATCAAATAATTGCAAAATTATTTCTCCTTTCACACCTCAAGTTTGTATACTTGCTACCTATTAGGTTTTTACAGCAATGCATTTATTTTATACTCACTTGAAAACATTCTGATTAAAAGGATACACAGAAAATTGCCTCTCCCTAACCCCTCTCCAGATTCTCTCTTTGTAATTTACATAACAATGCATTAATCTTGATACACCCAAATTATTAAGAAGAAACGCATAATTTTATACATATAGGGTCTATATTAAATATATACATATTTCTGTTCTAGACATGAAGCAGCCGCCGCTGCAGCTCTGCACCGCTCCCAGGCTGCAGCCGTAGCTATCCAGAAGACTGCAGCTAAAGCAGCAGCAGCTGCAGCCGCCGCAGCCCATCAGTCTTCTGGTCACGTTTCAGCTCCATGGGGATAGGACTCTACTGTATCCTACATTATTATTATTAATATTATCGTAGTCTTATATTCGAAGTAATTTCCTGTACAATTTTCTTGTTCTAAATAAACGTGCCGTATTACAATTAAAACATTCTTTTTCACTGATATATCCTCTTAGCTTCAATTATAGAGACTGTATAATCTTAAGGACTGATTTTACACTATCCAGTCTTTATAGCTGAATTCAACATACAATGGGGTTCAGTAAAATGCAACGTTAAATAAAATGCAATGTTAATATTTTATCTCATTTTCCACTCTTGTGTGTCATTGCGCTCTGTTTAGTATAATGACAAAAACGTTCTCCATTCTACAGACCATACAAGAAGAAAATAGATACGTAGGCCCAAGATTGGAGTACAAAGCCGAATGAAGAATATCTTAGGTTCTCTATCAACAATTGTAGAAATTATTTGGACCTTCCTGTATTTATTATATTATTATAAGCCAAAATTTATTCTAAACTTTGATGCATCAGCAGAGATTAATCAAATAAAGTACATCTGCTATTCTAGTTTTATCTTTGATATAATTCATTTTTACCTCATTATCAAATATGAGGAATTAAATAAAATGAGGAATTAGAATAGGAAATATTAGATGTGCAGCATATTTTATGATCATATTCTAACAATTACCCTAGGTAATATTGATCTCAATAAATAGACCATGTGGCCATTTCTCAAGGAAGTTTATTAAGTCAGGAAAATTTGAAAGGAATTTAAAAATGAAAATTTTTAATTAGAAGAAGCATGTTATGGATTTTGTGGTATTAGAAAAATTCTTTCATTTTCTATGCGTATTTCCTTGAATAATTCATACAAAGGCTGATGAATAATGAAGCACATGAAAAATGAGCCTTCTGAAAAATAACAACACGTAGGCCAACAATTCAAAAAACTCATTAATGGATTTCTCCGGAATGAATATGAGAGAAAAACGAGTTCAATTAAAGATTAAGCTTGTATAGAAAATATGTAATAAGATTCTAAAATAATTTTAAATTATTGGGGAGCCTTTTATTAGAATGAGTTTGAAATCGAAATTATTAACAAATTAGAACATATGGAATGGTTAGAGAAATTTGGAGAAGTGAAGTACTTTAGAAGAGTGAACATCATGAGTACCATTAAATAATTAAGCATAAATTTAAAACTTATCTTCCTCTATATATTTCACAGAGTAATTCATCAGGCTCCATTGATTTCAATAAATCAGCTCAACTGGGAATAGAAGTGATTCTCAATTACACGTTCTAAACCACTGTGATACTGTCTTTTGATTTGTTGTAGGCTACTCCATGTAACAAAGTAAACATCAATCGTGGAAATAAGCGAGCTCTGCACGTTGTACCTCCCACATATTTATTGTAACTTATAGTAATGTAACCCTATATTGTTGAAAAATTTCAATTTTCAGCATATTTCATCGATTATCTAAATAAGCGTTTGAGTAACAAACTTCTTACTGGTTTCATTGAGTTTCTCAGCTAATTTTACATAGGAAAATATAATTTTTTATCTAAATGAAAACACTAAAAATATTTTTTTGAAAAATAAAAATTTTCCGCCATGGTTATCTAGGTGATTTTTGAAAAGCTTTTTGAACGTCCAATGGAACTTTTCCTCATACTTGGTGTAAGGAATCAGCCTAGTAAGAATTAGCCTATAGGAAGTATTGCATATTTCACAATCCTCCTGAAGCACTCTGTGTAAAGAAAGGTGAGATGAGTTGACTTTCATGTAAACTGTATGAATCGAAGCAAAAACAAAATTGAAATTGATGCACCAACAAATTACCTATAAAATGTGATTGTATCTGGATTCTTATTTCATTACAATGTCATGAGTGGTATAGCCCTGAATGAATCAAATATTGATTAAAATAATTTAAAAATAATAATTTACAATAAAATAGTTTACTGTCTAAACTATCTTCTCTGTCTCTATCTTCTCTAATCTTCTCTGTTCTCTCAACAAATTGTTTTGAATATAGTAGGTACTAATAGTAGGCCCGGTCTGGCAGGGGTGGCAACCTGGCGATCGCCAGGGGCCCTCGAGCTAGGGGGCCCCCAAACTGGGAGAAAAGATAACTACTTGTTGAATAATTTGGTATTTATGTTTGCATTCAAACCTACGACTTGTATTTCACAATAGACTTTATTGCAAATATATGAATTTTATTTATTAAAAAAGCTATATTAAAGGTAAAACTGATAGTTGTTTTGTGTTTTAAAAAAAAATCCTTGGTAACAAAACAATGTATCAATAATATATCGTGCAAATATTTAACCTGTGTTCAGGGTTGAATTGGACTGGCCAGTTCGTCCACAATCGCGTTTTTCCGATGAACGTTTTTGTTGCAATCTTGTGTCTGTTTACATTTTAGGGATTACTAGACGCACAGAACGAAGAATATTACTTTAACATAACTTCTTTTACTTATAGTCTAAGAGGCTGATCTAAATATTGTGAGTTGTTTGGGGCCCAAAAGAGCTTCCACATAATTTTCAAAGTAGTCTATGATTTTTTCATTATTTCGTGATTCTGTTCACATTTATATAGTTCAGGTTCTAGAAGGGGCCTCAGAATTTTTTTTTCTACAAAGAACGGTTCTGTCATTATTTTGTGTTTTTGTACAAGACCATTCTGTTCACAATCAAAACCTTTTGTACAGCACAAAACTAAGAATAACTCATTTGAACTTAAAATAAAAATTTATGTAGTCTATCCTCAACTACGCGGATTCACATATTCCATTTTGAATTCATTGGGGGACCTAGGCTAAGTTTTTTGGCGGTTTCTCGTAAATCATCTAATGTCATGTTTGTCATCTAAAAGACATGTTTGATAAAAATTGATATTGGTTTTTATATTGTTCTGAAGGGTTTCATATCTCTACAGTTTGGATGGATAGATTTGAAAAAGCTCTTGAACTATTTCAAAATTCTGTTCTGGATGGCCTGTTTTCTACTAAAGTCTTAAGGGGGACATCTCCAGACTCTTTTCCGCTTTCTAAATCGAGAAAACTAAAATATTTGTTGAAAGAGTGAAATAGATTATAATAAAAATTTATATTTAAGTTACGATATTGTATAAATAATACAAGAATATCTACATGACAAAATATAAGTTGAATCGTTCTCATAGTTTGGTGAACTTTACAATTCCAAATGAACTTTATATTTTTCTCACTGTATCCTTCATTACATTCCTTCAATTGTCTTTGGGATTGCATCAACATAGAAAATCCTGGGTTTGTAACCCCAATTCTCTCATTATTCATTCAACTTTCTCTTGATCGAAGTAATTATTGAATTGAGCCTGATCCATGATCCTGAGAAAATGTATTCATCTATTCTAAGGTAATTGTATCAAAATCCAATTACCTTGATCTATTCTTCTTGTTAATCCAGATTTGTCGACGATTCAATTGAGAAATAAAATATATGCTAGTGGGATTTATTCTAATTTGAGTGTTTTCAAATGAGAAAAATTAGGAAACTATATGACATTTGTATCAATATTTTATACACAAAGAAACCATTCAACGCACTTTTTGACCACAATATATTTGAAAATTTTCCAGGGTGGGCCCTTGGACCCCCCTTTTCCTGGGTACCTATTCCAGTGCAGCTGTTTAGGTATTAATCATTTTTCGGTATAAAATGCACACCCTGAGTTACCAGTGAAAAGAAAGTGTCAAGACAATTGAAAATAAAAATAAATAAAGAGCACGAAGATACCGTGATGTAAATAATAGCCCCTACATTTAAAAAACTTTAGAAAACGGGGTTTCTAAAAAATAACTTTAAAAAATACTCGGGGAGGACCCCTAAACCCTCCTCTTGGCTGGGGGGGGGGATATATAATTACCCTCCCCCCCCGTGTGGGGCCCCCAGTTGATCACTCCCCAGGGGCCCCCAACCTCCCCAGACCGGCACTGGGTACCTAGCTACTCTATTTCACTCAATAAAGGCAATAATGTAGTTGGTGTATGAAACCAAAATTTTTATAATTATTCAACCTGAGATCACTGCTGGGTAGAACTTGAACTGAAGAATTGTAATAAAGAGGATCAACCATAGTGAAGCATAATAGTCCTAAGGTGCGTGAATTATTTTGTCTTTGTTTGATCAGTGCTTCATTCGAACATCGAACCATCCATGGGAAACTCAGTCTCTGGGTTGAAAATTTGAAATATATGAGTGCATAAGATACACAAGTTATAAGATGCAAACAAGAATATTGAAAAATAAAACAAGGAAACTGTTATAGTAGCAAAAGGTATTTTTATGTTCAATAGATAATTCTATTTAACAAAAAATGATAATGAAACTGGAAAATTGATACGGTATTGGAATGGAATGAGGGAAATTTAATTGAATTGAATTGATTAATGATAATAATGATAAAAATAGAACAATTGAAGAAGAAAAGCAATATTTTGAAACAAAACCAAAATTGAATTTCATAGCTAAAAAGAGCTTAGAACACACGAAATTGGTGACAATAATGAAGAATAATACTATTGAAAATGGTTTCTTCGGAGAGTACAAAAAAGACTTCTACATGCGAATCCAAAATCTTCAATAGAAAGCAAATAATGATCAATTTCGTATTAGCACTATTAAATGACTATGTACCACGATAACACGAATTTTCTAAATATAATTACTGGTAAATTTGTTATAATCCTTATTCGTATGAATTCCTTGCACTATTGTTGATTTTATCATGAAATAATACAAACTTTCAAATGGTAATAATCAATTTCTGGTCGAATTGAATGATTATGAATGAATTGGATGATACATAGATATGAGTAATCTAATAAAAATATTACAGAAACAGGAAAACTCTGATATTATTTGAATAATTAAAAAAAGTCCCAATTACATTATTATCTCCAGTAGGTCCAACTAGGCTACTCGTCTTATTCTACTATCAAATAGCTGGAAACTTTCAGTTCCAATAATATTGCATAACACTTTTTAAGAACCATATGCACCATCTGTTGTCCAGAAAATGATAATGTTTGTAATCCAGTAATTATTAGAAAGGGAAGAAAGTCCAATTCATTATTGTAAAAAAGAAGAAAGGAGTACAAACTTCTGAGGATGGAGCAGGAAGAACCAACAGACTTAGTAAGTGGAAAGGAGTTTTATTATCTCAATTACAATTGATATTAGAGTACGGACGGTCTCTCTAAGGTCAGGAATTGTCCATAACAAGCAGTCATGATTCGAAAGAAATGGATTGGCGAGAAATTAGTTACGGCAGCAAGATCAATGTCCTACCTAGACAGAGACTGAAAACTTGGGTGCGTGACATACCGGTGGAAAAATTAATTAAGTTCTAGGCGTGTTTCTTTCTCCAAAACTAAAACTGAAGTGCAATGCGGGATTGTTGTCTAGCTATAATGTATAGAATAGAATAGGATGACTACTATATTTTAACGACAAGGCGAAGTTTGGACAGTAATGTGCACTCAATTAACTATGTCGGCACTATTGTCGAGGCTTGAATTTAAAAAATTCAGAAAATTGGTTTCTATTTAATTTTGAAATTCTTTACTTCGAAGAATATTATTGTTTAATTGCTGTAGGCTACACATGATTTAAATACTGTATATACTTGAATAATTTTTTACCGTAATTATAATACAGTACGGTATCCTATTATTATATTATCGAAGGGAAACAGAGGGCTACATCAGCAGGCTACATTATTCAAATTCAACTAGCACGGATTGAGTTGAAGCCAAATTATAAAAAAATTAGAATCAAGTACAAATTCTCATTGCACAACTTCGAAATCCGAATTCTGCAAGGGTGTGGTAAACACAGAGCACAATTTTGAAATAAAACTCAATATTGAAGTTGAGAGAAAAATCTCGGGAAGATAAAGGGAAAAATTATTTGAAAATAATACAAGATAGAGTCGTTTATAATCCCATTATATTCATCTTTATAAATGAAAACCAATAAACATCTTCGATATTCAACAGTGGAAAAAATAAGTTGATGTAAGCAAGAAGAAATTCCACTTCACTTCTGCACTCATTGTGTCATTTCTCCAAATACTTAATATGCATAATTACTTATGGAAATGAAGGTCTTTATGAAGTTCACAAACGTGAATAGATCAATAGATGATATTATGAGGATAGAAATTTTGAAGAATGAAAGGGAATCGCTTTTGGAGTTTCTAATCACAGTTGTAGCCTAATAGTTTTTGAAGACAAACCAATTTGAGAAGTTATTGCGAGAGTATTAGTTCTCTTCCCACTCCAAATAAAGAAAGAAAAAAAGAAAATAGACTGATTAAAAATAGAAATTGAGTGGAAATTCTTACCATATCACTAATCTTGAATTCAATCAGTAAGAGTTAGAACAATATCCTGATCTTATTGACTTCTTGCGATAGCCTAGAAAGGAGACCATTTACTCTAGTAAAAGTTCAGACCAATATTCACGCAATGGGTGATACAGAAAGGTCATGGCTGAAGGCTCATGAGCCAGAGGAAGTGAGGAAGATAACTATTACCATGGAGGTTTTCCTCAAACCTGTTTCAAGGCTAGTTTATAGCACCGTTTATAATATTTGAGCAAACTACTAGAAAGCTGTTGAGATATGCCATCGAGAGAAGGTATAAACTTGTCTCAAGTCCAAGTTATTATAACTAGCTAAGTTATAAGTTGATGTGACTTGTTCTACATAGTCTACCAACTCTAAAATATTTATTGTGGATCCATTATATAACGCTTATAACAACATAGTCAAAACATATTAAGTCACACTCCAGTTGTAGCCTAATAGACTCACTTTAAATAGTTTCAACGTTTTAGAAAAATTAAAAAAAAAAAAACAATTATCATGATATACGATAATGCTCGTACAATAAAGCTTATCAATTTCCAAATAGTTCGAGTTTTTCCACTAAATAATTCATCTAGACTTTTTCTATAGACTGGAAATAGAGCTTTCCCATGCAAGAAAGGAATGGTGTTATTTGATAGCAGAAAGGTTCATCAAGACAAATAGAGAAAACGTCTAATGGAATCAGTGGCGTAACGTTTCCAAGCCGGGCCCCCCGCAAAACAAATAATCCGAGCCCCTTCTTCCAAAATTATACTCCCCTTTCCTACCCCCCCTCTATTCTTAACCCCTCTTCTCCCTCAATTTCAATTATTCAACTCTCTTAAAATGTGAATTTTTCATAAATTGAAATTCTGAAAGACAAGCCTTTCAATAATTAAGCCTGAATAATTTTATTGAATTAAAAAAATTATAATTTTATCGCAAACACAACTCACTTGAATCACTTTTTACTTGACAAATTTTTCAGACACGAACGTGCATCCAGTCTATTGCGAATTGCGATTTGATACGAACTGAATTGGAATCGCGAATGAAATAATGAATTGAGTGGGCTGTATTTACATTATCATTCATTTTCATATTATTTAATGTCGACTCTGCCTCACTATGAGCTCAGGAATTCAATGGAAAAATAATTTATTTCCTCTGAGAAAGAAATAGAAAGATAAGGAGCTATTCACTCTAATCAATCACTTGCATGAGTTTTGTCTCAATCTCAATTTTAATGATTTGCAAACAACATTCCTAATTTTGCAATAATAATAGAAGCTCACTACCAATAGACAATTGAAGGATAAAAAGTATATTTGAACAACACTAACTTTGTTTTGTTGATGCATAATTTCTTTCTCAAACCACATTAGTGCTTATGACTTTATTTGCAAAAATAGAAATTGTGCTTTCCTTATTTCAATTTTATTTATTTAGAAATTATGTAATATACCATTTGCGCTCTAACCCAGACCCCCTAGGATCCCAAGTGATTCAATATTCAAGAAACCTATAATTTATATTTGGGCCCCAGCGAGCCCCGGGCCCCCCCGCGCCGCGGGGGCTGCGGGGGTGTACGTTACGCCACTGAATGGAATGATCGACAAAGAATAGTGCTAGAGATTTCTTAAGCTTGGAATAAAATTTCCTGTTGCTTTGAACCTCAATGGATAATATTATTTAACCAAGTTTTTCCTGGATTAGAAATAAAATGCAAGAAACTTTTTAAATGGATTGTGTGTTCACCACCATTTGAATAATATCAAAAGGAAATATTACTCTATATTCATTGATGATACAAACAAATACAGGTTTATAGATAACAATGCATATTAAACTTCATCTTTCATCGTTATAATCATCTCATTCCACTACCTCTCGTTCAAGGAAGTATTAATGAGTGTAATATTTTGCTCTGCATTTAATCATTGTCCATTCTTCTTGAATTATTCAACAAGTAGTAATATTTTGCTCTACAATTCATAGTTCATTGTTTTCGAATTATTCAACAATAATCAGCAGTACATGGCTACTACGATTTGAAACTTCCTCTATAATGTTTTTAAATAAATAAATTTCATTGAAGTGCTGGATTTTTTTGGGAAAACTGTTGGTGGATAATAATAATTATTTTACGACATGTTCATTATTTTCGATTTCAACAATAGAAGACAACAATTCAAGAGAAACAATTATTGAAAAAATAGTAAGTGTGTGAGGTCAGTGTTTTTGAGGTCATCTTTCTTCAAGTAAAGAAGAATAGTTTTACTTCAAACTTCATATTTTCATATTTGAACTGCAGCTTAGCTTTCTTTCATTCAACGTAGAATATGATTGAATCGAAGTTTTCAGGTTTTGAATTTGTTCATGCTAATATGATATCTCTTCTCCAGTGCACTCAATGAGTTTATTAGTTGATTACTTCTCAATTCTAATTAAAATTCCAATTAATGATAAATTTTTTGAACTTTTTTATTGTTATAAAAATATAAGGCCTCATAAAAAAGATTATAAGTGTGTTCTTGGATAAAAACAATAGAGATTCTGCATTTTATGAGCAAGGAAAAATTAATTTTGATTATTGAAGATTGACATTTCTATCCCAGTTTCCAGTGGCGACAATAATACAAGAATAGCTGGAAGTTACTTGTAGAAGGATAGATAAATGAATGCCTCTATTTTTCCACTTTGTACATTACAAAATTGTAGGAAGATTGTAAAATGTGCAAGATAACACTACAACTTTATCACTATTCCATAGATAGGAAGGATGACTAACAGACAGATAGTGCATTACACAGTGCAGTGGCCAACTCCAACACCTGAAGGTGTTCCGCATGTTGCATAACTGGAGAATCGATTAAACGAGATCGATTATTTGCAGGAGAATCGATTACTCGCCTAAGGGTACTGATCTTCCACTCTTATGTGACTTGGTTCTTCAACTGGAACCATCGTACTACTAACGTCAAAACTGACTTTTCTATAACTATCGCAGTATTGTTCAGGGCTGGAAAATTAGGAAAAAGACAGTTGTCTTAACAATTTTGAGGAAGAACCAATCAAATTCTATTGATCAAGTTCACTGTATTAAATCAGAATATTCTGATCAGCATCCGAGTATTATTATTATTATTATTATTAGCATCCGAGTTTATAAACTCATTTACTGTAGTTTATAAGTTACTTTTGTTACAGTAAGTTAATTTTAAGTTGAGTTATTTCTTGAATAAATTTTTGTCCCAGTTTATAGAGCTGTTAAAATATTGTTAATAAACGTTCTATTGAAAATATAATAGGTTTACATCAATGTTTGAAGATCAATTTCCCTGAAGACTAGAAAACTATGATGTTATTGCTGCATGTAACCACCTCTCCCTGAGAGAGAGGTGTCTCCCTGAGAGAGTCAACACATGACTGTGTTGAGCTTTCACAACAAGTAGGATTGAAATAAAATTTATTCATTTATAGAAGGAGTTTTGGGCTAACGCATGTTATTTCTTCCCTTTTATTGTATTTTTCCAATGAAATGAATAACAACATTCACTTAATGAATTTATCTGATAGTGGAGTCCCCAATCCTTGTGAACTGTGCCTTCTCTCACTTGAAACTTATTCCATCTTAATCTCATCCAGTCCTCATCTTGAATCTCTTAAGTCTCCAAGGCATAATTTATTTGAAAATAGAGGCATTATTTTTGCGAATAACGTTTGCAACAGAGTAAATCATTATCCCAATTACCGACTGAACGACTCAAAAACGAACAGTAGTTTGAGGCTCTTGATATTTATATAACAGTGTTTATCAATATCTATAGTAAATGGGCAAGTAGTATTTTGATCTTCATATCATAATTATTAGTGTTCGATATTTATATTCGCATTATTTTTGCAAATAGCTTTTGCAACAGAGTAAATTATTATCTCAATTACCGGTTGAACAGTCGTTTGATGCTCTCAATATTCATATAATACAGTTTTCAATATCTATAGCAAATCGGCAAGTAGTATTCTGATCTCCATATTATAATTATTAGAGCTCAATATTTATAGCACATTCTTGATCGATTTGTAACCAGTTCTGTCAGTGTCTGTCATTTTTCCTCTACACATGATTCCAGTTATTTCTGCTACATAAACGTCTGTAGCATGCAATTTGATGATAGTAAGAGACGGTATCAGGTAATTAATCATGTACTCATACAGCAATTGGGCTGCGTTCGAACTTGATTTCTATGAAATTAGGAGCAAAAGTGGCTAGGAAAAGCACAACAAACCTGTTGTTGACACTGTTGCTGCCTCCTTGATCTACCACTTTCTTTGCCGCTGCCACTCTTTCATCAACACGCGCGCCAACTCAGAAAGAAAGTGAAGGTTCAATAATATTCATTTCGCATTGCTTATGCTATAGACATTCATTTAAGTGTGAACATTACAAGTGTTCCCAGGATATCCCAAAAGAAAACATATATTTGAATAAGAATAGTTTCTTTGTGATTGAATTCTTTTTTGTTTGTTTAATAAATTTAAATCAATAATCATTATATGTACGAAGTTGAAGGAGATTCTAGGCGAATTGAATTGAAGACTCTCAATCACAGATGTTAAAGGCACTTGACAATCTTCAGATTCAGTATCAATTTACTCATCCACAAGTAGGATGTGGGAAAGGCTAGATGAATAAAAAGTCATAATCAATAAAAATTTATTTTTTAAAGAGAACTATGACTGAGATTTATGTTTTATCATGTTTGAATACTGTAGAATCATGTGCAAACTACTAAAATTCACTTTTGACACTTTAAATTAAAAATCTGAACAATCTAAAAAAATTTGATTCATTTCTAATACCGAACACGTATTACCAAAATATGTGACTGCTTCATTTTCATTTAAGCTTGAAACGGACACAGAGGATACAAACTTAGCCTATATCATTCAGATCAATACTAAAAAAAGTCAATGATCGGTGAGATGCATACTATTTTTTGATAAAAATACCTAGTTACTGTACTAGTACGAACAGTTACTGAATGTTGAATAGTTACTACTTATTGTACAGTTAGATAAATGTATAAAATATAATAACGTATTGAATTATAAAAACTTAAAAGGCTTATACAAGTGCTGAACATTCAAATAAGAAACGTAACAAATCATTTTGATCAGAAAAATAAGAATCAGATTTGTCAAAACACTTCCTATTCCTAGATCCTTAAATTACTTCCATTATTTGGCTAATCTCCAAAGTCGTTACTCAGAGAGATAACAATCTGAATGTACTCGTATTTGCTATTTGATCTCAAATTCTCTCTTCTTTGTTGACATTTAAATATCATGATAAATGAGAAAAGCAAATTATACGGAGTGAAAGAGATTACTGCAAATAATCACTATTGCATTTCAAGTAAAAAACAGTAACAATAAATAACGACTGATTACGCAATAATCTGATTGTACATGCACTAGTGCTCTCCTGTGGGGAGATTAGATTAAATATACGTTCACCGCGTATATCAGCCAACACCATTTGGTGTAATACACATTGTGGCCACAAAATAAGGGGTATTACAATGGTAAAAAGGTCTCGAACACCAATTACAGTACAGTTTGTAATTATTAAGTCGTCAGCACGGAGGAGAAAGGAAGCATCCTTACAAATAGCACTGGAAAAGACTGGAAGAAGAATGCGGAACATTTTCGCTTCCGTCTACATTGGAAGAATTTTCACAACTTTTTGTTGAAAAACCATCTGTCATATTCAAAGCGGACTAAGATATATTGTGATAAGAAATCCATCAATTCTCCAGAAATTTATAAAGAGGCAGTCACAGCATTCATGAATAATTCCTAAATAATTATAAATTGTTCTAAACACTCTACCATGAAATTAAAAAAGAATAAAATATTGAAAAATTGATATTAATTCCATCGAATCTATACTACTGTATATAACCGCTACTGAATATTCATTAACATATCAGTTCTCCTAAAAATAATACATTTAAAACTTTAGATTACAGTTTCCCACCAAGAAATAACTTTTTAAATGTTTAGAATGATATCCCTAGACACTGTATGAGTTGATTCAGAGAGACAGGGATGATAGTTTTGAGTTCTGAAATGGTATTACGTGCTTAAATTATTTTAGAAAAGATACTAATATGTTGTTGATGTTAATCTGTTATCCCTATAATTGCCCTTCATTCTACTTCTACTTCCTTTGATCTTTATCCCCAAGAATATGATTATTGATAAATAATATTGATCATTCATAATCTTCATTCAAAGACTATAATAGAGTAGGTAGATGCATGATTAGATTAAAAGCAGAGATCATTCACTCAAATAAACTAATTTATTCTAAAAAAATTCACTCCACTGCAATAATACAATAAAACTAATTATCATAATCCATATTCTTTATCAGAGTGCTGCATAAAAAACACGGATTTTAGAAATTCGTTCAATGATAATTATAGCCTAAGCAATCATCATCCTACTTGTCAATCGTTCAGATATACTAGCTCATTGAGTAATTTGAATTTATCAAGTTATTAACTCCAAGAGTAGACTTGAAGTGGCTAAATTGGCATGAAATCACAGTAAGCATTCCGGAACAGTATCACACATTCAATTTCTGGTCTTCTGTGCCAGAGTGGTGTGTCTTCACAACGCTAACTCCATTTTTCCGCATCAAAACCGATTAATCTTGAGTCCGCTAAATTACAGGCTCCCTGCTAATAGTCTGCTCAAGGAAAGAAGACATTCTGGCAAGATGGGAAAATGACTCCAGCTCGATCAATATTTGTTAAAAAATCATAACTTTGTTCTCAAATTGAAGGAAACATTTTTGTCTACAATTTGAGAACAAATTTATAATTTGAACCAATATTGACCGAGCTAGAGTCATTTTCCCCATCTTCCCAGAGTGTCTCCTTCGCTTGGACAGAATCAGTTATGCTGTCTCGTTCAATAGAGGAACTTGCTTGCAACCTTGAATCTTTGCCCAAAATTCTTCCAATTAGGATAACGCTCTCATTAATCTGGTCGGCTGTCTCAAGAGGTGTGAGTTTCAATTCGAATAGAGCCTGATTGTAAAGGAGTTGTTACAAAGCTGACAGATGACATATGAACAAGATCTTATCACAAACTCTACCAATATAAATGTGAGATCCTGTCTAGATTGATGTGGATGCAGGTATCATGATTCTGGAGAATAAATTACCTTCTTATCTATCAACTGACATTACCTTTTTTGCTACTTCTTGCATTCCATAAGAATATTTTCTTTATTGATTGTGAATTGTGATGTTTTTTATAGAATAAGCGAGTACTTTCTCACAACAGGGATTATTACCGAACAGTTTCCTTGAATTATGCATGATCTGAAATGTTCATAGATTTGAAATATTCATAAATTGACCTACAGGAACAAGGATCTTGTAAAATTTAATAGTTGGTTGACTTACAATTTTAAGGAAGTGTGTACCTTTAAAGCTCTAAATGTGTCAGATTTTCACCTTACTTCCTATTGAGGTAGATTATTCCTTCTCAATGGTAGTAAAATTAAAATCGTGTATCGATTTTATAAGCTTGAAAATCAAGAAATAGTTTAAATGAGACGAAAATTCCAAAAATAAATTTAGAGCTAGAATATGACTGTCAATTATTCGAAGTCCATCAACTAATTTTCAAGCAAGCGGTCTATAATAATTATTTAGATTAGTTGAGAGACAATGCCTCCTTCTGTCTTTGGACGGGTTACCGCTTGTGATTGGCCCCTCCAAGAACATAAATAAACAACAAAACGTATGTATGGTTCAAAACCCACCAAAAATTGGAGGCCCTTCCATCTCTCTTAAAAGCTCCTTGAATTACTCATCCACTCGTCTTGATATTATGTGCACATTACCGCCAATAATAATATGATTTTTCAGTGAATTGAGAAGTTATGTCTAGGCTCATATACGATATGAGATACTACATATTTAGAGTAGCAAGACAGCAACTGTTTGGGTGATATTTACACCAACAATTATTATTGTTGACTAAATTCTATAAGATATTTAGATTATTGTGACTTTATACAGACTCTTCAAATAAATTCTATTGAAAGATCTTACTTTAACATACTGTAGACTCACAATAATTGACCTTGTAAACGGACTCCACCAGACTTCTTCACTCCCTTATCAATCAACAGAGGCTCTTATTTGAGAGCGTTATTAACAGAGCCGTTATCAACAAGAAGACTCTTTATTTGAGTCTTATTCCAACATCGATTACCTCTCTACTGTGTACTTTTTATTTGCTTCTCAATTCACCATAAGTTTTTTATAGACTGTCAACTAAAAATCTCTTACCATGTAGGCTCTCCGTTGACCTTTAATTTGACTCTTACTTCACCATATATCCTTGATCAACATTTTTCAACTTTTCATAAACCCTTCATTCGTCTCTAACAGAGCCAAGACTCTTCTTAAGCCCTCCATTTGGTACTCACATCACCTCCTTCTCCTTTCCACTTCTTACTCCCTTATAGTCTCTTCATACATCTCTTATTCAAATCTCACTGCATCATATAATTATTATGCTTCAAAGTTTTCCTTTGGACTCTCACTGCATCACATACTCTCCAAAGGCTCATGCCATCATGAAACCTACCATGAAACACTTTTACTACATTAGAGACCTACATTCGACTCTCAATAAGTCTCCACATAGACCATTCACTTGATTATCACTTCTGCATGAACTTCTTCTTTCATTCCACTAAATACGCTTCAATTTGTGTATCTCAATCAAAGGCCAATCTCAATCAAAGGCCCTCGAATACTCTTATTTTAGAGAAGACTCTCTTACCCACAATCCTCCACTTGACCACAGACCACAGATCATAGATTACATATCATAGACCATCGATCATATATCATTCACTTGATTCATAGATCATAGACCACAGACATAGATCATTTACTGGATTCTAATTTCTTCATACGCTCTTTGAAGATCTTTCATTCCACACTTATTCTTCATAACCATGATAATCATACCCAACAAAGACTCTCCATACCATCCACTAGATACTCTATTCTCAATGAAGCATGAATTCTCCATAAACCATATATTTCCCAGATTTGTTCAAAGTAGCTAAGATAAAACCTTTATTTAAATCAGGCGATAGAAGTCAGGCAGAAAATTATAGACCAATCAGTTTACTGAGCTCCCTGTCCAAAATAATGGAAAAACTAATCAAGAATCAAGTTATTAAATTCTTTGACACAAATAAAATAATAGAAAATCTTCAATTTGGCTTCCAAAATAATAAAAGTACCGATGATGCCCTAATACAGTTTTCAAATTCCGTATCAGATCTTCTAAATAAAGGACAAAAAACTCTGGCTATCTTCCTGGATTTGGCAAAAGCCTATGACACAGTATGTCATAGTCAATTACTTGTCAAGCTAGATAGGGTAGGTATTAGAGGAGTCCCATTAAAACTATTCGAAAGCTACCTCTCACATAGAAAACAAGTTTTATCACTTAATAGCAGTGTTAGTGAGATTCCACTTACAGGTTACGGCCTACCCCAAGGGACAGTACTCTCCCCAATTTTGTTCTTGGTATATGTAAATGATATACTAAAGTTAGACCTCAATGGTGGTGAAGTTTATTCTTTTGCGGATGACACGGTACTGTTGTTTGGAAATAGAACTTGGCGAGACGTTTATAGAAATGCCTCTAAAGGCATCTCCACACTTAAGAGATGGCTAGACGTAAACTCCCTTAGCCTAAATATTAAAAAAACTAAATACATTGTATTTTCTAGGAGTATTACCGGTCAGGAGGTCACACACTGCCAACTTAAATTACATTTGGATTGTAATACAAATAATGATCAAGACGTATGTAATTGTCCTGAGATTGAGAAAACCAGCCACTTGAAATATTTAGGTGTTATAATCGAGGAGGGTTTCAAGTGGAAAAGACATATTGATTACATATGCAATAGATTGAAATTTATATCTTACAAATTCTACAAATTAAGGTCTGTTCTGAATGTATCTAGAATGAGAATGGTTTACTTCGCAATAGTTCAATCAATACTGCAATACGGTTTGGTAGTTTGGGAGGTACTTTCAATTCTCACCTTTCAACTCTATTCACCGTTCAAAAAATGATAATAAAAACTATTTTAAATCGACCTTTACTATACGCCTCGATAAATGCTTTTAATGATCTGAAAGTCATGACCATCCGCCAACTATATGTACTTAGCATCTTTAAATACTTCAATAGATATAGGAATAACTTTCCAAAAATAAATAATGAAGCACATAGAACCAGATTCAATGAAAATAAATTCGAATGTTACGTTTCAAACCTCACACTGATTCGAAAACAGCTCATTTATATTGCACCAAAAATTATAAATAACATCCCAAATAATCTCACCAATCAAAAAGTTATTAAATATATCCCAGCAACCGTTAAAAACTGGATTAGTCAATCTTATTACTTCAATATCAACGTAATATAGGCTAGATACTTTCCCCAAATTGTTCGACATCTTGTTTTTTAGAATTATTAATGATCTAGATTCTTTGAGCTCTGTAACCTCTTTTCTTTTACTTCTGTTATAATATAATTATTGCTACTCCTACTGGCGGACAAGTTATACTTTTGCCAGTAGAATTCCACTGTGTATAATATAATAGTTCAATCACTATGTATATTAATAACTATGTATATTTTGCTTTTGATATCTTGTAATTTGATTGTGTATTGTGTACATTTTGTGGTAATAAATTTGAATTTGAATTTGAATTTGAATTTGACTGTAATTTTTGACTCTCACTAAATATAGACTCTCCATTAGATAATCATTTCTCCATAAACCATAATTCTACTGTCTTTTTTGACTCTCACTAAACAAAGACTATCCATTACACAATAATTCCTACATAAACTATCCATAAACCATATATTCTGTCACTCTAACTCAGTCTCTCCAAAAACCCTTAATAATGACTCTCACTTCTCCTGTTCTCCATATCAAGAAGAGAACTCCACTGATTCTCTCTGATAACGAGAAGAGAATGTATTGACCAAAAAAAGCTTCCAACACATTCATCATAACACTATTTTGATGCCCTACACAAGTAATTGAAGAAGTTGACCAGAGATGACCGTTAACCAAATTGCATTGTTAAGTAACAGTGATAATAGTCAGCTGATCAGTTGGTATAATTTTGAATCCAGAGGTGATCAAGGAGAAGTAGGGGTAAGAGCTAGCCATCAGTGAAAGTAGTCGTACTCTATAATAGAGACCGGACGTCCACACGCCAGACCAGACATTCGCGACTTCTGCTTAGATCGCTTTGTGAGCTCTGTTACTGCGCGTCATTCTTTAAGGATTAGTCAGCTGTTTCTGTTCAAGGACACACTCCACGCAATGGCTGCCGCCGGAACCGATATGGTTCACAGAAAGTTATGGTTTTACTCTGTGAGTGTTAAGAAAATGTTAACTAGTTCTAGTATATAGATAAGTGGATGAATATTTTGTACTTAGTACATTACAAAAGTGCTGTGCCTTGAGTTAGAGCTTGAGCGCCTTCTTTCCACCTAGCTCACCAGTTGCAGCATAGACTGATAATCTACTGGTCGTTTATTACTGCTTTAATTTAATAACGTCTATTAATAGACTGATAATCTATAATTTATCGTTTTCAAGTGATTAGTCGATAGAAGTGAGGTAGTATGGTCGAGCAAAGAAGACATTCAGGCAAAATGGGAAATTGGACCCAGTTCAGACAATACTCGTTAGAAAACTATGAATATAATCTAAGATTATAAAGCAGGATGCTTACTACAATTTGAGACTAAATTCATAATTTTTGAACCAATATTGACCGAATTGGAGTCATTTTGCCAGAATGTCTTCTTTGCTTGAACGGACTATAACTAGCCGGTAGGTGGTAGCTTCGTAGCTATAGTAACTGTTTATAGGTATAGTACTCGATTAAAAAGTAAATAAATTAGTGAAAAAGCTCGTTTATGCTAAGAAGAGACGCCGTCACATTTTAAAGTTGATTGTGACGGCGTATCTACTCTATTTGCGCGAACTAGACAAGGTAACCACAAGCAAACTATGTTCATGCTTTCGATACTTAGCCTTATACTACTCCTTTAAAAAGATAATGAAATACGTAATCGTTAAAAATGTTCTCACCTAATGAGATACAGACGTGAGTAGGCTATTGTCTTTCATAGAGAAAATATAATGATCCGATTTAGAATGTAAAATAATCGAAAGAATTCCATTCGTCACATTTTATAAATTAAAAGAACATTCTTGTTGGCTAGAGAATACGAAAATTCAGGTGTTTGAGAATATATTTTAGGATAGACAATTGAACTGCAATTACTTGTTTTATTACTGCTAACAACCTGTAAAGCCTTATGAAATCTATTCTTTAATGTCCTTCATTCATCCCAGGATTTTCTTTCCAAGTTTCATTCTGTAGGTGTAATCAGTGAGGGATCGAATTACGCTCCTCTGATTTTCAACTATCTTCAACTATAGCCTCCTGTACACTGGGTTAGTAGTGGCAGCCAGTCGAATAGCTGTAGGCAATCACAGCCTTTGTCTTGTCATTGAGTTAAACAACAGGAGCTCTGATTGGCTTCAGCTATTCGACTGGCCGTCACTAACAACCACGTTTGCAGGAGGCTTATCATAATTCATAGGTGATATCTTCCATAAGATCATATTCCCCTTGAAAATTTCAAACTTCCCAAGTCATGTTGTACGGACAAAAATTCCATTAATTACGTTCACTGAACTACATTAAATTGATACCTTGATAACGAATACCGAGTTGAAATAGTCCTTGATTTATTAGACACTACTTCTAACCAAACTATTCTCCCCCGTGAACGGAAAAATTTGTTATCAATTCAACTCCTTATTCTCACTATTTTGGTCTGATAGCTCTTGTGATCGTACAATATGAAGTATCGGTGAAAAGACTTGATTATTATTATTTTTATCTCGAAGTGGAAGAAGTAATATCTTCTAATAAACTTCTTAAAAATTAAAACATCACTTAAAATTTCTCTCTTTATGTGAAAATAATTGAATAATTCGACTTTGGTCCCACTTCATAATGTCATATTTATCAGGGAAAACGAGTAGGAGATATTGTTTTCTTATGTTTGTCCAGTATGTCTATGAAACTTGATCATTCACCGCGGCGCTCTCTACGATACAGCGGCTAAAACAAATCACCTCAAGTTATCAAGTGGAGTGTTGTACAGATAATTGGAGTCATTAATTTTATACGTTCACTCCTTACTGCTGAAAAGATGTTATTCGAAAAGCTCATCTTATTTGCCCACAAGCTTAACGTTATATAAGTGAATGCTTTAGTTGCCGTACTGTAATTATAATTCGGGCCCAGTCGACTACAAGAGCAACTTCCGGTCTGTTGAGGAAATAAAATTGGAACTAGAAATCAATTTTGAAATTAGCTGCTTGATGACAAGGTGCAGAAAGGTTAATGAACTTGAAGGGAATGCCGATTGTAAGTAAAAGTCTTGAAGGTGAAGAAGACGACATTGAGTTAATTGAAAACTATCAACATTGGAATAACATTCTAAAATTGAAAAATCTTCAAAAATACAAAATGAAACTGAATTTTGAATATCAGGCGACGACTGAATTCTAGATCATTTACGATGACAAGGTTGAATGGAGCAAGTCAATTCGAATACAGTAGCTGTCCAGGTACAGTAATAGAAAACGTGAAACGGACGTTATATTATAAAATCCTTTTCAAAGCAAACAGCTATCTCATGTTATTCAAATTTTTGACAGCTTCCATGTTGATTACATCCAATATTGAAAGAGGAAGCTCAAGGAGCTCAAGACATATTTTCTCCATATCCTGGAATTTGGAAACCTTACCTTGGCACCTAATTGTACTTGAAAATGTTGTTGATAAATTCATAAAATTTTGTTTGTATAATACTGTGTTGATATTGAATAATTGATTAATCAATAAGCGTCTTCACTCTACAAAAAATGAAAATCTGTGATTTTTGATGAGAGAAGAATCGTAAATCTTGAGATCAGTTTCAATCTGCCTTAAAAGTTCGAAATTCTTAAGTGAATTTCCACGTGTAAGAATCACACATTCTTATGTGTAATCACAACTAGAACAGGAAAACAAAATTAAGATAGAAATTTGAACTAGAATTTACCTTACCACAGCATCCGTTAAGCCGCTCCTTATGGACTCAGAGATAACACATTACACGTGTAACCAACAATTAATTCCTGTGAGGAAAAAACCAGCTGATAAGGTGAGAAAAAGCGGTAAGAAAATCAGCAAAGCCAAATCTATTCCATATTTTCAAATTACTTTCCAAGTTAGATTTGAAACATTCATTTTTATTGATTTCGTGTCTCGATCTCTCCCTTATAAATCATTGTTATGAAAAAACAAGATGGAATAACTAACATTTGAAATTCAAAGAACGTCTCCAAGTACTGCATGCACCTTCTCATGCAGAACTATGAGAAAGATTATCAGTATAAGAGTATATATACTATAATAGTATGAGAAAGGGTATGAGTTATTCCTAAACCACACGTGCCTATTCCCAGTCTAGTCGGCTTGATGAAGTTGATAGTAAACAAAACAAAATGGAGAGGCTGTAGGATTAATCTAATAACAACATATCAAAACTATAAATTTCAATAGCCGTACAACAAGAAAGGAACCATTCCTTTTTAAAAATGATGATTTGTGCATATTTATCAAGTATAATTATTTAATATAGGTAGGCCTATAATGTATTCTATTTAGACTATTAAGACTTTAATTCATAATTTAGACTACTCTATAAGCCTCTCTATTTTCTTCTAAATTTGACTCATCTTCTTGACTGTAGAGACGCATTCTTTGATTAAGCTATTTTCGAAGGTGGCACATATTGATTGAAATATACTCTCAAAATAATTATAACTCTGAAGAATTTATTAGATCAAGTATTTATTGAGAAAAAGTATAGCCATAATTTTGAAATGATTAGTCATTGTTGTAAACATTATTTCATATCATACTGAATTTATCGTGTTAAAACATCATCCTCACTTTTAATAAATCATTGAAAGCTCACAATCCATGAAATGCATCATTATAGCATGCATAAGGTAGCAGGTAGGTTTCCATTATTGCAAGATGCGGAAACATGCCGATTACAAGATGCAATGGACAAAGTTGTATGAAGCAACACAAATAAAACAAAATTATTTGAACAGTAGGCATTATTTTATACAACTCCGTGTTTCTATTGCACTTGTGCCCATGCGACTAGCATGGAGTAGCAATGGAAACCTAATGCCAGCAGAATTTCATTGGAAAAGTTCAATAATCTGAGCCGATACCGTAGATAGAAAGATTAACTCTGTAACTTGATTTCATGAATTTATGCATATTCTTACGAAAACAACCTTCATCAATCAAAGCCACAGAAACAAATTGTTTAGAAAGTGAATTAGATTAGGAAAGTTCTCATATTCGAGCACTAGCCGGCACGCTCGCTTCGCTCGCCTTCTCCGCCTAGCCAGGGGGCTCCGCCCCCTGGACCCCCGACAGTATAGGCAGTGTAAGTGAGTCAAACAGGCTCGCTTCGCTCGCCTGCAAAACCTCTGTCAGTGACAGCTGAGACAAACAGGCTCGCTTCGCTCGCCTGCAAATTCCGTTCAGAAGGGATTCGAAATTTATTTCAGCATTTCTACACCTGATGTGGACCTGTTCACCTAATTTCAACATTTTCTGCCAATTTGTTCTAGAAAAATCTAAGAAAAACTCCGAAAATTCCAAAAAATAGTAAAACGCTAATATTAAGCGTAACCTTGGGAAGTATATCGGAAGTATATATAGTTTGAAACTTGATTCACTGATTCAAACTTGATCTTCCAAATTAGTTCATCTAAAATCTCGCTGAACCATTGAATTTACAGTCAGGATTGGTCGTATCAAGGCGGAAGATATGCAATCCGCAACACATCTACAATTTTGAAAACCTGATTACTGGCGTAATCTTGAACGGATTGCAAAAATATTTCAACACAACATTTCTAGACCTTATCTGAACCTGCCCACCAAATATCAACATTTTCTACCGATTGGTTCTCGAAAAAATGGAGAAAACGTTAAAAAACTATAGAAAAATTTGGCGTATCCTTGAAAAGTTTTTAAAATCCGTTCTTAGCGCGCGTCTAAACGTCCAACTGAACATGCCTGCCAAATTTGAACGCATTCGGTTCAGTGGATTTTTAGTTCTGGTGATGAATGAATGAATCAGTCAGTGCCATTTCGCTTTTATATATAGAGATTTATATAGCTTTATATATATATATATATATATATATATATATATATATATATATATATATATATAAAGCTTTTTTATTTCGCTTTTATTTATATAATTTTCTTATATGACGTGATTATGACAAAGTGGACAATTTATTCCAGCCTGCTTTAATCAAGCGGAACGGTGTTGATCGATAAATAATCAATTATTATTCAGAATTGTTGCTAAAATGATGAAGCTATTCAAAATTATAGCATCGTCCAATTTCGAAAATCGCCATCACAACTGGAACAAGTAGCTCTGAAAGTCTTCATTAACAAGTGAATTGCTTTTACAATAGTCTATTATTATTATATAGACGGAAACTGACCCTGATCATGAAGGATCAAGGAAGGAACAAGTTGTTTATTGTTCTTTCAATAACATTATTATAAACAGAAACTGACTCTGATAGTATTATTAGAGACAACATACAGATAGAGATATAGAGACAATATAGAGATGTACAGATTATTAATAATTATAGTAAGTAGTCTAAGGTATTTTGAAGGATCCCATATCATATTGGAACTTCATTTAATGCATAGAAATTTAACATAAACTCAGTCAACTCCTATACTGAATCAAGGACTCGTTTTTCTTCAACAACTCTAGAATATTTCTATGTCAATGACAGAACTCATAAGTTAATTGCAATGGATCATTATCGCCAGCCGCAAAACTCAGTAGAACCCACTCACCTTGAACCCACAATTTCCAGCACTTTCTTTCTCTCTATTTTTCGATTCAAACCTTTCACAAATAAAATACTAAAAGAGGTAAATGAATATTCAGCAATGTGTTGGGTGCCGAATGTGTCAACATAGAATACCAGAATCAGTTTTTGTAATACCTACTGAAACTGGTTCCAGTCTACTCCCATGAATGGTGTGACTGAATATAATGTTTTTCAAAAGTTGTAACTCGCTCTCCAGTTTCCGGATCTTTGAACTGAAATCCTTTTTCAGGCGATTATTAACGATAATAATAATCTGCACGCGCCATCTAATTGTATGAGAAAACGCATACAGCTTTCCAATTGTGAAAGGAGTTTGGTTTTGCTCCAAATCTATATCTTTTGCTTGGTAGTGAAATGAAACAAAAATTCGTGGGATTGTTTACTGAGTATGGAAATCATCACATCAAGTTAGGGAAAATCAACTTTCTTCTGGGTTATAAAGAATAACTGATATTCTCAATTGAGATGTATAATCTAAAATTGATCTCTTTACTCATGTATTCTAACAGATCAACATTATCTGTATTCTAAAGATCTACATTAGAAGAAGCTCAACGCTCAAGTGAACATGATCAACTTGAGAAATATTTTGCGTTACTTGAGGGTAGGCCAACCAAATGCTTATCATTAATTTGAATTTTGAATGATTACATATCGCGTTCTTTAGCCGAATGAATTCCTTTAGATCACTCAATTCATTTTGAATATGTTTCTTTTACAGTAATGGCTTCAGTAAGATGGATTATTCTGACTGTTAAGAATGTTGAGATATTAGTTACAATACAAGAAAACCTGAAAAGTCTTTTGCCAATCCAACAGATATAATATACAAATAAGAAATAGCTCAATATATTGTTACTTATTTATTAGCAAACCATAAGTCATCATTGTGATATTTCACAATATACCTAAATCAGTCTCTCCTTTGATGGTACATGAATTTGATCTTGGATCAAAGCGATTCTCTAAGAAATTATGAACATGCAAAGCCAAGATCTTGAAAAATAAATGTCAGCCATCATCAAATAACAAAAAGTCTAGAAAAATAAAATATTCACTTGAAATAAATAAAAAATTAATCTTTGAAACTTTTCTAGCATTTGTTAAGTACAAAACTCAGTTGTGATACAGTTGAAACGAGAGTTAATTATCGAAGCTATAGCCACTTTCACTTGGAAAGAACAGAAGATTTTCCAATCAGCATGGTTGACTGTTGATAAAAGTTACTGCAAAATTGGCGAGTCAGGATATCGAACAACATCATTCGGGGTTCTCACATATGCTAATAGATTAGCTATAAACAATCACCAAGGTGCACTTTTTCAGTGGGTAACAATGCAACGTAAACAGGAAAAGAGGTTGACTTTGGAAGTTTTATATAAGAGGCGTGCAGAGTTCAGAAAATGGTACGTGTTGCGCGTGGATAGACCAGTGATAGTGAACCTGAACTTGCACCTTTCGCTTTCTTTGAGAATTCATCCCACATAAAAAACCCGTACAGGAAGCTTGAAATTCGATAAACCAGTTCCATTGAATGTCCGGCCAACACTCGTGCTCAACACACGGCTTGAGGCATCCCCAACTTTAATTGAACCAAACCTTCCAATGTGCAGATTTCCTTCTAATGTTAGTTAACTAGAGAATTTTGTAATTTATAAAACACTGCTAGTGATGTCATCTCACTTCCTCACACGCCTCCCCAAAGAACTTGGGGTCATTGAGGAAATTATCACCATTTCCTTGACATTGCTAGTATTCAGATGAGCCCGAATCAGTAAAGGAATTTCTAGAAACGATATCCAGTTGAATATAATCGAGTTATGAGTTAACTTGTTAACATGGTCAATCTTTCTGTAACATGTTTCTTCTCTATTTTTTTGTATTAGCTTAATGTATTACAGTATCTGTTTCATAACTCTTCAAAAGCTTCGAGTAGATCGAATCTTGAGCTAAATTTTTCCCCCTCCGTCAAAAACCATAATTAATTCCCAAGTTCAGAAGCACAGTGGAATCTCTCTATAACGATCTACCTTATAACGATAATTTCTAGCTAATGCCCATATTTGATCTAGAATCGAAATTAGGTTTCAAATTGTAGGAAAAACTCTGATCTACAATTTGAGACAAAATTTATAATTTCTAAAACAGTATTGACCGAGCTGAAGTCATTTTCCCATCTTGCCAGAATGTCTTCTTTTTTTAGACAAAATATACTCTCCCCTGAATCTCCCTCATTCATCCTTTCTAATGTTAAATCTTACATTTTTGAGAATGCTAGTCAATGGACTAAATACATCACTGATAAATTCTCCTCATTTTCAGTTATGTCTACTCCTAACGACGGGTAGCATATACGGAGATAACTCTGATAAAAACCAGTCAAAATCAGTGAAGAGAGGAGCCGACACATCACAATACTCGGATACTGAAGCACTAGCATCTTCCTACGATCCAGACTCAGAAGGGTGAGTGGTTACAAACTATATAAATTTTATATAGCTACTAATAATGTATTAAATAATGAAATAGAAACTAGAGATCACAGCATCCTTATTATAAAACGTATCAACTCAACATTGTATGATTGGTAGAACATAAAAAATTTGAAGTGAAATTGAAAATTACTCATGAGTAATTCCACTACAAAGTTATTAATATGTTCTTTCAATAAATTTGAGTGAAAAAAGGATAAAAAAAACATCAAATTAACGTTGTTTATTTACACTTTACACTTGAAAATGACTCGAAACAATGTCGTGTTGAAATAAATTATAAATGCTTGCTGTGTAAAAGTAAATTATTTATAGCTAGTTTTAATTTTGAACATAATAGAATAGATGGAAATGATAAGAGTTATTAATATTTCATAATTTCATAGTTTCATAGAACTCTCAGCATGGAAACTAATATAAGGCTACGATTACATTGTCAATCTATCATGATGATTGCTCACCTAGGTTTTCAATAAGATAGTAGGCTATAGTCTGTTCAAGCAAAGAAGAGCCTCTGACAAGATGAGAAAATGATTCCAGCTTGATAAATATTAATAGTCCAAGAATTATAAATGTGGCCAAATAGTAGATCAAATTGTTTCCTACAATTTAAGATCAAATTGATAATTTCTGAACCAATATTGACCGAGCTTCAGTCATTTTCCTATTTTGCTATGATAGTCTTCTTTGCTTGGAGAGACTATATCAATGCACGGAAATTGATAACAGAAAAGAAAGAATGACAGAGACATCATATTAATTTTTAAAAGTCAATAATATCGAGAATAAAAGAACGATTGAAAGAACGACTACTATTGTATCAATACCGGTTGAATATCTAATATAACTATCATGGGCGAATTTGTGTTAAAAGTTTCTTTCAAAGAGCTCATGCATTGGAAATTTTCTGAGCAATTTCGACCAAGATGGAATATGGAGCTATCAATAATAACAATAGAAAATAAAAAGAAAGTGAGAGGTAAAAAGAAAGAAATAAAGAGTTAGCAAATTAAAAAGAGACACAGAGAAATGACGAGAGTGGAAGGATGTGAGAGATTGAGCACCAATGTTTGTCATTGGTAGAAAAATGAAGAAGTGAGACAATTTAAACTGAACACAAATAGAGAACATCAGATTTCAAAGAAATAAAGTGAACATCAAATGTCTTAGAATGCTTGATTTAATCAAGCACTAGCCACATATAATCTAATCACAGATGTCATTTACTCTCCCCTCAAATTTTACAACCATCCAAAATATGAGCATCGAAGCAGGAGAAAAATATTATGATTACATGGGTGTAATTAATACCGAAATTTGATGATATTCAAGTACAAAAAGGTTTCTAATTATTTATGACAGTGAACAGTGTGTTGTTTAAGAATAAAAAATCTAGCCCCTTCATCTCTGAAAGGTTTCCTATCAAGAAATCAATTTCTGAATATCTGGAAATTGGCTATTTTGACCATCCAATCACTAATAATTTCAAATGATGACATTGTCTTCCTCTCTGATTACTTGGGAATTACAACGTAACTTTTCTATGTTTATTATCATTGATGGATTTAACAGCAGTCAAACTAGAAAGATGACTACTGTATAACATAATAGCATAAAATAATTATATGAATGTATACCTCTCTCTAGATCAAGTTTCTTCAGATTTAATGAGTACGTAGTTAATCGCAGAGAAATTAGTGAAGAGTTTCTTGTGAAAAAGTGGTTGATTCAATAGATTTTGCAACTAGTTGGGAAAACAGTTACTTTCAAACCGGTTTCGAATTGCAAGTATGTGTGAAAATATAACTTTGGCGCGAGGAGATATTTTTTGAAGAATGCAGAGCTATAACAACTATTGATGCTAAGAAGCATCTTAACATAAAAACGACGTTTTTTTAAATGATAATGTAAGAATGCTATCCAAACATGATCTTGAAGAGATGTAGAAAACTTTCTAGGGGATAACGCTTTATTACATTTAATAAAACATGAAGCAAGAATAGTGACGCACACAAATAGTTATTGAGAAGTTGGAAAGAGGCAAATAATGTTTTTCATAATTTGTTAGAACAATTTTGAAAATGATGACATTTGGAGTAATCGGTAATCAACATCTGTTTGATATCCTGTTTTACTGCAAACATTTCAATCCTGAGATTTTCCCATTATTATTTTATCCCTCCCTAAATCAAACATTATCCTTTTACATAAATTTTTTGAATAATATATGACTAAAGTTTCATCAACCGAGCTGCCTGACTGCTCCTTAAGTCCTAAAATCAATGTGAAACTCTTCTTCTGCCGATAAACTCTGTTTCCTTTGCCTGAATTGAGTCACTCGTAGTGAATTTTTTGTCAATTTCACTCGTACAGTTGAGTCTGGACAGATAGTTTAATAAAATTCATATTATGATTTCTCCATGAAGTGAGCTTATTTTATTCTTCCATCTCTCAAAACATTCTTATAATTGGGTTCTCTATAACGAGCAATGATAAATTTTTCAACAAAAATGGAGGCGATTTTCTATGTTCAAACAGCTGATCATGTCTGAAAAAACTGATCTGTATCGGACCAGCTGACTAGAGAATAGAGTAAATAATAAACTCTAGTCAGCTGGTGCAGTACAATTTCTCCACTGTCTATAGACAACATCAGCTGTTCGGATGTACAAGGAACAGACGAAATCGCCTTGAATTTTGTTGTGGACTCAACTTGTTTTCACTACTTTCAACAAACTGGATGAAATACATTTCCATTATAGAATTAAGATTAAATCTTAATAACACAATGCTTGATCAATTATTTGATCTCTTCATCTTCTAAAGCAGTTAATTTCAACTTTCATCACAGAAAACTTACAGGGGATCTCACAGGGATCCTATCTTACAGGGGAGTTATCTTACTTACTTTCACAACCCCAAACGTTTAACTAACTCTCTTATTTCCTCTGTATCTGTTCCTCTTATACAACATTTTTATCGCTACTCTTCTAATAATGACTACAATGAGACAAGAAGCTCGTTTTCACATCCCTATCAGCTCCATAATTCGATATTTCTATCTTCTACGTCAGTTTCATCTCTACTGTCAAAGGCTACAATGTTCAGAGGCATCATACTTGTTCTAACAACTTGTTACCATCTAGTTGCTCTCAACCAAGGACTGGTGCTCCCAATCAATCTATCTGAGAGTTTCTTCCATATGATCATCATCTATTTGGATGTGGAGGAAGATTAACGATCTTTTCTCAACTACTGATCAATACTTCGATCGTCTGTCCCTGGCAAGCTCCCGTTGTAACTAGCATTCAAATGCAAAACCGGTGTCTGTCGCTTTCACCTAATGGGACGCATTTTATGGGCTGTCTTTCAGAAAGAAGGTAGACCTACAAGACCCACGACTGGTCAGCTTTCTGCTCAGAACGCTTGGTCTCAACAACAACCAGCAACAACAGAGACAGAGAAATGACAACCAACAACAGAGACAAAGACAAAGACAAGACAGCAACGTGGGGTGGGACGGTGATGATGATGCTGATATAGACGAGGATTCTGACTCGGCTATAAAGCAGACCCACGGTTCAACTGCCCAGGGGCAAGTAGACACTGAACTACTGTTTTACTGATTTCTTGCACCACTAATTTTCACGTTAGCACCCTATTATGCTATCTAGAGCTTCTGTAGTATCGTGATTCACCATTTTTATCATTCACCATGTACAAAAATCATTTATTGGTGTTGCACAATCATGTAAACTCTTCCTATCATTTCATAATTCATGATTATACAGTATTCTTCAATTCCTTTTTTCTCATATTTTTTTCTTAATCCACCAATCATTCATCAATTCATGATTACCTCTCATAATTCTTGATTATATTCTTCCACTAATTTTTTCTCATATTTTTTCCAAATCCACCCATCATTCACTAGGGTTATCATTTTGAAGGTTGAGTGTAGGAGAGGGCCGGCTGCGCCCTAACTTTGTTCTCAAGGTTCAAAATGAGGCAGCTATTCAATTCAATCCATAAAACCTTCATGAACTTCAATCACAATTCATCATTCATTCATCTTTCACTATGTAAAATTATTTACATCGTGTGAATTCATTGTATAATTCCCATTCCTTCATCTTCCACAAGTATTCATATTGCTGTCAAATTTACCCTAGACCCAACATCAATCATTACACAGAATGATCTCCAATTATTACCAGCATACCTATCGATCTTCCATAACTATTATTCTCTCAAGAATTAATTTTGAGAGAGGCAATTTAATGAATCGATTGACGATTGGTCAGTCGATCAAATTTTTCGTCAAGATACTCAAGAAACTTTATCTTAAAATCATTTTAATCATGAATTTCCTATTTTTTCTACTCATTTTTCTCCTCGTCAGCATCATCAAAAGTAGTTTTTATTCAAAATGTAAATTTTCTCATCATTATCTTCATCTACATTTCCATATTGCTCTCGGTCCTCTTGCCTATTCCTTAAGGTTTTTTCGGATTTGGATATATCAGTTTTAAATAGAAGCTTAGAAAATTTAATTGGTTAATACATTTCCAGTTGAAAGTGTACAGATAAATGTGGGGGTTGAGGTTTGTAAGGGTGAATAGTGTTTGTTCTGTTGTAGAGAACATTGTAAAAAGTTGTTTCACGTGGTTATATGGTGTTTTAATACTTTTATAGATTATTCTCACTGATTTCATCATCGGTATTCATGAACGTCAAATTACTAGTTTTCAATCCAATTCGTTGAGTTTGTCCCTGGGCAAAACTGCTATTCTCTAGAATTACAATTTAGCGAGATATAAAATTGAGAGCTTCGAAATCTCTGACAGCTCTTTATTGATAGCATAACGATTTTCAGAGCAAAGTTATAGAATTGGACACAATAGTATTGTTGATAGGTTTTTATTGGAGAGGATCTATGTCTTCATATTAGACTGAACAATCGTCAACATTGAGGATCACGCATCACGGATCAATTGATGATTGTAAATTTCCATCACAAACTACACGAAATTTACTTTTGTAAAAGTACTTTTGATGTTCTTCTAGATGCTATGCAACAACAATATTTTTTTTCAGAATGAGTTTAACCTCCCACAGTGATTGTGGAATGCTGAACCTCACTTATACTATTCTCCCATATTAGCTTACTTTGAAACTGAAATTTCAATCATATCTAATTGGTTGATTAAGCTCTCAAGGAGCTAATAAAGAGAAATCTAATTGGTAAGTTGAATTTATAAAATTGGTCAATCAACTCTTTAAAATACCGTAGCTGATAATAGTTGACATACTATCGGTCTACCAAAGACCATTCATCAACTCAAAAAACTATACATCAGTTCACACAATTTTGCAAATAATTATTTACGTCCCAGAAGAAAGCCAATATAGGAACACATACAGTGCATTGTAACCTGTTTTAGATTCCTTGAGAGTTCATTGAAATACATTTTTCGCATACTCATAGTGGAATCTAAGATTTTAATTGTATGGTTGATTGAGCATTAATTACAGTGTTGAATGAAATTAAACTTCACCTTAATCAAAATCTGAATTAAAGTGGTAAGCCACGCGGTATCTCAACCAAACTTGTTATCGCCTAGTGGCCGTGGGATTCCATAATGATTCTCTTATCGCTTCCATCAGACATCTATATATTAGGATAACTTCGTTTGCTTATTAAAGAAGCACTTGATTTTTCCAACTTCATTCATAGAAGACCAACAATTTAAAATGGATATGGATGTGAAAATGGATTGTCTATTCTCCGATCAACCTCAATAACAGCATGATTCTAATTCACACGAATTGACAAAGAAACAGTTTCTGCAAATTCTCGTTGAACTCTCTTGAATAATGGTTACCGTATTGATTATCATGCATGTGTGCAATGATTTTGGATTTGAAATTGAAAGTTATTGAAAAATTATTCTCCATACATGTTTTCTTTCCAGATCATCAAACAACCGATTTCTATTTCCTTGAAAATTATACTAAATAAATAAATTTATTTTTTGCTTTCCTTAATTAATTTCCGAATAGTATTTTACTGTAAAAACTGGTATATAAATCAGTATTTTTTGTACAGTTGCGCACTTGATTGTCCTTCAGAGTCTGAATTAACATAATTTTGTCAATATTTACAATAAATTAACCTTTGACACATTGTACTATCGTAGATGCAGGAGATTTGTTCAATCAATCATCATCACTATAACTGTTTGATTGATATGAAGATAAAGAGGGAAAAAATCTTCTAATTGAATCACATTATGTATAACATATCATAAAGATAATTGAAATCTTCTGAGAGTACATCAACAAAATCATTATCACACTAAATCCACAATAATGTATTAGGAACGACCGTTGTAGATAAAATGATCATAAATTCAATATTCATTCCTATGAAGCTCCTGCAAAAAATGAAACTGTAGGCCTACTCCATAAAGGTCATTTTCAATATTCTGTAGTTCTTAAACTTTCTTTGGAGCATTAAAAATTTTCTTGTGTCTCACTGCACTTACTGGTCCTCTTATGTACAAAAAATCTCTCTGTCCATTAATTTCATTTTTCAAAGTTTTCATTCATATTTTATACAATAATTGATATATATTCATAAAATATTATAATGAATAATGGCTATGTTATGTTATATTTTCAATCAATCAGTTTGTACTAGGAATATAATGTTCAACACAATCTTCCAGATCTTATTATTCACTCCAATTTGTTGTGCTCCTTCAGTAACAAGATTATACTGCAGCTGCACAAATAACATTGTCGCTTTTCCATACAAACATGTATACAAATTATGTGGAAACTGTTTATGTGGAAGACACTTGTGTATAATAATAGCTTAGAGGAAAAGCAGCCACTTGCAGGTAAATAACGAATTCAAATTTCCTTTTTTCTAGGTATAGCGCACTACGGGCGACCTACGGCTATGCAGACTCAGGATCAGCTGGCTACGGCGGATCGGGTCTAGCTGCCTACGGCTCTCCGTCAGCTTCTTACGCTGCTGGTGGATCAGCTTACAGCTCGCCAGCGGCTGCCTATAGCTCAGGAGCAACTGCTTACGGCTCAGGAGCAGCCTCTTACGGCTCAGGAGCTGCAGCTTACGGCTCAGGAGCAGCCGCTTACGGCTCAGGAGCAGCAGCTTACGGCTCAGGAGGTGCAGCTTACGGCTCAGGAGCAGCCACTTACGGCTCAGGAGCTGCCGCCTACGGCCAGGGAGCTGCCGCATACGGACAGGGAGCTTATGGATCCAATTATGGTTCGGGAGCTGCCTCTTATGCATCTCCAGCAGCATACTACAGCGCAGGAGCCGCAGCTTACGGTTCACCAGCTTATGGATCGTCCGGTTCAGCTGAATACGGTGGTGGATACCAGGATCTCCATGGACATCTCATTTCACAGCATGTTGAGGTAGGTGATTCTCAACCTTAGATCATGATTCTAATTGTCATTTCTCATCTTGGTTGATTTTCTTGTAAAGTTTTCATTTTCAATCCTCATTGAATTTCAGTGTTTTATGTCTTTCAATTTCACAGCATATCAAGTCTGATATATTATTTTCCATTCATAGTTGTTGATTTTCATTCTCAAAATGAATTTCATTCTCTGAATTTATGATATTGCTCCGGTAGTTCTGTTTTCTTAGTTCTCATCCATTCCTATTTTAGTGGGTGATATTGTCAATGTACTATACACATTATTTCTCACATTCTGCTTTGCTCTGAAGTCCGAAGTACGAGTAGTTCCATCCTGAAGATGAAAGCTGATAGGTTCAAACGAAATTGAAATTGAATAATTCCATTCCAATACCGGGGCCCTTTGCGATTGCGGACCTGCAGACCTGGCCAGCCCGACCCAGTATGTTTTGCAACAATGGAATTGAGATAAAAACGTATAATACATAGGTTGACGTTGAACATAATCAGAAAGTAATGGCATTTATAAGATACTAGCAGGCAGGCTCGCTTCGCTCGCCTTCTCCGCCTAGCCAGGGGGCTACGCCCCCTGGACCCCCGACAGTACAGGCAGTGTGAGTGAGTCAAACAGGCTCGCTTCGCTCGCCTGCAAATTCCGTTCAGAAGGGATTCGAAATTTATTGAGCACAGCATTTCTACACCTAATCTGGACCTGTTCACCTGAATTTCAACATTTTCTACCAATTTGTTCTAGAAAAATCTAAGAAAAACTCCGAAAATTCCAAAAAATAGTAAAACGCTAATATTAAGCGTAACCTTGGAAAGTATATCGGACATAGTTTGAAATTTGATTCAATATCTTCCATCTATAATCATTGAATTTACAGTTAGGATTGGTCGTATCAAGACGGAAGATATGCAACCCGCAAAACATCTACAATTTTGAAAACCTGATTACTAGCGTAATCTTGAACGGATTGCAAAAATATTTTAACACAACATTTCTAGACCTTATCTGAACCTGTCCACCATATATCAACATTTTCCAACGATTGGTTCTCGAAAAAATGAGGAAAACGCCGAAAAACTCTAGAAAAACTAAAATATTTGGAGTATCCTTGAAAAGTTTTTAAAAACTGTTCTTAGCGCGCGTCTAAACGTCCAACTGAACATGCCTGCCAAATTTGAACGCATTCGGTTCAGTGGATTTTTAGTTCTGGTGATGAATGAATGAATGAATCAGTGCCATTTCGCTTTTATGTATAGAGATATGCAGTATATCTACAAGCAAAATCATATATTATATGCATTTTACTTCTGAAATGAATTCACATAAATGAAATGCATTCAATTAGTAAATTAATACCTAATCATTTCGATAGTATTAAACAATCATGATTTTAAAAACTACTGGAATCATTTGCAAGTTTTGATAGTACTGGAACCATTTACAAGTTTTCTAGTACCAGTTACTTATTGAAATTTCATTTCCATTTTGCAGGTATCTCGCCCCGTACCAGTGCCAGTCTACAAGGCGGTTCCCGTACCAATACCACACCCTGTCGCCGTGCCAGTACCACAACCCATACCAATCCACGTACCACAACCAATCGCCGTGCAGGTGCCCGTGCCCGTGCCAGTCATCAAAACAGTCGCCTATCCAGTAGAGAAGCCAGTGCCCTATCCCGTGGAGAAGCCAGTCAAAGTAACAGTTGAGAAGAAGGTGCCCTACCCGGTGTCAAAGCCCTATGCGGTGCATGTTCCCGTCTACAAGGTGAAACACATCTACCACGATACCAGCAAGCATCATTATCCATCATCCTACTACCACTAGGAACTGAAGGTTTGTTATTGTGTATACAGTATTTGAAACAAAAATATTGGATAAACTGTTCCAGTGACTGTAAATCTGTTCCTTTATCATGGAAAATCATAAAAATGAAAACAAGAAAATAATTGACAAAATAAAAGATTCAGAAGAATAGTTTGGCTTCAATGATGAAGGTAAAGGATGAATCTGATTAAGCTTTTTTGCTATAGTTAGCGCAAGGTAAGATGAGACGCCACCACAATACACTCAACTGTGTATCTTGCGTTTTGTTTAAGTGTGAGCGAACGATAATCCTAGATCGGGGGAGTCCGATCTCACTGGACGTCAAATCTGCTAGAAAAGCAGAAATCTGATAAAAATACCATTTCACTACTTATTCAAACAAGATTTCATGTTGAATAATTATGAAACTTATATAGTTACGTTTCAAATTGAATGTAGTGTGAACATAACGACATTCTCTTTGTGGAGTTTTGTTTTGCAAATTATGAATTCAATATACAAAGAATTCAAAATATTATATTAATTTTATTATATCAGATTTATATTCACTCTGAATTTTCTTATGACTGCTTGGCAGAAAAGTAGTTTACGATAGATAAGTTAATGCAATAAATTTCAGTTCATTAAATCAATCTTGGAAAGGATGTGCTGTGTAGTAGCGCAGGAACAAGAAAACGGTTCTCTCACACTCGTTTTCATAGTGAAAAAGTTGAATTTGTAGAGTAAATATTGATATATTGTGGAACCTTTTTATAATAAAAAAAACTTGAGACGTTGTCGCAATTTTACTCTAATTTTTAAATTAGATTGATAATTGAAGTGTAATTCTACAATGTCTCAAGTTTTTTAGTAAAAAACGAGATAAATACTTTTTTTTATTAAATGCCTACACAGCTCACCTGAATTTGTGAAAATTCCCCAAAATTGAGTGCTAAATCCCAGAGTAGATATTTTACTTCTGATTGGCAATTTGCAATTTTCCTGATCTCATTCAATTATTCCTGCCTATCAGTTTTGAATTCCTTCATTCTTTCAATCTCATTAAGATAGAATAGAATAATAATTTACAATAATCTAATAATAATTTCTCCTCTATCTGTTGCAGAGCTAGTACAAGCCAAAACAATTTGCAGACTGATAATGATTACTCTGCGATTATCACTACGGTACGAACAATTTTCAACATTGTCATCGCCATCATTTAATTCATCATCATCATCATCATCATCATCATCATCATCATCATAATAATAATAATAATAATAATAATAATCTTGACCATTACACATCACCATCTTGTTCATTACTCATCATCATCATCTTGATCATTAATCATCATCATCTTAATCATCATCAAATCATCTTACTCATCACTATCATCATCACGTTCACCTTCCTCATCATCACCTATATTGTTATCATAATAATCATTCCTAATGAATAGTACAGTATTATTGTTACAATTAATTTTGTTCCATCAAATCATCGTTATTGTTAATATTGTATTATTTATACTATTTGTTATCATTGATTGTTGTTAATAAATTTTCTTGTTAAGTCATTTAATTGTTGAATTTTAGGATTTGTTAATATTTATTGTACGGCTCTGTTTGAGCTGGAAGTGTTAACTATAGCTTTAAAAATTTGAAGCCAATAAAAATAATAAGTGAGGAACATGCTGATTCATTATTTCATAATAATTCCTCAATTGATTCAACATAATAACTATGTAGGAATTTGAGACGTCTTGATAGTTGATAGAGATTTCCATCCGAATCGGATAATATATACGGTTATTAGTTTCTAGAGAATATTTTATTCAGAATAGATAGGAATTAGCTGCTAGTTCCAGCACTTTATAAAAAATCTAAGGAGATGGAAACAAATTTTTATCTCTTCACAAATTTGGAAAAATATTTTTCCAATATGAAATTCATTGATGGGAATGAAAACTAATGAGTATTAGTAGATGAAGCAATGTAGTTTATAATTAATTAGAATTAATGTAGCTGAAACCAACGAGGAGTTCATATTGCTCTAATATAATAATTTAACGATTGCGGATCGATCCTAAATCAGTTAGTTTAATAATGTTCTGCAGAATAAAAAAATAATTCTCATATTAATGTAATGCAAGTGTATTATTTTGTCTCCTTTCTATCTCTTTCCTGCTATTGTAGTTTACTTATAATTTTTCCAATCGCCATTTCAAAAAATTGGTAGGTTTATAGCATTTATAATTCATCATGCATTCAACAATTCAATTAAATTTAATTACACATTCAACTTCCTCATATGATGATAAAGAAAGTATGAAGCCCACAATTAGTTGAGAGTAGGCTATAAACGGTTTTCAAGCGATTCAAACTTTTAAAATCCATAGTTTAGAATATTTCAAAAGGTGAGCTACAGTATTGTAGAAAAGGATTCATTCGATTGAGGATAAGAGAGGCTTGATTAGAATAAGGTAATATTTTATCGCAATGTGGTGAGAATTGGTCGATAAGTGTTCTCTCAACTCATTATTCAGTGAACGATGATGGGGAAAAGTATTGAGAACCAGGAAGCAAATGGATTGTGGTTGGATGTGGGCTATCGTGGCATTTCCTGCCCTTGGTGACAAAAAGCTGCCACATTCTCAGAAACGAACACAATTTCGACAGTTTAGTAGTGAGAAGTTTAGAAGCTGCTGTCTGCCTCTGGTGGAGCTGTAACAGGTCAGTTTTGAATGTGGGTTTTTGAAATTTCATTGGATTTGATTTTCAACCAAGTTGAAAATGCCAAGATACAATTTTGAAATTAAATCTTGACAGTTTAAAATATGTTTGAATCTCTTTGAATATTTTTTGACAATTTGATATTTTGAATACCAATATGAGATTAGGGAAGTGCAATAATATTATAAGTTATCATGTAAATAAGTTTAAGGTTGATAATTCCAAATTGTGAGTTGTTGGTACTTGATGAATTGATGTCATTTATATAAAACCCGTACCGGTATTTGATTTTAAAATTTTTTGATTAGGCCAATTCACAGCGACTGTATAGGCTACTTAAAGCGTGGCCATTGAATGTCAAACTTTTTATTGGCCAGCACAGTTGAATCCATTATAGCCTAATATTTTTGTCAATTAATTCTCATAAGATTTTTACATTGAAATGCTAATCATAATTTCATTCTATTAGGATATTCACTCCCGCACCTTTTCCAGTTTTCACATAGTGTAGATAATTTTAAAGGTTTCAGAGAAAAATTGAGAGAGAAATATTACATATTATTTATAATTTATAATACAGTACTGTATTAAAATTTTAAATGCTGGAAAAGTTATAATCTAGTTGTTTCAATTGAAATAAGTTGAAAAAAAAGTGAAAATGAGTTTAAGTTTCCTAAATAATACATCTGAGTTCAATACAAATATATGGAAATAAACTATGTCGGCTGGCAGGTAATAAATTATTTCTACAAACTGATATGAAGCACTACACCAATGGAAACACTGTTGATCTTATAGCCTACAGGACCGTCTCTTGTATCTCTATTCGTTTTTCCCTTTCCAATTTAGAACAATATTTTTCCAATAGAAGCATTTGTCTGGAATGATTCGATGGAATCCACTCAATAAACAACTAACTTATAAAACTTAGTGAAATTTATTATGAAAATTCAAATTTCTTATAAAAAATCCATTCTTACGAAATTATTATACTAGGCCTATTATGAGACGAGTTTCAGAAAAATAATTGAATAAAATGAATAATTGATTTCTTTAAACTCATTTGAAGGACCAAGACACTAAACGTGGAATATTTTCAGCAAAAATGAACAAATTGTTGTATGATAGACGTTACAGTCATTTCCGTTGCATTTGATTATTGAAGCTAAGCACGATAAGATTATTTTTTTGCGTGGAACATACAGTTAAGCAATAGTCAACTGCTCTAGCTGACTAATTTAAAGGAATATATTGAGCTGAATAATTATTATGTGTAGAGGAAATGCTACAGCATTCAAGAATTATTCGAATGATTCTACAGGATACAGTCTCTGTATCTCTACTAATTTTTCCCAAGACCAGACGCATCTTCAAAGCATGAATTTCAATAATTTGACAGTGAAAATAATTAGTGTTGTAATTATAGTTTAAATGGAAGAATATTAAACGTGAAATTCAAAGATTTTGATAATTTTTGAGCAACATGAATTGAATCATTCCCATCTAATGAGGATTTAACTTGTAATGTTCCTGAATATTTATTTGAAAGTAATTCTGGAAGTTGAAGAAGAATCTACCAATAATAATATTGTAAGGCGTTCAATTGCATATTCCTTGTAAAAGCCAAAATGACTTGTTATAGATTATAATCCAGCCACAACTTAAGTAGCCTACTATAACACATCACGTTATCTTCAGCTGTTATTCTACTAATTAATTTTCAACCTTAAAAAAATTATGAAAAATTTAAAATAATTGGATTAATTCTCTTGCAATAACTTCAATTGCTTCACAAAACATATATTTGAGGAATGAGAATTATATGTCATGATATTCTCATTCTCTCACGAAAAGTAAGTTACATGTTATATTACCTTAAAATTAATTCAACGTCATTTAATAAGTTAATCATCCAATAAACTTTCCAATCAAATCAATCCAGACAAAAGTGATTTTTGTTAATTTAAAATTATTATTTTGTTACTCCATAAATCAATCAATAAGATGATGGCGTGTTCCAAGACAATTAAAACCAAGCGTGCTGAATTATATTATAATAAATTATGAATTACTCATAATCGATAGATAAGTTACGCGATAGAAACCATAAGAAAATAACGATTCTATTAATTTATTTGGAGCAAATAATAGATAGAGCTTTCTCTGGATATCAGGATAATTTCTATTTTCTAACATGTTGTTAGACGCCATGGAAGCTTTCATTTACCAAGTTCTAAGTCAATTTTTTTGATTTTTCTCTAATTGAATCAAGGTTCTTCTTTCAATTAAAAAATCTTATGAATATTTTTAGTCATCCATTGTAATAGAATCATGGCAATATTCAGTCACCAATTATTTCAAACATCATGAGAAATTGTAATTCATAGAACTTTAATCAATACTAGAATCTGAAGCTATGAACGCTAACAAACTGAGTTAACAAGAAATTATATTGCTAGAATAAACCTGTGATTTCACTGTTTAATTTTTAGTATTTATTGATGTAAAAATGTTTCCTGTCACCTATAGAATGTGGAAATCAATCTAAACAGTTTATCTTGTTGTTCACCTTTATTTTATTAAAACTTATTGAAATCAAATTCAACCTATTTAGTTATGCATTCCTAAGAAAAATAAATCAGGCAGCCTAGGCACATCGTATATGATTCTGCTGTTCTGGGCATCTCATCTCACCTCATATCTGCAAGTGATTGTCACCAAATGGAAAGGATGAAGCAGGCTTCAGTGCAGACACTTGGGCTTTTCATTGGGCGGCTTTACCTGAATTCGAATGGCAGCTGCCCTATGAAGAGCAACAGTGATCTGCATATTTTCACAAAAACAGAAATTCATCAAACAAAAACGTGAAAAATGCTGCATCCCTCGGAAGATTTTTATGAAAGTCTTCACAATTCACCCTTGATCCACACCCCACAGAGATAACCTTGGAACAGCGTGGTACCATTCATCATAAATTTTTCTATACGGTACATGCCAAAATTATTGATAAGAACTATAGAGTGATCAGGCTAAGGTAAAATTAATATTCTTCTGAATAAATTTCCTGATACGGTAATTATTTTTTTAAATGAATCCTTTGTTGGGAATTATCGACTTTTTCTTCTTCTTCTTCCTATTATTATTATTATTATTATTATTGTGATATTAATTATTATCAGCAGTGAATAAAAATGGAAATGACTCTTGATCATTGATTAGTTTTAGAACTGAAGTTAATTATAAGATTTCATATTTTCTTGTCTTTTTGTAAGTAAGTGGGTCTGTGACTTTTTTGAAGATATAAATCATTATTTTCATTATGCATCAATATGAAAATATCAATTCTGTAGCCTACCTACAATACTACATTATACAATACCTGTAAATTATATCAGTTTGCCCCTGTATTGAGGTTTTATTTCTGTATGAAAGCTCTAGATTGTCACTATATAGTATATAGTGACAAACTGACAACCTAAAATAAGACCTATAGGCTATTAGCTCACTTCATAACTTTTTATTAATACAGATACATTATTCTATTCGGCAAATTCTATCACTAAGTTATAGAAAATTGTATCATTGATAGCGAGTGTATGATGCTCATTTGGGTATAAATTCAAAATACTATGGAATTTAAACATAGGTAGCCTAATTATTCTAATTCTAGAGTGAATGTTAACAATAACTTGATTACTACTGCATCACATTGTCAATGAATTTGATAGGTATATTAATGATTTTTTTCTCTATTCTGACTGAGGCAAGGAGGGTCAGTCCTTGGACTGAGGTTTTTCAAAAAACTAGTTTTGGATTATAATATTTTACTGTTTATAATATCAATAATAATAATGCAAACTTCATTTGAATTCTTTACCATGTTGAAAATGACTAATTGGCTGACAATAATGCAGAATAATTATTGAAATAGGAGTTAAGTAGGTGCTGAGGTTGATCTTAATTACACAGTTGATTTAAAAAATTCAAGTTTTGTAACCATACATCAACTGAGCTTCGTGATCCATTAGCACATTTATACTGTCGTATCATGATGATTCAAATGTTACATAATAGAATATGTAGAATTGGAACAAAGGAAAAACTAAATAATGATGTAGCTACACTGGATACCAAACAGAAAAAATTGAATGTACTAATGTAATAATAATTATAGAGCAATTATTTTAGTGTAAAAATGTGAGTGTGCTTTAATGTTTTGATGTAAAATATGAATCAAATAATTGAATACAATGAAAATATTGTTGAGCTCAAGTTTCATGTAGCCTACTGTAGTTTTTCATAACTGGAATATAGAATAGAAGTTCTTTATAGACTTTTATGTTTGTAAAAAGTCTCCTTTATTTAGTTTCCGCTCCTTATTTGATTTTATTGATTGATTTTCATAAGATCAGTGATGTATTATTTTGAAACCCAAGTATAGAGAAAATTTAAAGAATAGTTCAAGAGTTAGATGTGGGTGTCTGGAAGAATGAGAATAAAAATTATAAAAGTGAAAAAATAGATTAATAATGTACCAATTTGAACATAAGACTTGTAGAATATTATTTTTCGAATTTTTTAACTATTCTACTGGCTCCCAAGATTATTCTTGAGTCTTCATGAAATAATAATGTACGATGTAATTAATTGATTCAATTCATTATAATAAAATTGTAATGCAATAGTCATTAAACCTATGAAAGGGATGGAAATAGATTCAAGATTGATAATGTTTTTCATGACAATGACAAAATACCTTTCAATTCCAATTGAATGAACTAAGGCCTACGTCATATAGCTTTAATAGAAATGATGAGTAGATTGAAAATTTCAAGAGTGTTCGAATTCTTCCTACTATAGTCTGTCCAAACAAAGAAGACATTCTGACAAGAAGGGAATATGACTCCAGCTGACCAGCTCTGTCAATAATGGTAAGAAAATCATAAATCAGGCCACAATAATTGTATATCAAAATTTTTCCTACAATTTGAGATCGAATCTATAATTTTTGAACCAATATTGACCGAGCTGGAGTCATTTTCTCATCTTGCCAGAGTGTCTTCTTTGCTTGGACAGACTATTTAATAATAGGCCTACAAATAGTCAAATACAGAGGGAATATTGAAACATTGAAAGTATATTAATAGCCTTGGAACGTTAAAACTTTTTTTAGTTTTTGTTGAGTGAATACAATTAACATGATGTGGAATCTAATATCGGTAATAAATGAATAATACATTATTAGTATTTATAGAATTTATAACTTAAATAATTCACTATGCATGTTTTAATTGGATATTTAAATAATGTATCAGCATCCGACTGAACACGATTGTAACATGCTGAATAAATTGTACAATGCTAAGAACGTGAGTGAGATGCATCAGATGCTGGTTTCTCAATGGATATTATTGTCACTCTTTGCAAAAAAACAAAACAATTTCGAGATGGTAATCGCTGTTCAATTACAAAATAACAGTTGCAGGGAAGATATGACGCCTTTTCACGAAACAGTAAGCGGTAATTGTGTAATAAAAACGGCATCTGTCTAAGAATATCTAAGCGGCATGTTGTCATGGCCAACAACTTCAATTTAAAATCGTTTCCAAATCAATTTTTGTCTCAGATGAAGACCAATTGTGAATGAAATGGCCAGCCAAATTATATGTTTATGTAACTAAGTACACTAATGGTATACTAAAATGTGTATTATATATTCTATATGTAATATGTAGAGGCTAAATAACTTATACTAATGTCTAAGTTGAGAATTGTTTCTTTAGGCTCATAATATATCTGTTTATGATAATAATGATTGTGTATATATAGCATATTATTATTTATATAGCCTACCGAAGATCAAGTTTAGAATTATTTTCCTATAGCTTGAAATATATTTATAAAAATAAGCCTATCTTGGATAATGTATATAGTTGGACTATGCTAGTAGCCTAATATTCGGATAGATTGGTTATGACTCTGTGAATTTTAGAAGAGAAAAGGATGTAAGAGATTTTTGGGTATGTGAGAGAGAGAATGAGATAAACAAATTGTGAAGAAGAGGATGAGAGGGAGGAGAAGATGCTGTGAGAAAGACTGAAAGAGTATCTATGAATGGCGGAGGAGGGGAGTTGAAACATATTATATGCTTTAGACTTTAGTACATAGCATCCGAATGATAAAATATAATGGAATGGCATAATATCATGTTTATAGTTTATAACGCCGATGTTGAAAAATGTGCTAGAAGATTGATTCGACTTGCATCTTTCAAGGAGAATCAGCTTCCACCTCAAGTGTAAATATGAGCCAGGTGGGAGAATTTATTACATTGTACCAGTTCTTGCTTTGCTACATCTGAATCTGTGATTAGATAAGATTCAGTCTCAGAACATCCTCATCTTCATCGAGGTACAGTGGTCCATCCTCACAGGAGTACTTTTCTTGTGGAAATCCGTTACGGTACCTTATTACTAGCAGAATGAAATTTGTGAGTACCTTATGATATTTCCTATAATAACTGAAAATTATCAAATGTGGTTTTGGGGACTTTTAGAGGATATTAAATTTATTCATATGATTACATTCTAATGTCGAATGAGCCAAATTCATTGAATTGATTGCTAAATATAGTGCAATATAACTTACATGAAATAAAAATACATAAATTCCAATATTTCACAAGGATGTGTCACGATAGTTCTGGAATCTGTCACTATCGAAACAAATTAATATAGCCTACACTTAATTGTCTGGTCTTCATTCATACACTCTCTTTAATTCTTCATCATAAAATATTTTAAAAAAATATTAAAAATATACGTAGTATTTTTTCCAAGTTATGAATCTTCTTCAGGATAATTGTTGTTTGATATTTTCACAAAATATATTAATTTCTCTCATCAATGTATAAACCTCAATTCATTGATGAGAAGAATTTATAAATTTTTGATAATGTTTCAATATTGAGTGAAAAACCATGATGGAGCCATTCCCTTGAAAAATAGAGAATTATTAGTACAAAAACTGTAAACTTCTCAGCATGATTGATTCTCAGCAATAGATTCTCAAAATCTGTTTGGGACTCAATCTATCGTGAGCAATCCCATTTGTTTTTCTATAGGTGCTTACTCTCTGAACATGATCGAGAGGAATCAAGGTATTTATATCTTCAAATCCTCGACAAGACCACAAATTTTTCCAATCACGAATGCAACTCATAGTCTCATTTACATCATCATCCTCAACCTAATCAAAATATTTGTCGTGAAGTATTTTTTGTTTCTTCAAAAACTAAACCTATATAATTATATTATTGTTATTCTGCCAATGGTTTTCATTCCATGCAGCACACCATCCTACAAGGGAATCATCTTTTTCAAAGGCATCACTCGAAAAGGAAAACTATTTATTGCTGCAGTACTACAACACATGCAATAAAAACAATATTTCATAGCAATAAATGTTTGCAGAGTTAAAGTTTTCAACATAATTTTCAGCTTCAACCTAAGTTAAGATGCGTACCGTATATAATAATAGGCTATTGTAGGTACTTCAAAAATAAAAATCAGCAACAGTATTTGTAAATAATAAAATTGAAACAATAATAAACAATGACAAGCCTTTATTTTTATAATGTCTAGACTAGACATGTTAGCATTTATAGTCAAGGACATAGGGCAGAAACAGAATGATATAGGAGAAAAACTTAAATGATTGAAATGGGAGTTATAAATTGATCTTCAATCATACTGGTAGACCGGGGTGATGTGATAAGCTGTCTAACAAAATTGCAAAACAGTTTGTCAAAAACAATGAGAGGTTATTTTGCAGTTGAAAACTATCACGCAACAGATGACAACTTCATTTTTTGGGTGGCTTGTTGGAGTTAGTGATAACGGACCCTGGTTCAAGTCCCATGCGGGGAACAATTTTTGACCACATTATACAATCATATAAATACGGCCACCCCGTTTTTCGAAGGAGACTATCGAAGCCGTTGGTCTCGACTACCTAACAACTATATGGTCGTAATCTCTCATCATTATCATTCATCTCATTACCCACGCACAAGTCTAGGCCTATGTGCTCATGTGAGCTCCCCCTTCAGAAATAAACTAATTTTTGGCAGTCGGGAGTCGGGACCGATGTCTTCTTCAAAAAACTGTTTGTGGTCAAAATGTGGTCGTCAGATGGGATCGAACCCAGGAACTTTTATAATGCTTATCAGACTTATCAGAAGCTATAATTATGTTTTTCGGCGAGTAGAAGAGAAAAGGGATCTAAAACACATAATAAATGGAACCTTTACTGCTCATTCTCATATTCATAAAGACATCAATAAAATACAAATACGGTAATAATGGAGTGGGCCCATAAATATCAAATACATCACTATATTATAGTCATATAGTCCGAGAAAGCGGAGAAGACACGCCGTTACAGGTACACTTAACATTGTAACGGTGTCTTTTCAGGTATCGCGAAGTATACCTGATGAAAGAAGGAATAACTCAATTAAAATTCAATTACGCTGGACCTGATTGAATAGCACTAGCCAATTATAGCCTACTCTCCCGTTTGAAAGGTTCCAGACACTGATGGGTAATTTAAATAAAACATCCTTGAAAAACAGGTACCGGTACCTCACTTTGTGTAACATCTCAGTGACCTGCGGTTTGGTAATGATAAAATTCATCTCTATTCTGTTATATCATCATATTCATGGTCGTTAAATAAATGTTTCAATGTAGGTAATGATAAAGGACATGTGCTCGTATCTCATCTTCTGAAATATTTCTTGGCCATCCAGTTGTTGTTGGATGAGTTGTAGAATAATTATAAATGAAGATGTGCGCTGTGTAGAGCCATAAAGTGAATGCAATACACCACAGAATTATTTTCCTTATTTGCCTTTTGAAGCGGTTTGATACATGAAACAAAGTGCTTTGGGAGATGATCTGATCATTCAGCTATCAACATTGAAAAGATAATTCCTATTAGAATAGCCACACTAAACTTGAATGTGACCTACTATCCAATTAAATACTGTATGTAGCCTAGTTGATAAACCTCAATCGAAATAGGTAGGCGAATTGGAATTATTATGATAGTAAATGGAAAGAATAATATTTAGTTAGATTAAATTTAAATTGGGCAATTAAATTATAAAGTGCAACAAATGCAATTCCACAAAATACAAATTTCGCAACTAATGTATAATTATTATCAAAATTTAATAAAAAACTAAATTTTCCTTATTTAATATTTTCCTCAATAATTACAAGAATTGTTATCCTCATTATTATTCAGGCAGTGAGAAATTGGATAGGTTCAATCAACCCGATCGAGGAATAGGTGAAATGTTTCATTCGATTCACTTTGAAAATAGCCTAGTTTTGAAATATCAACAAGAACTTGAGATTGGCTGAACGTACACAGTGAAGGGTCTGACACGTTAAATTATCAATTCTGATGAATCATTTTCAATTCTTAAATCATACACTTGTCATCAATGAGACAAATAAAACGCGTCAAGGAATCATAGATCCATCTAAATGATTCACCAGAATATATATGAGATGGAAAAAATTTATAGGCCTAAACGGATATGGTTGAATAAAGGCGAAGTCAGAAAAAAGAAGAAAGAAAAAAAAGGATAGAAGGTGGCATTCTCAAAGTGTTTTACAATTCTCAGATTTAAACTTCGAATTGAATTTTTCAACCACAGAAATATTCCATTTGAACTCAGTAAAATTTAAATTCAACAATACCATTTTGTCTGGTCTGGAAGGTATTCTCTGTTTTAAACTGGTTTTGGAATAATGATTATGTAATTTGAGAAAAGATGCTAATATTTCGTAATAGTACAAGAAAGGTTTACGAATTCACAATTCAACATTGGGTCATTCTCACATATTCTATACAGCTCGTGTCGGAGCTGCAACATAAAAGCTATTTTGATTTTATTTTAATGTAAAAAAAGGCTTTCTGCCAAGTGTCAATACTATTCTTTTAGCGAAAAACCGGTTGAATCGTTAAAGGATTGCTGTCCCAAGTAAGGCAAAACATTGCTTTGGAGTTTCGATCATGGAATATGAGCAATATTAGGGAGAGCGGAGAGTTCTAGATAATGATAAAAAATCACAAAGATAACGAATAGTGATGGATAAGTTGAAGCACTAACTTCTAAAAGTAATATATATGAAATTATCTGGAAAAATGCATTGAAATGGTGGAATAGTCTCATATATGAGTAGTACTGTAGCTTCAAGTTCAATGCTTATGTACAATTATTTTGGACCCTTTAGTTTATTATCGTTCTCTGCTTAAAAAAATGTTTCCTGAATCAAAACCGGTTCAAAATATAATACCAGGAGTATAGTCCAATTCACTGAAACTTGGGAGCAAGAATGATTACTACAATATTTTCAATATTATATAAATAAATTGGTAATTAAAAAGCTGTAGAAAATAGACTCCTGATAAGAGTCATGGAAATCATCCAAATAAAAAATTCAAGTAACATACGGTACACGCGAGGAAAAAATAAGAGGAGATGGATATTAAATTGATCATGTTGATTCCATCAATATAAGCTGTAACTCTGTGAGATGGATGATATGTCTTGAATGTTATTTATATTACTCATCTATTCTGTTTTCCATTACGAACTGATAGTAAATATTCCACTCTGAACACGACACTGCAGTCATAAATTTGAATTGTGAGTAGTACTTAGTTTATATTTGAACTAATATTCAAATCTATGACTGCAGTGTCGTGTAGAATAGTTCAGAGTGGAATTATTTATATTATTTGAAATTGATTAGAAGATGATGTTTTCAATCAAAATCAGAATACTTTGCAGGTCAAGCGAAAACTAATCTTCTAGGAGCTAAAGGTATGATACATGGGATCTCAAAGACAATCTTCTCTTATATAAATTGACAACGACGATCTACTTGAGACTATCTAGATAACGTGTTTTTGATGGGACCCAAAATGATATCATAATATCAATGATAAGATATTGATATAATCAAATTGTTTTGTAAGGTACCTAGGTGTCAATTTCCTTTTGACATTTGTCGGATGGTAATAATAGTAAATGTAGTAATAGTGGTAGTAATAGTAATAGTAGATGGAGGGGACCATAAATAAGAATGACAGAAGTGGATATAATGTAGTACCCACAAGTAGCTATGATAAACATCATCACGATGATTGACCAGTTGAGTATCAAGAATTATACAACTCACATGATGGACAGAGAAGAGGGACCTCTCATAACATTTGTATCGAATTATTAATCCATACAAAAATACATTCTACTTGCCATTTTAAACTATACTTTCATCTCTTCCTCAATCTTATGGCTATTTTTTACATAAGAGTTGATATTTTACAAAAAGTCAGTAGGTGATTTATGGTTTGAAAGAAGAGAGACGAGAGAGAATAAGAGAGAAGGAAGAAAGTTTTAGCTTTTTGCATGATAAATGAGATGAAAAAACCTATTTATAATGATCATAGTCAGACAAATTAATCGAAAAATATTTAAAACAATGTGAACTTTCCTTTATTATAACAGTAATGTTACTTTATTTACTACTGTAGTATATTGTCAGCCTACTTAAAAGTGAAGATTGGAATTTTTTTCTCAGCACAACACCATCAATATGGAGATGAATGAAAGGCCTATATAATAAAAACGATACTCTTCACAAATATGGAATTTATCACCTTGTTTCGAACACCAGTATCTAAACGCGTTGCTTTGAAGACAGCAGAATTATCTAACAATAATGGATGAATCTGAAGTTTATGTTATGTAACTAATTTTGAGCTGGAATATATTTAGGAATACAACTTCTATAGGCTTCAAGTAGGAGCCACAAATAGCGAAATGAATCTTTAAAATACCGGTATACGGTACTTAATCAACCTTATAAAATATTAAAGTAGCATATATGGCACTCGTTATACATGATATTGCAAGGGAGTTGGAAGAATGGATCATGAATAAAATTCAAACATTCCATCGATATCATCAAAAGAATGATGAAGTTATTAATGATTACGTTTATTATTTATTTGTGATTCAACCTGAGAAGTAACTTTCATAATATTTTGATCTCAATCAAAGTTGAAATTACCAGTTCTACAGGAAATTCAGCGAAGCTTATGAATGAAATATATTTAATTCCATTAATTGAATTGACAACTCAATTTCTGGTTAAAATAAATTGGGAATTATTAAGATTTAAAATATTTTATTCCAGAGTGCAGCCCATGGATCAGCAATCATTTTGCTCATATCTCTTGTGAGTGTGGAAGTGAGTGAGGCTTTGTTCCTTCCCGGCAAAGATGCATTCATTTCATCATCCAACGACAACAGGAATGAAGATGGATCATACAATTTCGGGTAGGTTGAGTTTTTGGGATTTATATCTTCGAGAGCAGAGGAAATGTATCATCAAGATAGCTTATTTTCGTTTCTACTTTTTCAATAATTTATGTATTCTACTTTATATCCCAATGAAAATATCCATATTTTAAAAATAGGTTTTCCATAATATTATCATAAATTCTCATGGTAAAGAGGGTTTATCATTGATCAGATTCCGTTCAATTGAGCTTCACAGTGGAGAGAAACTAAAAAAAATTTTTTCTAGATTTCATTGATTGATTGAGCTTTTCCAATGAATAGAAAATAGAAGAATTTTATAAATTATATTTTCTATATTTGAAAAATGGATTGATTGAGCCTCACAATGAATAGGGAATAAAAAAGAATTATATTTTATCAATTTTTCCACATTTATATTATCATCGTGATGAAATATAGTAAATAGTAATAGAATTGATGTGAGGGGTATAAGCTCCTATTAGTACAAAACCGAGAGATACGTGAGTAGAGCTTATTATGTTGTAGATGTAACAGTGATTAAGAAGTTTATTCACTCGTATTAAAATTAAATCACTGCTTATTTGAAAAATTACATTGTCAATTAATACTATTCCGAAAATTACTCTTACTTAGCCCATAACAATATTCTCGAATAGTAGGCCTATAGGCTCTATATACTCAATCAAATACTTGCATATTAATTTGAAGGGTTGTCAGTTGAAAATAAAGATAACTTTGACTAAATTGTTTTGTTTTTTTATTGAAGGTTTAAAACGTCACAAGGTATTGAGAGAGAAGAGATGGGATTTTTCAACGAGCTGGGCAAATGGGTGGTGAAAGGAGTGGTGTCCTGGATTGCACCAGACAACAAAATCTACGGTTACAAATACGAAGCAGACGAGAACGGATACCAACAATTTGGTGAGTAGACTTATTCAATTTAAGTAATTTAAACTTACTCATGTTCCAAGTTTGAATTTGGGTCTACTCTCTTTTCGTGTAGTTGTGGTGGTGATATTGCGGTAATAATTATCCATATATTGGAGTTTTATGACCACATATTTATAGAAAATATCTCAATTATACAATTTCATTCAATATTGACTTACTCTCCTTCCCTACATAAATTACAGAGAAACATCATGATTGAACGCATAAAGTACGGTATCAAGTAGCCTATGGTAGCAAAATCAATTATTATATGTAATATATATACGGTATATAAGTTATGTAAAAAAGTTTCTCGGATTAGGCCCTACCTCAAATCTAATCTCTCCAATTTCTATAACAATGACTCTTCATTGTCTCCTCAAATAAAACAATTTTAATATGTGAAGTATGAATAGTAGCTATAAAATACATGATCATCTAACAATTAATTGATGCCAATTGTTGAAAAAAATCATTCCTGATCGTGCAGTGTCTTTTGTTTATGAATATAAGCCTGCCTACCTGTTATTGTACTTCTATCAGATCTTCCTGCTGAGTTCCAACCAGTTCTTTAATATTATGCAACAATTTAATATAGGAAATGATCTTACAAATGTGAATATTGAGAAAATATGAGTTTATAAAGTAGGTTATTTCTATTGTGATTGAAAATGATGCGCGCTCACGGAGAATAGTTGAGAGAATCTATATTTAATTATTTAGAGATAGGTGAATTGTCTATGTGAGTACAGTAAAAGTAGATGAAAAAGTACACAGAGACTACAGTATGTAAGTTGTATGGAGTAAAAGTAGATAGGCTACATAGCAGTAAACAAAATAATTTTGCTTCTAAAAACTTGAAAAAATGACAGAAGAAGAGTGAAGTTTAATATATTGAAAGGATGAAAAGGACTGAAGAGAAAGAAGTGATAACGTCCGCTGAAACGTTTGAAATAATAAAAATATGGCAAATCATGATGTGACTATTCTTAGTTTTGAGAATAAAACCGTACTACTGTAGGCTACTTATACTAGGCTAGAATATGTTGTTCTCAATGGTTGAATTACATCTAGCCTTTATCATTTCAATAGACAACTTTTCTATCGGCATCTTTTGACAATATTTTCCGTCATGCTTCAGTAATTTCTATTATTGTCCATACTAATTGAAAAGGTCATTTTACTCTTTTTTGTAGAATTACACACTTTAATTCACTGAGAATTCGTTATACATTTCAGAGAGTTACATCGCATGAACTGGTGTAATAATTGAAGACAAGTTTCGTTCAGATGATAATATTGAGCTTAATTTGTCTAAAAATTGATAAAACCACAAGAACTGCTCACATTTCTCCTGAGAATAAATATCTCAGTATCGAATGATGAATAAAATAATATCTTTCTAATGAAGTTATATAATAATTGAGGAGTTTGAAAATCAACGTGTGTAACTGAACAATAGTTTTGTGCACAGAATCGGATAAAATGTGAATTAAAAAGTCCTGCTAATTGGCATCAATGAGTGAAAATTCCAACTTCTGATTCCCATATTTTCTTATTTTTCCTTCGAGTAAAATTTCAGATTGAAAGTGAGATAAGAACTTTTCTCAGAATAGAGAGAAAAAATAGGTTTATTCTCCATGAAATATTTTCATCTTTACAAACATACTTGCTATTATATACCGGTACACCACTTCACAAATTTTAATCAGCTCCTCTCACTGAGCAATTCTGTTGATTCTTCTTTCTTTTTATGAGTGAAATTTCAAACTGCAAATAAGAGAAAATTTTTCAAAAGAGATAGAAAAACCTAGTAATATTTCCCATAAAACAATTCAATTATCACAAACATATTTTATACTAAACAGTAGTAACTTACTCAAATTTCAATCAGCTCTTCTTACTGAGGAATTCTGTTGATTTCAGATATGGTTCCAGAAGATGGAGATAACAGAATCGACGCCAAAGCGAAGAAAGGATTATTGGGAGGAGCACTCTAATATCTCAAAAATTCCTGTTGATTTTTTATAGAAATTTTCAAACCCTTACATTCAGCTCTTACGCCGCTTAAATTCCACTGTGGAATCAATCATTATAAATTTTTTTGAAATTTACAATCATCATTTCTCGATCTCATCTATTGTAAAATTCATGTAAATTTCAAGTGCAGCATTCTTGTGTATATACTTTAATAAATTTTTATATGAAAATCGAATTTATTATGAGAATAATATCCCTTATTGAGTCACCTTTTTCTAATACAGTATACCTATTGAGAAACATTTCTTTCAATATCAAAGTACATAAAAGTCTGCAAATTTCATTTATAACTTTCTCAGATTAAAAATCAACAATACAGGGTGGATTATTAATAATCAAATTGACAAAAATTCATTTGCTATATACCTTATGGTAGAAGGTATTTTTGTCAAGAGACTATAATGGCCCGAGCATCAAATTTAAAGTGGAGTCATATTCATAAAATTAGCTCCTTCATATTTAAAGAATGTTCCACAACTTCATAAATGTGTATGAGCTTGAGGTGATTAAATATAAATATTTCTAACGAAAAAACAAGAAATAACTAAAGAAACTGAAGAAATGACAATGTACATTTTAGTTTACATTGACAATGTAGATAGGGCAGTTTCCTCCTTGATATGATTATCTGTAATAAACGTACTTCTATTATCGGTATTTAAATACTGAAAAAATCATATAAATATGAGGGGTTCATTCTGCTATTAGCTAATAGTTAGTTGATGGGAGCTACTCATCTTGATGGTAGGCCTACTCTAATATGAAAACCCAAATCAAGTTTAGGGTCATTTTATTTGTGCTTTTAGGTCATAAGATAAAAATATTTTATTTTGATACACGTTTAAGCGATAACTGACTATTGGAGTTCTAAAGAAGGACTTATAGAATACCGAGTAGTTTTGAAAAGGAAAGCTTATTGTAATTCATCATCAATTCTACGTTCCAGAAAAAATTTCTCGGCTAGAAAAAAAATTAGAATTAATACGAGTACTGATCTAAAAATAGCATTTCTCTCCAGAGACTAGGAGTTTTTGAGAGGAGATAGAAGAGGATAGGATGAGAGGAACTAGGAGATATTTTAGGAGTGGTGATGTGCCATTTGACTAGCTCAAGGCTGCGGAATACTGCTGAAGAAGCTTACTTATTCGACAATTGTTTCAATTATGTTGGCACAGTCGCCTGAATAACTGAATAAAGTGATGCAAGTCCGCAAATTCTCTCTCTGGGATGACCTCAGACATCGACCCTCTCAAGGAATTTGTGGCAATAAATGCAGCAACTGTCCTGAACTCCCATGGAACCACTTGCAAAACTGACACTGTAATAATTCATTTCCCTGTGTCGACGTGCATTAATCTTCATGAACGACTACAATCTCACATATTTCACTCACAACGCAAAACAGTTTCCTGCAATAGAGTGAGCTTCTATTTCCTAAAAAGCATTACCGTATGTTTGAACCTTACCATGAAGCAATAATGAATTTATAAAACATTTCTTTAATATTTCCGATTTCAATCATGCCTGCAATATTTTTATTCAATAATAATACATTTTTCTCAATTTGATAATAAGAGAAGAGATGGCCACTACCGGTTAGACTAATTTATTTATTACTGTAGGCTATTAGAGTACAAATATACAAGATAAGGAAAGAAAAAACAAGCAATCGCTCGACAGGCAATTTTTATTAGAAGTCCAATTGAAAATTGGTAAGTAGAATTTAATTAGAGACTGTATAATCATTAATAATCAAAGTACCTTTAGATAAAGTTTATATTTCTCCTCACAAATATATTTTCGAAATTTCATTAGTCATTTTCGAGTGAATTTTCATTTCCAATGAAAATGACTTGAGAATTCGAAACTATAGTTTTGAATGAGAAAAGATACATAAATACATGTAATTCCCAAATGAACACAAGTAAATTTGGAGTACCCCAAGGTTCAATCTTGGGTCCAATCTTATTTATTTGCTATCTTAAGGGTTTGCGACAGCTTAATGGTAAGACTGAACTGGTTTTATATGCAGATGATGCAAATTTAAAAATATCGGGTAAAACTCAAGTAGAAATAAAGAAACAATCTAAAATAAATCTTTCAGTTTTGACGACATACTTTGAAGAAAATAATCTAATAATAAACCCAAACAAAACTAACTTTGTAACTTTTAAAACTCAACAAAGTAAAATGTCCAAGCCCACAATTGAAATAAACAATAGAGAAATAGCAAGGACCAGCTCTTCTAAGTTTTTAGGTTTAGCCATCGATGAGCACTTAAATTGAACAGATCATGTAGCAAAGGTGTTGTCAAGAATATCAAGTGGTGTGTATGCTCTCAGAAGAATGTATTTTTTTTGTAATCAAGAAACTCTCAAAACTATTTATTTTGCTTACATACATTCAATTATTTCTTTTGGAATTTGTCTATATGGAGCAACCACAAACAGAAATATGGACTCCATTTTAAAAACGAAAAAAAAATCTATAAGAGTGATTCTGAAATTAAACTCTAACGAATCAGTAAAAGAAAATTTTCCCACTTTGAATATAATGACAGTGTATAGCCTTTATGTTTTTGAGACGATTTTCTGTGTTAAGAAAGACCTTGTCAAAGTTCCAAAACTTGGACACTGTCATGAATACGAGACAAGAAACAGGGTTAAGCTGTTCTTAGACAGACATAATCTAGAGTTCTATAAAAAGAAGCCCACCTACATTGGGGCAAAATTTCACAATTGTTTACCCCTGGAAATTCAAGAAGAAAATTATTTTAAATTTAAGAATAAATTGAAAGATTTCCTAACAAAAAAAGCTCTTTATAGTATTGAGGAGTTTTACAAATAAGGTCTATCTTGTCTTTTTTGAATTGCTTATGAGCCTGATTATTTTAATAAACTTGGTTATAAACTTGGCTATAGTATGATATATCTGTATTTGACACTATTCAATGTTATTTTAAAAACAGCATCCAGGCATAGCTGAATGAAAACTCTTTATAACTTGAGCTGTCGCAGTGCACAAAAGGAGCAGACGAAACCACCCAATTTATTTGCGTCAGCTATATACAGCCGACACCTACAGTTTGCAGTTTCTGTAGTTAGTAATTAAATAAAAAAAAATTAGGTGAATTTAAGTGAAAACAAAGGTTGTCAGTGGTGAACAGTTTTCCACTGATGATGATACCCTGAGCATTGGAATTTAAGTATGGTATTCTAAATAAAATTTGTGGATCTGACAACCTTTGTTTTCACTCACCTAAATTATGGATAAGTTCCCACAACATCTATTATAAAAGTGTAAGTTTAAAAAAAAAAACTTTTTGGAAATAATAAATCGTCATGTGAGCGACTTCAATCACTTCAAATTTTGATTCAATGTTCCTTTCTCCTTTGATGAGTTTCGAATATCCTGATAAACGCCTTTATTCCAACTTAACGCAGAAAATCATCAACTGACAAGATACTACGTTTCAAATTTCCACTCTTCAATAACAATATTTTCGGCATGAACTAACTGTATGGAAGCTTTGAAAAATGACACCTTTTGAAGTGAAGCTGACAAGTGAAGTTCAAATTTCAATGCAAAGCATTACATTAAGGCAAAAAAAAAATACGTAGAGAAGAGCAGTTGAGGGTCCGCATTTGCGATGCGAGAGAGACTAATTGGCCAACTAGTAAACGCCTTCTATAGTCAGTCCAAGCAAAGAAGATTCTCTGGCAAGATAGGAGAATGACTCCAGCTCGGTAAAATTTAATATTGTTTAAAAAAAAAATTATAGATTTAGTCTCAAATTGTAGGAAACATTCTGATCAACAATTTGAGACCAAATTTATAATTTTAGAACCAATACTAACCGAGCTTTAGTCTTTTTCTCATCTTGTAAAAATGTCTTCTTTGCGTAGATAGACTATACGAGGGTGGGAGTCTTGCAGATATGGCCTGAGTAGAATATTAAAAAGACAATTCCAGCGGTTGAACCAAATTTAAGTGAAACAAAAGCTAAGAAACGTTCATTGTCGACTTGTTAATTGATTGGATGAATTAATGCGAGTTTAAGCATGTAGTTGTTTTCTCTCCTCTGTTTGCATTCTAGAGTTTCTCCTCTTCAGAACACTTCAGGATCCTGTGTGACTGTGGTGTAAAGACTTGAGGCCTCAGAGGAGACCTTTCCTACTTCATAAGAGTTTTTTCAGTAAGTATCTAGGTTTTACATCACTTTGGATAAAATTCTTACTTTTGATTCTTTTGTACAATACAATTTTTTCAATTAGATTTCATTAAGGTTTTTAAATATTTTTATACAGAATTTCTGAATACGTTAGCCTACTTCTACGTTCATATGATTTGTGATTAGAATAAAAAAATCCCAAGAAATAATAAATGAGAATGAATATTTTCTTCATTACACTTGACCATTAATTGAAAAAATCCAGTCTGGGCTACATGGATATCTAGCTTGGAAATATTTCAAGTAGGCTAGCCTATATCAAGCTTACAACTTTATTAAATTGTTTTAAGAGTGAATCAGGTTGCCTGCAAAGCAACACAATTAAATTCACAGGTTTAGTTGGTTTTTTAGATTAGTGGATTTCACAACTTATCAATCAATTCCTTTTTATGGAGAGATTTCTCGAAAACAATTATTTGAAGTTCATGAATTCCAAAGTTTGTTTTATTTCTATAGCTTTCAAACAAAGAAGAGCCTTTTGAACTTTTGAATGACACTTGAACCGACAGTTGAGTATGCTAACTAAAGAAAAAAATTTTAATGTTCATAACACTACATTTATTTGTTCTTAGAGAGGAGAAAATTATGAATCATGAATAGCATTTCAGGAGAGATATTTGAAATGATAAAACTGTTTAAGAATGCTTTGAAAGTTACATAACCGACCTAGTAAACTAGTTTATACTTCACACATAAGTTCCAATATCAAAAGGGTATATACTGAGATTTATATTTTGAATAGAGAACAATGATTATTATTGTTCGTGCTTTCTTTTTTTTCTAGAGCAATCTATCACAATAAGTAATTCACTGCCAAAATGCAGTTCCCCACTCTTAGCTCTGGACTTTGTGGAATATCATTGGAGACTGGATCAAAACTTGTATCCTGGTACTATTTGGTGAGATTTTTGAATTTAAACTCAGCTTCATTATATCTATAGGCATATGCATAATCATTATGATATTCATGCGATATGTTATATATTATTGCAATGACTAAAATTAAGCCTGAGCTATGACAATATTAAAATTCCATTTTTTGTAATTTCAAGTTTCAGTGAGGAAATTCCATGTTTCTAGAGACAGGTACCGTACTGAAACATTTTTTCCAGTAACGCACATTGAAAGATGTCAAAGTTATCAGACATTTTCATAGAAGTTTTAAAATTTCCAGGGCTTGATTCAAGTGGGAGCGCGTGGGAGCAGCACTCCCAAGAAATCTTTTTAGAAACAACGATTTTTCGTGTTCGGTTTTTTTATGTTATTTTTGTCAGTCAATAATTCTAAAATGTTCAATAAATTTGTATCTTATTAAAACATAATATTGCTAGAAGTTTATTCAGAATAATAGGTGGATGCTAATGCATAAAGTACCGTCCATAGGCCTCGGCTGGATTCTTATAAGCGACGTCAGCGGGAGATGCTATACTTCCTTTGCCATTGCCAAATTCCAATTTTATTCTGAATAACATTGCATCATGTTGTTATTATTAAACCGGATGTTCTAAAACTTGAGGAAAATTCAGGCATATGCAGATTACACAGTGTTGTTGAAATGGTAAAAACTATGCCTGGTCCAAGAAAGCTTTGTTATCTATTCATTCTTCAAAATCGTATTATTATTTTTATAAAAAACAGCTACAAAACATCACCCAAATTCGCTAAAAATCACTCCAGTTCAAGTGTGGCTTTTAAAAATTTCCCGGGTAGCGCCCCCGGACCCCCTTCCCCTTGGGGGGGGTATTCCAGTTCACCCACCACTCCCATACCTCTTTTTAACAAATCAAGCACTGAAAATTTATATAATCTCTATAAAGCATTTCAAGTGACGTAACAGTTTCATAATGGAAATGTTAATTTTCAAATTATAGAGACTATATAATCAGTCTCTATATTTCAAAAAGTAGAATAAATCATCAAATATAGAATGGTATCATCATGTTCACGCAATCATGTTTATACATGTGGAGGAATAGGCCTATCAATATATTTTTACCTTTTACTTGACGATTTTTAAATAATCTGTGAAGAAATTACTTTTTGAGAAATTGAATTGTCTTAAAAGAAAGAGAAATCAAGGCTTGATGCAAGCAGGCCTAATTTATTAAAAAAGAGAGGAATTCGATCAAGAATAAGAATATTAGCATCATGATGTGGGAAATATGATTTTTTACAAATAAAGGTGTTTCTTTCAGGTTGCAGGAGTTGTGGAGTTGATCCTTATAATAACCACAAAAGAATATTTACTTCATAACGATGAATGTGAGTAGGCTACCTGCACATCTTATATTAGTAACCGTAATGTGTAATTATTCTAAATTGTTTGACTTTTGTTTTGTGAGTGAAAAGAGTAAAATTGGATAAATAACCCACGTTTGTATAAATTGGAAGAGAAACAGTTTTGAGAGAAACCTCTTGTATTCTTCATTTTGAATCATGTAATAAATTATGATTATACAGGGACCTACAATTCATTCAGTAATTGTAAAAAACTTGAAAAGATAGACGAGAAAATACAATAATAAATTCAAAGTGGAACGGACCGAACATCTATATCATTAAATTTTTTCAACAATAAAACACTACCAGCATAATAAGCTTCAGCTCAATGGTAGGCCAAGTTATAATAAATTTATTATGAAAGGCTAAAGGTAGCATTCCCAAGCTACGGCTTGAGCTGCACTTCTATAGCTTAGCAGATTATAATAATATTATAGTGTGATCATTATTTTATATGATATTCTAGAACTGCGATGACTGGAGACGCGCAGCTAGAGCCCTGCAGCTAGTCACTTAGGAATGCTACGTTAGGGAGCAAAATTTCTAACTTAAGGCGCAAAATTCGAATCCAGTGAGAAAACATTTGATTAGCTTACCTTCAAATGAGGAGGTCACGTGATGAGAGCTCCATGCACAGTTTTTTCAGGAGATTTTTATTCAACCAATCACGTTGGAGACTTTTCTTGAAATGCCGTTTTTTGATTTGTCGATTATCTGGTGGAAGAAGACACCTATACGCATTCCAATAAAGTAGATACAATTCATTTATTAATAATAGTAGGCTACCTAATTTATATAGCAATCAAAAGTGGAGCAGTATGTACACAATTTTGATCATTCGAACAATACATTTCACAATTCACATTTATCCTTCCCCAAGCTCGAGCTTGCTCTTTTGGGGACATAGTTCCTGATTTTTATTGATTCATTTTTCAGTTTAATTTCTAAATTGTATATTATTGTGATGATTTTTGAGGAATAAATTAATAGAATAAAAAATAAAATTTTTCGAACTGGATTGATTTATAGTTTGACTTGGCCAACGCCAATTATCATATCTCTTGCTATTGTATTTAAAGAATAAAATAAGAGATATTATTGGCTACAGCTGATCGACTGCGTTCCAGTCACACAAAAGTATCAACGCACCGCGAGGCATTCGCGGCACATGTCTCGCACTGTCGATACGCGGCTTTAATATTTTTACAGCAAAGTACAACTATATGTGTACAGTATATTTAATAATCCTTGATTTTAATTAATGTGTTAATGTTTTTACAGCAAAGTACAACTATGTGTGCATCGTATACTTGGTTGGTGCAGCCATTGTTCAGATATTCAATATCAACCTCCTGGTTGGACTATACATGGTGAGTGAGCCATTTTCCAATTTTATCTAAACTAATTACAAAATTGATACAATTATTTTCATTATTCTGGTGAAATTGATATTTTATGAGATCTATGAGGCTATGAGTGTGTGATTCTAAGGATTCATAAAACTCATTCCAGAGAGTGAGTTTTTTCAAAATGTTCATAAGTTTCAAGAAGCTAGAATAAAATATGTTCTTGATTAGAAAGCTGATCATTCCATCAAATAAGTGATTTCAACTTTAATGATGGAAAGTTAATATTATTCAAGCTAATAACATGTAGAAAATTTCAAGTAATACTCCCATTAAATTTGTTTTAATCAAATAATTTTTCCAACTAATCATTGTTGAATTAAATTTTATTCCTGATTTTTGTGAAATTATGTATGATATTGAGTAATTATACAAATTTCCAAAACCTTTAATACTCTCTTACTTCTCAATCTAGCTTGAAAAATAATTTATATGTGAGCTTAAAACAATTTCTATTGGTTTTTGATCTCTAGCACTGGTATATTGAGAATTTAAATCTAAATCGTTTGGTGATAGGAGATTGAAAAATACATTTCATTTAGAGTCATAGCTCAGCGGGGATCATGTAACGACATATTTAGAAAAAATGAACGGCAACTTACATATTTACATATTATGTATTACATATTACATATTATGCTTACATATTTATGTATTTAATTATACAATTCGATCAAAATAATTTGACATTGATATGATTTCAGAGACGACCGAGTCAAATGAGACCATGGATAATGACCAAGTTCATTTTTGTTGCCTTGATTCTCATCTGGTACTGCATGACCAAAGTGGCCAAGCTCTTCGACCACGAATGGAGTGAAACACCAAATCTCATTGGAGATAGTAAGTAGCCTACTATAGTTCATGAAAGATGAAACAATAAATGTTCAAAGAATCAAAGATCAACTCGCTAATGAAAATTGATGGATACAACCAAATCTCACTACACTCACTACCGGATGCCTATTAACAGATGCCTATTTACTAGCTTCCTTTAGGCCTGGCGTATGCTGGGACGCACGTGTGCACACGCAGGCAAGCCAGCCAATCACAGCTCTAGTCTTGTCAACAAGAGCTGTGATTGGCTGGCTTGCCTGCGTGTGCACACGTGTGTCCCAGCATAAGCCAGGCCTTAATGTGTTAAAGGAGGCTATGCTATCTGTGTCAAATCGTGGTATTTGTTGAATCGAATCAGCTGCTGATAATTATTTTCTTAGTATAGCATTGACTCAATAACAAATAACAGGATTCAACAGGTAAAATGAATACCCCTATAATTAATAGGCCTACTACTTTGCCTTATAGGCCTAATAAATAAATACGGACGATACGGCACAGTACTGTACTACTTTGTGATCATTTTATACACCACAGAGAGATTTGTTGAGGAATTTCAATATTTGTCTTCAAATTGTCTACAGCTAACTCATTGATGTTCATCAATAAAAATTGTCAATAATAATATTATCAGCTCTACACTATAATATCGTCAATATTTAAAAAACTCTCATTTGTAAAGACCCACTCCAAATCTCTTTTTCGATTCTTTCAAGATAAAGACTGGGTTGAAACGTTTTTTTTTATAAATAAAATTTCGATTCAGATAGTAGTGTGCTAATAGAGATTTATTGAACTGATGTAAGTTACTTATGATAATTTATAGAATCTATAGCATAGTCTTTCAAGTATAGGAGGATTCAAAGTCTTTAGGAAATGTTAATAGATGATAATGACTGGATTGGAACTTTTTTTTTATTAACATTTCTAACTAATAATATTATCAGTCATACACTCAACAGTATAATATCGTCAATAAGTTGAAATATCTTATTTGTAAAGGCCCATTCCCAATCAATTTTTTGATTTCTTTCAAGATAAAGACTGGGTTGAAACATTTTTTTTATAAATAAAATTTCTATTTAGATAGTCATGTGCTAATAGAAGTTTATTGATCAATAAATTGATTGAATAACTGATAGAAACCATATATCAAGCCTTCAAAGTATAGGAGGATTACTAAGTCTTTAGGAGATTGGATTGGAGGTTTGATTATCTGTTTGTACCAATCATTGCTATTGGTAATAACTCACTAGCATATGCATCAATTTGTTAGCAAGTTATTTGAAAAAATAATGATTGCTTGTAGCTCCGATAGTTGTCAATATGGTAGATTAAATGTGTGTAATAACATTCAGAGGAGCTGAGGATAATTTATTATAAATAAATTTTAAATAGTAAAGAAATCAAAATATAAATCCTCTACTCAAACTATATACTTGCTCTTATCACTGAAAATTCTCTTTCTATTTTTCAGTTATTGGAATTTTCTTCCAAATGGTCGTCTACAGTCACTACCGGGAAGTTATAGATCAAGAAAAGAGAGGGAGAAACGTCAATAGTTCATCTGAGCTTGCTTGATACTTTCTGATTTTCTAAAACAATATGATACAATAATATTCTCATAGTATAATGTTGAGGAAATTATTCTTTATTAATATATTGTAAGTCAACAATACAAACTTTTTTTAAACTTTAAATGGATTTTATTTATTTCAATGTCAGAAATATGTGAGTAGGTATCAAGTATTCATTATAAAAATAAGATGAACTCAAGTTAATGCACAAAACTTTTCAATGCTATGTTACCCTAAATTTTAGGATTAATCTAATTCAACCAATTTACACCTGTATATAGAGTAGGCTATAGTGAGTAGATATCAGAGTGCTATACGAAGAAGTAATAGCTACAACAAGTTTTAGGCTAGTTATAGATCAAGTAAAAGTTATCTTTGTAAGTAAAAGTCTATCATCTACAATAGAAGTAATTTCGAAATATTCTGTACTTCTATATGTCAACAATGCAATGAAATTGGTAATTATCATGAGTTCATGAAATTAATTACCTACTACGGTATTTACAGGGCAATCTACGTTGCCGGTGTAGGCCTACTTCTAGCATTGGTTTAGACAATGATGAACTTTATGAACTCATTGTAACTCTTTTTCTTGTAGTTTAACCACTGGTTGATGTACAAAAGTAAGATAGCAACAAAATAGTAATTTTAAAAGAAGTAAGACTATTATAATTATTGTATTCATTATCATTCATTGTAAATGACTCAGTGGTAAGATTAGGTGATATAAACTACACTCTTACACTTGGAGAATGAAATTTAGAGAAATGATTGACTTTGTATAGAGGTCTGTTCAACAGGATTGAATAAATGAATAGAAAGGTAAAATGGAAACACACTAGGAATAAAGAAACCAAGACTCCTTCTTTTCGCTGGGGTGAGAACTTTTAAATTTTTTTATGGAACAGTTTTCAGGCCGAAATTGATTGATATTCAACATTGAAGTTTATTTCATAAGGTTTTTTCCAAAAAAATAATAGTTATCATCAATGTCATTCAACCTCTCACATTCTCAAGTCTTTTAGTCATTCTTAAGTCATAATTCTTACACAATTGAGTCATTCTTAAATCTTTTTCAATTTTTTATGCTTGGAAGATAATTATTTAAACAGTGAATGTTAGGCCTATCATGAAATCTCACTACGGTAGGATAAAGTTACTACAAATCGATCCACAAATTAATTTGAACAGTTCTTGAGTTGTAAACTTCTGAGTTTAAATGAAATCATTATTTGATAGGGAGTAGAAATTTACAAACAAAATTCAAATCACGAACATGTTAGATAACTAAGTTAGAATCAAGCCGCGTATCGAAAGTCCGAGGCATGTGCCACGCATGCTTCGCACTGTCGATACGCGGCTTAATGTTTTCCTTCATCACCTCTTTGCAGTTTCTCCTAAGAATTATTATTCTCCTAATAATTTACAAGAAAAATTGATTGAATGACAAGGTGTGATTAAAGATAAAACATTACTATTTCACCAAACTGATGTATATTTTCATACAAGCTAACACTGGTATAAATTATCAAGCAAAAACGCAAATTAAAATATATAAAACAAACTTAGAATTTTCAAGGAAAAAAAAAAGCAGCAACACGATTGAAATGAACTTCAAGCCAAGATCAGATCAATTTAAGAATTGTTGAAAAATAACTATTCAAGTAAATTAATTTCCGGATTTAATAACGGAAATGAAGTTATGGCTTCTTCATCATGGTACTTTGAAAGAAGATGAAATAGAAATAATTGTAATTAAAGTAGAGGCAGATATGAAGGATAAACTATAAAGTCTGTTGATTCAATTGATTGTTAGTTTCCACTAATTACTATTTCTACTTCACAACGTATTTCAATACATAAGAATGAAATGAATCATTAATCACTCATACTTTGCTACAAGTAAATAAGCATTCAATGATAAGCAATAAAATTCTGCACTAGGTCTAACCATATCCAAATACAAAATAGTTTTCTACCCAAGTATTATGCCAAAAAACAAAACGGAATACAGTAGAAAATAAATAATAGATTCAAATACTTCAAAAGCAATAATAATATTTTCAAAGTTGTTTGATATTTGTTAATGAGAGGAGAATACCTTTTTCAGCTCATTCTTATATCAATATATATTCAAAGAGTATCAATTCATTGAGAAATAAAATGAAAAATCAAATACCCTTTTTAAAAAACTTTAGAAGTATTATTTTACAATATTAAAATAATATTAATATTATTTATAATATGTAAAATAAAACTTCTTCTTCTTCTTCTTCCTCAGCTTATTCCCGTTTCTATACGGGGTCGCTGTTTCTGGTCAGTCGCCTCCAAGTGTCTCTGTCCTCATATTCACTGCCATTCAGCTCCATTCCCCTGCTTCTCAAATCTCTCTCCACACAATCCCTCCAGCGTATCTTCGGCCTTCCTCTCCTTCTTCTACCCTCTACTATCATATCAAATATTCTATTCCCTAGATATTGTTGATCTCTTCTTTTAACATGTCCATACCATTGGAGCCTCCTCTCCTGGACCTTCTTGGATACTTCTACCACCTTAGTTGCCCCTCTGATAATTTCATTTCTAATCATATCCAGTCTAGTGACTCCATACATCCACCTAAGCATCTTCATTTCTGCCACATCCAGTTTCCTTTCCTGTGCCTTCTCAATAGGCCATGTCTCCGCACCATAGATCATTGCCGGCCTTACAACTGTTTTATGGACCTTACCCTTCACTCTTACACTAACTTTCCTGTCACATAGCACTCCTGAAACGTCTTTCCAATTTTTCCACGCACATTTAATCCTATGATTTATTTCTGTATCAAGATTTCCGTCTGATGTTACATGTGAACCAAGGTATTTAAAGCTATCAACCTTTTTCACCCTTTCATTCAGCAAGGAAATTTCTCCAATGTCCTTCTCTCCATTAAAGGCCATGTACTCCGTTTTCTTACGGCTGATCTTCAGCCCCCTGTCCTCTATTTCCTTCCTCCATGCCTCCAGTTTTCTTTCTACCCCATCTCTGGTGGCATCAATCAGGACTATGTCGTCTGCAAACAGCATATTCCAAGGGGCTGGTTCTATAATCTTATGGCCTAAAACGTCCATTATAAGGTCAAAAATATAAGGGCTGAGAGAGGATCCTTGGTGTAATCCAACTGCAACAGGAAATTTTTCTGTCAATCCAACACTTGATCTCACTTGTGTTGCTGCCCCCTCATACATGTCATGCACCAATCTTACATACTTTTCCGATACATTCCTTTCTCTCAAACACCTCCAAACCTCTCCTCTTGGAACCCTATCATATGCTTTTTCCAAATCTATAAATATCAAATGTAACTGTTTCTGTCTTTCTCTATATTTCTCCATCATCTGCCTAAGAGCAAAGATGGCATCCATTGTCCCCCTTCCTGGCATAAATCCAAACTGTTGATCGCCTATCACAGTTTCATTTCTAATCCTCCTTTCCAAAACTTTCTCCCATATTTTCATTGTGTGAGACATCAGTTTGATTCCTCGATAATTTCCACAATCCTGCACATCTCCTTTTTCCTTATATATTGGTACAATGACACTCTCCCTCCATGCATTGGGCATCTTTTCTTGTGCAAAGATCCTCTTGAAAAGATCCCACAGAAGATCCACTCCATCATCACCTAAACTCTTCCACACCTCCACTGGTACTTCATCAGGGCCAGTAGCTTTTGCTTTTTTCATTTTTTCCAAGGCCTCCTTCACTTCTTGTCTTTCAATTTCTGGCGTTTCTCTCTCAATTGGGGTTCCATCTCCAAAGACTCTTCTCTCATTCTCCTCATTCAATAGTTCTTCAAAGTAGACCTTCCATCTGTTTCTGATCTCATTCTTATCACTGAGTACTCTTCCTTCTCCATCTTTTATCTGCTTTATCTGAGTGAAATCCTTTGTTGCTTTATTTCTTGTCTTTGCTAGCCTATACAACTTTTGCTGTCCTTTTTCTGTTTCCAGCTCCTCGTAGACTTCTCTCATTACTCTTGCTTTGGCTTGGGCTACTGCTTTCTTTGCCTCCTTATTGGCTGATTTTGCTGCTGCTTTATCTTCTTCTCTGCCTGATGTTTCAAACTTTCTTCTTGCCTCCTTCTTTTCCCTGATCTTAACTTGTACTTCCTCACTCCACCACCATGTATCTTTTTCATGAGGCATTCCTTTTCCTGATGTTTGCCCCAGCACGCCCTCTGCCACCCTTCTAATGGCCTTACTATTTTCTTCCCACCACTCATTTGTGTCCTCCTTAGAAGATACTTCCATCATAACTTTCTCCTTAAACTCGACTCTTAGATGTTCATCCACTAGTTTCCACCATTTAATCCTTGGTACATTCAACTGTTTCCCCCTCTTCACACTTTTTACTTCACAATCCAAAACCACAATACGATGTTGGGCTGAAACACTTTCTCCTTTGATCACTTTACAGTCTTTCACTTCAACCAGGTGGCTCCTTCTACAACCAAGAAAGTCGATTTGGCTCTCTTTACCTCCACTCTTGTAAGTCACATATTGGTGGGCACTTTTCTTGAAAAAGGTGTTTGCTATGGCCATATCATTTGCTATAGCAAAATCTAGAATTCTCTCTCCTTCCTCATCCAGTTTCCCCATTCCCCATCCTCCATGTACCCTGTGCAGGACTCCTCTCTTAGAGCCTAAGTGTCCATTTAGGTCTCCTCCCAAAAACACCCTTTCCTCCTGTGGTATCGCCTGTAGCTCTAAATCCATTTGTTGCCAAAACTCGCCTTTCTCTTCCTTATTTCTACATCCCACTTGTGGTGCATATGCACAGATTATATTTATGACCAATTTTCCTACTGCAAGCTTCACACTCATTATCCTGTCATTTCTTCTTCCAACATGGACTAGATCTTCTCTCCACTCTTTGTTCAAGATAATTCCAACTCCATTTCTCCCATCCTTGTTGGCTCCAGAGTAGATTAGTTTACAGCCCTCTCCTATCTCTCTTGATTTGTTCCCCTTCCACCGGGTTTCCTGCACACACAACACCCCTATCCTCCTTCTCACCATAACGTCTGCTAACTCTCTGCTCCTACCAGTCATACTTCCCACATTCAACGTTCCAACTCTTAGCTTCTGAACTTGCTTCTTTAACCGCGCCCGTTCTTGACGTGGTAGCCCTAGCTCACTTATCACAGGAGTCAGGCGGGGCTCCCGCGCGTCGCTTATGGGGTACGCCCTAGCCGGTTCCGAGGCACTTTCTTGTTGACTTTCCATGATGGGTTTTGGCCATGTGTTTTACAGCCGGATGCCCTTCCTGCCGCTAACCCTCCCCATTTATCCGGGCTTGGGACCGGCACTGAGTTGAGCTGGATTGCTCCCCCAGAGGCTGGGTTGTAAAATAATACTTCTAAAATTTTCTAAAAATGGTATTTGATTTTTCATTTTATTTATCAATTATTTTGAATAGCCCTAAGTTTAAAGTAAAAGGATCGATTCAATATAGAACAATGATAGAGTAACTTCCATAACCAAGTCTAAAATGGAGAAATACTGAGAAACAACAAGAAATTCATTGGTTTTAGAATTGTGTAATATGTAGCCCACTGGAGGCTCGTGCCCACGAAACAGGTGAAGGGCTGTACAGCGAAAGATACGGGCACTTCACTTGTTTTGTGGGCACGAGCTGCTAGTGAGTAGCCCTATGTTATTTTTAAATGTATCTTGTGACAATTGTTTAAAACAATTCAAAGTTTTTAGAACATTTCTAATGATTTTTTCATTTTGAGACCATTGAATGTGGCGAATTGTCTCAGTTCTTGTCCATTGTTGTTAAGCATTGTCTCTCCACATGTGCCCACTACGTCTGGTATAGGAATGTTTCCCACTCGTGCATTGAAGTCACCAACTATTGCAACATGATCGGTTCTGCTTATTCCATTCAAAATCTTTTGTAGAGTGTCATAAAATACGTCTGTCTCTTTCTTCTTCTCCGCATCGGGTGCATATATTCCAATGACAGTTGGGTGACCTCTTTCAATTTTGAGCCTTATGGATATCATTCTTTCATTTATGCAAGTATAGTCCAATATACTGTTTTTCCATTTGCTGCTCAATATAATTGCTACTCCTACACATACTCTTTGATTCTGTGGAACTCCTCTATATACCATCCAGAAATCAGTTGAATCCTTCGTTCCCTGTAATTTTCTCTTGGTTTCCGTGATAAAAGCAATATCCACCTTTTGCTGTTTCAAAACGTTATTCAATTGAACATCTTTGTTTGATAGACCTCTAACATTCCACGTAGCTAGTTTCAAAATATCCGCAATTCCAAATTGTTTTTCTTTAGCAGTCCTGTTTTTATTTTTATCCTTGATTCCGGTTCTGTTTCCGAGGCTGTTTATGAGTTCGTCAGTGGTTTTAGTTATCCCCTGGCCGCGGTACGAACGCTGCGCAGGTCAAGTCCAGCGGTGGGGCCGCCACCTTGCTGCATCTGAACTCACAGGAGTTTTGTAGAGTTTGCTCCACTAGACGAGTTGCTTTCACTTCAACTACGAGCCACATCTACCCGTGATAAAGGAAAGTGTTTGGTATGAAAAGAGTGAGACAATGGTCCTGTTAAACGACAAATGATTCAATAGAAAAATAAATTTCAATACCAATTTTGCAACAGTATATTAATTCAAGATAATTAACATTAATAAACTAGGAAAATTATTTATCGCAATGATATTTCTTGAGTAGGCCTAATAACTAGACTATAAAAAATAATTTTTAATGGAACTGAGTCCATTCAGATTACATTCAAGTTGTTCAGCAGTTGACAAGAACGGCTTTCTGTGTGGATTTCTTCACACTCATGTAATGGCTGTTGACAATCAGAACCAAGTAGGTTGAAACGACTGTAAAAATAAATAATTGGTATTAATTCTCAGGTAGAAAATGAAAAAAATCACAAGGATGCATTAAATTGGTTTTCAGATTAACCAAAGAAGTATAACGTACAGCCTAGACACTATTAAGCCATAGAAACTCTTGAAAACAGCATACAATCGTATAAAAAGAAAAGGAGATTCCTAAGAAAGTCTGCATTCCTCAAAAAAAAAAAATATATATATATAATATATCGGCCACTGCAGGAGGGTAAATGGAATTCAAACTCCCTAGCGCAATGCTTACACTGCAGCAGACGGATGACGGATGTAAAATCCCGTCGGAAAAAGGACGGAAGTCAGTGTGCGTTGCAACATTTAATATCAAGGGAGGGATTTTTCCTCCGTCCCTAGGTTGCAGTGTGCGCCTTGCTTCAAATGATGATGTCACATCAGGTCGGATATGAAGGGACAAATTAATGTCAGCTTCGATCAAGTGGGAAGGCGCTGGAATCGGTCACACCAGATCCATCCAGATATTTTGTATACCGTATGTCCAGTCTACTGTCCCATGTCCCATAACACTGATCGCCACTAAAGATAATATCATTCTAATTTCAACAATAAGCGAAAAAAACTACTGCAATTATCAAACAACAACAGTCAGTTTCTACCACGGTTAATTAGTGATTTACAAGTTCAACACTATTAACAACAGCTTTCAGACACAGTAGGTTTGTTAGTTTCATGCGTTCAACACAACAAATTTTTGAGTTACCGTATTGAAATTGACATAAATCCCCGATGATAAGCTATGTGATTCAATACTTTTAGGATTCAATACCGGTAGCTTTAAATATCAACTCAACTGAATAAAAATTTCAAGATTAGTGATCAAATCCACTATCAACTATCACAATTTTGTAGAGTTATGACGATTCTGAATAATTTGATAATTTCTAATCCATTTGTCGATCGAAATACATGAAGCGCGCCTTGATAAGTCTATGCTTTAATCCTTCAATATAACTATAATTATTGATGATCAATGCATATGGAATCTATTATAATCATGGATTGATGATGAAGCCATCTAGTTATCAATTACTAGCTATTTATTATTATTGATAGATTATTTAGAAATCATATTTCTATCATCTAAGCTTGAAATACACTTCTACTTGTTCCAAGTAGCCTTTGTATCTTGGATAAATAGTTTCAACAAAAAACCGAATAATTTTTAGTGTGTTAACGTTTTTGCTTTTTTAACAAGGCTTGTACATCTCAAAGTTTCTTTAATTTAAATTGATTACTCACCGGTCAATGAGAGGGCTAACAGTAGGATCATGTATATTTAAAAAATTTAAAGAACTTACGTAGGTATTCTTTATACACACTATTGGGTGTATATAGTTGAAAATGAAGAGGTAGGTACTAATGGAGAGGTGTATTTGGAAGAAAAATATGAATTAAAAAAAACTTACGGGCTACAACAATTTCCTTGGCTCCATCGCGATTGGGTCCATGAGTGAGAAGTGAAGAAATTCCGGCCAGGTAGCTGCCAATAGTCATGATGATATGCAGCAGAATCCACGGGTAGATGAAGGAAGCGCGGTCCTAGGAGGAAACAATGAATTTTAAAATAAAGAGTATAGGGAAAAAATAATCAAGTCAACATATTTGGAAAGTTATTGACATGGAACGAACAGGAATGAGATGACGACAATACATGCTTATGCATTGTACTATGAATAACATTAATAAGTTACATATAATTATTATTGCAGACATCAGTATCATATTTCTATACAACTTCCAATGTATAGTACAGGTAAAAATAATAGATTTTCATCATGAATTTAATTCGCACATTTCAATTCAATGAACTGTTTGAATATTAATTTCTTTTCATCACATATTTACCTCAAAATTCATAGTCAAGTTCCATTTATTAGCGTTCTTTGCCAAATTCGTTTAAACGTTTCTAAGTTCAAACTTATTAATGTACCTGGTGATATTATCTGATTAAATCATAAAGCTTTCAGAAGAATTCTGAAAAAACTGCCATTACTTAAATTCATCGAATGATGAAGATTCAGTTTTATTTGTTGATATATCATTTAATTCTATTTTAATTCCTCCGATTCTATTTCATTAGTGAGTGAATATGGAAAAGTCATCAACTTCTAACTTAGCATAGGAAAAGTTGGAGTGCAAAATGATGAAGCTATTAGAAAGTCGGAAGTGGATTTTTTTGAAAGCTAAGAACATAGTAATAATAATTGCAGTAATTGCATAGAGGAGCATGCGCCTAATAATTAACTGACAAGTAAATAGAGGTATATATATTATATGTCTTGATCGAAGTAGAAATTTTCTTTAAAACTTATGCTGCTTTATTAACTAAATAGACAATTTTTCGATTTTTAATGGCTTACGAGATTGAATCAGATTAATTAGTTTTCCTTTATGAGATGATTGAGATTGAGGGGTTTTCCCTAGCATTCCTTTTGGCTTCTTTCGCCACATTAAAAGAAATAGAATAGTATTCAAACATCTTCACTATTTTATGAATGGTATATAGTAATGATATAGTACTGATGTACTGATATACTGATATATGACAATAGTACTGGTAGTACTGACATAGTATAGTACTGATGGTATAGTTATGGTATAGTGATGTAACATCTTCTCATACCTTGATTATTCCAACTAGAAGAAGGACAGTGCAAATCAATGAAATCAATACAGTGAAGGCTGCAATTGCAAGAACGGCCGCACCTAAAAGTTAATCAAAAATAAATAAAAAATTTACAAGGTATTGTACAACTTATTTTTCTGGCACATACTATTGTAGAAAATGTATCTATTGGGCACATAATATTGTAGAAAATCTATTGAGTACATAATATTGTAGAACATGTATACTTATTAGGCACATAATATTATTTAGATCAAAACTGGAATGAATTGAATAAACAGGAATATTCACTTGTGATCAGAAAATAATAGAACGAGACGCTTAAATTTGAAAATTATTTGATATTTTTTAAAACATAGTGTTGTTCATTTTTCATTTGAAAGAAACGAGATGAAACTTAATGTACTCTGTAGAAGCGAAGAAATCCTCTCATTTATTTAAATTTCAAAATAGATACATGTAAAATTTACTTTTTACATAATAGAATCAAATATGGGAAGCGGTTTGTCCCAGTAGTAGAGAGCGTCTAATCGGTGAGATTAGATAAGCGACGTGCCTCTACCATCACTGTTGTAATGGTGACCGGTTCCTCTGAATTCAATTTATGAGCCTCAAAAACCGCTTCCCGGTGGTTCGGAACCCACCTTAAACAGTAGGTCCATTCACCTCTCATCATCATCCTTCCCATTACCCACGCACAGGCCCAAGAGCCCATGTGGGCATCACCCTCAAAAAAAATCATATTATTTATAATTGGAAATTGGAATGCAACGACTGATTGGAGTTGAACTGACCAACATTTGCGTAGCTCATGTCCTCCTCTGGGATTTCATGTTTCTTATTCATCTCTTCAAAAGTCTCAGGCGAAAGGAATATCATGAGACTGATGATTCCAAACAGTTCAATGATTCCGATGAACTGTAACAATGAAAATACTCATTAAATACAATAAATAACTGATAGAAAATAAAAAATTATTGTATTTGAATAATTTAGCACTTGACAATTAAACTATTGTTACAGAATAACTATACATAATTTCACTTCACATTGAAAATATTCATGGAAAATACCGTACAATCTTAATAACTTCCCAAAAAAAATTGTATTGAATATATTCAGCTCATGATCATTAAACTGCTACTACAGAATGACTATACAATTTTACTTTACAAGAGAACAATGTAGTATTTTCCTCAATAGCCTTGCTACATTATTTTGAAATTTCAAAAGATCAAACACCTTTTCACTTTTCTGGAACACAAAGAGGCGTTTTCTTTTCCGCCTGAATACATAATATTAAAGATTCAATGACATCGGTTTGATGCTTCTCCTTTTACTTGTGACATAATACCGTTTCGAGGATACCTGTTATTGTTGGTTGGTATGTTATTCACACATAAACAAATAAAATAAATAGGTAGATATCGTATCTGATGGACACATTATAATAAGCCCTTTCGCTAATATGATAATTGGCCATTAGCAATATGGCTCAACCTTATTTATATTCACGGGCTTTGCTTTTTAAAAAGTGCTGTGAGTTTCAATTTTTCAAACTAGAGTCCGTACAAGATTGGAATGTAGAGCTGTATTTCAGAGAAGAATCTTAATAAAATTCTTTCCTTCGAGAAAGAAACTCACAACACCCTTTCAAATATATTTATTCATCTCTTGAGAATGCCTCTAGAGAGCTGAAACGTGTTAATTAATAAATATTATAAAAAAGGGCTGTGAGTTTCATTTTTCATTATACAGTTATACCGTCATACGTACGAGTAATAGTTATTAATTTCAAAGGTAAAGGAGCAATCACTAGAGTATTTTATTCATTAATAAGAATTTTACTATTTTTCTTCTACTATATTATAAAGCAGCTTACCAATGACATCCATCCTATTATTTTGCTACCAGTTCTGACACTGCAGCCACACACAGTTTCTTCCAATTCTGGGAGACTCATCTTGTTGGGAATTGGTCTGAAATAGAATAAGTTTCACAAATAAATAAATTCATAAATGATTAATAATTCATAGAAAATAATTTATGATAATTTTATAAATAAATTCATCATCAAAATACATTACCTAGGTATAAATGAGTGAATTTTAATTTTCAGTTTTCCAATGTATAAGAAATTTTTCTGTTTTTCATGTTTGTAAAATTTGTTCAATAATTTTGACGGTAAATCTTTTTATCTTTCTCCCAATATTTCTAACCCTACTTGCATCACATAACAATTATATTTCCCTACTTAAAGATGACTGCTTGTCAATTATTGAAAAGCCAACTGTATCTTTCTTGATTTGGGCAATAGTAATCAGCTATTATTATCCATTAGAGGCCTATTACTGAGTTCAACGATATTGAATCATGAGTAATCATTTCATGATGAAAACAATAGGCTTTCTAGTCACACAATTCCACTAATTGAATTACGGATTAAAATATTATACGCAATAAAATTCAACATGGAATTTGATCTTTATTATTGCAGCGAAATAGAAAAGAAGGATGCACCTTTATGCAGCGTTAAGCATATTTCACTCAATATACGTAAATTTTATTGGAAATCTATGTAAATAGAACATTTAAATTGATTGAGTGACCAATAATAACTTACATGGAGAACAAACAATGCTATCGAACCGTCACTAAGCCTATCACAAACAGTGACACGCAAATGAAAAATGAACATTGGAATTCTTGAGTGGAATGAAAATAATACAGACATACAGTATATTGTTTATTTTAGATTAGTGAGTTGGGTAATAAATCACGTTTCATGGAACATGAAAATATATAAAATCACGTTCCGTAGTAATGAGCTTGTAAATAAGCTGAAGACAACAAACGTGATATATTGCAAATTATCAAATCAAGTTTTGTCAACTGAAACTTGCATGAGAAATGGAAAAGGTTTGTCAAAAAAAGGAAAAATCCTACCGAAAATGAACATTCTAATCCATGGAATAAAGTGGATCGTGGAATGTTTATTAAAATATAGGCTACAATAATAATTATATCCTCTTCACACACAATATTCCAGAGGTATTTCAAGAGAAAATGCAGTAGATGTATTATTTATGAGCGTGCATCATTTCAACTCATCTATGGAAACCTGGATTTCACTGCATTTCAAACTCCCAATTCTGAATTTTCCGATAAACATTTTACATTTATTTGCAAGTGTAGCCTATATAGTTTATGTGTCAGTGAGCTTCGAGTTAAGATTGTATAGACTATAATTCATTTATGCATTTTGAAATCTATTCTGTAGATGCATTAATATTTGTCATTCTTTAGGCTATTGAATCAGAATTTCATAATACTGGCATCATCTTATTTTTTTATTAACTCATGTCATCAGCCTTGTGACATATTTACATACTTTCTTTAATATCAAAGTTTTTGTAATGATGGTACATCTCCTGTGCTATTGATATTTTTTACAAGACTTTAATCAATTTGTAATATATTCCCTCCACTCATGAATATTCGAAAATAATTAATGCTATCCTTATTATTAATGTTCAATTTATTTTTAAAGCCTATCATTATTGATGTGTTACTTGTTCGAGCTATGCCAGGACTTGCAAAATTCAAGAGTTCATTTTATGCGGGTACCTGTTGTGAATAGTTTTGAAATATTTTAGAATGAGGTAGGCCTAAATGTCAGTCCAGTAAAAACAATTCAAGTTTGGCTATTTCTGATGAAATTTCATCAGTGAAAAATCTTGATTAGCCTAATATACGATGAAACATTTTGCTATGATTGAAACTGATCAGAGACGGCACAGGAGTCCAAATGAATCTTCAAGACCACTTCACTTATAATTCATGTTTTAAATTTCATAGACAAATTAAAGAGGGTCATTTACGTTATTGAAAAAATCTTATTTTGACCTACTGTTGTCTAATACAAAAAAGTCATGTGTTAATTATTTCAAGAATTTTAGTTTATAATCTACAAGTTTACAATAATTTCAAATAAGTAACAATAATCATAATTAATATAATTTCTGAAATCTAATAATGACCTCTTTTTTATTCAGTATATTATTATGATTTATCTCAGCCTTGAAAAAATGTTGTAGGGTAGAGGCATCAATTATTGACACCACCCCAATTATTGACACAGACGTCTTCAACATTCAATAATAAGCTACCTCTACCATATATGTTTCTCAGATTGGTGCCAGGCAAATGCCACACTCATTATCCCTATTTCACCACCCCATTCAAGTCACCCTTATCACCTTAAAGACCAGGAAAAAAATCATTTTTCAGGTGACCATCGCAGCAGTTGGATCCTTATCCATTTTGCTAAGGAGGTACGCTTTTAAAATGTTTTTTTTCTGTTGTTCATGTTTGTTTTCCTGATTGATATTAATGAATACTTGATAAGTAATGAATTTTTAGAGGTGAATTCTCATCAGTAAATTGATTTTTGCAGTGTCAATAATTGGATTGGAAAAAAAATATTTTCCCCAGTTATTGACACAATTGTCAATAATATGGGATTCTATAAAAAACTGACATACATATTAAGATACTTTAAATGATTTGTGACACATTGATACTATTGAAAATCGAAAAAAAGCAAGAGGATCTAATTCTTGACAAGGGGTGTTAATAATAAGTCGAAGTGCATGTCAATAATTTGATTCATTCTACACCCAGCATTATTGACAGCTAGAAGGCCCAATTATTGAATTGATTATAAAATCAGGATGAGTCTATCTGGACTAGGATAATAGATCACAGATCACAAAAAACTTAAGCCTATGTATATATTTTTTTAAACTGTTCTATGAAGGAAATAAAAAGAAAAGGAAGTTGTCAAAAACAACTTGAATTTGGATCTTTTTAGAACAGAACCATGGTTTTATTGATACAGCAAGATAGTTTTGCTGAGGATGGGGTGAGTTTCACCCCGAAACCATGTTCCATGAGAATAGAGAGGGAGATAAACTCTATTCAGATGAGAATAGAGAGGGAGAAATTCAAAGAAAGAGGAGAAAAACAACAGATCAGCAACCGGAGACTCAAAATCCAATTCAGAGCACCATTTTGAAACATCCAATCAACAACCTGTTGAAAAAGATGAATTTATTATTTTTTATCAAAAGAATTTCCCAGGTATTGATGACACGATCCTATTGGATAAAAACATTTTGGAAGGAGTTGAGGGAGAATTTGAAGAGATGGAAGAACAGTTGAAAAGTGGAAAAATGGAAGAAGGAGGGAATGAGGTGGTGATTGATGCTCGAGGCTGTAGCATGGGAGAGATGAGGAATAAAGAGATTACGCAGGACAGATTGAATGAACATTGTATTGGGGCAAGAATATGGAGTAGAGTTAGCAGTTGTTGAAGGTGATTACATTCTGTCAAAACTATTAAGGAGAGAAGAGGAGGATGCGATCTGCTCTTAAAATTTCAAAAATAATAGATGATAAGGTGATAGGAAACCTTTTTAAGACCTTAAACCTGAATGAGGAATGTATTCACATAGTGAGAAGATGAGGAGGTAGCGATTGAGGTAAAAGACATCATGGCAAATCTACCTGAACCTCTGGTTTCCACTCAAAACCTAAAGAATGTTATTTTCAGAACAATTAGACCTATAGGTATTGATTGATTCAATTCTATTATTTCATTTTCTGATTGATTGATGCCTATTTGATATCTTATCAGGCCTACTTATTTCTTATTCTCATTAATTGTAGATAAATCTATTTTGATCTCAAATTGTGTCATTAATTGGTGTCTATGCTGTCAATATCTGGTTGTAGATTGTCAATAATTGGTACTTTCAGATGTCAATAAATGATTCATAGGTGTCAATAATATGGGAGGAAACATGTTCCTATATTTCAGATAATATAATAAAATAGTGAAGCATTTGACTTAAAACTTGAACTAGGTGTTGTAGCAAGGATATTGGCCAATAGTTTGAACTTTAGAAAGTTAAAATTGGTCCATGGAGTGAGAGACTATGAGGAAAATACTGCAAAAGATTCCTTAAAGTGTCAATAATTGGTGCCTTTACCCAAAGTGCTCGACATTAGTCATTAGTCAAGACACAGTCTTGACATTAACACCTAAAATGTTATCAATCAACAATTTTAATCAATTTCAGATCATCACCAAAGTCGCTAAATATTCATCGATTAGCCTATAATTTGAGGATAGAGACATAATTAATGAATAGGTTAACATTTTATTAATAAATACATTTTTATCGATAAGTATTTTTTATCAGTACAGTAATGATTTACCTTTTATCATACTGTATAAAAAATTTTCATCTACGAATACTCAGTTGAATACTTAGTTATTTAATTCAACAAATAACGATTTCATTGCAGATCCATTCACAATGATTGTAAATTTGAACGAATAAACGTCGTTTTAGCTCAAGGAGAAGTTAAGCAGAATATCAATTTTGAATGAGTAGACTTGATATTAGTTGTTGATATGACAGCATTAGGTCTTTTATACTCAATCGAAACCACAGAATCACCTTCAACAATACTGGAAATTGTTAAGTTGAAGTACCAAAGAGAAAGAATATTCGAATTAAAAATGTATCTGCAAAGGACATAGACTAGATATTCTTAAAGCTTATTTTTTATGTTAGTCTTCTCCTCCATCTCAACTGATTTTTTATACAGGTTGTTTCAGGAGCAAAATTGTCAAAACAAGTGAAAAATTTGGGTTTGGTAGCGATTTTTTATCGCTATTTCTGAGATTTGGGTGAGATTTACACTATCGCCGCCATTCAACTTTTTCTTTGGATTCTGACTCTCTTCAACTTCCATTGATAAAAAATACTAATTTATGATTCCTTATCCAACTATAGCCCTTATTGTTGAAAAATTGCGCTTTTTTAGCATACTTTCCCAATTATCTCAATAACCGTTGAAGTTATAAACTTCATACTGGTTTCATTGAATTCTTCAGTTATTTCTACATAGGAATTGATTACTTTAGAACCTGAGTGAAGTCTCTAAAAAATGAGAAAGAATAATATCTTTTGAAAAATCTCAATTTTCTGTCATTGTTATCTCGGTAACAAAAAAGCGTTTTTGGGGGTTTGTCCCATGGAACTTTTTTGTCTACTTGGTGTGAGGAATCAGCCTGAGAAGTATTACACATTCCTCCTGAAACACTCTGTATATAAAATATTTAAACAAAATCATACTGGATGTGGATGGTAAATAATAATAACTGAAAATTAAATAAGCAATATCTCGTCAATAAATTGTCTTTAGAATCGATGAAATTAAGAGTTGAGTTAGTGAAGCAACGTTTGTCTGTCCAAGCAAAGAAGTTATTCTGGCAAGATGGGAAAATCTCTCAAACTAGGTCAATATTGGTTCAAAAATTATACATCTAGTTTAAATTGTAAGAAACATTCTGATCTACAATTCGATCCCAAATTCATAAATTTTGAACGAATATTGACCTAGCTTGAGGGATTTTCCCATCTTGCCAGAATTTCTTCTTTGCTTGGACAGACTATAGTGCAATTTTAGCCTACTTTACAATACAAACACGCGCATTATGTTCCAACTGGAACCAATTCTACAATTCACACTGTACTTCATTTTTCAAAGCCTGTATGTAATTCCATTATCTCTTCAGAATTATTTGACCCTGCAGACTTTCGCAGCAATCTCTATAAGTTAATTGTAAAAAATACTGTACTTGTGAAAGAGTGATAGAGAGGAAAGTAATAAGAGATTATAAGAAAAAGAAATTTCTATAGAAGAGTTTCTGTTTTCAATGTCACCTACTAAACCTACGCAGTTTGCTTTGCATTAGGATAGACGGTGTCGGTCTCTTGATAAATGAGCGATACCGTATTGATTTACGTTCATTAATAGCATCAAAGGTTCTAGAAAGGTCTATCAACACAATATTGATTTGATGTCATGAAATTTACAACAGGTCTCATCACCTTCAGTCATATTATAGCGTTCCAGTACTCTTGCCACTTGATTATATAGTCATCCACGAAAGTCTCAATCATTCTTATCTGATTGATTTGCTTCGGAAGTACAAATTCACAGTTAAGTCAATAATGCGATATAATGGAAAAGAAGGGTCACGCGCTTGTTTGGTGTGGACTCAACTCCACTCAACTGTATTATCAACTCTATTCAAATATATTACAGAGGCTCTTCTTGAATAAATCTATCAATCCAACTTGAACTGCTCACAATAAATTCAAAAGATTTGTATAGCTAATCCTCTCCCCCTCCTATTCATTTAATAATCAATATTATTAAATTGTAGTTAGTGAATTTCATTATTTGTATTTAAATTATTTACATCGGAAACCTAAAATGATGAAACTGTTTATTTTTACAATAAGTAGGCTACTTTTGATTATTCAAACCCCTTACTGATTCTTATACAGGGTGTTTCAGGAGGAATGTGCAATACTTCTCAGGCTGATTCCTCACACCAAGTAGACAAAAAAGTTCTATGGGACCAATCCCCAAAAACGCTTTGTTACCGAAGATAACAATGGCGGAAAATTAAAGTTTTTCAAAAAATATTAATTTTTCTAATTTTTTAGTGGCTTCACTCAGGTTCTAAAATAATAAACTCCTATATAAAATTAGCTGAGGAATTCAATGAAACCAGTTCCAAGTTTGTAACTTCAACAGTTATTGAGATAATTGGAAAAATATGCTAGAAAACGCCATTTTTTAACAATAAGGGTTATAACTGGATAAGGAATCATGAAATTGTATTTTTTATTAATGGAAGTTGAAGAGAGTCGGATTCTAAAGAGAAAGTTGACTAGCGGTGATTGTGTGAATCTTACCCAAATCTCAGAAATGGCGATCAAAAATCGCAAAATCGCTACTAAACACAAATTCATCACTTGTGCAAAATTAACAAAACATAGCACAAGCAAAGAAGATATTCTGGCAAGATGGGAAAATGACTCCAATTCAGTCGATATTGGTTCAAAAATTTTAATAATTATGGTTTCAAATTGTCTCCGAAGGTTTCATAATATGATTCCTTATCCAGTTATAAAACTTATTGTTTGAAAATGGCGTTTTCTAGCATATTTTCCAATTATCTCAATAACCGTTGAAGTTACATACTTGGAACTGGTTTCATTGAATTCCTCAGCTAATTTTACACAGGAATTGATTCTTTTAGAACCTGAGTGAAGCCACTAAAAAATTAGAAAAATAAATATGTTTAGAAAAATCTCAAATTACCGCCATTGTTATCTCGGTAACAAAGCGTTTTTGGGGGTTGGTCCTATGGAACTTTTTTGTCAGCTTGGTGTAAGGAATCAGCCCGAGAAGTATTGCACATTCCTCCTGAAATACCATGTATACGAATGAAACATATTACAGTATAGATTCTGATTATTTATTTATTATTGATCACAGAAGGAGATCATGTTCAAATATTAGAAACATCAATAAATTTTCCTCGTACAGTATCTGGTGATATAGAATACGGTGATATAAAATCATGTTGTAACAAAAACATCATAAGCCCACTATATAGAACTTATTAATTTGTACTTAGTGGATTTCAATATTTATATTTACATCAATACTTTATAGGGATACTTTCAATTCATCGAATAAATTTCAAATATATGCTTATTAATTTGTGAAGATACAACTCTATCATAGCAGAGTTTCGCAGAATGTAAGTTGTGACTTGAGATACGGTAGTTACTCGTTATAATTTATAAAAGTAGAGTAGCCTATTTCATTTTGCATGTACAATATATTATTTGGTTTTTTTCAGCTAAATATGTTAAGAAGAGCGATAAAGGATTAAGATATTGATAGATTAAATTTATAGAAATTGACAACGAGGAAGAGGATGAAGAGATTAATTTGATATCAATCAAATACGCGTCAATACCGATATCAATCATTCTCAATAGAATGAGAATGAGGAAAACTAAATTCCCAGAACAGCGATTTGGAAACGTTGAGAAGGTTGCATAAATTGCTAGGTGAATCATAATAGAGGAAGCACCGCCGGTCAAAACCAACCTACAGTATTGTGACGGACTACAACACGATTGTGACGGATGAACGACCGCAGTATATTATAGTCTGTCCAAGCAAAGAAGCAATTCTGGCAAGATGGGAAAATGACTACAGCTCGATCAATATTGATTTGAAAATAAAAAATTTGTTCTCAAATTGTATAAAACATTCTGATCTACAATTTGAAACCATAATTATTAAAATTTTTGAACCAATATCGACTGAATTGGAGTCATTTTCCCATCTTGCTAGAATATCTTCTTTGCTTGGACAGACTGTACCAAATTTATATTTATGGATAACAACAATATATGTCGTTGTTAAAACCACGCTCCAATGATAATTATTACAATGTTGCCGTTGTTATAGGATCGGTGAAAAAACTCAAGGTTGCACCAAACTGCGACCTGGGAAAAGCATCAATACTCTGATGATTGATGTAGCTTCCAATTTGGCGTAACTCGTATAAGATGGGAAACATAATTAATTTCAAGACGTAAGTTACATCAATTGATAGAGTAATGAGATTTACACAGGTAAACAAGGAGAATCGAGCAGTAAACTACAAGAGAAGATTGATCATCACAGAAGAGAGAAGTAAAGGAAATAAATGGTGAGTGGAATAAGAATAGATTAGATGCAACAGGAAAATCTAAGATTTCATTTGAAGATGATGGAGAATAAGAGGAATATTTGAGAAAAAGGAACAAGAGGATCGTTTCCGAGGAAGAGGTACTTAACTTCATACAGAATTTAAAAAAAACAAGCAATAATAAAGGAATAGGAGGAAAGGATGAGGAGTAGAAGGGATAAATGGCGGGAAGAAGAGGAAAAAGGACTACAGGAAAATTAACAAAATAAAAAGAGGATATCGAGGACAAGGAATGAAAGTGGAAAATGATGACGAAGGAAGGAAAGTGTGGACGTTGATGACATTGAAAGACGAATCAGAGAGAGAGAGATGCGAATATGTTGAAAAGAGGAAAGTCGAAGAGATGCAGGATGTGGGGGTACAAATAACATTATAGCCTGGGTGAAAAAAAAGGGGAGAACTGAGGATTGGAAGCGTACGGAAATCAAATTATAACCTACGCCAAAAGCAAGGTGAGCGAAACAGAATATTACGATTTTACTCTATTTGGAAAATCTATAATGACGCGTACAGTTCGTGAAAGCTGAGAAGACACGCCGCTTTCATTCACTTTACTTTGTAACTGTGTGTCTTCTCAGCTTGAGCGAACTACGTAGTGTTTCAGCTACAATTCCCAGAACTCAAGAGACGATAAGGAAAATTTTGCACTTACAATGATTTCATTTCTTGATGTTATCGATTCTTGGGACTCCCAACTGGTTTGAGTTATGCAGTTAATATTTAATTATAATTTTATATTAATAATTTTTAAAATTATTATCAGGAAGCCAATGGATAAAAAAAATTGCTAGGCTAGTTGATCCTTTCAAAAATTGAATTTGTAGAAATTATTGCAAAGGTAAATTACAATCTTTTACAATTACAGTCCTTATGGGAGCTTGCTGTTCCACGATGCTAAAATGAACTGAATTAGTGGAATACGTGAATACGTCTTTTAATAATAAGGTGTGATGTATAAAGATGAAACAATTATGATCAGGAATCAGAAAAGGAATCTATAGTCTATCCAAGCAAAGAGGACAGTCTGGTGAGATGGGAAATGACTCCAGCTCCGTCAATATTGGTTCAAATATATTGTAAATTTGGTCTTAAATTGAAGATAAGAATGTTTTCTACAATTTGAAACCAAATTTATAATTTTTGAACCAATATTGACGGAGCTGGAGTCATTCTATAATTTTGCCAGAATGTCTTCATTGCTTGGACAGACTATATTTAGTGGTAAAAATGATCTTTAATCCTCCTGATACAATTGGTTTTCTTTTCAATATGAAAGATCAATATGATGCAAGCTAAAGATACAAAATCAACATGATTTGAGGCATTAAAAAATTGAGTTTAATTATCACGTCAAAAATCAACAAAATGACATACCTCCAATAGGCAGTAATGCCAATAAGTGTTGTGTATCAGACCATAATAATTATTATAGCAATGAAAATTGATAACGTAGACGAATACTCACAGAAAGTTACTGTGTTTACAGAAACTAAAATATTGTGCGGATTCACAGAGCGGAACTGACGATGCAACAGGAAATAATATAATAATCGCAACAGAAAAAATAGAACTAGATTGCAATAACTTACATTAGATTATTATTCGGTATTGCTATATATAATATATTGTAGAATATGGTCATTTGAAACTGGTATAAGTATAGGTATTATAATACATGCTTGTCCTTGACCAAAACTTTTTTGGTTCAGTCGTCGTTCTGGTATGAATATGAAATACGTAATATATTAAGTTTTTGCTTTTTCCTTGCAACTATGGCCTATAAGTTAGGTTCCAATTGACGCCCCTGGCGGCAACAAACAAAATGTTGTTTTACTTAAAACGTTGGTCAACAACTAAAATCTATAGGATCATCACTCAGCATTCCATCCAGAACATGAAAATAAGAACTGTAATGGGACATTAACGGGAGAATTAAGGAATTATTCACAGTAGGCCTAACTTACAATTGTTTTCAAGTTCTTCGTCAGACGAAAGACAATAACCCAACTTGCGATGTTGTAACAATTAAACAGAATTAAACAGTAGAGTAATTTATTCAACAATAGGCTGATCTCAGGGTAGGCTCAAAAACTAATCTATATCTATAAAAGCTAAATGGCACTGACTGACTGACTGATTCATTCATCACCAGAACTTAAAATCCACTGAACCGAATGCGTTCAAATTTGGCAGGCATTTTCAATTGGACGTTTAGACGCGCGCTAAGAAAGGATTTTTAAAACTTTCCAAGGGTACGCCCAATATTTGCATTTTCCTATAGTTTTTCTGCGTTTTCTCAAGTTTTTCAAGAACCAATCGGCAGAAAATGTTGAAATTTTGTGGAGAGGTTCGTCTAAGGTCTATAAATGTTGAGTTGGAATATTTTTGAAATCCGTTCAAGATTACGCCAGTAATCAGGTTTTTTCAAAATAATAGATGTATTGCGGGTTGCATATCTTCCGCCTTCATACGACCAATCCTTACTGTAAATTAAATGGTTCAGCAAGATTATAGATGAACCAATTTGGGAGATATTGATTCAATTTTCAAACTATGTCTGATATACTTCCCAAGGTAATGCTTAATATTAGCTTTTCACCATTTTTCGGAGTTTTTCTTAGATTATTCGAGAACCGATTGGCAGAAAATGTTGAAATTTGGTAAACAGGTCCAGATTAGGTCTAGAAATGCTGTGTTCAATAAATTTCGAATTCCTTCTGAGGTTACGCCTGTTATAAGGTTTTTCAATGTTTGGAATCTGCTCTTTTGTTTATTCCACGGAAACTACTGAACTAAATACGTTCAAATCATATACCCAGGTTGAGCTTATTACGTAATAGAACAACTGATTCAGAACAATCTCTTAAAGTAACCCTATTAAGTGATATGATGATCAAAGAAAATCCTTTCGAATGAAATTTGACTCACACTCCTGAGCCCCCTGGCTAGGCGGAGAAGGCGAGCGAAGTCAGATTGCCGGCTAGTATTATATTATGTTAACAAAAAATAAATTTAATTTGAAGCACTCACTTGAGATGAACTGAAAACTCAGTTGTACTGCTTGTTCCCTTGAAGAAAGAATTCAAACTACTGCGAAAAATCAAGTTAATTATGACCTAAAACTTCGACGCAATAACTGCTGATGTACGGTATTAGTTTTTAATGAAGGACAGGGCAAGAAACAACCGACTATTTCTCTACTAATGAAACGATTATAGTGCACAGAAAAGTTCAATTTTAGATGCTGATAAGTGATAGCATAAATCAAGAGGACAAAAATACTTTTTGCAAAAAAACCTTGCAGTTTAGAAGACAAGAAAAAAGCTCGACCACGGTTCCTGACAGTTGCTGATTGCTGATCACACACAGAATGCGCTGACCTGTTTGAACTGGAGTGTTTTCACTCAGGATTGTAGTTTCTATAACGTGCGCCAGAGCGCACTGCTGCCGAGGTACTCCTCGCGTATCACAATGATACAGTAGATGTGATACAAAAGGTAATAAAATGATACGCTGTAAAATAATATCATTTAAATACCACGATACTACTCTTATGGAATAATAGAATATCGAAAAGGCGGAAGATTATTTCCATATACTTACAAAATTTTAATAAAAGAAATAGAATTTAAAATTGGACAAGCTTCTTTTGATTAAAAAAGTAATTATCTACCAAGATAAATTATTACCGTATCTAAATAACATAACAGAGCAAGCTAGGCTCATACTATATTTGAAATCTCAATATATTATTCAAGCTTCAAATTATGTATTGGAGGTAACCATCAGTTTAACCAAAAATTTTACTAATCAAGACCAACTTCTTGGCAAATCATTACAGAGCTATTAAATCTCAACATTTTAAACAAGATAATAATATCCGGGTGGTTCTTATCATAGCTTCCTTTAATAGAAGGACATGACCTTAATATTGGTAACTATGTAGAGTAGGGAAATCGGTCCATTTAAAAGCAATGAAATCATTTTAAAATCTTTTTCAACGAAAGCGTTTCTTGTGTGCTTTCTCACATTTTGACTATGCTACCGTACAAATCATAAACTATCTCAAGACACATACTATATCTGTCAATTTTCTATCTTTTATGGAAATTTCTATCATGATCTAGAAATGAAAACACAAAAGGAATTCTAAAATAATTTGGGTATTGACCTAGTTATTTCCATTGAATGTTTGTGAATACGACTTTCAAATAATTGAGACTAATAATTAACTTGCAATATTGATAAATTTATTGAAATACTTACAATTAAAAGAACATAATATATTTATTGGTTCATTTGAAATAAATTGATCAGCATATTCTAATGAAGTATAAAACAAATCCTTATCGATATATTTATCTAATTGGGTAATGATCAAGCATTGATATGGAATACCGGTAGACAACTTTCTGGGAACTAAATTTTAAAAAGAATCGTTAGTCCTGCTGCGCTCAGGTTTCAACCTTTGCAGGGATACCCTTCATTATTACAAGATAATGTTTTCTGCATATTATAATGTGAAATGTTCAAATATTTTAATTATTTAATTATGTGTGTGTTTCAATTTCAATGAATGAATGAATTGTCATAATTAGAATATTTCAAGTCTATTGTAACATCTTATATAGTGTCCAAATTAAATACCAAGTGTGCTGTAAGTTATTATTGTGAATAAAATTGGTTTTCATTTTTAAATGAAGAATAAATTATTTTTGTTTTTTCCAAAGTAAGCTTAGGCATACTGTAGAGGTGAGAAATAAAGTTTTACGTTGATAAAACTATAAAAAGCTATACAAATTAAAAGCTTTAAAGCAGATTACAAGCTTTGACTGATATCATGTGAACGTAGTCCCAAGTCAATAAGATGAGCCAAATCAATTATATTTTTCCGTGAGCATATTGAGGATAGTGGAAGAAGTAGGTACCATTGTGAGAGCTTATCTTCTGCTGTCATCCTTTTGATCGTGGAAGAAGGCAAAGAACCTATCTTTCAGTTTTTTGGCCTGTAAAAAATTATTACGGGTTCAGTTCATCAGAAACTTACAAATTTTCAATTTGGAAAAATCAACTACTCAATCACTTAATCATCTATGCCTATCACATGAGCAATAATGAAGCAATCATGAAAGGGGGAGAATTTAATGAACAAGCTATAATAGCAAGAAATTAATAAAATAAGGTACCGGTAATAAAAAACCATGCAACAGAGTTAAAAGAAAAACTCGGCATTTAAATGAATGGTGCATGAAGTGGTAAGTGATATAGAATATATTTTGTACCGTAATAAGATCATAGTAAAGAATTATTAAGCACAAAGTAAGACTGTAAATAAGCTTTTTACAGAAACATGCTGTTATAGAAACATGTTCATTTGTTAATCCTTTCAATATGCATTACCATATCAAGAATATTAGAACCAAAAATTTCTGATTGACAGTGATAGAAAAAATAGAAATTTTTATTAATTCTCCAATGATACTGAAAATACAGTTTTATAACATCGTCCTTGTTTTATAAGAAAACGGCTTCAATAATAAAAAATTGCTAATGATCAATAAATATAGCAATGGGATGAGAAGAAATAGATTAACATGATTATACAAACTCACCATGGCGGATTTTTTGAAAACACATTCCATGAAATTGTAGGCCATCTGTCCTTCTTTTCCAGTAGCAGCTGCAACGAAATTGTAATCAATTGTTGGTTGTCAATATGATAATTTGATTTTAGTTAATGTTATATCATCAGGAGAGAAGGGTTTTAGGGTTTGTCGGAATCATTATATTACGTGATACATCAATATTGTTGATTTTCGGTGAATTATTTATTCATTCATTTTACAGAAACAAGTAAACTTATTGGTTAAAAACACAGACCATTGTCCAAAACGTCTCTATACCAAATTTAAATTAATAAGTTCGAAACTAGCAGGTTATATTTTTTCAATTGCCAAAACTTGTAACAAATTTGAAAAAAAATCACAATGAATATAGTTTAAAACTCATCCAACATAAGTTCAGTAGAGATGACATCAATTCGCATCATAAGTTGAATTAATCTTCAAAAAAATTCGCTCCGGCAGCTGGCGGTCGGAAAGAGTGCATTTCAAATGCAATTCTATGATGGCTCAAATCATATGACTTATAATGAGCTATTCAGGGTATGAATTCAAAGGCGCCGTTTTCGAAAAACACAATTTTTGGCATTGTGTTATTCGCCATTTTCTCTGCCATTTTTGATTGGATTTTTTTCGTTGATGGCTCAAATTGTAGGGAATAATAAGGGTATTATACCCACCAATTTTCAAAACGATCACGTTATTGGTCGATTTGTAGTGATTTTTCAAAATTTTCATCCCCTAATTTCACCCCCTACCCTTGAACCAATTTGGCTGGTTTACGAACTTGACCGAGATATTAACACTAATGATTTTTGTGCAAAATTTGGTCGCTCTCCGACTAGCCCTTCGGGAGTTACCGTGTTAACAAGAAACTGTACATATATAAATATATATATATATATATATATAGAGATATATGAATTTGAACGGACATCAGATTCGTGTTCTAGGGGCTCGGAAACGTGTAAAAAATATATCACATCATAAATTTTCGATTGTCAGGGCAAGACCAATAGTGCATTTTTTCGAATGAAATGCACTAAAATAGCCTATAGGTAGGCTACTTAAGAGAATAAAATTCGTTTTTGAGCTTCCACTTTTGATGGATATATTATCAAGTTATAGGTACGGTGTGTATTTTGTTTAAAATCAGGCTTATTTTCCTTTGCGAGCATATTCTTATACAAATTCTGTTCAGTAATAGAAATAAACAATAATATTATTAAGAAGTATTTGAGTCGTTCTATTGTAATTATATTGTAATTATTGTTGTACTCACATTTCTCACAGGCTGGCCAAATTACATTGTTGAATTCATCTTTGATTCCTTTGTGTTTCTGTTCGAAAATATCAGCTATCTCCATCATTTTGTCTTTAATGAGTGATGTTCCATCTGAAGACATCTATAAGTGGGATAAAAGTATAAAGCTTTTCATTCACACTCATTTATAAAATACGGTAGCCTACTCGATCAATCATACAATTTTCATTTTTTCAAATCACTTTCCAGTATTTAAGATTTTATGAAAAAATTTCTTGAAAACTCATTATAATTTATTTTTTGTAAAAGTTTGATATTGAGACATTTTTTCTTTCAATTTAAGTTTGGTAATGAATGTTGGTGATCTGGAATTTATTGAATAAATAATAACTTGATTTTGATAAAAAATCATAGATTTTAAATAAATTGAATGTAAAGATTAGAAGTTGTCACAGCTACTGAATTTGATCATAAATCGAAATATTATATAGCCTGTCCAAGCAAAGAAGACCCTCTGGCAAAATGAGAAAATGATTCCAGCTTGGTCAATTTTGTTTGAAATATTATTTTTTTGGTCTCAATCGTAGGAAACATTCTGATCTACAATTTGAGATCAAATCAATATTTTTTGAACCAATATTGACCGAGCTGGAGTCAGCTTCTCATCTTGCCAGAGGGTCTTCTTTGCTTGGACAGACTGTCAATTATTCCAGTTGCTAGTTCAATATTTCAGATTACAAGAAAAGCAGATAGAAGGATAGCTATGCATGCACTTCTATTTTATAGAATAATCAACATTGCCATTAGCCTATCATATTTATGTGATATCTGATATGAACGTGAATATCGATCATATAGATATTGATTTACAATACTAGATAATCAATACCAAATTAATGTATATTATATTAGCACTTACAGCTTCCGATTTCTTCATAACACATGCCATCAGAGCCTGAACAAAAAATATGAAAAAATTATGCAATTATTCATATTATTGCATCCAATTATTGTGCTCCTCAAAATTGAGAGGTATAGGTACTCAATTATAATTACGATTTGAACAAAAATATCATTTTATAAACAAAAGTCATGAATAAATTTCAAGCTCTTAAAATTGTAATCTGATTATTTTATAGTTTAATAGCATTGTAATTAAGGTTCATAATGATTTTGGAGTAGAGGTGAAGCCGTCAGTCCAATCCGCATTTAAAACCATTTGTCATCCCTCATTATCACCCCTCTCATAAAAGTACTTACGCTCATGCTCATAGCACATGTGAGCACCACCGTCAGAATAAATGCATCAGTTATTTTTTGTGAGAAATGTCATTATTATTGTTGGATTTTAGTTAGGTATCAATACAATATTTTTAAATAAATTTAATAGTAAATTTTTGTATAGTACAGACCTATGTACTAAGAATAATTATTAGAGTGTGAATGAGAGATCCTAAAGAGGATTCTCTTGTATGAAGTGATTATAGTGGTAGTAGTAGTAGTAGTAGTAGGTCAGAAAAAAGTTGCTCATTAGTCACCAGTCTAGTTAGCAGCGTATCGTTGAATAAAAAAAACATAGAATTCCTTCAAAAAATTATCAAGAATTGAAAAAAAATATCATAGAGTGTGGATAATTGAGGATAAGTTTTTAAAACCACTCACCTTGCAACTATCATACTCCTTCAATGTGGGATCAATCTTCTTACCCCCTTCATAGAAGGCTAGACAAGACACTGGAAAATACATAACATCACAATAAATATGCTGATTGTGAATAAAGAAAAATGTATCTCTCACTGTATTAAAGCATGAATAAGAGAAAATAATATGCTCTAAATAATAATATAACTTACATTATAGTCGCTTATACGAGAGACTCACTATATTGAGGACAAGCAGAGAAATTTCTTCATTTTATATGGTGGTACGAGTCTGCTCAAAATATATAACCGATAAAATATGTGAATGATGAATGATATCTCACTTTATAGGCCTGCCCTATAGCATAAATAGGAGAAAATTGTGTTTCATATACCATTATCTATATCTATATAAGGGAAATGGCACTGACTGACTGACTGATTCATTCATCACCAGAAATAAAAATCCACTGAAGCGAATGCGTTCAAATTTGGCAGGCATGTTCAGTTGGACGTTTAGACGCGCGCCAAGAAAGGATTTCAAAAACTTTTCAAGGATACGCCAAATATTTTAGTTTTTCCAATAGAGAACCAATCGGTAGAGAATGTTGATATTTGGTGGGCAGGTTCAAATGAGGTCTAGAAATTTTATGTTGAAATGTTTTTTCAATCTGTTCAAGATTACGCCAGTAATCAGGTTTTCAAAATTGTAGATGTGTTGCGGGTTGCATATCTTCCGCCTTGATACGACTAATCCTAACTGTAAATTGAATGGTTCAGCGAGATTATAGATGAATTAATTTGGAAGATATTGAATCAAGTTTCAAACTATGTCCGATATACTTCCCAAGGTTACGCTTAATATTACTATTTACTATTTTTATTTTTTTACTATTTACTATGCGTTTTACTATTTTTTTGAATTTTCGGAGTTTTTCTTGGATTTTTTTGGAAAAAATTGGCAGAAAATGTTTCAATTAGGTGAACAGGTCCAGATTAGGTGTAGAAATGCTGTGCTTAATAAATTTCAAACCCCTACTGAACGGAATTTGCAGGCGAGCGAAGCGAGCCTGTTTGTCTCAGCTGACACTGATAGAGGTTTTGCAGGCGAGCGAAGCGAGCCCGTTTTGACTCACTTACACTGCCTATACTGTCGGGGGTCCAGGGGGCGGAGAAGGCGAGCGAAGCGAGTCTGCCGGCTAGTATAATTATACGAGAGATTCAATTCATTGAGGAGAAGCAGAGAAGTTACTACATTTTTTATGGTGGCTCACTAAAATCTCTCAATTTGAACTGACATAATCTCTATTTATTTATTTATTCATTTCAATAGATATTTTATGAATAAATCACTTATAGTAATAAATACAAATTTGAGTAATGTCTCTTCTCGTACAAAGAGCTACACATGTTTTGAACTAGACCAATCCTTCTATAAGGAAGAGGAACAATTTAAGGAGAAATCCTGTTGTTATCTCCTTTGTAAATATAATTGAATAAAGTCCAGGCGCCGGACACGGAAAGTGTTCAATTAATTAGTAATGAACTGTAAGTGTTCCAAGTTCACAAATTAAGTGTATACGGTTCAATTATTCATCATAATAAATTCGATTGAAGGATCTCATCTTGATGTAAATATTAAGCCTACCACAAAATAAACTTTTCCTAGTAGTACAAATACACCTCAAATTTTGACATATAGCATTATGTATATACATCAAGCATTTTGACATATAAAATATAATATTAAAGATATATAAAATAAAAATTGAGATCGTTTATTGCGGATACTTTTCCGCTAATTTATTTGAGTTGAATAGATATTAAATTGAAATTAATAAATATTAATTACTGCATCAGGAAAAAATCTATCTTAATGAATAATTTGAATAAGTTTTTTCAAAAAACGAAACCACAAGTAATGAATGAAAGAGTACATGCACTTACTCAACTTCAATTCCATTCCAGAATCTTCTATCTCTTTCTTGCATTGCATTGATTGCTGGATCCAATCTCCAATCAAAACTCTGTATTTGTCTCCATCTACGTCATCTTCATCAGCCCTCTGAAAAATAAATCAAATTATTTTGCAATGAGAATAAATTAAACTTACATTCATTAATAATTAATGAATATTTATATTGTTCAATAAATAAATTAAAATTAATTTCTATCGTGCACATTAGATTTAAACGAAGTCAGAACAACACCCATACAGTCAAAATAATAAATGAAATAATCGCACGTCAAAATTATATACGGTAGGAAAATAAATAAAGTATAAGTAAACACATCATAAGAGCTCATATACTGTACAGTGTACATACACAATGATAATAGGTATACCGGTATCATAATATATTCATGAAAATGAATTGAAACTTACAATAATTCGAGAACTAAAGTATATAAATTTAATGAGAACTGTAACAGTTGATGCAAAATGAAAGTTTGTATTGGAGGAGTATATTATCTGTATATCTGTATAACTGTATATCGAGGGGCTGTCAAATTGTTATTGGAATATGAATCATTTTTGGAAGGTTGTATTAAGAATATACAAAATATTCAAATAAGAGAAATCACTCCAATACCTGAAACTTACAATACAGTAATTATTATCACCGCTTGGATATTTACTTGCCTAGAGCCTATACTCATATAATAGCTAATCTACGAATTCCATTGTATGAAGAAGGTACTTGTACTTTAAACGCTTTCTTGACAATAATAATTAAACCGTAAATGCTGATACTAATTTTGAAGTAATATAATAAAATAATATTATTTCCATCCAAAATAAGAGGAGTGCCAGTTTTTAAATCTTTTATTTGCAGTAAGTGAATAATTTTTACTATTATTTTCAATACTATCTGGAGAAAGAGGCTGGTGCACAAGTTACAATAATAGTGGATGTGAATAAAATTAATAATATGAAACTCACCCCGCTTTGAATTATCGCTAACAAAGCAATGGAAGAGAGAAAAACTGGGTAGAAGTGCATGATGAAAGTTATATACTAGAGCTTCAATAGTAAAATACAGTATTGAAATCTCTCTTGCAGATGTGTCGAATTGTTTCAAGCGAGCATTATTTAAGCCAAAAATTGTTCCATGATTGGAACTCATCAACTTTCGGCCAAGGTTATCAGCAGCATCTACTGTATCTTTATTATTTTCATGAGATTGAATTATTTTTATTATTATTGGCATCAATTTAGATGAAATCAGTCTGACAACACTGAAATTCAAAGCATGATTACATGTTCCAAGTCTGTTATTTATCTATATTCAATAAAATTCCAATATTAGGTTTTTTCTATTGAGTTTGAGTTTGTAATTAAATTCTATCAATCAATCATATTTTTTTGGACGGATTAGAACATTGTTCAATAGATTTTAGAATATTAGGTAGCAAAAAAAAAATCTACCAAGAATAATTGCTTATAGCTTTATTTGAAGCACTGAATATTAATCATGTAATATTTCCCATTCATTTAGATGGTTATCATTAAGACTTAGGCCTACTGTGGACATTGATTTTTATGCCAAAAGCTTTGAAACATCCCTTTCGCTGTATGAATATTAACGCAATTGCTCAATAAAAATTCAAATTTCAAATGATATCTCTTGAAAGAATCATGCAACCTTACTTCTCTCTTATACATTTATAAGAAACTATAATTATTGTGATAAGGATATATTTATATAGTACCCAAGTATAATATTATAATTATTATTCATAGTAATGTAGTATAATATCAATCAGTATATGGAAGAGAAGAGAAAAATGATTTCTTTGTAGCTATCTGTTGCTATTAAAAAACTCCTATTAATTTATACAGAATTGTATAAAAACATAGAATGAAGATAAAAAACCCTTTAGTCCAGTACGCAGGGAATTTTGTAAGGCTAATTTCTGCAAAAGGTGGTGTATGCGATTTTCTTGTTTTAATTGCTTCATTAGGGTCCCAATAATGTGTATTCGAAAAGTGCACACAAAATTTCCCCCCGCACAACTTTTGACACTAGAAAACATGCACTTTTTTAGTTTTTCGCATATAACTAAAAACAGTCGACATTTTTATAGGTACATTCTCATAGTAAATTGTAGAGGACAAAATTCTGCGTCGATTGAAAAAAGAGAACAAAAATCGGTCGAATAGATAACGTTTTAGATTCATTCAAAAAAACACAATTTTTTCCAAATTTTCCAAAAAATTGTTAAAATTCAACAATTACAACATTCTATTGTAATTCAAAATCTACAATTTACTATGAGAATGTATCTATAAAAATGTGGACTGTTTAAAAGTTATTTGCGAAAAACTAGAAAAGTGCATGGCTTTCTGGCTGTCAAAAGTTGTGCGGGGGTAAATTTTGTGTGCACTTTTCGAATGCACATTATTGGGACCCTAATGAAGCAATTACAACAATAAAATCGCATACATCACCTTCTGCAGAAAAAATCCTTGCGTACTGGACTACTTAGAAAATGCGCAAATTCAGAATAGTCTGTAATGGTATCGATAGTAGTACTCCTGACATATCGATTGTTTCGAGCTACATCGATGCAGATGTAAATCGAATTATCGAAGAACGTCAAACTGTTTTGAAAATGAAGAGTTAGGTTATGTATTCGTAATAATTCTGACTTTATTAGATGTGGAGTTGCTTATTATTTCCAAAAGACTAAACTGAACAGAAGAACTCGCCCTTGATTCTTACGTAATATCATAGGTTTAACTTGGTAAGTTTTTATTTTCAACTGGCTATAAAAAAACGAATATGAAAGACAACCTAACCTTCAAAGAATATCGACTATTATTTTTACCAATTTATATTTTGTTTAATGCATTGTTTTTTCATTTCTCTATTACTGATTGCATATGGACTTATAAATCGATCATCTTCTATAATGAATGTCTTTGTTTTTGAAAAGGTGAAAGAATTTTTAATCTTCAATCAGATGCCCATAATGATCACAATAATTTCTATCATAGCCTGGCTCGGCTCAAGCCCTGCTGTCAACGCCTCGAACATATTCAAGTAAATTACGGTTACATAATTTTATTAACAAAGAAATAAAAATGCATTCGTAGGCCTGCCTTATGAAAGTATACAAACACTGAAGTAAGACCGGCTTCTTATTTATCAGATCTCCCATAACTAAAAAAGTTCAGATACAGCCGCTTCTTCAAACTATCAATCAACTCATTCTAGAAATGAGCAATTTTCTATGAATTAACACTTGATTTAGTTCTCGATGAATATTTTATGATGAAGGTGGTTTCTTGGTCCATGACGAATATTTTAAGACCATTCGAAGAATAGGCCCATGTGAAAACAGTAAAATACTCTAGTAATAATATTCTTGTCTAAACATTAACTATCTCTTAAGCTTATTTCCTTCAAGTTACTGGAATCAAGTTGCTTAGTTCTATGTGCTCTATTGTCTTGGATGAAACCTTTACTGTTTAAAAAGCTTCAATGTCAAGAAACTCAATACCATACAACTTTTGAAGTTTTGATTTTCTGAGTACTCAAATTTTCATCATCACTGTCATTTTGTAGTGATACCGTATACAACTCAAATCTCAAGTGGTTTAAACTTTGACAAATTCTGTCTGATAACTGCTGGTCATGGATGGAAGATAAGTTACTGAAAAGTTACTATTCAAGGCTGTTCATTCAAGATTTTTCATTTAAAATTAAACAACGGAACTTATTGGGCTATTATATACAACTTTCATAGAAGCAATACTTCTTTGTAAAAAATATCAATCACAAGATTAACAATAAATAAAATATAACGTAACATTTTTTTTATTTCAGCTGAAACTCCAAAATGTTTTTTAATCTGGCATCTCGTCTCTTCAGTACGACGTCTACTTCAAGTCAGCTAATCAAGTTGACCCGACTACGAGTGGTAGACAACAGTGAGATTGGGAAACAGGCCATGCTTGAAGGAAAGCCTCCTCGTATCATTCATATCTACAACAAATCAGGCGTTGGCTATATTGGTAAGAATTATTACTCAAACGTTGCAGGCATAATATCATTAAAACATTACATAATTACTACCGTAACTTATCAATTATTATATTGTGACTCCAGCTTAACATTATTGTTTCAATTCAATTGAAATGGGAAACGAGTCCATCGCTGGACATGAATTTTTCACGTATAGGCCTATTAGAATTTCGAATGAGAAATTCTCAAACCTTTAGATCCGTGTAGATCAATATTGAAAGATGATGAGAAATCTTAATTTCCCAATTTCAATTATCAGCCAACTTGAAATTTATGCTGAAATAAATTTTATATCTTTCGAAAAACTAATTATAATTTGATTGCAATCAACTCGTATAATTTAAATTAATATATACAATAGTCAGTTTCAGAAAAAAAACAATTTCTTTAAATGTAGGCTATATAGCCTAGTCTGTCCAAGCAAAGAAGACATTCTGGCAAGATGACTGAGAAAATGACTCCAGCTCGGCCAATATTGGTTCAGAAATTAAAAATTTGGTCTCAAATTGTAGATCAGAATGTTTCCTACAATTTCAAACCAAATTTATAATTTTTGAATCAATATCAATCAATTTGGAGTCATTTTTCCATTTGCTAGAATGCCTTCTTTGCTTGGACAGACTATACCTGTACTACATGTTAAGTGTTTTTGTGTGTGGAAATTAACCTACTCCACTATGGTTTCCACTCATGCTCTAGATTCTAGAATAGGTTTAAATAGCTCAACAAACCGAATTATCACTCGGAGTTCACAACTAATCTTGAATATTTCATACACTAAAAACATTGAAAAATAATCAAATTCCACCTTCAAAGTTGATTAAATTTGTAAATTCCACCCTGAGAAATGCAGCTTTGAAAATCATTGAATAATCTGAGTAATCTTGTGGAATTACAAATTTGGTATCAAATTGTAGGAAACATTCTGCTCTAAAATTTGACACCACATTTATACTTTTTAAACCAATATTGACCGATCTGTTCAGTCATTCTCCCATCTTGTCAGAATGTCTTCTCTGCTACGACAGATTATTTCTGATTTATGCAAACAAAAGTCCGTAATGACTTTGTTCCCGTTCAGTGTAAAATTTTCCCAACTCCAATTTTCATAATGTCTCAGTTACTCTAATAAACTTGAAATGGTGACTCTGAATTCAAAATATTCGTTATATACTGATTTTTCATTACTCAATAGGCCTATGAATCAATGAACTATGAACATAACGTGAGTGAATTGTAGTGCAGCCAAAAATTATTATCAAATAATCACAGAATACTGAACAAGACTCGAGTGGTGTGGTAAAATAATATTTTTTTGTGGAATTTTCAATATTCATCATAAATCACAATAGTTGTGGAAAAATTGTAGAGAAAGATTGTAGCCTATGTGCAAATATTACAAAATATAATGTATGTTTAATTTATCATATTGTTTTTCTTCAACTGCTCCTGAGAGCTTGCTGCTTGTATTTCAAATTCCTATTCAGTTTCACAATAATTTAAATTGCATTGAATTCGTTAAATATTGGTAAAAATGGAATAAAATTTGAAATTTATGCAATGTGAGGAGATCTTTATCTTTACTGGAGCAGTTGAACAAATAAAGTATGATAAATTATCAATTAATCGATAAAAACGAATTTTAAATCATAAAATATCTGCTATTATGCTATGATAATGTAGAAGATAATATTTAGTGAGAGAGAGAGGGCCGACTGTGCCCCAACTTCACCTTGGTGGGTTAAGTGGAAGAGGGGGCTCTTGTGCCTCCACTTCGCCCATATCACTTATATAATGTACCAAGTGGAAAAATAAAGACATTTATCTATCTATCTATAAGTTTATTGTCTCATTATGTCTTTTATGTGAAATTGAAATTTATTTAAAGTCTCAGAAGCTTAATTCAAGTTATTTAATATATTTCTTCTACTTCCAGGCAATAAAGTTTTGGTAGCGATCAAAGGTGAGAAGAAGAAGGGAGTCATTGTCGGATGTAAGAAGCATCAAATACCGCGAGCACCGAAATTCGACAGCAACAATGTGGTGTTGATAGACGACAGTGGCACTCCTCTGGGGAACCGCATCCACGTACCTATTCCACTCATGCTGCGCACCATCCTCAAAGAGAAGACATACAAAAAAGGAACCGATTTCACGAAAATATTAGCAATCGCTACACGCTTTGTTTAAGTTATCATAGTTAATCTTTGTAGTTTATTGATTATGTTTTATAAAACCCTTATTTGATTTGAAAACCTTTATCTTATTTAAATACTTCTTTGTTCAAGACATGAAATAATTATTAATTAGTTATAGAAGATCATCACAAAGAAGATAGTAACAAATTATTGTCAACTGAGATTATTCATTGCAACTTATGGTTCCAATTTCCCTGTTCAATTACAATTTAAAAAAAATTAAATCTCACTATAGGAATTAATAATTCAATAGGAATTAAAATCTTTGTTTTAATAACCGCAGCCTTCTCAATTATTCAATTCTTTATTGAATTATTCAATCTTTCTCAATAATATAATATTGTATGGAATGATTCTATGAACATGTAGCCTACTCAATTTCGTGGATAACTCAAAAATTTTCAATTCACATAACTTAAATAATATTTCGAATAAGAGAATTGTAGTTTTACAATAGTTGATCAAGTTTATATACTAAAATGTCAAGCCATTTGATGCCAGTTGAAAATGATTGGTTATTATTATTGGTTCACACGATGGCTTATAAGAATTGATAGATTCAAATATAAAGACACCATAATATGCCATTATGTATCAATAATAATCGATCAAAGTGATTTTTATTTTTTATAGGCAATAGGAGAAAAATAGTTATGGTATGCAAAAATTATAAAAAGTTGATACAGTCTAAAAATGAAATATTTCCGTTTTTGGTTCAGCTAAATCTTGTTAGTACTATAGCTCAATGATACCTTTTAGTATTATTGTGTCTTAATGAGTAAATAAACGAATAAATAAAGTTAGTTGAATCTAAAGTTACCACAAAAAATTACTAAAGTTTGCGGGGATGAAATGATAATTGAAAAAAGTACCTTTTGTTTGGTAGCTTTAGTTTGTTTTTTTTTTTCAAGAAAAGGCTATTCTATAAAAATGCTTATTGACTTACATTTTAATTTCACTAAAATTTTCAGATTATCAGATTTCAGATTGATCATCATACATATTTCGACATTCCATTGTCCTTTAATAATCAGATTTATATCAGCGCTCTATATCTATGCCTGATCGTTCCAGGCATTGAAGGACCATAATGTTCATGAAATATTTTTTGGAATGTTGCATGATGTGGATATTGTAGCTAGATAATTGTTGTTGATAACCAAATATTATCGAATTACAAGATACAAGGTCATGCTTATTTGATATGACACTTTCCTTGTTACCAAATATCAAGGTCACAAATAACCTCCCTAATAACCTTGACCAAATAGGCCTACCACCATAGGCACCAATATAATGCAAAAGTTGAAGAGTGTGCCGCAAAAATAAATATTTACCCTACGTTAATATTCATCTACTAAACAGGAATAAAATCTTATTCCATAATTCCAATGATACCTAATAGATTTCAAGCTTCTTCAAGGAGAATTGAATTGTTAGCCAGAAATCCCACTAAATAGCCTATTGAAAGAAATACTGTAGGCTACAAATTCTTGAGGCTCTTGAAAAGTAAATAATCTGAGAATATATTAACCTTTTACAAAATAACTTCTTCCAATTTTGTTTCAGACAAAGATGTTATTGCTTATAAGTAATGCAAAATTATTGAAGTTATATTCATAAAATAAAGACTGAAGTTTATGAATAAAAAAGATTTTTCATGGATTATTGAAAAATAAAAAATTGGCAAATTGAATAAAATAAAATAAAAATGTCAAATAATAATTTAAAAATTAATTTGAAATTTAATTGATTAATTTAACTATAAAATTAATTAAGAAAAATATAAATAAAATTATATTTTCAAAAAATTGGCAAAAGAACTTGGTCCAATCGTATCGGTCGGGCTGCGACAAGGCTCCCACTCCCGAGCGCTATCCCACTACTGCTCACCACGGAGACTTTTGGCTGCTGGGTGTCCCCCCTGGCCCGGTTCGCCTCTCCTTAGACGACCTGGTCGCCCCGGACTCCTCCCGGGCAACCATGTCGGTGGCGAGCTTAGTGCGGACACCCGGTCGACATGGGTCACCCTGCCACAGAACCCCCGACCTCAGACCATCCTCAAGTTCCGACCTCCGAGTAGCTGGATTACAGGAGCGCGCCACAACTCCCAGTCGACGATTAAGGCTTTTATCTTGGTATATGAAACGTCGCTGGTTCGAATCCCGTCGAGACGGATTTTTTTGACAGCTAAAAAGATCTCAAGTCAATTTTAGTGCATTTCATTTGAAAAATGCACTATTGGTCTTGACCGGATAATCGCAAATATATGATGCGATATACTTTTCACATGTTTCCGAGCCCCCAGAACCCCCCAGAACACGAATCTGATGTCCGTTCAAATTCATATATCTCTATATATATATTTATATATGTACAGATTCTTGTTAACACGATAACTCCGGAAGGGCTTGTCGGAGAGCGACGAAATTTTGCACAAAAATCATTAGTGTTAATATCTCGGTCAAGTTCGTTAACCAGTCAAATTGTTCCAAGGGAAGGGGGTGAAATTAGGGGATGAAAATTTTGAAAAATCACTACAAATTGACCAATGACTTGATCGTTTTGAAAATTGGTGTGTATAATAGCCTTATTATGCCCTACAATTTGAGCCATCAACGGAAAAAATCCAATCAAAAATGGCGGAGAAAATTGCGAATAATATGCCGAAAATTGTGTTTTTTATGGGTTTTCCGAAAACGGCACCTTTGAATTCATACCCTGAATAGCTCATTATGAGTCATATGATTCGAGCCATCATAGAATTTGAAATGCACTCTTTCCGACCGCCAGCTGCCGGAGCGAATTTTTTATTACATATAGCCTAATCATTTTTTGAAATAACATTTTTGGTTTCTTTTTCCACGCCAAGTAAATATAGGCCTAATCCGAATTAACTTTTAATTCCGAATTTTAATAGGTTGATTAAGCCAATAATGCATTATTGAAGTATTCAGCTTTTTTTAACGGAATAAAGAAGTATGCATATGCAATAATGCATTATTGGTTTAATCAACCTATTAAAATTCGAATTTGAAAGTTACTTCGGATTATCTTCACTTCGTATGGAAAATGAGACCAAAAATGTTATTACAAAAAATAAAAATATAATCAGTCTGATTATACAATCTTTATATTTATAGGCTAGTCCACAAATAATCAGAAGAGGTTCTGTGGATGTTTTCTCCTGTTATTTGGCCTAGTCTTTATTACAATCATGTGAAGATTGTTAAAATCAGGAACACATTGGTACATTTATTTATTTACTTTTGCACACCAACTATTTAAGTATAAAACTTCATAATTTAATTATTATAACACATCATAATACTGTTTTAATTTTGAATAGTTATCAAGCACCCTTTTTGAATGATTTCTTTTCTAAAAGGGTACTTGATAATATTGTTTAAAATAAAAACAGTGATAAAAGTAGCCCTGGAATTGAGGAAACACATCATAATAATATTGCAAAACATATTTTAAAATAATAATGTATAAAACGTTCCACATCATCTCTGATGAAAGTGTAAATTCTCTAAAAAAGCATATAAATGAAATTAATTCGATCTTGAAAAAACATAAACCTTGAATATCCATTATTGATAGAATTAAATCGTAAATTCAGTACCGTATGATGAATTATAAAAATATAATCATCTTATACACATTGGACGCAGTTCATAGAAAATTGACTTTTGGTCCCACAAAGATTTTGGAAATCCCAACCTCCGTTTCATAATGTGATTGATCATGACTATTTTGATGTCCCGACTGTTTGAACCACTTACACTGCCGATACTGTCGGGGGTCCAGGGGGCGGAGCCCCCTGGCTAGGCGGAGAAGGCGAGCGAAGGGAGCCTGCCGGCTAGTAAGATATATTATTACAAATGATGATCATGGTACGGCAGTCATCATTATTGAGTGTGAGGAAAAATATGAAAAAAGTTACTTCAAGCTACTAAAATCATAATATTATGTATGTACTAAAATTATACAAACTATATTTGTGCTAAAACCAAAAAACTATTATTATAGGTAGTATATTTTAGAATACATTCATATTATTAGGTAAATAGGGTAACTAGGGTAATAGGGTATTATTGGGTAAATTTCATGAGTAGGCTACGTAATTGAGCTAATATAATTTAAGTTGGAAAGAGCCAATTTTTTAGTAAAATTTCATGTTGGAATTTTTTACCTGTTGGAATTACGAGAGAATGTAGCGCTACCTCTGAGTTAATATAGTAACTATCTGCATTCGTTCTCTCTGTACTAGAGACCGTATCTCAGAAAAAATTGTAGCCTACTTCAATAAAATCATTTTCGTTACATTAAAGAAGAATAAGGGCCAGATAATAAAAATCAATAATGTAATAAACCAATAATTAATTTTCATGCGAGTTCTGATTTCTACCTGAAACTTATTCAACTTTATTCAATCAAAATTGATAAAATTCATAACTTAGTTTTCTACACTTGGAATTTTGTAGATAATTTAAATTGTGAAACTTACATCTAACATTGATTCTCTTGATATTTGTGGGAATTCATAGATAAGAAATTCAATGAATGAGAGATCTAAAAATCTAATTTAGAGACGTTTGTGAATTGATATAGGCCTAGTTTATTTAATCAGATAGGTACGTTATTCATGAATAGTTCAATCAATTTGGTAAAAAAAGCTTGAAACTTACCGTACCGTAGTCAATACAGCAGGATTATTCCATTTAAAGGTCAATCATAGCAGGATTTGATTCAAGTTATTCACTTCTTAGCTTCTATTATTTTTTAAAGTCTCAAAAAAATGTCCACGTTTTTTCTCTCAAAATGCATGGTTTATTTAGACAAATTTTAATTTCAATTCCCTATTACAATAATATTATTATTGTTATTGTTATGAGGGTGAAGCCCACATGAGCTCATAGGCTTGTGCGTGGGTAATGATATGGATGATAGATGACGACTACTTTGAGGTAGTCGGGACCGACGGCTTATCGTCTCCTCCGTAAGACGGGGTGGCCGTATTTATGTGATTGTGCTGTGGTCAAAAAACTGTTCCCCGCTTGGGACTTGAACCAGGGTCCACCTGGTTATCAGACCGGCGCTTTATCACTCCTCCAACGAGCCACCCATTATTATTATTAATATTATTATTATTATAATGAATGAATCAGTGCCATTTCGCTTTTATACATAGAGATTAAACTATTATGTGCAAGTGTGGCGTGCGTGGCTAGCCTGACAGCGGTCTCTTAAATTCGCTGCCACCACCAAGTTTAAAGGGTCCTGGGCCCTGTTTATTTCAGATGTGATAGATAAAATAAAACACTTGTGCACCTTTTAAGCACTATCCATTATATTATGAAAATGACACCACTCTCTCTCTCTCTCTCTCTCTCTCTCTCTCTCTCTCTACACTATACCTTCTAGAACAACACCTTACTGTTACGCTGCTCTACCCGTTCTGGTCATCACCTCCAGCTCATCGGTTCAACAGTCGAATTCGATGGCCAGGGTGATGACTATCAATGCGTTCCTATTATTTGAAGCGGGAGGTTTGAGTTGTTACATGACCCCTCCGCATGAAAAAAATGTGGCATATGAATTTTGATTGGCACATCTTTAATGCCTTCAACACTATTACTTGAATTAAAAAATTTTAAATCTGACAGTACATACAATATTTCGATTAAGTTACATAATGCATTCTATATAAACATAAATTGGAGAAAGAGTGTGTATAATAATAAAACCACTTGAATCATTACCTTATCTAAATTTACAAAATATTACAGAGCAAATCAGAGTCCACATAAATATACAAAATTCTCCACTTGAAGATTTTCATTAAAATTTTCACTTGATGAATAATTTCAGAGTTTTCATATCTATGAATACCTGGTAAACACTAACACTTCACCATTTTTTTTCTCCATTGTTCATCAGTTCACTCGTTGGTGTTGACGTTCATGACCATTGCAAGAGAACTGCCCTCTTCAACTCGGATGGTCGTAGTGGGTTTGTGGCTCTGTTGCTCTGCTCGTTTTATCTGCTTGTACTGTACATGGTTTTTCTGCGACACAATAATAAACTACGACCATATGATATTTATACAAAAAACAATAAATAAAAAGAATGTAAACTTCCTATTCAATATTAAAATTATTTCTATGTTTATAATTCTTATCACATTTTATACTTCTTGAAATTCTACTTTGAAAGTAATTTTCAACTACTCAATCCATTTTCCTATAACACATTCTTTCAACTTCTTACAAACAATACTTTAATAAACAATAATTAGGATTTCAAGAGATACTGCGATGGTGTGATGGAATTAAAGCAAGCCATGGTAATGATTGTCTAATAAAGAATATTATAACCTACGCGTTTTACTTTAGACTCAATTTTCTCCCCAAAATACTCGTAAAATCAATTAGCGAACGAAAGTTTCATTAGTTTGTCCATTGACATTTTTATTTGGTTTCTTATTATTAGCCTCAATCACGCAGTCATTCATTCATTTACAGTCATCAACATTCACTGGCCGTCACTCTCATGCCGGGTTTTTCCAAGCACACTCAAAGTTGACGGACCCTCAAATTTTGATGAACAGCTGACATTTTCTATGATAAGTATAGGAAATGTAGTAAACTTGAGGGTCCCTCAAATTTGAGTGTGCTTGGAGAAGCCGGGCATCACACTCCTTGCATACTGGTCCTCAACATACAAATCACTCATTCTTGATTTAGTTCTTTATTTTTATTCTTGGCTTTAGTATACTTGCTTTAATTCTTTCCCAACAACATCAACTATTATCATCTTCAATAATCAATTATATAATTTCCCAAATAGAATAAACTTTTAAAATAATTTTAAGCATTATTCTTTCCTAACTTATAATTATTATTAATCATAAAAATTCATTTATCTATCATTTAGGTAACCTAAACTTATTTTTCACAAAACTCTATCAATAAATCATCATAATCATCCTAAATATTAGTACGCAACATAATCATCATATTTGATGGGTTTCTTCCTCTTTCTCTCGTGTTTTGAATTTTCATCGTTATCTGATTTATCATCATTACGTTCTTCTGCATCGTTTAATTCGTCATCTTCGTCGTCGTCATCATCATCATCATCATCATCATCATCATCATCATCATCATCATCATCATCATCATCATCATCATCATCATCATTATCATCATCATTGTCTTTGTCTTCTTTTTTTTTCTTCTTCTTCTTCTTCTTCTTCTTCTTCTTCTTCAACATCTGTATTGTTTTCCCCTAATATTTCATTTCTAGCTCGTTCATAGTGAAGCGCTGGTTTTTTTCTGTTCACATGAACAACTACGTTTCTCCCTCTTAAGCAGGGAACCCACTATGCTGTCACCGTCAGGCGCCGTCCGGCACCGACCGTCACCGTTGCGTACCGGCAACATTGCTTTGCATTGTTTTAAACGAACGGCAACCCACTATACCCGTCCGTCACCGGCCACGACTGTGTCCGTCAGTCACCGTCGGCCACCATTGCTGTTTGGGGCATTCTTGCCGGATAGCCAGTCCGTCATTTTTCCAGTCGACATTCAACTATCAGTGAAGTCACATCGCCAGTGTTTTGATGTAGTGCGCATTTGTTCTGTGAGCGATGAGTACAGACGAAATGTTGATAGAGGCTGTTAGGGAGTATCCCTTCCTGTATAATATTAGTGATAATAGTTATCACCACAAAAGGAAGAAGGATAATGCTTGGCCTGTAATCTCGGAAAAGTTTGATACCATGTCAGGTAGCGAAATTATGAAATCAAAGTTTTGGCCGTTTGACAAATTACACGATGATGAGAAAGGGCTCAAATTAACGCAACTGATGCATTTCTTCTTTTATTCTTTCTTTACAATTGCGACTTGGTTATGATGGTTTTCCGGTTTCTGACGGAGCTAAGACGGGCAAGTGGGTTATCGCCGGAAAAATGACGGTGAAGGCGGCGACTGACGGTGACGGTCGGTGCTGGACGGTGCCTGACGGTGACGGCATAGTGGTTTCCCTGCTTTATTCTCAGAACTACATTCAATTCTGACTTAATCTCTACAATTCGATACGGCCCTTTCCACAGTTTAGACAATTCCTCAACTCTTTTTCTTTTGATTTGTGGCACATAGAGATAGACTTTTTGTCCTACACGATATTCACTTGTTTTCGACTTTTTATCATATTGTTTCTTTTGCATTTTCATTGACTCTTCTTGACACTCAATTGACATTTCTTTTATAGCTTGTAGTCTATATCTCAGATCTTCTAGATAATTTGGATAGATCTCGGTGTCCTCAGTTAACGTTAAATCTGCTTCAAGCGGTGCTCTCATTTTCCTTCCGAATACCATTTCAAAAGGCGTATAGTATATCCAATTGATTCATGTTCTTGCGAATTATAAGCCATTTTAACCATCGGAAGCAGCTCATCCCAATCATCTTGATTCTTATTAACATAATGACTCAACATTTTTGGTATTGTTCGGTGAACTCTTTCTGTCCTTCCATTGCTCATTGGATGATAAGCTGTTGTATGTAACTTTTAAATTCCCATGAGTTTGCACATTGATTTCATTAGATCAGACGTAAAATTGCTCCCTTGATCAGTGATTAATTTCATTGGCACGCCTATTCTAGTAATCACTCTCTGTATTAGAGCTTGTGCAATTGTCTCAGCAGTTTGATCTGGTAGAGCATAACAAACGTATCTAGTAAAGTGATCAATTACTGTTAGATGTTAGAATGTATCTATTTTTTGCACTTATCGATTTCTCATCTAAATACATCTACAGTTATTATAACATTAACTTCATACCTCCTTGGACTCTCTCACAAAATAATAATTTGAACATTTCTCACTCAACAATTTTATAACAAAACATTATCAACCAAAATCTAACAAAATATTACCGTCTTTAAAAATCTCAATTCAACATGAAAATATTTCTCTCCAATAGTATCTGAACAATGCATTTCTACATTTCAATTCGATGTTGCCAATTCTCTTGTTCAAAGGTAATATCGTCTGACTAGCCTTCTTTCCATTGTTCTTGAATGGGTTGAAATTTCATTTTGCAATTTTATACCATTGAGTCTCTTTTTTATGCAACGCAAAACTGGATTTTTTTCTGTCATTCACAACTACAAGAAAAATTGAATAGGATTATATAGACTCATCTCAAAACTAACACAAGAAAACTGAATAAAAAATTCTGTATTACGTTTTCCTACTCATACAGTAGGCCTACTGGAAATTATTATTTTTTAAATCTAATTTTATGTTCCTGCTCGTGTTGCTCAGATAATTAAAATTAACAGGTGGTTCTCGACTTAATTTATACTTCATCAAAATTCAAAACATTTTCCCAAGTCTAACAATTATCTCCTATCATAATAAATCAATAATCTCCTGTCATAATAAATAAAAACAATATTCTATCTCTCTAATTCATAATCGTGGAACAATGGCTTTGCTGGCTGCATTTTTAAAAATAGGCATTAATAGTAGTATGCCTAAAGTATTCCTATTCATTGATTCAATTAATTTTTTACAAATTACGTTTCTATCTAGTTTTTTTCGCGTGTGGCGAGCCTGACAGCGGTCTCTTAAATTCTCTTAAGGTCTCTTGAGATACGGTCTATAGTACAGAGAGAACGAATGCAGATAGTTACTTTATTGACTCAGAGGTAGCGCTACATTCTCTCGTAATTCCAACAGGTAAAAAATTCCAACATGAAATTTTACTAAAAAAATTGGCTCTTTCCAACTTAAATTATATCAGCTCAATTACGTAGCCTACTCATGAAATTTACCCAATAATACCCTATTACCCTAGTTATTTATTTAATAATATGAATGTATTCTAAAATATACTACCTATAATAATAGTTTTTTGTTTTAGCACAAATATAGTTTGTATAATTTTAGTACATACATAATATTATGATTTTAGTAGCTTGAAGTAACTTTTTTCATATTTTTCCTCACACTCAATAATGATGACTGTTGTACCATGATCATCATTTGTAATAATATATCTTATTAAACTATTATGTGCAAGTGTGGCGCGCGTGGCGAGCCTGACAGCCGTCTCTTAAATTCGCTGCCACCACCAGGTTTAAAGGGTCCTGGGCCCTGTTTATTTCAGTTGTGATAGATAAAATAAAACACTTTGCACCTTTTAAGCACGATCCATTATATTATAAAAATGACACCACTCTCTCTCTCTCTCTAGTATACCTTCTAAAACAACACCTCACTGTTAAGCTGCTCTGCCCGTTCTGGTCATCACCTCAAGCTCATCGGTTCAACAGTCGAATTCGATGGCCAGGGTGATGACTATCAATGCGTTTCTATTATTTGAAGCGGAAGGTTTGAGTTGTTACATGACCCCTCCGCATGAAAAAAATGTGGCATATGAATTTTGATTGGCACATCTTTAATGCCTTCAACACTATTACTTGAATTAAAAATTTAAATCTGACAGTACATATAATATTTCATTAAGTTACATAATGCATTCTATATAAATATAAATTGGAGAAAGAGTGTGTATAATAATAAAACCACTTGAATCATTACCTTATCTAAATTTACAAAATATTACAGAGCAAATCAGAGTCCACATAAATATACAAAATTCTCCACTTGAAGATTTTCATTAAAATTTTCCACTTATGAATAATTTCAGAGTTTTCATATCTATGAATACCTGGTAAACACTAACACTTCACCATTTTTTTCTCCATTGTTCATCAGTTCACTCGTTGGTGTTGACGTTCATGACCATTGCAAGAGAACTGCCCTCTTCAACTCGGATGGTCGTAGTGGGTTTGTGGCTCTGTTGCTCTGCTTGTTTTATCTGCTTGTACTGTACATGGTTTTCTGCACACAATAATAAACTACGACCATATGATATTTATACAAAAACAATAAATAAAAAGAATGTAAACTTCCTATTCAATATTAAAATTATTTCTATGTTTATAATTCTTATCACATTTTATACTTCTTGAAATTCTACTTTGAAAGTAATTTTCAACTACTCAATCCATTTTCCTATAACACATTCTTTTCAACTTCTTACAAACAATACTTTAATAAACAATAATTAGGATTTCAAGAGATACTGCGATGGTGTGATGGAATTAAATAAGCCATGGTAATGATTGTCTAATAAAGAATATTATAACCTACGCGTTTTACTTTAGACTCAATTTTCTCCCCAAAATACTCGTAAAATCAATTAGCTAACGAAAGTTTCATTAGTTTGTCCATTGACATTTTTATTTGGTTTCTTATTATTAGCCTCAATCACGCAGTCATTCATTCATTTACAGTCATCAACATTCACTGGCCGTCACTCTCATGCCGGTTTTTCCAAGCACACTCAAAGTTGACGGACCCTCAAATTTTGATGAACAGCTGACATTTTCTATGATAAGTATAGGAAATGTAGTAAACTTGAGGGTCCTCAAATTTGAGTGCTTGGAGAAACCGGGCATCACACTCTGTATACTGGTCCTCAACATACAAATCACTCATTCTTGATTTAGTTCTTTATTTTTATTCTTGGCTTTAGTATACTTGCTTTAATTCTTTCCAACAACATCAACTATTATCATCTTCAATAATCAATTATATAATTTCCCAAATAGAATAAACTTTTAAAATAATTTTAAGCATTATTCTTTCCTAACTTATAATTATTATTAACTCTTAAAAATTCATTTATCTATCATTTAGGTAACCTAAACTCTATTTTTTCACAAAACTCTATCAATAAATCATCATAATCATCCTAAATATTAGTACGCAACATAATCATCATATTTGATGGGTTTCTTCCTCTTTCTTGTTTTGAATTTTCATCGTTATCTGATTTATCATCATTACGCTCTTCTGCATCGTTTAAGTCATCTTCGTCGTCATCATCATCACCATCATCATCATCATCATCATCATCATCATCATCATCATCATCATCATCATCATCATCATCATCATCATTATCATCATCATTGTCTTTGTCTTTTTCTTCTTCTTCTTCTTCTTCTTCTTCTTCTTCTTCTTCTTCTTCTTCAACATCTGTATTGTTTTCCCTAATATTTCATTTCTAGCTCGTTCATAGTGAAGTCGCTGTTTTTTTCTGTTCACATGAACAACTACGCTTCTCCCCTTTAAGCAGGGAACCCACTATGCTGTCACCGTCAGGCGCTTTCGCACCGACTCACCGGTACCGGCAACATTGCTTTGCATTGTTTTAACTAACGGCAACTCCACTATACCCGTCCGTCACCGCCACGACTGTGTCCGTCAGTCACCGCTCGGCCACCATTGCTGTTTGGGGTTCTTGCCGATAGCCAGTCCGCATTTTTCCAGTTCGACATTCAACTACTGCGAAGTCACATCACCAGTGTTTTGTTGTAGGTGCGATTTGTTCTGTGGAGCGGAGTACAGACGAAATGTTGATAGAGGCTGTTAGGGAGTATCCCTTCCTGTATAATATTAGTGATAATAGTTATCACCACAAAAGGAAGAAGGATAATGTCATTGTAATCTTGGAAAAGTTTGATACCATGTCAGGTAGCGAACTATGAAATCAAAGCTTTGGCCGTTTGACAAATTACACGTATGATGAGAAAGGGCTCAAATTAACGCAACTGATGCATTTTTCTGGTTAGCTCCGGTTTGACGGAGCTAAGACGGGCAAGTGGGTTATCGCCGAAATGACGTGAAGGCGGCGACTGACGGTGACGGTCGGTGTGGACGTGCCTGACGGTGACGGCATAGTGGTTTCCTGCTTTATTCTCAGAACTACATTCAATTCTGACTTAATCTCTACAATTCGATACGGCCCTTTCCACAGTTTAGACAATTCCTTAACTCTTTTTCTTTTGATTTCTGGCACATAGAGATAGACTTTTTGTCCTACACGATATTCACTTGTTTTCGACTTTTTATCATATTGTTTCTTTTGCATTTTCATTGACTCTTCTTGACACTCAATTGACATTTCTTTTATAGCTTGTAGTCTATAACTCAGATCTTCTAGATAATTTGGATAGATCTCGGTGTCCTCAGTTAACGTTAAATCTGCTTCAAGCGGTGCTCTCATTTTCCTTCCGAATACCATTTCAAAAGGCGATAGTATATCCAATTGATTCATGTTCTTGCGAATTATAAGCCATTTTAACCATCGGAAGCAGCTCATCCCAATCATCTTGATTCTTATTAACATAATGACTCAACATTTTTGTATTGTTCGGTGAACTCTTTCTGTCCTTCCATTGCTCATTGGATGATAAGCTGTTGTTTGTAACTTTTAAATTCCCATGAGTTTGCACATTGATTTCATTAGATCAGACGTAAAATTGTCCCTTGATCAGTGATTAATTCCATTGGCACGCCTATTCTAGTAATCACTCTCTGTATTAGAGCTTGTGCAATTGTCTCAGCAGTTTGATCTGGTAGAGCATAACAAACGTATCTAGTAAAGTGATCAATTACTGTTAGATGTTAGAATGTATCTATTTTTTGCACTTATTGATTTCTCATCTAAATACATCTACAGTTATTATAACATTAACTTCATACCTCCCTGGACTCTCTCACAAAATAATAATTTGAACATTTCTCACTCAACAATTTTATAACAAAACATTATCAACCAAAATCTAACAAAATATTACCGCTTTAAAATCTCAATTCAACATGAAAATATTTCTTCCAATAGTATCTGAACAATGCATTTCTACATTTCAATTCGATGTTGCCAATTCTCTTGTTCAAAGGTAATGTCGTCTGACTAGCATTCTTTCCATTGTTCTTGAATGGGTTGAAATTTCATTTTGCAATTTTATACCATTGAGTCTCTTTATGCAACGCAAAACTGATTTTTTTCTGTCATTCACAACTACAAGAAAAATTGAATAGGATTATATAGACTCATCTCAAAAACTAACACAAGAAAACTTGAATAAAAAATTCTGCACATGTTTCTACTCATACAGTAGGCCTACTGGAAATTATTATTTTTTAAATCTAATTTTATGTTCCTGCTCGTGTTGCTCAGATAATTAAAATTAACAGGTGGTTCTCGACTTAATTTATACTTCATCAAAATTCAAAACATTTTCCCAAGTCTAACAATTATCTCCTATCATAATAAATCAATAATCTCCTGTCATAATAAATAAAAACAATATTCTATCTCTCTACTAATTCATAATCGTGGAACAATGGCTTTGCTGGCTTGCATTTTTAAAAATAGGCATTAATAGTAGTATGCCTAAAGTATTCCTATTCATTGATTCAATTAATTTTTACAAATTACGTTTCTATCTAGTTTTTTTCACGTTGGCAAGCCTGACAGCGGTCTCTTAAATTCTCTTAAGGTCTCTTGAGATACGGTCTATAGTACAGAGAGAACGAATGCAGATAGTTACTTTATTGACTCAGAGGTAGCGCTACATTCTCTCGTAATTCCAACAGGTAAAAATTCCAACATGAAATTTTACTAAAAAAATTGGCTCTTTCCAACTTAAATTATATCAGCTCAATTACGTAGCCTACTCATGAAATTTACCCAATAATACCCTATTACCCTAGTTACCCTATTTACCTAATAATATGAATGTATTCTAAAATATACTACCTATAATAATAGTTTTTTGGTTTTAGCACAAATATAGTTTGTATAATTTTAGTACATACATAATATTATGATTTTAGTAGCTTGAAGTAACTTTTTCATATTTTTTCCTCACACTCAATAATGATGACTGTCGTACCATGATCATCATTTGTAATAATATATCTTATTAAACTATTATGTGCAAGTGTGGCGCGCGTGGCAAGCCTGACAGCCGTCTCTTAAATTCGCTGCCACCACCAGGTTTAAAGGGTCCTGGGCCTTTATTTCAGTTGTGATAGATAAAATAAAACACTTGCGCACCTTTTAAATACCATCCATTATATTATAAAAATGACACCACTCTCTCTCTCTCCCTCTAGTATACCTTCTAAAACAACACCTCACTGTTAAGCTGCTCTGCCTGTTCTTGGTCATCACCTCAAGCTCATCGGTTCAACAGTCGAATTCGATGGCCAGGGTGATGACTATCAATGCGTTCCTATTATTTGAAGCGGGAGGTTTGAGTTGTTACATGACCCTCCGCATGAAAAAATGTGGCATATGAATTTTGATTGGCACATCTTTAATGCCTTCAACACTATTACTTGAATTAAAAAATTTTAAATCTGACAGTACATACAATATTTCGATTAAGTTACATAATGCATTCTATATAAACATAAATTGGAGAAAGAGTGTGTATAATAATAAAACCACTTGAATCATTACCTTATCTAAATTTACAAAATATTACAGAGCAAATCAGAGTCCACATAAATATACAAAATTCTCCACTTGAAGATTTTCATTAAAATTTTCACTTGATGAATAATTTCAGAGTTTTCATATCTATGAATACCTGGTAAACACTAACACTTCACCATTTTTTCTCCATTGTTCATCAGTTCACTCGTTGGTGTTGACGTTCATGACCATTGCAAGAGAACTGCCCTCTTCAACTCGGATGGTCGTAGGGTTTGGTGGCTCTGTTGCTCTGCTTGTTTTATCTGCTTGTACTGTACATGGTTTTTCTGCGACACAATAATAAACTACGACCATATGATATTTATACAAAAAACAATAAATAAAAAGAATGTAAACTTCCTATTCAATATTAAAATTATTTCTATGTTTATAATTCTTATCACATTTTTATACTTCTTGAAATTCTACTTTGAAAGTAATTTTCAACTACTCAATCCATTTTCCTATAACACATTCTTTCAACTTCTTACAAACAATACTTTAATAAACAATAATTAGGATTTCAAGAGATACTGCGATGGTGTGATGGAATTAAACAAGCCATGGTAATGATTGTCTAATAAAGAATATTATAACCTACGCTGCTTTACTTTAGACTCAATTTTCTCCCAAAATACTCGTAAAATCAATTAGCGAACGAAAGTTTCATTAGTTTGTCCATTGACATTTTTATTTGGTTTCTTATTATTAGCCTCAATCACGCAGTCATTCATTCATTTACAGTCATCAACATTCACTGGCCGTCACTCTCATGCCGGGTTTTTCCAAGCACACTCAAAGTTGACGGACCCTCAAATTTTGATGAACAGCTGACATTTTCTATGATAAGTATAGGGAAATGTAGTAAACTTGAGGTCCCTCAAATTTGAGTGTGCTTAGAAACCGGGCATCACACTCCTTGCATACTGGTCCTCAACATACAAATCACTCATTCTTGATTTAGTTCTTTATTTTTATTCTTGGCTTTAGTATACTTGTTTTAATTCTTTCCCAACAACATCAACTATTATCATCTTCAATAATCAATTATATAATTTCCCAAATAGAATAAACTTTTAAAATAATTTTAAGCATTATTCTTTCCTAACTTATAATTATTATTAATCATAAAAATTCATTTATCTATCATTTAGGTAACCTAAACTTATTTTTCACAAAACTCTATCAATAAATCATCATAATCATCCTAAATATTAGTACGCAACATAATCATCATATTTGATGGGTTTCTTCCTCTTTCTCTCGTGTTTTAATTTTCATCGTTATCTGATTTATCATCATTACGTTCTTCTGCATCGTTTAATTCGTCATCTTCTTCGTCATCATCATCATCATCATCATCATCATCATCATCATCATCATCATCATCATCATCATCATCATCATCATCATCATCATCATTATCATCATCATTGTCTTTGTTTTTTCTTCTTTTCTTCTTCTTCTTTCTTCTTCTTCTTCTTCTTCTTCTTCAACATCTGTATTGTTTTCCCCTAATATTTCATTTCTAGCTCGTTCATAGTGAAGCGCTGGTTTTTTTCTGTTCACATGTACAACTACGTTCTCCCTCTAAGCAGGGAACCCACTATGCTGTCATCAGGTTTCGGCCCGGCACCGATCGTCACCGCGGCATCGGCACATTGCTTTGCATTGTTTTAAACGAACGGCAACCCACTATACCCGTCCGTCACTCAACGACTGTGTCCGTCAGTCACCGTCGGCCACCATTGCTGTTTGGGGCATTCTTGCCGGATAGCCAGTCCGTCATTTTTCCAGCTTCGACATTCAACTATCAGTGAAGTCACATCGCCAGTGTTTTGTTGTAGTGCATTTGTTCTGTGAGCGATGAGTACAGACGAAATGTTGATAGAGGCTGTTAGGGAGTATCCCTTCCTGTATAATATTAGTGATAATAGTTATCACCACAAAAGGAAGAAGGATAATGCTCGTAATCTTGGAAAAGTTTGATACCATGTCAGGTAGCGAAATTATGAAATCTTTTGGCCGTTTGACAAATTACACGATGATGAGAAAGGGCTCAAATTAACGCAACTGATGCATTTCTTCTGGTTAGCCCGTTTGACGGAGCTAAGACGGGCAAGTGGGTTATCGCTGAAAAATGACGGTGAAGGCGGCGACTGACGGTGACGGTCGTGCTGGACGGTGCCTGACGGTGACGGCATAGTGGTTTCCTGCTTTATTCTCAGAACTACATTCAATTCTGACTTAATCTCTACAATTCGATACGGCCCTTTCCACAGTTTAGACAATTCCTTAACTCTTTTTCTTTGATTTGTGGCACATAGAGATAGACTTTTTGTCCTACACGATATTCACTTGTTTTCGACTTTTTATCATATTGTTTCTTTTGCATTTCCATTGACTCTTCTTGACACTCAATTGACATTTCTTTATAGCTTGTAGTCTATAAATCAGATCTTCTAGATAATTTGGATAGATCTGGGTGTCCTCAGTTAACGTTAAATCTGCTTCAAGCGGTGCTCTCATTTTCCTTCCGAATACCATTTCAAAAGCGTATAGTATATCCAATTGATTCATGTTCTTGCAAATTATAAGCCATTTTAACCATCGGAAAGCAGCTCATCCCAATCATCTTGATTCTTATTAACATAATGACTCAACATTTTTGGTATTGTTCATGAACTCTTTCTGTCCTTCCATTGCTCATTGGATGATAAGCTGTTGTTTGTAACTTTTAAATTCCCATGAGTTTGCACATTGATTTCATTAGATCAGACGTAAAATTGTTCCCTTGATCAGTGATTAATTCCATTGGCACGCCTATTCTAGTAATCACTCTCTGTATTAGAGCTTGTGTAATTGTCTCAGCAGTTTGATCTGGTAGAGCATAACAAACGTATCTAGTAAAGTGATCAATTACTGTTAGATGTTAGAATGTATCTATTTTTGCACTTATTGATTTCTCATCTAAATACATCTACAGTTATTATAACATTAACTTCATACCCTTGACCTCTCACAAAATAATAATTTGAACATTTCTCACTCAACAATTTTATAACAAAACATTATCAACCAAAATCTAACAAAATATTACCGTCTTTAAAAATCTCAATTCAACATGAAAATATTTCTCTCCAATAGTATCTGAACAATGCATTTCTACATTTCAATTCGATGTTGCCAATTCTCTTGTTCAAAGGTAATATCGTCTGACTAGCATTCTTTCCATTGTTCTTGAATGGGTTGAAATTTCATTTTGCAATTTTATACCATTGAGTCTCTTTTTATGCAACAAAACTGGATTTTTTTTTCTGTCATTCACAACTACAAGAAAAATTGAATAGGATTATATAGACTCATCTCAAAACTAACACAAGAAAACTGAATAAAAATTCTGTATTACGTTTCCCTACTCATACAGTAGGCCTACTGAAATTATTATTTTTTAAATCTAATTTTATGTTCCTGCTCGTGTTGCTCAGATAATTAAAATTAACAGGTGGTTCTCGACTTAATTTATACTTCATCAAAATTCAAAACATTTTCCTAAGTCTAACAATTATCTCCTATCATAATAAATCAATAATTTTCCGTCATAATAAATAAAAACAATATTCTATCTCTCTACTAATTCATAATCGTGGAACAATGGCTTTGCTGGCTTGTATTTTTAAAAATAGGCATTAATAGTAGTATGCCTAAAGTATTCCTATTCATTGATTCAATTAATTTTTTACAAATTACGTTTTTATCTAGTTTTTTTCGTGGCAAGCCTGACAGCGGTCTCTTAAATTCTCTTAAGGTCTCTTGAGATACGGTCTATAGTACAGAGAGAACGAATGCAGATAGTTACTTTATTGACTCAGAGGTAGCGCCACATTCTCTCGTAATTCCAACAGGTAAAATTCCAACATGAAATTTTACTAAAAAAATTGGCTCTTTCCAACTTAAATTATATCAGCTCAATTACGTAGCCTACTCATGAAATTTACCCAATAATACCCTATTTACCCTAGTTACCCTATTTATTTAATAATATGAATGTATTCTAAAATATACTACCTATAATAGTTTTTTGGTTTTAGCACAAATATAGTTTGTATAATTTTAGTACATACATAATATTATGATTTTAGTAGCTTGAAGTAACTTTTTCATATTTTTCCTCACACTCAATAATGATGACTGTCGTACTGGATCATCATTTGTAATAATATATCTTATTAAACTATTATGTGCAAGTGTGATGTGGCTAGCCTGACAGCGGTCTCTTAAATTCGCTGCCACCACCAGGTTTAAAGGGTCCTGGGCCCTGTTTATTTCAGATGTGATAGATAAAATAAAACACTTGTGCACCTTTTAAATACTATCCATTATATTATAAAAATGACACCACTCTCTCTCTCTCTCTCTAGTATACCTCTCTAGAACAACACCTTACTGTTACGCTGCTCTACCCGCTCTGGTCATCACCTCCAGCTCATCGGTTCAACAGTCGAATTCGATGGCCAGGGTGATGACTATCAATGCGTTCCTATTATTTGAAGCGGGAGGTTTGAGTTGTTACATGACCCCTCCGCATGAAAAAAATGTGGCATATGAATTTTGATTGGCACATCTTTAATGCCTTCAACACTATTACTTGAATTAAAAAATTTTAAATCTGACAGTGCATACAATATTTCGATTAAGTTACATAATGCATTCTATATAAACATAAATTGGAGAGAGAGTGTGTATAATAATAAAACCACTTGAATCATTACCTTATCTAAATTTACAAAATATTACAGAGCAAATCAGAGTCCACATAAATATACAAAATTCTCCACTTGAAGATTTTCATTAAAATTTTCACTTGATGAATAATTTCAGAGTTTTCATATTTATGAATACCTGGTAAACACTAACACTTCACCATTTTTTTCTCCATTGTTCATCAGTTCACTCGTTGGTGTTGACGTTCATGGCCATTGCAAGAGAACTGCCCTCTTCAACTCGGATGGTCGTAGTGGGTTTGTGGCTCTGTTGCTCTGCTCGTTTTATCTGCTTGTACTGTACATGGTTTTTCTGCGACACAATAATAAACTACGACCATATCATATTTATACAAAAAACAATAAATAAAAAGAATGTGAACTTCCTATTTAATATTAAAATTATTTCCATGTTTATAATTCTTATCATATTTTATACTTCTTGAAATTCTACTTTGAAAGTAATTTTCAACTACTCAATCCATTTTCCTATAACACATTCTTTCAACTTCTTACAAACAATACTTTAATAAACAATAATTAGGATTTCAATAGATACTGCGATGGTGTGATGGAATTAAAGCAAGCCAAGGTAATGATTGTCTAATAAAGAATATTATAACCTACGCGTTTTACTTTTTACTCAATTTTCTCCCCAAACTCGTAAAATCAATTAGCGAACGAAAGTTTCATTAGTTTGTCCATTGACATTTTTATTTGGTTTCTTATTATGAGCCTCAATCACGCAGTCATTCATTCATTTACAGTCATCAACATTCACTGGCCGTCACTCTCATGCCGGGTTTTTCCAAGCACACTCAAAGTTGACGGACCCTCAAATTTTGATGAACAGCTGACATTTTCTATGATAAGTATAGGAAATGTAGTAAACTTGAGGGTCCCTCAAATTTGAGTGTGCTTGAAGAAACCGGGCATCACACTCCTTGCATACTGGTCCTCAACATACAAATCACTCATTCTTGATTTAGTTCTTTATTTTTATTCTTGGCTTTAGTATACTTGCTTTAATTCTTTCCCACCAACATCAACTATTATCATCTTCAATAATCAATTATATAATTTCCCAGATAGAATAAACTTTTAAAATAATTTTAATCATTAATCTTTCCTAACTTATAATTATTATTAATCATAAAAATTCATTTATCTATCATTTAGGTAACCTAAACTTATTTTTCACAAAACTCTATCAATAAATCATCATAATAATCCTAAATATTAGTACGCAACATAATCATCATATTTGATGGGTTTCTTCCTCTTTCTCTTGTGTTTTGAATTTTCATCGTTATCTGTTTTATCATCATTACGTTCTTCTGAATCGTTTAATTCGTCATCTTCGTCGACATCATCATCATCATCATCATCATCATCATCATCATCATCATCATCATCATCATCATCATCATCATCATCATCATCATCATTATCATCATCATTGTCTTTGTCTTCTTTTTCTTCTTCTTCTTCTTCTTCTTCTTCTTCAACATCTGTATTGTTTTCCCCTAATATTTCATTTCTAGCTCGTTCATAGTGAAGCGCTGGTTTTTTTCTGTTCACATGAACAACTACGTTTCTCCCTCTTAAGCAGGGAACCCACTATGCTGTCACCGTCAGGCGCCGTCCGGCACCGACCGTCACCGTTGCGTACCGGCAACATTGCTTTGCATTGTTTTAAACGAACGGCAACCCACTATACCCGTCCGTCACCGGCCACGACTGTGTCCGTCAGTCACCGTCGGCCACCATTGCTGTTTGGGGCATTCTTGCCGGATAGCCAGTCCGTCATTTTTCCAGTCGACATTCAACTATCAGTGAAGTCACATCGCCAGTGTTTTGATGTAGTGCGCATTTGTTCTGTGAGCGATGAGTACAGACGAAATGTTGATAGAGGCTGTTAGGGAGTATCCCTTCCTGTATAATATTAGTGATAATAGTTATCACCACAAAAGGAAGAAGGATAATGCTTGGCCTGTAATCTCGGAAAAGTTTGATACCATGTCAGGTAGCGAAATTATGAAATCAAAGTTTTGGCCGTTTGACAAATTACACGATGATGAGAAAGGGCTCAAATTAACGCAACTGATGCATTTCTTCTTTTATTCTTTCTTTACAATTGCGACTTGGTTTCCAAGTATTTTAAGCAAAGGATGAATGAGTGATGATGAATGATGATGGTTAGCTCCGGTTTCTGACGGAGCTAAGACGGGCAAGTGGGTTATCGCCGGAAAAATGACGGTGAAGGCGGCGACTGACGGTGACGGTCGGTGCTGGACGGTGCCTGACGGTGACGGCATAGTGGTTTCCCTGCTTTATTCTCAGAACTACATTCAATTCTGACTTAATCTCTACAATTCGATACGGCCCTTTCCACAGTTTAGACAATTCCTCAACTCTTTTTCTTTTGATTTGTGGCACATAGAGATAGACTTTTTGTCCTACACGATATTCACTTGTTTTCGACTTTTTATCATATTGTTTCTTTTGCATTTTCATTGACTCTTCTTGACACTCAATTGACATTTCTTTTATAGCTTGTAGTCTATATCTCAGATCTTCTAGATAATTTGGATAGATCTCGGTGTCCTCAGTTAACGTTAAATCTGCTTCAAGCGGTGCTCTCATTTTCCTTCCGAATACCATTTCAAAAGGCGTATAGTATATCCAATTGATTCATGTTCTTGCGAATTATAAGCCATTTTAACCATCGGAAGCAGCTCATCCCAATCATCTTGATTCTTATTAACATAATGACTCAACATTTTTGGTATTGTTCGGTGAACTCTTTCTGTCCTTCCATTGCTCATTGGATGATAAGCTGTTGTTTGTAACTTTTAAATTCCCATGAGTTTGCACATTGATTTCATTAGATCAGACGTAAAATTGCTCCCTTGATCAGTGATTAATTCCATTGGTACGCCTATTCTAGTAATCACTCTCTGTATTAGAGCTTGTGCAATTGTCTCAGCAGTTTGATCTGGTAGAGCATAACAAACGTATCTAGTAAAGTGATCAATTACTGTTAGATGTTAGAATGTATCTATTTTTTGCACTTATCGATTTCTCATCTAAATACATCTACAGTTATTATAACATTAACTTCATACCTCCTTGGACTCTCTCACAAAATAATAATTTGAACATTTCTCACTCAACAATTTTATAACAAAACATTATCAACCAAAATCTAACAAAATATTACCGTCTTTAAAAATCTCAATTCAACATGAAAATATTTCTCTCCAATAGTATCTGAACAATGCATTTCTACATTTCAATTCGATGTTGCCAATTCTCTTGTTCAAAGGTAATATCGTCTGACTAGCCTTCTTTCCATTGTTCTTGAATGGGTTGAAATTTCATTTTGCAATTTTATACCATTGAGTCTCTTTTTTATGCAACGCAAAACTGGATTTTTTTCTGTCATTCACAACTACAAGAAAAATTGAATAGGATTATATAGACTCATCTCAAAACTAACACAAGAAAACTGAATAAAAAATTCTGTATTACGTTTTCCTACTCATACAGTAGGCCTACTGGAAATTATTATTTTTTAAATCTAATTTTATGTTCCTGCTCGTGTTGCTCAGATAATTAAAATTAACAGGTGGTTCTCGACTTAATTTATACTTCATCAAAATTCAAAACATTTTCCCAAGTCTAACAATTATCTCCTATCATAATAAATCAATAATCTCCTGTCATAATAAATAAAAACAATATTCTATCTCTCTACTAATTCATAATCGTGGAACAATGGCTTTGCTGGCTTGCATTTTTAAAAATAGGCATTAATAGTAGTATGCCTAAAGTATTCCTATTCATTGATTCAATTAATTTTTTACAAATTACGTTTCTATCTAGTTTTTTTCGCGTGTGGCGAGCCTGACAGCGGTCTCTTAAATTCTCTTAAGGTCTCTTGAGATACGGTCTATAGTACAGAGAGAACGAATGCAGATAGTTACTTTATTGACTCAGAGGTAGCGCTACATTCTCTCGTAATTCCAACAGGTAAAAAATTCCAACATGAAATTTTACTAAAAAAATTGGCTCTTTCCAACTTAAATTATATCAGCTCAATTACGTAGCCTACTCATGAAATTTACCCAATAATACCCTATTACCCTAGTTACCCTATTTACCTAATAATATGAATGTATTCTAAAATATACTACCTATAATAATAGTTTTTTGGTTTTAGCACAAATATAGTTTGTATAATTTTAGTACATACATAATATTATGATTTTAGTAGCTTGAAGTAACTTTTTTCATATTTTTCCTCACACTCAATAATGATGACTGTCGTACCATGATCATCATTTGTAATAATATATCTTATTAAACTATTATGTGCAAGTGTGGCGCGCGTGGCGAGCCTGACAGCCGTCTCTTAAATTCGCTGCCACCACCAGGTTTAAAGGGTCCTGGGCCCTGTTTATTTCAGTTGTGATAGATAAAATAAAACACTTGCGCACCTTTTAAGCACGATCCATTATATTATAAAAATGACACCACTCTCTCTCTCTAGTATACCTTCTAAAACAACACCTCACTGTTAAGCTGCTCTGCCCGTTCTGGTCATCACCTCAAGCTCATCGGTTCAACAGTCGAATTCGATGGCCAGGGTGATGACTATCAATGCGTTTCTATTATTTGAAGCGGAAGGTTTGAGTTGTTACACAAGCAAAAAATAAACTTAATCAATCATAGCTTTGTTCTTCAACAAAATGTAACTTACTGATGAAATTTTCAAGTTGAGTTATTTTTTATTGCTATCTGCTGATATGTTATATCTTTTTCATTCATTACAAAAACAACAACCGTTTTTCATAGTACAATCCTAATGGAAACAGCAATCGAGCACTCACCATGTGTTTGTTCGGAAATAAAAAATAATCTCATATTAACTAACCAGAACAATAAATTTAGATTAATACAAAAATAATCTTTGTTGACATTTTTCAACTCCTTACCACAACATGTTAAAACAATAATACGTCTTTATTTTTACCTCTAAAATTTACATTTCAACTAGTTTATAACTTGAGAATACAGAAAGGAATGTAGAGGAATTTTACAGGAGACCAGGGCCCTGAATGGGCTGTAGCGGCTTGCGGTAAGCAAATGAGTGCTGAGTAAGTGAGTGAGTGCGTAAGTAAGTAAGTATTGACTAAGAGCTGAAAAGTTAGAGCTCAAGAATGCAGAAATCTTCAACCCTAACGATAACTACACATAGGTCATTTGTGATCTCAAAGAAGAGACTCCTTTCATCGATAGCTTCTGTGAACAGACTGATTGAGCCCTATTCTCATATGATGTGCTATACATATTTCAAGATCTAGATATGATCTGAGATGAGCATTCGAGTATGTTAGCTTACATGAGGGATAAAATAAGTAGTATTGGAGTCCAAAAGGCAAGGAGCATTATGCTAACCAGGCCAAGCGGAAGGGTCTTGAAAGATCTTCGTTTGAGCATTTGCGCGATATGCTGGAATAGCATCAGCATTCCCTTCTGGTGGGACTTTTTCCACTTGATCATCGCCTTTGAACGTTGCAATTTGGCATCACATTGTAATATCGACAGTATTTTTTCCTTTTTGCCATCTCCAAGCCTCCTTTGCCTATTTTTGCTCTCTTTTCCTCTTCATTCTTACGTTTCCCGAAATACTGAGAAAATCAAGATAGCCTTGAATTTTATTTCTAGTCTAGAGCGTTCAGATGACAATTTGGATGTCTTGGAAGCAAAGTTTTGGATATACAGTAATTGGATTGAGTAATTGTATAGAATGAAATTAATTTGTAATGGATAATGTGAAAGTAACACTTTAGTAATGTGTAATGTGATTGAATAAATACATAAATATTCTCACGAAAGTCAAAGGATTTTAAACGGGGTGAAATGAAGTCGTTTCTAGGAGCTAATAAATAGAAAAAAATTCTTGCATAGGTTACTACAAGCATAGACTAAGTGTCTACTATATTTATATATGCTTCTCTACAAGTTACTTCATTTCACGACGGTTAAATTTAATCGACTTTCATGTAAGTCTCTGCCATTCCTGAATTGAAAATAATGATTCCTTATTGAATGAATTTCCAAATCAATTTTTAAACAAGACTGAAAACTGTAGAAAAATTAGAAATTCCAGTTCTAACTATAGAACCATTAGTCTCAATTGTTTCAAGGAGATAGAAATTTAGAAAATATATATACATCGGTTCACGAACTCGTGATGTAATATATATTACAAGAAATTTACAAATTATAAATTGAAAATAATTTGGAAAAAAATGGTTCGAATAATACGTTTTTCAAAAAATCAAAACAAAAACGTGAATGAGAAATAGGCCTACAACTTAAAAGAGGCCCGTTACTTTATATAAACTAACAGTTTATATTAAATGAATAGTTTTGTTGAAAATCATATTTTGGTGTGTGATGGGTGAAATAATGTGGGTAAGTTTCGTAGGACTGGATCTGACGGGTGGGGGATTGTTCATTGCCTGTACAGAAGAGTGTAGCCAGTTGTTGTTGGGCATTGACTTTCGAACAAGTTATTCAACGCCATCAACGAAATAAACAGTATGCAACTAAAAAGAGTAACCAGGAACATGGTCAAACGTGTCAATAAGTGCATAGAACTTGATGGACATCATTTTCAACATAAGAATGTTATTATTATACTGCAACAATAAACTAAGATAGCGTATATCTAGATAATCAAGTAATTGAATTATTTGATGTGGCCTCTTTGAGCACCCTATACATTTATAATCTTTTCCGTCGCATATCTGCGATGACACAGCGCAATATTATGAAAATAACTTTTAGGTTGATGGGGAAAAACTTGAGATAAACCACCTCAATAAATTAGGCCCATATTGTAACTTTCAATCAATCAAAATATGACTTGATCCCAGAAAGAAATGCATGTTGAAAGGAATGCACCTTTACCAAAATGTCCAAAATAATAGAAACAATCGACAAAAATGCTGGGAGACACACTCACTGAGCACAAAGAACGCTAGACGTGAGTAGGCTATACTAATCCAATTTTCTCGACCCTTCCTTCTTCTCTTCCTTCTTCTTTATTCTTCTCTTCATACATCCTTCTTCTTTACTCTTCTCTTCATACATCCTTCTTCCTTTTCCCTTTCAACCCCACAACGTCCCACCCCATTCTGTCCTTACAGTGAAAATAATTCGCTCGGGCTACGAGTGTCTCTTTAAGAAGATTGTCGACAAATGATGGTGTGATCTTGATAAGGCGGATGCTCAGGGGCTGATCCGTGATCCGTTTATCACCGCGTGAAATGAACAACATGCACAGGGCCTTAGCTGATCTGCTCTTCTGCCTGAGAAAGCCACGTGACATTAATCTGTAATTAATTTGAGGACCTATATGTTTACTTAATCCGTGATAAATCTTCGACTCCTCTGAATTATCTTGAGCATTGTTACCAGAGTGATAATTATAGAGGGAGAATATAAGATAATAAATAGAATAAATAATAGATGAGTAGAATAAATAGTATATGAAAAGAGAATAATAAAGAGGAAGAACAGCTTGAGCGCAATGCATGCGTAATCCTTTTTCTATGGTGATATATTGAAAGAGACTCTAGACTTAATATTCTCTTGAACGCCATCAAACAACTGAAATATTAATTTTGGAATAAATTTATAACGGGATTGATACTTCATTACACTGCATTTTTATTGGTTTAGAACTTCATTCTTTGGAGTAGAGCACTTGAGAAGCTATTTTTTTTTAGCTCCGCCAATAAAGCTTAAAGTATCAATTTGTTACAGAAAATACATTATAATTATAAATTATTATATTATTCATTACATCATACATTATTAAACTTTTTGGGTAAGAACGAAGACAATGAAGTCCAAAACGTCTTTCTCCCAAATTTCGATAAATCAATATTTTCAAACTACTCAAGTCAAGTTGAGAAGAAATCAAACTAATATTCAAGTCTATTATTAAATGTAGCTTGACATGTTTTATTGAATGTAGAACTCGTAACAATAATTTTAATTCATAACAATCAATTTTTCAATTTTCATGACTCCTTGATTCCAGTAAAAGCAGGCTTTAAATAGAAAGACAAATAAGTATTAATCGAAGATATTGTCTCTGTTCCTGGCAAACTCTATTGAGAATGACTATAATAGAATGACTCTATTTATAGAATGCAGTTCAAAATATTTCATTCCAATCGGACATTCCACCACTAACTTATCGGAAACGAAGCTCAAATTCAACTTGAAAAAATAGAGGGTTCAAGAGATTGTGAATAATGAAATTCATAAACAAAACAACAAACTTCCCACTATAACTATTGAAGAAGCCTCACTTTTATCTTACAGATAAATTTTACAATTACATTTTTGAAATGATTGATTGGAGTTGTGATGTGTTTCGCCTATAAAAATTGAATTTTATTCTCAACTTATGAAAGGGTCTTCAACCTATGTTGTGGAGATAGTGATTTCCAAAACGTTCTGCTCTGAAACTATAATACAAGGGGACAAGATCGAATCCCATGAGGAATAGGAAGGAGATCGGCATACAGAATTGAAGATAAGAAAGTGACAGAGTGGATTTTTATTGGGCTATCATCGTTTTTTTGCGAATGACACCCCAAGGCTTCGATATAGGAACGAGGTGGCCAGTGTCAGGCACTATAATGGTAACATAGCTTGGCCAGCAGAGAGCTTGGCCTTCAAAATTGAATAAGCTTGGAAAGAGACGTCGGGGACGATATCAAGACATAGAGGACAGCAAAAGTGGTGTTCCAGATTCAATCAAGAGTCAATATCTGCCCTCACTTCCCAGATAACTCGAACACTTTCCCTTATTTCTGTCTAGTTTCTCATTTGTTGCCATAGGCTGCTATAGAGTTTTATCTCAGTGAACATGCTAGGCAGAAATTTGGAAGACACATGTGGTGGGATATAGAATGCATATTCATGGGCTGTTTGGCAGATACTTTTGCTGAAGGAATGGAAATAGTTTTATGATAAGTGAAAAGTTTGCTTCAATAATGAGTTTCAAGTGAGCTCCATTGTATTAGAAATAATTGTTAGAGGTTAACCACTTGAGAAAAAATAATGCTAAAAGTATGATTTCAGTGGAAATTGATTATATTTTTAAAACAACTTTTCGACGTTCTCCAATTTCAAGTTATATTAGAACTGCTTGATAAGGGTTTTTCATATTTTAAAGCTCTTCAAGTTACGAAGTGACAATAGTTTTATTTCTCCTTCAATATGAAAACTGTTATCAGAATCTATTTTTTATTCTATTTTCCTCTATAAACTATAAGTTTAAAATTGATTATAAAACTTCCCAAATCGTGAATTGAAGAGCTCTCTTAATGTTCTATCCAGTAATAATCAATTTTATAATCAGTTCACCAACCTATTTGTTTATAAATAGGTGGTGTGCTACTTCAAATCTCAATTTTATTGAGGAGTATAAATAATTGAATATGAATTGTTAAATGAAATGAAAAAATCATTAAATATTGAATAAATATAAAATATATTGTCTGCTTCTTACGGATTCGGATAATTTTATAAATCGATCATTGGGTGTTTTTACTTTTTCAGAAAATCCTATTAATTCTCTACTCTTATTCTATTCTTTAATTATTCTTTAGCCAATTATACATGAGCTAGATGAGAGACGGAATCAGGAGTTTCATACTCTACCAATAAGCGTGCTGTACACGGGATTGTACTGTCGGTTAGTTGAATATCTGTAGCCAATCACAGCCTTTGTCTTGTCATTGAGTCAAACAACAACTGCTGTGATTGGCTACAGATATTTAACTGGCCGGCACTACTGTCCCCGTATACAGCACGCTATATTTGAGACCTGATGAAACGATAGAATATTCAAGATTTGCATAAGATCTACGCCAACAATCCGATTTATTTGCATTCATATAAAATCGATAGAAATATAAAATAAATTAATAGAACGCAGACAGAATGAAATGCCTCATAAAACAAAGTTTTTAGCAATGCAGGATAAGGAACATAATATACTAGCTTTTATTGAGCTTTCTATATTGAAAATTGTCTTATTTAGAACATTCTCTATTCTCCATCAATATTCTCGTGAATTCTACCACATTCGAGAGAAGAAGACGTCATAAAAGTGAGCAATTTTATGTGAATTCGATAATGATGGTTTTATTCTGATTCCATATAATTGAGAATCGCCTTCTTGAGTCGGTAACGTAGTTTTGTACTTCCTATAAATAAGAGATGAGTAATAATTCGGTAACTTCTTCCGTTATCAATAAAATAATATGGGAACCAATCAATACTTTTTACTATTACCATAAAGCAATGAATTCCGTATATGATTTCTACTTGACTATATTAAACCAAACTAGTTTCCTTGCCAATCTGAATTTCAAGTGCTTTTCTCTGATATCAAATATATTAATTCTACTTGAAACTGAATGCGCAGATTGAGAGATATTTTAGTTACTGGTAGTTAAATTTTAGTTACTACGCTCTTCGCTCTGCTATTTTAAAACATGAAAATCGAAGTAGCCTGAAGAAGGAGATTATGGATCTCTTTTAAATCATGACAGCTCTGTTTAAAAACCTGTGTACCAGTTTCAAATTAGCTTGGATCAATAAAATGTAAACTATTCAATTCTGAGCATATTCTAACGCTGTCTAGTTCATCTTTTTTAGACCCTCACCGTATTATGGAAATCTTGTTGGAGTTGAATCTTTATTCCACCATAGTACTGTCAAGAGAGAATCAATGATACATTTCCAAATTGATACAAGGTTATCAAAGAGAACCTTGTAATAACCTTGATTATTCCTAAAAAAGTGATGTTTCAAGAATTGGAACATAGAAAGTAATAAACAAACGTGAACAAGAGTTTCCGAAACACAAGCGTAAGTTACATAAAAAAATATTGAGAAATTTAGATTGAAATTCTAATTCACCAAGATTACGGCAGTATTGAAAAAAGGTTATTGCGAAAAATCACATCAGATCTAATGCATAGTATGATCTTTGAGCGAGTTGTGTATTTTCAACCTTGTCGTTGGAAAAAACAACGATATCCATTTCCTTTCCTTCAGTCCTGTACACTGTAGGGATGAATAAGCTTAGGGTTATTGTACCAGAAAATTGTTTACAGATAGGGAGCGTTATAAGTCTGTCTATAGGACAGGTGCAGACCACAGCCCTAATTGAAAAATGTATCAGAACTTTATAAATCCCCAACACTTGTTACATAGAGCCTGTTTTTTACTCGAAGCATTGTAAGGTGCTTTACTCCGGTTACGGTATTATATTTTTTCAACATAAACCTGATGGATGCTGTGTGTTTTAGGGTGTGATACAATAGGGAGAATAGCTCGATGCCTCTGATATGGTCTGTCTAAGCAAAGACCCTCTGGCTAGATAAGAAAATGACTCCAGCTCAGTCAATATTGGTTTAAAAATTATTAATACGGTCTCAATCGTAAAAAACATTCTGATTTACAATTTGAGACCAAATCAATAATTTCTGAAGAATATTGACCGAGCTGGAGTCATTTTCTTATCTTGCCAGAGGGTCTTCTTTGCTTGGACAGTCTAAAGTGGATGACACCCTGCTAACTGCTTTGCTTGTGATCTGTTCGGTCGACCAAAAAATTGAATCTCGAATCGCCATTCAGTAGATCGAGAATATCCATTGCCGAAGTAGTAAGAATTAAAGATGGGCTGTCATAATTGAAAAAAGCTGAAAAGTTTTCTACCCTTAGCGTATTTTCAATGGAGGCGAATTATTATAATTAGAATAATATCGTAATATCATTGTTAAGTAGTGAGAATTGAAAAAGATGGGCTCTCATTGAAAAAATCTAAAAAAACTGTTATCTACCCTAAGCGTATTCTCTTTTAAAGAAGGTTTATGATTATTTATTCAATTGATTTGAGATGATACATTATTCTGCATTGGATTAGGAGTATAATCGTCACCAATCTTATTCATGATTGAATATCCAGGGATAACAGGATGAAAAAAATAATCTTAGTCATTAAATTCTAATCCTAGATCTCTGTTGCTAGTAGTAGTTGTTGTTAACTCTTATTTCTAATCATTCATTCATTGTGGAGTAGATTTGATTAGAATTTGAATCACGTCATGAGTGAATATTAATACAGGGTGAAAAATTCACCTAAGTTATCCTGATACGAATCCAATTCCAGTCCTCTGTTGTCTTTGTTCCTCTTCTGTTACTGTTGTGTATAATCTATAATCCTTTATTGATTTTTGTCTAAATTTGATGAAAAAACTCATCTAAACCATTCCAGTCCGCTATTGTCAATGTTTCTCTTCTGTTTTTGTTGTCTAGTCCTTCTTCCATTTTTGACTGAATTCAATGAGAAAATTGGATTGTAGAACATATAGACATGCATATCAGTGTTATAAATATGTATGGAAATCTTTCAATCGGATTACTATCAGGCAAAATAAACAAGTACAATAGGTATTATAAAATAGTTTGTTTCTAATCAAGTAGGCCTTTTTGATTCTGATCCAATTTGTTTCTGATAAATTACTGATCAGAAAACAAATTCTGTACTCAAAAAGCTATAAGGAACAGATCGATAGGAGTCTGATTTCCTCACGATCGATTTCTTAATACGAATGAGAAGAAATTTACAAAAAAATAATAAAAGAATAAAAAAAAATATAGATAAGGAAGTAACTAACTAATATGGAATAGAAATACTGTATTATCTATTTCTCAAGTGAGATAACTTCCATAATAACTTATCATAATACAATGACAAGTAAATACAATAATACAATAATACAATACAGTGACAAGTAAATATCATCGATGTTGGAAGAACCATATCCCGACAGTGACATTACTTTCGCGACAGAAGCTTCAATTCCATTAACCGTTCTGGGTCACATCTCACATTATTTGGTCACCCCACTAACCTCTGAACAACTTTGACTCATTTATATGCTGCACAACATTAGAGAGTCAACATTGAAACGGGTTTACTTCATTTCACATTACCCAAAAAAGAATAATGCCCAAATACCTCGATCACTGCTGCTGCGATTGTTCAGAAATCAGTTCAAGCCAGGCCGACGAAGCGTAATAAATTCACCCCAAATCGGATTTGGCCTCAGCCTCATCACTTGTTAGTTCTCTTCCTGCGATATTATCTTTCAGCGGTGCGGTTTTTTGTCTCACTCCATGAGGGTTGTCTTTTTGGGCCGTAATCACCCCTTAACCCAGCATGTTAACCCCCTCTCATAAAACGCCACCCTATGACACTGCAAACACGCTTTCTTTTCCACTATTTCGCCTCTCAACTACCCTCTTCTTCTTATTTCCACTCTTTATGCTTCGAAACTCTTCAAACTTCCTCCTTACACGCTTTATTAATTGACCATTTCTAACCACCTTTCACCCTTGCTCAAAATTTTCGTCTCCTTTCTGTTACCTTTGAATTTATTGCATGTTTCTTCATCATCTTAATAATTCGATATAGGCCTACATTACATTTATTTTTCACTATTTTCCCTCTTTCCTACACTTAAAAGAATGCCGAATTTTATCCTGAATCTATAATAATGTTTACAATTATCATTCTGATGTTTTTTACTGAAATTTCTCCCTCTATTTTTTCATTAATCTCTTATTAGTTTCTTCCATTTTGCAGAATTTTTTCTCATTCAATCACTCTTCACTGATCCTTATTTTTTGTGATCTATTTCCCTTCTTATTTTGTCTTCAGCAGAAGTCTCAAGTTTTATTTATAAAGCTTTCATTGGATATTAGAATTTAGAATTGATAACTTTTTAAATGGTTTTTTCTCGATCATTATTTTCACCCAAAATGATCAGATTGTACTCAACCAATTTTGATAATTTTCTTCCCTCATATCTTGATCATATTCACGATCATATCAACTTCCTCTTATCCTCCCATTTTTGGTAAACTTGTTATTCTTTCGCGAATTCTCTTCTCTATACACTTTTTCCTCTACTCTTACATTTAAAAAAATTCTTCTGCTCTTTGTCTAATCGCTATTTAAGTTCTGTTTGGTACAAGAAAAACTTACACCATTTACCTTTCATCCTTCTTTTATCTCCCAATCTTCATTCCATTGTTCAGTTATAATACACTCATCCATTTATCATTTCCTCTAACTTAGCTGGACTCCCATTATATTATCCTCCTGTCATTTTTTTCCTATGTTTGTTATCCTTATTCTTCTTTTACCTTTTCATATCTCTTTATTCTTATTCCATTTCAAACTCAGCTTTTCTCTTATCCTTTCTCTCACCTATTCCCTTCATGCCCTTTGCCCTGCTAATTTTTCATTGTCTTTATGTTTTTCCTTCTCTATGTTTCTATTTCTATTTTTGTCATCATCCCATTCCATCATCAACTTTCCTAGTATCATTTCTTTTTTTTCCTTCTATCCCTCTTTCTTTTCCTCCTCTTTCTACTAGAGATTGTCTCCTCTCATCTAACTCTTCCTTCTCCTCCTCTTCATCATCCTCCTCCTCCTCCTCCTCCTCCTCCCCCTTCTCCTCATCCTCCTCCTCCTCTTCCTCCTCTTTCTCTCTTTCTCCTCTTCTCTTTCTATCATCCTTCTTAAGCATTTTCTTCTCGCCTTATTTATTTTAAAGCTTGCTGGGGAATAAGGTAAGCTGACGTTAGGGAAGGTTTTCCCTTTTCGCATCCACCCTGTCCAACGCACGTATTGTCCGACAACGATTAAATTAAACTGAAATTTATTGCTAACTGAAGATTAACACCCTCCATACTCAACCAATGTCAAAGTAAGCTGACATAAGACAAATTAAATCTGTGGTGAGAATTTAAAACAGTTTCCACTAAGAGAGCAAGGGCCGAAATGCAGGCCTATAAGATTTAAAAAAAATGAGAAAATTACTATAATTATTATTGTTTCAATGATATACGGTATTTAGGAAATACAATGGGACATGGTCTCAGGTTCGATTTATTCATAGCATTCATCTAAATCATTACTGAACTACGTAAAATATCTCACCTCTGTAAGGTTCCATGAATCAGGATCAGGACCTAGAAAGTGGAAAATACATCTTTGTAAATTGTTTATCTCATTTTTTTCTGAGACCCATCAATCTTCTGTGGAAGAAACCTTCAAATATTGAAGCTTAATTTGAAATATATTGTCTTTAATATTAGGACTGGAATAAATTATTGTACTGAGCACAATAAATGATAATTGATGCATGATTGTATCCAATATTAGGATATCCATAATTATAGGATTCGCCAAAACGTTAGAGGGTTCCCTAGCTTATAACCTACTAACAGCTGATTTAGAGCATTATTTTATTGTCCCTCTGGATTTATAAAACATCATCTAGGCATAGCTCAATAAAAACTTTAATTGATAAAATCTGCTGTTGGAGAGCACAATTAGTAGACAAAACCGCCTAACTTTTTGGCGTCAGCTATATCCACGACTTAGCGTATATTAACTACTAGAAGTAGTTGGAATCGAACAAAATATCCAAGATTTCAATAACCTAAACAAAAACTAAAAGTCAATACTTCCGAATATACATAAAAACTGGATGAATACTGCAATTTGAAAAAGGCAATTGACTGTTTTGCGCAATACATTGAGCAATAAGCGAAATCGTTCACGCGTTTTTAGTGTAGTCAGCTTGTTACAAGCCTATCGGCCAATAATCCATTGAAAACTGTTGCCAAAAATTACCTAACACGAATGTTGATTAGTCCCATATACAGTAACATTATTTCCAGTCATCGGCGAAAATTCTCAAAACACATAACAAAATCGTCAGAACGACAAAATTGTAACAACATCCTTTTTGTGAGCGAAGCGTTTTTGCCAACATCAGCGAAATTCAAATTCGAAAGCTGTGTAGTGAAAGAGATCAGCAATACGAATATGCCGAAAAGATAATGAATCACTGGAAGAGTGGACAGAAAGGAGAAAGAAGAGGTGTGAGAAAGAGAAAAGATAACAGAAATTATTGTGAGTAGGAATGATTTGGGGGAAAATCGAGTGAAATGGAATAAACCTCTACATCAGTAGGGGTGGAAACTTGTTAAAAGGCACGGAAATCCGACGTAAATAGGATTATTATTTTGAAAACAAATCGGTAATTAATGACCGGTATATTTTGCCTCTCCCTTTTCAGACAGCCTGTTATGTTTGTTTAAACAGTTCTACAATCTCTCATTTCACATTTTGCTTTAATAAATTGCGGTATCGAGGATACGGATATCCCACGTATTCATAAATCAATCAGTTACTTTCAAATCGAGGTTGAATCTTCTATTATAGTTGATTGATGATTGATACTACTTTTATAATTTCGTCAATGGGAATAACTATTGTTCCATCATTAACTTTTTATATCCTCTTGGAACTACTAATGTATTTTCCAAACTCTATTCATACGATAATATAAAGACGTCTCAATCGAATGTACACGAGAATATTGATCTAATAATTTAAGAATATCTAGTAATCCACAACAAATTATAAAAGATGGGATAGCAAATGATACAGATGGATACAAATTACAATGGGTTACATAGAATGCAAGATCAAAACCACATAAAATTTCTTAAGAGTGCTATATGAGTGAGCATAATATACTATTTAAATAGATTGTACCTTATCACAAAATAAGATAATTATTTCAACAACAATTACAATCGGGATCCATTTCTGGAAGTTCCATTCGAAACTCGAATCATAATGGAAGACAGCCATAATTAATAGAGGCGTAGCCAGCAATTCGCTGAGATGCTCTCTCATTGGCCGATAGGCGTGGCTAAACTCCTCTCTTTCCACCGACCTTCCACATTTTCCACCAATCACGTTGCGGCTCAGTAATGTGCTGGGATTGCCTACTTCAAATGTTATTTCTGATTCTAATGAAACAGTTGATAAAATCACTAAACTTGACAAGAACGTGGTGAGTTTTTGAGTTATTATTAGCTGTGTGCTAATATTGATTATCGTTATTAATTTAGCTGTGTGCTTCCAAATCCACATACAGTAATTGATTATTGTATTCTCTGATCATTTTATTCGGTTCCTCATTCTTTCAGTGGATGAACCCGTCCATTGACATGATTGTTGTCTGGATCACTGATGAATATAACAACTATTGTAAAATGCCCCATTATCCTTTGATACGTTGAGTATTATTGAAGATATCACTACTCTTAAAAGTACTCTCAAGAGTAGTTAGTTTATGGTATTATCTAACAAATGACTGAAAGACAATGTGTAAACGGATCACAAATAGAAACCATTCCAGAAAAATATTCCTCAATAATAACATCGTAGTCTAACATGAGTAGTCTAACTCATGAGGGTATTATAATTGAAAATTATATCCTTATAAAAACCTCTTGAAATTTATTACTCTTATCCTTGATGAATAAAATTTTCCTGGCATGACTGATCGACTGGCGGATTGATAATAATCAATAATCATGATTATAAAGCATGATGAGAAAATACATCATACAGACATTTCTTGTTTACTTCCTTCTTACGGAAACGTTAATAATAATATTTGTATCACTTATGATACAATGAATAATTGAATATTGTAACCAATTGATATCTTATGCTTGAGCGTATCTTTATCCATCCAACCTTCAAGATTTAGCCTAATATACCGGTATGCTTGTGCTTATCTTATGCTTGAGGCGAACTGCTCTCAAGTTTCCCGCGCGCCTTATCTGTTACCAAACTTCCATTAGTTCCAACACAAGTTGCCAAGTGTTTCCGCAGCGAATCTGGAAGTAGTCGACAATTCGGAAACCTGGTCAAGAGTAGCAAATTGCGGCCGGTAGAGTATTGTCCCTAACTGAGTTTCGATAACTAAGTCGTTGCTCAGCACAGCACTGTAGCTGTCTTTTCCTTAACCCCCTTCACATTCACCCTTAAACACCCCCTCAACACTCCTTCAAACCCCGCTCAACTTCTCTCAACACCTCCTTCGAAATCCCCCTCCCTCCACCACCCATCCAACAAAGGGTCACCCTGATTGCCAGACAGAAAACTGGCCCTTAAAGAGCCTTTAATCTGTTTCTCAGCTACATGCTACGAATCACAAATACTTTGCACAGACTCTCCAGGACACAACCTGAGAAGAGATTTAGAGTTTTCAGTTAAGCCTGCTGCAACTCTCTGATGGTATGGTATCAATAATCAATGAGTTTCTGTAAGCTTAGTTCCATGATTGGGTTGTTAAAGAAAAGAGATTGGACAATATTACCATTTCTCTTCACCTGTAATGACAGTGATAAGATCAGGCCTACCCCAAAGGTGGCAGGGAAAAAGAATTGGATGTCTATAACATCATTGCCACCTATTTACATTCTCTCGTGAGAGATTTGTAAAGAAAACTTATTCCATGTAAATATACACGTAAATATTATTTCAAAAGAAGATCGATAGAAATATTTTTCAATAATCATTGCAATCTCTGAGAGACATTATAGATAAAAAAACAATATGCAATATAATATTACATTAATGATGATTTATATTAGGAACATGCAATACTGGTTTTTTCTAGAAGCTATGGAATGATAGGTAACAAGTGATAGGATTTTAATGAAATTGAAAATTTCTACAGCATAATCATTTCCTAAATTCATAAATATAATTATTTACAATGATGAGTACAACAGGATTTCTCCCAAAACTGTTTCACTTCCAATTTTCCAAGCTGAGGAATTATCATAAGTATGAAAAATATTTATAAATTCATTATATAATTTAGATCACATATCGAAGTTTTTAAGTGAGCTGTAAGTAGAACAGTATAATTGCTATGAACAAAATGTGATCTGCAACTTATTTCTCACTTTTAGCTTCATAAATGAAGCTATCGCACAACCTACACAGCAAACGTGTTCGAGATAGTAGAGCTAATTCTAAAAGAAATGGCAGAACAGCGAAACATGTAATACGAAGCGGTTGATACCCGAGGGAGTTAGCCTAGCCGCATCTGCACCGTTGAGGGTTGATTTATCCGGTTCCATAATTCAGCCGACAGTTCCGCCAGCCACCGATAGGCAGCGCTGATCAGTTTCAATCACACAAGTGTCACACCTCTGGCTTCCAATCCCTCATGGAATTTCATGTGTGTTTCCTCATGTGTGTTTTCTCATGTGTGTTTTCTCATGTGTGATTTCCCATGTAGGTTCTTCAAAGATTCAGCAATAGAACCTTCTTCGTTCCTTCTCACAAGAAACAAATTAAAGGTCAAGATTTCCAGTTAGCCGGCTGATCTCTCTCCTTTCTTCCCCAAAATCGTCGACCGGAACCGTTCTATTTCCGATCGGCTGGCACTGATTGATTTCTTGCCAGCGCTTTCGCGAAGCTGTGTCATGCATCTGGATCGAAGAAAAACGAGACGAGAAACCACTTCACACTTGGACAGTGATTTATCTGCTGAGGTTCAACTGACTCAATCTTTGAGTAGCTACGGAATCAGATGAACAACAGGGAGGAGGATAAGTATGGGATGAGGGTCTCCTCCTCATTCCTTTGTTTTTTTTCCAGCTCCTGGTAATATTCATCAAACAATTCATTCAAGTCTTTCTCTAATTCAAGCCTATATTTCTCAATCAAATTACTCATGATTTTCGAATAAAAATGTTTAAATCTTTTTCCGCATCCAAACACTCAACTAGCTATCCAATTTTTATCTTATAACTTTACAATCTACTACTTCAAGATCTATTTTATTCTAAAATCTATAGTGCTTCCTAATATACCTCAGTAAAACTGATAATTCGTTACTGTGATGTTTTAATTCACAACTGATGAGATTTGTGAGACAGCTTTTGATAAATTGAGTGAGCATTGAGATAAAAAGTGACCTATTCAATTCAAGCTTTTGTCCGTTTAAATTGAATTTTGTAGAAAGACATTATCCTTCTGAACAGCATTGGCGGCTCGTGCCCATTAAACAAGTGAAGTGCCCGTATATTTAACTGTACAGCACTTCACCTGTTCCGTGGGCACAAGCTGCCAGTGCTGAACATAAGGTAGCTCAAGCCCTTAACGTTTCAATCTAATTCCTTGGGAGCTATAATCAGTTTCAAAACATCAAAGTCTTCCAGAGAAGCCTCATCGAGTTCTGTTCTATGGATGCCACTGGCGTCTGCAGTGCTGCCGCCAGTCAGACAGCAGTGCTGTCTGTAAGAGATACGGGCACTTAACCTGTTTCATGGGTACGAGCCGCCAGTGATGGATGCACTTGCTACTCACTACTTTTAAAGATAGTCTTCTATAAAATGTTTGATAAAAATTTATGCATTATCAATTATGTCAGTAAATGTGCTCCTAAAGAAACAACCCGCGTTCCTCACCAAAAACAAACAACCAAAATCCGCCACAAACCACGATTTTATAAAGTAACATCAATTTTGAAGGTTTCTCACGTTAATATCACAGTAGTGGAGTGTTAGGATGGCTACAACAGAGATGCCAGTAATTAGAAAATGAATAATGCTCCTCTAGCACAAAGGGACCACAGCACAATACTGTCTCCTCGCGTTATCTCGCGAAATGAGAGACAATGAGAGAGAGCAAAAGGAAGAGAGAGAAGGTGAAGAAAAAGAAAAAGAAAAAGAAGAAGTAGAAGGAGAAGAAGAAGAAAAAGAAGAAGGAGGAGGAGGAGGAGGAGAAGAAAGGAAGGAGGAGAAGGGAGGGAAGTCCTTCGGCTAATGAGTCTGTGGCAGATAATGCTGTGGCTGAGAAATGAGAACAATCATTAACACAATCTGTGTTTCAACCTCATTTAATTTCACGCGAGACCCGGATGGTGGTGGGGCTTAAGGCATACTCACTGGCAAAGGCGTTAAATACCACACAAGATGTGCCTTGGTCGAGCTTCTTTATGCCTCAACCGGCATCTCTCCGACTCGAGATTCACTCGAGTCCTCACTGATAGCATTATTTCAAACACTTGATTCATGCACGGAGTCATCTGAATCTGATTCACAAGTCCTGGAAGCGTGGAGAACGATGAGTCCCCGCTAACAAAGCAGACAAAACCTTCTTCATCTTCTCTACAGATGACTTCCCTGATTTACAAAGCGCACTGATAACACTGACAAGTTGCGTATCGCTTGTGTGCTTGAATAGCCCAAACTTATTTTCAAAATTTATTATGAGAGATATTATCACATTAGAATAATGGATGTGCTGTGATGTAGGTGATTTAGTGTAACTACATTAGTAGACTACAATTAGTTAGAACGTTTGGTGAGAAAAAAATTAGCAATTAAAGAGAATAATTCTGAAAAAGGTTCTTTATCAAGGACTCTACTGGAACATATTCTAAAACGAGAGCATATCTATACTCTTCCACGATCACTTGAGACGGAATAAACAAACTTTTTTGGTACACTTAATAGAAAGTAGCCAGTTTCGATCTACTTGACAGGCTTTGAAAGCCTTCATTTTCCACACTAGTGCGGAATAAACGGCTGATATTTGGGCCTTATAGCCGTACAAGATAGGAAAAATCAGCTGTCAACAAAATTTTCCGTTGACTTAGCAGTGCATTCCATGCAAATTGGTCGCAAATTGGTTTTCTTCAAACAAAAATTTTTGTTCCGTACAATTCCACACCTAACCTTTTGTTTTGATAGGGAATGATTTTAGTGAATGATGACCTTTGTTGAAATTAGAATCCTGAATATATTTCAAAGCAAAAAACGGAAATTACCAATATGGAATTCCGAATGTTGAATTTGTATGTCATATTCATAAAAACATTTCCATCTTATTCTAATAAGCCTGTCTATAAAGTGTACCAAAAACACAAATACACGACACGTTTAGAAAACGTTTGCGACGTCGCGAATACTCACCTTTCCAGCCTCAGCTGATCGCTTCGGCTGTAAAGCTCCGTATTCTTGACGTCGCAAAACGAAGTTTTCAAAACTAGTGGTGTAATATACTATTGAGTGTGTATGCGTGTAATGGAAGGTCTTCTTCTTTGCGAAGCTTTCGGCCACAGACCAACAGGTTTACCCATCCACAGATCAAGACAACAGTCTTGAGACATAGACAAGTCATTCTAGGGTTGGAGGTGGAACTAATTGCAACAAAGATGTTTTATGGTGGAAATGGTAGCTGACACCCTCCTATTTAACGTGTAAAAAATCCCACTCTCAACTCGTGTCGGAAAGTTGTTTTTTTGGCCGCCATATTGGAAAATTTTGCTCATTTTTTGGTTTTCTTAGAATAACGTTAAAACGAAGCGTCGGACAAAAGAACTTGTTTAACCTTTTTTCTAGTAAATAAAATTTGCAAGAAAATGGTGGTAGAATCATCTCTTTATCTTTACTAGAAACCGAGTTGGGATTTTTCAAAAAATAGGTTAATTTTCAAGAAAAACTGTAATTGACTATTTTCAGTTTTTGTTCGCTCAGATCTTTTGACATATTCCTATGAGTTGTTCAATTCAAAATCCCTCTGGGGATAATTTTGTCCTCTACAATTTGAGACCAAGTAGACCTTTCTTCGTATAGTTTTTGAACTGGAGCAATTAAAAGATATCCTTGTATTTAAAAAAACAATATTTTGGGGGGAAATGGTCTCCAAAAAAATTTATACCGTGCTTGTATTGATATTTTCTCTAATAATAATGTTTTTAAGATCAATTTCTAGCAGATAAGCTACTCACCGACCTGAATTTAGGTTATGTTCAATATTAAGGACCCTTCAAGGATCTCAATCTAAGGATACCTCTAACTATTGTAAAAGTCATCGGATCTCAACAAACCATATCTCATTCTTTTCAGCTCATCAAGGCGGTCTAAATTCATATATTATATGTCAAATTTGGTCAAAATTGTGGAAAATAACTCCGGAGAGAATATTGACTTTTCCATCATATACCAGAAAAATGTATTTTTTGCTCACAGATTAGTATATTTTCGAAGTCCTTCGTGATAAAAAAATGAAAATACATTAAAAATGTAGCAAAATTCTTCCTCTTCAATCTCCCATGAATAAGGTTTATGGCATCACGCATTCAGAATAGTTACATCAACTTAAATAAATGGTGAAATTCAATACATCTATTTTTTAATTATTTGTCAGACAATCAATAGCCTCTAAATCAAGAATGGAGCAAGATTAAGTCACGTATTTGGGCTCAAATTGTAGAGAGAGATTAGTTCTACATGGTCAATTGTCTTATTGACCTTTTGAATCACTTTGTTCGATTACAATATGATTGAAAAGTGAAATGAGTAGAATTATGGACCATTCTCTACCTCATAAGAACTAATATTTTTTCCGCTTATTAAACAGATGATTGTAGTAATATTATATCCAAATGAGAGATAAAATTGTGCTATACAATTCAAGACCAATTTCTTTATCACGAAGGACTTCGAAAATATACTCATCTGTAAGCAAAAAAATACATTTTTCTGGTATATGATGGAAAAGTCAATATTCTCTCCAGAGTTATTTTCCACAATTTTGACCAAATTTGACATATAATATATGAATTTAGACCGCCTTGATGAGCTGAAAAGAATGAGATATGGTTTGTTGAGATCCGATGACTTTTACAATAGTTAGAGGTATCCTTAGATTGAGATCCTTGAAGGGTCCTTAATATTGAACATAACCTAAATTCAGGTCGGTGAGTAGCTTATCTGCTAGAAATTGATCTTAAAAACATTATTATTAGAGAAAATATCAATACAAGCACGGTATAAATTTTTTTGGAGACCATTTCCCCCAAAATATTGTTTTTTTAAATACAAGGATATCTTTTAATTGCTCCAGTTCAAAAACTATACGAAGAAAGGTCTACTTGGTCTCAAATTGTAGAGGACAAAATTATCCCCAGAGGGATTTTGAATTGAACAACTCATAGGAATATGTCAAAAGATCTGAGCGAACAAAAACTGAAAATAGTCAATTACAGTTTTTCTTGAAAATTAACCTATTTTTTGAAAAATCCCAACTCGGTTTCTAGTAAAGATAAAGAGATGATTCTACCACCATTTTCTTGCAAATTTTATTTACTGAAAAAAGGTTAATCAAGTTCTTTTGTCCGACGCTTCGTTTTAACGTTATTCTAAGAAAACCAAAAAATGAGCAAAATTTTCCAATATGGCGGCCAAAAAAACAACTTTCCGACACGTGTTGAGAGTGGGATTTTTTACACGTTAAAAAGGAGGGTGTCAGCTACCATTTCCACCATAAAACAACTTTGTTGCAATTACTTCCAGGTTGACCCCTGTTTTGAGCTAGAATGACTCGACTAACAAGACAAGTCGGACTGTATACAATCACAGTTCCAGACAAGAGTCAGCTGTTCGACTGCAGCCAATTTTTTCGCATAGCAGAAGACCATCCATTACACGCACACACACGCAAAAGGTTTGTTTATTTCGTATCAAGTGATCGTGAATGGACTATAGGTAAAATTAATTTGGCTGATTGGGACATAATATTATAATGATATAAAATTCATCAGAGGATAGCTATCGACCACACAATCTTCTTTTTTATTATTATTATTAGCGTATGGCATTATTTGGTGGGGAGACCAAAAGGTAATTCCACCTCGCCAACATAACCATGTTTCGCCAATAGGAAACATGATAAAAGTATTGATTATTTTCACTGTAATTTAGATTTCGGGAAGTCCTTCACAATTTAGAAAGTCCGAGAGCACTAAAACACAGGTCAAAACACTAATCCAAGACTGGAAAATTTGGAATTTAAGAAAACTTTAGAGCACAAAATTTTTACGTGTTATAATAATTTTGCCATGGCAACCAATTTAATTAATTATTATTCAATCTTCTTTTAACTAGGCCTATTCTATTGTTTCGGTTGCCATGACAAAATTTAAACGTGTTTCATTTTCGTGCCCTAAATTTACAGTAAAAATTTAATATTTTCGGCTATGGTGTAGTGATTTTGTGAAGTGCTTCAGTTTAAGTGGTCAACGACGTTTTGAAATCAAAAATTATGTTTTCAAATGAACTTTTTTAAAGGACTATAACTCGATCATATCTCCGTTTGTGGAGAATGAGGTTATCTGGCGAAGTGGAACAACCCTTGCGTCTCCCCACTATTAAAAGCCATACGCTAAATAATAATAAATATTCTATTGTCGTTGAGGTTACTATAATGTTGAAAAAATACCTATACCAAATAATGACAAATCTTCAAGTTTAATAATATATTATTGCAATTGGTTTTTACTATCAGATTGAAGACCACGTTTCGTAGAGCTTCTTCGAATTAAATTTCTCATTCATACGTGGAAACTCGATGAGAACTTCAAGTTATCTTTTTCTGTTTTTTGAAATGATTTATACAACGCAGCAGTTAGTTCTGTGTAACTATAAAAAAGGCGCTTGAATGATTTGTTGGATCGTTATTCAAGTTTTATATGAATGTATTCTTCGATTTGAATTTGCATAAAAAACTGCTAGTTTATTATTTATTATTGATATTGATAGATCGGTCTATCGGTGAGAGTGGTTACTTGGTGATTATGCAGTTAAGTTACGAAAACTCAAGTCTGGACTTTGATTGAGAAGAAATGAGAATGTATAACCAATACATATTGACGAGGAGGAGCCTACCCGAGAGAGTTTTCTCACCAAAGATTATCTATGAATATTATCAAGAGTCAAGAAATATTTCTCTTTCATTAAATTTCCATTCTGAAATGACCATAGCTTCAATTCTTTATTCGGTGCGTATAAACATAGAAGGCTCAAAACTATTATTTTATACCATCAAGAATAAACCAGAAGAATCAAGCAGGTGCGACATGGAGTCAGAAATAAATGTTCTACTAGGAACTAAGCCAAGTAGAATAATGATGTTTCTCATCTACTCGTATGTTCATAGGCATTCTCCAGGCATTATTCGTATAAAAAATTAGTTAATTGCAGCAAACTCCTCAATTCGTTGCGAAAATTCTTTCTATCTCTCCGTCAACACCATTGATCAGAGTTCGTCGTAAAATAAGTGCTGACTCAATCTATCGTCTCGAATTAATAGAATTGCCTCATCAAGATTCGTGCAATCATGGCAAATGCACACAGCCACCACAATCGCATGCACCATATTCGCACCAGGGTTACTTGTGAGTGGATTAGGCATTATATGTATTAGTTATTCAAGATCCCCTCCCAGTCCTAGGGTGAGGCGGCTTGATAAAAGCCTCAGAGCTACCCCCTGCTGTCTGGAGAGGAATGGGGGTGCAATGAGCATTGAATGAGTAACTAGTTGGTCCACAGGGGGCGCCCTTACCTCCCCCCCCCTTACAGGACCACCAGCCCTAGCACCACCGCAATAACAACAAGAGTCCATCTGCTCACTTTTACCGCAAAATGAATAGAGAACTGCTGCGATTATTACGAACCACCTTGTTGCCAGCAAGTGACTGTGGCAAGTGAAAATTGAAGTACGCAGATGACTTTGTGTTTTGCACTTGTGAAAACAGTAGACCGTGTTGGTTTTGTGTCAGGAGAACAAAGTGACAAGTTTGTGTCATGAAAATGCGGTGAACAATAAGTTTGCATAAACAGTTTTTGGAAAAGCTTTGCTATTGTACGAAAGAAGCATCAGAAAGAAGCAATAATAATCAATAAAGGAAAAAATAATTGAGTTCTCCAATAGACCAAAAAAGTTGAGATTTATATTTTCAAAGTATTTATTCATAGTTACATGTTGTCTAAGGAGGGAGAGAGAGGTTCATCTCAACTTTCATCTATAATTGAATAGAACACAATGGTAATAGTAATTATTTCAGACCAGTCGATAGAAGATTGATATAATGGTGTTAGGAGTCTTTTTTACCACCATCTACAATATACTGTTACATCTTTCATAAGAAATATTAAAGCTAACGGGTTCCATTCCAAAAGTAGCCTCCATGAAACATTTTTTTCAACACAAATTGAGATGATATAATTAAGTGCACTTTAAGTGGGCTTTCTTATTCCGTCCTGTGAAAGTATGTCAGTTCAAGAAAGTCTAAAAAGAAAGAATTCTTGTTTCTTAGTTTGTAACTCTGTAATTTTATTCAATTTGACAAACACTTTTGAACGTTTAAATTCAACGATTCAAAGATCAAATGTTCTAATAATAATTAATTCGAGTCTCCATTCATTGCTATATAAATAGACAAAGTATTTCTATCATTCAATTATCCAGCAGTTGATGTACTGCAAAATCTAATAATTCCTCCATTATTAAATGTTCTAACTGAACGTTACAATCGATCAGCATGAAGGTTCATCGAACCCTCATTGTGATTCGATTTGGGGTTTCAATCCAAAATGCTTTTCTTATAAATATCTTAATACTAAATATTTCAAAACTCTCATAAAAAACTCTTCAAAACAGAATTGAATTCGATCTGAATTTACACAACCTGGCTCATTAATTAAAAATGACCAATTTTATGATGTATTAGTTACATCTCATGCATTTATGAAAATCTTATTCAAGAGAAGTTTTATCAGTTGAATCGGAATTCCAAAATAAGAGCAGGTTGCCTGCGTATTTCGTCATGAATGAATTAAATGAACGGATAAATGCATGACTATACTGCACAATAACTAGTGTAGGCCTACATGTATACTGATGCAATGTATACAATGCCTCCTATATCTCAAGTTCACAAAAAGCTTAGTTATTTTCAATACGCATTAGCGTGATTATTGTGTGACCTCATACGGAAGCCGCAGGTTCTATTATTCTAATGATAGCTGGTGCCCGTAAAGGGAGCAGGTTGTATGTTTTTGAGTGGTTTCTGGCTCTCCACCGGGGACTACACATGCTGGATCACGCATTGAACGGTGTTTGCAGGGGGCAACTAGAGAGAAAAAAGAAGAAGAAGAAAAAAGATGGAGTTGGGAAAGAGAGTAACTGAGAGAGAACGAGAAGGAAAAAGAATGTGCGCGACTCATAAGGGCGGAAAAAGCGCTTAGGGTGCTCTACATTTCCAATTAAAGTACAATGCGGCCATATGGCATCTCCAAAGACTTGAACGAGTAGACCATGAACATTGACCGAATGCATAGATAGAATTAACCTAAATGCTACAAGTGTAACTCCCCATATGCCACAGCTCTGTTCTAATAGGATTCGCAATCCTAAAAATTTATAACTAGATCATTAATAAGTTTTTTTAATTTGAGCTTTTTTCAAGTAGTCTTGCTCCAGGAATCCAATTTTATTTCTAGTAGTCTTGCTATTATTCTTGCTAAAGAAGTCTAGTACTTTTATTCTATTAAATACCAATTTCCTTTTTTTGAAGCTTATCACAGTCTAGTGATTGTAATTTTAATCAACCACTGAAATACTCATTCAATAATATATTAGTGGGATGATATACGAGTACAATGGGACTGAGAAACAGTTATCAAAATAATCAAGAGCTATATATACTCTAACGATGGAATATTATTGGATAAAATTATATAATGAAATGTGTGAATCACACAAAATGATTGAGTGACCATCAACAATAGGGAGTAAGATATCCTAAGAAGTATAACTTTTTCATTCAAAAGTGTTTTGAGCTTTATAGATAGTTTTAGCAGGTTTACTTTCAGTAAAATTTGAAATGTTGGCCTGCATCAATTTCCGATGAGTTTGATCAAACAATGATCAGCCTTGATCCACGATGCAAAGTAAATGGAAACAGCTGATTGAATTTTTCAAGAATTAAATATCCCGTTTCTATCAGCGGTTTCTGTGATAATGAAGAAAATGTTTTACTGAAATTCACTGTTCACTTAGATGTTAAGGGCTACTTTTAATTTCAATTTTTATCTTAACACAATTAGTTTTATTTATTTATGTAATACATTATGTACAATCTGGAATAAGTTCAACCAAAAGTCAAAGTCATTCAACCAAAAGCATTCATTCTGAAAGTTTTGTAGAATTGTAATCAAATGAATATACAAAACCTATGACACCACATAAAAATCAAACGACCCACAAAACGCCACAAAACCGCAATAGCACCACATACACACGATAACACCTACACTATTCGATTCAATAAATTTTGCTTGCCTGCTAATTCGAAAGTGTCCTCCTCTACTCGACGTACGCTATCGCCTCTTCCATCGGTGACAATCCGCGATAATCAACCCATATGCTAGCAGTAGCTACAGCACATGCTTCCAACCACAAAAGTAAGGTGAACGTGATGGAGGACTTCGGAAATTCGAGAAAGAGGGGCGTCACAAAAAACATGCGTCGCTTCATTTAACCAGACCGATGAAGAAGAGGTGGGTTGACGACGATCAAAAGAACAATAATTGATGAAGGAAGATGCTAAACAATTGATGAAGGCAGGGCAAGGAAGATGCAAGTTGACAGTGCCGATCTGTCGATTGAAGCGAGGCCATATGCTGTTCGGTTGCCCTGATTAGAAGAATTGAAAAGAGCTGAACCTGATGGCATATTGTGCACTTGTTTCCCTAGCAGATTACAGGCTGATAATCCTGGCAGGCCGGGTCGAGGTTTAAGGGCTCGGCAAACCCTTCGACTATAATGACAATGAAAGTTCATTCGAATATGGGTGGCTGAGGGTGGCTGGCGGACTTTCAGGACATCTGTCGCTGGCGAGCGAACTAGTGCTCCATTATACTCGCTGCACTTCCACACCAAACTAGAATGTAATATACTATGACTAGGCTGTTCAAGGCAAATATGCCGAGTGTGCAAATTAGTGGAACGGATGAATATTTGTTGAAACACGCTAGAGTTAGTAGTATTCAATCAACAATCGAACTGGGACCTTCTCAACCTAGTAATGAGTTGGAAGAATTATCATTATTAGATATTGCAGTACATCAACTGCTGGAATATTATAATAACATTTAAATGGAATTTTCAATAATTATAGCTATACCAATACAACAAAGGAATTCTGCTACAGCAAACATTGACTAAAGAACTAAAAAGCAGGCGAGAATCGCTAAATAAAACTGATAAAAAAAATGTGCCCAGATCTCAGGACCTATTCATAAGTCCATAAAGTGTATCAAATAACAAGTTCGACGTGGACTTGAAAACCATTGAAACTACTATTAACTTGAGTCTCGACAATTTGATTGTTCCAGAATAATGAATGAACTGTTTTTGAAATTTATTTCATAGAACTTTATTGATATAGAATTGTAGGAGCTTAGAATGATAGAGTTGAGTCATGGTAAGCAAAGAAAAATGTGTGAGCATTAAATTAATAAGTCATGGACGTTATAGTTTGAATTTGAGAATGTTTCTTGAGTGTACCAATATTATCTCTCCATGTAGGTTATAGGCTCAGGAGGTGGAAATATTCAGTTTATTACATAAAGATGACATCGAATGAAATCCTGTTTCAGCATTCAGGGAGTTTTGATCGCTGGGGCTGAGCGAGCGGGAGAGAAGAAAACATTATTCCGATTCATTTGTGCAAAATGTTGAATATATTGTCATTCACATTTGCAAATCAATTCAAAAGACGAAAAAAGCTTCTGACACAGGCGACTGACGAACTTGTTTTCCATGGAATTAGAGCAATAGGTGCCATACTCAGTATGATTGATTTTTCCATGGAGTGTGCACAGTGCGAACACAATGGAGAACCTTCTTTAAAAATACGAGTTTATAAGAGAATATTTGAAAACCTCGAATTGTAGAAGTAGAGGGAGAATTCTGTTTGAATCTGAGTTTGTAACTTTATAATCCTCGAACGAATACATTTCTTGTGCTTTTTTCGCAATTATTATTAGAGTCATCGAATAGATTATATTTGATATATAAACTTTCTTTAAAATGTTCCAAACCCCAATTTTCCCTAACTTTAATGGATCACAGTAAGAATTGAGGTGAGAGTCTTGTTTTCGGTTACCAATAAGGTGCTTGAGGAAATAAGGTGATAAATTTTCAAAAACACCAATCAAAGCTTCAACAATCTTAAGCTTCAAGCTTTAAGATTTCTATTAGGATAATTTAACGAACACCACTCACGAGGAGGGGGCAGTGAATGAAATCGCCTGTGGAATTAATAGGTAGACTAATTTTCCAAGGGGTGACTCAAGTAAATTCAATGGAAAATCCTGTGAAAAGAAAAATATTATGCGCATATACCTTCAATTCTGAACGTGCCACAATTTCTGAAGCGAATCTTTAAAAAAACAATCAAATCATATAAGAACAAAATACTATTCAAGATTTCTCCCATTTAAGAGCAGTTACTTGTATTTTCTATATTAAGTTATTATATAATATAAGAATAGTAAAATATAAATAGAAGTAGTAATATAATAGTAAGAATAATAGTTATAATATAAGAATAGAATAGCTTATAAGGCTCTTACTAACTACTATAATAATGAATAAAAAGGAAATTAATAGCAGCGGTTTAAAAGGTTGCTGGGAATGTTTCGTAAAAAATCGTAGACTTGGTCTATGGTACACCTTAAGTTTAATAGGATGTGGAGAACATTACTTAGAAAAACTCTTATTCGAAATGTATTAAATTTTCGAATTGATTATTAAAAAAATCTATGAATGTCAAACTCCACAGACCACTTCTTTACCAGGGTGAACATCGACCTCAACCCACGACCCACATTAAACAAGCCGTCTACGAAGTATTGCACAAATACGTATCTAACAACAATTCAATAGGCATCGTGCTTCCCTCAAGCTAAATGGTGTGACAGATGTGAGTGAGCAGCTTTCAAATTGAAAGAGTGCGCAATGATCATTGTAAAGAAAAGGATAGAAATGCATTGGGCATCATCAACATAGTCAGAAGCCCGCAGAACCAAACACAAAGAGATCGGTTTATTTAGCAACCCTCGCGCGATTAGAACATAGTAGTATATCCATATAGTTCTATGACATATGAACAGTAATTCACCCTTATAACATAGTAGTATACTTATGTAGTTATATGAAATATAAGCAGTAATGCACCCTTGAAACATAGTACAGCACGTATATGCGTATATAGATCTATGACGTAGAAGCACCCTCTTTTTAAATAGCCCTACGACACACAAACTAAATACAGACTCTCGCACCCACCTGCTCGACCCACCCTCTCAAATAAATGGTGACACTTTGCCCGCTAGTTTTAATCTATTTAAAAGTTTTTTTGTTGCACTCTATAGTGTGGAGAACGAAATACTATTATCATACATATATACACTGCTGTGTATATGCTCTTCAATGATGATTTACTATTCAGTCTAGCATACAGAATGATGTTGTAATAATAACTTTTATTCTGAATGGAAGCTAGATGGAAGTGTGTGCCAGGAATATGTCCCTGATTATAAGATAATGGTTTCAATAAAATTTTCTTATTGAACGGGTGAATGTACCGCATTTCTTAAAAAATATCAACAATTATCATAATATTCCATTTTCATGACATATTCAATACAGGGAAACATCCACTAGAATAAATTCAAGGAGGTCTAGTATGAGACGGATCAAGATTTTGGAATTAGATGAATGAGGCAAGATCACTTCGTTATGAAATGTAGAGAAATAACTTTGCAATGGGAAGCGAAGATGAGAGAAATTAGGTGAGGTCTCTCTTGGAAATATTCCACTAATGAGAACTGTCAGTTCAAACCCGAATGATTTTTTAAAGAAGAGGTAGACTTTTTCATTTTTTGCAAACCCAGAAGAGAAAAAGAAGTGAGTTTATTTGCATTGGAACAGTCGTTCTTGATACTCTAGCTGTGCCGCCACCCATTTTCTTGAAAAATAATTTTCCCTTAAACAAGAATTGTATTCCTGCTAGACCTGCATTCTTATAGTGGTGATAGACCTACATTATATTATTATGATATCAACTCAGCTCATATTAAAAACCTTAATCCTATGACTGAGAAAGAAGGAAAAAGTAAGAAAAACAATGGCAGTGACAATACGAATAGACAGGAAACAATACCGGGAAAGTCATAGCGGAATTCCGTTTCTTCAGCCGCCCATTATTATTTTTTCTCTTCATGAATTGCCACGCGTTTCATTTTTATTTTTTGTGGATTCTTAGCTTTTTCAACAATTCCATTTCTTCAAAGGCCTACTCACAAAATATAGTTTCCTTTTGCATCATGCCTACCCAAAATCTAAAGAAAAATGCAATTGAAAGCACTTTCTAAAATATTCAGAGTTCATGAGCCACACTTACTGTATAGAAATTATTGATCGATAGCAGAATTTTGAAAAATGTTGCAAAATTCACGTTGACTCATCAGCTATTGATGGAAATGATTGGCCAAAAGTGAAATGTTCAATATAAATGTAGGCCTAATCACAGACAAGAAGTTTCTTCTCTGTGGCCTAATACATTTTGGAATAATCATGCGAGCAATGTTCACAATTGAACCCGTTAGTAATTCTATCTTGGACAATCAAGCATACTATGATAATTATTTTCTCCAAATCGATCAGGTGAAGACGATCGACGTTGCAAGGGCCCCTTCACGAAGCACGTCATAATTCCCATTTAAAAAAAGCATATCATAATTTTATTTCAAAAAATAAAATAAAATGCTAGGGAACAAGTATTTGAGAGATAGCTGAGTATAATTTATTCTGTCGTGAATGATTTTCAATTTTGATGAGAGCTGTATACATTTAAAAACTTATTCGGAGCACTGATAAGTTGATCGATGAGAAAAAGAAGTTCTACGAGACATTCATTATGATATTTTGCGCATGAAAGAAGAATTAGAAGGACAGATTAAAAGCAAGAACAAAAACTTAATTTTTCTAGAATGATGATAGATGGTGCAGCGAATAGGGCGGATGGATTATTGATGGATTTCAGACTTCAGTGAATTTCACGCCTTTTAATATGCAATCTATATGGTTGGACGTTTCTAAAACAATAATAATCTGCGTTCTCATCTTAATTCTTTCTCACTCCCAATCTCCTTTACACCAATTTTTTGACTATTGCGTTTTTACAAAAATTATATTCATTGCTGGAAAAGTGTCTTATGGGTTGAGGATAATATTGTAGACTGTAGAAAGAGTGAAAGAATGCAAAAGTGGGGCGTCATGAATTTTGAATTCGAAATGTTTTTATGTGCCCAGTGATGTTGAAAACGATAAAAATATTATTTCATGAAACGCCGTTCTTTTGAGAGCGGTGAGTGGATCTGTGTAGTAAGGTTTTTTGCCAGCAAGCTTGTATGGGAAGGGGATGATTCTCGTAACAAGTCATAGTGGTTGTCTCATTGGTATGCCGGCTCATTTGTCTACGTTACTTCCACTTGCTATGCGAGAAAGAGATAGAGCGATATAAGAGTATAACAAAGCAGAGCGATGAAAGATGATGGTAGAGAAGAAAAGTGAATAAACGAAGAAGTGACGAAAAAGGACTGTAGAGATAAGAGGAAAAGCGGTGAAGGACAGTGGAGTTTAAAGAAAAAAGAGTAAGATTAACACAGGAAGACAGAATAAGGAAGATACAAGAAGAGAAAAGAGAGATTTGATTTGATTTATTTATTACATATAAGTTCTTGAAAAACTAATTGCATTTATAGAGATTGATTGACTTTATTAAGGGTGGAGTTGGGACTCTTGGTCCTCTCTACCACACAACCCTAAGAGATTAGATTATTTACTTTATTCAAGTAGGGTAGGCCTACAGCATTTATGATCTTAAATCCTAGATTCCGAAAATTAAACATAAATTTAATTACACGATTGGTTAAAATAAGAAATAAATATACAAGGAACTTACTAAATAACAGATATATAGGATTCAATATTCTTACTGTTATAATATGATTGTGATGTATCCACATGAAATGGCGGAGTTTGGACATAGATGTCCATTCTTGGAGAAGGATGTTCTAGGATATCCCTCCCAACCGTAACAATTGTTTTACTGATAGATAGATTCGACTAAAAATTGATTTTATGAATTTTACTCTATGAAATTGTGATAGCTTATACAAAAATGTGGAATGGATACTGTAATTCATTAAAGATGAATGAAAATGATAGAAATGATGAATGAAGTTTTATTAAGACTGGAATGTTGATTGAATGAGATTATTATAGTTGAATTATAATCATTGAAGCTAATACTACATGAGCTAGGTATTTGAAAATCTTTTCTTAAAAAAGTAATATGTTTTACTATGAATATTGATAATAATAATCAAGACTTAAATAATTCAATTTAATTTAAACAAACTTGAAATAAAATGATTAATTCTACTATGAAAGTATGTAAAGTGGGGTGAAAGGGAAGGGAAACTGCAATGTAGCTGCTCTAATGTTGGACCGTCTCCGTCATTCTCTCAAAAAGATGCTTTCTCAATTTTGAAATGAAGCCCGCTCGACTCTCAATGGATTTAATGGAATTGGGAAGTGCATTCCAAGCACGACAAGCGCTAACAAGAAATGATTTATTATAAATTGTGATTCGATGATTAGGTATCCTTAAAGTATTTTCTCCAGTCCTAGAGTGCTTGACACATCTAACCTCCTACCTTCGGAGACAAATTGGAAATAATCTTTAAAATAATAATGCTTGCCATACTTTAAAGTATCCCTAGTGAGTTTCACTATTCGGAAAAGTCTTTGTTCTGTTGATTTAAGAGTTGAACTATCAATATGTGCTTGAGTGATCCTTTCATAGTGTTTAAGAGAGTACTCAAACCGTAGGCAGTAATTTTGGTAACGCTGAAGTTTATTATTTAAAATAACTTGCATGTCATTAAGAACAGAATTTCAATACATAAAGTGTGGGAATATCAAAGATTTGAAAAGTAATAATCTAATGTGTCTTGGAAGAATGTCTTGCAATTTTTTATTGGGTGCATGGCTGAGAAAACCTTTTTTACAAGTGCTATCAGCTTGCTCTGACTAATCTAGAGTTTTATTCATGAGAATTCCAAGATTTTTTACTGAGCTGCAGTATATATGAGCATATATGTCATATACAAAGCCTCTGCATGTTTAGATTCTAATGATAGAGTCACTTTCATTCTCCAATGTGTAGAAGTCTACATTCAAAAAAACCTCTCAAGTATACAAAAGATATTTGTTATTTTATTAAATTAATCCAGTTATTCCTGTCATAATTCATTCTACTCTCAACATTGTCAAGTATAACAGCTTCTTGGATATCATTCTATGAGATGGAATTTTCAAAACATCAATATAAAAATTCAATGCTCAACAAAAAATACATAGCTTACAACAAAACTATGAACAATAGTAGAAGTCTCTTCAAAAACTTTAACTGTGCCTCATTATTTCGGGCTAAAAAATGAGGTAATAATAATAATATATTCGGATAACCTGGCTGGCTCAGGTCTGGTGTCAGAGTTTCCAGGTTGCTCCTCATCAATTTCAGGGCCTCTGTCATGATTTAACGACTGTTTTCAGGCAGCCGGGACCGACGGCTCAACGTGTCCATCCGAAACACGGGAAAGTGGCCTGTGAAAAATTTTTTGTCTGACCTGGGTTTGAATCCGTATCTACTGCTGAAGATGAACCCTCTCATCCTAACTCAAAGGTAAGATTTTGTTGCAGTTCAATCAATAGAGAATAGTTTCTTCTATTGAATTATATCATAATTATATGAACACAACAATCAAATTATACTCTTGAAATATATCTATATCTATAAAAGAGAAATGGCACTGATTCACCAGTAATAAAAATCCACTGAACCGAATGCGTTCAAATTTGACAGGCATGTTCAGTTGGACGTTTAGATGAGCACTGTAGGAGAGGATTTTTCAAACTTCATGAGGATACGCCAAATATTAAATTTTTTCTCTAGTTTTTACCCTCACCCCTCAAACAGATGGAATAGGATCCCCATTTTACTCCCTACTAACTGGATAGGATTCCTACAGATTTTAAAGTTTCCTGAACTTTTTTCGCAGTCGTAACTCACTGTAACTGTGTAAGTTTCCAGAAGCAAGGAGAATCCCAGTTGAAAATCATAGCCTCCATCCGTCTTCAGTAAATTTTTACATCTGTGCATGAATTTCTTCGCTGCGTTCTGCGCTTACTGCCGAATTATGCAAATTCTCAAGACACAGAAAGAAGGAAAGGGATAATATTTTTCTAAAATACGGGACAAATTCCGGTGCCATCTTTTTTCCGGTTTCTTATGCCGGACTTCCCTACAAAAATGGGATGGTTGGGGGAAAGAAATGGTCCAAAGGAAGTTGTGTAGAAGAAGAGGGAGAGGGGATAACTCTATAAACTTCACTGCCGTTGAAGAAACAAGTGAAGAAAAGAGAAAACTTGTAGTTTTATATCTTGGTGACTTTTGTCACCGAGGAGAAGGAGGAAGGAGGAAGGGAGGGAAAAATGAGAAAGAATTATTGTGGTAGTCTGTCCAAACAAAGAAGACCCTCTGGCAAGATGAAAAAATGACTCCAGCTCGGTCAATATTGGTTCAAAAAACTATTGATTTGGTCTCAAATTGTAAATCGTAATGTTTCCTACGATTGAGATGGAATAAATTATTTTTGAACCAATATTGACCGATTTGAAGTAATTTTCTCATCTTGCCAGAGGGTCTTCTTTGCTTAGACAGACTCTTGAGACAGAAGAGGCTTTGAATACAGGTTGAAGGGTGAGCAGGGAATATTCACTCTGTATTATTATCAAGTGCTGGATATATTATCATCGTTTTCGCAAGTCGTAAAGGCATGACATATAAAGCGCATATTTTTGGTGGTTCGTTCGAAATTGGAATATGATTACGGGTAAGCTCCAGTGTAACAGAGAAAGATGGAGAGCCACGAAAAACTCTGTTTTGTCACTCGCAAACTACAAAAATTCTTTTGAATGTTGAATTTTCGAGAACTAGCGCCCCTCATAATCTGGTCCTCTCAATGTTCCAGAGTTTTTTCACAAATCTCTGGAAGTACCAACCTTGACTCTTATTCATCCCCTCCCTAACCTCTATCTCCTTTTCAACCACCTCCTCCTCCTCCTCCTATTCCTCCTCCTCCTCCTCCTCCTCCTATTCCTCCTCCTCCTCCTCCTCCTCCTCCTCCTCCTCCTCCTCCTCCTCCTCCTCCTCCTCCTCCTCCTCCTCCTCCTCCTCCTCCTCCTTCTTCTTCTTCTTCTTCTTCTTCTTCTTCTTCTTCTTCTTCTTCTTCTTCTTCTTCTTCTTCTTCTTCTTCTTCTTTCAGTTCTTCTTTTGTTACCAGCCTCTCCTACCTTTCCCGAATTCTCTCTCCTTTTTCAGCTCCTAACACCTTCATTTATTTATCGTTTTGAAGCTGTTTCTACCTCGCCGACATCATATTTCACAAATTTCATCATATTCTGCTTTCGTGTCCAAAACTTACGGGCTGCCTTTCCGGCTCAGTGGATAGAGAAGCCAAAGATATTTTCTTCACTACAGTTCTACCATGGATGTTTTCACCATTTCGACTTTTGTTATCAGGGTTCTATATCAGTTCACAGAACACTGAACTAGTCCAAGCTCTTTCAAATTTGTGGCAATATGTAAATTCGGGAGATCTTCCTGCTTGAATAAGTTACCCGAATTTGAATAATTCATGACTTTTCAGTACCTTACCTTGTATAATTTATTCGACTTCAGCGAAAGAATTTGGTATGGTTTTGTTACAGATTCAATTTTTGAACTTTGAGCTGTGCAATAGAAATTATTGTATTTAAAAAGAAATGGTTAATTGGAGCATTGATACAACGTGATGGTTCTTGAATTTTCCAATACCAATTTTTACTACTCAGGCATAATCCATGAAGACTCGGCCGGGTTGGCCGAGTGGTCTGGGGCGTTACAACCTTCAGTCCGCTAGCACTACCCGATCGTGGGTTCGAATCCCACCAGAGGCATGCTCGTCTATGCACCTCATAAATTACCCACATTTCAAAATTCCATTTCCCACGCACAAGTAAATTTGAATACTTATGTGGGCATCATCCGCGTTGCGTTCAAACCATTGTTGGAAAATAATGTTATCAATGTAAGAGGATACATAAACTTCAACTTCTTAGGTTATCAAATAATGACAGCTTCTGTGCTCTAACAGTTCTATGAATTGATTTCTATCAATAGTATCTAATAAGTTTTTTCAAGGTAGAGCTGGAAACGTGTTGAAGTGAAAGTATTTTGATATAGGCTAATATTGAAGGCTTTTATTGAATATTGAAGGCTTTTTTAACTCATTGCTCCCATTGCTATGAGTTAGGTGAGATGTCTTGCTTCCAGAGGAAACCCAAAACTCAGAGCAGTAGAGTAAATAAATTACAGGAACATACTCTCGTTCTCGTACACTGTTATGAACCAACAAAAGTGTTTTGAATACGTATTTCGAAACAATATGGGGGGAGAAGTAAAGCTGTATTCAACTCCTGGATATGTAAATTAGTGAAGAGACCGCAGAGAGTTTTATTTCCATAATTTATAATACCTCTAAACAATGCTATGTGATACAATATGTCGGAATGTACAGAAAATAATACAAACCGACTAACATGTACGTGAAAGTGGAATACTCTAATCTCTTCATACTCCTACATAAGCTTACGCTCAACATTAGCATTTTACTATTTTCGGAATTTTTTGAAGTTTTTATTAGATTTTTCGAGAACCAATTGGCAGAAAATTTTAAAATTTAGTAAACAGGTCTAACAATTCTGTGTTCAATAAATTTTGAAACCCTTTCGAGGTTATGCCTGTAGTAAGGTTTTCCAAAGTTTAGAATCTGCACTTTTGCTTATTTCACGGAACCACTGAACAAAATGAGTTCAAATCATATGCCAGGGTTGAGCTACGGTAATAGAACAACTAATGCAATGGATAAGCTGAAAAGACCCTGTTAAGTGATATGATCATCTAAGCAAATCCATTTGAATGGAATTTGCAGGCGAGCAAAGCGAGCCTTTTCGTCTCACTGACACTGCTGATACTGTCGGGGGTCCAGGGGACGGAGCCCCCTGGCTAGGTGGAGAAGGGGATCGAGGCGAGCCGTATAGTTATAAATAACGGGTGTTTTTTTTAGAGGCATAGAACTTTAAATTGCAATAAAACAATAATGGATTATTCGATTGACAAGAAAAATTTTTATTCGAAAAATAATCTTGTGGCATTACATTTTAAAAATGATTTATGGCATATGACCGCCACGGCTGGCTCGGATGTAGTCTAATCTGGATGTCCAATTTTTCATTACTTTTTCTAACATTTGTGGCCGATTACATCAGCCCATTCCATAGAGCGCACCAAACAATCAGTTTTTCTGGGTGTAAACTTCTCTTCTGTGACACTTCACTTCAAATGCGACAGTTTTGTTTGTTGAAGTAGCCATTCGACCAGAAGCACGCTTCATTGCTGAACAAAATTCCATTATGAAAATCGGGAACAACGGCTAACTCGTTTTGAGCCCATTTGACGAATCTATGCCTTGCTTGATGATAGTTTGGCTTCAATTCATGCACGAGATGAATTTTGTATTCATGCAAACCAAAATCTTCCATAAAGTGGATGGGCACAGATCCAATTCCTGGCGAATGCTCAATGGCGAATGGCTCATTCGCGTTTTCCTCAATGCTACGCTCCAACTTACAGTATAGCAATAGCTTCTTCTGCACCGTACGGCGTCTCTGGGGATGCGATTTATCAATAAGAGTGAACGTGGTGCGGAAAGGGTCCATGGTTATTCGAAATAACTGCTCTGATAGACGATTTTGTTGATGATGAAATGGACATAGTGAGACATACGTACTCCTCACAGAACCATAATTTTCGAAATAATATTGCGCTATTTGCAAGCGTTGTTCAGGCCTGAGTCTATTAATGATGAATTGCCAAACCAAACTGATAATAATAAATAATTTGTCAAATGTTGAATCGGTCACCATCTTAAACAGTAATGCCAACTTAAAGTTCTATACTTCTTAAAAAAACACCTTAAAAAACACTGTTTACAAGTATTATTTATTCATATCCTGTTTGCTCACTGACTAGATTCTTCTAATGAGATAACAAATGTGTTATTCAACTTTGTCAGTCTGATACAATATTTTACCAACCAAATTGACAAGCTGTAATCCAAGCTTGAGAAAATCGCTTCAAACTCGTCCCATGTCCCCGTACTACTTACAACATTGAACATGTTAAACCGATTTGCTCCACTTGGAAATCCGCACCAAATATGCTCCTCACTCCATTCCAAATAATAATCGAACCCTGACTTTTCCCAGCTACCGGCACAAATCCAGCATCATGCTCGACAGAGTGTCTGCAGACTGTATAGTTGGATAGATGCCCTCGTTTCTCACGTTAGCCACGCTGAGAGTGTGTCGAAATTCGTCTCAGAGCGAGAACAGTGTTCAGAGGGGTCATATGTGACTTTTGAAGCGATCATTTTCATTATTGTTTTGCTGACTAAATAGCGACGGTGGTTGGATCAAGCTGTAGGACACGCGGCCTTGACAAATTGTTGACTGCGCTCCCTTCTCGACCCTTGCAAACAAGCCTGAAGGGTCGCCCAACTCCCACATGCATAATAATGACCAGATCCTAGTTAACACTGGACTCATTCACATACGCCGCCGCTAGCTATCATCACCCTCTAGCCTTCTATAACTGCCGAGCAGATATTTCTTACCGTAAATCATCGGATCAAATGTGATTGCTCTTCAGTTCGCGCAATCTAAAAAGACACGCCGTTACAAAGTAAAATATATTGTAACTGCGTATCTTCTCAGTTTGCGAGAACTTTTGTAGCTGTTGTTGATGATAACTTCTTTCTCTGGCTCTTTGAGAATCAGTGTTCCTAAACGATAGCATAGGATAATCTGGATTACTTATTGGTTTATACTCGTGTTGATTTTTGATTGAAGTATCACTCTATTTTTTGTGAAGGCGAATTGACGTTTGGAGACCAATAATATACTTCAATTTTGTTAATTCCTGAATGTGTATTCTTGATTTTGGTTTTACACTATGTTTTTGAACATAGGTCTTAGACATTTGGGAACTAATGAATGAAACTATGACTAATTTAATCAAACAATTATTAAACATAAGGATGAAATGAATAATACATTATGACACTGGGTATATTTTATTTTATAAAGCTTATTCGTGATTTATCTTTTCTTATGAGTTGATTCAGATAGAATTTAGTTCAATGTCACATAAGAACCACTCTCAAAATGAGGTGACAACCGTAGGTCTACTGTGTTGCAAAGAATCAATTTTCCATGACATTATTGCTATTTTCTTTATTTGATAATGTTATTAATAATTTGCATAATATATTTTCTCATCAATTGCTATTTTCTTCATTTGATAATGTTATTAATAATTTGCATAATATATTTTCTCATCACATGCTTTTTTCATAGTGTGATTAATAAATGGATGCGAAGGCTTTGTGAGATTTTATTTCCTTAGAGCTCTGCTCCGGATTTGAAAGGCTTCTATTTAATACTCTAGAAAATAAATTCTCACGATTTATTCCACCCAATATACTCCCGATGAAATGGTCATATAACATCCAGACCACCACAAGCATAAAACGTGTTCTGTAATCATGAAAATTCATGATTAAAATTATTATTGCTTGTATGCAATATTTTTGTCAAGTTACCAGGCAAGGAAAGTCTAAATCAGCAAGTTAATGTTGAAAATTTTGATTTATTAAATACTTTAAGTAATGAGCAAATTCAAGTAATTGTAAGAAATACTGTAAAGTAAATCTATTAAAAGAGTTCATGAAAGAAAGTCTTTGGTTGAATTGATAAATTGTTTTTAAAGTCTATTGTGTGAGAACGTTTGTAACGAATTATTGAAATTAGAAGAATACTTGAACGGTCTTTTTAATATAAATTCAGCTGGTTCTTTGCGTGTGAGACACGTGTAGAATGTACATTTGGCCGCGCACTGAACTATGATTTTTAAATGTTTCTCATGCAATTGTGATACCTGATCAGGATTTAAATATTATTGCAACACTCACTTGATCGGCTGGTCAGTCTAGTATTTGAATAAATACCGGTATATGGACTCCTCGTGGATGAAGCAGCGACGAATTTGGTTTCACATTCACTTGAAGTTCACAATTTCACAAACTATTTTAAGACGGGTCAAATATTTAACATTTAACACGAAACATCAATATAAGAAAGCTATTAGCCAATTTCAGGTGCTACAGTGAGAGAACTTATTTAGGATTATCACAGATAGAAATTAAATAATTTATGTGGATCAGGAAATCATTCTAGTCTTGAACCGTCTCTCTCTCTAGAAGAATTCTTTCTTCCCGGAAAAGGGTTCCTCCTACAGCTGACGACAGATTTTTTGGCAATTAGCCAACTTAGCAATTAATCAATTGAGATGCTTGCAATTATGACAAGACACTGTAGCACATGAAAAATATTAATTACAGCCGAATAACTCCAAATTGAATTAAGGCCATGAGTGAGCTATGCATGAGTTACATAAATAATTTTTATAAAATAATTTATAATAAATTTGTGATACAATAATATGAGCATCATGATTTGGCGGGATAACCTCTTAGCCGGTGTACCGGCACCCACGTGATCACAAGAGAAGGGTGAATTGTGTTTGACAGTCATGACGTCATGAAGGCGGGCGTTTTTGAATTTCAAATGCTCTAGCTTGAGTTAATTACTGCCAGGTAAAATATTCCCTGACAGCTTATACAATAAATTTCCATTGTAAAATGATTATACATTTCTCAGATATGAAGGGATCTGGGAAAGTTGTGTCAGATAATAGGAGATAGTAGAGAGTTAACAAAGTAAGGATGATAGAAAGATCAATCTGTTCAAAGAAATAAGAATATTAAATAAGAACGGTTGCTTGCGTATGATTCAGAATGTGAGATGAAGTATCCCTCTGAAATAGCTGATGCGGGACTGTTGATGTATTTTTAGTGTGTTGCGTGTAGCATATCCTACTCCGCAACACTCCTGCGTTCCATTCATTCTTAACAAAGTTTCATTTCAGTTAAGGGGTTATTCTCTCTTTTCTTGTTATTCTTATGAGGGTGAAGCCCACATGAGCTCATAGGCTTGTGCGTGGGTAATGATATGGATGATAGATGACGACTACTTTGAGGTAGTCGGGACCGACGGCTTATCGTCTCCTCCGAAAGACGGGGTGGCCGTATTTATGTGATTGTGCTGTGGTCAAAAAACTGTTCCCCGCTTGGGACTTGAACCAGGGTCCACCTGGTTATCAGACCGGCGCTGAAGGGGGTTCAGTAAGTTGGTATTTGGATAATAATTGATGATCACTGATTATGATTTCCAATATGAGAAGTACTAGAACTAATATTAATGTTGAAGAACCTTACCAAAATATTAAATAAGCTTTGTCAAGTCCATTTTATTTTCCTTGTAGATAATCTATTTCACAGGATAATGCTTTCTTGAACACTCATAGAGATAAATTTCAGGAGAAATAGAATGGAATCAAAAATGTTAAGAGGTTCTTTCATATTTCAAAAAATGGATTCTATTTTGTCTCTAGTTAATTTATTTTGAGGTTTTATAAATTTGAATTTGAATGTTTACTCGATATCCTCTAGCTACCAGCTCTGACTGGGATCAGCTAGTTGATTAGTTAGTTTTTATTATGTCCTGAACATCCACATAATTATAGTGGACTGAGGATGAGTCAACTCATATAAGTAGAAAAAAAACATAATAGATGTTTAAACCGGAAAACCAGTCATACAGATCAATCACTTGGACAGTGTACTCCTGCTTTACTTATCACACACAGGACATAGGCAGTCCAATTAGAAAACTTATCTAATGAATAAAATAGTCTCTTAACCAGCCAATCTCTAAGTTTAGTCTTGAAACTCCTGATGTCCAAATCTTTTAGGGTTTCCGGCAAAGAATTATCTATTTTGGCCCGCTATACGACTTTTCAAAGAGAGTGGTTCTGTAAGCTACAGAAAAAATCATGTTGGAGTGGCGGGTATTAAAGTTATGTGAATCTCCATGACGGCTGAAAGTGTAAGTTTTCTTCATATAGGCACATATCTCTAGGATATAAAGGGAGGTCAAGGTAAGAAGCTTTCCTCTCCTAGAAAGCTCACTACAGCTATATCTTGGGGGCTTGTTGAAGATCACCCTGATAGCTTTTTTTTGGACCTTGAATACCTCTTCAGCTGTAGATGAGTTTCCCCAGACAATGGCACCATATTTTAGAAATGGGGAAAAATATCCATGATAAACACTTAGCAATGACTTGAAACTTATTGCTCCTCCAAGTACCCATAGCGAAAAACAGGAAGATCTCAGCCTTCTACCTAACTTCAGGTTTTCAGGCGGATTTCAGCTTTTGATCCTAATCATTAGGATTTATTCATTAACAAGATTGAAACACAGTAGGATTGGGATTAAGTATTCAATATGTTCCATATATTCAATATGAAAAATACTGTTGTATATAGTATAGTCTGACCAAGCGAAGAAGAGCCTCTGGCTAGATAAGTGACTCCAGCTCAGTCAATATTGGTTCAATAATTTTTGATTTGGTCTCAATTGTAGGAAACATTCTGATCTACAATTTCAGACCAAATCAATAATTTTTGAACCAATATTGACCGAGCTGGAGTCATTTTTTTATCTTGCCAGAGGCTCTTCTTTGCTTGGTCAGACTATAGTAATATACTCGTAAAAATAACACTTTTGTTAATAACTGAGTTGGAAAACTGATCATTATTATGATAGCTGGAACTTCCTTATATAATATTCTTTTATTGCTTTCTGTAATTAATATTCGAGCTTTTCACCTTACGTTTTGAGCAAGTGAATTTAGCTTGTTCCCTATAGCCTACTTTTGTTGTTAACAAGTTTTACTTTTAACCAAAATGGTGAATTAATCTTTGTCATCTATAGTTGGAATCGAATTCACGTTCTCTCACTGTATATACTCATTATGTACATCTATACCAAGTCAAGGAGCACATTGTAAGCGAGACTACAGAAACCATCTCGCAAACACGATATGCACCACGATAAACTGAATCTCTCCGGGCTGCAATCTCCGAGTTTCCACGTAGGTTGAGGCGATAACTCGCCTTATCTACCAGCCTGTCTGGGAAGCAGGGCTCTATCCAGCGAGGGATAGCTCCAGGCGAGCAATCTCGGTAGTAAATCGATTAGGGGAGCGTAGTTTAGCAACATTGTAAGATGACTCGCCTAAGTAATATGTGCTCGGTAATTTGAAGCGAGTGTAGTCTGTCCGAGCAGTGAAGACATTCTAACAAAATTGGAAAATGACCTCAGCTCAATCAATATTGGTTCAAAAAATGATAAATTTGGTCTCAAATTGTAGAAAACATTCTAATCTACGTTTTAAGACCAAATTTATAGTTTTTGAAGCATTATTGACTGAGCTGGAGTCATTTTCCCACCTCAATATAATGTCTTATTTGCTTGCACAGACTCTAGTAGTCTACAGGTACCTATAAAGTCTGCATGTAGCTCACAGGTGTAGCAGGCAGAAAGCAGGTGTGGGGGTCACAGTACAGAAGGTGGAATACATTCCGAGTGAACTCGATAATACGAGGCAGTATGCTGTGAGGGAGAGACAGACGCCCCTTGCCGCCTCCCATTGGCTCTCTCAGGTCACGCCTCTTTTCATCCACCAATCAGCATCGATCGGGGGTGGATTGCCACCCTCAGAACGCCGCTTCAGCTGACTGAGACCACGTGTTCTGATGCTCTGCGCAGTTGTTCTTTGAACTTCGTTGTGACAGGACGTCCTCCACAATTATTTCGTTCACTGATCTCTACGAGTGCTTACACTTTTACTACTTTGCTCTTCATACTACCAGCAGAACGTCTCTAGTGCAAACGTCATCTACTAAGACGATTAATATTCTAAACTCTGGGGTTTCGAACTACTGTACTCAAGTTCGTACTTCATTTCCCATAATTTTCCTTACTTCATCCTCTATATAACTGGTAGAACTTCATTGAACTGTGTAAAATTCACCCTCTACAGAACTCAAAGAACTGTAATAAACTGTGTAGAACTAAAGAATTGTATAACTCGTGTTCTACACTACTTTACGAATTCGTGTTCCATCTACTAAGACGATTTCTTCTCTATACTGGTACCCTAGTATCAGCACTATTACTTGAGTGCAAACTTTAGATATTTATATTGATAAAAGACCACTATCAGTTTGTCTACGTGAAGAATCACTCGACTACCAGTGGGTTATCGCATCAGCTGAGATTGATCAACATCGATTCCCCGCACTGGACCCTTCTTCAGTGCATTCACATAATGTCTGGACTGTTCTCAACAACGAGAAGTTGAAGACAAGAAACGTGAGTAACTTAGTATTATTCAATTATTATTTCTTTGTCGTGAGGTACTAAATTTGAAGTAGCATATCTCTGAACAGAGAGAATTGAATTATTATTTTAAACTAGCTTAGTCCATATTATATTAATCTTATTTCATATAATCCCTATTCTATATTCCCTGTGTGAGCTTACGCTTACACTTATCGTTCTAATTGAGCACATTCATTTAGTGATTTCATTCAACTATTTGACAAATTGATCTTTTCATGGGAAAACATTCATGATGATTGGACCAAATTGCTATTCAGCAATTGGTTCAATTGGATGATTGCCAAATAGCATTCATGATATTTGAACCAAGCATTAGAAATGTTTGAGTATCAAATGTGACCTCATGTAAGTTACATTGTATTCCAATTGAAGAATATTTGAAATTGGGTTCCTCATTTCACTGAAATCAAAATTCAAATAACTTACACAATTTACGCAAACGTACTAGGCTCCGCGGATACCAATCTAGTTCTCTGTGTTTGATAGATAAGTTTCTTCACAAATAGCTTCCTCATAAAAGCATTCAAGCATTGAAATAGACATTTCCTACTACACGCATAACACGATTGTTGACAGCTGATATTACTTTATATTCTAGTATTTCTCAATATTCTTATATTCAATATTCTTATGATGTATGTTAGCTGGGTCTTTGACTTCAGCAAACTGTACCAATGATTGAATAAATAAATATACGCCAGTTTCGATAAAAAGATGCTAGATGATGGAGATAGCTGGATACCAGTTTTGTTCAACAATAACGATTATTATTGTCAATGTTGTATGACAGGCATTAAAACTTGATAAAATTTATCCATCAATTGATAATATTCAGTGTTTGATTCTATAATTATTACAGAGTTGGACAGAATAGAACCAGAGACAATGTATAAATACAATATACATTGTCTCTGATAGAACTTTCTTGAAAGTATTTTAAAAGTGGTTAAAGTATTTTGTTGTGTTTGTTGAAATTTTCTAAGCCCTTGCGTTCACGCCTCAATTACATTTCACGATATACATAAGATGACACCATGCATCAAATTAAACATCAAATAAAACCTATTGAAAGTTTCTATCATTGTTGGAACCTTATTAATAAGTAAGTTATAAATTTTCTTAAACTTATCATTCACCAATTTTCTTATCTTTGTGTACTTTCTAGAATGGAATTGGGCTGTGAACACACAACTCAATAAACTCCAATTGTGTTTTAAGAGATAAAATTCGTTTGTTGAACACATTGTTTGGGAAGGAGAAGAATTCTTAGATCCATATCCTTTTCATAATTGACTCCTATTATTTCGGAACAGATTAAAAATACTAGAATGATCAAATTTAAAGAAGACCAAAGCTAAGCTGAGCTGATCAAAGTTCTCAAAAAAAAAATACTATCATTGATAAGAATATTATATTTTACAACAATTCAACTGACCTATTATCAATAATAATCAACGCTGTAACAATAATTAGCATAGCCTGATCAATTCAATATTATTGCTTCAATAACTCTAGATGAATGAATTTCTTAAACTTTGCAATTCAACAATCTATTTGAGCAATCTGTATGAATGAATTATAACAGTTAAAAAACGCAACTCGGTAATCTATTTCTATATTCTCAATGCTATACGATTGTTATCGCAAGTCATCATCTAAAAAGCCGTGAAGTAAAACTTTTAGCTACCCTTCCCCTACCATCATTTAGCAAAACCTTCAAAATCGTTTACTCTGAGATCTTTTGTCTCCCCTCATCAGTGCTCTCTCTCCCCTTTTGGGTCAGACTCACCCCTAACTAAGTGTGAACGTCAAAACCACCCCCTACTTTTCTACTGTAACATAATCAGAGCTGTACAATTTAATATAAAAACTGGGCTAAAGAGTCAAATCGAATTAAAGTTTTATTACTCTCTGCACAAAATCAAAGTTTTTGAAATTGGTTGAGAATTAGAAAAATAACATCGGGGCAAAAAAAGTTGAGAGTTAATTGGGTGCACGGAAAAGTTCAACAATAATATAAGAAGTTGGTAATATTTTTAATAGAATTTCTTTGAACTCAAGTTCTCTTTGCTACGTTGGATATTATAATCCGCTATTGTAAGCGTCTTTTTAAAATGTTGTGATTGAAGAGGCAAAAATATAGAATCAAGCGACAAAAACAGCCGTAATGTATTAAGATGAGATGATCTTTGTAGCCCACTCATATTTGCAGAACATGAACAAAAATATGTTTCGGATAACCTAATCTTCGAAAGGAATAATGTAAATTATAATCGATATTTTCATCTTATTGGTTCGTTGTACCTCAGCTTTAGATTGAATTATCTCTATTTTTGCAGAGTAACAGTCGTGATAAATATATTCCATGATCAAAACTGGAATCATCATCCTATCAGATCAAACGTTATTCCAATGCACTTGAGATGTGGGCAAAACGATCTACTTTCTTTGTTCATCCATAGTTATTGATAGTAATAGGAGTCTGAATCACATAGTATTTACTTCTTTTCAACACTATTTTTCAAACATTTTTATAATTGTGACATTTCATTTTTTGCTTACTCTGCGTGAACTTGGAATAAATCAACAGATGTACGCCACAATCATATTGCTTGACGAATATTCTGTTATTCTCTTTTCACCTCTGTTTTAATAATCGAATGTTTGCTCTTTCGAAACTGTTCAAATTCAAGGATTAATTATAATTTATGTATATCATATCAATATTAATGAATCAGAATACACATTTTTGTCCCTTGTTCTGCAAGATCTCGAACATTTTCTCTTGATTTCTACTATCTTTGATGGCAATTTCGACGACTAGTGGATTTGCGCTCACCATTTCTAATGAATCATCCCCACATCTTTTCCAATGTATTACAATATCAATCTTATTTTCAATACTTTTGGACAAGTAAATTTCTTTCAATTTTCATCAAAATTCCTTTTCTCAGTCACCAGGGTAGATCATCAATCCTCTTCACTTTTTTAATTGGATTTTTAATTTTTGATTGCTTTAGGAGATGACGATGGACATACACCAGAGAGAACGCGAGAGGGAATTTCTGTCGGGTGGCGGGTCACCGAGTTCGCCAGGCAGTCCGACGCCCCTGGTCACTCCAATGGTTGCACCCAAGGCGTCCAAGAGGAGCTTCGATGTGGCTTTCCTCATGGCACCGGACGACCTAAGCAAGAAACGCCAGCAACAACTACGGCTTGTCACCACAGCTAGTCTTATGCAGAGGTGGGTTTCTCAAATCAAATACAAGATTGAAATTTATATTAAAAAAGGATACTCTATTTAATTCAGGTACAATATTCATATCAAAAATTGAATTAATGGTTTATTCTTCATCAAGCTATGGCTTTGTGGAGAAAATTAAACTTTGAACTTAGGGCTATTTAAAATAATTGATGAATAAAATTGAAAAATCAAATACCCTTTTCTAAAACTTTGAAAGTATAAATTTAACTTTAAAAGTCTCTGTGGAGAAATACACGTGAATAAATTCAACTGATAGTTATCAGTCAACTGAAATGAATTACAACTTAATTGTGAATCAACTTAATGAATTGATCGAAGAAGAATTAATTAAATTGATATTATTGTCGAATCAACTGCATCCATAATCAATCAGAGAGTATAGAACACTGACGGCTCGTGTCCACGAAACAGATGAAGTACTGTACAGTGAAAGATACAGGCACTCCACCTGTTTCGTGGGTACGAGCCGCCAGTGATAGGCTATAGAATAATACTTTAGAGTAAAATTCTGGAATTTGATTCAATTTTATTTGCTACCAACTGATTATCGAATTAACCAGCAGCGCCAAATGTTGTTTAAAACATTAATTTGTCAATACTAGTATTTTTATACTCTTCTGATGCCGAACAACAGGAGGAAATGATTAATTGAGACATCAGGAATTGTTGAATAACGTACTACAGAATCTGGCATGATTGAATATCAATTATTTGTTGATCATAATGACAAAAGTTGGAATCTTTCAAGGGATATAATCTTAGACAAAATAATGATTTTCTCCTGAAATAGCCTACTTCATCGGCATCAGTATATGAAGGATATCATGAATATGGAACATTCAATTGACAAATCAACCAGCAGCGTCCTAAATTTATTAAAACATTAATTTGTCGATAGTAGTATTTTGATAGGCCTACTCCTCTGTTGCCAGACTACTAGTTTTACCCAAATTAAAATGTTTCATATTGATTATATTCTTCTTTGTTCATTTTCCAGGTACTCTCCACCAGTAGTCGGATCCGTTCAAATACGCCCCGAACCAACACCACCTCAACTACCCACATCACCTTACGGCCTGCTCATACCTGGCTCACGCGACTACACCATCAAAGAAGCCCCCAAATCACCCTCGCCGACATTCACGAAAAGCGCATTCACCAAGGTGACAACCGATACCTCCCGACTTGAATTGGTCACACATATTCCCCCGCGTCCCGCTTCCCCTTCATCGGTATCATCAGGAGGAGGGGTTTCTCCCGATGTCAGCTATCAGGAAAGTTTGAGTCCACCAGCGATTAGTGACAGATCATCCCCCTACGCAGGGAAAAGTGTACCTCAATTTTTCGCAGGAAAACCGGCTGCTTACATTTATCAACATAATTCTTTGATGGGTGTTCGAGGAGGGGATAAAAACGAGGATAGAAGATCGCCTTCAGATAGTAATCAACAAGGTTATTTAAATTATGTTAGAAAAAGTCCTCCATTGAATCTTGTCGAAAAGGTGCCCAAGGTGCGTCAAAGTTTAGTTTACCCAGAAGGTTTTCCATCGTCCCCGTATGGCGGTCTAACAGTGGCCACTTATCCATTCCAAACAAACTTTGCCCCTCCAGTACCTCCTCACCCCCTACTTACAGCCGCAGCTAACGTGACGGCAGCCGCTCTCCTTCCCCCCTCCCTGGCGGCCTTGACCCTACCTGCGCAAAACGTGTGCGCAAAATGCAACATCAGTTTCCGCATGACCTCTGACCTTGTCTATCATATGAGGTCACATCACAAGGGTGAAAGCAACACCTCAGACGCGGCTAGGAGGCGTAGAGAGCAGGAGAAGTTGAAATGCCCGGTTTGTAATGAGAGTTTTCGGGAAAGGCATCACCTGACGCGACACATGACGGCGCATCAGGACAAGGAGGGTGACGTGGATGACGACAGCGTCAGTGAGACACCGTCAAGGTCACGTGTCACGTCAAAGTGACCCGTCAGACGGGGCCCGCGACGCCACAACCAGGATCAGCGGTTCTATATGTACGACAGTTACCCACAGTTTTAGATAACTTTGCATTGAAATTATTAATTCAAACAGCAGGTTAAGGACGCTCTACTAAATTATTATGGTGAACTACTGTCCAGTGATTATAACCATATAATTTCTCAAAAATGTTGAAAAAAGCTAGGGAGAATCTTATGAATTCATCTATAAATATTCTTCTTCTGTTCTCGCTGGCAGCAGTCAATTCATCTATATCAAAGATCTCTGGACTATTAGATTTTAGTTAAAATTTAGTTTCGAGATAATCTTGTTAGAAAATAATTCCTGTATAATAGTACATTACACTACAAGCACAGAAAGTAGGTGTTTACGGTATGAGGATAGTTTCCCGGGCAAGGCTTGCTGAGCCCGGGAATATGTATCCGAATACTGTAAACACCTTTCTGTGCGAGTTGAGTACGATACTTTTCGCCACACTGCGAGAATAAGAATAATAAATATTGTATAAGAATGTCTGCGGCGATCGCTGATTTGAACTGAAGTAGGCTACGGCGGAAAGCAGTGCAGAAAGCAGTGCATTGTCGCCCGATCTAGTGGCCGGATAGGTAACTACCAGTCTCTTTCTGTGCACTAGCTCCGAAAGAGCCCTCTTTCGGAGCTAGTAGCAAAACCGCCTGTAAATGGCGTCTTTCGAATCTCTTTAGTGCACAGAAAACAGCGCAAACTGTGCAGTGTGGCGAAAATATTCTTTTTGTGAATATAAATAAGTGTGACCGACCTGAGGTCTGAAAAATGTCAAAATCGAATTTGAATAGATAATGTAAATTTTTTCACTAATGGAATATAATAAATTTTCTTGTGATATCAATATAATTATTCTCTTTCTAAGTAGAAAATTTATACAAGCACAGTGGAAATATATGACACATGCATTGAGTAATAAATTATTTGACACTTATTTCTGCTTAAACCACCTCTATATTATCCACAAAACCTGTAATGTAGCCCCAGAACTTATAATGAAAATTCCAATAACCTTACGCTAATAAAATCTGATAGGTAGTACAGCAATCTTTATTAAGAAATTGATTATTATATTGGAATATGAAATTTTGTGATACAGTACGTCCACCGACTTTTAAATAGAATATGAATGTGCAATATCTAGAGCTAGACTAAGTTTATGAATTGATAATAGACTATAATCACCTTGTAACAAAATATAATGTTAATCTAAATAATTAATCTTATTGTATATTGACAGTGTTCTCATGTAAAAATATGAATGTGCAAGTGTAGATCTCAGAATAACTTCCTTGATTATTGCATTAATAGGAGACAGTGAATCAGGCAAATACTTTCCTAGCTTCCAATACTTTCCATCAAAACTTCAGTGGTGCATGATATTAATAATGTATATCAAGTGTAAAATATATTTGTATATAATTATGCGCTTGTTAAACTATTATACACGTGAAATTAAAGCTCATTACGTTTAAACGTTCTTATTCTTTCCATCAACACCTACCTTGAGAAGAATAAAGGCAGAAATCAATTCAATTTAAATTTAATTGTCTATATACTTGAATAAGTTAGAATTTATAAATTAATTCATGGAAATTTTACTGACTTGGAGGATTGTAGAGTATTGAATATTGAATATAGAGTATATATAGAGTACGAATATTGAATATGATTTGAATAATTTAAATTTACGGTGGGATAGGACAGAGCTGAGTGATTTTTGATGCTTAGATGAAGAAAAGACAATTCAAACATTATCTTACAACAAGCTTCAATTCGACAAATTACTTTTAAATCAGATAGGGGTTGTATTTGATCAGAAAAGTAGATTCTAGATTAATAAAACCAATCCAGTTTAAATATCATTAATAATCTAGTCTTATGGATTGATAAACCACAGCTAAAGAAATTCCAAAAAAGTAAGAAACCAAAAAATATATATAGTTGTGTCAAGCACAGAAGAGCCTTTGGCAACATGGCTGCCATACACTGCTGCCAATAGTCGAAATTGAAATTGTTCTAACATAACCAAATTTAGGAAGAAATAGTACAGGCTCAGACTATTTTTTCTGTCCTAGTTCATAATTATGTTATGATTTGTGGTGTTATATAATGATGTCATCATGTATCAATAATTGAATGAATAAATGAATAAAAAAATATTTTAATTTGTGAAATCAATATTCGAATAATAATACAGTACATATGAGCTCTCTTTATTAGTGAACTACGACACATAAATACAGTGATTGTAATTTTCAATTATTATTTTCGTTAATTCAGATATCATTGAAATATTTTTCATACATTCGATTTTCGTATTTTCATTATGTAATTATTTGTTACATATAAGTAATTTATCTTCACAATAATAGTTTTTGTAAAATCACTCAGATATAATTGAAATACTTCCCATACTGATCTCTCCCATATTTTATTGCTTCTTGTAGAGTAACAAGAAACATTCCATCCACCAGAAAGATAAATTAGTCGCTTAGTAGAGCGCTCACACAGTAAATCAACCAATATGCAAGTTAAATGTCACATGGCCCCATTACAAATTGAATAGAGACAAAGCCACATTTCCTTATCGTGAGTTGCACGTTGCTCGACAATATTTTATTCATAGATAAGAACGCTTCGAGGGTTCTAACACACATGCGGATGAAATCGCATCGCATTTTTTTTAGAAACTTGTTGGCCGCGAGGCCTCTCCGTAACACTCACATTATATTTTGTAGAGCGATACTGTATTCTAGGGGTTGATCGAACAAGAGGAGAAACATCCGCGAGCTGAAACAAAACAATAAAAGAGACAATCGTTGGATTGTGGTGGTTTGGAGGGGAAGAGGTGTCAAAGGGAGGGGGGGGGATGAAAGGGGGCGTATCTTATCTCAATCCTCTCGGACCATTTAATTTAAACATCGTTTTCGGCACCCACCCTCTTCTGCAAAACACGCGCACACACCTACGTTTGTACTCCTCCTTCATACTCTCAATTATTGCTTCTCGAACACCCCTCACCCACAAAACTCGAACTCCCAATTCTATTTATTATTATCTGTGCCACACTCACACACAAGGCTCAAAACGGGAAGCAGTTTTAAATACGATTAGAAACACATCGTTGTACTCGACAGTATAATCTGCATACATATTATAAAGCGTCTACCCTTCGTTCTTATCAATATTTATGACTTTAGCAGTGATTTTCACAGCTGTAAAATCGAAAGCACGTGAACTTTGATGGAGGTACTACGGGTTTAACTGCATCTATTTCTTGATTGTTGCGGAATTTCATTTGTTGAAAAGTTTGTATGATTATTACCAATTTAAACATGAGTTATGTTGAAAATTGAAGTTGTTGACGATCGATATAATTCCTGGGAAGTGTAAACAAATTATTTTTCTTCATAAGAGTGCTTGTGCAGCATTTAAATCTATCATATATAATGTTTTCACTATGGGATCTAAAAGTATCAAGAAGATTTGGAAAATGAACGATGCACATTGATTGCACAGTCAGTGGAAATGCCTGATTTGGTTGCTGATCGATCACAAATAATAGGATCAACCCGTTATTAAACACTCCGGTCTCCGATGCATTCTATGAAAAGCAGGTACTGTGACCAGGGACAACCAGGAAAGCTAAACAGCACTGTCGGCTCGTGCCCACGAAACAGACTTCATCCGTACGACTGTACAGTAAAAGATACGGACATTTCACCTGTTTCGTGGGTATGAGCCGCCATTTATACATTCGAAGGAAACAAGGAACTTCAATCATAGTCCGAATCATTCTTATTCACAAAGTGTATTTTATTGATAGGAAATAGGCTCCAGAAACTCTGTTCGTTTGTTTCTTTTCTATTTTGAAAAAATAGATGGAAATTCTATAAATAAAAAAGTAGATGGAAATTCTATAAATGATTATAGCATTTACAGCATAAATTTGATCAATTTTAGGAGAGAAACAAAAAAGAGCCAATATTAATTCACCATCTAGCTGATTTTTCTTCAGAGATTTTTTTGAGAGAAATAAAACATGAGATATGCACTCATAATGGTGAATGAGAGATCCGCTTTGATGATTTCTACTTATGTGTGGAGTATTGAAATTTTTTGAACCTCTATGCATCTTGCAAGATAATTAAAATGATTATATCGATTTACATCAACAAGTAGTATTCTTAGGTCCATATAAGATTACGTGTGGCCCTACGAACCATCTTCATCTGAACTGAAGTTTCGACCAAGTTCAAACAATGAATCCACATTTCAAACCAGGCTTCTGTTGTTAATCGAATTGCTCTAATGTACTTAGCACCCAGACTAGATCTTCTGTTCGTTATAGTATCTTGCGGGATTATATCATAGTCAAAATTATATAGAGCTCGGTTTAGTAAAGTTCTCGATGTATTTGAGGTCTGAACAAATACATCGATAGAACATGCGAGCTGGAATAATAGGATCGGTAAACACAATCCCTATGCTAATCACAGCTACACCAAACAGGCTTTGAGTGGGAATATCCCCAAATTATCACCTGCGTCAGATAATATGACAGAGGATCGCGTGGGTATGAGGGCATAGGGCACAGGCAAGTCTGTCCAAGCTGAGTAGACATTCTGGCAAGATAGGTAAATGGCTCCAACTCGGTCAATATTGGTTCAAAAATTATAAATTTTGTCTAAAATTGTAGGAAAAATTCTGATCTACGATTTGAGACAAATTCATAATTCTTGAACCAATATTGACAGTTCTGGAGTCATTTTCACATGTTGTGAGAATGTCTTCTTTGCTTGCACAGAATATAATAAACAGCGTAACCGAGTCGTGTGATTAACATGGGGATCATAGTCACAATTCCAAAATGGTGGGACTGAGTCGTTTACATATGGGGAGCATAACAGTGCTGTAAGCCGATTGAACGCACCGGCCAACAATAATAAACCTAATATGTCCTGTCCCACTTATCATGTGTTTACATGGACATTACATGCTTCCTGCCATACAAACGGATTGCTGCCCTCAAACAGCAATTATTCAAATATCTGTCCGCATATTTTCTGACGTTAATCCCAAATTCAATTACTACAGTTTAATTACAAGTACGTTGTTGAAGAAACTTCCTTCCGTTATTTTGTAAAGAATTGATATGGTTTTGATTGATAATGAAATGGATGATGAATCAAAGATAATGGAGTGAGAAGTTAAGAATAATATTTTAGTTGAAGATAAAGAGCTATGTTTTTGTTTCTGTTGCTTTGTTCTTTTTGTATTTTTTGACGATACATTGGTATCTAGTGTGGTGCCCTGTACACGGGGATTGTAGTGTCGGCCAGTTGAATATCTGTAGCCAATCACAGCTGTTGTTGTTTGACTCAATGACAAAACAACGGCTGTGATTGGCTACAGATATTCAACTGGCAGACACACAATCCCTGTGTACAGGGCGCTTAATAATGAACAACTATTTTCTGGCCTAAACAACTACAAATTACTTCATACAAGAGAATTATTCTTAGGATCTCTCATCCACACTCTAATATTCTTATAATACATTGTATTGTGTATTGTATGTTATACATTGTATATATATTCTTAATAAGAATTGTATTGAAAAGTTGTATGTATTATAAGAATTACTTATGATACATACAATTTTTCAATACATTCTTATAGTACAAAGTTTGTGTCTGTACTACACAGGTACTGGGTTTTACTCATTTCCACTGATCTGCTTTTCACTGTACACAAGACACTTGAATCAGCACTAAACCAGTTCAAATGGCTTCTTGCTTTCCAGCCTTCTCAACAATCCTTCATTCATCAGCAGCTCGATTGCCTCGATGGTGTCGTGTTGGTGGAGGCGGACCTAATGTAGTCTGACAGTCAAGTGAAAATAATTTTCAATAATTGGAATTGGAAAGAAACTGATTCATTCCCTGCTTCGTTTACAGCATGAGCTACAATGAAAATACATAATTAAATTTCAATAAAGCTTCTCATATGAGCAATAGCCTGTTTTTTCTTTCCGCATCTTGTATATTTGTACATAAATGAAATTAATAATGAATAACTGTGAGTGAGGGTAACATTCTATGATAATTTTTAATTCTCTGGTAAATTCAACTATCCCAACACACGAATAACATAATCATAATAATGGTAGGGAATAGAGTTTGATATGATTTCGAAGGAGGAAGAAATTGAGAATAATAGAAAAAGATGAAACCAGCATAGAAGTTAGAAAAAAGAGAATAGATTAAAAGATTCAAAATATTAGAGATACGAAACTCTAAAGCAGCAATTCATAGCATCCAGAGATGCAATCAAAACACCAAGTGGTTAGCCTTGCAATAAATCTAGTGGGGATGATAAAATTATAGGACTTGGAAATAATTGATACAGTTAAAGCTGGAACCTGAAGTGTAATAGAGGGATCAAGATGTATTGTAAGTGATACAGAAAAACCCCAAAGTCCACCTCATTTGCAATTCTAAACAGTGTAATGAAGATATTAATAGGATTGGTTAGTGGTCAGCCCTAGGATAGAGAGGAAGGAATGAGCGATAAACCAAGCAAAGATGATACGTATGTGGGAAGATATTTATTCGGCTTTCCACCGAAGCCAGACAGATTTTCTCCGAGCTTTTCTCATCGTGGAGAGAAATTGCATTCCACTCTTGGCTCCTTCCCTGCCCTTCCATCTCCCCCCTCCCCTCATGAAGGAAAACCTCCTTCCACATAGAAAGCATCCGTCTGTGCCCACAGAAATGATCTCCACCCATCTTCAATGATGGCCATAAAAATTGGAATGGCTCCTTCCATATAATATACATAAACCGCAACCAGCCCTCCCTCCACATCCCTTTTGCTTCAACCATTTCCTTTTTTCCTCCCCCTTCCTCGTTCCCTCATTCTGTGACCCCTACAGATATGAAGTGAACTGTAAGATGGAGCCTCTAACCTTCTTGACTTTCAAGACTGCTGCCCTTATCATGGACCTCCATATTGCCCCCAACCACAACCCCCCCTTCATTCATATCATCCTCTTATATCCTATCCAGCATAGGTCTGGCGTACAGGAGACAGAATCTTCTTGGCTAAATATAAAAACGGTCATAATTCATTCCCAAATCCAGATTCTGTCTTTTTTTATCATTCCTTCTTTCCACTCATACGCTCTTTTCTTACACACTCTTCTCGTCTTTCTCCTTTTTCTTCCATTCTCACTCTCTCTTTGTTCTTCCATCTCTCTTTTTCTCTCCATCATACACTCTCTATCATACACTCTCTTCGACAAACTCTCTCGCTCTCTTCAACGGTTGAATAAATAGAAAGAGTGAAGTTGAACATGAAAAGAACTCACACCATCATCCCTCAAATTTTCTATCGTTGGCTATCTTTCTCTAAACCCCTCAGCACACAAAAATGAATTCTTCACGTCTTTCCCCAGATTCCCTTCTCTCCCATGGAAAAAGAAAATCTTCACCAATGAAAACAACACGCATACGTTGCCAAATGTATGAATATGCACACATTGGTTCGACTTCTCCATTACTTTCCAATAAAGGTTTTACTTACTATTCCCACAACTTTTTCTATCATCAATCATCTCCATGAAAAGATACTCTCTAACGACTGAGAGCCTTCCTTGTTGAATATTGGAAGAAGAGCTTATACAGTTCTGGTGCAATAATGTAACCTGGAAAATTGACAGTGCAGTGAGAATCTGCAATTCGTAGTGTGCAGAAAGAAGTTGGATAAACTTGCTAGTTCCAAACTTGACTGATGCCACACCATGTCCATTGGAAGCAATCATGATAATCTAGAATTTAATATAGTCTATCCTCAATACTACTAACAGCTTACCAGAATCACGAGTTTCATAGTGGTAAAATATAACACGTGACGTCATAACGTGACACAACAAGGAGAGGCAAATCTGAAAAGCAATCAATTCTCATACCACAATAAATTCAATCTGATCAGTAAAGTAAATTTCACAAATTGGAAATTATTTCTAACTTTGATATTATCATTACCACAGAAACTGAACACTCTGGTTAGCACTGTCTTTATAATGTACTAGCGGCTCTTGCTCACAAAACAGGTGAAGTGTTGTGCAGTAAAAGATACGGGCACTTCACGTTTTTCGTGGGCACGAGCCGCCAGTGCTATAATTAGAAATTTAGACTGGATATTTTGTGCCCACCTCAGGCTATGTGAAACTGTTCACCCTAAACGGTATTTGTCAAAGCTACAAATACCCTAAATATGAATAATCCAAGTTAAAAATATAAAATAATTTCAATTTCTAATCGTTTCGCATTTGGTTTTCAGCCTTCCAGTCAAGAGTAGGAGTACCCTTTCAGCTCTTAAAGTACTATCAACCCCTCAATATTATTCACTTGATGATTATACTATTTTTTTTATCTTTGATGAAAGAGGAGAAAGCATTAATCTAATTGAGCCATTGAACTTGACTGTCCAAACTTCCCAGGCGAAATCAAGTAATAAGAGAAGTTGTAGGCGATTTCCATTGTTTCTTGGAAATTGTTGAATCATCGTCTTCATTCGATTGATCAATTTTTTGTTAAAATTATTAGTGATTAAGTACTCTCAGTCATTGGTTCAGCAACTACTAATAGCGATGTTTGATGAGTGGTTCAACAATATCTTTCATTTAATATGATCAATCTCATTCATGAACACCCTTATTATGTTGTACTAATGATTTACAACAATGTGTATCAAATTTGTACTAATGTGCTAATAATTCACAACAATAGAACTCATGTATGCTTCTGAATCAGATCACTGATCCATAAACACAGTAGAGTAGAGCAATGTACGCGATTGAGCCATCATTATCGCTCATGTATGTTGAACACTTCCGATTGAAAAAGGTCCCACTTCCGGTGTCGCAAGACGTAAATTGCAGATTCGACATCTCGTTGCGGATGTGACTGGCGAAACGGATAAGGGTTGTTGTGAGTGTCATCTTATTTGGAGAGGGTGGTTCACCCCTCGGTCAAGCTTTGCAAATCGGAGGGTGAAAAAGAAGAAAAATAAGGAGAAAGAAAGTGAATAAAATAAGAAGAGGAAGCGTGACTAAATTGACACATCCAGAAGCAGTACTGCCACCGATAAGGGTGGAATACATTATAGACATCGGGTTGTACTAATATTGTTGGAGTGACTCCCTATCGTCTGTCTTTTTAGCACCCCTATGTCAGACACTGTTTCTAGTTTTCTTCTTGACATGCGGTCGCATAGACAACGCTCCAGTGCATTCATATATCGAGTGGATCATGCGGTCTGTTCACTTTTTTATATTGAATGTGATCTGTGATCAAATTTACACCTGTGTTGAATGAAGGGTAGCCCTGTTTTTGTACACTCACAAATCTACTTCTTGATAGTTTTCGTGGACACGAGCCGCCAGTGTAGTTTACTGAATTTGAATTCCAAAGTGGAAATGAAGAACTGATTGAGTTATAGAATTAGGTTAAAAATATTCGTGAGCTGAAGAGATCGACTGAATAATAATTCAATAGAGAAAAAAAGAAATGTCGGAAAATATTTTGGGGGTGATCGAGTCATTAAGCACGCATCTCTGTGTTTGATTCAATTTACGCAGCGGGCAAGCATAGCTCAATTCCCCTCACTTTTCACACAAATCCAGTTTTTGTGGTCTCATTGTCACTCCACTAATATGATGCGTTGCATCAATAATTCATGTCGGTTTAGTCTCACATATCACATAAATGTTCAGATCATGAGAAGCAGCCAACAGTACCCTCTGGTCAATAAGTTCGTATAGGAAACGAAATACTACTACTTTTTCATAATAAATGTACAGCATGATTAGAATTTTATTTCGTTAGATATCAATTTCTCTCATCAGATCTTTTTCGAGAGTTGGAGTTTCTAACAAGTCTTTGTTCGATCAATGTGATTCTGGATCCAGTTACACATTATAGTATTTGAATACAATTTAATTTCATTCTATCTTGAATGGAACTGATAATTCTCCTTCTGAATCCTTATTTCACTATTCCTGGAAATAATGAGTATTCTTCTGAAACCTAAAATGAAAGTAATTCCAATTTTAATGATAACACCACAATAAATAACACTCAAATAGATAGGTTTTGATTTTATGTCATCATCTTATTCATCTCAATTGAGATATATATATATATATATTCAACTCAATGAATATATTTTAATTGAGTGAGTTTACCTATTATTTTGGACTCTTTTCAAATTGGAGGGCTTGAGCCTGTATTTCCTTTCCTCAATAAATTATGTGAGTATGTCAATAATTGTAAATAAATGAGTAAAACTATTAGGGAATTTTATGATCGATTTGACATGATTGTGTTATTCAGTATCTATCAAGACCCGGGAAATACAATATTCAATTTCATTCAACTCCAACATCTCAATATAACTAATATCTTAATATAACTTAATATCTAATAAAACTCTAATATCTGTAATATTACAAGAAAATTTGATATGATAAACCGTCATACTATTCGAATTCAAGGACAATCCGTAACCAAAACATTTTCGGCACTCGTAATAATTCTTATAAGTAGGCAATAAATACGAGGGAAATACTTCCCAGTAAATAAGAAAATTATTCAATCTAAACTTGGAAGTACATCCGGAGACGAGTAAGAAGGTAAAGTTTGAAAAACATCCTATGCGGAGGTGTGCAATGAAGCAACTTATCCAGATAAAAACTTTAGATTCACGCAGGTTTTGAGCCAGGAACCATTATTAGTGGAATGCGAACCTGAGCTTATCACCAATAACGAGTCATTTCCATTATTGAATGCCGAAGATATGAACTTTACTTTCATCTTCTTAAACTTCTATTCAAGGTGGGAAGCAATCCATAAACTCTGCTCTTGAATTTGTCGTCAAGTTCCGCTTATCGTTATTTGATCTTGACTTATTTCTTACTTGTTTCTCACTTGACTTATTTCTATTTCTGAAGTTGAAAAGAATCATCACACAGCATTTTGTGAGTGGAATTGGAAGAAGCTCAGAGCATTGAATTATATTTCCATTGGTGAATTCTGTAGGTAATTTTAGTCTCTAAAATTACAGCTCTCTCCATATCCTGAGAATTATTTTTTTAATTCTAAATGAAAAGAGTAATTGAGAATCAAAAATTAAAATTTATCCGCTTTGGGATAGTGAAGAAAAAACAACATTAATTTGAATTGACTCTACAATCACAGTAGGTGAATCGTGTTTATAATATTGTGATACAGAAAATAACTTGCATAATAACGTTTGGTTACATCTATGATATAGGAATAACTTGAATAGAAAAAAGCTCATAAATGTTGAATTTTGAAGTTCATCAATTATAAACTCGAGTAACGTGAAGGAAAATTGTGGAATTGTAAGTGGATAGCAAATATATGGATAGCGACGGCTAATTTTTTTTATTTCGTCATCAGTAGGCCATACTTAATTGATTGCAACCGGAAATTTGACTTTTGGAAGGGTGGCCGGTAAACTTCACTTTTACCATAGTTTGTATTAATAATTTGCCTATGAGCTCATGTGGGCTTCACCCTCATAACAACAACAACAACAACAACAATTTTGAAGACCGTTTTATTATTGAGGAAGACGTTTTTCTTGTCATAGACGATGAGCTAATTGGAGTAATAAGAGGAAAACGAAAATTAAGAAGTGATGCATTTTCCTTAATTTTTCCCAACCAGCCGAAATACCAAAGAAAGGAAGGACCCCCAATCTGTGCATGTTCTGTTGAAAATGTGTACACAAAGAGATAAGGATAATTCTATAAATTAGTGCAACTAGTGTCACTATCACTATCTCTGATTTTTAATTAGCATTGCCATAAGGAATTCGGATTTGTTTCAATTTATATTGTTGGAATAGACAATGTGCTTTTAATAAAAGTGAAAGACAAAGTAAAAGTGACCTCAGTGATCTCCCTTGTGTAACAGGTGGCTCCAAAATATTAAATGATAAGGTTACAAACAGGAACTAGTTTGTGATTGTACAAACCTAGGCCTAGGCCGTACCAATGCCTCTGAGAGGGTGATCGAGGTAGAGTGAATAATCTCAGTTTCTTATCCAAGATATGTGAAGTAATGGTGAAAATACACAACTCAAAAGCTTAAAGAACACTCTAAAAAACGTTTTGAGGAGTGAAAATTACATTTTTTGGATGGATACTGGAGTGTAAAGAAGACAATAAGATCTCTCAAACTTGCCAACCGGAGGAAAAAACCAAATCAAAAAAGCAACTGGAAATATTAGGGGAAAGTTTCAGAGACAGAAGATAGTTAAAATGATCAGCAAGTGAAGTGCAAACTTGTTAGGGAAAACTAATTGGAATTTGAGTGTCTTGAATTTCTATTTTTCACATAGAATGAGTCAGATTCTAGTTTGAAATTCACCATATTGTAATGATTTTTAATTTTGTATTGGATATTTATCATATTGTAATATCATAATGTTTAACAATAAAAAATATGCTATTTCTGTCTTATTACTTATGAAGAATGCAAGTAATAGCAAGTATTGCTATTACGCTTGGCTAGGCCCATATTGCCGCCATCTTATTGTTTTGTACATTAAGGTCTGAGAAATGATAGATGGCTATGATATAATGATATACATGATATAATTGTTCATGGTATAATTGATTGTACTTTTAATATGAAACTTAAAAGTTATTCTTGACTGTATAATTGTAATCAAATGAATAAATACATTTAAACATATAATTTTTGTTATGGGCGTTATCTGCGACTGAAGTTCACAAATGGAGGACAATGAAAAGAAGATCTGAGAAATTCCTGTCTAACCAAACAAAATAATCTCGAAAGAGTAAGAACATGCTTCTAGCATGTTGATTCCATCCTTACTGCAACAGCATGGGAATGAAAAATAACCCAGAAGTCAACGTTTGAGAAGTGTCAAGACAAAGAATGTCAGCTCAGACAGCAAGGAAACTTAGGAGACATCTCATGTCCTCTAATGCCGGCAATCTGGAAGTCAGGGATTAATTAATAAGCATGGCGTTTTCTGCGACTTAATAGGCCACCAGTAAAGATAAGCAGCGCCCTGAGCCGCCAGTCGTTACTTTGTATAACAACGTCTTAGCCGCACCACATAAGGTGTCGTTAGTTTTATTGTCACGTATTACGAATATAAAACGTCCTAGCGAATCCTTGCGAAGTCTTCCTCAGCAGATAAAGCAAAAACGTGCCTCGAACCAACTATCAGCATCAGTGTTCCAACCATCCACTATTTTACCCGAACTTTAATTTTCCAGAACACCCTTTATCCGGAAACAGTTTTTATCGCATTGTTGATGGTACCCGGTGAGAGAACATGGGAATTGTGTATTCATTGTAACCAACATTGGGTACAAACAGTTGCACGATAAGACTTCAGCACATATCATTTATGCTATAGCAAGAAAAAACAAAAAAAGGTAAAATATTAGTAAAATTATCAATGTAGAAGTTCAATAATAATAAATGAAGCAATGCAGCAGTATCTGTAGGATATCAGATGTTGTGCAAAACACATGATATCAAACAGTAATAATATTTAATAGTTTGTTGATTTGTTATTCATTCCTACATGTTACGATGAGAAATACACACTAGATATTCAAACTCTTAATCTATTTTATTTCAATATTTTACATGGCGCAGTCGGTGAATAAAAGTCACTGTAAATGCCAACCATTCGATGGAACAACCGAAGAATGGATCTATTGGCACGAAAGATTCAAGATTTTCCTAAGGAATGGAAACATCAAAAACGAGGACAAAAAGCGAGACCTACTACTTGGAAATCTGGGACCACAACCGTTCAAAATAGTTTTTGATTCTATGCATCCGACTCCCATTAACAACATTGGATTTAATGATGCTGTAGAAGTCTTAAACAAGTACTACACGAAACCACAAGCACCTCTATCCCAGAGAGTTTGCTTTTCTCGACGATTCCGGAATGAAGGTGAGACCATAACTCAATTTGAACTAGATTTAAAGTCTCTTGCCGGAAATTGTAATTTCGGCGATAATCTAGATGAGCGTTTAAGAGATCAGTTCATATTGGGTATTAACAACGATAGTTGGCAATTGGAGTTATTGAGAATGCATGCTTCAACACAAACAACGTTTGCAAAGATAGTAGAATCAGCAAAATTACTAGAAACCGTTAACCTTCAACAACAGGAAATTAAGAACAGTAATACAAATTTGAATAGAGTAAAAATTTCTGGAAAACATCAGGCAATGGAATCTAACCCCCCAAAGTACAACAAACAATATGAAAAGAGATCAATTCTGAAATTGAACAAAAATACACATTGTATCCGTTGTGGAAACCGGCGACATTCAGATGATGCTTTGTGCTCTGCAAAAGACGTTTCTTGCAAAGCTTGTGGAGGTAAGAACCATTTTGCAAGAGTTTGTTTGAAAGTTGGGAACGCTATAATGGTAAAAGACAAACAGATAAATCAGGTTCGGGACAATTTATCAATAGAAGACGATAACCTGTCACTGTCCGATATTGACCATATAAGAGCTCTGGAAAAAGGCTGTAAAGTAATGGTGAATGTTAAACTCAACAACAACACAGTGAAAATGCTGTATGATCCAGGTGCTGCTTACAGCGTTATTGGCGAGAAAATATGGAAAGTAATCGGATCTCCCACTCTGAAACCAACAAGTAACCTCATGGCTTATACAGGAATTGACATTGAAACACTTGGAGAAACACAAATAAACGTCGATGCTTTTGGTGACTCCAGGAAATTATCGGTAATTGTTATAAAGAAAAATGACATACCATTGTTTGGACTGGATTGGGTCCTCAAATTCAATCTACCTTTGCCACCCGGTGCTGAAATATGCACAGTAAAGAAAATCAAGCTAACTTGCACGTTCCCCATCAACGTATCTACAAGTGAAGATTTCCATACTCCGATAATTCTCAAAATCCTAGATCATAAAATGGACAATATTAAGAAAGTAGAGGAACTGGAACAAATGAATCATGATTTGCAGAAGAAATTAAATGTTAAAGTTCATATGGAAAATGAGATGAAAGATGAAATTCATTTATTGGAAGATTTACTGAAAAACGAGAAATCAACAACAGAGCAGAAAGATATTGAAATCAAAACACTCAAGGCGCAGATTTCAAAATTGCAAAATTCATTAGAAGATGAGAGGTCGAGATCAGAATCACACCAGGAGACTGCAATTAAAACTGAACCCGTTAATACACCACCCGATTCCACCAGTGATAATTCTGTTTTGATGCATTATGAAGAAACTATTGAAAGTCAAAAGATCGAAATAGAAAATCTCACTCTATCTAATCAAATGTACAAGGAACAAGCAAATGAAGTCAAGAAGGAGAATTCACAGTTGAAAGAGAAATATAAAAGTCTTCAGTGTCTGTTGGAGGAAAAGGATAAGATGCTGCAATACAAAACTGAGACACTCAATGAAATCAAAGAAGACCGAGAGAGCTTGAGAGAAAAAGACCATTCTTCTAGAGAGTGAATTAATGACACTCAAAAGTACACCATCTGATTTGGGAGTTCACGGTAATTCATTATTTGCGGAAGTGGAAGACAACAGAAAACAACTAGCTGCCAAGCTCAAAGATACTCAATTAAAATATGCAACGCTCAAGAAAACTTTATGCACAAAAAATCTTGAAGTCAGTCGTTTGAAGGAGCAACATATTCTTGTCTACCGTGAATGGAATGATATCAAGGAAGAAAAGCTGAAGAATGATTCTCGTTTTTTTTAACAGCTCATTTGGCAAGAATAGAAGACCTGGAAAGAGAGTTGAAACTAACAAAAGAAGAACAAATCGCATCCAATTTATTTGCTACCCAAGACGCTCATCTCAAGTGGGTTGATGAGCTACTCGAATCAAAAAGAAATAAACAGAAGATGTCATGCAGATCAACTACGATATGCCGATTGACACTTAAGAAGAAAGGGGAAGATGTAGGATATCAGATGTTGTGCAAAACACATGATATCAAACAGTAATAATATTTAATAGTTTGTTGATTTGTTATTCATTCCTACATGTTACGATGAGAAATACACACTAGATATTCAAACTCTTAATCTATTTTATTTCAATATTTTACAGTATCGATATAATCATCTTATGTTATTTTTTAGGTTTGAAACACTTAAATTAATTAATGGGTATATTATAATTGTACAATCTCTTCTCTAGGAACCGAAGATACGTAACACTGTAGAACAATACTGGAGATTAATCAGTTTGACAGCTCTTGCTTGATACCCAGCATTTTTAGTTCCTTGATTCTTTTTTCCTAGATCCAAGTTTGTTCATTCAATATTTCTTTTTCTCATACATACTTATAGGATCAATTCCTTTATAAATTATTTTTCTTGGTATTATTCAGTTTTTGTTAAGCTCGTCATTCTATCCTCTTCGCAATTATTGATTCCACTGAAGTACTCTCTCCGTTAGTTTAGTTCTACACAAGTTTTTCCCCCGAGTTCTTTGTTCCTTCCGCTATTTTCCATTTCTGCCTCTTCTGGTCTCTTCAGTACGTTTTTCTCTTTCTTCCCTTCCACTTTTCTTTTTTTCATCTCTTGTACTTCTACTTTTCCTCAACCTCTCAATACTACTTCCTCTCGATGTCTTCCTACTCTTCAATCTATCCTTTTCTCGATTATATTGTTTAATAAAATTGAAAACTTACTAAGAATTGCCCCTTACTTATCGCATTTCTCCCTCGTTTTCTTCCTCCTTTAACTCTCCATCCTCTTCTACTCTCACTTAACCTGTAAATATGTCTTCCCTTGCTTACTTCCTAATCATCCTATATTCTCTCTACCTTTCACTACCACTTTCCTCATTCTCCTTTAACTACATTCCTCTCTCTTCTTCGCATTTTCCCTGTCCTTTCTCACCCCTTTTAGTCCATCCCCCAAACAAAGCACGCTTATATTGCTGCTCTTATTCCGCGGTTCTACCATGGTTCGCGCCAGCTGAGAAGACACGCCTTACAATGTAGAGTGCATTGTAACGGTGTGTCTTCCCAGCTTGCGCATACTCGATAGTGCAGCCTACGTATTCAAGCCCCACCACTTACTTTTCCAACCAAGCACCGTGTCACGTTACGATTTCACATTTGAAAGTGGCAAATATCTGGCGCGCCAAGTTTAAATATTTGATCATGAATGCCGTTGTTATGCATGGAGGGCGGTAGCAGCAACCGCGACGTCTTTCGAGATAAGGTCGTTTGTAATTGCGCCTTCCCCTGGGAAGAATAGACGCCAGCTAATAGAAAGCGATGCTAAGGAGTTTTCGGCTGAAATTATTATGGCTGATAGAGCTGGCATGTGTACGCGCCTCAATGAAATAAGTGCAAGTAAGATTGCGACCAAATAATGCATTGAAATTCGTGCTACAATTTGTAATTAGGGTAATGGATGTGACATGTGGAAGATAACAGTGGATATCTATTACTATTACCAAAGCCAATTAAATTTCTTAAGATATATTGCCTTTGAAGTTACGAATGGCGAGGAAACTCACGAGAATTATTGCAAGATTGACACTCGCTCTCGCTTGAAATAAGTGTGGCAAAATAACACATTGAAAAATTTAGTAACATTTATAATAATTATGATGATGGGTGTCGAAGACAACAGTTGATTATTATTATTATTATTATTTTATTTTTGAGGTAGCCCTAATTGTAAATTTCAATTTAACAGTTGATTAGTATAATGAATGGTGAGTGGTTAACTTTTAGTATTATAACCAGTAGAATTATTATTGCAAGATTGACACTCGCTTTAAATAAAGGCAAGGAAAGTTGTGGCGAAGTAATAATATATAATTGAAAATATGGTTGAGTTTATAATAATGGAAATGAATGGAGAGGACAGCAATCGAATTGTTTCACGGATTGTGAGGAAATATATGATAATTATTGTAAGATTAGCTTTCCGTGAAAAGTTAGATTGATTCCTTGTATTCTATTCCACTGACACTCGTTTGAAATTAGTACGGAAATATCGTGACAAGGTATTGAAGGTTGTGGTTGAAAGTAGACTTGAAAAATGTGTGATGAGTGTGAAATAAAAAAACAGAGCATATTTGATTCTATAGATTCATAATTATTTCGGATGCTAGCAAACTCATGATAATTCTCATAATAAGGACCAATATGTAATTTATGTTTCATCAACCCTTCAAATTACTTGATGAAAACTCAAAAGTCTCTCTAAAATATCAAGTTTCAACTAGCTTTCCCAGCCAACTAAACAAACATTGTAAGCAGACGAGTTATGGAGTTTAGCGAGCAGATTTCAATGGTGCCGTTGATTAACGCCAGGATGCGCTGTGAAAGACGCTTTCCGCCATTGTGTTAGTTGCTCGCCAACTTTCTCGGTCGCGAGCTGAACTTCTGCTCCGGCTGCGGAAAGCGCAACATTCACCAGCATAATGAAGCGAAGCATGCCTTTAATTAATGGACCAAAACTGAAACTGTTGACTAAAACTCAAACTGAAAGTTAGTGGTTGAAAGAGGTTGGTGGTGATGGTGATGGCAGAGCTGTTGCAAAAATTGAGGCGGTAGTTTTGATTCCTTGTGCGTTCCAAAAGCTGATGTTGTCTGCAATACGACGACGTCGCACCATCTGACTGGGAAGTGGATTGACAAATATACAATTGAAGTCCGATGGTCAGCTAGTTCAACTAGTCTGATCTGGTCAGTTAGTTATCACCCAGTAATTGGTACGTACAAGGAACAAACGAAACCACCTTCATATTTTGCACCAGCTTTAGTAGCGTTTTTGTTTACAGTAACAGCCGATTTGAATTAAGAGTATTTATTTTTCTATCATAAATCAGCCAGCTAGTTCAGGGACCTCAACAACACATAAAACTCAAAACGACTTCCAGCCTCCAGAATCTGTCTTTTGAATAATGGAATAATCGGAAAATCTTGATTGATTCTTTCTCAATATATAGAGGAATATCACAGTTGTATGTGTATCCGTATGTTGTATCCGTATTTTTTAATGGGATGCGGAATCTGTAACCAAATCCACAAAGGGCTTGAATTATTCCGACTAAATATTTTTTCTTTCTTTATTTGAATGGATTATCAAACCATTTGATCTTTCTTATTTTTTCAGCTATAATTACTCTGTATTTAGTTTGAATTGGAGTTGGAGCTTCCCTTGACAGGTTTCTAATAAAATTCTCAAAATAATAGGATTCCATACAAATATGACATCGACAGATTTTTCTTTGGACGTGTCACTTCACTGCAAACGTTAGCAAGATAAAATGTGTGAAAAGGAAGGGGGGTGGAAGATGAATATATCACTATCTCGTAATATCTAATTTAGTATCACTTACCCTTTCCCCACCCTACTTTCTCTATCGGACAATCGACGGACGGAATCCAATTCAGTAAAAAGGTGTTATTTTTTCTGAGTGTGTCCGAGATATGTGAAGGGTGGCTTACAGATTTCCCTCTCCCCAAAATCTTTCCCCCCTCATCCATTGTCAGTGAACAAACTGTACACTCACGGAGATCGAGGCAAAGTGGATTTTTTATTTTTCTCTCTCACTGAGTGAAAAAATACTCCACTTTTTCAAAGCATGGATTGTGCCGGCCGTATTGTTTTGGGGAAGGGTGCAGAAGACATATTACGGACACGTACCCTTGGTCTGACCCGTCACTATAACAAACAACCAGCAGATATGAGCGAAAATTATTGGCCCATAAAAATTGAGACAACCGGATGACAGTAGCTAGCCCAACTTACAGCCACGTATTTTGTACGGCACAGTGATTTTTATTCTGTTCAATAGCGTTCTCTTTGTTCAATTCATTTGTCTTGACCGTAATAACACTTCTTCGTCTTTTTATAACAGCCTGTTTCATGACCTACTCATTTCCTACTTGGAAGTATCTTCCAATATTACAGCTTGTGTAGCCTAATTCGCTAACTAAATTTCATTCTCTGCATTAGTTGAGTCAATTGAAAAATTATTGAAGTAGAAGAATTATAGAAAATTTTAGTTTATATCTATTCAGAATATCGTTATATGACATTGAAAATTCTATAAAAAGAGAAATTTGTCTCACAAAAACTTTGTTACGAGCATAGAATAATGAATTATTATTGTGGTCTTTCTAAATAAATATATCAGCGCGAAAACATATTGTTGTTTGTTGCGGTGACATGGTAGTTCAGGAGAGGTACTATTTTATTCTCATCCAAGATATTTTTTAACTTTTTCATGAATTCTAGTAGAATATTGAACTCTTCAAAATAAATAAATCACAAATAACTCCTACTGTTTACTCCATCAAATCAATAATCTTCTGCTGTTGAAGTTCATTATCAAATGAACAGACTGAGTTGAATCTACAATGCGAAACTAGAATGCTGAAGCCGCTATCCTTAAAAGAGAGACCTGTGAGAAAGATAGAAGAGGAAAAACAATACGTGAGAGAAGAAATTGAAGAGAAGTAGGAAAAAGAGGTAGAAAAAGAAATAATGAAGGAAATTTGATAAATGAGAGGAAAGGAAGACCGATGTGATGAAGTTAGGGATTAGAAAGAGATGGAAGAGAGGGGAGGAGGAGGAGGAGGAGGAAGAGGAAGAGGAAGAGAGAAATAAAATAGAAAGAGAGAGTGTGGTTTCCTGTATTCAGAATCCCTCTTGCTTCCGTCGGTCCCAATGATAAATGAAACTCAAGACCTCGCGCTGACATATTTATGCAAATATGTTGGTGTTATGCCTAATTTGAGCTCTCCGCTAGATGTTTTCATATTAATGAACGCGCACATTTTATTCTCCTACTGATTCATATGCTAATCGCTGGAAATTAGCGAAAGCAGAGGGTTCGAGCTCCTCAGTGACTCAATGTAATCTCGGTTGACCCAAACTCTTGGTGCAATATTTGTGATTCAAATTGATATTGTTATTTGTTAGCCTATAGTGTCTGGTTTGGCAATAGAAACCTTTAAGAGATATTATGTTAATACAGTAGTATATATTTACGAGCATTTTGTCACATCATAACAACAGAGGATATCTGGAAAAATATAAATCTATTTTTATTCCACAGTTTTTTGTGAATTTTCTCCTTGTAACTGTGAGAAATTTCTTCATCTCACACAAGCAAAGTTAACATGATCATTCAAAAAAATAATATTATGTCAGGGGAATCTTCAGGGTATCTTCACTTATCGTAGTGCTGCAATAAATAAAATTCAAAATCCATCTACTGGAAAACTTGCTTTTTCAACATAATATTTTTCGGTTGTATCTAAGTGACGATACAGCAAAAATAAATCGATTCGAAAAATTGTTTAAATGTACAGTATTATAGATTCTGTATTATTCAACGTGCATGGAAATTAGTACATGACAAGAACTCAAGATTCAATTGAGTAGGCGAAGATCGGAGGAAGTGTATACAACTATACAATCACAATTATGTTACATTACTGTTTCAAAAATATCAATATTCAATTAATAATCAAGATGATAAAAAGAAACAGAGCTTCGGTTTAATGAATACATCACTGTATCTTCCCTAGCTATTACGATACGCGCGCTGGAATCTGGATGTCACATCCAAGCCGCTAAATTTCCATTTTTTCAGTCGAGAAAACGGCATGAGACCAGTAGCCTGGAAATGGGACGCGACGCTTTTTCGGAATAAGTACGTCCAAGAAATAATGATGACACATCACTTTAGAGGGCGCCAAACCACCAGATTGGTGTCATCCTTCGAGCCAAGCGAGCCCAACAGACATAACGTTTTTGAAATTTCTCTTTTCGTGACCGATACGACTGCGAAACAGAATGAGCAATCCGCGATATGATCTTGACTACTTTATTTTTTAATGCAATCTCCGACTTGGAAAACATTCTACTTCCTATCCAATAAGTGTTACGCCGAGTTGAAAGTTACATCAAATTGAAGCATAACGGGAGCCGTTGTAACGAAGCTAGTACATCACTCAGATAAGGTTCTTGCGCTACCCTCAGTCAGCAAGGGCTAAATGACTGTACGAACCAATTATAAAAATTGTTTTCTCTTTTGTCTCTGTAACCCAACCCATCCCCCTCTCCCATCACTTTAAAAAATGGTCCCGGAATGCACTGATTCACCCCTCCCTCTACACTATTTTTGTCTTATTTATTGACTGTCCCAGAAATCATTTCTCTTGCAGTTTGATCTCACACCCTTTGTCAAGCCATTAATATAATTGCCGGAAGGGCCTTCTCACCAAATCTGTTTGCCGAGACAACAAGGATAAATTAGAAATTAGAAATCAGATCAACTATTAACAGGAGACACATTTTCTGGAAAACATCAAGCATAAGTCCTCCCCATCAAACAGAAATGTGATTGCTTTATTGCTACGGTTGAGAATCACTGGAATTGTTATTGTTTTATTGCTACTTTCATCATTGAACTCTTTACACCATAATAATAATAATTATTATCAAGGGACTAATGTCACTATATTTTTGCTCTGTCAAGATTAGAAATCTTGAGAAAAGTCTCTCAATTTCAGAGAAAATCCCAGTTTGATCATCATTTGTATGAAAAATATGGAAAAAGTATTCCTGGATTTCACTTTATTCTTGCCTTGCCTATTGATCAATTGAATCATTTCAAGTAATAATTTTCTTTGAACTCATACTTGCACAATAATCCTTATAAATTCAAACTATTTTTGAAACCGATGTTGGCAGAACAATACATGTTACAGGTGAATGGACCCAACTCAGGATCACGAGTTACAGTGTTTCTCACAATGGGAACTCGCTGACCTGTTTATACAGGTGGAACAGTGATGGAAGAATATTTTGCGTAGTGTTAAAGGTTGAAAGTTAGCGTTGATATTGTTTAGGGTGGTGGGGGAAAAGGGTTTTAAGGTCGAAGGTGTAAACACAGGCAAAGGGTCGACGTAGCGCCCTCTCAATTGTGGACCCCTCAGGAAGCCCTATCATGTATTATTTATTGAGATCTTCCGGACAAGCGGACACACTTTCGGTTGCTTTTGTGCCGTTATTATTTGCGCAATGATAGATAGCAGGCGAGTTCAGATTGGCCGAACCTACCCTCAACGGGAAATACTTGTCGTTATTAATGACTCATTATATTTACATTTCATTTGCTTTTTGCCGGTTAAATACAATGGTTTAGGTTGGAAGGTGGGTTTCCCCTATTCGCGCAGCGCCAAAAATGTGTTTGACAATACCCCGAAATATTCTCCCCATAGGAACCTACCTCGCCCCCCTCCCCCCTGATGTGAAAACCACAACAAACAAGCGTTACGAGTTCCTTTTCCGTTAGCGGTACGTTTTTCCTTCAAAGTCATTTTTAAAAATCCGCTCGTTAATAACCACCTCTCCCCCAAACCGAAAAAAAACTGAAAAACCACATCTCTTTCGTTGAAAAAAATAGCAAGGTAGCATCGGGCCGTAATTCCTGTGTTATTCAACAGGAACTATAAATTGATTGCTGAATGTGAAAAACAGCTATTTTTTGTAACGAAATTTCAAAGTATAATCTCCATGTATTGTTTCTGGATTACTGCTGCTCATCATTGAACATTGTGGTTTTCAATAGCTTTAGGTTGTATGGGTGTATTCTTCAATTGAATATTTAATCAAGTTTTTGTAATATTCTATCAATTTTTTAGTTTAGCCTATTCCATCTATATTGATAATTCAAACATGATTCATCTCAGAAGAAGAAACTCAATTTATTTAACATTAAAAACATAATAAACTGTAAAAGAAACAGTTTTGGACTTGGAAGCCTGTTGTACTCTCCCATGGAAAATTACTCAAGGAAGATTATTATGATTATGGAACTCAAAAAACACTAATAAGTAGAAAAAATACACACTATTAATTGTTCGAGTTAACGGATAACTCCAATGTTGAATTTTCTTTTTCACATTCCTCATCATAGTAGATTGAGTTTTTTACAAACTACTGTGATTATCATGACATGATGTTTCTGAAGCATTCCTACACGATCCACACATTCAAGCAAATAAATTTATTGAAAGTATGTGGCACGAAAACTAGAATACATAACGGATACGTATTCTAGAGTCCGTGGTGAGTGAGAAATCATTTCAAGTTTCAACTTATAGGAGAAAGGTACAGGCTTTTGTTGAAAACCTACGAAAGTAGTGACGCATAAAAATTTCAACGAAATCCTTAATATCAACTAGAAGTAATATTTTGAATTTCATATACTGCATATTGTGCATTAAAATATTCAACATATCCATACTTACAATGCCATATTTTGCATACCATGCGGTGTGGTTTTAATGATGCAATGATAATGTCTGGCTAGGTCGGAGAAAAATCCGTTGTTACAACGTCGCGTCTTTTATGGTAATATAATCAGGGACAGCGACCCCACTAATGTCCACAATCTTGGCCGTGCACTGATAATGGTGTCGCATTGGAAATGAGGGGCGCTGAAATTTGTAACCCAATGAAGTGGAAATACTTGGGGGGGGGATTTGAAAACGCAATCCACGGCCAAGGAAAAAGAACGGATCGGTCAGGGAGAAGGAAGAGAAAAAGTTACAGAAATGAGTAGAAAGAGTGAGAGAAACAACAGAGTGAAGAAGAGGTACAATGGAGAAATAAGAAGGAGGTAGAGAAGAGAAAATGATAAAATGTTTTTAGAGCAGCCGAAAAGCAGATTCTTAGGATCGATTTTGGAGCGAATGAGAAACTCCTGACCATGCCATAGATCAGTGCCGTCGCCCATTTCCATAAATATGGCCGCCATATTGAGTTAGCCCCAAGCCAAGATTGCGGCCAATCTCCCTTCTCCATATTTTCATATAAAGGGGAAAAGAATATAGCAGCGGAGAAGAAGAAAAATGAACGTATCTATTTGTGCCCAGCTTATTCCCCTTTCCTGGTGGAAATTCTCTTCGTCTCTAGCAGACTATCCTCAAGATTTTTTCCTACATGAGCCAAGAAACCGCTCCAATGTAACCTCAACTACATCCACTACCTCTTTCGAGCTTATCACACTATACGCTGATATCGATTTTCAATATCCTTTAACCTATCTGAATATTTTTAAAAGATTGATCCTTTACTATTTTGAGTTCAGTAATAATTATCATTTTCAAATTATATCGTAGTTACAGTAATGTGATAAAATAAATATTATTTCGTAAGTCGTATGTCCACTTTGAAGATAAACAAAATGATTTGTACTGAATAATTCTACATAACATAGTACAATAGTAATTGACACAATGTAATTGTTTGGTCTTGAAAGGTCTATCAGAATGACTTTTGTCGAATTGAATCATTTTAAAAATATCAACTATCACTTCACCTATGATCACCTCACCTACTCGTATTATTGTACAAATAAATAAATTACCTATGATGCTGTGATTAACCTAACAGAGTCCTTTGTCAAGCTAAATATGACAGAAGAAATGATAGGTGCAATGTATAAAAAAGCTGAGGTATATTGGTATGGGAATATCAGGGTTTTCGGATGTGTTCGATGAGATAGATTTGAGCAACTCTTTTCGCTTTATTGTCGTTCTATTGAAACTCAAGTACTAAAGACATAACTTGATAGGTACTCTTACTTGCACTTCACCCTTTTCCTTTTATCAATGATGTTCCACTCCTACGATTTGTTTTCTAGTGAGTTTACACTCATAATACATTAGTATTTTAAAGGTATTCAAAGTAGATTCCACTATGAGATGTATGGGAATATTACATGGAATAGATTACTTATGATCGAAATGTCTCCAATCCCATCCACTGATCGAAAAGTTCTCTCCAAAAATATTCATCAACATTTTGAACCAAAAGTGTGAAAGGATTGGAATTGCTACTTCTAATCACAAAAGAAAAACGTTTTCCACTCTCCAGTTTCAAGCATAAATGAAGGTAACGACGACCTGTTACTGAGATGACAATTTTACAAGCTTATTGAGTTAAGCCCTGAATCCACGCTTTTGTCTTCTAAAATTATGCTAAAATGATGGAGGATCAGCTCATGGCTGCTGGGGTTCTATGCGGTTGGTATTCAAAACTGAAGATGAATTCCCAACAAGCTATTATATTTTTCGAACATCCTTCTACATGGGAGATGAAAGTGCCTAAAGTGACTTGAAGCTCATACTTTTTCGAAAAATTGATGAAAATCTTTACATGCAAACGAGAATCGGGAATTGAGCTACAAAAATTCTGAAGAGTTTTTAGGAAATGAATCTCTCAACTCCATCATCATTGATGTATTCAGATTGCTATGAAAACATCATAGAAATTGTAAAATAACAATAACTCAATAACTCAAACTGTTTTTCACAGGACAACATTGTTTTATCAAGAGCTATCAAATAATAGCATAATTCAAATAATCAGAAAATCGGAATTACCCACTTTGATCTTGTCAACCGATATAGTTGATTGCATCTTCTATTATTTATTTTCAAGTGCTAACTATTATTGCAATTCTTGTAGCCTGAACGTCTTCAATAATTGGGCAAATGTGAAATATAATGAAACCACGATTTTTATTCAGTACCAAGACAAAAGTTGAGTATAGATGGTTCATTATGATTATGCTAGCAAGAAGATACAGAAGCCCATCAAATTTGATACATGATACGATAAACTTAATAGAAGCTGTTTTAATACGAATATTACTCTAATACTATTCTATACTGGTATCGTATAATATATTGCCTCTTGTATCTTCATCACATGTGATAATAGATACGAGGAGGCACTTCTCAAAACAGAAAAAAATTAGGTAGTCAAAATTCAATAGTCATGATTTCATTATTCATGAAACAGTTCTATGTGACTACCCGTTTCTAATAATTTATTGTAATCCTTCCAATTCATGTCCATTTCCATAGTATTGCCATATTCTATTAGAACTACATATCCAAGTAATATGTTCTTCTGATTTTTATTCATTTCCATTGTATTTCCGTATTCGAGTAATATGTTTTCACTATTAATTTGAGACAATGTGTACGTAGTAGTTGATAATATCGCCCAAGGTGGGTGATCCAGTAATCTGTAATGAGCTAGAAGATTGAGGTTGAGGAATGGTGTTCAGAATCAATTCGGCTGTAAAGCCCTAGGCGACCATTGAGGCAACCACATCAACCCCCGTTTTGGGGTTGTTAACGCTCCCCAAGGACGAGACTATTCTTTCTCCCTCCATCCCTCCCACTCACACTATTGTTCGCGGTGATTATCCCTCTGTTCAAGTAAAATAACATCCTCTGTTTTGTGAGGTTCACAAATCGATAAAATATTGAAGGATTTCATTGAAATTCGTCGGTGATCCGCATTTTGTGGTGACGTAGAGCCTGAAAAGACGTTATCTCTTATCAACGATCCTCTCATTAGCTAAGGTTATTACAAAATAACCTTTGTCTCTAATAACCTTGCTCATTAGCCAAGCTCATGTGGGTATTCAATCAACATTCAGAGAAAAATGTATACATTTGGAAGAAACTGTTCTACTAGGTTCATCGTCGTTTTTAGCACGAAGGACTTTTTTCCAGGAAATTATTATTTTGAACAAAATACTTCGGGTTATATTCCTAGGAGTAAAAAAATAATTTAGAAAAAACTGAAATTCAACATAACCTGAAAATGTTTAATTATATTCAAATTACGCTTAATCCAGGAGCTTTAAAAGTTTTGGGCAAATGCCTGTTTCTTATTTCTATAAACAGTGTATTGTTCTGTACTAGGATAAATGAATGAACAATATTATCAACACTATTCTTTTACTTTTTACCAAATTCCCAACTATCAACTTTACATCAGAACAAGTCCGAAATCGTTCAAACTATTACTCTTAACCAATAATTAAAAAAACAAGCCAATTTCCATTGAATTCTTCGAACTTAAGAATTATTCAGTTGTACTATAATTCAAAGAGGTTTTGAACACATCAATAGGGGAGTCCACAATACAATACATTCACTAGTTCTCACACAATTTAGACAATAATTTGATCATTTCGCTATTGTCCTTCAGTAAGATTTCAAGTTCAGAAATCAATAAAATGATTCAAGGATTGCTTATTTAAGAGGAGTTTCAAAGAAATCGTTATCACAGGAATCGGACTCGTACAACAAATCCTTGAAACGCAGAAGACTGAGCCAAAGATAACGAAATGTTACGAAATTGTGTAGAGGAGAAAGTATTATCTCGCCTTCTTTGAAAAATAAAAAACAATGATAGATGACTAAAAGTTCAGGGGAGACAAATGTCCTCCATTGAGTGGAAAGATATTGTGCTCGTGTCTCGAGGAACAGAAGTTTCGGATGATGAATGAGATGGAATAGTTCGTCTTATACTTTGTCTTGATTCCTCTTTCGGGTTTGTTGGATACTTATTTAAACAAGATACATAGGGATAGATAGTCAATAGTTTCACAGTATTGTAGTTTGAGTAGTTATCAAATAAAAATTAAAAATAAAAACTTCAAAAATCATGAAAAATTATAACTAATGAAAAATATTTCTTCAAATATATTGTCCAGATTAGATAATCAAAAATAAAATGAACAGAATAATGTATGATATGGCTGTTTACAATATTATTATAATAATAAAGAATTGAGCGATAAATTTCCATGAAGAAATGATTATTATCAAGTACTATCTGAATAAGGTATTATTATCTCAAACGAATTATTGTAGGCTACTCATGAATAGGGGACTTTCTGAAACATTATTTCATGCAATTGTCTTTTCCTCATCGCGTGTTGATATGAAATATCAATTATACTTTCTTTGAGAGAACTGATTCTACTCAACTTCAAACATTTATAACGTTGTAGCCTAATATTACTAATCTGGTGTCTTATTACAAAATTTGCAAAATCTTCACCATTTTCAGCTTACTTCATAAGCATACTTGGGCTGTATAGCAATGGAATTATAATAATTCAATTCAATTGAGAGAACTTTACTTCCACGTTGTAGTTTTAAAATCGAACTAACTGACATGTAGCCAGTTAAAAATTCAAATCAGAGTTCTAAAACCAGAATCATTGAGGATTTTTAATATTCTGTGATTTCTTTCTCATCACAAACTTCTCCTTAAAATCAAAACCAGAAACATTCATATTAATTTATTATTATATCCTTTTCTATCACTAAAATTCATCGGAATATTTAACAAATTGTCTACACTAAGTTATTCTATTAGTTTCTCAGCCATTAGAGTCATTCCTTCACAGAATGTACATTTCAAATGCAGCTTTGTACTTATTAAGGGAGTACACTAAAATTGTGTTCAAGACAAGGAGCGAATATTGATTATTCATAGAATTCCTAATAAGCAACTTTGATAGGAATACGGCTACAGTTCACTGAAATCCAGTTATGCAGTTGCCACAATACATTCTAGATAATTTACAGTATAATCTAATGTCTAAGTCTTTGCATAAGACTGTGGATGTAAGCTGGATTTCTTCGGGAAAAGAAAAAAGCTTCAGAATACTCTATGCGATCATGTTATGGAGCAGACTAATTCAACAAGAAAATTCATGGAAACACATTTGTAGAAGGCATATGTTGAGACAAAAGATGCGAATAAACAGAGAAAAGTCTTGTGGAAATATTCTACTTGGAACAAATGATGGCGCATACTGCTGCATTATGTGAAAATCCAGACAGTGGAAGCTTAAAACATAAATATATTCACAAACTCCACAACGTTGGAGAACCAATTCCATTAGAGTATTATTCAGTTTCTTATACTGAGAGAAGAGATTGACATATTTTCCTGTTGTTCAAGATTCCAGCCGAAGAATACAAGGGCAGTCAGAAAGTTATGTTTAGTATGAATTCTGTATGAACAGAGCGCAGATGGACTATGTAATAGAATAATGATCAATCTTATAAAAAATTAAAGAAATCCAGGCATTATTGTAATTCAAGTTCAAGCTAAGTCCAGCAGTGATACAGATTCTTGTTCGAGTGAAATCATATTTGACCAGACAGTAGTATTGAAAACCAATGATTTCTTCAACTCAATATTCTTGTGATTCAACTTTGTTGATCAAAAAGAAAAATATCATGGAATACCGTATTTCAATCTTCGATTTCTTTTCAAAATGTTAAATTCGACAGGAATTCTGTCAACCAGTACAAATATGAGGGAGAAAAAGAGCTTTCAGCTTGAATGGTTCTGGTTGATCTGGATAATCGATTAATTCTAGTAAGTTAGATCAATGAATTCTCATGGATTCCATACTATACATATAAATTGAAATGTCGAACCTATGTAAAACAAAACAGAATCTTATATTTTTCCATTAATATCGTAGGAGGAGGAAATGAATAGAATAACACATAAATTTCTAAATTTATAAGAATACATCATAATTAAAGTAAATCTTGAAATATCGTGTGGTTCATTTATCTCCATGGTAAGTTTTCGGACTTGAACTATCAATAAGTAAATCAAAATAGAGAGAGTGATTTGAGAATCATGTCCAGTAAAATTAATTTTATTGATCTCTAATCAAAGAATCTACATCCAATAGAATGATATACAAAGGTAACTAACTATAGTGGAGATCATTATAATAGAATTAAACTTCTTCTAAGTTTGGTTAATTTCAAATCTTAAATCTTAAAATTTAGTCTTTTTTCATTTATTCATGTTTCAGTATGTTCAGAACATGAAAATCAACTCCATGAAAAGCTCGTTTAATAGTAGTACCTCTCTCATCTATGACATAACCTAGAGACTGAAAAGTCAGTCATTACACTATAATTCATGAATGATAAACGAGTGCTCTGTTTTTCGTGTTATTTGGCTTATGCGCATATTTCACTGTCGCATTTGAAATATCATGGACAGCTTTCTGGCAAGCTGCTAACGAAGCGAATGTGCTTTTGAGCAGGAATCACCAAACCAATGTATAGAATCAGGTCACAGATTTTCAGTTTTTCTCATCAAGCTGGTAGCAAAATGGTCGTTCCAATGACATGCATGCTAATTTATTGCTAGCAGTCCATCTCGTTTCGACACACATGGAAATTGGTGATTATTAGAACTGGTTGAACAACTGAGCATGCCAAACTTTGTATTTCTCCAATTGTATTTGATGCAAAAAAAATCAATTTGTGAAACTAGAAGAGAATAATGATCTTTTGATCCTTTAAAAATTTTTGATATTTGAATCTATTGGAAATGTGCTCTTATAGCTAAAGGCTAAATTAAGCTCATCCAGATTATCAAAACCGTTGTCAATTCACATTCAATGATATGTTAATGATGAAAAATTGAATTAGCAATGTAGACATTGATGACCATATTTCCTTTAAAGCTCTGTTCACGGTTCAATTTCTTCTAAAGCAAAAGCATCACGAATATACTCAAGTCCATCGAATTATATAGTTTCAAGATACGATGAATACGACCTGATGAAGACATTCAAATACGATCTGACAAAAAAATCTCATGAATAATGACTCAATATTTCACATAATTCATGATACAATAAAACGATAGTACATGAAACAATTGAAAGGCTTTTACCGTTGATACATTATTGATACGTTTGTATTGTATTCATCGTACCAGAGTATCAAAGTTTTGGTGGATTCTAGTACTGTATATTCTCAGCTTTGTGGACACCCTGTTTCAGTCATTGAGAATTCTTCACAAATTAAAATTGTTTGACATATTATTATTTATTTATTTCATTGAAAAAATACAATTGAAGGAATGATACTTTAACAAGAAAATATAATTTATACATGGTAGCTCATAGTAGCCCTCCATGTCTAGTTGGTGGACGCCTTCTCTTGTATTACAGGACTTCTAAAACGAATAGGCACCTGGTCTGGTGCCTTGAAAAAACATATCAGTTATAAAAATATAATTTGCATAATCCTATGTAATGATCTCAGTAAACAAATTAAAAATTAATTGAATTAAAATTCGGGTTCCCCACATCTGCTCCAAGCAAACCGAATTGAATAAAATTTTATCAGGATTAGAAATGAGGGAATTAGAAATATTCCAACTCGACATTTTCAATGTTGCCAATTCAATGATAACTGGGAAGAACTCTCCCTAGAGCGGCTATATTGCTTCATTACAATAAATTCTCTGATTATGGACTCTTCTCAATAGTGGAGGGATTTTTTTCCACGAGGGCGAGCGGTTCTAGTGCACTCTTGATTCGAAGCTTTTTTTCAACGGAGACTGATATTATAATTACATGAGGGGTTGTGAAAAATCCGGGTTGATAACAATTACTAGAAAGAATCGTTTCGGGTCCCTTGAATGTTCCTCGATCTTAACCAAAAGCAGCAGGCTGCCTTCTCCCCCGCCACCTATTTGCCTCAACCCCCCTTTCGGACCTAGATGACTTCCATCATCGCCTAGTCTCGGTCCCCGAGCGAAAATCTCCGACTTGCCAAAAATAATTCGGTGATTTAATCAAATGAGCGCGGCAAGATTGGCGGAAAACGCTTCATCGGCAAGTATCGAAGCACTGCATTAATGACACCAGTCTCTATTCTCTTTTTTATCTCACGTGCTCCTGCTGTCTTTTTTTGCTTATCTCTGTCTCCATTCACTATTCGTCTTGCAGAATGATTCAACATGGCAACAGTAGTTGAGAAATTAATTGAAATCGTAATTTTTTTCAAATATTTCAGACTAAAAGAAGAGTACAAGTCGAGAACTGTTCCTCTCGCAATTAAAACTTATAGAAGAAAAAAAAAGTTATATCTATTTATTTTATTAATGAACTCCATCCATTTCTGTATGCATTTAGTCAAAATTACTCTCTGACATGGCTTTTGTCTTCCATCTTTCATCTCTACCGAATCAATCTCTAATTTTAATAAATATCCGTTCAAAAACCGAACTATTCATTTGAAAAATTTATAAAAAATCAAATTAGAATTAAAAATTCTCATTGTTATCCTGGTTTTCATTCATGGCATCCCTATCATATAATTCATGGTATCTACTTGATCAAGACGCTTGACTTGAAATCGACTTCATGCGTGGTTGACCCATACAGGTCTCTCCCAGTAGAAGTATATTAAATTGGTAGAAACCAATTTCTGTTGGTTTTTTTTTATTCTAATCATCAGGATCTGTTATTCTAGCAAGGTTATGCAAGGTTTCAGTGCTGTTACCAGGAACCAAGTAGACTTTTATTGAACCCTATTATTAATTGAGCATCTAGCTCCGTCACAAACCCACTTTTGCAGAGAAATTGTTATCTTCTTGATCAACATGTGTTGATAAGTGATTTGACTCTATTACATGAAGAGACAGAGTGGAACAGTTTGATAAACTGTTAGTCAAGAATTGAGTTAGTCAGTAATTTTTTGAGGAAAATGGAGAGCTATCAAATCTTGAGTTGGTCGTTGATGAAGTGGCGAGAGCTACAAAGTTGAGAATGGAAATGGTGTTGTATAAGCTGTTGGTTTGTTTGAAAAGAAAGAGAGAAGTTGGTTACTTGGAAAGTTGGGAACAATATCATGGGAAGAGGAAGTAGGGGAGGGGGTTACAAGCCAATAAACCAGCCATTATAAAGCGAGCATGTGAATAACGTGTACAATCTGGGACAAGTTTGAAGAGAACTGTCGAGTGTCGACTGCGTGAATTCCAATTTAAAGTTTTGCTCGCCTTTCTGGTAGAAAAAAATCAACCGAAACGGTCCGCCATTTTGAAACGTCTGCTGCAATGGCGCCAGTCTATTTGAGGGCGGCCATAAAGACACTCCATGTCTCTGAACAGTTAATGTCAGCGTCCTCGATGAAAACATGGGGGGGTGAGTGGAGGAACAGAAGACAAGTTCTAGTCGAAACATGGAGTTCGCAGATCCATTCCGAAGAAGTTTCTCAAGGAGATCCCAACGTTTATCCATGTTTTCAAAGACCAACTAATAATTTCAACCCTCTGTTCGGCGACTGGAGCTCAGTTTTATTATTTCACTTATCAGCCAAGCATTCTCGCTTATTCCATCAAATGCTCGTCTTATTTTTCTTAGCGCTCTCTGTTCCCCAATAGTTTCAAGCTATGATTGGATTTCGTTTTCTTATATCGCCGTAAATTTTTGTGGCTGAACGATTCGGTTCTGTCCATTTCAAGCCTTCTGCTCTCACATAAGTTTTCATTCTAGGGGTTTTAGGGGTTTTGTATTTCCATACAACTGTTTTGTGTTTTCATACAATGGTTTCGTATTTTCATACAATGGTTTTGTATTTTTAAACAAAGATTTTGTTTTCCTTAATCTCAGGGCTACTTTTATCACTGTTTTTGCATTTGAGAATAACTATAAATTATTGAAACATGTCATGCATTGCAAAAATAATTCAAAAAGGGTACTTGATAATTATTTAAAATAAAAATCAAAGATTTTGTATTTTCATAAAATGGTTTTTTTGTATTTCCAAACATAAAGGAAGGAGAATACATTGATCTCTTTCCCCCTCTCCCCTTCATCAGTGGTTGAAATTACATTATTCACTGACTATTACATCACTGAAATTACATCACTGACTATTTCACAATATTATTAAAATAGTATATGCCATGCAATTTGAAGAAATTTTGACCAAAAAATCTACTAATTGCATTCATCTCTACTATTGCATTCATTCTACCGATAATTGATTGCATTGATCTTCTGTTATTATTGTAGGGTTGATGTTGTATAACTGGAACTTCACGAATTAATGGAGTTCACTCTTCTCAAAGAAATAGTATTACAAAAAATATATATTATAGATTATAGTTCAATTGCCTACATCATGATTTCACACCTAACACATTACAATTACACCCTATATTTGACCAATCCAAATGACCACACCACCATAACCATAATAAGAAGTAAAAGTGGATTTTCACTGAAGGACGATAAGTAATATGCAATTAGAGCTGTTGGAGTTAAGCGTGAATTATCTATGAGGACGCATTTGGACGTTGAACAGTATGATCAATTAACCACGCAGAACGGAGCCTGAAGAACAAATTGTGCGCACGCTGTGGAAAACCTGCACGGTTGGCGCACATTTTCCTCGCTGGAAAATCAGTTTTCCATTGGTGGAGGGGGGTTTTCCGAGTTTCCGAGTTTGTGGTGGGAGGTGAGGGGAGTAAAGGGAGGTTTCATCCGCGTTTGGATCGTTGAACAGATAAGTGGGCCGATAAATTGGAAATCAAGTGATTTTTGGATGCGAACTGTGGGTTTTTGTCGAGCGAGTATAGTCTGTCCAAGCAAAGAAGACAATATAGCAAGATGGGGAAATGACTTCTTCTCGGTCAATATTGATTCAAAACTGATAAATTTGGTCTTAAATTGTAGATCTGAATGTTTTTTACAATGGGAGACCAAATTCATAATTTTTGAACTGATATTGACCGAGCTGTAGACGTTTCACCATCTTGCCAGAGTGTCTTCTTTGCTTGGACGGACTATATGACAGTCGTTTGCAGGGGAGCTCGGTTCTTGTGCATGTGGGGTTTGTGGAACAAGGTGTGGAGGATTCATTTCACCACCTTTTCCCATTCCCCCAGACTAGAACATGGGAAAGAATGGGGTAAAGCTACCAAGCAACCATAGTCTGTCAAAGCAAAGAATACATTATAGCAAGATGGGAAAATGAATCCAGCTCGGCCAATATTGGTTCAAAAAATATTGATTTGGTCACAAATTGTAGAGCAGAATGTTTCCTAGAATTTAAGACTAAATAAATAATTCTTGAACCAATATTGACCGAGCTGGAGTTATTCTCTCATCTTGCCAGAGGATCTTCTTCGCTTAAACAGACTATATCTTCTCCTGCGTCACTTTCAGTGTTCAAGCATGCATCATTGGTCGCCTGATTTATAAGCGCTGTGAGAACGCGGTCGGCTCTTATCTGCGTTTTGACGCTATAAAATATTTTGACAAAAATATTACATGTTTGCCAAATCGGGATTCGGTTGCGGCCTGGGAACTGATAATATGAAAATAATGACTGTTATTGGCAAGCTCGGCGCGATGAAGTTTTTGGTGAACGCGTTTCTTTGAATTGATAAGCGAAAACTTCCTGAATCGGCTGTTAACGGGTTGAAATGAATCGGCTCGGATCTGAGTTATTGAAAATAATTTCTTCTGGACTATAAATTCTTTATTGAAGTGCTTCGAAAATATATATCCTAGTATTAAACTTTTTCATAAAAATTAGGTATAAAAACATTTTGGACAGAGTTTTTAAACAATAAGTTCACTAGTTTCTGTGAAATGAATAAATAAATAACTGATCCCTTCTTATTGGAATAGGGATGAGAAGCTGTCATTTTCTGTCTTCCAATGCAGTTTCGTCAATGCGTTCCTATTACATTTTAATAGAGGTTTTATTGTATTAATAAAACAAATTTCTTTAAAAATATCCAATATTATCCTCTTATTCTTATCTCTTCTTCATGGAATCAGTTATCACTTATCAAGTTCCATGTAAAACCAATTTTTTTCATTCTAAAGCGTGCTGTACACGGGGAGTAGTGTCGGGCAGTTGAGTATCTGTAGCCAATCGCAGCCTTTGACTTGTTATTGAGTCAAACAACAACAGCTGTGATTGGCTACAGATATTCAACTTGCCGACACTACTGTCTCTGTGTACAGCACGCTTAAGCTATGGGTTACAATCGGTTTAAATTCTTAAATATGTTAGTATACATAAATACCTGGAACAAGATAAATGAATCATGATATTGAATCTTGTAACATAACTGGAAAGTCTTAGTATGGTATTGAGTTGTATATTGCACTATCAAAGAATCCAAATTTTGTCATCTTCTCAGGTGAAACTTCAACCATGAGCACACAGCTCAATCTATTTGGAGAATAATAATAATAATTTCCGTTTTTTTCTAAATAGACATAGTAAATCCAAGCACATGCACAAGCAACTAATTATAGATAATAGACTAGTATAGAGTGGAATTTGGAGTGGAGTATGTCGAGGCGGAGTTTGGACAGTCCAATCTGCCACTCAACCACGAATAGTTTCACCAGTTGGCAAAAAATTCAGTAAATTTATAGCCTACTTTATATTTCCAACAGTTGATAGGCTACTATTCGAGCGATCTGAATAGAATACTCAGTGGACGAACCAACAGTTCGTTATACTTTGAAATGAACAATATAAAACGCTATCAACTTTCCAGAGGACTTGTTTCAATCTACATAAATAACCGACACGAAGTCGAGTTGACAGGCCGCAAGCTACCGCTGCAATTATCTGAGCGGCGATCAAAAAACGCCTACGAAAATTAAGTTCCAACAACGTATTTCCATTCGCACACAAGTTATTATTACTCGTTGAAAGTTGAATATGCAAATTCAACGAGAATCAACACGTGGCTAAATAAGACAGACCTATTAGAAAGGAATTTCAGCACTGGTGTCACTCCCTCGCTTGAGTGTTTCTGTCACGAAATTGCATTTTTACACTGCTTGAATGAAAGTAGCCACCTCAAGTTGGAGGTGCAGGGGTGGTTTAGGAATGGTTCATGGGTGGTTGAGGGGTGGCTCAGGGGGTGGGTTTATTGTGATGGTGGAGTATAACCGCCCCCAGGTGTTATGAAATTGGAAATGCAAAATGCCCCTAATGGCTTCTGTAACAGACCGCGTCAACAACGATGTTTAGCATACTTATAGTGTCATGCTATTCAATTTCCACCGGCAATTACTCCAAGGAAATTTGGCATTGCTTCAGGTTCATGGGATATTCTATTCAGAATTTTTATTCATTTTATTCAAATCTTAGAAGTAAACTGGTTAGAGTTAGCGTTTCCAGATAGACTTCAATGCATGGAGATTGTATAGCAAGAGGCTATATTCATTTCCAAGTATTGAAGTATCTGAAAAATCCAACCAGTACACTTCTATGACTTAAATAAAATATATAAAAGTTTTGACTAAAATCTTGAATTAACCCTAAGCAATGACAAAATCTATGGAATTCAATGAATATAGATATAGAAATAGACATCTTACTATTAAATTTCGAAAGACAATAGCTGCAAATATTTTGAGGTTCAATCTTTATACAATCTTCTAATCGGTATTCTGATTTCGTTCATTCATTTATTCTGATTAGCTCGAAATCATTGAATTTGATTGACTAATTGGGGAATACTGGTGAGTACACAAGTCAAAGTATAATGTTACACTCTTTCAATGACATGCAAAGCTCCTGATCTTGTGGTTGTCCGTCAATAGAACAAGAGAAGTGCACTGGCGGCTCGTGCCCACGAAATTATTTTAGTTTGTTGGGAATATTCTTGAAGAGCATATCTACTATGTAATAAATGTTTGTGAATGAATACTCCACCTCTTCAGGCAAAGTATTCATTAGGTGAAGTATCCATCCACAAACATTTATTACATAGTAGATATGCTCTCCAGGAATATTCCCAACAAACTCATTATTCTCGAGTCTCATTATTCTTACTGTAACATTCTTATACAAATCTCATCTAAATTATTCCAGTCCAGATTTACTCTTACTCACAGGCAATAGCCCAAAGGGTAAGGGTATTTTCTCATCAATTACATAATATATTGTACAAAGAATATTCTATATCATGTATTTCATTACGGTATACTATAAAAAATGTGAAAGTATGATTCTACTGTGTTACTATTATTATGCTGTACAATATAAACCCATTCTGTAAAGTGTCTGTTGAGGAGAATAAACTTGATTTGATTTGATTTGAACTCCTCTCTATAGTAAGGAAATTTGTGATAAATGGTTGATTCAATGAATGAAAATCTAATAGAATAGTAAAAACAAAGAACTTTGGGAGATTTTCTACGTTGTAATTGGTTTATTCCTGCTTCATTCTCTATATCCAAGTGGAAACAATAATTATTTTCGATATTCCGATAGAAGTTTCAAATGCGGAATGTTTCTGTATCAGTAACTGAGATAATTCAAAGGCACAACTTTCAGGGAATACAAGATTTACAAAACCCTAGCAGTTGGAAGTATGCAATAGAATAGATGTACAGTACTTCAATTATTCACAGAATTTATTTTTACCACAACATCGATTTTGTTTAGCTGCATAGTACATCACTAACAACTACTATACTTTGTGGCTCAGACTATCCACCAATTCAATAGTTATACGTGAAAAGTACTCAAAGTTTATTAGATCTCGTTTGCTCTGCTGCATACTTGCAGTACTTGAATCATAAACTTCTGTGGTTTATAATCCCAATAGTTATACGCACGATAAAACAGTAGAGTTTTCCGTGTTTATACAGAGATATAAGGGAAGGACGTGCATCGTCTAGCGAATTCAGTTGTTCTAGTGACTACAAATTCTCAGTGGCAATCTTGAAATAAGTCGGAGCGAGACCACTTTGGCCAATCCATATAGCGTTGGGGTTAAGCTGCTGAAACCTACACGGCATATGCAACGTCTCATCTAGCTATTCATCACAAAAATTTAATCAGCCAAATGGAATTGGCTTGTCTGTGAATGAGTGGTGTGGGGTGAAAGGAGGGGAAAAAGAAGGAGAAGGAGAAGGAGATGGTGAAGCAGGAGGATGAGGAGGATGAGTAGGAGGAGGAGGAGGAAGAGGAAGAGTAGGAGTAGGAGGAGGAGGAGGAGGAGGAGTAGAAGGAGTAAGAGGAGGAGGTGGACGAAAAGGAGTGGAAGGAGGATGAAGTTGAGGAGGAGAAATTTAAGGAGGAGGAGAGGGAGAAGAAGAAGAAAACGAGAAAGAAGTAGAACTTGTAAGAGAAGGAGGTGATGGAGGAGAAGCAAATAGCTAAGTGCAAGTCCAAATAGACGAGAACCTCACAGAAGGTTGGGGAGAAGATTGTTGGTTATGGCTTGCAGAGTAGAGGGCCAACATGGAATAACATAACAAACTTTGCTGTCAAATAAGTCACACTTTAGAAATATGCTCGACTCAACCCCCTCCCCCTTCTTGCCACACCACCCGCCCTTTTATTGTATTGCCAGGACCCATCCAATCTAGAGCCGCAGTGAGTGCAAGGGCATAATATCTTCTCTACTTTCTTAATCCAACTGTTTCCTGCTAGTGAAGTTGTAGAAGTTTTCTACTGGAATATGTGAGGAGAAAATATGGACATGGATTTTTAAATGGAGTGAGAGCACACAATTATTATCAAGCTACATGGATTTTCGTATTCTTCGCGCTTTCATACGCAGCTCCATTTATTTTACTGTATTTCCAACAGGAAAGGCTTATATTCCCATCTTTAATTATAGAATCAATTTTGTACTCTGAGTCTGCTGCAGAAAAGTTATTCTTCGATTGAATATTTCATAGAGGAATGTTGGGAATCATCATAAGTATTCCATTTCACTGGAAATAAAGATGTTTCAACAAAAAAATTGAAAACTCAATAGCAAGAAAATTGAAGATTTCAGCCATTTTCACTGCCCTACCCAACTTTCTTGAATAACATTCGAAATAGTTCCGAATTCAGCCAGCAGATGGCAGTAGCAATAGGGTGACTTGCTTCGACTTCCATTGGACACGCCTCCAAGCTCCGCCTACGATCAAAATGGCCGAAAACATCGGTTATCAAAGTTTTAAAACTCAACCAGTAGATGGCAGCAGTTGATAAGTGGTGTTACAGATTTGACTTGCCGAACACGCCTTCATGCCCCGCCTGCTCTTTTCTGATTGGTTGACAGTGTTTTAGAAAATGGCTGCTAGCAAGAAAATGATGGATGGTGTATGTTATACACAAAACATTAAGCTGATTTTCTATTGACGATCTTATGCTTATATAATATTTATTTATGAATTCACACTGGTGAGATTCTATCAATTTAGTATTTGAAGAATTTATTGATAGAATTTAGACTTAGTTTTACTTTTATTGTGTAACTTAGGCCAATACTAGACTTCAATAGTTTTATGCTGTGTGAAATGAGATGGAAATATGATTTCGCACTCCCTTCTTATACTCATTAATTCGAGTGTTAACCAGAGTGGTTAACGTGCAATATTCGACAGGCTGATAATCAGGATACATTCTGCAGAAACATGATACAGTAAGAATGATGACGACCTCATAATTACCAGGATTTCATTTCGGTGGAGGTCCAGGAGCCCAGTGGTCTAAGAGGAAAAGTTGGAGGAGGGTCCCGTTTTTCAAAGAATCGGTCCCGGTTGCCTCAAAAGCAATCGTCATCTCTTATCATCGCCTTTCTCATTACCCAAGCACTTGCATAGAGCACATGTGGGCATCAAACTCAGAATTTTATTAAATCTGAAATTAGACATTGTTTGTTTGTTCAATTTGATTCATCAAATTCGCAACTTTTGTCATATTCTTGAATTCAAAATAAGGAACTAAATATAAAAATTTGAAAATTCATTGCTATCATCAAGAATTTGATGAATCCAATCTCCAGAGTTTATTTCTCCACAAGTGTTACCAATTCAGAATAATAGGTTTCTAACAGTTGGTGATGAAAATAATATTCTACTCATCTATTATAGATAAGATATTTATTTATTCAACAAAGTTTATCATACAATAAACAGATGAATATCGTCATAGTAATTCTCTCAAAGAATTGACACTTTACATGACGAAAGTTGAATATTAAAGTTAGATATAAAGTAAGTGCTTAGTGGGAAAATCTAGAACTTATAACATCTTAAATAATTTAATTGACATAATTAATTAGTTTGAGGTTCCACTATATAACATAAACCTTAATTTGGACTTTTATTATAAATATTGGTTGAGGTACAGTTTTGGGCATTATGCCTGTTGTAAACTTACTCACCTTTAAGTTTTATCGATTGAATAACTGATTATGATTATGATTAATTGATTATGTTCTACTAATTATCACAACAACAATATTCGTTATCATACTGTTCTTTCTCATTTTCTCCGTATAGGCTACCACAGCAATGAACGGCGATATTTAAGGCTCCATTACAGTGACAGCTTTCCGAGAACGGGATGCTTTGCCACTAGATATTATCCTTGCACCATTCTCACCCTTATTTGGAAAGAGATTGTACCGGCTCAAAATTCTTGCATGTATAGAAAAAAATTAGTAAAAACTACATTTTTCAACACATAAATTCAATATTCAAATTACTGTATTACCAATAGCTCATATTTTGCTACTAATTTTTGTATCTACTTAGGGGCATTCATGATGGAATTGAAGTAGTTCAACATAATAGATTATGTTGATTTCAATTATAGTGCCCATGAATGACTTTCAAACACATCATAATAAATAAATTTACATGGGGCGGATTGCGAAAAAGTAAAAATAAAAAACTCAGGTATCGTGTTTAAGGTTAAATCTTCACACTATCAATCTATAGATTTTATGGAAAATCTATAGAGACTGTATAATCAGAGTTCACAGTCTCTTCAGAAAAAAATGTATTTCACTCTCATACAAATGATCCTGTGCTCTCCTACACCTCGAAGTATCGCGCGCATTCTAGCAGAGAATCTTTGTACTAACTCATAAGTGAAGCTCTAGACTAGATAGAGCATTCGGCTAGGCTTGATCAATGATCAGGCAGAAATAGAGTAAGCTATATCATAACCATCTATCAATTCTAAGACCTTAATGTACCTATCGATTGTATGGAAAATGGTGGACGTAATTGCCCTACTCCAAATTCATGATTTCATAGAGTTTTGGTTATGTTGACAAAAAAATCATATGTTTTATTATAAAAATAATTTTTGGAACATTTCATAAGTAGGCCTACTGAATGTTTACTAAGTTGACAATGGATTACACTTGCGATCCGTCTTGTTTTATGTTGAATAATATGGCATAATTTCTTGAGTATTTGATAATTTATTACAAATGGGTCGTCTGTGTTGTGTTTATTATTGTGAATATCCAAGTATGGTAATTCAGTTCATATTTCTATTTTCACGTTTCCTGAAAATAAACTCTCAATGGACATATTGGTTAGAAAAGTTGGTTTTCATCAAAACTTCGAAGTGAAAGACAGTTCGATAGTTTGTATTAATAATTTTGAATAACACAATCATTTCATTAAATAATGATCAAGGAGGCTTTAAAAAAGATAACGTTTTATTATCAAGGAAGACGTTTTTCTTGTCCATAGACGGTTAACTAATAGGAGTGCTAAGAGAAAAACATTGGAGTGCCAAGAGAAGTGATGCATTTCCTTCAATTCCAACAAACTAGCCTATGTGCTTTTTATAAAAGTGAAAGACAATAATTAATGAAATCAGTGATCTGCCTTGTGTACCAGTTAGCTTCAAAATATCAAATGATTAGGCTACAAACAGTGCGTAATTTGTGACTGTAGCCTATAATACGGTAGGCCTATAACGCCGGACCGGTAGGCCTACCTCTGAGAGGGTGAGGGAGAGTAAATAAATTTATTTTTTCTCAAAGTTTAGATCTAAGATATGTAAAGCAATGGTAAAAATACACAACTGAATGCTTAAATAACACTCTAAAAACAAGTTTTGAGAAGTTGAAATTACATTTTTTGGATGGATACTGGAGTCTGAAGAAGACAATAAGATGTCTCAAACTTGCAAGCCAAAGGAAAAAAGTAACTGGAAATATTAGGGGAAAAGTTCAGAGACGGAAGGAAGTTAAAATGAGCAGCAAGTAAAGTACAAATATGTTAGAAAAAACTGATTGGAATTTGAATGTCTTGAATTTCTATTTTTCACATAGAATTATAAATCAGATTCTAGTTTGAATTTCATCATATTGTAATGATTATTAATTTTGTATTGGATATTAATTAGATTGTAATATCGTAATGTTCAACAATAAAAAATATGGTATTTCTGTCTTATTTCTTCTAAAGAATAGCAACTTGAACTATTGCTATTACGCTTGGCTAGGCCCATATTGCCGCCATCTTGTTTTGTACATTAAGGTCTGAGAATTGATAGATGGTTATGGCAATATTCAGCAAATCCATACCAGTGAACACAATCATTTCATTAAATAATGATCAAGGAGGCTTTAAAAAAGATTGCTTCTATTTGAAAAGGATTTAATGAAACTAAAATATAATTATAATAGGTAGGCTACAAAAAATAAAACAATGTGCATGTGAGTAGGCTAATTGTCTTCTATTGGCACTATTAGTAATATAATTAAACTTTACTACTTCCTACTTCAATTATGTAGGTAAATGTGAATTATTATTCTAAAAATGATTGGATTGCTAATTACTACGAATGTGAGATTGCTCGAAGGCTAAAATTATAATTATCGTTTAAAAAATCATGAATACGGTATATTGAGTTGATAAATTGTTAACTCTTTTATCAATCTAGAGAAAATTCAACTCATTCATCTTATAATAATTTTGAAGAAAATCATTCAAATATTTGCTTGATTTATACATATCTCAAATTATTGGTTAGAGGAAATATGAACAGACTACTGCGCTTCAAATGATAATCACCCATTTATATCAATCTCTTCAGATTTCAAGAAGTTTTGCGCCACATTTAACTTACTCGTGAGCCTATTCATTAATACGAATTTTGAACTAAAATTGAATTGGAAATTCGCATTTGTTACCAAACTTCTCTCTAGTGTAACAGTGGCTCCAAGTACCCACCAATGAGGTCTCAGACTCCTTTCATTCATACAAAATAATCATAAATTGATTATTATTATAATACATTTTACTACTATCTTAATATAGTATCTTATAAATGAAAAGAGCGAACTTGAAGAATTAATCACACTGATAAGATTGAACAGACTAAACTTGAAAAATTAATTAGCTTCTCTTCAATCTACTATCTACAACTCATCTGATAGCGGAAAGAACAAAACACCCACCAATGTTTTTGCAATAAGCCGAACCGCTTTTTTGAAATTACTCAATCGACGCCCTACATCCGTGCTAATTATTTCAGTGAATGGTTTCAAATTTTCAGAAGGTGTTCTAGAAACAATTTTGGAGTCCGTTTCATTGATGAATGAGTACACAAAACAAGATGGAACCTCTGACACTGTATACACCTTATGGTAGGTATTGGTGGGTATTATTTCATTGTCACCAGGCATCATGGTTTTATTGGTGATGTTTCTTTCCAGGATAATGACTCCATCTAGTGCGGTCAAACTGACATTTCTCAGTTCTCCATTCATGAAGCTTTCCATACTCAGGCCTGGAAAAATATGGAATAGGATAAGATTTTTATGTATCAATAATTTTAATTGATATTCTCTTTTGCAACCAAATAACATTGAATATTTTAATAAATGTTGATTGATAGTAAGAACTGACTTCACCTGCTAAGATATGTTCCCTTTTCCCAGTTACTTCACACCGATCATTTTAATTTAGATTTGAGGCATTTTTCGCATGATTATTTCATTTTTAACACTATAGTGCTACAAAAAGTAGATTGATTGAAAACGAATGAAAAAAGACGTTTACCAAAAACCTACATGTGGGCTTTCAGAGAACTTTGAATAATAATATTAATTTCATTAGAACATTCAAATATTATTAAAAAATTCGTACATTTAATTTAGGTACTATGAATATTAATTTAATTAATCTTAATTGAACGATAATAATTGATAAAATATAAGGTAGAACAGGAAAAAACAACAATTCAATTGGAACATAGTAAAGTATTGTCTAATCAATAATTTTTACAATGTGAAATGAGTAATTACTGAGTAGGCTATATTAAATTTTGGTTAATGAGATGAATAGCTTCAAGGCAATTTTGCCGGCTGATAATTATATGATTCAATTTTTATTATTCAAATTCCATTGATTGAATCCATGATAACCACTGTATTGATTAATCACCTTCATTTGTTAAGGTGAAACATTATTATTTGTGATACAATTGACTTATGGAATCATTGGAATTATGATGAAATGATTTGTAACCCCATATAAATAATATCTCAAATATTTTCATGAACGGGAAGACATTCAACTGAGAACATTTATTACCTGGAAAATCAGCAACAAACAAAGCATCACTTCTATTAGACCACTTCCAAATGTCTTCTCTTATATCCATTATCTTTCTTCTCCAATGTGTCAAATCTCTGAGGAGTGGTAGTAGGAAATTGACTCTTTCAAATGGTGACCATCCGGCCCTTAGAAGATCAACTCGCGGATCAAACATTCTCTGCTGGAATCTGCCATTCAACGAATACCAAACATCAACATGGACTGAAATATTCTTCATATTTGGATGATCATTTTGTATGTTCCTCTCTATGCAATGAGCATATTGTAGAAGCATATCGGCGTGTGTGGTCCATCTATCTGTTCTTACCCAAGCCTGCACAAATGACAAAAAATACATAACTTTATTACCTACATGGTTTGAAGAAAAATATATAAAAATATTATGTCAATAGACAAAGTATTCATGTAATAACGATACATGGTTCAAAGTAAAAATACAATGTCAACAAGCGTAACAGTTATATTCTTTCGTTTACAATAGGCTACTTACAGCTCTACTACAAAAAGTAGAATAATTGGTAGCTATTCACAATAATATGCTAGGCGCAGTGGTCGCTCTGATTCGATTTCATAAAAGCAGGAATGAGCTATTCAAATTCAAATTTATCGTTTACATAGTAGGATTTGATTTAATAATGACTATTATTACAGTCATTTTTTATATATTTATCGAAATATTTCGATTTTTTACGCATTTTTTCCAATCCTACGATGAAATATTTACAATACTTGTTCTAATTCATCAGTTATCACACCCTGAAATGTTTCAATATTTGCACAATATTCACAAAATAAAATGTATTCATTTATAGCTGTTGTTAATATTGAGAGAATTGAATTTTATTGTTGTAAAATATTTGAATTGCTTGAACATGGAACCAGCATGGGTAAAATAGTAAAACTAGGTACTTTAAATTGAAACATGCACATCCTTAACCGTTATAAATTACGTATATTTTTCGATTATCCAAATATCATGTTGTTATCGTGTGATGTTATGAAAAATTAGGTTTGGTCTCTGATTGACTTTTTATTGTTATTTTGTATGGGTTTTAAGGTATTGAATGAAATCTCACCTCAGGATTCAAGAAGTATTCTTGGCTTGTAGTTCGGTCCACAACCTTCACAACGATCCTATGTCTTATCCACGTATGGACCATCATATCCCACGAATATCCGTACAATCCATTTGTCCAATTATTGTATCCCTGCCAATAAGAATTTATTGTCTTCCGATTTGTTTCTGATAGTTCTATACTAGGAATTAACATTTTTATTTCACACATTCCACTGTAACTTTTCAATTCATTTTCACTAAATCATTACATAACATTATATAATATAAAATTCACTCCTCCAATTATTGTTGTTAGGAATAGAATTTTTCTATTTCAAAAATCGTAAGCTTTTTTTCTTACTTGCTATTGAATTTGAACTGTGATTGATTGTAAGCCGGAGTGAATGTACTGACAATTTTCATTGATCTGTGAGATTTGTACAAGTATCAGAATTAACTAAAAAACAATTCAAATATTCAATTTAACAATTTGCAAAAAAGATCTACCTACATTTAGAATAATGATCTTCACTTTGGGAACGTCATTTGTTCTGAATATCAAAAATATTAATTCTCAATAATATTTAATTAATATATTGAATAAATAATTAATGTATTAATATCTATTTGTTAAATCTATCAATTTTTTTCTGAATAGGTACTACTGATACTATTCCAATGAAATAAAAGTATTTTCAGTATTTAAATGAAAGTATGAGATTAGTATTTTATCAAGTTCTGATCTCATAAGAGTCATAATCATTATTCAGCTGTTGCCTATTTGATGATGACTATTCTCATTAGCTCGATACATTTTTTGCGAAACATTTTTTGAAACATATTTAAGTACAAAAAAGGAAATTGAACTTTTTTCATAGAAATGAAGATGGTATATTATGGTGTTGTATATCCATTATTTTTCCACTTCGAATTTAAACTGATATGAAGAAACACATTACTATTTCTACTTAATTTTTTATATCAGTTTGAAGATAGCATTACTTATCAACTTATTAATAATATCATCATGAATTTTATTGTTTTCAGCTCACCTTTGTTACAAAATGTGAATAAGGCATGAAACATTGTAAGCACATGTAGAAAATCAATATCAAACTTATCAGTTTTTCTCTTAAACCAATCTTCATCATTTTTTCATTTTCCTGGTCGCTTTTTTTCATATCCTTATCATGTACTGAAAAAAAAAACATCCATAGAACACTTCAATCTATTCTCATTTCAATCATTCACCATTTTTAAGAAATATAAAGGTTTACACTACTTTTTCCTTTCTAGGGGTAATATAACATAATTCTTAATGTGCAGTAGTATTGCTGTATTGATAGTACTCCAGCAAACACACAGACATTGATGTGTCTATATATGTTTGCTTTAAGCTATTCCAATAGTTATAAATAATGTATAATAAAAGATTATCGCGATGTATTTTTTCTTTTGAATTTTCTACTTTGCACTTGTATTTTATTTAGAATAAATAACGTGTTTTGAATTCGAATTAGAAACTAACAACTAAACTTTTCTCATTTTAAAAACCTAAAAAATTAGTCCGGTAAAGTACAAATTAAGAAGATATAAAACAAGTGAATGATTATTGAAGATAATAATCTTGGAACTCCATCAATTTTAAAATATGAACCATTTTTTAACCGCATGGTAAACTTTCCTGAATTAAAGTACCTACTTGGGGTATTTGCAAATTTTAAAATATTTCATATTCCACTATTATTTCAATTTCATCTTATTATAATAATAATTGATACTTATTTTTGGAGTTGAAAGTGTTTTGCAGTCCGTTTTATTCTCATTCATCTGTTTATAATTGAAACTTGAAATATCAATATTCTACTATGATAGGTTCTGATTAGGTACTTACCATTTTGGTGTAGCTGCGTTACATCATTATTTGTTTGAGTAATTGCAGGACATTCATTTCTATCATTCCCCGGTTCTTTATCAATAATTAATTCTCCTTTATCACATTTTGTATTGACAAATTTGAATATTTGTTTTGGCCAATCCATGCGACAAAATAGTGGCATTGTCACCAAGCACATGTAGGGAAACATTCCTGTAATTTTCAAAAAATGAGCTTCGATTATTTAAGTTACAGTTGATTATCTTTCTTTTACAGATTATATTTTCTCCGCAATGGAAAACAATAACTAGATTGAATAATTAAAATATTGTGGAATTCTGATAAATAGAAGAAGAATTTTCATCTTATTTTCAAGCAGGGAACAAAATATTTACTGTATCTTACCAATAGTGTGTATTTTATAGAGGTCTAGCCGGCAGGCTCGCTTCGCTTGCCTTCTCCGCCTACAGTCAATGCCATCTCGCTTCTATGGATATAGATATGGTGAAAATCCAGCCATTTTGGAATAGGTTGTGAACTATCTAGGATAGTTCAGTTATCGATAGCAAAATAAGATTGAAAACCATAATCAGCTCCAATCAAGTTACAAATGAATGTGATGAGCCTAAAACTCAAGTTGATGTTATAACTGGAGATTTTATTATAGGTAACTATAGATTATTGTTCAGGCTGTTGGTATGAGATATTTCAATGGAATATAGTTAAGGTAATATTCTTGTGAGTTATAGAGGTACCGTAGATTTAAAGTTGAAGTCGTTTGGTCAAAAAGTTGATAGTAATTATTTTATTGTGAAAATTAAGTTACTGATTGATTCTTTTGATACAGGAAATAACCTCCGGAAAGATACATTCATAACGATATTTTTACAATTATGTCTTCTATATTTTTAAATTCCATAAAAATTAATTTTTTAAAACATTCCAACAAGAAATTTGTTGAGAAATAAATTGCAATCAAATTTTCGCTCATTCAAGTGTTGAATCATGACATCTTTTAGCCTAATTCTTGTGAACAAGTTCACAAGTTAATATTTTTTTCGGTGGTGAGTCTTGAAATATGCATCACTTGACCGTACATTTAGTATTGAAAGTATTCTTAATTATTCCATTTTTGAAATTGATTGATTCACCACTCACCGATATGAAAAAGCCTTGAGTTCATCAGATGGAATAATGAAAGGAATAGGAATGCAATTGGTCTTGTCTGATCGAAAAATATTAGGAAACCACCGGTCAAATCAAGAAGGAAACCAATTATATGAACCACCAAATGATCAACATTTTCTATAGTCATCCAGAACCTGAAAACAAGAGACAATTTTTATTCGCGGTTCACGTTTGTTACAAATTCATATTTTTGTGAAAACCATAGTCAATTTCAATTGAAGTGAATTTCAAGCCTATTCGAAAGCTCAGCTACAGTACAGTACATATCAGTTTTTCAACTATTCACTCTTATTTCAAATAACCATTATTCATAAGAGATTTATAAGTTGCCTCTTCAAATTTTACAGTGAAATATTTTCAATGTATGGATATAATAGCCTAGGTACTTATCTATGGTTGATTAATATTTTCCAATCGATTTATCGCTTAATTTTTTCTTATAATAGCGAATCATATCGAGTGATGAAATCTGATGAGTTCCTCATGATACCCATTTAATCATTGGTGGTTAGAAAGGTTGATTGGACTTTTCCATGGAGTAACAAGATCTAATAAATACAGTAATAAATCTATTCCTCTTTGACATTACTATCCATTAATGTGAGCATACAAATCACAGAAAATAATGCTAGCCATAAAAGTTTATCAATGTTTATACGTTTATTAAACAGATGGAATACACTTTATTCAAATCATCAACGATAATGATAAAACAACTTGATTGTTGATATCATAATATATCAGGCTTATAATTTTTTTTCTGAAGAGAGGGAAAAATTGGCATTCAGCACACAAATATTCGAATTTTTTGTTGACTTGTGGAAATAAGTCCTGAATGTTTTATTCTTCATTGTAAAATAATTGTATGCTATGCCTTCAAATATATAACATTTTTCTACAAAAATAAACTTCCAGCTCAAACAATTTGAGTTCCACAATCGCGGATAAATAATTGGAAGAAAATTATACAATCCTCGAGTGAAATTTTCTGAAATATGGAAAGTTGAAAGTTAAGTGAAAACAAAGGTTGTCAGATCCACCAAGTTTATTCAAAATCAACTGATAACATTGTTCTCACCTAAATTATGGATAAGATCCACAACATCTCTGAAGTGTAAATTTTATATTGAAGTTATTAGGAAAAATTAAAATTCACAAGATATTGACTCACGTGAAAGGAGAGAACACCCAGTGTGTTGATAGATCCATCATTGAGTATCCTGACAGCCATTCTTTATTAAATTTCTTCAATCCAGCAAAAAAATAAAGCACAAACAACTGGAATCTTAATATAGAGTAATTCCACAATGGAACTGTATCATATTTTTTCTTCCTGATCAATTTATCGAACGACCTGAAAAATGTTGTTTCCAAAATGATTGAAATAATAAAATCTATTATTGAAATGTAAGATAAATTTATTTGAGATCAGGACTTGAACAATTGATCTATCAATAATTCATGCATGATATAAAACTGAAGAAAAAAGGCTCTTGGTTACTTAAGCATATTGATTTGACAAATACAGTTGGAGATTCAAAGAAGGAAAAACAACAGATTTACTTAACATATAGCCTAACTTAAGCTTTGTTTATAGCAATATGAATGAATAGCAAAGTCGTCAATTTGATTAAGAGATCAGACAAAATTATTCAAATGAATCTAAAACATTGTCTCATAATACTTTTTTTATAAATATTATTGATGAAATAAAAACACATAGATTTTGTCAATTTCCTACACTATATTTATTTGGTACACGACCAATGATGATATCAAAATATAATACAGTACAATACATTACTCTGACCAATCATTGTTGTGAGACTAGAATGTTGATTATTTTTACAAGAGAATAATAATATTAATTACTACAAAATGAATAACAATAATTATAATGTTGAAGTAATCAATTAATAGCCAAAGTTGGATGTCCAAAATAGTGTAGAAATTTGACAAAATCTATGTGTTCTTATTTCATCATGGAACGTTTCTACAATATCGAACACAACTTAGTTGAATTTTTATAAATATTATTGTTCTATTGTGACTGGCCTTCTAAAATACTTTCAGCTCAATAACTACATGTTTACTATCTATTTCTGAATAAAATAGATTTCATTCTACTGTACGGTATTTGAATATTCAACCACTTACCAAACGTTGCTGGCACTGCAACAAGTCATCAGAATACTGAGTAAACCAAAAAGATATGAGTGGTTGTTCCAATTACTTTTGTTGAGCAGTAGGATGTACCAATAAGGTAATGTCAGAGCTAAACAACTGAATCTGTAGTAAGCTCCAAGGGATATACCAATTGCTCCTGAAAAAAATTCAATTATTTAGAAATTCAAGTCTATAATTTACAAACCAGTATGAACAACTCCAAATTAATAGTGATGAATTACTTCTTTATCTATATCATTGCAATAATAATTGGAGATTAATGACCATAGCTGATGCAAAAAAATTGGTTGGTTTCTTCTGTTTCTTGTAGGCTACATGTTTTAATGTTTCTTTCACATGTTTTAACCTACTACCTAATAGCACAGAGTAGGTAAACCTGAGTTATACATACTCTGTGCTAATAGCTAATGACAAATGTTTTTTATTTCTATTATTATTATTATTATTATTATTGATTTGAAAACCCTCTGAATTAGTCCTTGAGAGTTACTCTCTAGGAATTAATCCTCAGTACTACTCCTGAGAGTAACATCCTCCCAAAAGTATGGACGGCCACTACTAGGCCTATATTGATTGTGAGAGATTATTTAAAACTGGTTAGGTAGGTAAGTTATGTTGCATACATCAACGCTACTTCTGCAAGTTTTTCTCATGAAAATGCGATAAATGCACTTTTGAATTTTGTAGTTAATAAGTTTATTAGACTTTATATTATCCTATGACTATGGTGAAAGAATTGTACAAAACTCTTGTGGGAAGGTGTTTACAAACTCATATCATGAAGTGCAAAAGCTTTGCAGAGTATTCAAACTTTAAAACCAAATTAATTTTATTCATAATAATAATTTCAACAAATACAACCTACTTTTTTCATTTTTCAAAATAAATATCTAAGTTAAATTTAACAAACAATTCATATTTATAAACAATTCATGTTTTTATTGATTTCACAGCATTTGTTCAATAATCAAGATTATTGAACTCTTAATAAAAGTTACACTTTTATCAGAGATGTTGTAACCTAGATCAAGAATTGATTCATAGTTTGCAGTTTCTTATGAAATATTTCTTCAGTTCGAAGTAAATTCGAGCGAATAATATTCTATTATGAGGAAATGTTTCTGATTTATTTTTAGCAAAACTTTTTCTATGTTTGAAGCAAATAAAACAATTTTAAGACTCTTTAAATAAAATTGTTGTTCAAGTTGTTCAACGACTTTTTCAGTTCTTCAACTGATACTCTTCAGAACTAATCTGAGGAATCAATTATTAAACACATGAGTCATTCCCTGAATCACTCTCTGTAACTTACACATGAGTGTGTTTCATAACTGCACTGCAACTGCGTCACATTACCATATAGCATAACTGCATTATTATAATTTAAGTATAAGTATTTACATATAACTAACAACACTTTTGCACGTCAAATGTAGACAATTACCTACCAAATGACATGATGGTGTAGAGGAAGTACATCCATTTCAAAGGAAGAGGTTTAAGAAAATCGAAAAGGGGGAATCGACACTCCTTTGGATCCCCCCATAATCTCTCAGCTTCTGTGAATCCTCTCTCTTCAACGGTATCAATAAGCATCACAATGCCTGTTGAAAAATTTATGTAAATTTTCATCAACTATTTTGTATAATAATTCATGTAAATTTTTATTAACTATTTTTATATAACATTCATATTGAATTAACAACTACTCACAAGTCTTTTGATTTATGAAGACCCTTTGCAATATCATTCTGAAAAAATATTTTCTAAAAGATGTTTCTTGATTGACTCTCCTTATATATTCATTTTCTCAAGTTAATAATATTCTATCAGATCTTACCTTCAATAATTATTTTCATTATTCAAATCTCAAGTCGTACTTCTATTAGAATTATTTATTATTTGAATGTTAATGGCTAATATTGGTTAACATTATTGTTACAATTGGAATAAGTATATATTTACAATATAGAATGAAAATCTGAGTTGATAAGTAGTTTACCGTCTATCAGTTTCATTCGTGCCTAGGTAAATTATTATGATTGATGATAAACTGGACATGAGAAATGAGTAATATATTCAAAAAGGCAACTTGAAGGTAGTCTGTAAAGGTAGAAATAGTGAAGAAGAATACCGGAAGAGTACTATAGCCTACTACTATTGTAGAGTACTACTCATATTAGTCTATGATATCATAGCTTCCTTCATACCTTCCTACTATCATAGTAATATATCATAGTTAATAATATCACAGTTAAAGGAGGCTATGATAATAAGTTGTCCATTCCTCACCGTGTAATCTGAATAATTCTATATCTGAAGCGTCTACCTTCTCAATATAACGAAAGAGTATTGAAAAATTGATAAAAAAATTTATTATTATTGAAATGAGCTCACCAAATAGTACCCGAACCACGCCCAAGGAGGTGGCATCACAAGGACGGTAGAATAAAGCTGTCAATCTATCCAAAGACTTTAGCTCTCTCGGGTGGAATCCACAATTTATTTCAATCCATTCATCCCAGCCCAAATCTTTTGCAACTTTCTGTGATCGAAAATCTTGCTCGTGATTGGATTTGTTTTCTATAGTCTTTATGGGCTTGCGTCTTTTGACAACTAAATTTCCTGTCACAGTATAGAGATTTTTCAAGTTCAAATTAATATTTACTCCACTACAATCAATACAAAATCAAAAATAAAGTCAATAAGATATAAAGTTATCAGCTTGATTATAATTTTTTTATACAAAATAGGTAGATGGTTTAATTAACGTTCCACAGAGTCTACAGATTGTAGAACCTTTTAATAATGTAATTGAAACACACGAATTTTGTCAATCCTTCAAATTATTTGTGGCACAGGACCATGGTTTTATGTAGAACTGACAATTGCGGAGTGTTTTTATTTCATTAATTAAAACGGTTTTCAATTGTCAGAGCACTTCAATTAGTATAAAATCATTATTTCTAAGCTAATTATTAACGTAGTTGATCATAAAATGATAAAAATATAATCACATGTTTGAGAATCCTATTAATCTACTAAATTCATATTTAAAAAAACTTTATATTTCAATTTGAAAGATTTATTCACCATCATTCAAAATAGCCTACATGAGATAAAATGTGTTTCATAAAATGTGGAAGAATTTGGAAAACAAATGATAATTAATCCTTATTATCACGTTTAAAACACATAATTTCACTATATAAATGTAAAATTGTAGAATTGTGAGTATAGTAATTTCCTAATAGAGTGAGATTTATTTATAATGATAAAATGTACAAATCCATAATATTTAAAATCTGAGATTTGATGAAAGTTGACTTCAAAGATTTCAAATTTATTTGAAGGTTTATCCTTCTTTTTTGGAACCTTTCACGTTGGAACAATAAGCAGAAAATCAATAAAATATATAAAACAGAAGTACCTGAATCCATGTGATGATTTAGACTCAACTTCTGCTACAAACGATATTGAATATTTTCCTATATAGCGAAATCTAGGACACCTCAAGAAGGTGCTAACAGTTTGAATTCTGGAAGAGGTATGCTGAAGTCGCCAACAATAACTAAATGCGGGTGGTTATCAAAATAGCGCCCTCTCAGAATAACATTTCCAGTTCAGTGGTTGCATATATGAAATCGATTTTGAAGCCCATACAGGAACATATAGGCTTGTCTGGTTGCATTCTAATGAGTGGCCCAAGCAATTAATTCCTGTCCTTTCACATCAGTTCTATTGCAGATTTTGCAAGTGCGAGTATTAAAATATCCTTCTCCAGAGATAGATTTAATGCTCCTTTGCTTCCATTATTGAACTATTCAATTATTTGAAATATGGAACCATGGTTTTCAGTTTCATAAGTTTATAGCGATAATGCAGGCGATGTAAATGAGTTACCCAACACAAGAGCTTTAATATTTTTATGCAATATCTGGTGTGGAAAAGTTTTGACGTTGTGAGGTCCTCTCCATCATTCTACCACAGTCCATGTCAGTTCTATAATTAAGGTTCTGGGGTAGCCAAACACCTTGTTATGAAGAAACTTTTATTTTTAATACGTAATAATACGATACAATGTAATATTGAGAGAAACGCTCTCGATCAAAGCTACACTGAATTGAATTGAATTTAATTGAATAAAAACTCTATAAAAAGCGGTTATAACAATAGGAATATGCATCAGCAATAATTTAGGAGTTAGTAGATGTAACTCCTCCCCCTAAGAGTGAAGCTTCACGAAATTTTATAAAAATATTAAATTATATTTTCATCTCATTTCATTCGCCATAGAAGTACAATAGTACAATATCGATCGACATTTAGCGTGGCCTATAGGTAGTCTGTCCAAGCAAAGAAGACATTCTGGCAATATGACTCCAGATTATCAATATTGGTTCAAAAATTATGAATTTGATCTCAAATTGTAGGGAACATTCTGATCTACAATTTGATACTTCTGATTCATAAGTACCGTATTCAACAATTCATAAGTATTTATTCAAGTATTCTTTCAGTTTCAATCTATTCATATATTTTAGCCCACAGTACCAGTCTCCCTCCAATATATACTACAAAATTATTTTTGATCATTAACTATTATGAATATTATAGATCATTACATCCAGTTCATGTGCCACAAAATCAATTTGAGCGTATATCTATGAATATGAAGTTACATAAATATGGAAATAACTCTCTTTCTCATCTTTCAAAAATGTTCAAGAATAGCAAAGGTTTACAAAATTATTTTGATTCAAACGAGCTTTAATTTCGAGTTTAGTTTAGATTAAATAAGTGATTATGATCAAATCGTGGATTGAGGACCACTAACTCCTTTTTAAAACTCCATACAGTACAGTACAGTACTGAGTACTGTACTTGAGCAGCTAGCTAATGAAAATATCGTACTGCTTCTAACCAGCCTACTCCACTCTACTTAGTTCCAAATTCCACTGCTAGATGGCTCTACATTCGCCTTGGAAAAGCTGAGTTTCTAGGAGGTTACTCTATATATAAAAGCGAAATGGCACTGATTCATTCATTCATTCATCACCAGAACTAGAAATCCACTGAACCGAATGCGTTCGAATTGGTCATGCATGTTTAGTTAGACGTTTATACGCACGCTAAGAACGGATTTTAAAAAACTTCTCAAGGAGTTTTTCGGCGTTTTCCTTATTTTTCGAGAACCAATCGGTGAAAATGTTGATATTTGGTGGGCAGGTTCAGATAAGGTCTAGAAATGTTGTGTTTGAATATTTTTGCAATTTGTTCAAGATTACGCCAGTAATCAGGTTTTCAAAATTGCAGATGTGCTGCGGGTTGCATATCTTCCGCCTTGATACGACCAATCCTAATTGTAAATTCAATGGTTCAGCGAGATTATTGATAAACTAATTTGGAAAATATTGAATCAAGTTTCAAACTTTGTCCGATATACTTCCCAAGGTTACGCTTAATATTAGCGTTTTACTATTTTTTTTTAAATTTTCGGAGTTTTTCTTGGATTTTTCTAGAACAAATTGGCAGAAAATGTTGAAATTAAGTAGACAGGTCCAGATTAGGTGTAGAAATGCTGTGCTCAATAAATTTCGAATCCCTTCTGAACGGAATTTGCTGATTGTTTCAGCTGACACTGACAGAGGTTTTGAAGGCGAACGAAGCAAGCCTGTCCGACTCACTTTCGCACTGCCTATACTGTCGGGGGTCCAGGGGGCGGAGCCGCCTGGCTAGGTGGAGAAGGCGAGCGAAGCGAGCCTGCCGGCTAGTAGATATTAAAACCCCACAATATACAAACAAATTTATATCTGTAGTCTGTAGAAGATAACAGAGGTATAAATCATATGCAGAATAATAAATACTCAAATAATAGGAAATAGAAAAGTACATTGCACTGATTGCAAATCAATACAGTGTATTGATTGATCTGTAGTGGGAGTGGGATGCTACTGATAGTTTAGTAAATTAGTGTAAGGATAAAAAACTTTTCATATTGTAAAAATTGGATTTTTAAGTTTTATTTTTCATTGATGGGGCTGATCGAATGCAATCAGTTTGATAATATTCCATTAGTACTCTCCTTACTTACTACTGGAACTGCTGAAACTGAATTACTGGAAATGTATCACTCGCCTTGGGAAAGTTGTATCATGGAAAGAGATATAACTTACCCCTCTCATCGTCTAATCACTGATCATCATGATAATTTTGAACATGTGAATGAATAATACAATTATTTTTACATACTTATCCTCCTGGTAAATCCCTGAATCTTCCTCCTTAAGAGCCCCCTCTCTTAGGCAGAGGCCACACTGCCGGTGGGTAGAGCCTGGAGGGTGGAGGGTAGTTGGTAAATCTATAGAACATACACACCATCCACAGTAATACATCGTATGAATGGTATGTGTTCAGCCGCCATCTTGAAATTCTTAAATATGGACAACATAACCTCAAAAAACAGAATAAAGTCATACCATTCTTACGATGTATAACTGTGGATGGTGTGTATGTTCTATAGATTTACCAACTACCCTCCACCCTCCAGGCTCTACCCACCGGCAGTGCGGCCTCAGCCTAGTGCATTCTGTCCAGTTCGCAGTAATTCATCGCTTCACATTCAGCTTAAGCAGATTACGTTTTGGTATCTATCTACAAAATTACAATATTCTTACTTGAAATGAATCAAACGTCTATTGCAACTAATCAACAAAAACTGGATCCCTTCTAGAGGACAATCAAAGAGGGCCTAATAATCTTGGAGTGAGCAGTATAACTATATATATGTTTATAACCCAGTGGCGAATTATTTTTGGATCATCAAAATTGTGCCGAGAGAAAGACAATTCATTTCAGGAAGGGGAGGAATTTCAGTCTTTATCCAGAATGGGTGGGGGTTTGGATAAGTCCCCAAATCCTCCCTAACTACGCTTAAAGAGTTTTAGGAGTAACCTGCAAAACTTTACAAGCTGATTTTACACCATTCGGGGTACATTTTCGATTGAAGCTTGTAAGAATTCTTAAGTGTAAGAAATTAGCTTTCTGAATTTCTGTTATAATGCAAAAGTTTGGCATTCTTCTTAGAACAATTAGTAGATCAGTACGTATTAGAGTGGATCTAGTTAATGAAACAGTTTTTTATTCATTTACAGTACCGTGGCTTCGTGTACACTCACACATTGAAGTTGTAGGTTACAATTCCAATTTCAAGTGAATAGTTCCTAGTTCCTACAGCTACAGTTCCTTCAGTTGTAGGCAAAAATGATTTAAAATATATTCATTAGTTAATATGGAGAGGTTCCACAACATCATTGTTTTATTCAGAGTGTATCTAGCCTGTGGTTCATGTACTCAAGTGAAATCAATAATTATCTGCAGCTCGTTGTCAGGTTATGGATTTATCAATCACATGATTTTCTTCCAGCTGTTGTCTCCTACTGAAACATTCGAAATTGAAAATTAACATGCCCTCAAATTAATATGGAGAGGTTTCACAATATCATTGTTTACTCTGTGTATTTAGTCTATGGTTGATGTCCTCAATTATCTGCAGCTCCGTAGTTGGGTAGTAGATTAATCAATCACAAAAGCCTGTATTTTTTTGATAATGTGTTATTGTTTTTTAATGTTTTGATAATGTACATTGTTTTTGTGATCTATCGTATGTCTTTATGTCTTTCACTTGAGTACTTCTCTACAGTCTCTACCTTATGTCTTTTGAAAATAATAAAATAACTGAAAAATTTTCTCTGAGGGGTTGTCTCCTGAAACATTCGGATATTGAAAATCAACATGCCCGAAATTGTTACGACAACAATGCATGCCTAATGGGGCGGCGCGCTGCCATTTTTGTGTCTCGTTGACCAACAATAGCGGATGATAAATGAGTCCTGTTGGGGGTGGAGGTAGAGGGAGGGTGTTTAGAGGATTACTCTTTGGCAACTCACCGACTGGATGAAGGACGCGAGAAAGTCCGATAATTCAGCAAGAGATGACAGTTGGCCCGGTTTGTTATTAAGAAGGGTTTGCTTCTTTTCTTCGGTCACGGGCAGGGGTGGGCCCCAAAACGGATAAAGGAGATTCTGGTGGTTCTACCTGGGCGATTCTAAATGCCCACCAATTACGGTGAATCCTCCATGCTATTCCCACGATTTAGCCCACACTGAGTGAGCGAGTGTGTATTCAGTGTGCCACCCCGTCATCTATTCCACAGCTATTATCGTTAACCTGTGCGGTGCGGCTCGGCCTGCTTCTCTTGACATTGTTTGAACTGCCGCTTCACAGCTTAATAATCCAGCGGCAGACAGATTGGGGCCTTTTCACATGGAGCGACTCAACGCACCGCATTCACATCTTCTCTTAGCAAAGCGAATTGGATCGATGTGATGATCTCTATTCCGGCATCTAGCACCATAGGGGTTGCTGGAACAAAGTTTGAATTGTAGAAAGCGATTTATTGAAGAAAGAAGCAAAAATATTTGTATGAAATTATTCATACTCTGTCTGAGACAACACTCTGTCTGGGACCGAATAAGGTGTCACAGCTCACCGAAATATCTCCAACTTGGGACGTAAGATTATATGTGTTTCTCCTCTATCCAAAATGTTGTCATACAATCATTCAAAAGCGAGTTTAGTGATTTGCTTCATGGAAATATTATTATATAAAAATTAAAATCACAGTGCCGTTTCCAGTAATTATTATTTTAATAAGTGTGTTCAAAATCAATAACTATCGGCTAACTTGGCTTTGGATCTTCTTCGGAACTTCCCACTAGTAAGCCATGCGCTAATATATAATAATTTGAATTCAGCATATTTCGCTCTCTTATACTTCGCTCTCTTCGACTAGTAGCCCAAGACAAAAAGGAAACATTGAAAATATTCCTATTTAGCTTTGTAAAATTTAAAAAAATTCAGTGTCTCATTTTGCATAATTTAGAAGCCCTTGATAACAAAGTTAATTTTATTAATTTCATACCATACACCCCACACACAGACTAGTTTCTAGGTGGGGAGTATTATTTCATGAAATTATTGTATAATATACTTCAAGTGATTGTAGCATGTTGCTTTTTTGAGAATAAAACTTTTTCATTTAATTTCACATCACTAAAAGTAACTTTTTAATCATTGTAGCACAGTAATGTGAATAATATAAAATAAAAATCAATTGAAAACTATCGGTTTGGTTAGACTTATTTCAAAAGGAGCTAATTTATACAGGACACAATGTTTAAAATGTAGCAGGGGTCTACTACTATTGAGTCTAGGTTTGTCACTCACCCGGTAGTCTCTCTCAAAAGCAACAAAAGATAATTTCAAAAGAGAACTCTCCTAAACCGTTTAATCAGCTAACGACGTTTGTTGGAATGTGTGTGTACCAAACATTGTCACCCCCCAGATAGCAAATTCCCAATTCCCAGCTGTCGCCAGTTATCACGTTCGACGAATGAACAGAGAAAAGGTGACATCCGATCATTCTCTTTTCATTCTCCTTCTTCTTTTTTCTCTTGAGGTCCGATCGACTCCCATTGTCATCTGATTCGCCTCACAAATGCTTCAGAACAAACCCCATTCACCGACAATGTCCAGGGTCCAGTAGCTCCTTAAATTCGTTTTGATGACAAACCTTTGAAATGCCATGTCAAATTAAGGTACACACGTCTCTCCCCTTTTAGAAAAAGAGCCACCAGCGTTCAAAACTAATAGATGAACTCAACAAAGATTTCACAGTCATTTCTTTCTGCCGTCTATCTTACTAAATTGAACGGTCAACTACTGAATGGAGTTGGAAAACGATTCTTTTTTCACTGACCAAGCTTTGAGGTTTCAAAATAACAAGACATCTATTCGTGAACATAATAATATCAATTCATAGTGCGTAACTCATACTGATTTCTCATGAGAAAAATTTCAAGATAATATCATTATTATGAGATTTACGACTATATATTTTTCTCATAACACCGTCAATGCTGTAGCTCGACTTCATCTACCATAGTTTAGTATTTATTTCTAAATTCAAAATTGTTTGACATTTGTTTTGTGAGTGAAAATTAATGAAGAAGTATAATTGTATTAATTAGAAATAATAGTAATTGATTAGAATCTCTTTATATTGTTATACAAATAGATAAAGGACTTCTGCAAATATTGACCAATGTACTAAATAGCAAGCTAGATCCATTGTATAAGACAATCTAATTTTTTACTGTTGTATAGATTGGAAGAAAAACATTTGTGGGAGAAATCCTGTTGCACTTTTCATTGCGAATTAATAAATAATTCATTATAATTTCAATTATTATCATTATTCACCAATATTCACCAATAATAGATTCACAATTTGTTCTGACACTATTTTCAAAGAATTATATTCAAACCTACATATTGTCATAATGAGAAAAATTATTGTGAAATACATTGATGAATTTGATGAATGAAGAATATTCCGCTGAATAAATTTCATCTAATACTGCTTAGTTATTGAAACAAACATGATTCAAGTTCATTATTCTCAATTCAGTTGGGAAACTGATTACATTGAATTCCTCAGCTAATTTTATATAGGAATTGATTATTTTAGAACCTCACTAAAGCCTCTGAAAAATTGATATATTTTGAAAAATCTCAATTTTCCGCCATTGTTATCTCGGTAACAAAGCGTTTTTGGGGGATGGTCCCATGGAACTTTTTTGTCTACTTGGTGTGAGGAATCAGCCTGAGAAGTATTGCACATGCACATTCCTCCTGAAACACCCTGTATAATTTATTATTCTGTTATGAATATCATAGACTAGCCGGCAGGCTCGCTTTGCTCGCCTTCTCCGCCTAGCCAGGGGACTCCGCCCTCTGGACCCCCGACAGTATCAGAAGTGTAAGTGAGTCAAACAGGCTCGCTTCGCTCGCCTGCATAACCACTGTCAGTGTAAGCTGAGAAAAACAGGCTCGCATCGCTCGCCTGCAAATTCCGTTTAGAAGTGATTCCAAATTCGTTGAACACTGCATTTCTAGATCTAATATGGACCTGGTCACCAAATTTCAACATTTTTTGTCGTTTTGTTTTGATTTTGATTCAAACCTTATAGAACACAGCATTTCTAGACCTAATCTGGACCTGTTCACCAAATTTCGACATTTTCTACCAATTTATTCTCGAAAAATCCAAGAAAAAATCTGATAATTCTGAAAAATAGTAAAACGCTAATATTAAGCGTAACCTTGGACGCTTATATCGGACATAGTTTAAACTTGATTCAATATCTTCCAAATTAGTTTATCTATAATCTCGCTGAACCATTGAATTTACAGTAAGGATTGGTCGTATCAAGGCGGAAGATATGCAACCCGCAATACATCTACAATAGTGAAAAACCTGATTACTGGCGTAATTCAAAAATATCTTGACGCAACATTTCTAGACCTTATCTGAACCTACCCAACAAATATCAATATTTTCTACCGATTGGTTCTCGAAAAAATTGAGAAAACGCCGAAAAACTATGGAGAAACTTGAATATTTGGCGTATCCTTGAAAATTTCCTAAGATCCGTTCTTAGCGCGCATTTAAACGTCCAACTGAACATGCCTGCCAAATTTGAACGTATTCAGTTCAGTGGATTTTTAGCTCTGGTGATGAATCAGTCAGTGCCATTTCGCTTTTATAGATATAGATTAATGTATGAATTTCTCCACAGATTTCAGCAATGACTCTCCTTAATATAATATATTTAAATTTAATAGACTATAAAATATCATTTTCTTTTTAAATTCATATAAGCTGAAATTAATACAACTGCCAACATAGATGATATCTAATATATCTATTATCATATATTATGCTAGCCGGCAGACTCGCTTCGCTCGCCTTCTCCGCCTAGCCTGGGGGCTCCGCCCCCTGGACCCCCGACAGTATCGGCAGTGTAAGTGAGTCAAACAGGCTCGCTTCGTTAGCCTGCAAAACCTCTATCAGTGGAAGCTGAGACAAACAGGATCGCTTCGCTTGCCTGCAAATTCCGTTCAGAAGGGATTCCAAATTCATTGAACACTGCATTTCTAGATCTAATATAGACCTGTTCACCAAATTTCAACATTTTTTGTCGTTTTGTTCTCGAAAAATCTAAGAAAAAAATAGTAAAACGCTGATATTGAGCGTAACTTTGGGAAGTATATCGGACATAGTTTTAAACTTGATTCAATATCTACTTAATTAGTTCATTTATAATCACGCTGAATCATTGAATTCACAGTAGGCCTAAGGAATAATCGTATCAAGGCGGAAGATATGCAACCCGCAATACATTTACAATTTTTTAAAAGTGAATACTGGCATACCCTTGAATGGATTTCGAAAATATTTCAACACAACATTTCTAGGTCTTATCTGAACCTGCCCACCTAACATCAACATTTTCTACCGATTGGTTCTCGAAAAAATTGATAAAACGCTGAAAAAATATAGAAAAACTCGAATATTTGGCGTATCCTTATGAAGTTTCAAAAATGCTTTCTTAGCGCGTGTCTAAACGTCCAACTGTACATGCCTGCCAAAATTGAACCCATTCGGTTCAGTGGATTTTTAGTTCTGGTGATGAATGAATGAATGAATCAGTGCCATTTCGCTTTTATATATAGAGATTTATTATTCTATCTATTTTATGTTATATATTAAATATTCTATCTATAATATATTATTCTATATCTATCATATATTTTATATTTTGCACAATTTCTCGGTCTCTAGGGTTAAAGATTATTCAAAGAGAAAACAGGAAAACTCAATTTATTTATAAATTTTGCCATGATACTTCGAGAGAGATACTCTCGTAGCCAATAGAAAAACATTCAGACAAAACCGGTGGCTCAGATATAATAGAAATTATGGGGCAATTCCCATGGAAAAGAGTGGGGAATAAATTTGTAAACCAGAGTTACTACTACGATGGCAAAAGTTTCGAAGCGTGGAGAAAGGTCATTGTCGGTTTCAGAGGAAAATATAGATAAATAACAAAGAAAGAGAGAAAGAGAGAGAGAGAGAGCCAGAAGGTGAGCTAGTGAAGTGGAGAGAAATTGGAAAGGAATGAAAGAGAAGATCGAGAGAGAAATGGACAAAGCAAGTATGAAATAGAGATTGCAAAGAAAATCGGAATGAAGAGGGTGAAGAAAAAAAAATGAGTTGGAGTAACAGAGAGAGTGGAAAATAGGAAAGAGCAGAGAGAAAGAGAAAGAGAGAATAATAGAGATGGAATTAAGATTGAGGAGAAAATCTTGAACAGAAGGAGAAGTAACCAGAGAGGTGTAGAAAAACTGGAATTGAGATGAACAGAGGAAGAAGAGTAACAGGAAAAGAATAAGAAGAACAACAAGGTGAAGAAGAGAAAAAAGAGAAAGTGAAAAAAATATTTTAGGATGTTCTGGAGAGGAATTATAGATTAAATAAATTATAATATAATATAAATTATAGGTATAAAAGTGTATAAGTGAAAAAGAAAGGAAAAATTATGCTTGGAGGAGAAGATTCAAAAAGAAAGAGAGTGATACTAGCTGATGAGGAGAGAATAGTATGAAAGGAGAAAGAAACACAGATAGAGATTGGAAAGCGAGTCTTGATCGGAGAGGAGTGTTCAACCAGACCAAGATGAGCCAAGATTTGGTAGTTGGCAAAAAGTAGGGGTTGGAAAAGTAGAGTTAGTTTTCCACATATATATCGATTGCGGATTCCATCAGTCATTAGGGGGTTGGGGGAGGGTTTGTAAGGGGTGATATGTTGGGGGGGGGTGTTTGAAGGCGCCGAGACGCCGGTCCACAATGCAGGCAGACGTCTACCCATAAAGAGTTTTGGAAGGCGCCGCAACTCCCTTAGAGGGTCGTTACCCCCGCACAACTTACACAGACACACAAAGATATCACACAGACACAGATAGAGAAATAGAAAATCTACCGCCGCGTCTCACAATTACATGGCTTTTGTGTTTTATTGCAGTCGCGTCAACATTTCATAATCATTCAAGTGAGCAGCCATAATCCTTCCCTCCTCTCTCCCCTTACGAGGGATGACATTTCGGCGTATATGGAAAAACTTAGAAGAAGATGGAAAGAAGTCGAAAAAGAAAAAGGAGTAGAAGAAAAAGAAAAGTAAAGATAAAAAGGAGTCGGAGGAGGAGGAAAAGAAGGAGAAGGAGGAGAAGAAGCAGGAGATGAAGGAGTAGAAGGAGGAGAAGGAGGGGAAGGAGTAGAAGGAGGAGAAGGAGGAGAAGGAGGAGAAGGAGGAGAAGGAGGAGAAGGAGGAGAAGGAGGAGAAGGAGGAGAAGGAGGAGAAGGAGGAGAAGGAGGAGAAGGAGGAGAAGGAGGAGAAGGAGGAGAAGGAGGAGAAGGAGGAGAAGGAGGAGAAGGAGGAGAAGGAGGAGAAGGAGGAGAAGGAGGAGAAGGAGGAGAAGGAGGAGAAGGAGGAGAAGGAGGAGAAGGAGGAGAAGGAGGAGAAGGAGGAGAAGGAGGAGAAGGAGGAGAAGGAGGAGAAGGAGGAGAAGGAGGAGAAGGAGGAGAAGGAGGAGGTGAAGAAGAAAAAGATGATGAACAGGAGGAGGATGAGAAAAGCAGTTCTACAACCCTTTTCCACCATCAGACGCCATAAATGTCCAACTTTTCTCGAATAATATAAAGTAAACCATTACGCGCCGTTACGCTCGCAGCGTAGCAGAAAAACTTGCAAAGTTTACTGACCCCTTGCACACAGTGCAACGTTCATTCCCAACTGTCTTTTTTGGCTCTTGAAAGTGACAAATTAAAAAAATAATGAAATGTTATAATTGTAATAATATATCATGAATTGTTATATGAAATGTTATAAAATGTTACATCAGTTGATTGAATGAATGGATGTGTAGATTAAATCAATAATGGGTTGGTAAATTTTTGGATTAGAATGACTTCTTTATTTTAATGACATGGCGAAGTTTGTACAGTAATTTTCACTCTACCACTTAATCACGGATTAGGTATATTTATAGGCCTACTAGAAAACTTTTGTTTAAGGCAATTTTCCGTTAAGTATCTCCAAAAATTAATAAATAAATGATTTATTTTCTTTCAAGTATACATTTGCAATATGAAACTGTTCTTAACTTAAATATGGTTGTGTTTATCATTATTCTATTAGACAAGGATTTTCATTGTTGGTTTCAAGATTCCCCTTATTATTATTTCCTTTGATATTCGTGACTTAAAATGAAAATTGATGGAATGGGCGATATATTCCAGAAGTCCCTTGCATTCAAAAAGGTTTCCAATAATATGAATCACATGAATCAGAATCATATGAATAATAATTATAATATGAATCAGACTTTTCAGATTATCTCTGACTAATAACTATGACTATCCCATATTTACTGTCACCGACATGCAGTCAATTTGTTACAATTGTTACAATCCCAGTGAATGCTACACTCAGCAGCTCGTCATGGATCAAGAAATCATCCTCTTAATTATCCCAGATTCTTGAAGGTGGTTAAAAAATGAGAAAATTACATGGTTATGATTTATTATAATAATTGATCAATCTTCTTGTGATATCTTTGTACAGAAATGTCATGTGATTGGAAGAAAGATTATCAAGGAATAAGAGATTGTGAAGACCATTACTAACTCCAGACATCTTGACGATGTCAAGATAATCGTAATAGAAAAGATTGGATCCTGATACACAATAATTGTGTTCCAATAAGATCCCATGAATACAGTAGGCCTACGATTACGTTACGTTCAAGTAGTAGCTTGATATTATGTTTTTTCTACTAAAAATGTCACACTGAGACAGATTGTTTCGTAGAAGTCTCGACAAACATATTACAAAAATTATTCTAGTAAATAACCAGTGGGGGACATGATTGTGAGCCATCACAGATCATTACAATCCCATGCAATTCTATATTGTGAAAGCAAAAAACGGTGAACATCCAACTGTTTTCATCGAGATGGGGTCAAGGTGAAAGATATAGTCTGTCCAAGCAAAGAAGACATTCTGGCAAGATGGGAAAATGACTCCAGCTCGGTCAATATTGGTCCAAAAATTATAGATTTGATCTCAAGTTCTAGAGAAAATTCTGTTCTACAATTTAAGACTAAATTTATGATTTTTAAACAGATATTGACTTAGCTGGAGTCATTTTCCCATCTTTCCAGAATGCCTCCTTCACTTGGACAGACCATACGAACATTTTCCAACCCCCTAAGAACATTACCTCTCTCACCAATCAAGTGTAATTTGCTTCGCGACTCTCCAGAAGTCATCTCATCTCATCAAATCAGCTTCTATTTGTTCAGTAAACGTAATTGGATCACATTACCCCAGGAAAAAACTTATGCAACTTCCCGATAGGCTGAGATCAAGGGTGATTTCTAGGGTAAGGAAGTACATCGGAAAAAAGATAGGGTATTCAACTATGTCCGACTGCTAAGTTGATTGTTCATCCGATTATCTCATCACAATATGTTCATCTTTTTACATATTCTCTCAGGTTCATCTCATTTACCTAGGCCCATCACAGCTTGATGAATAAAAGTATATTATAGATACATATTTTATTTTCATATCCAAGTGCTTGTTTCCTTCTACTCACTTATTACTTCCATCTCAATACCAACGACAGCAATGATGAATCATATAATTATCATTGCATGTATTAATTCAGTTCATGTATCTTACCTTATTCTTATCTTATTGGTTCGAACTTCGATTGCATTCAGATTTGAATCCATATGCACAACATTAACCGTTTGACTCGATACATGCCTTTATGTGTACTAAGAGTTGGCATATTAGCACTTTCATCATTCATTTGCATATGGAGGTAAGCATTGGAAACGTCCAGAGTGCAAAAAAGTTTGCCACCATTCATTTGTGAGTAAATGTCTTCTATTCTTGGAATTGGGTAGTTCTCATTTTTGATTAGTTTATTAACGGTGACCTTGTAATCAGCACAGATTCGTACTTGTCCATTAGGTTTAACAACTGGAACAATTGGAGTTCCCCAATCCGAGCGACTTTGGTAAGAATACCACAATCTTCTAATCTTGTGAGTTCACTTTCAACTTCACTTTTGAGAGAAAATGGTAATTGTCTTGTTTCCACGAAAATTGGTTGTGCATCATCTGTTATTCTGAAGTGTCCTAAATAATCTGGAATGACTCCAATATTCCCATCAAAGACATCACTATATTCGTTCAACACGTTTTCTATAGTTGAAGCATGATTTATTTGGAGAGTTTTGATTTCAGCCCTATCTAATTTGACTTCTCTTAGCCAGTCTCTCCCAAATATAGTATCAACATCTTGGTCAATTGGATAAAGTTTACCTACAAAGTCTTGAGTTTTATACTTGCAATTAACAAATTTTACACCTCTTGTTTTCATAGGCTCTCCTGTATATTTGCGAAGTTCAACATTAGTTGAAAAAACTCTTTTTGATTTATACAACTTTTTGAACTCTCCATAAGACATTGTACTGAGGGCTGTCCACGTATCGAATTCCATCGGTACTGTTTTTCCTTCGATATCAATATCAATTACTATTTTGTCATTGTTTTTGTTATTTATAGCATTAATTACATATTCGTTTTCGCTTTCCTCATTCGCCTCATTTTCGGTTTGATGTTGCCTGTAGTTCATTTTCAATTGAGTCTTCTTTTCTAAACATACACTGGCTATGTGAACAACTTTTTCACATCTCCTACAGATTGTTTCTTTTTGACGGCAACTAAATAAATTACACATAGATAATTTAATGAATTTAACATAAATTCTGTGCGATGGATAGTTTTTGAGTTATTTGGCTAAAACCAAAACATGAGCAGATTTTTTGTTATTTTTTCAAGATGGCGGAGTTAGCACAAGGTATTTTTTGGTGATAAATTAGTTACAGACTACTCTTATGTATCCAAACAACAAACTAAAAAATCAGAACTACAATACATTTTGCCATCAGACCACCCTTTTCATGTATAAAGTGAAGGGACTATTTCTCCAGTGATTCCAATCCCTTTCAGTTGTAGGAGAGTCTGGGTCTATAGTCAATTTAGTCAAATAATTCTCTTGGTTTGAGAAAGTTGTTCATTTGTACATTTGTTTGCTGTTCCGTATCGTTTCTTTCCTTGTGCCTCGTCGGCACAGTAGTATTTCTCTTCGGCATTATTAATTGAATTCCATTTTCACCTACGTCGCCAATGTTATATTTTAAAATAATAAATACTGCATGCTTGATCAATGTTCATTTAATAACACATTCGAATAATAACTAAACAACTAAACAGGGGTAGGGGTAATCATAAGTTGGTTGCCCATAGCAACCAACCATAAAGTAGCCATATGACATTTTTATTGTATCTTCCAATCAATTTTGAAATGTGACATTCTCTAATGATTATCATTTAAATCATTTCCTGCAAGTTTGAAGTTAAAATTCGATTTATCTCAATTGTGGTCTATTTGTCTGGACTATCTGGATTATCTGGACTATTCTGTTCAGATTTAAGATAAACATAATTCAACTATAGACTATAATTGGAAAAGTAATAAAAGGTATATTAACTCAATTTTTGGGGGGCTCAAAATTTTGGGAACAGAACTTTGGGTCCTCCTGAAGTTACGCCCATGGAGTACACACATAGTGAAAAATATGGTTAAATTATTTTGAAAATAACTAATCAATTTCAGTTTTAAATGATAGCTATATGAATAGGACTAAGAACTCCTGCTACTGCAAATATTGACCGAAGAACTGAATAGCAGAAGGAAATTCGTTATCAAAAAAAGTAATGAAAACTTCTTGCAGTGTGTATATTGTTCTGAAACAATGGACTGGTGAGCTGAGAAGCGCACTAAGAGAGAGAGAGAGATAGAGAGAGAATGAGTGAGAAAGAGAGAGAGTGAGTGAGTGAGTGTGAGTGAGAGATGGTGAAGATGATCGCACTCTGTGGGCGGCCACAAGAACCGCCTCAGGCTCAAGTCCATCACATTCTCTTTCTCTCTCACACACACTCTCTCTCTCCCTCTTCTGTGGCACAATTAACTTGTTACTTTGAAAAACTAATATTTGTGTTTGCAAGTAAACAAGGCTAGGTTGGCGCGGGCCTTGTTATTAGGGCAGCCGGTACCGCCCGTAATAATTCACTTAACTCCCAAGAAGAAGAAAGAGGAAACGAACCGCGCTCCGTTGGTGGGAAGGGGGGGCTTGAGAAAGGGAGCTGAAAAATAAGAAGAGGCACTCCGTAAGGTAACTACCTGTTAAGTACATCTAAAAAGCCGATGACAACAGATCATGTGTTGTTTTCATATCTTCTACTGGTGATGCATTACATTTACCAGGTAAACCTTTTCTCCTTCATCCGCCCTCATCGCGATCCTTCACCTCCTTCTTCTTCATCTTCTCCTCGTCCTCCTTCTCCTATTTCTTCTCCGTTTCTTCATCCTTCCTCTTCTTCTCTTCTTCATCTTCTTGGTATTTTTCTTTTTTTGTTCTCCGTCTTCTCTCCATTTTTCTTTTTCATATTCTCAACTCCTGCGTCTTCTCTTCTTCATATTCTTTTTCTTGATCATTTTCTCACTCTAAATCAACCAACTTGTAGCTGCTTTTTTCTCCGTGCTATCTAATAGCAGCGTCCAACAGGAGAAGGCATAGTAACCAAATGGTGACTTAAAGACTATGAGTAAAGTAGCAGCATGACCTTCCTTTAGTTTTAAGAAATGTTCCAGGTTAGATTTCGTTTCCAAATAGTGAATATTTTCGTGTTTCCCCACTTCTCTTTCTCTCTTATTTGTCTTATATTTCCTGATCAACATTTCATCGTCCTGAACCAGCCTGAGCGGCTGTGAGAAGCCAACGTTCAAATAGGGTTTTGTTGTACTCTTTGTTAAATAGATTTTGAAATTGGTATTATTTTAAAGATTTTTGAATACTGCATATCTGCAAGCTCAAAACTCATCAAAAAATCTTGTCAAACTTCTCTAGGAAATACGTAAAACAAAACTCGATTGAAATCATCTTCAACTGCAAAAAAGACTTCTCAAGATTATCATTCTCTCCATATTTATTGTGTCCTATCATTTCACATTAAAGAGTACAACAGGTTTTCAAGCCCAAAATTGTTCCTTTTAAAATTTTTACAGACAAACGGAAAGTAGGTTATGTCATAAAAACTACCAAATCGCCGATTTCTATATCAAAAGCAGAAGTCGAAGAATATTGAATTTCCAAATCTGTTCACAAAAAATCAAAATAGGCTAACTGAGAAACCTGCTGGCATCTAGAAGTATTAAGAAGGTTTTATCTATATCTATAGAAGCGAAAGGCACTGACTGACTGACTGATTCATCACCAGAACTAAAAATACACTGAACCAAATGCGTTCAAATTTGGCAGGTATAATCAGTTGGACGTTTAGACGCGAGCTAAGAACGGATTTTGGGAAATTTTCAAGGATACGCCAAATATTCAAGTTTTTCTATAGTTTTTCGGCATTTTCTCAATTTTTTCGAGAACCAAATGGTAGAAAATGTTGATATTTGGTAGGTAGGTTCAGATAAGGTCTAGAAATGTTCTGTTAAGATATTTTTGAATTCCGTTCAAGATTACGCCAGTAATCAGGTTTTCAAAATTGTAGATGTGTTGCGGGTTGCATATTTTCCGCCTTGATACGACCAATCCTTACTGTAAATTCAATGTTTCAGTGAGATTATAGATGAACTAATTTGGAAGATATTGAATCAAGTTTCAAACTATGTCCGATAAAGTTCCCAAGGTTACGCTCAATATCAGCGTTTTACTATTTTCCGGAATTCTCAGAGTTTTTCTTGGGTTTTTCGAGAATAAATTGGTAGAAAATGTCGAAATTTGGTGAACAGGTCCAGATTAGGTCTAGAAATGCTGTGTTCTATAAGTTTTGAATCCCTTCTGAACGGAATTTGCAGGCAAGCGAAGCGAGCCTGTTTGTCTCAGCTTCCACTGATAGAGGTCATGCAGGCGAGCGAAGCGAGCCTGTTTGACTCACTGACACCGCTGATACTGTCGGGGGTCCAGGGGGCGGAGCTCCCTGGCTAGGCGGAGAAAGCGAGCGAAGCGAGCCTGCGGGCTAGTCTAGTGATAAATGAGTTCTAGAAACAAAATAAAAACAATGTAATAAGTAGAAATACAATAGAAGGAGATATGCGTCGAAAGGATTCATCATCTTTCACATCTAAAAATAGAAATACGTACACATCTAAAATAGAAATGGAGAAATACGTTTAATAAACCATGATATCCGAAAATTTTAAAGCTTTTTAGAAGCAATCTGAATTTCTCTGTTTGAAATGAGAGAGAATGAGGAAAATTTCTTATAAATAGCTGGATATACACAAATACAATAAAAATGAACTTATCAGGAAATAAATTCCAGAAGCCAGTCTTCCGCTACAAATAGACTGAAGTTTTCCCAGAAGAGATCGTAACACACTGGATATTTTGTGTTTGGAGCTAAATATACCAGTATTCGCAATAGTTGCAACTCCACCGCGGTTGGAATGTTTAATGAGTTGTTTTCAATTACCACAAACACTGAATCAGTTCAGTATTTTTGCATCTTCTTTGAACTAACTATCTACGTGCATCACTCACATCCGAGATTTAATTTCAATTCAAAGTTCAAATTTACAATCCTTAATATTAAAAAATACCTAGAACTACGATAACTGTACTCTGAATTCTCCTATTTATTAAAACTTTAAATGGATCTTCAACAGCAAATTTTTATATTATTATAGAACATATTAGAAAATTCAACATCCAAACTCGAACCCCTAAAGGGTTTCGGGCTGTAGTCTGGAGATATCAATCAAGGGAGGAGATTGACCCCTAAAGTTAGAAACCCTTTTGTGAAAGGAGAGCCATTTTCTCGTTTCCTGATTTCAAGACACTGACTTCATAAGTCTGAGATCGTCTAAATATTTTTTCTTTGAATCAGCATGAGATAAAGAAAGAGAAAAGATGTGATAGCAGAATCTAGGAACAAAGAAAACAGGAGATAAAGATGAGATATTTGCAGGTTCTGGGAGGACAGGGAAGGGGAGAGAGAGGAAGAATAGAATGGAGAATTGGTAAATGGTTGATAAGCTATTCTATTTTAAATTGTATAGATAAGAGCTACCGAACTATTAAAAGAGGTATGATCCATTGGTTTAGTCTTTTTAAGGATTGTTGAGAGAGATTGAACGTGGAAAAGAGTGAAGGAAAGAATAACTAAAGAAATCAGTGGAAAAAAGAGAAAATGTAACAGAACGTAAAAAAATTGAATGTGAGTAAGAAAATGCAATAGGCAAGGAATAGTGAAAAAAGGAATAGTGGAAGCAAGGAGAACATTATCTTCTGATTTTTCTTGGTCGGAAAAAGACAGAGGTTTCGAAGATAACTGAAAAGAAATTTCTTGTCGTGAGGGGGGGAGAGGATGTGAGAAGAACATAGTTTGAAAGAAGATGTTGGTAACTAAAGAAAGGGAGGATAAGGTGTGAAAAAGTAAGAGGAGAATAATAAAAGAGGATGAGAATAAGAGATACGGTGAAGGGAAAATTGAGAATTGCAGAAGGATAGAAGAAAGTAGATGAAAAGAAGGATGGAAGGAAGAAATGAATCTCACGATTACTGTCAGGGCAAAGACTAGAGAAAACTGGAAAGAGTAAAGATAAACTTTGTGTTGAGATGGGAAATTGGATGTATCTTTCTCAACTTGACGGCTAGTAACTAAGAGAAAGAGAAGAAAAATAGTCACCATAAATAAGAAGAGTCCAAATGTCACAACAATATTCCCAAACGACAATTTTAAGTAACGTTACGAGTGAGTCTGGATCATATAACCTTCGTTATAAGTGCATTTCTACGTCAGCAGTATAAAACACCAGCATCGAAATTGTACATGAAGAGTTACTTAGTTGCTGCCGGCATTTTCTGGGGTCCATCCATAAACAAGATTCCATCCAAAAGTTGGAATGAAGATAATATGAAGTCAGGATGAGAAGAAGTTGATATGACTCTATTTTCCACAAGATACATGCCCTGCAGAAACATCTAGTAGTATACCAATTCATATGAAATACATTCAATATACTATTGGCTTGTATAGTCTATGCAAGCAAAGAAGACATTTTGGGAATTTGGGAAAATGACTCCGTCTTGGTCAATATTTGTTTAGAAATTATTAATTTGGTGTCAAAGTTCAGGAAACATTCTTATCTTCAATTTGAAACCAAATTTATTATTTTTGAACAGATATTGATCGAGCTGAAGTCGTTTCCTCATCTTGCCAGAATGTCTTCTTCGTTTGAACATACACAATGTAGCCAACAACAACTTGGAGAAAAATGAGCTTGGCCCTGAAATACATAACCTTGCGCGTAATGGCTGGAGTCTGGCTGAATTTCAGATCAAATTTTATCTCCCCGACTAACATCCCCGGGAAGAGTGCCTCTCAAATTTCTCTATTTTGTTGTGCAAGCTAGCAAGAACAAATTTTTACAACCCTCGTACCACCATATACATTCACCCTAGTTCTATTGCTAGTATTGATGTCATACTACCAGTAGTATACTTACAAAGAGTTGTATCCATTTTTATGGTGAACCATAAAAAGTTACGCCTGGTCGGGGACTCAGCAGCCGCCATCAAGCAATCTGTTGTCAACACCCATTGCGAAACTTTTCACAGAGCTCTTGAGAATTCGTTCAACCCCTATCACAAACTGCAAGCTCAGTTCAGTGACTTGGGAATAGTTCTTGTGAAAGATATGAAAATTTATAAATTACGATTCAATAACAAATTGTTATTGAATCATTTTAGGAGAGGCTCTAACTAAGTTTCAACTTTGCTGAACATTATAGATGATTTTAATCACACATTATAGATAAGGTGCTTTAATTGGGTATAGATTATGAATTGTAATTTTTCAATTAATGATTTATACTATATTCATGCTAAATTCCACATTCTATGATGTAATAATCAATGAGTTTTTCATGCTAAAGATGTGTCCTGACTCTGAACCTCCGGAATTTTTTTTTTCAATAAAATTCAACATTTAATAACGAAACAGCCTTTGCCATAAAATTGTTCATTATTAGATATGTAATATAAGTCATATATGATAGTCATCTAAGTCATCTCGTATAATATAATATTCAACTCTTGATTGTTAATGTAGAATGAGTATAAATATATATTTATATGATAATATTGTCATAAAGGATATTTGGTAAATGTTCTCAGTTGAGCTCATTTTTTAATGGGTCAACTATAATTATTGACATGAAGGATTAATAACATGTTTGGATTGAGTCTTGTTCAGTTATGAAATCCTAGAAACGTTTCTATTCATTCATAAATTTTTACTACAGACCTAAAATCCCAGAATTGGATAGTAAGTAGGTTAAAAGCTTCACCAAATGTTGAGTTTCATGGAACGTCCACAAAATTGGATCAAGTTAATTTCGAAAGAGTAATTGAAGAGCATTGATACGTTCTGTATTCCAAAAGCTGAATGACGAAGTTTGGTCTCCATCTTTTTTAAATACTGTTGCACAATAATAATTAAATTTTAAAGAGGAAAATTTTGTCATCTAATCAGACAAATACATAGATTGTTTGAACTCTAAGAATCAAATTTTTCTCTGAAATCAAATAAGGAAAAATTTTGAAAAATAATTTTTTGTCATCTAAAGAGAAAAATACATAAATAGATGGTTTTCTATTAGTTTTATATTTTTTTTGTAAATTGTTAAACTCCGTAAAATACTTTGATGTAGAAAAGTTTTGGTACATAGAAATATTAGGGTAGCTAACTTTCCCCGGAAACGTTCCTAGAACTGTAAGGTCTGGCACATGGCCATCACATTGTTTCAGGATGAAAGAAATATTGACTAGGGTTCAAAAATCAGGATAAAATCATGGAATTTATTCGTTTTTTAAAACCAATAGAGTAGTTTGAAACGGTCAGAAAAACATTTGTGCTTGATATAGAGTTCTATCAGCTCCTTCCACTTTATAGGTGATATGATTTTCAACAAAACTCTTCCATAGGGTTTAATCACGAGGGTTGAAACAGTCCTTGAGGATTTTTTTATTATTAACCTCGAGTATTATAAAGAGGATGGTAAAAAAGGGGAATTCTGTTCGAATAATAACGACAGGATAATGGCGAATGAAGAGTGACAGAAAAGAGGTCCAAAAATGGATTTAATTGAGCAAAAAGAGATGAAAATAATAAAAGGAAGGGCTGTTTAGAAGAAAAGAGAATCCTGAAAAGAGGACTATGAATTCAAAGTAGACTGGAGAAAATTGGTTGAAGAAAGAAACATTTACTATTGAAAATGAGTAGATAGGAGAGAAGCAAAAAGAGGTAGATAGTGAGAAAAGAAAGTTATGAGTGAGGAAAAAAGAGGAGAGAAAAAGAGAGTGAGAGAGTATCTGATAAAAGACAAAGCAACAATAAATTTGAAAAGTTTGTTTCGAAAAAATAGGAAGATAAAGATACGTCCATCATGCGTTGTAACAATGTAGCTGGAATGGCTGGGCTATTAGGCAATTCGCCAATATTGTGAAAATAAAGGCAACTGGAGAATCAGACTCCATTCCATTGAAATATATTTCATACCATAGAAGTGAATAAATGGGCACTATTTCTCTCCGGTGTTTGATTCTATATGGTAGGAAGTTATTCCAAGCTTAATTGCCATCTGGGAATGGATTGCTTTCACATAAACTTCCACTGGAATTACAAGAAGTAGAAGATTCAGAAATCCCGTATTTGAGCAATTTAATCTGAAAAAGATTGATGAATTATTAATATTTCCGATTGATTAACTATTTTATTCTAGTGTTAATTACAAAATTATTCAGAGACATGCTATCATGAATGGAAGATTTATTCAATTATAAAATCGTATAGGTCTGTATGGAAAAGATAAATTATTTAAAGATTATCCTACTGATTATATTTACTTCTCAGATAAGTTTGATCTTATCAAATATTAAGGACTGGCATATTCAGAAAGTTAGTTTCAGTCAAACACTCAAGTGTCATTGACATAATTATCATGACGATGAATATAGTTCTCCTCAGTTTAATGTCTTCTATCAAATATTACAATACTAATAACTTTTAATACTGTTGAAAGATATGGTGAAAATCACCTGGAAAAAACAGAATAAATTAGACTTTCCTTTCAAAACTATTGTACAGTGACAATATCACTTGTGATTATTGGAACTTACAGATCTATTTGAAGGGTTGTTTTATCAAATCATATATCTCTTCATTTTGAGACTCCAGCAATAAAAATTATAAAATGAAACAAGTTTCATTAGAAGATGAGTATATCATAAAAAGGTTTATCAATAATGTTTCATATACAGAACTGATGCCAAAATGGAAAATACTACTTGCTAAATCATAAAATTTGCTCGCAAGTAGGAGTGAGTCATTTATAATAAGTGTATTGAAGTCCTGGGACACCAAATGTCAATCAAGAAAGGCTTAATCAAGCACATTTGATGGTTCGTTGAATAATTTCAACGTTTTTGCGAAGCCGTTTTTTGTGACTGTACAATTAACGTAAGAATTGTTGTTCTTTTTCGAGCTTATTTTCGAAATTATGAGGGTGATGATGATAATGCTGGTGAAGATTTAATAAAACCACTAAATACATAATATAGTATGTGTACCCTCATGTAGTATAGGCGTACATGACCAAATTATGTAGATTCAATAAACCAAAATCTCAACTACAGTATTTTAAAAAATGGGACGCTCTGTAAACAAAATTGATGCTGGTACTTCTACCACATATCTCAGTCATAATAAAGTAACAAAGGGTGTCCTAATAATTAAATGAGAACGAAGATTAAAATTCCGAACAACACAGGTACTGCATTTAGAGTGATCGTATATAACGAGATCTTAGCAGGTGCTTGGTGGTGTGCGTGCGTGTGTCGGTGTGATTTGGTGGGCGTGGTGGTGGCGGTAAAGGGGTAGCAGGGCTGGCAGACCACCTAAGCAGAAGTCCCATAGTAAATCCTTCAAAATCCACGGCCGAACAAGAATTTTATGCATAGGGTGAACAAGCAATATACACAGCAGTGCACTCTCTTATTTCTCCTCCTCCTCCTTTCTTTATTCTTCTCTCTCTCGTCGTCTTCTTGTCTTTAATCACATATTTCTACTTTCTATTCTTCTTCCATTCCTCATTCCTCATCACCTTCTCACCTTCCTCCTCTTGTTCTTCTTTTACATCATTATCATCTTTGCTTTGTTACTTAACTTTTCATCTTTCATTTTTCATCATCCTGCCCTCTCCACATTTTCCCTCAATGTTCTTCTTTTCATCTGTTCATCATTTTCAAATTTTTCTTCCTATTGATTTTCATTCCTTCTCGTCTCCTTCATTCCTTCCGTTTTCCCCATTATTTCCCTTTCTTACACTGCCCCCACCACTCTCTTCCTTATTTTTTCTTCAACAAGTTGTCCCTCTCCTATTTCATAATTTCCTATTTGTTCTGGAATTTATTTGTTCTCTTATCTTCTCTTTTCCCACTATTCTGCTCAATCATCGTTTCTCCTAGTTCCTGTTTTTTCTTTCATTATTTTTCTGGTCCAGTATCAGAAACATGAAGGTAGGTATTCAAAGGAGTCCAGTTCTCTTATTTCCTTCCTCTTCATTCCACTCTCCTAATTCTATCCTACATTTCTTTTTCCATTCCCCTCATCTTTGTTCCCTCTCTTTTCTTATATTTCTCCTCAATCACTTCTGAATATCCTTCTCCTTGTTTCTTGCTCTCTTGCTCATCCACCTGTCAGTTTCTCTCCATTTACATTATCTTCTTTTTCATCCTCTTCCTTTGCATTCCCTTCTTCTTCCTAATCCTCTTCATTTTTATCCTCTTATTTTCCAACCTATTCTTATCTTCTATCCTCTACGTTTCATTCTCTCCATTTTCATTCTGTTCTTCACCTTCTTCTTGGTCCAGTATTCGAGACAGGAGACAGACTAGCTATTCTTTACTCTAGGCACAGCTTTTCAACAACAGCGTTGATCCTGTTACAATCCGTCTGATGTTTATTCACAATTAATTCTCCACATGGCACCGACTCACGCACACACACTACACACCTGTGTGAGTGAGGTCTAGTCGGCTAGAGAAAAGGTTTTCACCAAAATGCTTTTGATGTGTGGTGAGAAGAAGGGTAAAGTAGTAGTCGTGGAGAAGAAGGAGTAATAGCGAAGAAGAGATGATGGTGGAAAGATGAGTGACAAAGGAGAGGAGTTTGAAAAAGTTGGATAAGGAGGTGAAGAATAGAAGAAATAATGACAAAGAGGAGCAACGATAGAAGATAATGAAAAACAAGGATGATGATAGAAAAAGATATATGAATTGAGAAGAAATGAGTATCAATAAGAAGCAGAATTGAGGAGAACGTGAAAAGAAGAAGTAGAAGAAGGATTTGGAAAATAGGTGCAAAGTAATAGGAGTAAGAAGGGAAATTTGTGAAGAAAATAGAATCCTCCATTGTTTTTTTGGTTACTCATTACAAAATGCGATAAACGGAAACAGTTTAAATGAAAAAAGAAAGAAGAAATGGTGGGAGAAAGGAGTGTTGAAAAAGAGGAGGAAATTATAAAAGAGTAGTACAAGGTGTTGAAGAAGAGGAGAAGAAGAAGTAGGAGAATGTGGTATGAGGAGTGGTGAAGGAGGAGGTTAAAGGAGGAGAAGGAGTAATGAGGAAGGGAAATTGGTGGATGAGGCGATTGATGAATAGATTTATTGATGAGTATTAACTTTCTTCAATACAGCAAACAGTTTTTCATTGTAGATGGAATGAAAAGGTTATGGAATGGAATAAAAAACATTAAAAAATCAATCAAAAAAAGTTAGCGATAAATAAGAAAGAAAGTAGAGAAGAGAAAGAAAGAGATAAAGGCAAGAGAGTAAGAGATTCGAAGGTGTGAAACTGTGCAAAACAGCGAAAACTCAATAAAATTGCACAGTATGTGAAAGTTTCAGAACTATTCAAATAAACGGGAAATAAATTGAGAACAAGACTGTCATGATAATGGGTAATGATAATGGGATGGGGAAAACATTAATGAGAGAAACAAGAAAGGTAAACAAGGAAGAGAATAAAGAGATAAAATAACAAGAGTAGTGAGTAGCCAAGAAAAAAGTAAAGGAGAAGGAAACAACGAAGAGTGATCAGTGATTGAGGGTAAATTATAACGAGCGAAGGGTACAAAAAATTGCTGCCCTGTTATCTTGTAGTCTACCGCATAACCGACTAAACGCCCCCTTCCCCCCAACAATCATATTCAACAGCACTCACCATCTGACTTTATCTCCTTAAGTCCTCCCATCACCATCACAAAATATGGTATCAATTTTTATTGAGAACTATTCAATTTTGTTGGCCTCTGATCTCATTGTAGGCCTACTCCAAGTTGCATGCTTTTATGCTCACAAGGCTGAAACACTTGTAAAAGCTTTGTCTTTTTTTCACTGTTGTGTATGTGAAAAATACTGTTGTATGCCCAAATATTGGATCGAATTGATAAGTCTCTTCTTAACATTATCATTCGAGCTAATTGTGATTATTTTCTGAACGATGAAGCTAAGCTGTTATAGGATCTCTCCTCATCCAAACTGTGTATTGGCGTTTAAATATTTACTTTTAGAAAACACGCGATTGTATAATCGTAGAAACGTCTTATATCGATAATGATACAAGACCTCAACTCAATTGAATCATTTGAGACATGTGCTTATCATCCCGTGTTTTTTTTTTCAAATGTGTTATTCTGTGTTTCTTCCTGAAATAATATGTACCTGCTTCAAAGAAAATCAAAACGTGGCCACTTGGAGCCATGGAACCATGGACCATGTAGTTCTGAACAGCTGAACCCAGCTTAAATAAACTGGCGGCTCTTGCCCACGGAACAGGTGAAGAGCTGTACAGTAAAAGATACGAGCACTTCACCTGTTTAGTTGGTACGAGCCGCCAGTAAGCTTAATACATAACCATGTCATTCACGAGAAATAAATTATTAGGCCTATAAGGTGATGGAGTGAAGTGATGTGAGAGCTTTCAGTGCGGGGGAGGGGGAGCATAGTGTGAAGAATTGGTTGAACGAGTAGGAATAGAAGGAAGGGAGGACCTCCGTGTTTTGGTAGCATGTGAAGAGTGCGGCGAGTCTGCTCCCGTCAGACATATATTCATGACATAAGTTGAATGTTTCTGGTGGCGTTATACCTGGATGAGCAACGGTGTTTTTATTCGACTTTTTTCACCACTTGCGCTTTCTTATATAGTTGATGCAAGCTAAGAAGACACACCATTACAATGTAAAGTGTATTGTAACGGAGTATCTTCTAGCTGGCGCGAACCATAGGAGACGTTACCGGTCATTAGGTGACTGACTTCCTCTGCTTCGATGCGATCGCTCGTCTGTTAAAATTCTGCTCCCTCCTCCTCCTCCTCCTCCTCCTCCTTCTTCTTCTTCTTCTTCTTCTTCTTCTTCTTCTTTTTCTTCTTCTTCTTCTTCCTCTTTCTCTTCTTCCACCTCTCCCTCCTCTGCCTTCCTCCAGTCCTTCCTACCTTCCTCTACCCTAAAAAGCCACCGAAACACTTTGGTGGTCGAATTTTCACAACATGAAACCGTTCAAAATGTTCAATCGACTTTTAACAGTTGTGACACCACAGATAACTCTCAACATGAATACTCAGCAGGGCGAAGCAAATTTTTCCGTCGAGAATTTTGAACCCACACAGGAGATGATTTTTGGTTTTGTTTTGAATTTTTAGTGTCGGTTTACTGGGAAGAGAGAGACGAGTGCTCTGACCATATGCTGGTCTTAATCTTTTAATGAAGAGTTCTTTCGAAAGTATTTTTACATGAAAATAGCTCAAGAGAATTTTAAATATTCCAAAGCATTAAAAAATAATCTATATATTATAAATATAGTGGAGAATAGATTCACGCATATACTATTCAATTACAAAAATTTCACAACAGCCAATTCATTATTGTACCCAACCATTCATAAGAAATTTCAAAATTAAATTTTAAACTTGGTGCTTTTTAAAATAAATGGTAAATTAAATGAAAAATCAAATACCTTTTTTGAAAAACTGAGTCCCGAAATATGTCTGTTGAATAATAATGCTAAAGTTTTCTAAAAAGGGTATTTGATTTTTCATTTAATTCACCATAAGAAATTTCTATAACTTTTATGGCACAGTACACGATAATTATAAAGTCATGTAATAAAATTATCAATGAAGTTTAAATCACCAGAAAAACTAATGCAGTTAGTCTATAGTTCTTTGCGAATTTTATTGGAATTGAAGAGATTCTCAAGACTCAGAAAACTCTAAAGGAATAAGATGTTAGATAAGCTAGAGTTTAAACTAAGAAAGCTTGAAAAATTAGTTAAGGAAGCTCTTAGAGTTTCAATGATTTTACATTATGACTCAATTATTCAAATAAAATGTGAATCAGGGAAGCTGATCTTTGTTGTGAATGAGTAATGAGCTATAACAGTCATTTATTTAATTATTCACTTATGTAATGACAAACATTAGGCTACATGGTGAAAAAAACCGGGCCTTAGTATTTGTGACAAACTTTTCATTGAATATTGTCCACGGATACTAGGATACATGTATTCTAGTATCCGTGCTATTGTCCAAATTGTAAGGTTAAGTTTAAATTTCTGTTATGAAAACGATTCAAGACATTTAACCAAATTTAGCGGTAGATTGAATAAAAGCCTCACAAAACTAACTCAACCTGGATTAGTCAGTTGTAGATAATATCTATGGCATAGCTGCCGTTTCACATATCATTCGAGCATGGTAGGCCTACTGCTATGACATGATACCATAACTAGAACCATTAGTCTTCCTCTGATTCTAATGTGTTATAAAATAGAAGATCTTTACCTTTTTTGTGCTAGTTATAGGCTTCGAATACTATTTTCGGTCAGAAACTTTCTCTCCATATTAATATATATGATGGAGAGGCGACCTTCGACTATATTGTTTTATTAATCTACAACGGAATCTCAATGCAAGTTCAGGCACTTATTCCCCCATCTTTTAACTTGAGAGCTATTTAAGTTTAATATTATGAAAATATGAATTATTATTGTATACTGCTTTACAAATTGTAAAAAAACCACGTTTACTACGTCATTGACTTGAGCACTAATAGTCATTATTGGGAGACATTGTTTCTCTTCTGTTTATACTTACACCATGTGAGCCCTGAACTTGCATTATAAGGAGTGTGATTATGTTATTTATGAGGAATAAGAAATTATTTGAATATCAATATTAAATTTCAATATTGAGCTTTGAGTGACCAATGTAAATTCCGAAGCTGTGGAGTGACCAAAGAAGAATATCACCTTCGTCTCTAATAAGCCAAATCTATAAAACCGGAAAACCGGAAATTACCAAATTTCTGAAACATGCCTGCAAATTCTAAACTTAATCTTCCATCAAGACACAGGTCTTCATAGAGTGTGGTGTTTGAGCTCATACATGCAATGTTAATACTACTATCTTTTAATTTACTAATTAAAATAGTATTGAACATAGTTTGTTTGTGTGTATTATTTGGTGGAAAAATATAATAGTCATAATTGTGAATGTTTCATTATACCTATATTCTCTCAACATAATTATGATGTGCATCCTCTCAAGAACTGAAAATTTACATAGTGTGATGTAACGTTTTGAAGAACTTGAAGGACTACTATGATACTACTATGGATTATAAGACTACTCAGAAATTACTACTACTTTATAACTATACTACTATTTTATAAAGACTACTACTTAAACTATACCCGTTCATCTACAAACCCATTTAAAACAAGATGGATATGATTGATATGAATGACTCAGCTTTGATTCATACAAATATCTGAATCTGTATCTTTTGTTCGGAGTCAACACAAATATTAATAGAATACTGGTTCATGAGAATCAAGATTCAGTTGTTACGTACTATTTATTCAATTATTTGTTTGAATAATATTCATAAAAATATATACAGTAATTAAATACACTACACAGTGTATTAATTAAGTAGATAGTTTGTTGAAAAGTACTATAACCTGATTACCAGGTCGAGCAAAGGCAGTGTGGCGAGTGAGAGAGTGCATTTGGTTTTTTATCAACATGAGTCAAGCGAATCTTCATTTGCATGCCATGAATAAAGTATTCATGTTTTAGCCGCCCTATAGTCAACTGAGCGTTGCTCTCGGTACCAGGAGGGGCGGAACAACTCTACTAAACTATTTTTGACTTATTGAGACAAAAAATAAAAAAGTGTAGTATCCAATTCCCTCATGTATACAACAGTCCGTGGTTCTCATCTCGAGGAAAGTAATAATTAACGTACCACACAGATAGACATCATTTGTTAAAATGTTCCTGTTCAACAAACCCCAGCCTTCGATTAGTCATCATTAATTTTCAGATAGTCCAATTCATTACTTGTACGCATATACCAGCCTCAATTTACATCTCACTTTGACCAAGCCAACACAAATATTAATAGAATACTGCTACATGAGAATCAGCTACCTGCAGATTGCTTATCTAGCCAATCTGGATACGTTTTCAATAGAGAAACCTGAATATCAGAGTTGAAACTTGTAAACTTGTATAGTTGATCTGAATTTGTCTCTATAGTTGGTGAACAGTTGAGTTATGAATGATCATTCAGAAGAACTTCAGTAATTCAGAATTCAATAAGTAGAGACAAGGGTGTTCCAGGAGGAATGTGCAATACTTCTTATGCTGATTCCTTATACCAAGAAGACAAAAACGTTCCATGGGACCAACTCCCAAAAACGCTTTGTTACCGAGATAACAATGGCGGAAAATTGAGAATTTTTGAAAAAAATATTAATTTTTCTAATTTTTTGAAGGCTTCAGTGAGGTTTCAAAATAATCAATTCCCATGTAAAATTAGCTGAGGAGCTCAATAAAACAAGTTCCAAGTTTGTAACTTTAACGGTTATTGAGATAATTGGAAAAATATGCTAAAAAGCGCCATTTTTCAACAATAAAAGGGTTATAACTAGATAAGGAATCATAAAATCGTATTTTTTATTAATGGAAGTTCAAGAGAGTCGGATTCTAAACAAAAAAGTTAGGTGGCGGCGATTGTGTAAATCTTACCCAAATCTCAGAAATGGTGATCAAAAATCGCAAAATCGCTACTAAACACAAATTCATCACATGTCCTATGTTTTATCAATTTTGCGATTTTTCATCGCCATTTCTGAGGTTTGGGTAAGATTTACACAATCGCCGCCATTCAACTTTTTGTTTAGAATCCGACTCTCTTCAACTTCCTTTAATAAAAAATACAATTTTTTGATTCCTTATCCAGTTATAACCCTTACTGTTAAAAAAAATGTGTTTTTTAGCATATTTTTCTAATTATCTCAATAACCGTTGACGCTACAAACTTGGAACTGGTTTTATTGAATTCCTCAGCTGATTTTACATAGGAATTGTTTATTTTGGAACCTCACTAAAGCCTCTAAAAAATTGGACAAAATAATTATTTTTTGAAAAATCTCAATTTTCCGCCATTGTTATCTCGGTAACAAAGCGTTTCTGGGGGTTGGTCCCATGGAACTTTTTTGTCTACTTGGTGTAAGGAATCAGCCTGAGAAGTATTGCACATTCCTCCTTAAACACTCTGTATATCTCCCCTACTTGAAGATTTCTCTTAGTTTAAGAAAACATAGGTAGAAAGATCCTCTTATCCAATTTATTATTTGTGAAGTTCAATGCTGAAGTTCCATCATCACCCTGTTTTGATTCATAGGTAAAAGCACCAGTAGTGGCCATATTCAAGGAATTTTTATAGTTTATGCAGGATTGTGAGTCCATTCCATCATTTTATCTCATCTTAAACTCAATGAACATGTAAACCAGATTCTTCTTGATTGACTCTTTACTTAAAATGGCTGATATCTCAATTCAAAAAATAATTTAATAATAAATAATAAAACTTTTGTGGAACTCGATTCTGATTCTAAAGTGGCCACTATGATTCAGTAGTGGCCAGGTACTGATTCTATAGTGGCCACATGATGTTCTATGCTTACATAAAATTCAATTTCTCGAGTTGCTTGTTGCAATCATTTAAGTAAGCTAATTTTACATTCCAGAACGTGATAATAACGCCAGAAATAACAATAGGTTATATTGAAATGACTTGAATTGGTAATGCATTGTTGTTTGTTACAAGCCACTAGAAAAGTGAGGTTAAACCATAAAATAGACGTTTTAAAGTTATTATTTTCTCTGTAACCTATTGGAAACAGTCTTAGGAGAACATAAATTCGAATAACATCAACTTTCACTCTAATACCTACAAATTCTACAACAATATCTATTGGGTGGCCACTACTAGATTATTCACGGTTTCTTCTACTAGTAGTGGCCAGTCTGCTTTTACGCCAAAAAATAAGCTATATTTGGCTAGTAACCTTCTTAACAACATCTAGACATTCTAGGGAATTATTATAACACCAGAAATTGCGAAATTCACAGACTTTCTAGTCATAATACAGCAATTTGTATACATGCCTTCTTACTGAAACGTTAAAAAATAGTCGTATTTTACTGAAACGCTTAAGACAAAACTAAACTGGAGCCACGTAATCAAGTGAAATGGCGAAAATGAATTTCCCTCAGAAATCTCTGATGATACTCTACTTGAACTATTTAGCGGCTAAATAGTATGAGCTATGTCTCTAGCAGGTTTAGAACTCATCTAAAGGCATCAAATTCTTATTTTAACGAAAAAAAACATTCAAGTGGCCACTACTGGTGCTTTTCCCTTATTACTGCTTATTATGAATTTCCATTTTGTCTTTCTATTATCACCTAGATGCGTTTTATGCTGTTTAGCATAGCCTTTTATATTTTCATCCTATATTACCCCCCTCACTATTTCCTGAGTAATTTTTCTTCAGGAAAATATATTTATGTGATCAAACACCCCTGGTCCACAAATCTGATCATGTCACCGTTACATTATTTAGTTCACAAATTTGATCATATTACCGTGAGTTGCTTTTAAACTTCATGTATCGATATTTAAATTTCATAGTGCTTGATAATACGGCATACGGGGTATTTGCTAGATAAAATACAAATAGTTATTGATTTTTCATGTTTTCATAATAAATGAGAACCAAACTTTAACCTCATTTAATTTTTAACCTTATAATGTATTGAATCATAATTCGAAACTCTCATAATCCGATCGGAGAAAGTAACTATTTGATATTTATTTATTCTGTCGATGAATTACAATAAAGGGTTGAAACACAGACAACAAAGTCCAAATGTCTTTTCCCAAATTTCTACACATGATTATTCAAAAAGAGGTAATGTTTACAAGATCATTGATATTAATATTCATTATTATTATTCACTACGGTTACAAAATTTGGTGATGTTGATCACTGAACAGCATTAGATATGCGATGCCTCAAGAGACAACTTAGCAATGATGAAACGAAAGTTATAAACCAAAGCACCCTTCAAGTATATTTTTCACACACAATAATTGAATACTGTAGTTGCCTTGAAAACATATTGAATATCAATTATGACTATCATAATAATGTATTAAATATTATTCGTGATACTGTTAATTCATATTGCTACATTAGTCTATGTTCTAACACTTGGTTTATCTTATTATTTATTTTATTGTTTCGCATGCACATCGTTACCCAATGTTTTTCCGATTTTGAAGAATTAATTAGTTTTTTTAGAAATAAATTAATCCAATTTAACTCAATTCAATACTTTTGTATTGGCAATAAATAACTGTATAAGATTCATGAAGGCTACATTGAATAAATGTATTTTGCCAGGAAGTATCTTTGTATGAGGCTTTAAATAAGTTACAAACTCCTCACTTTAAAGAAATTTTGAAGTTCAGTCTCATCCTAGATTACCTCTCAGCCTACAACCTACAAGACAGAGCAAACCATCCGATAGTCTGTATCCTAATATCCAAGTCTCCTCTAATTTTAGAATCCACTATTTCTTCTTCTTTTACTGCTCTCTTCAACTGCTCATCTTACTTTCTCAGACACACTGATTCTATATCCCTCTCTCTCTCACTTACCTTCCCCTTTCCTATGTTTCTCTCTAACGCGCATGCGCTGCTCGAGTGTTTTAAACACGAAATTTGTTCTAAAGTTGAATCCCTACGATCCAATTGTAGACAGCGGTGCAGCTCTGTTTCAAAAAGATACAAGTCTCCTGCTACTCACGGAAACAAACGAAAGTCAAGGAATAGAGATTATTCCAAAATAGTTTCGTTTCAAATGCAACATTTCATTTGTGCTCTTCATTTAGAACAATGAGAGGAGACGGGCAGAATCTATGATAAAGAAAAATACAGAAATTGCTAGAAGCCTAGTGAATAAAAATTCTAGAAATTGTCTTATCAAAGATTTATTGTAAATCTAGCTACCGGTTTCGGTTGCCACACTATTAACAACTAATTTTTTCAATTCGCCAGAGATTGTTTAATTGTATCGATGAACCACAATATCAGTGCACAAAATATACATCACTTCCCAATGAATTTAATGTATTTACAGCAAATGTAATGCAACAATGTTCACTGTATCTACAGTAAATGTAGAAAGAGTTCCAATAATATATTATTATCATAAAAAATAAACTTTCGCTTCAATTGCAACATATGTGGTTTTCTTCATGTGACATAATAGAAGGGAATAGACAGATTAATTATGATTGATTATGGAAAGGAACAGAATTTCGATAAATATCATCAAAATACTTTTGGCTGAATGCAATATTCCATTCCGTACTTTCTAAAACTATAAGACTTATAAGAATAATTATAAAACTTTCTAGAACGATGAGAGAACAAAAAAAAATCAGAAAGAAAAACAGAGTTCATTTATAAAAACATGTCAGTCGAAATACTGTAAATTTTTACTGAAAGTTCAATTACACAATGATTTCTTTGGGAAAGCATTCAACAAGGAAGAAGTAAGCATAAACAAGAAGTAACTTGGAACTGGAAACAATTATTTCATTAAGAATAAATAAAATAAATACGATTAGTAAACTAGAATCGTTTATTCTGAGAATCGGGCAAGGGTGAGTGAGTTATACTGTAAAGTTTGTTAAGCAGTTGCGAATAACTATATTGTGATGGTTATCCATATTGAATAAAAATAGAATATATTGTCAAATCACAGATTTATAGAAAAGATGGCTGAACCAATCAAGGTGAACATCTGCCAATGGAATAGACAAGCCCCTCCCCAATTAGTGGTACATACAAACGTTACAAAATGACGATTCAAACAGCAAACATAGAAATAAAAGATTAATAAATAGTTACAGATAATAAAAAGTTTATTGAATATTGTATAGGAAGAACTGGCGGCTCTTCAGGTGAAGTGCCCGTATCTTATACTGTACATCATTTCACCTTTTCTCAATGCACGAGCCGCCAGTGGAAATAAGAGAGATTCAGTTCAGAAAATACGAAGGAGATCAAGAGGATTAAATACTAGGAAGAGATAGTGGGTTAATACAAGAAAGAAGGAGGATAAATGAAAAGGAATAATATATGAGGAAAAGCAGATGATTGGGAAATACAAGGACAAGTAGGAGATGCTGAGAGAAGGACGCAAACAAGAAGTTGAAGAATAAGAAGAGCCCTCCGGTATCGTAGTACAGTATAATAGTAGTAGTATAGTAGCATTGTTGTAGCCGAGCGTAGTAGCATCATCGTAACGTTGTTTGTAAAGCGGTACTGGAGAGGAAAGATCAGCGAGTGAGACAAGGGCCACTAGGGGGGGTCGAGGGGGCCACCCCCGTCCCCCCCGGAGACCACAGGAGGCAAGGTCGCCCCTCGCGCAGGTGCTTTGAATATAAATTATGAAATCGGCATCAGTTCTTGAGTTCGGCTAGCGCACAAGAATGTCACAAATTGTTTGTCTCCTCCGCGGAGAATAATAAATCGTCCGTTCGGCAGACAAAAGATCGCTGCTGTGGTCTATATTAGGTAAAGCAACGCATGAACCTCCCCCACCCTGCTGAGTATGGCCACAAGAATGTCAAAAAACACAGGCGCACACACACGCGGATTGAAAAATGTCGAAATCATCATTGTGTTTTAGAAAACGTTTGCATGATGAGTTGTTGAAGTTGACTTTCATTGTTTGCAGAGGACATTCGAGGAATCAACTTCCAGGAATATTGAGGAGCGAGGTGAGACAAAATAAATTGTATAAATCGTATATGAATTCATGGAATGTGTTCATGGTAAGTACGTTTAATAATATTTGCAACAAATTTGATGTGGTATGCTCTTTAAGATCAGGTAAGGATCTGTTTTATGATCTGTTGTGAAATTTAATGACAATGAAATGGAAGAGTTACCGAAGAAAAGTTAGGCTTCCGAGAAGATTTGCAATTTCTCGAACGTCATGAACTTTGGTGGAATCAGAGTAATATGGAATCATGGAGTACGCCAATATCTTTGCACTTTCTGACAACCTATCCGATTTTACTGGCATTCAATTAGTTCCAATGAATTTCATGTACAAAATGAAGTAATGAATATATGAAGTTTCAGGCAATTATACATAAGCAAATAATTCAGAAATAAACAATTGAATATCTTAATTAACAAACCCCGGCTATTTCAACCTCCATCGAGAATACCATCATCCTTGCAAAATCTAGTTTCCCTATAATTTGTTGCGATTTTGTCTCTATTGACTGGGATATGAGAAAAAAGTAATATTTTTTTTATAATTGCGAATTACCTATCGCGTATTGTCTATTGTGTATTACGAATTGCATTAATTTGATTTTTTCTGCTAAACTGTAAAAGGGGTTACGTCAAGCCAGAAGATAAGATTGAAGTGGAAGATATTGTGAAATTGATTGTAAATTAGATTAATTGAAATCCAAAATTTTGAAAGTGGAAATTTAATGTGCACTTGTGCGAGAGATCACTTTATTTTCAAATTGAATTCCAGGAAACGATGTAATGCTCTAATAAAAATAAAGTTTCGCTTTTCTAAGACTTCTATCAAATCTATCTCTTGAAGAAACATTGAACTGGAAGTAGTAGAGCTTCTAACTCGTTTGGCACGTTCAAGATATTGTGGCACAATTATCTCGTATGATGGGTTTATCATGAACTGCAGAATCGTATTTTACCAAGGAGTTTTAACCTCCTTGTATTTTACACTTCAAACCAGATGTAATTTCTCGGAATTTTATTTCAAAATTGTCGAATATTATCGACAAATACAAGTAAACATGTGTGCAAAAAACATGAAAAAATGAAGTTATTCAGCCAAAATTCACCAACCACGAGCATTATTATTGAAAAATCACATGTTCTCTAGTCTCATATTAAAACAACAATATAGTCATAAATTATTGAAGATATCATTTAGTTTATAGGCATAAATTTCGTGGTGTTGATAAGGGGTGAATCTGAGCATACCTGCTCGGACCATTTTCACTCATAAGAGAAGGATCATAAGAAAAAGTAGACTGGCTGGACTAGGGCTGATAATGTGAAGGAGACAAGGTAAATAAAGCGACAGAAGTGAAAAGCCGACAAAGTTGATGCACCAATGAGAACGCAGGACTCTTCTGAGGGGGTGGGAAGAGGCGATTGCAAGTAGGAGTAACGACTAGTTCGTGTAGTGTCCGAGGGAGCGCGCTGCTAGCGCTTCAGCTACGGCGGTGCGAAAAACAAAAGCCTATCGGATCAGTTAGCGTTAGGAAGCGAATGAGCTAACGAATAGATCCCAGTGTGTCCCTGTCTGCTCTAGGCTGGACGGCTTATTGCCTTATAATACCGTAACACACGTGGACTCAGTGCTAACCTTCGAGATCGGAACAATTTTTATCCAGTGACATTTCGAACCAGCCGAACCGGGAATCTATTCAGTGCGGAAAAGTGAAAATTTTTCGGGAAATTCATTGTGCGATACGAGAATGTATTCATGTCTAGTGCAACGTTATACAAGTGAAAAGCCGATTGTAACGTGTTGAGAAGTACTTCCCTCAAAATTTAGTGAAACTCTTATCATCAATCTATTGTATGTTAATTTAATTAATCTTCGAAGTGAAATTCGTATCGAGATCATTGAAATTCGACAATACTTAATCGGTTATAGAGGAAAGTAATTTAACATTTTTAAATAACTTTGAAACTTGTATATTTCTACTAGACGATTTGACTGTGAATAGAAAACTTTTTCAAAATTGTTACGAAAATGCGTATTCAAAATTAAATGACTATTTCACGAAAATTACTACTTGTTTCGAGAGATTATTAACATACATTCAGTGGAATTTCGAGAATTTTTTAGTTTAGAAATGTTTTGATGGAGTTATCACAACGTACAGCGTACGATAAGGTCAACCCCTCGATAAATTTGAGGTTGTTGGGACCTCATAGACGCTGAATAAGGTTAATTCGTACCATGTACCCCGCGGTAGTGATCATTTCCGCGTGTACTGAGCCTTATCGACCCCTCCATCATTCAAGTTCCTGTCTTCTACCTCCGCCCGATTTCGAGAGAACGTCATCATCCTCCGGTGCTAATACTTCGACGACAAGGATCTCCCTGGCGAAACTCCCCCTCGTAGTCACTTGCAGGTGTTATTTGTCGATACCACGCCGTCAACAGCCTGATTAAGCGATCCCAATTGGTAGCGAATTTTATCGAATTTAGTTAACAATAGTCGAAACGCCCGAGAAGTTAGTGAGCTGCATACCAAAAGTTTCATTGGTGAGCGATAAATTGAATTTAGACGAAATAATACTTTATTCTCATTATGAAAAGTAAAATAAAATTCTACTGTTGAGGAACATCTAGAGATTTGAAATAGTCATAAAGGTTTGTTATTGATCTTTGGAAAATTCAACACTGATCCGTAAAACCATATTATTATACAATTGATCGAAATTAATTATAGAAGTGTAATACAGTACTGAAACTCTGCAAACGAAGACTGATCTTCAAAGTGATTCAACATTGAAGAACTAGGGTTTTGTGCTGTTCTTAACAGATTTTGAAACGACTGAAGTTTGATCAATATATTCAACGGTGAATGACTATAAAAAATCAAATTAATAATTGTTTAATAAACGGTGAAACTACTAAATAGTGTCTGCTAGGAGAATATTGTGACTAACCAACAGTATTGGTAACGACTGAAAACTAACGAAATTAGTGACTAATCGACTACTAAGTGGATAATAGTTAATCATTTTCAAGAAATTATTGAGAATCGAAAATAGAAGTGAATCGAGTGACAGGAGATGTGTTTTGGAGGCGGTGCGATGCGAGTGGGTTGGGGGGCGGCATGAGGTGTTGGGGCAGCGAGGGGAGGGGCCGTATGGGCGCCGGGGGCCGGATGCCCTACTTCACATCCCTCGGCGCTTTAGTTTTTGTTTTTTTGTTGGTGATTTTCGGGGGTGCCCTGTGCGGTAGCGGGGGCATGTTGGTTGAGGGGATGGAACTGTCAAGGACTGTGAACTACACAGCCCCCAGGGTGCCCAGGGGCGCCGGGGGTTTCACGCCCAAATCAAGTCTACGACCGCGTGGCTCGTTACCGTGTCAACATGTAGGCGACAATACTAACCAGATATCGGCGCGCGCGTTTTTAGCGGACACTGTTTTCGAGGGTAAGGCGCGTTCAAGGAGTCCTGTACGTGACAAGGGCACTTACGCGGTTACTTTTGTCGTGCAACGCGTGCATAAAGACTCTTCGCGGCCAGCGGGTCTGCGTCTGCGGTTACGCAGTCAGGTGCGGCTGCACTTCAAGGAGCGGACGTCGAGTGATTCGCTGGACGCGCCCTGTCTGCAAAGCTACAACTACACGATGAGGCCGGGTGAGCTGCTGCGTACCAATATAAAGCGCGGAGGCAAATACCTGGTGTTCGCCAAGGGTGTTGGACCGCACAACTTCTCTGTACTCGGCGAGCCTGTCTTCAGGAGTCGCAAGAATCTCAAAGCCGTCAAGGAGGTGCTCTGCGATAAGTGTGGTGAGTCAACTTTCATTACTCTAGTTTCTTTTCTTTCAAGTTCGAATTTCAAGTCTGGTCTATTAATTTTACTATTGATCAATATTCTTTTTGAAAATGTTTGTATTTTTGATGATATACCGCTATGTTTCCAAATGAGAATTTTTAATCTTCTCAGCTTATAACTGAGTCAACTAAGCTCTTTAGTCTATCCTTCTCTACTATAACTCAGTTACAGTTGTACTTTGTGTTGAATCATCAGTTATGTTGCTCTCAATCTCAAATCAATCAACCCTCAATCATTACAGTAGACTCCATTTGTTTACTGTGATCAACCCGAATTATTACCTTATCCATATTATGCATTATGTGCTCTCATGAATATTATGCATCAGGTCTCATGAAATTGTGATTTGCTCCTATGAGAGTAAGTGTCTTATGAATTTGAAAAGTATCTCACGAAAGAGAGATAGCTCCCTTAAACTTGCTCTCACTCAATGTGTTGATTATACGTTCATTTTTCGAGGTTCATTGCAAATTTTATTTTGATATGGAAGATTATATTAACTTGAATTTACTTTAATATCAAATAATTGAAGTTCACGTGTATATGGAAATGTTTTTTCCTATTGATTCCTTTAATACACGCATTAGATATCACTTGCAATGTGAATACTCAAAAATAATAATTCTCTTGGCATAAAATGATTCAAAACTGTGTGAGTCACTTATCATCACTGTGAATTACAAGAGAATAAATCCTAACCAGTGATTTAGTCTCCAGTCATTTTTCAAAAATAGATTAAACCAGTTTTCACGAGAGCAGATTACTCTCTCATTAGAAATGAAACAATTTGAAGCAAAACACTTTATTTGAATGTAAGCTCTTATAACTTCATAACTTTGTAATATGTCTGTATACGTAACTTTGTAGCCATGAAACTTATGGTTGAGTGGGAACGAAATTCTGTAACCTGATACTCTATCACACAATATTACAAGCAGTTTGCTTGGTAAACAACACACTGTCATTTGTTTGAGTAGATTTTTGGCAAACTACCACCACCCTGAATACGCTTTGATAGTGGCTTGGTCTAGTTTAACTTTTCCGTTCAACCTAGCAATATGAATAAGACAGCATAGTCGTGACTCATGTGAAAGTTTGTTTCGAAAATTCGTTGAAATCTCAGAAAGCTCTGCTTTTGAAACACTTGTGATGAAACTTTTGAAAACTTGGGAGAAATATCGAAACACTGCATCATTAAATAGATATCGTATCATTGAATCAATACTATAGGGTATCATTAACTGCTTTGAATTGCAATAATGAATATGATTGTAATCAAACACTAGTAAACTTATCGTAGAAAATGGATGCTACTGTTGTCAATTTGTTTTAAAAGAATGATGAATCAAAGACTTCGATGTTGAATCAGGAGAGAGTCTTGTGAACGTGAATAATTATGACTACTTACGTACTTAAAAAGGTTCATGTAAATAATCTTTCATAGAAAATACCTCAGATGAGGTGAGATTAGATTAGATGAAGAAACTTTGTATTTTTTAGTCAAGATTTTATTGAATAGGATTTAGAATGGAGATCTAGTTAGAAAAAGTGGAGATAGTATTCACGAGAAATGACAAAGATTCTTATTCCGTATGTGTTTTATCTGGATGGAAAGTCATCGAAATATATCCGTATTATCAAAATAATAGTGAAATACGCAAGTGAAAACCCAAGATATCTAGTGCATTATGCAATATTGCAGCTATAAATTATTGCATTTATCGCATTATTGATTTTATTTCAAAACTAATCACAATGACAATCATTCACTTTATAATACTTAATTATCCTTATCTTATCAACTATATCAATATATAGTTCATTGATAAATCAATTAGAAGCCGTTAACTTATTGCGTGAGTTTTTTGTTCGATAAATCATGAATAAGAAAGACTTTATGATTTTCTAATTATTCTCAGTTAAACTGAATTGATATCAATGTGTTGATGTGTGAATTAGATTAGCGATCAGCTCTCAAAATAAAGGCTTGAATCAGGTCTTGGAGAGTCTGGTATTCGACTGGATAATCTGTGAAGAGGATATATTCAGAAGGCTTGTTCAACACATTAGCACTCCAACCTATTTTCTCTACAACCAGTCAACAGTCTGAATAGAAGTGTATCCCGTATCGTATTCCATGCTATAAACGCATCACGTATGATAAATATTCTCTTGTTCAATTCTCTTGGTTAATGCTTCAAACACATTCAACAACATATTTTTTTTAAGTTTTGCGCGTAGAGGCTGTCTATAAATACTCAATCCATTTTTTGAATCAATGAATGGATTGAATTCAGTGATACTAGTAGAGTCTATAGAGTATTACTAATACTCCTGATAGAGTATTATTACTCTTTTAATTTATTTGTTGATTTACCTACGATTATACTTCTGGATGTTCATAATATTATTACAATATAGTACTCATAATTGCAATTGAAATGCAAATCTTCCAGATATTGGTTGAAATCTCTTTCCTACTATCTCATTCATCTCTGACTTCATCAAATGCATTACTTTGTATTCATGTGGGTATTAGTTGCAAGACTAATACATCTTGATGGGATTCTATCTAATAAACTATGCAAAGGTAGAACCAACTCAAAAAATCTAGATTCAAAGCTTATTTGAAGTTATCTATTATTTGATATTATCTCTTATTTGAATTCTTGAAGACAAGTCAACTCCTTATCGATTTCGTTATTTTGCGAGTAACACGCAATTGCGAAAGTGTTTCAAAGCATTATTATTTTGTTTGATCATTAGAATAATGTGTTGTTTGTTCTGAAAGTTTAGTTTTGAAGATGAAGTATTGGAACATAGTCTCCCAGCTAGCTAGCTACTATCTACCTGCTTAAGAGCTAGCTACTCTTATTGATGAAAGTTAATATTTCAAGTCGAGGTCCAAATAAGTTTTTGTTTTTTTGTTTTTTGTAACTCCCACATTTTGATCTTGAAATCAGAATTGTTCATCTAACCTTGCCAAATTAGTTTTCTTGAAGCTCTCCTCCTATTCTTTACCTTCCTCTCTTATTCCTATTTTTTCCTTATCTCATCATATTCACTTATTATCTTAATATCATTTTACTGCTCGATACTTGATCACTCTAAACACTTCACTACCCGATTCTCCATTATTCACTCCTATTTTCAACTATCATTCAGTCTGTTATCATTCGTCTGCTTGGACAGACGAATTTGAAAGGACTTGGTGGAAAACTTTAAGAAACGAAGAGGTACACAAATAAGTGAGAAGGCACAGAAGGTGAACGGCGCATTATTACTAAATCAATCTAATTTTAGTTTTTAGAGGGGTGGGGATGTGGAGAGGGGTGGGCGGGGGTGTGAAGATCTTGGATCATGTGGCGAGTTGGAAGTGCATTGACCGAGAAACCCAAATAAAATACACAATTTGGAGGCAGGAGCTCACTCTGTGTTGATGAGTGTCTACGGGGCTTCAAGCGTCCCGGGTTTTCATGGAAATGTGCCAGAACAGTGCTGCCACCACTTAAAACCAGGAACATTTACTAATGAAATTTGTACTAACTAGTATTAAAATGTACTTGAAACATGGATTGTGAAGATAGTATGCATATTATCTGGTTTTCCATGGTAATACACCAATTATTATTATCGTATGCCATATTTGGTGGGGAGTTCCAAAAGGAAGTTCCACCGGCAAAATAAACTCAATTTTTCTCGATGGGAAATTGTAATATTGATCTGTTGCACAGAAAATGAGAGTTCTCACAAAAAAATCTATTAAAATTATTGTTCAATAATATTTAAATTATTGTTGGTTGGTTTTCCGAGTACACTGATAGAATCAGTGTACTAAAAAACTTTTCCTTATAAATTAGTAGCCGGCAGGCTCGCTTCGCTTTTAACCATTTAATCCATTCTAAGGATTGGTCGTATCAAGGCGAAAGATATGCAACTCGCAATACATGTACAATTTTGAAAACCTGATTACTGACGTAATCTTGAACGGATTTGAAAAATATTTCAACACAACGTTTCTAGACCTTATCTGAACCTGCCCACCAAATATCAACATTTTCTACCGATTGGTTATCGAAAAAATTGAGAAATCGCCGAAAAACTATAGAAAAATTCAAATATTCTGCGTATTTTTGAAAAGTTTTTAAAATCCGTTCTTAGCGCGCGTCTAAACGTCCAACTGAACATGCCTGCCAAATTTGAACTCATTCGGTTGAGTGGATTTTTAGTTCTGGTGATGAGTGGATGAATCAGTCAGTCAGTCAGTCAGTCAGTGCCATTTCCCTTTTATAGATATAGATTGTTCAATCCAGATGAATTTGCTCATAACATTGGTATTCATTCATATTGGAATGTGTGATTTTGTAAGAAATACAATATTTTCATAGATGTAAAAATAAAATATTTTTGCGAAGTCTGTGCAGTAATGTTCTGTCTTCCACTTAATTGCGATTTGAGAGAATTAAGCTAATGCAGAATCATATTTTCGCAGAAAACAGTTTTCTGATGGAAGTAGTTAAGAGTGAAGATTATTATAAAGATTTGATAGAAATGGAACATCAACTTGAACACAACCTAGTTTCATGCAGTGTAGAGAAACGCAGGTTTAGAAGAAGAACGGAAATACAGAAAAAGAAAAGACAGGTCAAAACGAACAAAACAACACATCAAAAAACTCTTCCAAACCTGCAAAGCACAAATATCAACTCTTGGAAAACAATTGAAATAATAACTGCTCCATCTTCTCCATATTCTCACGCTAATAAGCCGGTGAAATATAATTCCCATTTTTCATTCATAATTCTCATAGGTACTTCTTTTTAATGTGGATAATGCCGGTGATGGAAGCAGAATGGGATTTAAGCAGCTCTTGTATGAATTATGCAAATCTGATGTTCTGGATTCAAAGCTTGCATGATGGATTAGCGGCCGTACACGATAGTTGCGATGGATGGCTTCCAATGGTCATTTAAAACTTATTTATTATAACATTCTGATTCTGATTTCTAAAACTAAATTATATTTTCGAGTTATGATTGGCAGAGTGAATTCGCGGATAAATATTGGGATCATTTCCATCGAGGACTTAGGACTGGAAGCCAGATGAACATTGGAAATTACTTTTCAAAACAAATGAAAAATTAAACCAAGTTAGACTCATCAAACAATAATATTGTCTTTCCAGATCAATGGAATAAATAGTTCAAATAGAAATGATTCCCAATCTCGGATAAGTGTTTTCGACTTGTGTTTTGGTGTTTATAAACTTTCTGAATTCAAAATAATTTTTTCGAATCCAAATTACTGTGAACATCATGAAGAACTTTCACTAAGTTTCCTATTTGCGAAACATGGTTATGTCGACGAGATGGAACACCTTCGGGTCTCTCCACCGAGAGAAGCTATACGCTGATAATGATAATAATGAAATGAGAAATATCCATTTCGGTACAAATAAGGAAACGATGATAATATCTTCTTCTTCTTCTGACGTCCACGGTATAGGCATGACTGCCTGTTCCGGTCTTTTAGATAGCTTAGTTTATAAACTCTATTCAAATATTTTGGGCCCATCTTTTCCTAGGTCGCCCAACATCCCTTCGGCCTGTTGGGGCATATTTCAGAGCACGGACAGGAATTCTACTATACGGCATTCTTTCAAGGTGTTCTTTCCAGCTGTTTCTATAATTGATTATAATTTCATTTAATGCATCCACCTTAAGCTCAGTTCGAATACCTTCATTCCGCAAGAGATCCAGTCTGGTACATCCTTTGACACTCCTAAGGAAGCGCATTTCTGCTGCTTGGATCCTGCTAACTACCTTCTTATCAAGAACCCACGCTTCGCTTCCATAAGTTAAAACTGGAATAGCCATAACCTTGTAAAATTTTAGTTTCGTGTTCCTCCTCACTTTATTTTTCAGGCTCCTATGAATTGTGCCACAAATAGACTGGAATTTATTAATTTTTTCCGAAACATCCAAGTCTTTCTCATAGGTGAGAGTACAACCCAAATAGGTAAAGGCAGAAACTTGTTCCAAGACTGAACCCCCAACAACAATCTTTGTTCTAACTGGCCATTTTCCTTTGAAAGCCATAACCTTTGTCTTTGCAGCTGAAATTCAGAGATCATACTTTCCACATATTTTTGAGAGCTGGAATATGGAGTATTGCAGGTTGTCTTCTGTTTCCTGAATAAGGATTTGGTCATCTGCGAATAAAAGTGTATTTATAAAACACTCACGTCCAATCATTATTCCCGCATTTACCTTCTCCTTCCACTCTTTTAACACTTCATCTACGTATAAGTTGTACAGTGTTGGGGAGAGGCTACATCCTTGTCTCAATCCTTTATTTATCAAAATTTCGTTCGAGAGCGATTTTGGTGTTTGAATAACTATTGATGATGACAAATATAAACTCTTAATAACTTCAATCAACTGTTTCGGAATTCCATAATTTCTTAGAACCTGCCACATTTTCTTTCTACAGATAGAGTCGAATGCCTTCTCGAAGTCTACAAATGCTAGGTGGGTTTCCAAATTAAATTCACGCCTTTTTCAATTATTTGTTGTACTGTGAAAACATTATCGATGCAAGATCTTCCAACCCTGAAGCCACATTGCTCATCAGAAATTAAGCTATCAACTATGATTCTAAGTCTGTGATTGATCACTCTACTGTATAGTCTGACAAACAAACAAGTATTCAGAATACTTATTCCTCTATAATTATTGCAATTGATTTTATCACCTTTTTTTAATATAGACATTACAACTGCAACGTTCCAACTCTTGGGAATCAAACGTCTCTTCCAACACATATTAAAATAATGTAAAAGTCTTAGATTTAAAAACATTCCTCCACACTTTAACAATTCAGCATTGATACCCTCAAGTCCTGTTGCCTTCCTGTTTTTCAGTTCTTTCAATGCCTTTTCCAATTACTCCAGTGTCAACAAATCTATTCCAAAATTATCCGATTCTTCCATTACTTCCCCTTGCTCTTGTTGTTGATCCAACCATAACTTTTTGTAGTGATTCACCCAATCTTTTTCCTCAATAGGATTTATTTGCAATGTATCTTTATTTTCTGCATTCAAGTGTTTCATTATTTTGTAAGCCATAGTCTGCCGTCCATGAATATCATTTTCTACTCGACTGACAAATGTTTGCCAGGAATCTCTACAACTTCTACGCACTATTGCTTTTACCACATTCTTCTTCTGCCTATATTCGGTTTTATTTTCATCTGACGGAATTTGTAAATATTTTAAGTATGCCTGTTGCAAGCTTCCTGTTGAAATTGAGGAAGCTGTGGCCATCAAACAAGAGGCATACTTGACGATGATAATATTAGGAACGAAAAAGGACTATCACTAAAAACTGCTACAATTCCTTGTTTGGGCACATAATACATGTAAATAGTTCAAATAGGAATAAATTCCTATTTCTGTCAAAGATTTCCTCTCCAAGAAAAAAAAATCTGTAAGTAACTTATCATATTTTTATTTCTAAGGGTTAATATGTCTCCTATTCATTATTATTAATTGTTTCATTTGTATCCTGCTAAGAATTAGAGTAACAAATTGTACAAGAGATACTTCGGAAAATTAAAACAATTATGATCAATCACCAACACAGTATTATCATGAGTACAATCAAATCATGAAAATACAAATATACATTTATCTATATAGTTTTATTCAATGATCTGAATTTATAGGAAAATTCATAGGAAGACACGTTGAAAAATGAATACACTATTGGGCTTAGTAATAAAATTAATAGTCAATTATCCACAATGTTAGCCTAGGTCGAAGACACTCTATCACAAATAAAATTGATGGATCTCCCAACCTGGGAAAACGAAAAAAAATTAATTGAAAATTTAATCCACTAATATGACTAAATTATTTTGAACAATCTCATTTACAGTTATTAAAGGCTTCCTACAACTTCAAAAATAACTTCTCATGATTTCTTTTCTGATCTCCAATTAGAACGTATAATTCATCCCAAAAGTCTTTGCTCCGAGTTTTGAGTCAACTAGCACTTGCTTCCAATCAACTGTAATTATATCATATCAATGTCACTTGTAACATCTTTAAAGCGGCCTCCTCTCAATTTTGACATTGAAGTTTATCAAGATAAAAGTGTTAGCCCAGTCTTCAAAAACAAATTAAAAGACACTTCCAATGTTTATTACATTTTAAATACCTTATTTTATCTTTCTATAATTTCTTATGATCTCACTTACATGAAAACCCCAATGATCCCATTAATTGTGTAATTATATTGTTTGTTTTATTGGAGGAAAGTTTAAGACACGGGCAACGTAAAATATACGCAGCAATTTTACAAAAATAAATGTGCTCATAGGCTTGTGAATATTAAAGATGGAAGAATTATTAGATATTGCAACTCACCAAAACTACTGAATAATAATCATAATAATTAATTCAAATCTCAATTTATTGCTATAAGCTCTGCTATTGCATTATTAGCAATAAATTGAAATTTGAATTAATTATTACAGTGAATATTAGTAATAATTTAAATGTAAGAATATAGTACAAATACATATTTTCTTGATCATTAACGATTGATTACTCATAATTGATAACTGTAGCATCGTTACCTCTATATAAAATGTATTTCATACGAACTAGAAAACTCATAAATACGATATTAATTACTGTACAATCTATAAACATTAAAATCTCCTGAAAACATTGTAATCTACGGCATTAATTACAATCTTGATTTTCTCACCAGGTAATGGGAAAAAAGAGATTGTTTCGAGAAATAATAGAGCATTATCAATACAAACGTGATAACATGAACGCTGTGTTATTCTAAATCGAGTTGATTTGACAAAATTGTACTTAGTCATTGAGTTATAAAATGATACAGGAATAGTTTCCATCAGATAAGCCATTCAACACAGTCATCAATAGTTGAGGTATTCGATAAATTATTGAAGAATGATTCTTTAATAACAAGAATGCCACTTTGTAATGCGGAAAGCCTATATGTTCCCGGCTAACAATCTCCAACCTAGCATAATCTACGTGCTTGCATCCAACTTTGTTGAATCCAGCTAGATAAGACTTTCTCAAATTACAAATGGGCTCTGTTAGCAATATTCAAGTAAAACAAGTTTATTCAATATTCATTACGTTTAGGACCATTAATATTCTATTTTGAGCCTGGATGGCACTATTCAGTCTCAGTAAGTTAAAAACGGATTCAGAATTATCGATTGTGGAAACAATGAAATTTTTCTAAATCAAAACTAGTTGAAACGATTTCTAGTCAATGAGAATTTTATCCCATAGGAAGTATTTTCTTAAGTACCTTTCATATTTTCAATTTATTATCAATTTATTGGTAAGCAAGAATATTATCATCAATTATTTATTTTATTCAACTACTGTTTTATTATTGATATTTATGAAAATTGTATTGTGAATAATATATCATATTATTTATATATATTATAACAAAATATATAACATATTATTTACTTACATGGCGATGATAACTCTCCATTTATTATGGCAATAATACGAGTAATAATGCTCAATTTCCATCACAAATATCTGAAGGTTTTCTTTCACCCAAAAATTATGAAATAAGAGCTTATATTGTTTCCTTTCTAATCACAATGTTTCCACAATTTGTGAATACAGTAGTATGTTTCTCAATATTTAAAATCTTCTTGCTGTAGAAGTGAACAGTTACATTTGAAAATGACTATAAATAGTCGAAACGTGTATTACACTAAAAAGTTACTGAAAAATGGTACTGTGATTATCATTTAAAATAAAAATAGATCAAATAGCTGTATGAATGAGAAACATGAAACAATCGTCTAAAGGCATTGAATGATTTGAACGAACTGGACTTCACATTCACAGGTCCCTCGTATTTCAGTAGTAGGACTGACGAACAAATAATATAAAATCACCACTAATAAATTCGTTGCATTCTTATGGTTGAAACACCCTAGATAAGGATCTTATTGAGAGTAATCACCTATGACTTTATTAGCATAGATACAGATATAAAGATGTACAGATATCGGTCATTAGGCGTGACAGTGATCTTGATTGAGAGCAGCTAGCAGAGGCTTGATAATAAAATGGTAGGGCGCAGTCCACGGCGAACACCTAGATGCTAGATGGAACACCGATATTAAAAGGGATGCAGATAAAAAATAAAGTGGTGTGGATCGGTGAGGAGGAGGAGGAGTAAGAGGAGGAGGAGGGGGGATAAGAGGTAGGAGGAGAAAAATAAACAAGAGAGAAAAAAGTAAGAGAAAGGTGTGGGCGCCACCACGGGATGTGACAAGTTAATTCTTTAAAAAAGGACATCTTTCTTTTTCCTACCCCACATATTGGTCGCTCCGTCTTTCTCTTTTTTGGAATGCAGAGACTGACCGTGTGAATCATTGTGGGTTAGCCAAGCAGCTATTATCGCTCTTATGGCTTCCTAATGAGTTCCCGATCAACGAGTCGCCCGCTCTCAGATAGGACATCTAAGATATAATAAAACAATCACTGTGGTGGTACCTCTGTCACGTGTGTGCGCGTGCGTCCGTCTATGTATGTTGAATTGTATCGTGCGTATGTGTTTGTGTTTGTTTATTCAAAAGCAAGACCGAGATCAATAAATAAAAAGCTATACGAGAGAAAGATTAACAAAAAAGTGGGCCCTTGAAGGCGTCCCTGCGGTACACCACCGTTTTCATCCCTTCAAAGTCACATTCCACTGCCGTCATCCTATCTCTTATCCGATTCAAATAATTATTGGCAATAAATCCTTCCGTCATTTACTTTATACACTCGATCCTTCTGTTCCGCTTACAAGACTTCTTCATTAAAATAACATTATTACACATCGGTCCGCTCTTATCTTGAAGCCCAGACGGAAGGAATGCGCTCTTATCTTCCTTCTACACACGATTGTACACACGGTGACTACAAAAATATTGGTTTCTATAATCCTATCAAGCATTATTGACCATGCACGCACAAAGATACCTTGTTTATCATTATTATTAATAGAACGTGTTCTATAATAACATCGAATAAGAATTGTAAGATTGTTTAAGGAATGTATTTTGGAAATAATTTCTGAAAATAATGATTAATAATAAAACGCATTCAATTAAATCAATTGCATGATAATTATTAATATCATGTAATTGTAAACAATAACAATTACCTGTTTTACTCTGTTCAAGTTATTCTTATAATTAAGTGCGCGCATAAGTGATCACAAGAGTTTTCAAGTGTACCTTCTAGTCAATTACAAGAGGTCTGAGGTCAAACAAGAAACCCCTAGTACGTCTTAATTTTTTTAATAATGCATTTGAAGCATGATTTCTAATTTCTGCAGAAATTCTATTGAGATTTTATTTTGAAGTACCCCAAAGTGGTATTATAGTATTTGAGAGCCATTCTGACACTCATCATAATGGATCAGTTTATTGGCCGACATTCAAAATATTGAAAAAATCGTTTCTTGGCATTCGACCAACTTGAGTCGATCAAAACCTCTCACCATAAAAAAACATTCGAGAGCATTTAGAAAAATACTTTATGAGAGATAAATGAGATTGAAAAATCCCAAGGGAATTGGGATCTTTTCAAAAATGAGACGAATTTATCAAATCTGATACAATTTATTATTCATGGATAGGTTTACATTGAATAATCGAATTAAAGATTCAGATTCAATTGGAAATTTCAACTATTGTTGATGGAAGAGTCTTAGTGTGTTAGTATAGAAGCATTAATCAATAATATGGAAAATTGAAAAAAAAAATCATTTTGTCACTGACAAGATTGATTGTTTGCGCTATCTATAGACAATGATCCAAGGGCCATTACAATATCAAGTATAATCAATATACTATCATGGCTTTCTTCAAGATTATCAAAGCAATTGAGCGTATATAAAGTTGATAAGGATAGTGGGGAATACCATGTCTGATTAACAATGATGAGAGAGATATAATATTTGATAATTGGCTTAAACTGATTTTTTTTTCAAAATTCTACTTCCAAAAAAAATATCGGTACAAAACCAAGATGAGTCACAATTACATTTTGACAGTATACTTGGAACAAGATACATATAATCAATTCTTAAGTATAAAAATTATACAACCAAACAAAAAATTCAATGCAAGAACAGTATTAATAATAATGTTGCCAATGATCATTCTATTTATCATGATTTTGGTTCGGATGTTAAATTTAGGGAGCACTCCGCTTCCAATATTCGTTCTAGATGACGATTTTGTAATGCATCATATAATTTTTTCCTTGAGCTTGGAAGTTATTTCAAGAGTTTGAATCGTCAAAAATTCCCCCATTTCAAATCATTATAATAATATTATGAATATGTCTACGTATAATAATTAATCCAATTAATGATTAGATTGATGGCCTTTTTCACGAATCCTGATTGTATTTATTGTTTTTTTTAAGTGATTCATCAAACATTTCCAATGCACCTCAGTATTATGACACAGAACAGTTTAATGTATGACTCGAGTGTCAACCTACAGACCTTGAAGTTGTGCTTTAGACGCCAACTCAAACTTGTTCCAGCTTTAATAAATGATTGGCAATGAAGAGTTATAGTGTAGCTCATACAGATCATGCAACTGAATCAAGTTCATTGTCCTTTATTGTTGAATATATGACATAATCTGTCTGGCCTATATTTGCTGAGCCTTGCGTCAAAACATTGCGATTGGCACTGACCATTGAAAAATAAACGCTATCAAGATATTTAATATGAATTATCATATCAGATTTTTTATCGCATACATTATCGCAGTCAGATATCGGTATCAATAGACGGTCAATGTACTTGGGAACAATTTGTGAAAAATATATTCCTTTGATGAAATACTCTTCATTGTCATAAAATAATTGTCAATAATTTTTTTGCATCAATTTCATGTTATCATTTAAGCCGCGTATCGACAGTCCGAGGCATGTGCTACGAATGCCTCGCTGTACAGTCTGTTGACACAAAAAAAGAGTACTACTACTAGTCTACTATCTACCGCGAATCGACAGTCCGAGGCATGTGCCACACATGCCTCGGACTGTCGATACCGGGTTTGCTAGCAGCGAGGCAAACGCTGCACACAATTCGCAGCGAGCAGTGCCTGTTGCCTCGCAACGCACAATGAACAATTCTACAAACTAACCTTAAAATTGTACCCCATTCCTATGCTTTTTTGTGATTAAGAATTCTATTTGGGTGCAGAGGGTTCTAATGGGCAATAATAAGCATTGCCTTGAATTTTTATCTACTAATTGAGCACAAACTAACCTCTAAAGTCCAAATTATCAATTGTCAGAGCTTAGTTGCTTTGTCTCCCGCTTGATGGCGCTAGTCAATTTGTTCGCGTGCTCGCATTTTTGGTTACAAAAAATGCAGATTTTCTATTATAATTGTAATTATATACTATATACCATACTATAATTATAATTATTTTTGATAATTGCAGATTATATTCACACATATGCCTCAGCCATGAGTTTATACTTTTTTTGCGTCACCAGACTGTACTGCGAGGCATTCGTGGCACATGCCTCGGACTGTCGATACGCGGCTTTACTTGTACTGAAGCTTATAATTAAATTCTTCACTGCATCTGTTATTTATTCTTAATGTTTCAGTATCAACCTCTCCTCCTTCTCCTCCTCCTCCTCCTCCTCCTCCTCCAACCACCTCCTCCTCCTCCTTCTCCTCCTCCTTCTCCTCCTCCTTCTCCTCCTCCTTCTCCTCCTCCTCCTCCTCCTCCTCCTCCTCCTCCTCCTCCTCCTCCTCCTCCTCCTCCTCCCCCTCCTCCTCCTCCTCCTTCTCCTCCTCCTCCTCCTCCTCCTCCTCCTCCTCCTCCTCCTCCTCCTCCTCCTCCTCCTTCTCCACACCACTCTATTTTTTGTCTATTAAGAAGTATGTGAGCTTCATCTATCTTATTCCTTTGATTTGTATTACTTAAAGATATAGTGAACGGCAAGAATTCTTTTTAAATATTATTGAAAATTTTAGAAATTGTTCTCGATTGAATTCCATATATTGAATACTATTGGAATTAGCAAAATACAGAATACAAGATTAAATCATCGATTAATGTTCCAGCACTGTTATTTTACTGTTGATGGAAATGAGAAGTCGAAACTTTTTAGTTGTGTATACAAGAACGAGAAATTTTGATGATAATATTCAAAACTACTGGGATTCTGGTTGACTGGACATGTTTTATTACTGAGAATATCTAGGTCTTCTTAGTCACAATGTTTTTTTTCTCCCGACACATTGCTTGTTCGATTTAGATGGTGATTAAAACTGAATTTTATTGAATGGGCAAAGTTTCCAGACAGCTTTGTAACCCGAATATTGTGAAATGGTTTTTCCTCTAGCGTTTTACTAATCAACTAGATCAACTAATGTTGTAGAATCAACCAAATTTATCTCTAAAGGCGCGTAACCTTGCTGATAAATTATCATCAAAATGCCTCGAAGAATACCAGAACATATTTGCTATTTAGACTCAAATGATGAAGAAAGAATAATTAATTCATCTATTCATCACTAGGAATGAGGCTTACCTTATGAAACCTATTGGCTTCCATGACTTGAGTCCTAATTCACAAATTATGAAAACTTCAGATAATAACTGATGTTTATTATCTTATTATCAATAATACAGTTTATGTTTATGTATTGTTCATTGTTTGGAGATCATGAAACATCTTTGGTTCTTATACATTTACAATATTCTAAATTTTTTCCAAGATTAGAAAAAATATGTTGAACTCTCTCATACAAACTCTCAAAAACAATTTTATAGTGGAAGTGACTTCTCAAGTGGGTTTGATTACTGGTTTTACCTTAGTGGATTTAATTAGTGGTTTACTTCCAATTTGAGATCTATGGTAACTTATAGAATCTTTAAATACTAACTTTTTCTACAAAAATCCTAATCTACATTCTATTATCTAATGCAGATTTCATGCTTTACAACCCATGCTATTCCACTCCAATTCTAAAATCCAAAACTTTATTACACTTTCGAAATTTGACGAAATATCAGAAAACCCTGTTCATGTCGGAGCTGTGATAAATTATTCGTTCATTTAATATTGAAGAGCTCTAATATAGACAGGCTAGGACAGGATTCACTAGTCAATATAGCAGCTCACAATAATAAGTCAATATTCGCACTAGTATCACAGCTGAGATAGCTTATCACAGCTCCGACATTTACGCGCTCTTATCCCTAATATACGTATTTTTTCTCTATTTATACTAATACAATAATTGATACCTAACAATGTTCTGCATTCTATCACATCTTGCAGGTTTATCAAACTATTCTAATCCAACTCGAATTTTTTTCAAATTTGAAACTTCATTCAAATTCCAAAAACTATCGGGATTTCAGATTACCCTGAACTTATGCTTGTAAATTGTAAATTTGAATTGAGTGTTTCTGGAATGATACTAGATGTTTAGATGGATGAAACATAATGGAATGAAAGCAGCAGCTAGCGAGTAAGTTGGCACGTTGATACTGTTAAATTGTCCGATTAATGCAACCGAATAAACAGCCAACAGCTCTGTCTATTCATTAGAGGCGGAAGCCATCCAAAGAGCGAGCGCTTCTAGGCCTATATTGTGTGTGAAACTGTGACACGCCTTTTATTGCAGTCATATCAGCAAGCGTGGACACCTATATATACTTGTGATATATACACTACACCTATCTATACTAGGAATTGGAATCGATGAATAAATGTTTTATAAATCGATGCTTAAAAACATCGATGTGTCAAAGCATCAATTTTTCCAAGTTTTTAACACCAAACATCGATATTTCTCCCAGCGGTGTTCATTGTTCGATGTTTTGTTGTTCAATGTTTTCAGAATCATGCAATAACTAATAATAAGATTACGATGGATATTACAGCAGTTATCATATTGATATTATCATCAATAATTTATCAGATATGCCAGTGAAATGATTGATGGCAAAAACATCTTAGTTTGTGATCATGGATGCTTTTCTTCATATGTTTATCATTTATAAATCTTGAAGGGGAAAACATAGATGGTTCGTCTGTCTATTAATACCCATCACTATAATCTATATTGGAATAGATATTACTTCCGTCTATTTGCTTAGCACGTATAAATTTGGAAATGCAATTTATGTAAGTATAAAAATTCATGTATAGTATCCAAGAATGAATTTTCAGCTGAAAATTTTTCAAGACTCAAGTTGAACCGAACAAACGATTTTAGCTCTTTGAGTAGTTGTGGCTCTTTGAGAAATTGATATTGTGGTAGTTATCCATAATAAATGAAAAGACAAGATGTTGTCAAACCACTGATTTATTAGAAAATCGAGACATTCTCGAGGAATTCTAGATTCTCTAATAAATCAGTGGTTTGACAACATCTTGTCTTTTCATTTATAAACGATTTGAGTTTAGTCCTGAAGGAAGATAAAATTGTGATAGAAAACACAAAGTTCTCTCCTCTGTGAAACCTACTGCTACAAAGGTTTTTTCAGGCATCATCTGGTAAAATAATATCCATCACATTACCAATAGGCTATATTCATATCTATGGAGGTGATTGATGTTGCAAGAACTTTTTCAAATTGCTATGAGTGACTTCGTATAGGCTCTGAAAACAATAGTGGCTACAGTACCTCTGATGCTCCGATAGTGTTGTGTTGTTTCATCATTGCATTCTGCATTGACCATCTCAAATTCGCCTGAGGCCTAGTCCTACAAAATATGCTTGGTCTTCATCACAGAATTTCAATTCTAAACAGAGAAGGGGCATTGATTGTTATTGGGCAATAATAATTGTAATTGTTCTTTAGGTATCCATCGGGTTACTTTTTCACTTTTTTCTCTTCCTCTCTCGTATTATTATGAAAGTCTACTGTCTTCTTCACACTCTTTTGTTATTGTTTTGGTATTCTTTACTACGTTCCCACAACATCAAAATAGAATTTAGACATTGAAAGTATACTGAGTAGACCGACTAGACTAATAGACTCCTGTTCATTTGAACCCTGAGGTACTGAGGTCTTTCACACTGGTATACTCTGTCCAAGCAAAGAAGACATTCTGGCAAGATGTAAAAATGGCTTCAGCTCAGTCAATATTGATTGAAAAATATAAATTTTGTCTTAAATTTAAAAGAAGAATGTTTTATACAATATGAGACCAAATTTATGATTTTTGAACCAATATATTAATCGGGCTGAATTCATTTACCCATCTTATGCCAGAATATTTTATTTGCTTGGACAGATTATTGTATCATTTCCTACTTGGTTACGATTTCAGCTGTGAAATAGATACATTTTAATGTATCTTCCCTCATCAACCCCAATAGGTTGTGTGGAAAGAGAAGATGGAGTTCTAGCTCCAATTCAAATGAAGGTACTCATTCACCTGATTATTATCTGATCCTGCCATAAAAATCATTTCCATTTTTGTGTGGATATAGGTAAGAAATGCGGTTCTACCTTTTACTCCAAGTGAATCAATTCCTCAATCTCATTCTATTCATTTATCACACATAGTTTATTATTTATAATTGTCAAACTGGATTCTCATCCTTCTTTAGAAACATAGAATCTCACATAAAGTTCAAGATCGATTATTTTCTTGTAGTAAACAGAAATCATGTTGAAAAGCTACTTTGTGAAAAAAGGGGGCAACTATTTAAGAGCAGGCCGTTATTCAAATAAAATTTAATTGGAATAACTGTGAACAGGTGGTTGAGTTGAGCGCAAGTGGTATTAAAATATCTTGTTCTATGTGTCTAATTCTTGTTGAATTGTACAACAAACATTAAACATGCCAATGACATGGCTTGATGACGCCAGATAGGGTTTGCTATGTTTATCTATGAAAATCAGCATCATCGGCTTGTTTCACTGAGCATTTCACTCCACATTCCTCTCTCCATCACTCTCTCTCTCTCTCACTCTCTCTCTCTCTTTTCCACACTCAAACACAATCTCTTTCTCTTCGTCACTCATGTCCATCGTTTTCTCTTCTTTATCTCTCTTTTTCCATAAACTTCTTGCAGGTGCAAGCTTATGTTCGCGTTTACAAATTTATTACTAGAAAAAGTGCATCCTAATTGTAATAAAGCAGCACAAGTATTATATTATACTGTAATGGGCTTCACATATAATTTTTTACCTGTCATACACCATTCTGTATATTTATTCATAATATACTATATAATATATAATAGTCTATTTCATTCGAAAAAATGTATCAATACACACAAGTTCAGTATCACTTGTTCAATAAATTACAATTCTACAGAGACTTGTACTGAAATTGACTATTCTCAAATCTATAAAACAAAGCCGTTTAAAATTGTCTTCCTATTCAAGTAACTCATATTTGGCATATTTGCAAAATAAAAACACTGCCCAAAACGTTTTCTATACTATTTGCCTTTTAATATTATTCTAGATATTTTTGTTCGACATCTGAAATCTAAGACCTATACTGAATAATGATTCAATAATAATAATGAGAATTCTCCAGGAGATATTTGTTATTACTCAGTAATAAAGTTAATGAGGTTTTCTTAAATTTCAATCTCACCGATCTCATCAATTGCGTAACAGTGTATTACAATTCGTTCTAAATTCTGTTAATACTCTATAAATACAAATACTATATCATGATAATGTATTTTGTATTTCTATCATAGAACATACACATTCCATCTAAATTCATTGTGTTTTCCTTGATTATCCTACAAATCAAAGATTTTTTCCATGAAACTGCGTCATTCGCTTCCTTCTTACCACTTTTCATATGAAATTGTCTCCATCTAATTTGAGTATTCTTTATCTTGATTGATTTCTTCACCCTACTTTTCATATTTTTTAAACATTCTGTTTCGAACATTCTTTATCTTCCTCTCTTTTTCTGCACTCTTGTTCTCTTGATACACTTTCTCACATTTTTCTCACGCTTTCTACCAGTCTTCCCCTTTCTCTGAAGCTCTGTAATTCTCTCTCCAGCTCTCAGCTCCATCACCGTTTATTTTCTCTGTCTTACTTCTTGAATTCCTCTCATTCTCCTATTCTCCATCTCTCTTCCTCACCACAGCATTCTTGACCAAGATCTTCAGCACTAGGCATTCTGGTTTAGCCGGCCTATAAGAATTAATTATCTCACAATTTAGATCAATTTTACCTGCCATATAAAGCGAGTACACATCTCATTTACAACCTCTTGATATGTCCTACACAGCTTATTCAACGCTCCACTCGCTTCGAATAGATGCAATTCCATTTCAATAAAACTGTTCCTGCATTCGTATTAAACAGCATTTATATGATACCCTGCAACTCAATCCCGAAACTAAGTATTCCAGATAGGTTAGTGGAGCTTCACAGAACTGTACTTCTTACAGGATTTACAAAGAGTATTCCATTCCCTTTACAATTGAACTTGGGGTATTTTGCCACTGCAGATTGCACCTCCAATACAGAATAAAAAATGACAAAAATATTTATCATAATTTTGAAAAGTTTAAAAAAGTAAATCTTTGAAAAATAAAAATCAAACACCCTTTTTTGAAAACTTTAAAATTATAAAAACACATACATGTTTCGGCACATTAGCCCATTCTCAATGTGGATAAAAATAGTAATGATTACTATGTGTTTTTGTAATGATGATGTGTTTTTATAATTTTAAAGTTTTCAAAAAGGGATTACTATTTTTAAATATAATTTTTAGTTATAATTATAGTATAATATGTATAATTATAGTATAGTATAGTATAGTATATATGTATAATTATAGTATAATTAGTTGTAATAGTTCATTATATACTATTTTAATTATAATTTTAAAGTTTTCAAAAGGGATTACTATTTTTATCCACATTGAGAATGGGCTAATGTGCCAAAACATGTATGTGTTTTTATAATTTTAAAGTTTTCAAAAAGGGTGTTTGATTTTTATTTTTTTTTAATTATTTTAAACAGCCCCAAGTTTTAAAGTTCATTATTCAAGTAAATCTTTTTTCATTAGAATTAGTTTATTATTTTTCACTAAATAAATGGAAAAAACTTTGATACAACTTTTGATTTGTATCAGAATATTGTTCTTATTAAACTTTACAAGAAGGCAAGCTTATTTTTGCTCAAAATGAATTTTTATCCAAAACATTCCCAACAATATATTTACTAGACTCCAATTCCTTTGCAGACAATTTTTGTTTTCCACAACATGATAGAAATGAACCGTAAGTCTATTTTTTCCACCCGCACTCATTATATTTATTTATATTATATTGTATTATCTTATAATATTATATCATTATCGACAACTTTCATTTTTCTTCAAAATAAGTCAACAGATACAAAAATTTTATATTTCCGTCTTTATTTCCGAATTGTACATTTTTCAGACCGGAAATCCGCAAAGCTTTAGATTGCAAGTATGGGAAGTATTAAACAAAACAGAAGTAACCAATAGTTTTTTTTTTGGGGGGGGGGGGGAATTCAGTTGAATTTTCAAACGACAATGACGTCATATCGGTTGGACCAATGACGCACGAGTTTGGCAAACGAATTATTTCCGTCAAGAACCAGGTTATCCCAACTCGTTGTTTTTGGGAGAAATATATTATTACGAGAATCCCATTCATATTCTAAAAATATAAAATGGTAAAGAGTGCGAAAATACTGGGTTCATCAATGAATAGTATCCATAATTTTCATATCATCCTCATCTTTCCCTCCTTTGGGAGATGGCTTGTCGTTAGTAAAGATAGTCAAGTGTTTCCCGTTTCAGGAGGAATAGTAATTGTTGCATTACACTCTAAATGATTAACTGGATGTTGTTCAGAGGTGTTCTGCGCTGTCAATTGGTTACGGAAGCTAGATTATGGTTGAGAGGATCAAAGTTCTAACCACACGTTACTTATTCTATCCTGGTTGATGATTATTCACCTCTGCTGTATAGTGGAGTGAATATGAAACTGGCAACAAGCCGGTAGGCCTAAGCTTCTCATGGGCTGTTGAACCATTGACAAACAAAAAAAGTATTCATAAGATGTTATAGATGCTCAACAGCGTTATCCGATAACTTAATAATAATCACAAGAAAATAATCATAGGAATTATTATTGGAAGTAAACAAAAAATATACATTATCATAATTCATTATTTTTTCAGTTCACATTGTTTCAATGTATCTATTGAAATGAAAATATCCTCTATTAGGCGGAGTTAGGACTAGGAAGTCCTTTCTACCACTAAACCTATTCTATTAGAGATTAGAGGATTGGGAACCAATCTTCTTGTCATAATTATTTAGAGATGTAATTCCTGCTGATTAATAAATTTGATGGTAGATTTATAGATTGTCGATGCGCGTTTGGTTCCACCTATCTCATGAGAAGCGGGAGGACCAACCAAAGCACTATAATTCACAAAAAGTTGGCAACCTACAGCGTTCACAATAACGAGAAATTTTATGAGCAACAAGTGTTGAGGGACCGGAGCACCGAAATAGCCACTAGACGAAGGTTTTTTGTCTGCTCCTTGGTGTATGGTAAGGTCGAAATTACCTATTTCAGTGTGTTGGGAAAAACAGCAATCAGTTTTCTAAATAATTGAACTGGAACACCGTACACAGTTGAAATCAGTAAACTGAGTTGATCTCATTCAATAACTCAATAGTAGTCAAACTATTTTCCCCATGAACGCTTCCCCAATAAAGAAAGGGAAACTCCATTACAGAAATTGAAAGCGTATCGAGAAATAATCAAATTTTGAAGACCAAACAAAACGAGCAGTGTGAACATTTTATGAGCAATGAAAAGCTGGGAACAATAGTCTAAATACAAACAAATTTCAAAAATAGTCTATTCCTAGTTCAATGCCATTAAACAAAGATATCTCCTTTAAATCTACCATTTATACAATATAAAGCCTACAAAATTATAGGGGAAGATGAACAAAAGTCTGTAACTTCTATGGAAATTCAATGTTATCACAATTTCAATGTTCACTATGCTTTCTAGGGCTATTAATTATGTATTTACAATAAGAATAATTATAAACCACATCGTCCTCTTTAGTATTTCTTTCAAATAACATGCTTAGTAGAAACATTTTCGAGTATGATGTGTTTATTTTCATATTTCAACTAAACAATGAAAATGAATCCGATCACCAGTAGCGTAGCCAGAGGGGGGGTCCAATGGGTCCCAAAACCCCCCCCCCTCCCCCGAAATTTTGTACAAACCTTCATGTTTGAACTCTGTTCCTCTGAATGAGAGACGATTAAGAAATTGATACAATCCACACTGAGTGTTCATAAGTGTTCACTGAACTTCTCAGGCTGATTCCCTACATCAGAATAATGAAAAAATTTCTATGAACATGGGTTCCAGTAGCGTAGCTAGAGGAGACTCCAGGGGGTCCAACTTCTACTCAGATGTCCCACTTGGAGCAAACTTTTGTCTTACTTCTTTCTCAACTGACCAAGTGGTGTTCAAAAAGTGCAGATTGTTTAGAACTGCATAAAGCTCGCATCTGTTTTTTCAATTTATCTTTAAAAAAATGGATCTCTATAATAATGTAGAGCTCTACAATCTTGTACTGCAGTACCGGACTTAAGGGTAGGCCAGCTAGGGGCCGCACCACATGGGGGCACGCATCACAAAAGATTAAAAAAAATTATTTTAATTTTTATTTTTTAGAACTTGGCAACCTGCATCCTAGCAAACTAATATCAATAAATGGCCAGACAAACTGTGTTATATAATCTTTATCCGTTGATTGTTGATGTATCTGTTTAATACATGTTGAACCAATATTTGAAACACCTCTTGAACAAAATTACTGTCTTTGGTGATAGAACTACGGTTAGTAGTTTACCTGCTTGGTTAAAGAATTGAGTTCCAATGAATTTTATTTGTTTAAAATGCGGATATAAGCTTACAATCATTCACAATCACATATTATACAGCATACTAACATAGCCTACTTAATAAATGAGAAATTAATACGCAGTTTGTTCACAAATAATGAGACTCATAATAAGGCTTGAAACTCTTTAAAATATAGTTTTAGAGTGCTTTTTCTGAAAACTTTTCTAGAAAATTTTCTGAGAAATCCTTATTCAGTCCACCATCATTGATAGTATTTTTGTAAATGATAAATGTGGTTATATCGGGATGAATTTTGCAAAGTAAACAAGTGAAGATTTGCTATTAAAGACTGCAACATTGAAAGAACGTCTAGAATGAGTTGTGTAATTTTAAATTTCATCCCAATCTCAAAGTGAACGAGTTCTCAATAACTCATCATGAATAAAAACTTAGTAGATACTAGTGACTTTCACTTTTATTATCTTTTAGTATCTACTAAGTTTTTAAGCTTACTATCATCAACAGTTCAAGTAGGATGAAGGCAAAAGAAGAAATCATCATGAATCTTTCTTGAATTTGTATTTGTTTTTGAATTTTTAACTTAGTACAGTATCGAATTGGTCTTATATAGGCTATCATTATTAATATTCTATGCTCAAAAAATAGGGATTTTATCATTTAATAGACCATAAAAAGGCCTTCTAGAACGCAATTTTGAAGTAGATTTTCACAAAATTTCCCGGGGGTCCCTAGACACCCCGCTTAGCTGAGGGGTACACCCCCCAAGATCCCCTCATAGGGGCCCGCACCACAAGCTAGGGGCCCACTAGGGGCCCAAATCCTAAATCCGGCCCTGTTGTACTGAGAAAATGCCCCCCCTGAACTGATCAAGTGTTGAAAAAAGCTCATTGCTGGAAGTTGAAATGGTTGAAGTGCATATTGCATAAAGTGAATAATCTAAATAATACTCTGGATAATCAATTATTCACTAATAATCTTCTAAGACAGAGTTTTAAAACGCTACTTTGGACACAAAAAATCACACACTTAGCACAGAACTCTTGGTGCTCAGGAACAACAGGATCAAAATATTCTCCCTTAACTAACCAGATTGAATAATTTTGAGGATTGAACCATATAAACAAAGTTATCTATTTCAAGTAACAAATTTATATATAAGTTGAAGAAAGAAGAAGCAGGCTATCGCCCAAAATCTTTTCTATTTCCAATTTTGTATTGATAAAAAAAGAGCTCTAAAACGGTATTTTGAACTATATAATTTAAAAATTTTCCGGGGGTCCCCCCAAACCCCCCCCCCCCTAATTGGCTTTGGACCCTCCCCGAAATCGAATCCTGGCTACGCCACTGTCGATCACATACATTACTATACTAGAATTGTCAATGTGTGTTAGGAAAGAAATGTGTACGTTTATTGTGTCTGACATTTTATGAAATTGTATGTTTGAACATTGTATGTTTAACTACATTGTATGTAGTTGCATGTTTTCTTTCTGATACTTAAGTTATATTCTCCTATTGAGACTTGATAACAGCCTTTATAGATTCTCCCATCTTGAACATAAAATATGATGATAGTAATACTAATATAATAAATAATAATAAATTGGGCTATAATATCCACAGAAACTATATCTTGTAACCAAGCTAATTTGTTTATTCTGAAGAGAGTATGTTTTATTTCAACAAAGAAAATTATCATTATCACAACTTCATCCATCCAGCATACCTGCTCCACAAATTGTTCCAAAGTTTATGTAGAATACAATCTATTGAAGAACCAAATTTCTATATTGGAGTCAAATTTCTTAAAGAAACTCTCCATGAACTATTTTAGATGATTCTTTGAACAAAGTTTATGTTGATTACAATCCATTGAAGTATTTCAACCGATCTCTAAAAAAACATTCCCTGAACTATTGAAACAGAATTCTTGAGAATACTTTAAGTGGGAGTCATCGAAAAATACTATTACGTACCTCGTGTGAACCAGCATTCTTTTGCAAAGACGAAAAACAGACATTGATTACAAGTTGTTCTAAAATTAACAACATGTTTGTATTAATTTGTTCCTGGTATCTATTTCATATTTTATGAGTTTCCCAATTCGCTATGGAATGCCACAGCGTCATCCACCTACAGAAAATTACATTCCTTATGTAATTAGTCATCGATGGTTCGATTTAAAGATGTGAACGAAATCTCGTTGCGGATACTCAACTTGGAAACGAATAAGGAGTTAATGAGTGAGAACAGTATGATAATATATTTGAATTATTATTGTTATGCAGAAGTATCCAATAAATATTTTATTAAACATTCATATAATTTCCCTCTTTTGGAGAAGACGTGACTGTTTGGAGACGTTTGGAGAAGTCCTGACTGCCTAAAAAGTAGACGTCATCTCTCATTGTCATCCCTCTCATTGGCCATGCATAGGACTAGAAGCCATGTGGGCATCACCCTCAGGAAAAATATCACTAGAAGCAATACAAGAGTCATTTAGTGTGTTACATGTAAGAGTAAACTATCCAGCCTATAATTATTTTTTATCGCCAACAACCTGTAGATAATAATACGAACTGAAAGCCGGTTGCATTATGAAGTTACAAAGGTAACAGGTGATTATACAAAATAACAGGTAACAGAACGTAAAATAACAAACTAAACGTCTGAATTCGAGTACTAATAATCAGAAATAAAATATAAGAGTATCCTTGTAATCAAAGGTAAAGTGTGCAGTTTAGTTGATATAATTGGAATATGGTAACAAAAATATACTATTATATTATATCATTTGCTATAAGGAGTCCAAATTCGAGCGCAATAAGTCGATATTAAGTCAAATCCTGAGTAAAAATCAACGGTTTGTCAGACTTTCAGTACAATACATCGCCTATTAAGTTACCATAGACAAAAATGGAGGCTTTATTATAAGAGATTGAGCCTTCATTCATGGTATCAAATAATGAAGTCTTCCATATTAGCAAATGGAGTCTCTATGGTTACAAATGGAGTCTTCATGATAACAAATGGAGTCTTAATGATAAGAAATGTAGTATGCATAGTAGCAAATCGAGTCTCCATGTAAACAAAATAATGGAGTTTTCAGGATAAGAGCAGGTTCAATATATGCGAACTATAAATTTGAGCCCAGTCGGTCAAATATGATGTGTTTGGAGAAACGATAGGCTTTACCAGTTGAGAATTGACATCGGTGGAAGCGATGCAGAAGCAGAATGAGGAGAGAGGCAACTGAAAGGGGATGTAGACCTGCTAAGGTGGCCGCAGCTTCTTCACTGATATGGTCTTGTCAGCATGGCTGGAGGCGGCCTCTATACACTATACAGACCACAGACCTCCCTAACCCCATCCTCCTATTCCTTCTCCTCCTCATCCTCCTACTCCTCCTCCTCCTCCTCCTCCTCCTCCTCCTCCTCCTCCTCCTCCTCCTCCTCCTCCTCCTCCTCCTCAATCGAATTCTTATCCCACATTTTCTCATTCCTCCTAATTCTCCAATTCTATCATCTCCTCTCCCTCCACATCATCCTTCTCATCATCCACATCCTCATTTTCTTCATTATCTTTGTCATTCTCTTTCTTCTTCTCTTCGTTATTCTTCTTAACTACGACCACACTCTTCTTCCCCGTCACCCCCTCCTACTCATCCTCCTCTTCCTCTTCCTCCTTCAACGAATCCTCCTATATATGTATCACCTAAATAATAAATATAATCCAATTCCTTATCTATTTTCTCTTCCTCATCCTTCTCCTGTTTCTATCAACTACCCTACTTCCTGCTCCTTCACTTTTCCATTTCGTACTCCTTCTTCTATTCTTCCTATGCTACGTCTCATACTACTTCTTCTTATCTTATTCCGTTTCTTTATCACCTTTTCAATCCTAATCCATTCTCATTCCCAATCCATTTCTTTCCATTCTTCCTCCTTCTTGTATCCTTCTCCTTCTCCTTTTTCTTCTTCTTTATCTTCTTCTCTTCTCTCCATTTTTTCTTTTCTTCTTCTTCTTCTTCTTCTTCTTCTTCTTCTTCTTCTTCTTCTTCTTCTTCTTCTTCTTCTTTTTCTTCCTCAACCTTTTCCTCTTCTCCTTCTTTAGCTGCATTCTCTGACAATGGACAACGGCCACAATGAGTCGAACAACTGCAAAATGCGAGCAAGCCAAGATCGGTTGCGCTGTAGCGGTCGCTTTCTTCTGCTTTTCCTCCCTTTTATTCATCTCCCTGTTCATAATATCATTCCTTACTTCGACCAATCTTCATCGATTAACTTCTGCCTCTTGTTTATTTCAATTTCATAATAATATTCTACTCACTCATTTAAATATTCCATCACAATAGCTTATTCTGATTTTTATTCTCATAATCCTACATATTACTTCCACTTCTTCTCCATTTCACTTTTCCAATCACTTTTTTTATTTTTCTCCTCTTTCTACTGCTTCCTCATACCCTCCACTTTAAGCTTGATTTTCTTCATTGCCTTTTCGAGTTCAATTACTTTTCAATCCTTTATTTTTGTTATTGTTCTTTTCTTTTTGCTACTGTTGTATTTTATCGACTCTTTCTCCCTTTGCCTCGATCTCCGTCCCATTTCCATAGTTTTCCGTTTTATACAATTCATTGCAAGAGAATTAAAGAGAAACAATTCATTGCAAGAGAGTCTGCGTCCCATCTACGCTCTCCTAAGTTATCAAATAAGGGCAGTTATTCTACCCTATTCTTCTCCTACTTCTCTTCCTCCTACTTATCTTCCTCCTACTCCTCTTTCTCATAATCCTCCCCTTCCTCCTACTCCTCTCCCTCCTACTTCTTCTTTCACTTCTCCTACTTCTCTTCCCGGATTCTTGAACAGAGTGGCTGGCGGTACACTACCAAAGCGGGCTTCCATGCCATCTGTTTGTTCTTCTTGTGCTACTCTTCTTCTTCACTTCTTCTGCTCATTCTTGGTAGCGTGGAAACGCGACCTCCAAAGGCCTAGTCCATAATCTGTCCAAGCAAAGAAGACATTCTGACAAGATGGGAAAATGACTCCAGCTCCATCAATATTGGTTCAAAATTTGTAAATTTTGTTTCAAATTGTAGAAAACATTCCGATCCACAATTTGAGACCAAATTTCTAATTTTTGAAACAATATTGACCGAGCTGGAGTCATTATTCCATCTTGCCAGAATGTCTGCTTTGCTTGGACAGACTATACCTGCTGCCACAATAACAAACCACCGATCACACGGCCATCCACATCCATCAATATTATCCGCCAATATAGCTTGCTGCTATAACTAGTTGAGTGATTCCCTCGCAAATACCTTGGCACAGTGGATTACTCTTTTTCAGAGCATTGGTGTAATTCCCTACAACGAAACTGGCGAATAATTTTTTCCTTAGTAACAGCTGATGCTACACTGAAAGAGTAGATCAATAGCACTGATGAAATATGTATTCTAGTATCCGTTAATCCATTTAGTATTATCAATATTTTTGAATAAAGATGGGCATATTTAACGAGAGTGTGTGCATTCAGCTTAGTGAGCTTTTTCTTCAGCATGTTTCACACTCTACATTGAAACAGCGTATCTAATCACTTATGGCGAATAATATCAGAAAATGATTTTGAGATGGTAAACTAATTTTGATAAAAATATAGTCGGTTTCTTTTCCAATTGAATTTTCTTCAAACTTGATTGTTATCACGAAATTCGATAGATTAAAATTCAAGTTCATGCTCATTCGATGAGCTAATGTTTTCAGCAACATATTTTCCTATCATGAATCTTATGGTGATAACTGAATTATAATAAGTGATTGAGACATTGAATAACTAAATCGAATCTCCATTTATTGCTGTTTGAATAGACAAAGAACTTCTGCAACTGCAGTTATTGATCAATAACTGTAACAATAAGGGAAGCGGTTTGTCCCAGTGGTAGAGAGCGTCTAATAGATGAGATTAGATAAGCGACGTGCCTCTACCATCACTGTTGTAATGGTGACCGGCTCCTCTGAATTCAATTTATGAGCCTCAAAAATCGCTTCCCGGTGGTTCGGAACCCTCTTAAAGCAGTAGGTTCATTCATCTCTCATCATCATCTTTCCCATTACCCACGCACAGGCCCAAGAGCCCTTGTGGGCATCACACTCACAAAAAAAATGTACTTAATAGCAGGCGAGAAAACTCTTCAATAAACTGTGCCTGGACCAGGAATCGAACCCGGTACCTCTTCCGGAGTATAAATATTGAATATCCCACAATGCTGTTCACTTCTACCAAGTGATCACTATGTACAAATACTTCTAAGTTTTCTAAATTTTTTTCTGTTTATAGACCCAAAAAAGTAGTCGAACGTAAATAGTATTACAATACAATTGCGTATCCAATTCACGCACGCGCATTCAAGCGAGTCCGCCCGACTTGAAAAATGACAAAAACGGACTGGGAAGAGTGCAACTTACTCGGGTGTGACTAACGGGTCTGTCTGTCCTGCGGGAGCGGTGAGGGGGGATGATGAGTGGCGAGATGGGAAAGGAGAGGTCCAGACACTTCCCTTCTCACTATTTTCAAATGGCGCGAAAGAGACAGGAGCCAGGAGGAGAATAATAATAGTGGTGTGACGTAGCCAAAAATAGTAGCCAACCTGGGGTAAGACTTCAAGCCGAGGAGGGGGAAGGGGGTTCTATGAGCCGGTTAAAATAATGACTGATTCGAATATCGGTAGAAGATTGTCATTTGAATTTTGTAAGTTGAAGTTACAGTTGTTATGTTTGATAAAACTTGTAGGCTAATTCTATCGCAATACAACATCCTGTTCTTGTTTCAAAATGTTCCACTTTTCCAATTATTTGTTCAAGAATTCAATTCGAATTTCCACCAATTCGATCATCATTGAGCTAATGTACACAACAATACAAGACCATAGAGAGCATGCGTGAATGTAATGCTTGTGATGCTTATCAGGCTATACTTATCTGTAAGTATGTAATCACAACTGATTTTACTAGTATTCCTGTACTCGATAGCCTACTTCTCATTATTTTTACTGTGATCACTCATTTTTCGAATAGTGTTGGGAAGGTGGACATGAAATAAAATAACGGAAATACTCTTCATTAAGCAGAGTTAGAACCTTACTACTACTCACTCAACAACCTTCCTACAATTCAAAATTATGATTAGCAAATTAATTTCCAACACTATTCATCATATAATAATGTTTATTCACTAACCTTTTCAATTTTTGATAGGTTTTCTATGTGAGGAAGAAGACGAGTCTTCCAACGTTTCCAAACAATAGATTTATGATAATAATGACTTCTTTATTTCAATAAAGTGGCAAAGTTTTGACATTAATATTCACTCTACCACTCAACCACGATCTACTAAAGTACAAAAGTAAGCTAATCATGGAGATTTTTTCAACTGAAGACTTTTCTCTCCTATCTGTGGTACAAATTTCGAGGGAATTCTGTTTCGAATCCATATTATTAATTTCACATTCTGCAACAGGAGTTGGTCGCTGGTAGTTGAAGATGGTTAGAAGGAGCTGAAGTAGCCAACTTCCACAGTTGGAGGGAGAGAGCAGTCAGACGCATTCCAGCCATACTTTGGTGGGCCTAACAAATTTTAAACAAACACGAGCACCGGGCAGCGCACAAATTTATTTGAGAAGAAATATTAAGTTATCCAGATAGGTGACACATCGGAGATGTTGTTTGTTTAAGTGGTGCAAAAAAACCAAGACCGTTTATGGCTTCTTTGATATATAGATTTTGTGTTACCCCTAATGAAATGAAAGGTGATAAGAAGAGACAGGTTTAGAGCCGGAGTGCGACAAGGTCCGTGTGTCTGTGGGCGCTAGAGCTTTGGGAAACTTGGCTTTGTGTGTGTGTGGGTCTGCATGCGTGTGTGTTATATGAGACCGCTCACACATGCGGCTTGCTGAGGAAAGTAAAAGGTATAAGGAACTACTGGAAGAGAGATAGAGTGAGTGAGAGAGTAGAATTTGTGATGTGGCCACCCCGGTATTGTATTGATGTAGGTGCTCGCTAGAAAATAATAAATTATCGATACTCATGAATAGATGTCTACCGCTATCTCGTCTCGACTGAAATAAAATAAAAAAACGTTTAATCTTGAAAATCCTCAACATTTCCACACACACACGATGGTGCCAGTATCTTAATTTATTCCTGGTTGAGTCCTAATCTGGCGCAGATTCCTCCGATCACTCTAAATAAATGTTGTACAGCTCTCTGGGAGGCTAATGGTACTACTGATTGAGTGATTATGTAATAGGGTTTAGAGAATGACTGACTATATTGTATGGTTATTTTTTTTAGTTTTCAATTCTCAATTTGAAATTGAATCAGTAGCTTCGGTTCTCTGTTCTCAATTAAGATCGGTTATTCATCCTAATTGATTAACGCACATAAGATCTTTTTTCCACTACGTAAGTTATTTGTGACATTAATGAAATAGATGAATAAGACAATAATATTTTATCTGTAGGGGATACATAGTGATTTCGTCCTCCTCCATGATGAAGGGAACATTTTCTTGAAAGCTTTACTGTGGAAAATAGACGTTACGTGGCTTCAATACTCTAATTGGATTGAATAAAAATAGTAGATTTTAATTAGTAGCCTTTATCCTCATGTTCCGGTTTTAGAGTATTCATTCATCCTAGTTTATCATCTTGATTCACATGAGAAAAGAATGAATTGTTTGTCCATTATAACCCTTAGTGATTTGGTCAATGATGATTTAGGTTTCAGGCCTATTATGAAAACATTATCGTTCGGGATTTGCGACGGGCCGCGATTCATTAACCCAATAAACTAGTGAAGTACATGATCTGAAAAGCGTTTTTTTAACATGGATTATTTAAAAGTAAAACTTTGATACTATGAGAGAAAAGGCTACCTGGACTTCAAATTCATTAAAATTGAAGATACAGGCTCCATATTACCAAGCTTAGTGATTGACAATTTTAAAAACTCAACAAAGATGCAATCCTGAACAGAAGTAGACAGAATTACCACACTAACTGACAATGACACAGCATTATTTTTAAAAATAAACTGCAAAAATAGTCGGCTAAATTTATTTAATTCTTGCTCGATGCGATAGCAGCTCTGTGTCGGTATCATTTAGATATCCATGTGGCTGTGGATTTGGCCGCAATCTTTTTTTACAACTGAAACTAGACATGGCTGCCAAATACAGCGACCTTCTGTGCGTCTGCCAGGTGCTCTAGAATTAGTCATCACATCACACGACTGCCGGCTACCAACCAGCTAAACCAAAACTCCATTCGAATTATTTTTTCATTCATAATGTTGTGTCTGTCCACTTTAATTCAATTGTTGATATGTTCATTTAAAAAAATAAAATAAAAAACTAAGTATATTTCAAAGAGAATAACATAATTTCTTTTGGCGGACTTCTTGAACTATACTACATTCCCTACTTGTAATATTTAGAAGAAAAATCAAATTTATTTCAATGAGAAAAAATAATTCCTTTTAAAGGACTTAATTGTCTAGATTTTATTCCCTGATTGTTCTATTTGAGATAAAACTAAGCTTATTCCAATGAGAAATAATTTCAACTTGTCGTTTCGTGGCTGTGTATGAATGAGTTTGTTTTTCAGTATGATTGCAAATAAGTGAGTTGGAGTACGGAAGTATCTTGATGAGTTATTGTTACTCAACAAAATTATTACTCAACTCAATAGTAGGGGATGATTCTTTTTTTCAATAATTTTTGTAGGGGATGATTCTCAGCATTTTTTAAAAATTCATTATACTGTACAGTATTAAACTAAATTATCTAATTATCAGGTTTACTACCAACAACTGCTCAAAACGTGCCGAGCATATACGTATAGTCTGTCCAAGCAAAGAAGACATTACGGTAAGATGGGAAAATGACTCCAACTCGATCAATATTAGTTCACAAATAATCAATCCAATCTCAAATTGTAGATTGAAATGTTTTCTGCAATTTGAGATAAAATTCATAATTTCTGATACAATATTGACCGAGCTAAAATCAATTTTTTCATGTTGCCAGAATATCTTCTTTTCTTGTACTGACTGTGTATAGCGTGTGTAACTAATCCACGAACGGCTTGTATTTTAATACACATAAAACACACGCACACACAAACACACACATACCGTGTAATTGAGTTGCAACAATAAAATTGTAAGCCTGCAGGGTTCAACACAGCATCATATTTGTCTTTATTATACTACGGTGTAGTCTCTCCAAGCAAAGAAGACATTCTGGTAAGATGGGAGAATGGCTTCAGGTCGGTCAATATTAGTTCAAAAATAATGAATTTGGTCTTAAATTGTAGATTAGAATTTTTACTAAAATTTGAAAGCAAATTCATAATTTTTAATAAATATTGATCGAGCTGTAGTCATTTTGCAATCCTGCCAGAATGTCTCCTTTGCTTGGACTTACTATAGCCGTTGAGAGATGGAAAAGCTGAGTAGGGTCTCTTAAGAAGAATCACACTGATGAGATACTAAACACTAAGCCGGTGGGTGGTGGCTTCCCCACGTATTGGAGGTATGCAGAAGAAAAATAATGATTTTATTTAGAACAGGGCAGTTAACATTCACTTTTATTTTTACAATCACTGATGGGAGCACTATGCTATGAAAAATCTTTCTAATTTTCTTGTTAGTCTTATTTCTCTGTTTCCTCTCTTGTCCCTTTCGTTCTTTCTCTTTTCCTTTCTTCCTTTGCCTCTTCCCCTGTTTTGTTATCTTCCTTTTTTCCTTCCTTCTTTTCGCTCTTCTGCTTTTCCTCTCTATCATTCTTCTTCTGTATATTCCGTTCTCTCTCTATTATTGTTCCTTCTTCTTTTAGAAAATGCCTTCCCTCTTTTCATTACCTCTTCTTTTCTCAAAATGTGTTCTTCTTCTATTATTTCTCTATCAACACGTATATATTTTTTCATGTATATATTTTTTTTAATCAAATCCTCATTTACTCCCAGCGTACTCACATTCGTATTTCTCTAAACATTCATATTACTGGAGTTTGGATATATTGTCCCAAATCGTTCAATTTTTCATACATTAGATAATCTTCTAGTATTTTTATATATCTCTTTAATGTTCTCCAACAGATTGCCAGGCTATGGAACGTTAGTATCTAATAATCAGGCGTTAAACAAAATCAGAATTTTGAAACCTTCTTTTGTCCAATAATCAACTATTATCACTACGTACTCTCTAATAAATTAATGATTATGTTGAATTGATATTGAAATCTCAATGACCTATTCCATTCCCCCACAAAAATGGGGGTCCAGGGAAAAATAATATTTCAACTGTTTCCAACTAGTTTTAAGCTTTAAATTGTGTATTTCCACCATCATTTTTCCATATTTTTTAAAATATTAAAATTGGAACTCTACTATAGGAGAAGCTATTACAACTCACTATAGGATAAACGAGTTCTCAGTGGTACCGTCACAAATAAAGCCCTGGTTATATGCATCAAGATCTCCACAAATCCATCAAACATTATTTAAATTTGTTAAATTCTTGAGGTGTATAGAGGATGACAGTAGTCACGCGCATGTGACTTGGAGAATGGCTGGTGGCTCTCACATCACCGTCCCCTATCAAACTGATGTTAAAATTATTTTTCTAATATTAAAAATTTTAAATAATTTTAGGTGACGTGAGCGCCACCTTCTGGCCTTGCTGGTCTTCTTCTATATACCGTGATCCTATTTATTATGATTTTTACGTGTTCCTACAATCTTCACTATTATTTTTACTGTGATCCAGCCAACATGCCCATGGATCGTCAAGTGCAGTAACAACTGGGCAGCCAGAATCGAGAGAGTAATAAGATTTGCGAGTGCGCAAGTTGAATAATGATAAGTGATCCTGGATCGGTATTCTGTACACAAGTTTACAACTTTTTCACAAAAACGTTGGTAGCGCAGCTGAGAGCTTTGATACCGGTATTACCCTTCAAGGTAACAAGTATTTGGAGCAATCACATATATAGCGGTGAATCTAAACCACTTACCGGCTCCCTCTCTCACTTACTTACTCTCTCTAACCTTCTGTCCTGTCACTTACTCTCTCTAACCTTCTCTCACTATCTCACACTCTCTTACTATTTCTAACCCTCTGTCACATACTCTCTTTCTCACCATAACACTCTCTCTCACCCTCTGTCATATACTCTCTATCTCTCTCTCTCTTTCTCTCTATCTCACTCACTCACTCTCTCTATCTTTTGTTTGAAGCACACTATCTTTCTGTATTTTAGTCGAAGAAGAATAACTCTCACACACAGTGTAAATGCTCTCTTGCTCCTTTCTCTCTCGTATCTCCATCTTTATCTCTCTTGCTCCTTTCTCTCTCGTATCTCCATCTCTTTCGCACAATTTGCTCTCATCCTCATCCAGCTCCTTATCTTGTTGCGACCGATACCTAATGAGACTGCGAACATCCAAAGAGGAATCAAATGATAGCCAGGCTACATTGTCGTTTTGCATCCAACTATTCCAAAGACGTAGACCGAGATTGACAATGCGGTCGGCACTGCAGCCCGATCGGGAAAAATCAATTGTTTAAGGATTTGCCAAACGGAGGATGTGGCCGCGGCTAGTCTGTCCGAGCCAAAAAGACATTCTGGCAAGATGGGAAAACTACCCAGCTCGATCAATATTGGTTCAAAATTATCAATTAGGTCTCAAATTGTAGAAAACGTTTTTATCTACAATTTTAGAACAAATTCATAGTTTTTGAACCTATATCGACCGAGCTGGAGTGATTTCCCATCTTGCCAGAATGTCTTCTCTGCTTGGCTTGGACAGACTATACAAGGAGAGCAGAACATGAGAAGAGGATGCCATGCTGACAACCAGATGTACTTGACACTGTGTGATAGTGTTCGCAGTCGGCTTCAGAGAAATCGAACTGAAAACTCATCAACCGTACTGTTTTTATTGCGAGCCAACAGACTGTGAACAGGTGATGCTTTTGGAGAGGGATTTAACGGATAAATAGTTTACAATCATCAAATTATCAAAATTTTTATTAAAGTTGACTTGATATACGTATACTGATGCCGGGTTATTCCAAGCACACTCAAAGTTAAGGGACCCTCAAATTTTGATGAACAGCTGACATTTTCTATGATAAGTATAGGAAATGTAGTAAAGTGTAGTAAACTTGAGGGTACCTCAAATTTGAGTGTGCTTGGAGAAACCGGGCATGAATGTTTCACAACCAACGAATTGTCGAAATTTCTAGTTTCGATTGATAATTCCATATTAAGGATAAAATGTCTGTGATGAGGAGATGTCTGTGATAAAGACAATAGTAGGAGAGAAAATGCTGCAATGTGGTTTTTATATGGAAACTAATTGATTTACATTTGATGTGATTAAATTTTTTTATTATTACATCCGGAAAATAATTCATTATTAAGAGGTAACTTGATGTGATGAGGAGAAGGAATACTATGATGTTGTCATGTTAAAGACAAAAAATGATCTCCTTTTGAAGTTATTGAATTTGTTTTTTTATCATAATTATTTACACTTCCTTCTGTTATGTTGAAAAACTTCTCCATAATAAGGTGAATAGTGGAAGCTGAAGTTGATGCCAATAAGCTGGTTCGGAACCCACCTAAAGCAGTAGGTCCATTCATCTCTCATTATCATCATCCTTCCCATCACCCACCCACGCAAAGGCCCCATAGCCCATGTAGGTATCATCCTCAAGAAAAAAAGTGATGCATTGAGCACATTGAACATATTTCCAATTATGCTATTATAAAAGACTAGCCGGCAGGCTCGCTTCGCTCGCCTTCTCCGCCTGGCCAGCCCCTGGACCCCCACCAATATAAGCAGTGTGAGTAAGTTAAACAGGCTCGCTTCGCTCGCCTGCAAATTCCGTTCAAAAAGGATTCGAAATTTATTGAGCACAGCATTTCTACACCTAATCTGAACCTGTTTACCTAATTTCAACATTTTCTGCCAATTTGTTCTAGAAAAATCTAAGAAAAACTCCGAAAATTCAAAAAAATAGTAAAGCGCTAATATTAAGCGTAACCTGGGAAAGTATACCGGACATAGTTTGAAACTTGATTCACTATCTTCCAAATTAGTTCATCTATTATCTCGCTGAATCATTGAATTTACAATTAGGATTGGTCGTATCAAGGCGGAAGATATGCAACCCGCAACACATCTACAATTTTGAAAACCTGATTACTGGCGTAATCTTGAACGGATTGCAAAAATATTTTAACACAACATTTCTTGACCTTATCTGAACCTGCTCACCAAATATCAACATTTTCTACCGATTGGTTTTCGAAAAAATGAGGAAAACGCCGAAAAACTCTAGAAAAACTAAAATATTTGGCGTATCCTTGAAAAGTTTTCAAAATCCGTTCTTAGCGTCTAAACGTCCAACTGAACATGCCTGCCAAATTTGAACGGATTCGGTTCAGTGGATTTTTAGTTCTGGTGATGAATGAATGAATGAATGAATCAGTGCCATTTCGCTTTTATATATAGAGTATAATCAGTCTCTATACACAGTCTCTATAGTCACATCTATCTATAGTCACTGCAGTAGCTATGATTTCCTATTCTAAATTATAACAAGATCTTGAGACAGTAGAGCTTTACTACTACTTCTAGTATTACGTCAAGACAAGTTTCTGAAAGTTCGCATTCTAATAATAATCATAATATTTAGGTTATCATTAAACAATTTATATAATTATCAGACCACATTGCTAAAAAAGGCTTCGACTTGAATCGACGATAGACCATGAATAGTAGTTTAAATAAGGCTAGGCTGCTTCTATCCTATATTCACATAACAGAGGCACGTTTGAAGCTAAACCACTACTCATTATGTTTATTTAGAGCCTTATCAGATACTGTAACAGAAACTCTACAATGGAACGCAAGCCTGAAGTCTGTATAAGCCTATCTGTACTAAAGTCAGATGTCAAATTTCACGGAAAGACTCTACGAGGATAGTATAGGTTGACTTGACTGGACTTGAGAATTAAGTTTCCCAGGTCTATTGGATTGGCCAATGCGAGAGTAATAATTTATAGCTTTAAAGATAAAAGGACAATAGATTAGGTGACATTAAAGGTCTACAACTTTAGATTTCCTGCTGGTTACAATAATTAGATGATTTAAAAATGTATAGAATTATCCATTTCTATGCATATTTTTATCCTGAAATGGATTATTCTATACATCAAGTTTGATGAAAATCATCGTACGTTACACGGCTGGTATACCTTGTCATAGTTCCGGATATTCCCCTTTTCTGCATCAGTTCAGCTATGAAATTAAATTTCATATATTTATATGAAATTTTTATATCCTCGAGTGGTGAACTGGTGTTTCAGCCTAGATACTGTTACTATTATAGACTGTTATTATAACTGTACGTAATATACGTTATTACCGATATGTATACACCGATTACTGTATAATTATATACCACTTTTTAACATATTATCTTCTTGAAGTCTGAATTGATAGTAGGTCAATTTTGCTCTCAATTTTTATGTTGTTCATAGTTGCCTTTTACTGTTTTTAGAGAATTATTTATACCGAATTATTACTTACAGTAATATAAACGACAAATGAAAATGTATACTTTCAAATTCCATGTGCATTCTAAAGTATGGGAGATCCCTTTCATTGGCCAATGAAACGCTTTACAAGAGTCTAGCTCTCATAGAATAGATCTATTAAACCAAATCAATCCAATAATAATTAGGTAAGATCCGTGACAAATCAATTTTCAGCTAATAAAATTCTTGAAATCTTCACTCCAATTCGATATAATCTATTGCAGCGGATGAAATTTATGTTCAAAAATGACAACTGTAGATAAAAACCAATCCAATTATATGGATTGAATATGAGTTAATTGAAAATAATTAACAACCAATAATAACTTATGGCGCCAATTCTGTGAAGAACTCCCGTAGCGGAGGAAGTCAAATATTATTTAAAACAAAACCCTTATGCATTCCATACAATCGATTCGTCATTATACATAACTCAAAACAACTGAAGAAGTTGAATGATAATTATTATTGAACATGGTCTTATTATGATCGCTGAAGTTTAATATAAGCTTGGTGAGACTATATAGCCATGGTTCAACACATGTTATAGTCTGTCCAAACAAAGAAGACCCTCTGGCAAGATGAGAAAATGACTCCGGCTCGGTCAATATTGTTAAAAAAAATATTGATTTGGTCTCAAATTCTAGATTAGAATGTTTCCTACGATTGAGACTGAATCAATAGTTTTTGAACCAATATTGACCAAGCCGGAGTTATTTTCTCATGTTGCCAGAGGGTCTTCTTTGCTTGGACATACTATATCAAGGAATTAGTTTCAACGTGAATCGAGTTACAGCTAAACATACACTTACATTTATTCAGCTATAAGCGCTCTGTTTCCCACAGTTGTTACCAAACACACACATACTCACATACTTCTTTAGCATTGCTCCGATCCCCATAGTTATTATAATGTTGGTTGTGATGCATTCCCTATTGTCTTGGACAAGACGTACGACCCTATAAATGGCTATCCAACAAATTCACTGCTATGCAATCATATGGGATGCATAATGAGCCCAACGTACTCTACGTATTACGTTTCTAATAAACGCATTAATAACTGAGACGGTCCTTGCCTACCTGTATAGTCCGTCCAAACGAAGAAAACATCCTGGCAAGATGGGAAAATGACTTCATTCCGGTTAATATTGGTTCAAAAATTATAAATTTGATCTCACATTATAGTGAAAATTCTTATCTACAATTTAAGGCCAAATTTTTAATTTTTGAACCAATATTGACTGAGCTATAGTCATTTCTCCATCTTACCATAATGTCTTCTTTGCTTGTACAGACTGAAACACCCCCATTCTATCCTCATCCAGTGCTTAAATCAAATACCTTTTCTCATCTACTATGCTATGTTTTATTTGTCTGGAATTTGTCCTTCATAATTTTACTCATCTACATTTTTTACTCATGTTTTCTTTTCACCCTCGATCATCAATATTCATAAGTATTGCCCTAAATTACATACTTATCCACCCTTCATCTTCATCGATGATTTTTATTCATTAACATACAATTTTCAATAATAATAGATAATTAGTTCAATACAGTCAATTGTAAACAGTAGTAGTAGGCTTATCATAGGCCTAACTGTGTTGAGATAGACTAAGCAAGAAGAATTGATTAGGGCGCTATTCCACAATACCATGTATATATCATAATAAAAGTCGACTATATATATATATTTTTTTATTCTTCCATCCTTGAAATTGAACATTTCAGAACACCTTATATACACTTTGAAGCGGAATTCATAAATTTCTTCCAAATCTCATGGGATTCTATTTACTCGTTTAGCCATAAATTATGCGTTACCCACATACAGATGGAAGCAAACTCTTGTGAAATCTTGGACATCACTTACGTTCAGTCATTTATCTTTGAATCCTTTAATTTGAAAACAATGGTTTCTACTTGATATTCATATTGTATTGGAAGGTCAATCAAATTTCCTTTCATTTTTGAGACATTATTAGTATTACATTACTGTGAGAGTGTGACTGCTCACATCAAAAATTGCAAATAATCTCTATAATTTTGTTTTAACGATTATAATAATAATATGAGTGATATGAAAAATGTTGAATAAAAAACGCTTTTGTGATGTATCACTCTACCACGATAATTTACTTCATTTTATTAAAATTTCCTTCTCCTTTTCAGGTGAGTTCCATCATTGTGAATCAGAAAAGCGGCATCTAGTCTTGATATGTGTTGAAGAATCATTGTAAGGTGAGATAGATAATTCGTTATTGAAACAAATCAATATTTTTCAAATTCAATCTATCGAAATTCATCTTTAATGATGGTGAATCGTAGTAATAGCTGGCAATGCTGCACTTTCAATCCTCATTGAAAATTTCATATAATATTGATCAGCGCGAATTTTTCATCTTAAAATATACATGGGTTGCTCAGTTTTTTTTTTAATTTTAAATAATTATCAAAGTACCCTTCTTGAATAATTTTTTCAATGCATTAATTTTTCTCAAGCCACTTCCCCGTGTTTCGGATGGACACGTTAAGCCGTCGGTCCCGGCTGCCTAAAATCAGTCGTTAAGTCATGTCAGAGGCCCTGAAATTGTTCAGGAGCGACCTGAAAACTCTGACACCAGACCTGAGCCAGCCAGGTTACACGAATATTATTATTATTAATGCATTACAGTTTCGACTAATTATAGTCAATTTCAAATTGCAATTTATACTATTTACAAATTGCAATATATTCATTTGAAAATTACTATAATTAGACGAAACATGTAATGTTTTCTCATGTTTCGAACCATTGAAAAAATAATTCAAAAAGGATACTTTGATTATTATTCAAAATAAAGAAACAGTAATAGAAGTTGCCCTAAGATTAAGGAAACACTAAGGGTTGCACAGTAACATTCTGATAAATTGTTACCATTCAACTCTAAAGAAAGAATTGGGAAATTAGACGTTTTGCGATCTGTGCTACGGAAATGCGTCCTTTGAGATGGGTGAAGATATGGGCACTTAGAATATCAGGTCGGTTCAGAAAAGAAATTTCATAGATTAGTTTATGTATTATAAAATTACTATAAAGCAATTCTAGTATAGTCGAATTGAAAATCCTCACTTTCTAACAAATCAATCACATTTTCTAATTGTTATAGAGTGACTGAATAATTGTATTTTTTTCTAGAGAACTACTGATAAGGGACTTTGGAGAGTATTATATTAGCTTTTGAGGTCAGAAAAATGTTCCTATCGTAACCCAATCTATTTCAATTCCACAATCAAAATACTATCTATTCCAATCTAGGGTTCTAGTGAAGAATTCTGATCAGAAGCTTCTATGAGGTTGGAAAAATTTACTATTTAAACCCAATCTAGTCAAATTCTACAATCAGAATACAATCTATTCTAATTTCAAATCTAGGGTTATAGTGAAGAATTCTGATCAGAATTATATCAGCAACATGAAAGCATAAAAATTGGACATCCAACCAAATCTTCTTCTAGCGAGCCAGCAGCAGCGTTTCAGGTGGTATCCTCCTCTGCATTCTGTCTGGGAGTGTGCAATTGTGCAAATGTTTATTCATGGATGCACTGCACTGCTCTGCGCCACCAAGGTCGGGGTCGCTCGCAGGCCATTGTCATCTGTCGTGGGTTTCGCTCTGTAGGCAGATATGCCATGCCGGTAACTCGCACTATCGTTTTCGGCTTATTCTTTCACTCTTTATCACTCCTTTTTCAACAACAGTATTCATTTCTACTTGAAGCATTGGCGGCTCGTGCCCACGAAACAGGTGAAGTGCTGTACAGTGAAAGATACAGGCACTTCTCCTGTTCCATGGGTACAAGGCGCCAGTGAAGATAGATTACATGGTACAAGTCTTGAAGAGAGATTCTTCTTGATTATAGAACATTATGCTTATCATTCATAATTTATTGTTTCCATCATGCTTTCTATATGTTTCAATTACAGTTTATTGTAATATCTCCCACTGGCGGCTTGTACCCACGAAGCAGGTGAAGTTCCCGTATCGTTTACTGTACAGCACTTCACCAATTCCGTGGGCACGAGCCGCCAGTGATATCTCCTCTTTTCTTGATTCTCTGGCACTTCTTCATTCAAGTTGAAGACATTTTTCTCTAGTTATCAAAGACTTAATATTAGTTATTTGTTACAGCAGTCATAGGTTCAAAAATTATACCTATACAATCATTTTAGGGAGCAAAATATATCTCACAATCACTCTTCCTGAATTTCGATTGGAAAAGGAGTGGAAGACTTGAATTGTTTCAGTGCTGTAGCCCTAATTGATTAGTTGATTATTCTGTAGCACTTGTTGCGCTAAAGTTGCACTAGAGCAACGCTAGATATACTCTCTCAGTCTATAGTAGACCTCTCATTCTAAACGAAGTGTCATTGTGAGTAGAGTGGTGAATCGTTTTACTCTTCTAATCTTTGATTGCTCAAAATTAGAAACGCACAATATACAAAGTAGATGCACCTCTCCACTCCGATCCACAGGGATGAATCTTAGCAACAGTTCCATCATAAATCACTAGTGACTGATGTGAGATTTTTTTTCAAAATTTCACGAAAATCACCAGAATCAGGTTTTCTTCAACATTTTTGCGAATAATTGGTAGTGTACAATGTTCACCTCAGATATTTTTTCTATTTTGTTGTAGTAATATATTTTGATGATTATTCTTTTTGGATTATGAATACAATTTGATTATTTCCACTTTTTCTATTCTCGAATACTCGATTATAATTATGAAAATTATTCCTCCATCTTTAAATCATCCACCAATATCTTTAAGAGTACAATATTGTGAGCATTAGGATATTTATTGGTTCAATCAAAAATCGTTGCCAAAGTGGGTAGCGAAACTTGTTGAAGGGTGGCAATAAATATCTCCCAAATGCCAATGCAATCATAGCAGAATGATGATGATCATCATCTCACCCAAACCAATCACAGGCAACAATGGGGTCTTTGTGCTTTCACACGACCTCTCTCTCACTCTCTCTCGTTATTGCCTGTAATTACGCATCCTTGTTTATTGAATAGTGCGGCGGCAGACCTCATTTATACTTGTCTTCTGCCAGTTGGTCCCTCCCCGAAAAAATCATCCGCATTCTTCCCGTTTGTTTATAAAATGTCTATAGATGTTAATCTACATGTATACGCCATCGATAAGTGATTGCATACATGTAATTTGCATATAGATTAATTAAAGGCGGGCCAGATCGCTAGTATTTATTTATTAGTAGCAGAAGGCTAGGTAGGTGGTTGAAGCTATAAAATTTCTGAGAAAAATTTGCTTCTTAATTAAATAATTAAGGCTTAATGAAGAAACAAAATAGGATCGGAAGGGCCCCGAGGGTCTTGGGTCGGGTTGGTGAGGGTGGGGGAAGGGGAGGGGGCCGTATAAATACGAACAAGTTTTAATGAAAGTATGCTCGGAACTTAAACAGCCGCGGGTCTTGTAGCGTTGAAACAAGAACGAGATAGTTATACAGCGGAGAATGTTAAAGAGGGGGCCCAGTCTGGACAGAGGCAGTCCAGCTCCAGTGGACGTCGGCTCGTGCCTCAATCGGCCTCTTTTCTCTCCTTTTTCCTCCTCTTTCCTCTCCTCTTCTCGTCGCTTTCGTCCCTCTTTCACCCTCTTCGCCCTACCCTGCAACACCTCATCGTTATCTTCATGTTGTTGAATTGCTCCCTACATTCTTTCTCCTCACATTCTTCTTGGGTGTCCTTCCGATTGTTCCCACCTTTCATCTCCTTCTTCCCTACTTCAACACTCCCGTTCCACTGTCATTTTTCTCTCTCTTCATCCCCTTGAATTTGATTGTATTTTTGCAGAATTTGATTTGTCGTAGCAAATGAAGTTATTTGTAGTATAGTTTATTGATTGCTTGTACCTTGTGTACTTATCCTTGATGTACTTGTACTGAGTGTAACTGTATTGGATGAACGTGTACCAATTATTGTACTAGTCTTGTACTTGGTTTCCTTGTACCTGGTGCATTTGTACTAGGTGTTTTTGCAAATATCTAGATAATTGTTTCCGTTTTACATCATTATAAATCTCTGATCAATTCTAATGAATCTCTTGAAAAATTAAATGAATATATGGGGAATATTTATTTATTTATGTTAAAAATGACACTGACATTGAGAGATAAAACACTGAGGTAATTCTTGTGCTATTCTATCTTTCAAATTTATAATATGATACAGTCCAAAATGTAAGTTATACTATGATCAGTTATGTGTCATCTCTTCTCAATTTTCAATGCAAACTTTAATTAAGATGGATTAAGCACCAAATTAAATAACAGAATTGCACTCAATAAGTACTTAAAACTGTGAAATATTGACTTCTTTTGGAGAATTTAGACCCAAAATTAAAAACAAACTCAAGATTACATTACATCGTACTTAATGATGTAACACCACAAGCTGGTATCACGATATCTCAATGAATTTATTGCTATTATTTTCTATTCTTGTTCTTCAAAGCTGGTTGTTAACACGCCTTAAATATCCTATAACCATTCTAGTACTAAGAAATATTGTACAGATAGTGCTGTACGAAATAGTATTTTTAAAAGATTTTTCGAGAGTAAACAATGATTATTCATTATTTAATTGTATACTTTATTAACACGTCATAGTTTTCAGGCAATTATTAGCTGTAAAAAGGCTGAATGTAGAATAATTCGAAGACATGAAACACTTCTTCGATTTCAGAATTTGATTCAATTCATTTTTTATTCTTTATTCATACATAGATTCAAGTACTTGAACTGGAAGGAAAAAAATAGGTATAGCCTGTGCTATTCCTCTCCAAAAAAATTTATCATAAATTCAATACGGTATTCTCCAAAATAAGGTTATGATGATATGATAGCACTGAGATACTTTAAAGTATCAAGTCTGATTTGACCACTCGAATGGAGGTATACCTCCTTGATCATTAGGAACAAAGAGATTAGAAGCTTCTAGATGGAAACGAATTAGTTGAACAATTACAAGTTCATTCAATCAACTGAATTCGCTCAATTTAAGCCGAAGTTTAGCAGTCACTCACTTCGAACAATATCACAAAACACACAAAAATAAATAGTTAGATGAAAAAAGGCAGTGAAATACTGCTAAACTCTAAATTACGAGCGCTGATGTGGGAGGACCTCCAGCCAACTGATACGCAGTGCGCGCAAGCTTAGAAGACACGCCGTTATAGTGTGAAATGTATTGAGACAGCGTGTCTTCTCAACTTGCGCAAACTTCAGCTGACTCCCCATGAGTTCTCTTGCGGAGGTGTTCGGCTGGCTTTGTTTGCAGCTGAGTGTGTGTTTGTGAGAGAAAATGAGAGAAAAAGGTGATAAAACTGCGGGAATGGAATTGGCAGAGGAGAGAGAACTAATAGAGTGATGAGTAGTAGGGATCACTGGCGGCTCGTGGCCCACGAAACAGGTGAAGTGCTGTACAGTAAAGTTTACGGGCACTTCACCTGTTTCGTGGGTACGAGCCGCCAGTGGTAGGGATGGAAAAAACGAGGAGAAGGTAAAGAAGAAGAACAAGATGAAGAAGAAGAAGAAGAAGAAGAAGAAGAAGAAGAAGAAGAAGAAGAAGAAGAAGAAGAAGAAGAAGAAGAAGAAGAAGAAGAAGAAGAAGAAGAAGAAGAAGAAGAAGAAGGTAGTGATGAAAGAGCAAGAGCAGGAGGAAGTGGATAAGGAGGGGTATGAAAAGAAGAAAAAGATGAAAGTAGAGAAGGAGATAAAAAAGGAAAGTTGAGGAGGAGGAGGAGAAGAAGAAGAAGGAGAAGGGAGAGGAGAAAGAGAAGGAGAAGGAGGAGGAGGAGAGGAAAAGAAAAAAACAAATGAAGATTTAGAAAAAGGTGAGTCAAAGAAATGGATGGAATAATAGAATTAATATTGTTTCCTTAATTTTAGGGCTACTTTTATCACTGTTTTTCAGTATAGATAATTATCAAAGTAACCTTCTTGAATTATTTTTCCAATACATGACATGTTTCAACTAATTATAGTCATTTTCAAATAAATATATATCATTTATTGAAGAGCACTTTCTAATTGCTCTTATAATTTTATAGAAAATTTTATAGAGAACACGCAATGTAAAGTGTATTGTAACATCCGAGTAGAGAAATTGAGAGGGGAAATGTATTACAATATGAGAGCACTGGCGGCTCGTACCCACGAAACAGGTGAAGTGCCCGTATCTTATACTGTACAGCACTTTACATGTTTCGTGGGCACGAGCCGCCAGTGTATAAAAGAGAATGGCAGAAGAAAATATACATCAAGGAAGAGACTGCAGACGATTGTGTATATTGTTGCGGGAGAAAGAGTCTTGGAAGAACGAAAAAAGGAATAAAAAGAGAGAAGAGAGAGAGAGAGAGAGAGAGGCAGAAAGACGTAAGTGACAGAATATGCATTAGAAGGATAAAGATTGTATGATTGTATGTAGTTTGGAAGGGGAGGAAAAGGAGAAATTAAAATTGAAAAGAAAAAGGGGAGGAGAAAGAGAAGAAGAAGGATTGGTGGAAAGAGGTGCGAAGGATAAGAAAAAGAGATAGATCAAGGAAGAGAATGTGGGAAGAGGTCTTGAAGAAGCGTAGATACGCGTGGGTGAATTATTCAGACAGAACAGTGGGAACAAGAATCCAAGCGCATACGAAGAAGACAGCTGAGAAAGGTGGAAACTGTTGGAGAGAGATTATGTGGGAGAAATATAAATAGAAGAAGAAATGGATGAAGAACGATAAGGAGAAAGATATATGACAAGGGTTTGACAAAGAATATGACGAAGATTAAATTATTGGAGTAGTTAGGGAACAAATGAAATAAAGAGGAATAACAACACATGGGATAATAGATAAACAATTGCATCAAGGCAGAGGTATGCTCAAGTTTTGAGGTCTAAGGTTTATGGAGTCATAGAGGAACAAAAAGGTTTGTACGGTAATCGTGCAAATGATGAAATAGGAATAGTGTACTCTCATGAGAGGCAAATCATTGAAGTGAAAAAAGATAATGACTGGAAGAATAAAATAATTGCAAAAATTGGACAAGATATGATTGAAGGACAGTTAAAAAAAAGGAAGATTAAGCGGGAGTAGGACATGTATTCAATTTCAGGGTGAGAGAAATAAGGTGATAGGTAATAAGAAGAGAAATGTGAGAAAGTGGAGAGGTGGAATAAGATGAGAAGAAGAAGAAGAAGAATTCAGAGGAGGAAGAGAAGCAGGAGGAGAAGAAAAAGTAAGAAACTGATGAGGAGTAGAAAAAAAGAAAGGAAAACAGTAGGAGGACTAGAAGGAGAAGAGTGAATAGGTGGAATAAGATGAGAAGAAGAAGAAGAAGAAGAAGAAGAAGAAGAAGAAGAAGAAGAAGAAGAAGAAGAAAAATTAGAGAAAGAATAAGAATAAGGGAAAGAAGAAGAGAAAGAGGAGAAAGAAAAAAGAAAGTACAGTAAAAGGAAAAGAAGAAGTAATTGTTTTGGGAGGAGGAGGATAAGGAGGAAAAGTAGAAGGAGAATCAGCAGGAGAAGAAGAATGAAGAATTAAAAAAATGAGGATCAAAAAAAGACAAGAAGAAAAGAGAAGGAGGAGAAGAAGAATGAAGAGTTGGAAGTAGATAAGACAAAGTAGAAGAAGAAGAGGATGGAGCAGCCATATCACTGACCACCCATAATACGGCCTCTTAAACTTGCAAGACTATTCGTCGCTTCCCCGCTTACAGCACAGCGCAGCACATCCATTCCCCCACACACTCGAAATAAGTTAGCGAATATAATCGAACGAGAAATGCATTATATGCCCAGCGAATAATATTGTAACACGATGGGAGGCCAAACACAGCTAACTTATCACCGGACTAATAGGCATGTGATTGGATGCCCACCACTGATTGACATATTCCCACATTACTTTGCATTCCAACCCCCAAGGATTTCGAGAAAATTAATTCATTTTACTCCCAGATTACAATTGTTTTATGATGGGAGTGAGAGTTTACTACCCCTGTTGCACACACAATTATTTTCTTCATAGAATCTGCAAAAGAAAATTGGGCTAATTCATTCTACTTCAAGATTACAATTATTTTAAGGTGAAAGTGAGAGTATCTTAACCGTGTTGCATAAACATAATTATAACATTCTATTTAATTGCATAGTCTTTCACAATAACGTAATGTAATTTCATACAATGTTAGAATATACAAAAAGTAGAAACCAACCTCGTAAACAAATTTTTTGTGCTGATGTGTGTCAAGTTCCGTTTCATCCAGTGATTATTCATAAGAATGGGAAAATCAGACAGCCGAAATTGTTGGTACTAGTACGTGGGCTACGTAATGAGGAATCTTATGTCCTTATTAATCTTTTGTTTTTATAATTATAGTGGAATGTATCATCGATGCTCAAGATTCTCTACATGTTCTGAATTTGCAAGAGGAGGCTGTAATCTGTATTTCACCCCTTCTCAGATAGTAATCAATAACTCATCTATGAATAAGGGATCCCATTAAACCATGATTTCCATCACTTTCTTTATTATTTACATAGATAGGCCTACTACTTGTATTCAAGCTTGAAAATAGTTTCAACAAAATGAATTTAATTCGATTTGGATGACAATAATTTAACAACTTGGTTGCTTAGAAAGGAGAACATCTCTTTTTAACCTATTTTGAGAGAACGAACTCGATATTCCTTGGGACTCTTTGAATTTTAAAAAGTTTCAGAACTCGATAATTTGTAGATTAATTTTTAATACAGTAATAGGCAAATCGGTGATAAAGTGAGATATATTATGACGAAGAGTGTCAAAACTCTCTAGAATCGTTCATTCTCGGTGTACTGTATAAGCTAACAATAGTACAAGTCAACGTGGCAAGTAAGAATGATGAAAAGTTTCAAATAACAGTCAGGAATGCATAGGCGCTACAGTGCGTCGCCGACCAAAATCCGTTTCCAGCAATTTGTAAACGCAGAGATGTGTAGAAGATACTTTGCCTTCTATTTATAACGTGAATAGGGAAATATTTCGAGCGGACAGAGGGTGCTGAGCCTAGTGAAAGGGCGTAATTTAAAGATAGATTCCAGAAGCATCCATTCTATCAAACGCTTTAGGCAAGTCAAAACATAACCTTCACTCATTCGGTGGCTGTTAAGTCGAGTGCAGGCTTACGCATGTCGGCTTAATTTTCAACTCTAAATTTAGGATTTCAGTGGCGACATGACTTTGATGACTAATGGCAAGTGGATGAGGGACGCGAACGCCGCCAGCACTGAATGTGAACGATACGCGGTCATTATGTGGCGTCAACTCCTGTGGAAGAGATAAATTTCAGTTGCAATTTATTTTTCAACTTACCCGTATTTGATATCAACGGAAATCGCACGATAGATTGAGAATTGACTTCGATATAATTGTAATATTTGATTTTTGGATGGTTCTTATTTTGGTTTTGATACTTGATGTATCCTTCACAGTGTATTATAAATAAATATTATTCTGGTTTGATTATTTTTGTATTGACAACAGTCCGGAATTATTATCATTTAATAATAATCATCATCAATTCATCATCATAATCATAATCTGAATTGAGTAATTATACATGGAAGAGTACAACAGGCAAAGCCCAAAACTGTCCCTCTTACAATTAACAAAAAAACTTTTACAAAATTCAAATTATAATTACATATTTTCACCAAACTTGACACTATAACATCCAAATTAGAAAAATTCCAATTTCTCCTGAAAAGTAGATAAGATTGTTGGGCAATCATTGAACTTGAACAAGTTGGAACTGGATTTTATACAAACCAGCAGAAGGTAGTTATTTACAAGTAACCAAATCTTATATTTTGTTATTAATGAATTAAATTGCTTTCAAAGTAGATACGTTTACTGAATTATGCTATCTGAAGACACATCAAGTTTTGAATAATTATCATACAAAGAGCAATTAAATCTTGAATTATAATAGTTGCTGACTAGTGATGAGTTTAATATCAATTCAATTTTGATAATCTATCCAGATTGATTGGGAACGAATTTTAAAATTGATAGTAATAGTCTATCTTTACAATATTATAGCTATTATATCATATAACCTCATGTTGGAGAAAATTGACTTTATTATAAAATTTCTGGTTAGGAATAATAGCACAGGCTATGCCTATTTTTCCCTCCCAATTCAAGTAGTTGTATCGATGTATGAATAAAGAGTAAAGAAAAAGAATAGAGAAACATAATTATTTATACGCTCAATACAATTCCACTGAAATATATTAGAAATGAATGCCACTCTTATCTTCTTTTATTGATTTTGCCTTATTCTATCGACGTTTTACTCAGTATCCAAACTCTTACAAGATCAACTTATCATTCCTCAAGACTTCAACAGTTGAGTGTTCGTATTCTCACCTTGAAAATATGGTCAGCATTCGAAAATAGCCTGCTGGCCTACTAGCAATTCATGAATGAGTCAATTTTTAATCTGTTACCATTCGATTTATGAATCACTCTTCGATCTGTTCGAGCTCTCTTCAAGGCAGATTGAAATTTCAGATGATGCACTCAACTGGATGAAAGCCAAGTTCCTAATTCAATTTTTTCAACACAGATGAAGGAAGTAAGTGTGATACATCTCAAGACTAACCAACTGCAAAAATCCATCCAATATATTCTCAGATAAATATATTTATATATGTATAAATATAAATAATATTTCATCTAGATAAATATATTTATCAGATTCAGTTAAATAATATTTTTCATTCGTCAATGATGGGAGCTTTGATAAGTTTGTCAAAATTGTTCCTGCACTAATACTAATAACTCCTGGTTTGTCATAAACGTGAAGCTCGCGTGAGCTGAGAAGACACAACGTTATATTGTAATTGCATGTCTTCTCATCTTGTGCGGACTACAGTCAACAATATTATTATATCAAGAACCACGTGAGCTTCTGATTGAATTAAAGTTCAACTGATCAAAAATATCGACCTCCAAGTATTTTGTGAACTCCCTATTATATTAGGCGAGTAATTTCTGTATCCTATTATATTAAGCGAGCAATTTCTGTATGTATGTATGTTTGTATGTATGTGGAACCACGGATCTAAAAAACGGCTCTGACAATTTCCTCGAAATTTGAAATGTAATATAACCAAGATGGAAGAATAAGATTGCACCAGGTCTCATGTCTGGGAAAACTCTCTGGCAGGATTAATAAAAGAATAAAATATTCCTTATTCAGGCATAGGCCTAATCTCAAGTACTGCGTATAATGGGTGTTATCGTTAGCTAACCAACGCTATCCAGCTGGAGTGAATGGAGTTACATTCAAGTCCATAACCAACACCTACTAATACATGTATTAGTAGGTATTGCTATAACACATGTTCATGTTTGTCAAAAACTTGTGAGAGGTGATCATATCAATTTTGAATTTATTTTTTACAAGGCCGGAGGTTCCTTGATTTTTTACAATAACATATTTATGTAACTCAATAATAATTTATGTAATTCAACGGTTCGGCTGCAGCTTCAGAGCGAAGCTCGGTACCACATATTGAATGTAAATTATCTAATAAATGAGCTATCATTCATTCATCAAAATGCAGCGTAGGACAACTTCTTCTAGGAGAGAACTATTTCTTGGCTGAAAGCAATCAATAAAAATAACAAGAATTATATGCAACTATTATCACTCTTATCATGAATTAAGCTGATGACATTATTATCAAGTTGTCAGGGTTTCTGATGCATTCCAGGCATAAAATATTAAGTTACATTGTTTTGGAAAACAATCGTCTGCCTCATAAGTTTTTCTTCAAATTGCATCTACCAAGTTATCCACTTGATTCTTCTAAGCACAAATTTAATTAAAATATCAATATTGTGAAAGATAGAGTAAAAATACTATATTATTTATTATCAATAACTTATGTCATTATTATCAGATGTCTATATCAATTTATGTTTTTCTATTCTGAATAGATAGTATGACGATGTCTAGGACTAGACAAAGATCACTGTAAGTTCCCAAAGTTATCCTCTACAAACTAAATAGACAGCAGGTAGACGAGAAAGAGGCAAGATTTGTGGCAAGGGAAGAGGAAAAAGACGAGGCAAGAGGAAGAGGAAAGAATAAGGGAGGCCAGCTGAGGCCTCTAATGAAGACGGCTGTCTCTAGTAGCATACTCTCGCGTGTGGTCCATTGATAAGAGGTAGTTACTCTCGCGTTATATATATTATATATTCTTAGCCACATGTAAGCCCAGTAATATGCGCCTTTACGCATGTATTTGGTTATACGATCTCATCCAGTCCATTTTCTGTAACAGCCCGGGGCCACAAAGCTGTTACAATGCTGAAAGCTCACAGTAAACGAATGCACTACAGTTGGAATAAGCCGTCCACCTTGGATGTTGCTTGCTGCTTCTCTATTATAATTTGACGGCATCTCGCTATTAATTTCGATGAAATTATTGATAATATTAGAGATGGTCTTGGAAAAATGGTAATAAAGCGTTCAAGATACGAGAGGACATATGAGATGTTGTACAGATGACGCCAAAAAGTTAGGCGGTTTCGTCTGTCTCTTGTACGTGATGTAGCCTACTAACAGCTAATTTAAAGCATCTGCTGTCTTTTTTCATTTTTAAAACATCATCTAGGCATAGCTTAATGACAACTCCAATAGACAACTCCAACATCAGCTGTTAAAGCGCTGAAGAAGGGACGAAAGCTAAATAAGTTCAAAACGGGGAGGGAGATGAGATGTGTATAAATTTATCATTCATTTGTGTTTGTGTATCTATTTTTCTGTATAAATTTCGATTGAGAAGCAATGGTTTGTTCTAACAGGATAGAATTTTCCTGTGCTCAGGCTGATGCCTCTGCAGGTTTTTTTCCTGTATATTGTATATAGTTATAAGATATTGCATAAAATGCATGAATTATTTTGTGAATGGGAAATAAATTTGATTTGAATTTGAAAAAAGGAATAAACAGTTCAAATTTCAATGGTGAATATCACATCAATGAACAAAGAACTTCACATCAATTGAAAATAGAGTTTCTAGTTCTGTGATAGAGTGTTTTATTTACCTGTATACCTGTATGATCTCTGAAATATTCACTTCATGATTAATACCTGTATTTGTATGATTCAATTTGTAGCGGTTCAATTTCAGAGGAATGAGAACGAACAACGAAGTAACATGTGTACTGTAAAAGTAAAACACTGAAACTTCCAATACTAAAGAGGTAGCTTCCTTTTCTCAAACCGCTACCAATTTTTGACAATCAATGATCGGTTACTTTGTGTAATTAAGAACTAAGTTTTTAAACTTTGCATCATTGAAAACTGGAGTTTTCCTCAATTGTTTCCCATCAATGAATTACAATTTAATGCAGACGTTTTATATAAATATTACTATATTTTAAACTTTAGAGTTGAGTGTAATAGAAGCACTCTAGCTTCGCCCTCCCAGGTTATCAAATAATAAAGGCAGCTATTCTATTCTATTTCTTCTGCCCTTGGAGCTATGAGCCATCGAACATCTCAATCTTCATGATAAGTTTCGTCTGATAATGTGTTTGAGAGGTCTTAGAGCTATTTAAAGATGGGTGGTGATGTTTTCTTGTTGTAAAGGGAAAACAATTAAGATCGTATCTCTTTTTTTGTTAATGCCTTTCTATTTAGACATCTATGGCTATGCGCCGCTTAATCTCCGATTATCAATATTAGAAAGTGTGGGAATGATATAGTCATTATTCAAAACTTAGCGTTCCTTTCTTTTTACATTCTCTTTTTTCCACCCTATTCTCATCATTGATATTCCATTTTTACTATTTCAACTCTTTGGTCACCTCCACTTTTTTATTACAGATTTATTTCCTCCCTCCATGTATTCTCTCTTTCTCCGTCTTTCTCTTACGCCCTTTCACTTCCTCTTCCTCTCTCACGCACACTTTTCTCTCCTCTTTATTTTACCCTCAAACTCACTCTCCCTCTCTCCCTCTTCCTCCCTCTTTTACATCCAAGAAGATATTATAAAAGCCAATTAAAGTCTCTTTCGCTCTTGATCCAAGTTTCACAAGTTGAGATATCATATTCTTCAAAACTTGAAGGTTGGCTCATTTTTTATAATATTCATATTCGAACGAAAGATCGAAACATGAACAACTCGAGATAATAATGTGAGAAATAAACAAAACTAAAAATGGAAAATTTCAGAATCATTTTTCAAAAGCTCGACCATGTTAATGTTTTACAATTGCCCCCTTTACAGATTTAGTTTCTTCGACAAATAAACACTTCCCCTGGATTTTTTCGAATTTTTAAATATTGTTAAAAATTAAAATCAGAGCAAATCGTTATGTTGTTCTTTGAAAAACTTTATTCAATATTTCTTGAGTGTACTGTAGAGTGGACTAGCTGCAGGACATAGTACATTGTATACTAACAGAGAGCATTTATACTAAAAAATGACATTGTACTCGTATAATGTCTATTCCATCTAGTATATTGTATAATTACATGTAGTACATATAGAATTGCATTAATACATTTGTTATTTGTAGATTCTCTCTTTGAGGAAGATCATCGAACGGACAAACAATCCTGATTCCTTTGATGTAATTTCAAGCCTACTAGCGGTAGAGTAGTAGATACATTTCTCTAGTATTTGATCTAGATCTCAAGGAAAATTCAGCAATATCGCATGAGCTAAATACCTGCACTATTTCCCAATGCGACACGGAAACATATACGCATCTCTGGAGCTTCGCCAAAAATTCGAAAATATTTCAGACCACAAATCAGGTGCCTTTTCACGATTCTGTGTCACAGTATGCATTTTATAGCGGATGTAAAAATATAAACAGACCGTGGAAGGCCGGAGCCAGGGCTAATTAGTTATATAATCCCGTCATAAATATAATAATATATTACACCGTTATAATAACTTCTGTTGAAAGGTTATTGGCTAACATACTATGAGAGGGGTTGGAAAAGATGCGATTTGAGAGAGTGAGGATACTGCAAAGAGTACGGGAAGAGTAAGAAAGAAAGTAGTATTTCCTGTTATTCTAATTTACCCAGTTATTCGAAATTATTGTGGAAATAATAATTGTTTCAAAACTTGAGGTATAATGTATTGAGAGCAGAAGCTTATATAGAACTACCAAGTGGCATCACTTAAAGTCTACAAATTTATTCCCATACTGTATTCAAAATTGATTAATATGGCAATTCACTTGAAAGATATTGAAAGAATATAGGAAACTCTTGAAGGAAGCTGATAAATTGAATACTATAAAGAATGAGATTTGAAAATATGTTGGAACAAGAGAATATAAAAATGTGGGTGAAAAGTTTCTAGATGAAGAATCCGTAACAAACAAAATATAAGAGAAAAAAACATGAAGAGACTAGTGATACTCACAACTATCTGTGCTTACAACTCAATGAAGTGATCATCTCCAACATTTTAAGACATCAATGACAAATGTTCATGATAATAATGAATACTGCGTCTGTTCTTGAAGTCTATATTATACTCGTATTTGTCTTGAGTAGCGTAATTTTTGGTTGAAGTATGATAGTTATGTATAGTCTGTCCAAGTAAAGAAGAAAATCTGGCAAGATAAGAAATTGACTCCAGCTCGGTCAATATTAGTTCAAAAATTATAAATTTGGTTTCAAATTGTAGATCAGCTGTTCACTACAGTTTGAGACCAAATTTATGATTTTTAAGCAGGATTGACCGTGCTGGAGTGATTTTCCTATCTTTCCAGAATGTATTCTTTGCTTGAACAGACTACACTCGTGTGTGTGCAAACGCAGACATGTGACGAATCAATACTGCATCCTTTCAAACCTGTTAAAATAGTTCAAATTCTTCACTTTATGTTACTCTGAACCAGTTATAATAATTATTGATGTAGTAGCTGCGCGCTTATCGCAGGAAAATTATTCTATTTTACTCACCGAAAAAACGAATGTAATATCATATACATGTTCATTACGATTATTATACATTTCCTGCTCGTAATTATTCAATGTTAAAGCTTCTATTGGCGAGATAGGTTTGCGTGAGGGTACAATTATTGTTATTATTATAATCCAGTCGATTTGACTCTAGCGCTGAACTTGATTGTGGGAAAATGAACAGTTTTAAATAAACATGGGTTCACACATTCACACCAGCACGCAAGGACGGTTTCAATTGGATATGATGGAAGTTTCAGAAGTTGCTCTGGAAAACTATCATTATACTTATATTGTGAAAATATACATGTTGTGTTTTATGACTAGTCGAACATTGAAAAATGATTTAATAATTGGGTGTGAACAGATAGGATCTATAAAAAATTGTTAAATTATACTCAAAGTGATTTCAATCATATCATGTAGTCAATCCTGATAAGGTTATTTTAATAATTACACAAAAACTAATGTTGTGCTATGTTTTTATAACGAAGTGTTGTATATTTATGAGAAAATCGTTTTTCAGCTTTCAAATAAATTATTCTAGAATTTCTAGTCGGGTGGTCTGATACAGCCCTTAGATATTGATATTTATTTTGCTAACGGTTCAGTAATTGTTTCAAGCAAGAACAATAGCATAGCCATCAAGAATGTTAGCTGAATTGGGAAAATAAAATACACTGTTTATCATCAACCCATACTTGAATTTATAAACACACTGTTCCAGGAATAATCAGACTACCGAATAAGTATACTCAGTTTGAATTAAGAAGTTTATCGTTTACTAATGAATATAAACAATATAATTCATGGAAATCACCTTAATTGTCTAATTTTAATAATGGTATCAAATATAGAAAATATTGCATGGAAATATGGCAAGGAATTATAATAACTGTATTAAACCATTTTATTAATAATCCAATCAATGTAGTTGTTTTCTACATTTTTGATCATCAATGGATTTTTACTCTTTCTCAACGAAGATTTCACAAAAGATTTAAGCGGGAAATCTTCAATAATCAGGACGGTTGTAGATAATATTTTCGACTATTGCTCTCTCACTCTCTCTCTCTCTCTCTCTCTCTCTCTCTCTCTCTCTCTCTCTCTCTCTCTCTCTCTCTCTTCCTCTGAGTATGACACACCTGAGTCGCCTAGTTCCAATATTAGCGAAAGTAGGCCGTGTTCGGATTATGAGAATTTCAAAATAGATATTTTTTCGTCCAACGTCTTGGTTTTTAACAAGGAGGTTCAAAATTGACGCCTACTCAAGGCTGCTGGAGAACTAAAACTCAAGCTAAAATCAAAATGGCATTCTAAATTACATTTTTTTCACCTTCCATGATTGGATGTCCATTAAATCGAACACTAATCATCCCTCCAATATTATTGAATATATTTATGTTATATATTTATTCTAAAATTGTCTCTATGTTGTGAACTCCGTGATGAGATAAAATACTGTAAGGACCTAAGATAAATACAATCATTCAATTCTACGATTCAATTGTTATCTAAGTACTGAGTAGGTACTGTAATCTTATAAAGATTCATTTCTTGCTATAATTATTATTTTCATTCTTCTTCAGTATAGGTGACGCCAAAAAGTTGAGAAGTTTTAACTGATTCTCATGCGCTCAAATAGCTGATGTTGTCATTTAGCGAATCAGCCATGCGTAGATGATGGTTCAAAATCGAAAGAGAGAAAGATGCTACCATCAGCTGCTAAATACTTCACATCAACTGTAGGAAACTTTGAATCAGCTGTTAGATGCTTTACATCAGCAAGGAAACTGCTTAACGTTTTGGCGACAGCTAAAAAATCACCCATGAGGCGCATAGGCTTAAGAGTTTTAATATCAGTGATTCACAGAAGAGTGGTTACTTACAGGACACTCTCCATCCAAATAAAATAGATGAGGTGTAGATTCGAAAAAGATTCGAAAATAAAATACGTACGTCAACCAAGTGTATCAGAAAAGACTTGAAGTGGAGAAGAGAAAAACGCATTGTTTTTGTTTGTTGTTACTATTCTGTGCACACAGTACACTGTGGCACATGCTGCATATAACACTTTTAAATCTTGAGCGACAGTCTGTCTGGTGTGCGCGCGTACACACATTAGGTGCACATGGCCTTATTTGGCACAATGATAGGCATTAGGCTCACAATTGCAATTACTGACATCAAGATACAGATGGAATATGTCTCGGTCGGCTCCTCAACCACACTACACCTAACCTAACTTAACCTAACCTTACCTAACCTACACCTTTTTAAAAAGTATTTCTTCCAAATCCGGTCGCTCGGCTACTGACAAACGGTTGCACATTCCTTACCACTTAGTTCTCAACTTCATCGAATTAATAATTATTTACTATCGACCAGGTGGTGGTCATATCTGTATTTGGTTCTAATCTATTGGCAATTGAAATACTTTTTTTTTAATTTCTTGTAAACATGATGTACCGTGAGTTTGTAATCTGTACGACTAGCCATCAAATTATTATCGGATTGCTAATGATGTACGAGCTTCCTTTTGGGCGAGTTGTTCTCGAGATAACAGATTGCAACTGCTGACTATCTTCATATTCGTTTTTCATTAATAAGTGCTGTTTATCAGAACCGGCCTCCTCAACACATCATATTAGTATAATCTCAAGGAGAAGCAGTCTCTCTTCTAGCGCATCGAATTGTCAACATCGACCAAAGTGCAATAATATACAGTTGATGGTTATTATTCATGAGATCACAAAGTAGTTGATGGGAAATTATTAATTTGATAGTTATCTATGGAAGGCGGTGGGATATCTGAGACCGTCTGGAGACTTGAAACTAATGGATGGATTGGATAGTGATTGCAGTAGATAAGAGTGATAATTGGGAGGAGACGGATTGTAGTGGTGAATACCAGTTTTCAAATAATGAATTCTCAAATCAGAAATAACTAGTTCTCATAGCAATCACTTTTGTAGTGTTATGCTGTACGTTTCCTACATTAATCAATGATACTGGTGTAGATTTGGTATGATGACAATGGTATATAATTTCGAAAACTCTTGAAAAATTCTCATTTTCCAAGAGATTTTTTGATAAGAGAAAATAATTCCTAGTCTGAAACAATAGTGATCGAATAATCTGAATTAATTCGCGAATTTATCATCGAAATATTTTCAACTACTCGGCAGGCTCGCTTCGCTAGCCTTCTCCGCCTCTTTTTTGAATGGAATAAGGAGAATAAATTCTTAATTTCGATAGTTGAAAAATTAAAAAGACTTTTCCCTTTGACACTGGGTATTCAACTAGAACCAAGAGTTTCAAATAGATTCTTCAACTGAATCAATACCATGGAAATTAAAATTATGAGAAACTATATTCAACAAACAAATGAACCAATTCTATTTCTCCCAGTATTTGTTGTTCAACTGTCATAGGGTTCGACTGCCTGGGGATAAAGAAAGGAAATTGCACCGTTGAAGAAAATTGGATTCGGAAACAGTGTTGCACAGAAAATATGACACAAGATAACCGTTGATACAGCAATTACAACAATACACAGGTGTAGGGAAGCCGGTGGGTCCAAAAAAAAAAGAGTACTGCAGATGAAAATTGGATTAGGAAATAATTTTGCGGAGGAAAGGCGACACAAAAACACGCAAGAAGCTTCCAGGAATTTGCCGGGCCATACCTGAGCTATGTTGGAAGTCGTGATTTGCTTTGCTACGGAAGCTGCCGCGCGGAAGAATGTAGGTTACAAGAGGCAGGAACTCAGAGACAGATTGCGCTGCCGTCGAATTGCACGCCGCAGTGAAAGTGAAGACGAACAGCGAACGGGCATAATGGGGGTGAAATAATATGCACGGTCTGTCCAATTACTTCAGCTTGGTCAATATAAGTTCAAAAACTATAAATTTGGTCTCAAGTTGTAGGAAACATTCTGATCTACAATTTGAGAACAAATTTATATTTTTTCAATCAATATTTAACGAGCTGTAGTCATTTTCCCATTTTGTCAGAATGTCTTCTTTGTTTGGGAAGACTAAACCTGCGCCCTACCACAAAGTTACAGCTAGTGAAGGAAGAACTGGCGAGTACACATTAAGAGTGTTAAAGAAAAAGAAGAAGAAGAAGAAAAAAGGAGAAGAGGGGAGTTGAAAGAAGAGGAGAAGGAGAGAAGAGAAGGAGGAGGAGGAGGAGGAGGAGGAGGAGGAGGAGGAGGAGGAGAAGGAGGAGGAGGAGGAGTAGGAGGAGGAGGAGGAGTAGGAGGTGGAAGAGGATTTTAAGAACAAGATTGTGATGATGAGGAAGAAGACATAGAGGAGTAGGAGGAGAAGGGGTAAGAGAAGAGGATAAGGAGAAAAATATATAAGATTTCTATTCTCTGTGAGTTTACCACTTCTCATTTGTCCGGGAATGCGTAGACTCAAGTACTGGAGCCTGATTCGCATCCCCTTCAACCTTTACTAAGCACAGTGCGGTTACTTTCATCACTTAGCATAGATAATGACACCAACACTATCATTCCGAGCTAATTACTTTCTTGCATAAACAATACAAGACAGTAGATTCTATAGTGCATTGACTGAAAAAATTCAGTTCAGTGAAAATGTTTGATAACCAGAATCGGTATTAGATTATATTAATTATAATGAATTCAGCTTTACCGTAAAAGACATTCGTATAATTTTTCCCAATCAGGCAGGAAATGAATCAAACATATGGTGAACATACGTAACATACGTAACTACGGAATATATATGACTTGACATGGAAGTTGAATAGTATTATCTTTACTTGTAATTTCCTCAATTTTAAAGCCCCATTATTCAATAGGTTTCTATTTTGGAATATAGCTCACTATTAATTCATGCCTAGGAATTGAAATGAACTCAACATTAATATGAGGCAAAAGAGAGACACCTCTTCCACTTAACGGACAAAATGGAGAGACAATTTATAGAAACTTTATGATATTCAGTAGATGAATCAGAAACGCACATTATCCTATATGGATTTTAGAGGATTAGAAGTTTACTCATGAGAATTGAATATTACCAATGAATAAATTCAACTACAATGAATAAAATCATAGTTATTTTCATCGTATGGAAGGACACTCACACGAATTAAGGCTCACCGTTAAATACAAGATTTCAAAGTGTATGCCTATTATTATCATACAACAAAGCTTTCCAAACTAAGTAGAATCTTTCTGCAAAACCTGGATGAGGAATGAGACTGGCAATAACTTAAATATTGGGAGAGATTGCCGGTTGCAAAGTTTGTTGAATATTGTTTGCTCTCATAAAATTACAAGCCTTGTCAGGTTATGATTTCACTCTAAAAGAGGTCCGAGAATGAGAAGCTGTGTGAGGTCCTTCCACTTGTAGCATAATTCAAAAGGAATGCGATCTGTAATTATATTAATAATAAACCTCGTCAGATACAGCAGCAGTTGTTGGACCAATTCTTCGGATGAATTGTTAGACGAAGTTACAGTTTGAACAGTTAATAAAAAACGTTACACAATCATGGGCTGGTTGATATCCTAATTTGCGTAATACCTTTGGATTTAACAGTTGTTTTTTCAACGTAGATTAATAAATTAGTCCTTACAGTTGTTTCAGCTTGAAAACCCCCCAAAAAAATCCTCATTCCTCTCAACTGATAATTTAACCAGAAACTTCGGAATTTAGTTGTTTCCAGGTAGTCTACATTAATCGTTTTGTGATTGTGGGTTGACAAGGACTATGATTCAGATTATATCTTTGAAATAAGGATGAGGGGTAATAATTCTCCAAATTCTTCGGAACGGCGGTATTTGTATTAACAAATATTGCAACTATTAGGAGAGATTAATTGTTTAAAAGTTTTGAAATTAATAATATTTTTAGCCAATTGCACAAAAAATTCAATTAGTTTCAAATTCTTTTATATTATAAATTTGAATTTTGTGAAAAATATAATTCACTTGATCTGAATTCACTTGTTTCAATAGTCGATGATCAATGCACGTACAGCATTCACTATCACTATCACAGCATTAATCACTATCAGCCCATCTTGTGAATACTGTGAATATATCAACTTAGCATTTGGTAATTAATGATATAAAACATCCAAGTGTGACTTTAATCCCCTCTACCTTATCTTATGATAATGACATAGATATACTTGAATCTTTTGCTTATGGTATATGCTAGAGACGACTCGTTTCTGGCATATGGTACAAAACAAATGCCAAAAAGAACTGCAAGAACTCTACTTGCTGAATCCAATCATTGGATACCATACACACATCCATTTATCAATTATGGCTATCAATTCCATCAAGTCCTAAAAATGTGAGTGGTGTTTATAGAAGTGAAGAGCATCCTGAAACATGTGTGCCGGAATCAGCATCAGAAAAGGGAGTGAGTGAGAGAGAGTGAGTGTGGGAGAGAGAGTGAGAGAGGAAGAGAGCCTATAGAACCATTTTGCCAGACCAGGCTACTGCGCTGCTGCTGCTTTAGCTGCATTCCAACTGCATGCCGCCATTTTTTTCAACACTGACCACAGCTGAGACAATGGACATTCGCGAGCACCGATAAGGAAACAAACGAAGAATTCCCAAATGAAGTATGCCCTTCCACGTTGCTTGAATTTCAATCTCGATCGAGATTCGATCGCCGATCTGTCGAGACAACGATCGATACCATGTCACATCACTGCTATCGTTATCTGCATTTTTCACGTCTGTCTTCTGAAAACCAGAACCCCTCCCCCCAACCACCTACTTCTCTTTGTCGCTCACCCACTTAACATAAACGACTGCCGAAATCGCTAAATTTTCTCCTTGACTTTGCGGATTCGCTCTGCGACAGCTTGTCTTGACAACACTGGATGAAGATTTAGTAACAGATTTTCGGAATACTTGAAGAATGTTTGGCGTATTCGGATTGAAAAGACTTTGTTACTCTCGGTAATAAATATATTTGAGAGAGTCTGGATGGAGGAGTAGCCTAATGTTGGTTTATGTCTATTATGTAGATTTATACTTTATTAGGCCGGCATTAGTTCACATTAGTTCTATTTCTATGTCACATAGAATGCGTTCAAAATACGATATCTTTACTGAGATTTTATATACAGTCCTTAGATTTTAGTGTCAGAAGTTGGTTTACGTAGCTGACTAGTTAGTAGCGTAGTAGCTTTGAGTAGCTCACCAGTTTGAAACTCTTCTTTCACGTCAATGCGGCAACATTATCCAATCAACTTTCTTAAATAGTCTTCTATTCTATCCAATGAGCCATTGGAAGGTTAAAACTGAAATGTTGAGACAGAGACAGTCTCTCCAAGCAAAGAAGACATTCTAACATGGTGGAAGAATGACTCCAGCTCGGTTCAAAAATGATCAATCAGGTTTTTAATTAAAGATCAAAATTTTTCCTACAATTTGAGTCAAAAGTTATTAATTTTGAAGTAATATTAACCGAGCTGGAGTCATTTTCACATCTTTCCAAGAATCTCTTCTTTGCTTGGACAGACTATAGCTGTTGATCGCACCAGATTTGATGCCACTCGCAATTGTGTCCGTTGACTTGGTCAGTCAGCAGTGTAAATCAGATAAGCCGAGCTCAACTGCTGATTGCTGACCTCCTGTGCTGACCTTAGTCCGCTGCTAGATCGCGTAATCTGAGAAGACACGCAGCTACAACGTAAATCATATAGTGACGGCGTGTCTTCTCAGCTTACCTCAGCAGCTGCTACTTCGCGCAAGCTGAGAAGACACGCGGTTACAATGTTAAGTATATTGTAACCGTGTGTCTTATCAGCTTGTGCGAACTATACCAGAAGGGAAAATAATATATTCACAATCTATACCTCGATTCAATACCTATATTTACCTACACTCTATTCTCGTTCTGTTATTATTTACCGAAAGTAATCAGATCTAAGACCAGCGTTGTTCGATTAAAATATATGTGTCATTATTGTTGCAATATTATATGTAACACTGAAGCCATTGATTGTGACCCAATGACCTGGATAACTTGTAATAACTATCTTTATAGAGAAATATGTTTCTGATGTGGAAACTTCTGTGTGAAGAGAAATTATTGATTTCTCAATTGAATTTGTGATGTGACAGCTTCATAGACTTCAGACTTTAAACTATAGAGACTTGAAAATTTTCCAAAATAATTTATATCTACTAGAAGCTAGAAGATTAAAAAAAAATATTCTCGACGTTCTTTGACTCTGGCCTAGCCTGGTGAGGATCACATTTGAAAAATTATTTTCTAAACATTTCTATTATTTTCTAAACATTTTCTATTGTACTTTAGTTTTATTATGTCTCAGGTGGGTGATAGAGTGAAATTGTGAGTGAAGGATAATACCCATTACCAAGAACAAATTGAGAATGATTTCCTGGAATACCCCTACGAGACTATACGTCCGTGTGTAGGGGTGAAACCATACCACATTGAATAGTTATTTTTTATGAATATAATACTCTACAATCAATTTTGATTTTGGTCGGAAAATGGTTGAGAACAATCTCACAATCTGTATGAAGTTGATGAAAATGTTGTGTGTCAGCAAACACGTCATAAAAACAGAATCGATTTGGGCTGAAATCAAATTTTATCATTGAAATTATTAAGATAGAGAGTAAGAAACTATGTAGTCATTCATGAGGTAATTGACACAATATTTCAATTGTTCAATAACTTAATCGTAATTGTATTCTGGATATTATGGTCTCAGATACTAGTATTTCGAATATTATGGCCTCATTTACTTGAACAAATCGGGTGGGCGATCTTGGCAGCATTAGCAAAAATGTTCAATAATCGATTTCTGTCGGGTCAAGATTTGTAATGCAGTCATTGTCCTTGTGCTATGCGACAGGTGTAGTACTCAACTACTCATCAACAGTTTGGAAGCTAGAAAAACGTATGACGCACGCGTGAACGATCTAGACAGTCGCCCAAGGGTGAAAATACTTTTTGAGGTCACTAGAAACGCACAAGTCACACTTGGAACATTGAATGAGTCAAGCAGTCAACCGAACGCACTCACCACTTGAAGAGTCAGACAGGACACTTGATTGTACTAGAAACTCGCGCAGACGGTTTTTAGACACGAAAATTGTAGAACTAATTTACAAGCCTTTGTTTAAAAATCGCATAGCACTGTAATTTTGGTATTCCGAAAAATTGAAGTAAAGCGAGTTAGTTGGAGCAGTGTTTAGGTAATTAATGCAGTTTCACTCATTGATTGGGAATTCCCTTCATTTTCTACAAGTTCAAGAGCCTAGATGACCTCATGCTGTTTCTCACAATTAACTTCTTATCAGTTTCTTCTTGAATAATTTTTATTCAATGATCATTTTTGATTCTCAGTTTGTCTTTACAAGACAAATGATACACCTTATCAATATTATTTTTCTATTCAAAATCTTCAATAATTCAAATCCAAGAGTGAATCATTATATGAACTCTCAGCTTCTACAAGGAAAAATTAATTTATTAAACAAAGAACAAAAAAGCAATCCTGTATCAACGTAGACTATTATTTAAATCGAAAAATGGACAAGGAGAACTTGAAAATTTGATCATACTGTTTTATTATTGTGAAGCGTTTTTGGTGAATAGAATGCCATGCTGAATAGGATACACACGGACGCTTGCCTCTAAATAATGAACTGATCAAACCATTTTCTAATAACTCTCTTAACGACTCTGGGTGGTAATGCGTTTGTGTGTGAAGCAAACCGTTGAGCATTTATTACTTTTGAGTGCACTAAATCAAGATATGATTCAATGTAAACAGAAAATGCGGAATTGTTTTCATGTCTGGGGCCAATAACTACTCGGCACCTCACTGCTGACGGTTATTAAGGGGCAATAATCATTACCGGCGATGAAAATTCAGTATAGTGAAATCGAGATGGCAATGGCCATTGCCCAATCCAATACCCCGTCTCAAATGGTCCCTCGACCTCTTGCTCTATTTTCAATCGGTTTTACGAACCTTTCAGCCGCAAATAAATCGCCTTTTGTCTGCCCTGCCGCAAGATTACGTCATCATTGATAGGCGGCTTCATACTTACGATAATAATGTCCGATAACGACTTGGCTAATGCCTCCGGTGGTCCCAACCGATCTCTCTTCTCCACACTCCTCTCTCTCTCACTCACATTCTTCTCCTCCTTTCCTTCTTCCTTCTCTTCTTTACTTCCTCCATCTCGTTCTCCTCCACGGTGACGAATCTCCACCGAATTATAATTGCAAATAATGTGGCACTGCTACAGAGACGATCTCCAAACACCCACCAAGTGGTATGCAGACGCTCTATAATTAGGACAAGATTCAATTCTATCGAACCGATATTCATTTATTTATCAAAGTGTTCAATGATCGCATGAGGAAATAATGGAATGGTTTAATTTTCTCAAGTTGGTGTACGATTGAATAGATCGATATTAGCTATGTTTCATTCACTAATGGACTTAGTAATAATTTGGAAATTGGATTGTGCTGTCGATTGAAAAATAAAGTTGAAGCAAAACTCGTTCCTCTATTTTTGTGGCAGAGAATATCCATAAAAACACAATTCTTGTAGATCAAATTGAACATTTATAATAATTTCATTTGGAAAGACGCGGCCTCAGACTGAGTGTGTTGTTATGTAGATTGATGCAGTATTATGTTGCAATTGAGAGTAGCTACTGTATTAACATTTTTGCTATATTATGTGAGCAACATCTTCATACAATATCCCAGAAGTCTCCTTCCTTTCTACTATCTCTATATATGAGTCTATCTACTATCTCCTTCCTATACTGCTATAGATAAGCATTGAGAGCTATACAACTCTGTAAACAGGACACAGTATGCATGCAAAATAGAGGATTATTATTGTACTCTATTAGATGTGATTTCCTACTTGGAATACATTGTATTCCTTAAACTATACGTGTTGCTCGAAGATGCAAGTTACATTAATTGGAGTGTAACAACGATCGTTATCGGTTACAATACCGGTGACTGTGAAATCTTAGTAGTAGCTATAGCTTCGTCGAGCAAGGAAGACATTCTGGCAAGATGGGAAAATGACTCCAGTTCAATCAATATTGGTTCAAAAGTTATTAATTTGGTCTCGAATTTTCGAAAAAATGTGCTTTACGATTTGAAACCAAATTTATTATTTTTGAACTGATATAACCGAGCTGGAGTCATTTTTCCATCTTGCCGGAATGCCATCTTAGCTTGGACAGACCATACCGGAGTGGTCCATGGATCTCAGTCCCCCTTCCTCTTCTTCCTAATATTGCGTGGTCGCAATTAGCACTACTATTATGGATTACGTTATTAATTTATCGTCTCCTTCTTTCTCCTCCATTCTCCTTCTTTTCTCCCTCACTCTGCATTGTGCCATTGACAACTGAACGGTAAACGAATCTTATGTTATTTCGTAAGAGTGCCGCTAACCATCGATTGGCAACCCTTTCGATAACTGTACCAAACCAACGTCAGCCTAGACTTATCTGTGATTTGTTTTTAAAAAATGGATAGCACATTAAAAAATATTCGTATTGCTTTTATTGGTGAAGAGTAGGTAGGTTCTGATTTTAACCTTATGAGTGAACATGGGCGCACAAGGAGTAATAATAAATACAAACCAAATCTTATTCAATTTGAATCACGAAAGTTCGCACTTGTATCTTTTTTCACTCCTGTTCGTTTTGGTGTGAATGTTAGCGAAAGAAGCTGTTCTCCACGAACGACTAAAAACACTTGTGCATAATTGGATATTACACAAGTATAATTTCTACGAACTCTCATTCATCTAGTATTTTCTACTAAGATAAGTTTATTCATTAAATTACTAAACAACAGGAGTGTATTAACTTTGTTAATAAATTTATTGTCTCTGAAAAAGAACATCCTGCTTTCAGTTTTTGTGAGAATTTTTTTACTCACTTTCAATTTATTTAGTAGTTTTATTTACTTACATCATCATAAGGAACAAACTAAACAATTTTGTTTGAAAATTGTTATTTTGTTAATATATCAATGTTCTACGAATTGTTGATTCATTCAATTATTCAATTATTTTTTTTATCGACCTGTTTCGTGGGTAATGTATCTTCACCTGTTTCGCGGGTACAAGCCGCCAGTGCATTTTATTGTACATCACTGGCGGCTCGTGCCCACGAAACAGGTGAAGTGCTGTACAGTAAAAGATACCGGCACTTCACTTGTTTCGTGGGTATGAACCGCCAGTGCTTTTTATTATATATTTACGTTTAATATGGTTGTTTTACTATTCATGATCTCCTTTATCCTCCTATAGCAAGAGGCACACAGCAACAGACGGACGGACGTTTGTAGATTGACGGAGGAAAATCCCTCCCAGGTATCAGATATTGCATAGACGTTCGTCTGTGCGTTACAAAATTCAATAACCTGAGAGGAATATTTCCTCCGTCTGTTGCTGTGTGCGCCTTGCTCATCTCTTCTCATATTAATTACCTTCTTTGTTTAGAATACTTTTTCGATTGATGTTTACTGACAATAGGATAATTTTGTGTGTTGCAGTGAGGCCAGCCGGTGTGTGGGGTTTACAAGACAGTAAAGTGAAAGTGGGTGAAAGACTGCGACTGGTGTGTCGATGCAAGGGCAACCCTTTGCCAGCCATCCAGTGGTTCAAGGATGGCTCAAGAGTCAACGCCACCATCAACACTAGGATTAAATATAAAAAGTGAGTAATATAACACTTGTCAATTGAATTGAATTAAGCTCTCTCAACTTCCATCACTCCTCATGGAACAATCACAGGAGAGTTGAGTGTAGAGAAGATTTATTGCTAGAAAATAGAGAAATTCGTATTAATTCCATTGCACAATCCACAAAAAAATTTAAAGTGCACGAAAAAAATTGAACATACTGTAAATGGCTCAACAATTATTGTAATTTACCAGTTCGTCTATTTAAACTTTTTATCATTGGTCTTTTACTTTTCGAAGTTGAATTTTCACTTTTTTTCAAGTAAATCTTTTACTGGGTACAATAATGAGGTGTCCTCACATAATGTAACTTTTCAAGTGACATCATCTACTACCACAATGCAATGATTTTCCTTTTGAGTTACAAAAACGGTCTTGACATTTAATTTCAATATTGACTTTCGTAGAATCCTCTAATAGTTTTATAAATAAGAACTCGACGAATTAGCGCGATTATCACTAAATTGTTCCACTAATAAGTTCTCCTGTACTGAAAACGTACTGCAAATAAGGTTTTAATTTTTTGGGAGAGTAAATTATTGTAACGTATGGATATAATATTCAGTTTTATCTATGAAGATTTTTGAGAGAACAAGAAGTGAATCGAAGAAGATAGTGTTCCTAATCCATATACCAATTTCCATTTTATTCTTTATTAATTTTTTATTTAAATCCATTTTATTCCAATTTTCTGAGGTGTGTAGGTGCTGTGTGACTTAAAAGTGACTAAAAAGGGCTAATAAAGCAATTAAAATAAATTGTAGCTCAAAATTAAATAAAAATTGTTACGCCCAATCTACGAAATCTTCCCGGTATTTGAAGAATTTTCATTCAAAAATCAAATCACTGCAGTTATTCGAGTCATTCCGAGAATCTCGCAGATCCAATGCCAAAAAATCTCATTCGAAATAAGTGCTAATTAGTTGAATGGTTCTATTCGAATGTGGACCGTTAGTAGAAATAGTTCAGTGCACTGATACAATAGAAAAGACTGCGCTTTTCGTGCTGAATTTTCAATGATGACAACAACAGTGCACTGTGAATTATGCTGGTGCCGGCCGGCGAGGAAACCAAACCAGCTGTCAGATTGAAGCGTGAACAATTTTTCCGGGTCGTTTGGCTTCAAGGTTTGTAGATCTCCTTTGTCTTTTGGCCACTGCAGTCTGCTCGGTTCCTCTCTCGCAGTGGGAGAGGCTCGCGTTTCTCTTCTACACTGCAGATACGTCTGACACCACCACTTAGTGATGGCAATAAATGTTTCCAAAACATCCATGTTTTGATATGAAAAAACCATCTAAGTTTTTCCAATGAGCGACCAATGCATCGATGTATTAAAACATTTACGTTTAGAGAGATTCTGCTATTTGAATGAAAATAAAAATTTTCTATATTATTTTTGGAAAATCGATGTTTTGTTCTGAAAAACATCAATGACATGAATCTTTCATGTATGATGTTTCCCACCATCAATGTTGAGCGACTGGATAAAAACGTTGTGGAATTTTGTCACATAAGTATAGCACAAAATCAGCAATATTTTTTGGGAAATTGATGTTTTGGTTTGAGAAACATCAATGTTTTATGTCCGATGTTTTTCAACCATCGGTGTTGAGCGACTGATACATAGATAAAATACGTTTATTGAACACAAAAATGTATGAAGCGGTAATGTCCAAGCTATATAATGTTCAAGCTATTGAGATTCTCTATCCTAATAGATTCTGAAATCGCTTGGATATCACTGAAATGATAGTGATCGTGACAAAAAGGTGGAATTGATTTCCACATTCAGTCAAGTTACATGGCTGAGTTGAGAGAATAGAGAAACGGTTTCAGTTTTTTCTAAGTGTCTCCAGTTATTCGTCGTGGACTTTCGTATTTGAACTATATTTCTAATTATTATGAGGAATTAATAACCCTTCAAATATCATTAGGATAGACAGTAAATTTCCAATTGTATCTCTTTTGATACTCTCTTTTCAAATAACAACTTTTATTGGGGATGGGCCCAGATAACATTATTCGAGATCTTGTATAACTGTTGTACTTAGGATAATGATTAATGATTCACATGACCAGTCATTTTTCAAAAGCAATTAAATCTGGACAGTCACCTTTGCAATAATAGCTGAAATTACCCAACTGCCACTCGGTTAGTCATTTCCATAATATTTTTCTCGCGGTTTGGTTATTTTCGCATAATTGCACACACCAATAATATTATGAGAGTCACCAATTTTTCCAACTTTAGAACGTTAATGACTCACTGATGAGCATCTGTGTACGAATCATCCATTTCTAGGATTCTATCTGGTTCACTTCCGGTGTTTTTCAAACTAGATCAAGTAAACTAGCTATAGTAAGGATTGCTAACTAGCAAGTAACAATCACAATCGCTCACGAAAAATTTGTGTCTCTTCAAAAACACTTTCGTGACTAAGCCCTGCTCATTTCAGGTGTGTAGAAGTAATTTCAATTTGGTAGAGATGACGCGAAGAGCAATTAGAAATAATAATTTTTCTAGTACTGTATTTCAACTTGAATTTCCAGTCTGTATGTCGAGACATATCGGAGCTCTTCAAGAGTTGCTCTTGACTCATGTAATGACAGGTTCCAGGAGAATAATTTACACCGTTTTTAGAACTAATAACAGTGTTCTGGATAGATTATTTACTCCTCAAAGAGGCAATTTGAGGCTTCTCACACCTGGCAGAGACACAACGGATATTTCAACAATTGTATCATCCAAAACAGCTAGTTTACTTACCTTTAGAATATGCATCACGAGTCAATAAACATACCACTAAATAATTATCATTGAACAGTTTTCAGACCAGTTTTTCGCAAGTGACATTGACAAAAATGTGGTTAATCCTTTTGAGCTGGTGTTTCCATATTATATTGGATTTTTCACCAACAAACAAAGAAATCACCGGATAAGAGCATTTATCTCAATACTGCTGAGTTATTTTTGGGGGGCAGTCAATTACCATTTTTCGTCACAAGAATTATGAAAATATTCTAAAACGATCTATGATTGTTCAGGATGAGAATAATTTCAGAGTTATTCCCGGAAAATGTGAATGGTTCAATGGCATTTGTATGGATTTCTAAAACATTAAAGCTTTTCAAGTTCAATTTTTATAGCTTTTGTTTTTTAGTGTGATAAAAATATTGTCAAATATACCGTTTATAAATTGTTTGATTTGAAAATCAATTATTTTATCACTTACGATGAGCCAGTATTTGACTATCTCAATGGAGCTGCCCTAACTACAGTGAGTATATTAGTCACTGTAGTCTCAACAAACATTCACATTCAAAGACAACAATCAAGTTTTATATCGTAAAACAAGAAACAATTATTCTTCAAAAGATTATTGAATAAGTTGTTGGGGTAGCTTTCCTGCATAATATTTCAATTTAAACTTTCCTGTTAATTTTCTCTTATCAACTATCCTGATGTTTCTCAATTGTAACATTGGTGTGGGTCAACATCGTACTTTTTAGTTCTATCTAGATATGAATATGAGTCCAAACTTCAGACTCTGAGCCAATGAAAAGTGAAAATTTTGTAATAATATAACTCACAAGATTGATATGAGTACATCTCTCAGCCAAAGTAGAGTGAAAAATTAGGAATAAAATCACTCACAAGTGTAGCAAGCGACGCTCTCTACTGACAAATGATTCACACTTTCAACTTTCTCTGCTTAATTTCTCTTTTATCTGCTCTTTTTGTCTTTATTATTTTAGCGAATCCATTTCATCCAACTGAGTATTAAATGAATGCACGTGCACTTCTATTTGCATTGTTTATGTAGCATGACTCCTCTGTGAGTGTTTTAAAGCGTTCTGACTGCTACTCTCCATTTGAATTGATGATAATCAAAAGCATGGCTTGTATTTTCTCAATGGCCAATTTAACAACAATATGTTTATTGTGGTAGGATGCCTAGAATCTAGGACATTCGACCTCCCAAATAGCGACAATTGAAATACTGAGGGTGGAATGTACCAATTCTTGTTTACTCTAGCAGTATTACCCTAAAACTGCTCTAGTTCATGCATGAGCTTTTGTATAATTGCTATAATTTTAGCTGAAAAACAAACAATTTTAAATATGTCTCGTTGATTTGAATTTGAAAATGACGATTAAATATATTTGAAGAAGGGTAGGGTACTGTGATTAACATTCAAAATAAATAACAAAAAATTTTTTAATATCTTTAGTCTTGAACTAGCTCTACTTTCTAATATGTTTTTGTAATCTAGTTATTCAATCCGAATCGTTTTCAAACGATTTATAAAAATAAAACTTCTTTACAGTTGAATTTAATCCTCGATTTTATCATTTTACTCTCATAAAGATCAAATTCCCCAGATATATGAAACAGTAGTTACCTATATGTCAGAGGCCCTGAAATTGATCAGGAGCGACCTGAAAACTCTGAGACCAGACCTGAATCAGCCAGGTTACACGAATATTATTATTATTTTTACTATATAATTCAATATTGTGAGATTGAATCAATCTCCATTACATGAAAAACTCCACAAAATATAAAAATTGAACTTCTCAACTGATAAAAATTATTTAATTTTTTTTTCCAAAACAGAGAATGTTTACTAAATGAGATCTATCATGATAATTTCTCAATACTTTCGTAATGGAGACATCGATGAAATTGAATATTTGTGAATTCTAATTCGAGACTCCAACAGAATATTAGAATTTGGACTCCAACACGCGAAATCCATTCATTTCTTTCCCACTTATTATCGATCGTACAACTGACCTACTTCATTTTTATGACAATCGTTAAAACATCTGTTGGGTAAAGGACACTGCTTCGTCTCATGACACGTGATGAAGATTTCAACATCATCTAGTCTACAGATAACTTTTCATGAATGAGAGTTCATATCCTATCCTCATGAGCTAAACAAATGTGTATTTATGCCTTCAAGCTGTAACAAATGTATTATTCAATCAATGATTTCTTTCAATATTGTTCAATTTATTCATCTATTGAAATGATAAATTACATTGTGTGAAGATTCAACAGGGCTTTGGCCAAAATTCCTTTTCCCCCAAAATTTGAATCAGACAATCCTCTTTGAATCAGACAGGCTATTTCGTGATTTCATTGCATCTGAAAAAATGTAAACTCTTTCAATTCTGTCTAAATTAATTATAAATCTTCAAGATAATTTGAATGCCTAATCATTCCAATACTCATCAATCGAATTAATATTATTTTTGTTGATGAATATCCTAATCAGTTAGTAGATTCATCATTGAACTTTTCTCTAAAGATTTTTGTGTACTATTCAATCCCACATCAACAAGAAAATCTAGGCAAATGGTTTATCCCCAGAGTATAACTTGTGTGAAAACTGAATACATTAAAACAACTTAAAAGAAAACCTTTCTAGTATTTTTATAAATGACAAAAAATAGTATCTTATCATATTTACATCTAAGTAGGATAATTTTCTAAACATCAAGTTGAATCAACTTTTGTGTGACGAGCCTTATTTTCAATTGTACAGTGGTATCAATGGTACACGATAATTAATCAATGATTGATAATCAATCCATGTTATAGACCTGTAATCAGTCAGTTCCAACAATCAATATGCTTCTACTGCTCCAATACTTTTGTAACCCACTTTAACGTTTTTATTTTGTTTCGAATATCAAGAAATCATTACACAAAGTTCACTTTTTTACAATTCAGTACCTAAGTTCTCCTTCAGTACCAATTCACAAACTTAATTCTCTTTACTGTGGTAAACTCACTTTGCTCAGTTTATTCTCTTTATTCAGTTAACTATTTTGTTGCATTTTGAGATAACTGAAAATTAATAGCTAGTCTCAAAGATAAGTTTTTAAGGCATTATAAAATGAGTTAACTCTCTTCACTCAGTTAACTCGTTCTTATCTATTAACTCAATCCGCTTAGACAGAATACATTGAGAAGTGGCATTAATTCACCCATCAATCAACAATAAATATTTGCTCAAGATAAATTTAAACGTTTTAACAGTCGCATTTTCGCAATGATGATGGATATGTAAATGAGAACGTGAAAGATGGATATCAGTGAATCTTTAGTAGCGCATAAAGTCAGACAAGAGCAGGGACGCTCGGCTGTATATAGTCTGTCCAAGCAGAGAAGACATTCTGGCAAGATGGGAAAATGACTCCAGCTTGGTAAATATAGGTTCAAAATTGAAAATTTGGTCTCAAAATTTAGAAAACATTCTGGTCTATAATTTGAGACCAAATTTATAATTTTTGAAACAGTATTGACTGAGCTGGAGTAATTTTCCTATCTTGCCAGAATGTCTTCTTCGCTTGGACAGACTATACCTGTGTGCAGTGTCTGTTGAATGGTGTTCTAAATATAGTTCAGATCGGGTGAAAGAGTGTTGAAAAGAACCAAGTAGTTGAAGAAGGAGCTCCCGATTAAAAGGGGAACATAAGATTAGTTTTGGCAGAGGGGGTGTTAAGTGGCGAGCGATAGAGAAAGAAAACAAGCAAAGTCAAGGGACGTGTGTGAGAGAGAGAGAGAGTGAGAGAGCGAGAGAAGAGAGAAAGACGGGAAGAGAGATTTGATTGGAGTTTGAGAGCATCCAAATGGTCCAGCAAGCATTTCTGTATTGAGTACTTAACTCTTCCCTCCCCTCTCTTGACTCCTCTTTATCTTCCACACTCATTTCTTCATCTGTCTAGGCAATCGGTACGATCTTTTTGAAAGATTTCTCTCTTATTCCTTCTCTCTGTTCAAATCACCCTCTATCATCAGTGAACAGAATAAGATACTGCATCTTATCAATTCATTGCAGCTATCACAGCTAGATTCCCCTGTCAAAATGTTTCAAGATAAATATCTAATTTGCGATTTCAAGGTAGGCTACTTCATACTTGATGAGTTTTACCATTCACATTTTATTGAATATCCGAAAAATCTACTTCATAATCTTTGTAATGATTTAATGTTTCTATGTTTGTTCTGTATGATACTGTACTATGTGATATACCGGTAGGATAATCATTTCGTACATCATCGACGTGTGAAATAGGACGGGATTGAAATTTTTTCCAACGTTTCGGTTCCGAAGATTTGAAGTTTTTTGTAGATTATTTTACAATGTAGACGTTGTTGTGAACCGGATGAAATAAATTTCAAAAAATTACGAATTAATCTGCTTTGGGAATTGAATCAACTTGTTTCATTGAACATGAAAACTGAAAGAAATAAGAGAAAGATATGAATATTAGAGATGATGGAAGAGAGAAGTAAAATAGAAAATAATTAGATACAATGATTTTAGACTTATGACCAATAACAATTGATCGTAATCTCATAGTCTCATTGATACAAACACAAAAATCAAAATATCATGATCTGAAATCTCATGATTCGTTCCCTAGAATCATATAATACTTATCATAAATTGATTGGTCCCTTAGGCTATAGTAGCCTTATTGCAATTTATGATATTTTAACATAAACCGAAAATTATGACACCATGTAATACATCCTGATAATGTATTTACTGATCATGTAAACAATTAAAATTGAATTATTGATTTGATGAGTCTCAGTTGAGCTAAGTGTGGTTGACATGGTGGTGTTTGAATTTTGTCAAGCACTGACTGCGTGGAATAGAATAGACGCAACAGTAGTTTTCTACTGACTGTAAAGAGTGGAGTAGAATAGGAGGCGCCAGCCAAGATTTGGACGTTTGCCATCAACAGCACGAATTGTACAACGTCTAGCCTTTTGATGTAGGAGATTCAACGGGCAGATTCCAAAAAGAGGGGTCTCTTCTTTCAGACTTTATCCGAAAGTGAACGGGACACTTTTAGAAAAGCACTGCTCACCAACTAACGGTAACTTTGAATGAAACAAGATGCACCATCGTTGAGTTAATAGTAATTCATTTACGTTGTTTATCAAATTTGAGAGAAATAATTCTTGAGTTATTTTGTCTCTTAGGCTTTAATTAAAACAAACATAGTTCACCTTGATTATACTTGGTTTTAACGATCAAAAGTTAGCATAAATTTTGGCAGGGACAGAAATTTGATCTTAGTTTATTATTAAGACATTACTTGGATCTGAATTGTGTTAGAAATACTGAGTGATATGTCTGTTCTTCCTTTCAATATGTATGCATGTAATTAGATAAATAAATAAAGTAAGTTGGAACTTGGTTCCGTTATAGACTCCTGTTCAAATGGAGATGTATAATATGGGCCTTAGTATTGATTAAATTGTTAGTCCGATCACTGTGAATAATAATGCTTCCAAAATTTACAGCAGTCCTGGGTTTTTCAATAAAAAGTATGTTATTTGGACACATATTAAAAGTCTGAAACTGATTATGCACCAAATAATACCTTGTACTAGCACATAATCTAAAATAAAACTTCATAATTAAGTGTGCTATTTAGACACATAGAGGTACGCCTATGTAACTGATTTTGCACCAGATAATTCTTTGTGATATCCTCATATACGCGTATCAAAGAACTATGTCTCAAAATTTATTCTATATCAATCTTATCATTTATCTCACGAGTATCTTCAGTTCAGATGGTTTCATTGTTATTATCGAGTTACACTTGAAATGCGAATCAAAATTCTAAATGAAATTTCGAAATTTCTTCATAATAGTAAGGGATTAAATGCCTATTTCCGGATACATTTATATTTGACAACGTTATAATGATTCAATTTAGTATTAATGCTGCTATTTTGTTTCCAGCTATTCTCATTTCTTTTTCAATTAACTTTTGACATAAATAATAAATGTCAAAGCCAACTAGCGGGTGTGATTACAACAGAAACTCAAGTTTTCTCAAATAAACTCAGAAATAAATAGAGGAGGAAGAGCGTGAGAGAGAGAGAGAAAGAGAGAGACGGAGAGAGAGAGTATTAGATCCACACGTTCTTTCTGCCCTACTTCTGTTATTTACGTCGGCTGTAAAAAAACTATCCAGAGGAAAGTTCCAATGTAGTGTGTCCACTAGCTTCAGCCAAAGAAAACAGAATTACTTCGAATCTTATTCAACTTTTCTTTTCAAAATGATGAAACTGGATACCCACTGCTACTGCCAAATAATTTCTGCTCCTTTGCTTCTTTTGAATCTATGTGAAATTATGAATTATTTTTCTCTGTCCTCACTCTGCAAGTTTTAAAGAATCTTGAGCTGATATTATTATTTCCTCTCACAAACTCAAATGAATTTATGACAGTATTATGGTTTGATTCCGTGAATCACGTCACAGTTGAATTATACACGGCAATTGCAATATCAAATAGTGAATAAGTACGAGCACTATTGTTTTCAGTTTCCACTGAAAATGATGTTAATATTATGCATTGATTGTAACTTGAGTACGATTTTGTATGAATTAATCTTTGTGGAATTGACAACATTATTTTTTGTCCTTCAACTCATTCGCCTCATCATGGACAAGTTCCACAGAATATATGAAGAAAGTGTGAATTTTATTTCAGTATCCTTATACTTCTAAATGGAGTGAAAGTACTATTGAACAATAATCAAAATAAGTATAAATAAAAAATGAAAATTGATTACAATCTTATTTGCATGTATAACATAAAATGCGTTCATTTATTTATTCATTTGAATAATTATAATGTTGTGTTTGGTGTTGCAGGAAGCGTTCCTTACTAGTGATTCCGCGAGTATCGCTCTCAGACTCCGGCAGGTATGAGTGCAAAGCTACGGACGTAAATGGAAACGTCTACACCAGCAGTGCCACCGTCACGATAACTACAGACAACAGTAACTTGCTTTTTATTATCTTTATCAGTCTTATATTTTTTTATTGATTATATTATGTTAAAATTTGTAGAATTGATGATATTTTAAAATCTCTCCATAATAAGAAAACAAGGATATTGTGGAATTTCTCCTATTTATTATAACAACTGCTTACAGTACCAAGGTTTCACGTTTACCAACGTATCTTCAGCAGTACAGCAATTCCACAATATCTTTGTTTTCTTATTAATTCCATGTTTTTCATATAATTCAATATCAATAGTTTATACATTATTATTTAGTGAAATGATTATCATGGGTTCATTTCACTCCAGTGCGAGCCTGGATCGGAACTGATAAGAATATTTTGGCTAAATCAATCAAATTATAACTGAGTGTGGAATTATCCATCAAGATACATCAATCACGTTATCGATTTGAGGACGATCTGCTCTGTGTGAAATAAAATTTATCATTTTTTTAAGCCTGAGCTTGTAATTCAGTAGATTTGATAATTGGTATTGTTGATTTATACCTTTCAATCAAATCTACTAGCTGATTATGTTCTCTATAATATCGCATGAATCAACCAAACATCAACATAACTCTTACCATTTGGTCATTAACTGCATTTATTGGAAATAGGAACCTATTTTGCATGCAAGACCTCTCCAAACAGTGTAATAAGTAACCATTTCAAACTGTCAATAATAATATTAGTAGCCTACTTGCTATCAAATCTGCAGCCTCTTCAAGTTACTGTAATAATAATATTGTGATATTCTATGGAAATCTTCTCACATGAATACTCATCCGATCCATGGCTTCAAATTTGGAACCATTGCTTGAATTTGTCTTCTTGATAAACAATCAAATCAGACCTTCTGAGGACTCTCATTTCAATTATTTTCTCCACCAATGAATAAACAATCATATGAGACGTTTCAACTGAAAAAAATTCAATTTTTAACCTTGAGTACTCTGGATGATGAGATATTGTCTTCAATACACTATCAGGATTCGTAACTCAAAATTCGTCTTCGAATCATCATCAGAACTCATATTTAAAGCCCCGTGCATGTTTCTTCTTCAAATCAACCGTCAGAATTCGTCCTTCTATGGCATTCATACTTTTTTCTAGCGGCTGCGTTTGATTTTTGTGAAGTTTTTTACGCGGGACACGAGTCTAGCTGTACAGCACGTGTCCACAGTCCGCTCGCTATGCTTCCTAGATCGAAGCCGCGCGACGATAAGATCTTTATAGCGGGCATTTAGGAGAGCGAACCGTTGTGATGAAAGAGAGAGAGGAAGAAGAGAAGAACAAGAAGTAGGATAAGGAGATGAAGAAATAGAAGAAAAAGAAGAGGATGAAGGGAAGGAAGAGGTGATAGAAAAGGAGGAGAAGAAATGGAAGAGAAGAGCACGCAAAGATCACGGTCGCTCTGAAAATAGTAAGTAGTTTCTTGCGTCCCTCGCGCCTCTCCTCGCTAAATCGAGCAGTACGACGACCCTGTCTACTGTTGCTTTTCAAATTTGACCAAGTCCCTCAGACAGCTACCCCTTTCCCTAAAATCTCATCCCTGATTGAACCTATTTATCCTGAAATCTCATTTCTGATTCAATTTTGTTGAGCTTATAATCAACAACAATATCGGAATACTATTCCTCTTTTTTGTAGTTTATGACTGTTTTTCATGTGATTACTATGTAAACATGTGATCATGTGATAAATTTATTTTATTCTACACCCCTTAGTTCAGTACAAAATTTACCGAGATAGCTAAATTTGTTTTAACGGATATGCAATGAACTACTTAATGTTCTAGGAGAGGAGGTATGTACTAGTAAGCCAAATTTCTTTGGCTGATTCTTTACAACAAATAGTTGAAAACTTCCATTGAACCATCAGCTCCAGAATTTCTGTGTTATCGAGACAACGTTACTCTTATATATATGCACTGGTGGAAGATTGTGAAATTTACATCAAATCTATGATTTTTCAAGGGCTACAAGTTACCGAAATAATAACTTCCTATGTAAAATGAGCTGGAAAATACAATGGAACTTCAGTTATCTTTGTCATGATAGACAAAATATGCTGAAAAACTCGAATAGATAACTAGGCATCGAATCCAAATTTATTATTTCCAATCAATAGAATTTGTAGTAACTGCAGAGAAAATCTAGATGGCAGTGATTCTGTAAATTCACTCAAGCCTTAGAAATTAGGATGAGAATGAGAAAAAATACTAATGTGCAATGTTTTATGAGTTCTATCTCCTTAGATCGCGATACTAGTTTCCAACCGAAGGAATTCGGTCAATACAAGAATTCTCGTTAATACAAGACTCTCCAGACTGAAACTAGCAGGTTGTTCGGGCCAATGTGAAAAGATTGTTCTGCCACAATTTTATCCTGCTAATAGGTTGTTGAACGTTCAGGTAGAATCTATTTGAATGACTACACCAACTGCTGGAAATGTACGACTACTGTTTGGGGGATATTTTGTGTCGTCGGCGACATTCTTCAGACGACATAGATGGACGGTGGCCGGCCCATGCTCGGCGCAAATAACAGTCACAACAAAAGGTTTATAGCTGAAACAATAAAAATGGCGACTACAAACACGTATATAATGTGTGTAGGGGCTTGATATTTCGGCGGCATTTGACAAAGGTCGGTCACGTGACTCCAGTTAGGTGGCTCATCGACATGTAAGGAGACGACTGATCAGCACAAATTTATTCCGTCGACAGAATTTAGTATCGACTTTCAGATTTATCCCAACATCCAACCAATAGGCAGACTAAGACTCATTGAATTATTCTGTATTCATTTTATAAAAAGTAGTTATTTGAGTATTTGTAGGTTGTATTTTCATTTGAAAAGTGTTTTTTGTAAAACAATTTTATTGCCTGTGATGGTCATTTTCACTCTCATAGTAACCACAAATAATTGTAGCGTAAGGCCTATTTCGAATCAGGTCGAATAGGTTTTAATGAAACTATTTCAATGAATCATATATTATTACAGTTACATGTCTACAGCGACTGTATAATCACAGTATGGCTATTGGTGTGAAGCGCTACATAACATTAATACTCAATCAAAATTGTGACACTCAATAGCTAAACTGTGAGAATACAGTCTCTGTTATCAATATGGATTTTCTATACCAATAAATTAGTGTCAATACAATACACTCATAGAGAGAATCACGTTTAGATTTATTATCATTGAGGCAATGATATCAATGAGGTAATGGAAAATTTCAATTGCGGTTTTTTTTCAAATTCAACAGGTCAGCAGCTATTTAGATAGAATTGAATACTAATTTCACAGTCCTAAACTAATCGGCCAGAATGAAAGGCGTTTAAAATTTTAACATGACCATCAGCTGATGATTAACTTTTGAATATCTGAAAACAATAGCAGCTGAAGTTTTTCGATTTTTGTGGTACTACCAACCTGACAACAATTAAGTTGTATTAGCATGCAATTTCCATATCATGTATTTGTTTCAATAAACAAATAATTCATACAATAATGAGATAATTATTGATTCTAATATCTATTTTGAATAAGTACATTTGAATATTTTGCTACTACTATCGCATTTCAATACTTTATTCATTTGAACGTTTTTCCACTTTGACACGGTGAAATAACGGTGATTAAACTAACAGAACTTACGTGCAACCGGCCCTTAGAATCACCAAGGGAAATTATTCATTTATTCATCCATATGGTATCATCTTCAATTGATTAAACGAAAGTTATTTTTCCAGACGAAATGAACATGAATAACGAAATTTGATACAGCCTTATTGGTGTTTCGTTGTTCCGATTTATCAAATACCTTCATTCAACGATAGTTAAACTTAATTGGCTTTCAGTTTGTGTTTGTCAATGGCGCAACAGCCCTATGAAGGGCCTAGGCCTACCAGCTGGTTGCCAGTTTCATATTCACCAAACTATACAGTCCGTCCAAGCAAGGAAGACACCCAGGTAAGACGGGAAAACGACTCCAGCCCGGGCAATACCGGCCCAAAAGCCATAAATTCTCGAAAGAACCCAAAGCCCCCAACCAACACCGACCGAGCCAAAGCCATCCCCACCCCGCCAGAATACCCACTCAGCCCGGACAGAGAATACAGCAGGCGAATAATCATCAACCAGGATAGGTAACGTGTGGTTAGCACGTCGATCCTCTCAACCATAAGCCAGTCTTCATAACCAAGTGAAGATGCAGAACACCTCTGAATAACATGCAGTTAATCAGTTAAAGTGTAATGCAACAATTACTATTCCTCCAGAAACGGGAAACGACTGACTGTCTTTACTAACGACAGCCAATCTCCCAAAGGAGGTGTGATTGGCTTTCAGTGATCACTATTTAGTCCTCACAACTTCACTTTTTCCCCAACCTGACAAATCAATCCTCCACACACCATAAATCTCCAAAACTATCTAGTTTTTTCTCTCTCCCTCAACTATATTTGTTTATTCTTTTCGCAATCTATGTATTTCAAAGTTGCACACTGCCAGAGTTGTAAATAACACTAGTAAGCAATAGCTCAGACTACTGTGGATAATCAGCGTCTAGAAATGGGGAATCTGGCAACAAAGTTTCGTTGCAACGAAGTAGAAGGAGAAGAAAAAGAAGGAGAGGGAAGAAGAAGAAGAAGAAGAAGAAAGGAGAGGGTTGCTAAAGAGATCTGGGAGAAGTAGAGAGAGACGAAGAAGCTGTGGAGAAGAGGTGGAATAAGATGAAGAGGAGAAAGAAAAGCAGAGGAAAGTGAGATTCAAATAATAACAAATTCTGGGATACTGGGATTCCATACTGTAACGTAGAAGAAAGCCTAACATATAAGAGAAAAAAGAAGAAGAAGAAGAAGATGTTAATGATGATGATGATGATAGAGAATGCAGGGGAGAAGAAGGAGGAGAAATGTATGGAAAAAAAGGAATCAAGGCAAATGTTAAGAAGAATAAGAACAAGAAAATGAAGGGAGAGAACTTGAACAAGAATAATAGGAAGAAATTAAGGAGAGGCAGAAAATTATAAGATCAGAAGTAGTGTTTTGGTTGTATCAGTTGTTCCAAAAAGCTGAAAACACACTAAACAAATTAATAATTTGATGAGCCGTGTTGGTGTTACATACACTGTACCCCATTTACGATAACTTGAGAGAAAATAAACAAACTTTTTCATAAATGTGCTAAAACACGTAAGGTGGCCACCACGACAAACCATAACCAATACACGACTTAGCAAAGCATTGGCAATGCGTATGTGTTCGCAAGTGTTAAAATTCTCTATTTAAGAAACTCATGATTTAATGGGACTTGCCTCGATTGAGTTTGTAAATTACTATCAATATAGCTTGAATATTGCCGGCGAACATTTCTTATGGAACAATTGGAGGAAAAAACTTTTTTGTAGCCAATTGATGACAGAATGTTAATTATGATGTAGCAGCTGAGATTTTGGTGATGTAATTGTGAGTTCCAATGAGGCAAATATAATGAAACTTTTGTTAGATGCGTCGGTGCCTATTGATGCAACTAGATTGCAGCAAACTGAAAAGACACGCTCTTGTATGTAGAGTGTATTGTAACGATGTGTCTTCTCAGCTTACGCGAACTTCAACAGTCTATTCAGATTCAGAGCAAGTCCAAGCCGCCACTGTCAGTATTTGTGTTTGAAAGGTCTCATGTTGCTCTATGCCAGTAAAAATAGAATTTCTCTCTTTCCAACCTCTTTTTCTACTTTCTCTTTTCCTTCGTCTTTTTCATATTCTTCTCATTTCTCTTAATCTTCCTCATTCTCTCCATCTTCATCCCCATTCTCTTTTCCTTCCTCTCCGTTTCCTTCTTCTTCCTCTCCACTTCCTTTCTTTACTTCTTCTTTCATCCTATCCTCTCTTTCTCTTTTCCCTCTTCTTCTTCGTTTCTCTTCTTCTTCTCACTATTAATTTTCCTATTTTTCTTTGTTTTTTGTCTTCTTTTTGAAAGTTGTTTCAGATCGAGTCACTAGTAAACTAATTCGGTCAAAAGTGACCAGAGTTGCTACTTTGACTGCTCAAACATATGACGTAACTCAGGAGAGAAATGACAGCCGACTGAGTAGAAAACAGTACAATTGTAGAGAGAAGTACTGAGAGAAAGAATGGGAGAGAGCGAGGAGAAGAATGAGAATAAAGAAGAAAGGGAGAGTGGAGAACAAGGAGGGGAGGGGAGAATATAGGGGATGAGGAGGAGGGTTGCGAAGAAATTGAGGAAAATGGAAAGACAATTAAAACAAGGAGTGGAAACAAGAAGAGGTAGAAGAATGGAAAAAGAAGAGGTAAGAGATAAGGGTGATGAGGGAAAAACGAGAAAGAGTTAAAGGTAGAAGATGGAGGAGGTGAAAAGAAAAGAAAAAAGAAGATATGTGGTTTGAAGTAATTAGGACAAATAGTACAGATTTGTACTTTGATAATGATTATGATTATTTATTCATTCATGAAGACTAATTATTAGAGGCAGGTGACGATGAAAGAGGATATTAGACTAAAAGATTGGAAATGGAACTGGAGAAAAAAAATATTAATGGAGCAAAAAACGTAAGGAAAGAAATTCTATTATATCAATTTAATGCATTTATTCATCTATCAATTAATAGCTTATTTCGATGTTCCAAACATTTGAGTATATTGTGAGTGACTGAATGTTGGGATCTGTGGGTTAGAATGAAGACATACAATAGCAAATTTAATAATAACACAGAGAGTAGTTCAAAAAGTGGAAAGTATGTGAGAAAATATGGAAAAACCACTCTCTCTGTAGCCTCTTGCATCAGCTTGTGTTGTCTTTTTCCTGACGGCCGATTTCAGCAAGATAAATAAAAAAGAGTGACAGAGAGAAGTATAGTAATAGTGATAGTGAAAGAAGTGGAAAATGATGTGAAAAAATAGTATAGGATAGTGAAAGAAATTATTGAAAAGAGACAGACGAGGGTGGTAGGAGTGAAAGGGGGTGAGAGGGAGGATATCATGTCTCCACTCTCTTCAGCTATAATCTGTCCAACCAAAGAGGACATTATGACAAGATGAGAAAATTACTGCAGCTCTGTCAATATCAGTTTGAAAATAATAAATCAGGTCTCAAATTGTAGATCAGAATGTTTCCTACAGTTTGAGACCAAATACATAATTTTTGAACCAATATTAACCGAGGTGGAGTCAATTAACCATCTTGCCAGAATGTCTTCTTTGCTTGGATAGACTTTACTTCTAGTTGTATTGTAGATGCCAATGAAAGTGGAGGTTGGAGGATGACTGTTATAATTTATCACCTCTGTCAGTACAGTCAGCAAGCGGTCTGCTAGTGCTTATCGAGTCGTTAGCAACCTTAGCTGAATAGTTTTGCCTTCGTTGACCGTTACTGCACTGTCCAGACAGAGCTGAGCATTGATAACAGACACTTTTCAAGCGCCACTTTTTTTGGCGTCGACTATAATACAACGCCGTTCCGCAGCTCTGGCAATAAATAGGCAACACACTTAAAAGCATGACGTCACAGTCAGACAACACTAAAATTAAACGAAGAGTACTCCAGTTAGATCTCAGACTACTGTCTGTCCTCTTGCCCACTCCTCTTTGTCTATCAATCTCTCTCTCTCTCTCTCTCTCTCTCTCTCTCTCTCTCTCTCTCTCTCTCTCTCTCTGGAAAGGATATACTTATTATCATTTCCCAAGAATGGGCATATATATGTCTAAACTTCGCCTCTTCACTTACATAACTTACACTCCTTATTCATTTTGCAGAACCTCGAATTAAATTTGTATAAATTTTGCATTCATTACTTCACCGTTTTATTGTATTTTTACTAGAAGTTTCTATTTTGTGAAATTTATAGGATAATTTTGTTTTACTCATTTATTATATTACAATGTAGAATCTAAGCCGAATTCTGTTATCTATTTGAATAAAGTCTAATCTAATCTCTCTCTCTCTCTCTCTCACACACACACACACACTATCACTCTCTCTCTCTCTCTCACACACACTATCACTCTCTCCCCCTCACTCTATTTCTCTCACTCTCTCTTTCATCTTCACCCCCACCTCAATGATCACTACGGTCCATTGACATATTTGTATCATGTATTCCGCTCACGAAATAGGTGAAGTGCTGTATAGTAAAAGATACGGGCACTTCACCTGTTTTGCGGGTGCGAGCCGCCAGTGATGTATACACGGTCTGTAGGTTCAAGGTATGGATGATGACAATCTGGGGAAAAGTATGTGACAAAGTTTGTAAATATTGTTGATAATGTTTCACTCGGTTGAAACATTACGGTATGAGGAAGGAAATTGAAGCTTATGTCCAGGAGGAAACGCAAAAAGAGCTCCTTATCAATTGAAATTCAGATTTGATAATAAAAAAATGTTTCACCTATGGTGAGAATTCAATGCAATAAATACAGTACAATATTACTTGAAGAATTTACAGAATACTAGTTCGTCTAATTGTTTTTAGTTGTTCGTCTACCAACAAAAATGAATTGAATATTTCAAGGATGTGACAAGTAACGAGTTGAAGATGGATGAAATTCCCTAGCAACAGAAACACCTCCTATTAATTGTTATCCATTTCAATTTCCTTTCATTGAGGTGACGCCAGAAGAAGAGAGCTCAATAAATCAAAATTATGTAGAATGCTGGTTATAAATTAAGCATCAATCACCACTCCTACGTCAAATCACTATTATCTCTAAAAAAATATCAATCAAATTATTTTTTATTTTGCAAACTCTTCAAGGAATACAATTCACTTTTATACTGTTCACTTATTTCATTTGAATTATCACTATAAGCAATACATGTTTTATTGTCAAATCTAAATTTCAATTGTCAAGAAGCTCTTTTGGTACTATATTTCTTATTCTACTTCAACTCTCATCAATAAGAACACCTAATAAGAAGAATCATGATATTTGTACTCTATATCATATTTATAATTAAAACTACAATAATTATTATAATAATCCTACTGTACAACAAATTTTCTATTAACTACATAAAATTTTAACATTATTCTAGTAACTATATTTGAAATCATCAACATTATTCTAGTATTCTCCATGCTATCTTTCTATCTACCTATTTATTGCATTGAATACTGCCCGCAGTGAATAAATCTCTGTTCTATTCTCAATTCTAACTCTCTCAGCTATGTTGCATGCATGGGAAAGTTATTCTCACCGTAGTCGTATGGCAATATCTATCTCACTCACTCACTCCCATACCTTTTCCTATACACTATCCTAGTCCATTGCGCTGAAAAAGAAATCAATCTCCATAATCTTTGTTTAACTTTATTTAACAATTGTTTTAAACAATGGAGCCTGCTTCAAAAGTGAGAGGCCGTTTCTTTTGCTCCATTCCTTTCTTTTGGACGATCTTTTTCTTCTTCTTCTTCTTCTTCTTCTTCTTCTTCTTCTTCGCGCGGCGGCGGTAGCGGCGGAATTCACTGATGAATGCGGATGAATTTAATCAGCCTGTTATTGTGGTGGGTGAATGAGTGAAGCGCCCCGAAGAATGGAATTCGATCTGGTTTCCTAACTAGAAGTGACCACCTTGTCGCGCGGCGCTCAATACAATGCAAAACAAAACTTGCAGATGTGGCTCTCACCAACTCTACAACATTTTGCACTCCTCCGCTTCTGTACTATCTTCTTCTCTTTCCTCCTATTCTGCACTTCTTTCTCCTCACCCCCTCCATTCCTACTCTACCTAATTCGTTTCTTTTCGTCCTCTCCCTTTCTTCTTTGGGTTAAGTGGAAGAGGGGGCTCAACGGAAAAAAGCCAATCAAAAATGGCGGAGAAGATGGCGAATAATATGCCGAAAATTGTGTTTTTTTCAAAAACGGCACCTTTGAATTCATACCCTGAATAGCTCATTCATAACCATCTATCAATTCTCGAGAATTGATAGATGGTTATGGCTCATTGTAAGTCATATGATTTGAGCCATCATAGAATTGCATTTGAAATGCACTCCGCCAGCTGCCGGAGCAAATTTTTTTTTCTCTTTTCTCTCTTCTACCTTTTCAGGTAGAATTTCAGATGATTTCTCCATTAATAGCATCACTAATACCTGATTTATCAATGAATAAATAGAATGTTTCTTTTACCTTATAGGACTACTTTTATTACTGTTTTTTTTTAATAATATTCACAGTACCCTTTTCCAATAATTTTTCAGTGCATTACATGTTTCGACTATTTATAGTCATTTTCAAATGCAAATGAACAAATAAACTAATTAATTCTACATAATAAGTAGGCCTACTGTATGTTAATCAATCACATGTGTTCATTTTTCATATGAAACTAGAAATATGGGAAAAGGGTACAATGATTATTATTTGAAATAATGAATAAAATGTATTAATGAGGTACAGATTAATAAGACATTTTTTCTTCATTTCCCCTTTCACGTGTAGAATTTTAGGTGATTTCTCCATCAATACCTCCACTAATACCTAACTTATTGATGAATGAACTTCACTGACTAATGATTGCTGATTGTGATGCGATTGAGTTGAAATTATTTTGTGTGAATTGTCGGTTGTTGCAGCAACGACGCTGTGGCCTCTGAACGGAGCTCCCTGTCCGATTGAGACCTACTGCCTGAACGGCGGAACCTGCACCTACTACGAGACTGTCGGCGAATGGGTGTGCCAGTGAGTAACCCCCACCATTTATCACTATTTCAATTCGTTTACTTATCAATAACTGACTCAAAATTTGAACAAACCTAAAAAAAATCACTCTTTTCATTTATTTTTTTCATCAATTGTCAAATTAATTAATTAAAAAACACAAAAAATTTCAAGGACTGAATGAAATCGAACGTCCAAGAATCGTTGTGCGTGCATCGGGGGTAATAACAGCTTTTTCCATTCATATTAATTTTTTCCATTTGAATAATTTTTTCATATCAGCTTTATTTGTGACTTCTAAATTCTTCAACAAAATAACCAATCAATAAAAATTGTAGGATAATTTAATCAATAATTAGTTCAAAACAATGGAAAAATTGTATAAAAAATCCGGAAATTTCAAAGTAGAAAGACAACTTAAACATAGATTTATTTTGCATCGAAGTATGAATGAATACATGCATGATACATGAATGAATATATTTTATAGTAGGAGCAATGAAACCTTTAAAAAAGGAGTATACATTGTATATCCTTTTAGAAACAAAAATGCACCCTCAACACAGCTCTTCTCAAATTGTGATTCCTGACAGCTCATTTTCCCAAGTGATTCTATTACGGAAGCTACCTAGCCTCCTCAAATAGATTTCCCAACATCACTGCGGAGGATTAGTGTCGCCTAGTAGAAAAAATACCGACACTGGAGAAACAATTAAGTTCGAAACAAAACCAACTTAGTCTAGACTATTCTTACGATGGTGGATTATAGAGGGCTCATTTTGTAAAGCTACTGCACAATAATTTATCTACCGCCTTCCCAAATAGTGACACGGCTCGTTGACACCCTGGTAATACATATATTTATATATTCTATGTATATACCTTATATATACTATGTGTTTATAGTCCTATGTGGACAATCGGTGTCACTGTTGTTCATTAATAGCCACCACTTGGGAATATAACTGTATATATTAACTTTATTGAGAAACAATCCCCAGTGTTTACGAAGATGAGAAGAATTAGAAGTCATATTTCAAAGGCGCGACAACAAACATTTTCTGACGGAATTGCCAGACATTATGGAGAGTAATTCCTAAATGTCTTTTCTACAGCATAGTGTGAAATATGTATAATTTTCAAACAATATAAATTATTCTAATGAATTGAAAATCACAAGTCTCTTATCTTTATTAAATTAATGCAATCCATGTTTTGACTTGAACAATTATTTTTTTATGACAATTAAAATGCGTCAATGATAATTCTTAATTTCAAAATGGATTCTGATTGTGGGCTACATCATTACGAAGAGTGTCAATTGTTTCATTTGAACTATGCTTCAAATTTGTTCTAGATCTAAAGTTACCGGAACTGAAATATCATTAACATTGAGTATTTTCTTCATGTAGACAAATTTATAATAGAAATTGTAGGGATGATTTAGTTTCATTCTGTGTGTGTATTCTATGTATGTTACTGAGTCCAATTCAGTTGGCTTTCTCAGATACAAAGTGCTCCCAAAGTTACTCTTATTCCAATTAAGCAGCCTGTCCTCGATTTAATATCCTTTAAAAATGATACACAAGATAATATTAACATTATTATATCATAATTTATACGATTTTTTTAGTCGTGCTTATCGTATAATGTATCAAATGTGATTGTCTTTTGTTTATTCTTGATTTATTTTTGATAAAATGAACTATGATCACAAAACTTCAGAATGCTGAAGTCAATGAAAACCATTCAAGACCCATCCATTGTAGAATATACCCACTAAAATTCAAAATTTAAAATTTTAATGTTTTTATATCATTTTTTAGAGTAAATCAATAGTTTGTATGTACGTAATTTGTTTCTGACTTTGCTATTTGTGTGTTTTAAGGTGCGCGGAAGGATACAAAGGACCTCGGTGTGAGAGCAAAGACGTCTATAACAAGAGCAGTATGTATCGGCCCATGACATACTTCTGCAAGCTTGGAATCTCTTCCTCGTATTACTGCTAAGTAAACCCGATAAAATTAGACTATTAAATTCCTGATAAATCGCTGTCGATCCTACGGACTTACGAAATGGTTAGACTCGACTCAAAAACGAACGTAGACAAACATTACTAAGTTAACTATTTTAATAATTAATTTTATCAGTAATTAGTGAATATTTCTATGATTAGTATAATTATTATTTATTGAAACGAAGTACTAAACGGAGATAATCGTTCTCTTTTGTAATATATCTGACCAACTATTATTTTCAACCAAAGAAATACAGAATTATGTTTTGTTGTAATAATTTGTTTTTATTATTCTTTATTTGTTCTATTCATACTTTAAACTAGTACCTGAATTCAGTTTTTCCCCAATATTATTAGGAAAATTTGTTCTGAAAAATTAATTGAATTCCATTCAAAGGGAAAACCACTTAGATATGAAAAAATAAGAAACATACCTTTTTCCAGAATATTTAAAACTGATAATATCCCAGTCTCTCTGACTACTAGCTATTCTCCTTATGTTGAACAGCACTCCACTATTGTGAGTGAGCTTTTCTACATTTCTAGCAGAGCTATAATAATATCAAATCAAATTTTCTTTCCATAAAAACACTTTACAAAACAAAAATTACCTAATAATTTACGGGAAAATAGCACCCGCAAAGAAAAATCTGAGCGTGGAGTGAAACACACTCCGCGATTTGATTTGAATATAAATTTATATTATGTTCATCTTTTTGAAGAATGCTTTAAATTAGATCCATAAGATTTTGAGCTTAGGAAGCTTGCATAGGAACAATGTCTCCTTCAATTATTTCACAACTGACAATAGATTTCTCAATTCACTAAAACTGAACTTGATTATGAATTCTAGACTTCAAATAAGTGAAAAAATTATCCCAGATAGAGTTTTTACAAACAGTTATTTCAAGCTAACGAAATCGATAAACTATAGTCAATACCACACACAGCCGATTGCACCAAATAGCCAACTGAATTTAAACGCCTTAAAATGACGTCATTACACAGAGATAGCGTAATTTATTTTCTTACCTCATCTTATTTCCAAAGATTATGCTCCATTAAATTACGTCATTCTTTGGAGGTTGATTTTTACTGTCTTTCCTGCAATCGGTCAAAAAACTGATTTTCATGCCGTGTGATTGATTCTACCTTTGGTATGAAATGTGACAGTACCGTACTGTTATAAGATCTTAGAAGCAGACATTCAGAGTGAACAGAGCTGCTTATCAGGTCAGTTTTCAGTTAGCCTAAGTTACTTCAAGCTAGAGAGATTAGAACAAACAATTCATGTACCATGTACCCTAACACCCTTTGATTAAATAATTAATGCTCAAAATGTTGCAAGAGGCGCATTAAAGAACAAAAAGTGTTTGTTATCAATCACAATTAAGCTATTTGTTTTCATATCTGTATCTTTGTTACAGAAGCACAAAGTTTAAGAAAACTTCATGTATGAGGTTATTTTTCCCCATAATTTGTAGGAGCATATTCCCATATCGAGTTGGAATAAATCTAAATATGCAATTAATTACTAAACTGAATCGAGTAGGTACTTGTCTTATTGATAAAAAGTTATAAAACTAATGTTGGAGTCAGTTGGACAGTCAGTTCTTGCGGGATTGAATGCTGGACAGAGCGAACAATAGTTCTTTCATTCAGCATCAGTAAGCTAACGCCACCTAGCGATGATTTTGTGAACCACTAGGACACCCACAGTTTGGTGACTGTTCCAGGACAACAAGCACCGTACGTTTCAAGCTTTAAAAGCATTTAGTTTATATATTACTTATTCGAATACTGAATTAATTCACATCAGAACTTTACAGTTCAGCATTGAACGTGATTTATAGCTTCTATTCATTTTCACGGTATTAGAAATCAATATCGTAATGATTTGTTTTTTAACAAACATTACACGATCAAAATAAATCGGGTTTGTCACATGCTAAAAATATATTTTTAGTATTTTTGAAAAAGTTTTATCACAATCATTTCAGATAATAATGACAATAATATTAAATTACTAAACCACTGATATGTTAATATTTTCATTTCTACCAGAGAAAGTTTTTCATATGTATATTCTAAGCTCTGGTTCATAGAAATTTGGAAGTGGTTTGGTATAGGAAAGTGTCCAACACACTTCATCACATCATTCAACATCCAACAACAAAGTTTACAGTGTGTACGCAATTTTCCTATATTACAGGACTATAGTTATTAAACAAGATTTGTGATTCCCTGAAATTCCAGATTTTATCTAAGCTACTTAATAACTCGATGATTCTTCAATTAAACAGATACAAACTGTAATGAAAAATCTAGATTCCATTACCTTTTCATAGATCAGATACCATCCGGTTTCCCGGTGGTACCTTTTAACAATATTTATATCTGGCTCACATTACACAATTTCAACACGCAATCATCGCCGATAAGAATCCAGTTAGGTCATTTTTTCACGGTGCACAAAAAGTTACTTCTTAGTGATGGTGAGGGGGAAGTGTTGGTATGGTGGAGGGTACAGAGAACTGGAGCTAATTGAGATGTCGTTGTACATAATAGAGATGACGACCCCAGACAGGCGCAACGAGAGAAAGAGAGAGAGTGAGTGAGTGTAGAGAAAAGCAGGCAGAAGATTACAAACTCTAGAGAGAGAAGAAGATAAGGAGGCCAAAGATTACAAACTTTATCCTTGTTTTGGCTTGTTGTGGTTGGGTAAAGGCAGACAAACGGGCGCGATGGATCCACGGGGGGGGGGGAAATTGTAGGGGGAGGGGTTGTAGTAGTAAGTAGTAGTTTGTGTAGTAGCATCATCGTAGACGGAGTGGACAGATATATAATATATATAACATAACAATATAGATATATGATAGAGTGCTGGCAGAGCCTCCTCTCGCGGTGAGGTCTGACAGAGGTCCTCCGCAGTCGGCAAGATAATTGATCAAGTGGGAGGAGAGGGGGGGAGTCGGTTAGGAAGGGGGGGCAAGGGCCTCTTGTGTGGTCGACCTGAGATATCACGTGACCCCAAGTCGCCAGTTGTAACCTAGATACTTCCCCGCCGACCGGCCCTGTAACAAATACATTATTTATAATTGCCTCTTCTACGCATTTTCATGTCTCATATGTAAATTACGGGCCTTATACGGCAGCTACCCTGCCAGTAGGCAGCTGTCCTACCTCAAGCCACAACAATACACACATATATATTATATATACTACACAGGTATACTTCAATACCCAATATACAGGTATATTCTCAGTTTCATGTTAAAGTTTAACTGTTGTCAGGATCGCGATTTTTTCTTTAATATGTGTTCGGAATACCTCAGTGTAGGCTACATTATAAATAATAAATTGTTGTTATTAATATACCATCAGGCATTTTTGTAGGGGCAGGGACCGCGGTAGATAACATATTTATTTATAGATAAGTGTTGTAATTTTTCCGATACGAGGATGAGGACTGGGATGAAGGGGGTATGGGGAGCGGATGAAGGAGGAGGAGGAAATAAGTAGAATGAAGAAAAAGGTAGTGGAGAAGAGGAAATAGGTAAATCGAAGTGGGTGGGATGAGGAAACTGAGAGAATGGCGGAAAAAAGGGAAGAAAGGTAACGAAGAAAGTAGAAAGATGAAATTATATAGTAAAGAATTTCCAGAAAATAAACCGAGGGTCAGACCAAAGAGGATTCTGGGATTTAGAATCCTAGAAGAATTTAGGAATAGAGAGTTCTATTATTCTAAGGTCAGACATAAACGGAATAGAAATAGGAATAAACAATCAGAGTAAGAACTAAGAAGAATAAAATAACTTTGAATAAGAGCAAGGAAGTCTTTGAAACTGAGCAGAGGAAGTAATAGTTATAAGAGAAAGAAGAAGACGAGTACAAGAACGAGAAGGAGAACGAAAACAATAAAAAATAAGAACAAGATCAACGGCTCAAAAAAAAGAATAATGACAAGAACAAGATCAAGAGCAAGAACAGGACTAATAACAAAAACAAAATCATGAACAAGAACATTTATAGTTAGGATAATATAATAATATTGTCAAAAATATGGGAATAATCAATAATATTAGGAGAATGAATTAGTGGATGAAGAAATTTCGATAAAAGAAAAATAACAAATAAGGTTAAGAGGGGGGAAAGGAGCGTTAACAAGAAGGAGAAATGAAAACTTACTAAAAGAAATGATAAGGATACTGAAAGAGAAGTAAGATCGAAGAAGAAGTACTGATGGAGAAGTATCTAAAGACTGGCGATCACGCAAGCATATCGACCCACCGGCAAAATAAAAAAGCGGAGATAAGTCGATAAAACCGTCCATAACAATCGAGCGCCTAGTGAAGATGTTAGCATTGGAATTATGACGTTTCTACTACCACTTGGAAGGATTACTGCTATGAGTGCTGCATGGGTGGGTTTGTTCTTAACTGGCTGATGAGGAGCAGGAGTAGGAGGTTAAAGAGGTAAACAAGGAGGAGAAGGTAGAAAAGGAGGAAGAGGTGGGAAAGAAGAAGGATGGAAGAAGTGGAATTGGTGGTGAAAGAGTGGTAGGTGAGGAAGGAAGAACAGGAGGATGAGAAGAGGAGGATGAGAAAGAAAGAGAGCATGAAGGAAAAGAGTTCTATGAGGAAGAATATCAAGGAAGAAGTCATGAGTCTTTCTCAATAACGTAGAGAAGGAAAAAAGATTTTGAAAACTTTTGAAAGTAGTTGAAGTGAAGCTGATGTAGAAATTCAGTAGACAGGGTTTTCTGTTTGGAAAAGTGTTAAAAAGTATCATAATATAAATAATCAGAGAAATCCTTCTTTTATTTCAGATTGAAGTAAACTTGTTTGAAAATAAGCTTACTAAATCATTTGAATCTGGTTAAATTTTGTTAACATCACAAATAAATAATTAAAATAAACAAATTACAATCCTGTAATCATTACGATTTAAATAAAATATTTAGTTTTGAATACTCATTCTTATCATTGGAATCATAGAATGATTCCATAATAAGAATTTTCAAATTTCGAATTCACAGTAGTTGTTGGATTTCTTACAATTTCAGTATAGTAGTTTACTAGTAAGTGTTAGTTTTTCGGATATGATAATGAGTAGCCTACATTTCCATTTATTAGAGATGAAATAAATAGTACAATATTACACAGAGTATAATTATCTAGTTTGTAAAATTACATTGGTATTGATAAAAATCACCAATTTCATGAGAAGCATTCAAATTGGAATTGAAGTTAATACAAGGTATTTTGAACTCCACTTTCATTATTTATTGATCGAGATTCAAGATCTTTTGAACCCCAATTTGAACAATTTATTGTTCCAAATAACACTGCAATAATAAAAATAGTACGTATTGTAATTGCTCTGCATGAAATGTAGGAGCTTTGGTGGAGGTGACAAATAAATTATTGTTTTATAACTGTTGTATAGACTGAATATTTTCATATTTCACTGTGAAAATTTTGATTAAGAATTTTTCCTTTTATTTTATTAAACTGAGAAACTCAGTTTAGGTGAATAACTCATTCAAGAATTAATTTCTGGGAAAATCTTTAAATCAAAGGATAATACAGGGTGCGGCAGCGAATCGGGCGATTTTTAAATGAGTGTCAAAAATTGATGAAGCTGTTTACAAAAAATTTTTGATGCCATAATAATCTACATGAAGAAGCATTTATATTTCACTGTCATAGCCCGTTACTCGTAGACTTTTAATGTACGAGACTTCGTCTTGTCTCCATCATGCATTTTCGAATCATTTTTTCGAAAATGAACATGGGGAAACTGTAACTGAGCGGTATTTCGAAATTTTACGCAGTACGCACATTTTTCTTTCCTCAACTACCGCAGTACGAAATAAACAATGAAACATTATTCCAATAAGACGGAGCAAGAAGCCATACAGCCCAAATGAGTATTCATCTTCTGAATGACGTTTCCCCCAATCGTTTATTCTCTTGAAACGGAACGATTCCATGGCCCGCACGTTTGCCCGATCTGTCGGCATGTGACTTTTTTCTGTGGGTATATCTCAATAGTAAAGTCTGCGACCAACGGCCGATGACAGTGGATGAGCTGAAACAGAACATTCGTCTAGAGATTGCACGAATACCCTAGCAAATGTTACGGGGAGTTATGAACAGTTTTCATCAGCAGCTTGAGGGATGCCTGATGAGAAAAGAACGTCACCTTACCGACGTGATTTACAAAAATTTAGTTTGTTCAGTGAAATATAAATTCTTTTTTATGTAGATTATTATGGCATTGATAATTTTTCTGTAAACAGCTTCATCAGTTTTTGATGCTCATTTAAAAATCGCCCGATTCGCTGCCGCACTCTGTATAATATTGAATATGATATTGTCACCAATATTTCAAAATTCATTAGGACACGTATATTTTCAAAACATGTTTTTTCATTTAAATTCACACCATAGTTATTTTTCCTTGTTTTTGAAACAGTCAATTAAATAAATCCACCTCACAACAAATTAAACATGATAAAATTACGCTACTAGTAAGAATGGAATGGGAAACATTCATGTTCAACTAAAATTCATTGTTAATTGGATTGATTTAAGTTGTTTATTATTTCTGTCAAGCGTGAAAGATAATAACCTTACCTATTTTAAAATGCTTTAAATGTTGATGGAAAATTTAGTTGAATAATCTTTTTTTTAACTCTGAATCAATATCATACAATGAATGTGTAGGAAAAAACTTAGCAGAACTCTATGAAGTACAAAACTTTAAAGTCAATTTTATTGACTTCAAGAAGCTTCTAAAGAAACATTAGTATTAAAAATTGATAATTTCTATGGTAGAAAATAAATAACCAAATTCAAACTTTTCCATTCATCAATAAATACATACTACCTATCAATTCACAAAATATAATAGTATTCTAAACTCAAATCACAGTATTCTCCCTATGTCTTAAAACAATTTAGAGTGAACTTTCATACTTTGTGTTCTTAGATTTTCAATATCTGTTAAATGTTGAGCTTTAAAATTGCTTGAATGGAAGTTCCATTGATGGATCACAGTTTATTACAGTTATATGTACAATTGTACAATGCAGCCTACTTCAGATTCCTATCTTAAAAAAACAAATCAAATGTTTCTCAATCAAGTTCAATTATCTATTACTCTCCCAACTGAAACTCATATTACAAGGATTCTTACTTTTTAAAATGAAAGTTTGCAAGTTTTCAAGTGACAGTGTTACAAGTGAAGGAAGAAAAGAGTGGCTGAAATGATGCAAAGTTACTTTGGTACTCAGTGAATTGAAAAAAAAATGCGATTGAATGACGTGGGCGCACAGCAGCTAGCTGTACAATGATTGGCTAGTAACATACCGTACCTAAAGTTGTAAGTAGAAGCACGATTAAATAATTCTCCGTTTCCTATTTAATAACTAATATTACTTTTTTGAAAACTAACAGCACTTAAACCAAATTAGGTCCCAACAAAAATTAAAGTTGTTTGACAAAATTTCATTACTATATAGATGTAAAATAATTTTTTTCTGTTGTGAGTTGGATTCATTTATGTGATGTTTTGTTGTTTGATAAACCTAATCTAGAATTAATTCTGTAGTGTAAAGTCTAATTTTCCAAGAAATAGGATAACACAAAAAACATCATGTTTACCTTTTTTGCTAAGATTAGTTGTTTAAAAAAAGCGGTTGCTTGAGTAATTTTTTTTTTTAATTTGAGTGCAATTTGGATTTCTTTGGTTTCTAATATAGTGAGGGTCCTGTTCCATAAAAATATAGACTCACCAGATATGAATTGCATGTATGGTACATAATAATTTTTGTGAAGAAAATTAATTAATAAGCCTTAGTACGAGTCCACCTTTTTCCCATATTACAGTACTTCTAAATTTGTATTAATAAATAGACCCCTATTCCAAATAGTAAATACATATTTCTAGACTCTTATAACATGTCAATTACTTACCGTATTTAAATTTGAATTTGTAGAGAGAATATTGATGTTGGGAAACTTTTTCATTATGTAAAATATTTTTTGGAATTGTCAATTTCACTTTAATTTTCAATATAAATCAACTTACAGGAGGAAGCTTTTGTGAACACTCACACATCAACAGCAGATTATGTCTCCTTTAAGTTATTTTCATTGAAAATTAATTTAAAGTGGAATTGACATTGCCTCAGATTTATTTGATTTATTTCATTAGACTTACAACAATTATATGTTCTGACTTCTTCTACTTTCCTAATTACACCCTCATTAATATTACAGTATTCATAATGCAATGGAATACGGTAATGATAAAGGTTCATGCCATAAGTGATTGGAAGGCTGCTAGAATTTCATTTTACAATGGATAATCTAATAAGATTACAATGATATCAGTTATATTGGGTATCAATCACTCGAATTTTATTAATATCATGGTTAAGAATTTTCCTGGTGTTTGAAATCATCTATTTATAAGCTGAAATTGGCCGTTTTTAGAGAAAAAACACTGTTACACAACGAACATAATACCGTACCTATCCTTCTTTCATAACCAACAAACATAAAAGTTGTATTTTAAATAGTATATCTCCCAATTATGAAATATTATTATCATTAACATCGAACAATATTACTTTATCAAAGTATCACATTTCTCAGTAATCTATCCTTACCAGTGAAGATCATTGTAAATTGATAATAGACCCTTCAATAGCACCAGAATAGATACTTGTTTAAATTAGTCATCAAATTCAAATTTCAAGATCAGTATTTTCTCAAGTCACTAGTTATTACAGAAAATTTAAGTTTCATTCAAGAGTAAGTTTTATTCATTGCTGGGAAGTTAAATTCTGCCCCTCTCTGATTTTATCAGATTTATTGAACTTTCAAGTTATAACCCATTTCCTTTTTATAATGCAGTTTATCTAATTATATGGAAACAATAATTTACGGCCTCTATTATTTTCATACTTCAATGAGTAAAGTATCATTTCAATTAAATACCGGTATGCAAAAATAATGACTGTGCTCTTGTTTTATCATTTATTTAAGTATCTTTTTTGTGTCTATTCATTAGACACTGAAAGTTTTTTTTATCTTGGTGTTTGGTTTTGGAATTGAGATATATTGATTCTACTCGAATTAAATGTTAGCCTACCTAACCAGTTTGAAATAACTAATCACTTTTATAGTTCAGTATAAAAAAAAAGTTTCATTTTGTTTGCGATTAATTTTTGTTGGGCCTTTATTTGGTTTTGCACTCTTCATAACTAACACTAATATTAATTTATTATTTTTCCTTGATGCTTATTTTGATAGTAGATTCTAATCAAATAATCTCTAATCCTTTCATAACTATATATTGTCAACAATGTTTTAAATATTTCCCATTGTTCAAAAAATGCTGATTTATTGATGGTTGATGTTATAATTAGATGGTATGTTAAATCAAGTTCAAATATCAGCTCGTATTAATTCAACAGCCATATTTAAAGTTACTTACCTTACTCACCTTAAGTATTACCTTAATTACCAACTTACCTTATCAAAAAGTACAAATATAAGAATGATATGATATGAGTATGATATGTTTGTTCCACAATAATCATTTTCATTGTGAAATCTCTTGTCAATTATCGAATACTTCGATTAGACAATATTTTGTTATCAATTATATTTCTCTATTCAATAAGACTCAATAGAACATTGATATTTTCGGAATTCATAAATTCCAAATAGAGCTAGCATTTGAAAATATAAAAATCCAACTAGCCTTTGATGAATATGTATGCAAAAGAGTTAATCTATTGCTTATATTCATACAGAATTATTGTACAATAGCCTACCTTTTTCAATAAATATTATGGTTTCTATCCTGGAAAAACATACTGGTAATGATCAACTATACCGGTATCACTTACCGGTTTTTCTTAGGTGCTTACTGGGCTGTTAATAGCTGGGATAAGTGAAATTCATCTAGTTGGCTATTATCTCTAATAGTTGACTATTATCTCCATGAATATCAGATTGGAAAATGTTTGAAGTGGAACTCAGAAATTGGATATTCATTTTTGACATAGGAATTTCAAAACACCATACAAATAAAAAATTTTTTGGGGTAGAACACAAACAATTTGTTTCAAATATATTGTTCATCTTATTGAATCTCAAGAATTAAAATATCTATCTAAATCTTCCTTGTCTACTTTGAATGAAATTTTTGAAAGTTCTAATTTCAAAACTGAAAACACTAATGGACGTTCTTGTCTGTGCAGATACAAACCCTGAAGAGTGGGGAGCTGATGCCACCGAACGTATCATTGGACTTCAGTACTGAGCATACCACTCTCACTCACTCACTCTTTCTCTCTCAAGCAAAGCAACCCAACTCTCTCCTCTCTATCTCTCTTCATCTCACGCAATCAATGTAATGGGCTTTCAAATGCAAATTAGGCTTTTATCTGTGCAATAACGAGAGGATTATTTGACCAATGGATTGCAGTCTACAGTTGCTTTTAACAGGTACACAAATACTAAAATTGTAAATCTTCTTCCTTGTTTTACCTTTCAATTTAGAAAAATATTGAAATTCTAAGCATTAGTTATTGTAAAACCCTATACATGTTACCTCTCATTGATAATAAAAATCACAATGTGGAGATCAGTTTAGGTTGAATAATAATAATAATTTATTATTACACTTGAACTATTTTTAACGACACTGCAGTCAATATTTATATGTTAGTATTGATACTTCAAGACTCTAAGTGTTGAAAAATCCGACAAATCCGATTATATATTACTAGCAGTTCGTAATGATAACAAAATTGATGAGAAATATTATAATTATAATTTTTGCATCAAAGATTTGAAATATTGAGTGATTACCGTATATTTTCTCTCTATTTATTTGATAGTTTCCTGAAGAAGTAGTGCATGAACATTTCTAGTAATTATCATGCATGCTAGGAGTTTGAGGAACGTATATAAACACAACAGTAGCCTAGTAGGTTATTAATATAATTCAATTCAATAACAAAAGTGATTACAGTATCGTACACAGTAAAACCAAGCGCTGAAAATAATTATGAGAATATTGTGGAGAGTAGCAAAGCGTCTTATACATTCATTTTCTTTTTTTTTTAATTTAATCAGTTATGAAGAGGAATTTTGAAAACATTTGCCATATAAACGTGCATAATTTTTATAAGGCATGATGCAACATACAAATAAATAAATTTATTTCCATATTTTCATTGCATATTGACAAAAAATAGATATGGATCAGATAAGATTACTTACAATAACAAAAACTAAATATGTTGATACAACAGATAAAAATCGAAACCACAGTACCCTTTTAGACTTTTTTATCTCAACACAACATATTTCATTCTCATAAAAGGTATTTTTAAAAAATTATCTTACCAATTACATTACTTACATTATAAACATTTTAAGTCTCAGAGTTCGCCTCTTGTTAGGAGAACGAAACATGTTGTGTTAATACTAATGCTAAAAAGGTACTACTATTTTTATTTTTAGTATCTATTTATTTTATTTTTAATATCTATTAACATACTATAACATTATTATTAACATACTAATTAACATATACCGGTAAGATAGATTACAGTAGGCCTACGGTAGCCCTAGACAACAAAGCTTGAATTGGATGAAACAAATGAACCGTTTGCAGTTTACTTAGAATAATTATATTAAAGTTTTCATATTTTACTAATAATTTATTAGTATTATCGCTAGATAATGCATGTTACGGTATATGCATGTAACACTATAACCGATTACCGAACATTTATTGAAACCAGGTGGTTTTGTTTTGGTGGAGGTGTAGTGAAGTATTTGGTTTTAATTACTAGCCTATTTCAACAAATGCTATCACCTATATGGATTTTTAAAATGCGTAGGCCTATCTTACATTTTTACAGAGTGATAAATTATGTCATTATGCTAGTACTCGTGCCTCATTGTCAAATGTATTTTTTCCCTTTAAAAATTGGTTACAAAATTGAAAAAAACTCTGCCGTAGGCCTATACAATATTGAATGTTCATTTAATGTAATCCATCTATGGCGTACCCTAAAGAATTTTCATCTATGATAGTTTCCAAGTAGGCACCTAAGCATCAAGTAATATCAATAAATGATTGACGATTGTACAAATAAACATACTGTATTGAGTGGCTTTACATTCGATATTTCATCACTAGAATTTCCAGCATAAACAATTTTTACAAAAACATTTTGTATTTCTTTGGTTTGAATTTGTTGATGTGTTTTAGCATGAAATGATAATCATAATGTTTGTATTTTTGAACAGCAAAATGACAGCTACATTTCTTGGATCATGGAATTTTCTAGCTATTTGATTTGATTTGACATGTTTGATTCCCCTATTTGACGAATAGCTTTGATTAATAACACTTTGATATTATTATTCCTAGTTCTTTATTATTCGGGAGTGGAATCAAATAGGTTTTGATGCAAGTATGCAAGAGGAGATAATTTGCTAGTGAATTTTATTTATATTTCAAATATTCATCTTAATGCTAGTTCGTATAGCATATTAAATGAAAGTTGAAGCTTTAAAATAGAAAAACTCTCAATTTTTTTCATCAACAGGATCAGAATACTTGATTTATTAATCGATTACTATAATTATATACCGGTAGTATATCCGAGCAAAGAAGACATTCTGCCAAGATGGAAAAATTATTCCCGCTAGGGCAATATTCGTTCAAAAATTGGAAGTTTCGTTTCAAATTGTAGAAACATAGGCTAATTATCTACAAGTTGAAATCAATATCGACCGAGCTGGAGTCATTACCCCATCTGCCAGAATGTCATCTTTGCTTGGACAAACTATAAATCAATGAATTTTTCATTCATAATATTGTAAAATATTTTTTCTTGTCATGTGGATCCATGTATTTTTCAATAGCTATGTGAATCATCAGAGGTGTGCCAACATTAACAATTATTTTTCTTTATTTTCAGATCTCTCAATGAACTACTATGAATAGTCATCAACGAATTTTGCTGATACCTCGTTGAAGTTTCAAATACACTAAAGAAGGTGAGACATGCCCATAAATTTCAGAAAAGTATAATTATTTATTATTTCATCCACTCAATTGTTTGGTTGAAAGCTTAATAAACAATTGAACCAATAAACTCGATAAATGATAGAGCCTATTAAATACATAAATCTTTGTAATATTAGCTACATTGAAATTTCATGTAATCAATTAATTACATAATCTTTGTAATGTTACATTGAAAGTTCATGAATATAATCAATTACGGTATTCAATTTGAATAAACTCAATGAATTAAACAAACTCTTATAATGAATAAAGTGAATATCAAAAAGAACTCACAAAAAATTTTATTCGTTAGTTTTCATTGGCAAAAAACTTCATCAAAATCTGCTTCCTATGTACCTGTAATAATAAATAAGTGATATTGTCTGTCCAAGCAAAGAAGACCCTTTTGCAAGATGAGATAATAACTCCAGCTCAGTCAATATTGGTTCAAAAAATATTGATTTGGTCTCAAATTGTAGATCAGAATGTCTCCTATGATTGAAACCAAATGAATAATTTTTGAACCAATTGAATAAAACCTATATTTTCAAAGTGAATCTCCTAGCTTCAGTTTATACATTTACTTTTTTCATTAATACAGTAATTTCAGATTGAATTCATGTTACTTGTGATAATTTTTATTTCACCAATTTAAATATCATTCTCCCATCTTGGAAGAATCTTGGTAGGAACAACTTTGAAAACATTAAGATAAGATTAAAGGAATTCTCTATCTTGGTTTAATAGGTTTCAGGTAAGGGTTGCGAATAAGAAGTATGGTTATTAACTATTGTAGGCTAATTCATGATTCTAATTCTCTACTGAAATCATTTGAGAATTTTATCTCATCATTTTTTCAATGATTTACAAATGTACAAAACCGTTCCTCTTGCAATTTGAGCAGACACTCCAAAAGAAGGCTATGTTATACAATATCACTCAAAAAACAAAAGTCAAGCAATATTAAATTTTATTTTTTTTAATATACAAATTTATTAGCTAACACTCAAGCTCTAACCAAAAGGTACTCTACTTATCCATTATTCCAATATTCTACTGTTATCTTCTATCATGATTTGACTTTTAATTCGAAAATTAATGAGTTTAGTCACAATTCGAAAATTCATGAGTTTAGTCACAATTTGAAAATTCATAATTCTCTGAAACTAGACTATTATTTAACTCAAATTCAACATAATAAACTTCATTCAATATTTTATCTTTCCACGGAAAAGTTGAATCCTACCGTACCCATACGGGAAAGTTTTTAGCAGGATTATTTTTTCTTGATAGGAATTAAGTTAGATTTAAACTTATAATTAGTAATAAGTTTACTCTTCTTGGAAATGTAATTACTGTAGGTACTATAATTATGTTTATATTCGGTTGGGTTTTTTATTATATTTACTTACTGATCCACAGCACAAACACATTTCGTTTCCAAAACTATTATTTATTTTCTAAAAAATTATATTAGATTCATAAATAATTTCCTATTTTTTCAGACGATGAAGAATCTTTGGAAGCTGGACTGACTTCACTATATTCAACAGTCTCCATTGAATTTTCGTGTCATAAAACTACGATGAGTTATCTTCAATTTGTCTATCACTGTGATTGTGTAAATGTAAGGAATTTTATATGTGTTATTTAATGTGTAAAAAAATTATATTTATTTGGTTAAATAATCTAGCATGTTGATGTAATTTGAATGTAAAATTTGATGTAATATTTGTTGTAGTTTAAGATTTCCTGTCTCGCTCGATGTGGTTAAGTATAGGATCATGATTACTTAATGTTGCAAGCTTAGAGAAGATGTATTAATAAAAATTAGATTAATTCAATTGTTGAAATCAGTTTTATATGGATCTTATATACTCCGTCCCCGCTGATGATTATTTTCTTCCATTAATAAAAGTATAGTCTTTATTTCTATGTATTATGATAGCCTCTATAATTTTTTGTGTAATTATAATCCTCTTCAATGGAATTCTTGAAATTGACAAAATATATAATTTTATTGGAGTATAAAAACCGAAATATTATCTATGTTGCTTTCCATAACGAAATACTTATTATAACACTTTATAGTAAATAACGACTTGTATTTCACTGTATTTTACAGAGTCGTTATACAAGTAAATACAAGTCGTTATTTACTATAAAGTGTTCACTGTATTTCACAGTGAAATACAAGTCGTTTTTCACTATTAAGCCGAAATAATAGTTGGAACTTTCTTTTAATTCAACTATAATATTATGGAGTATTGTTATTATACACGCCTTCCTATTTTATTATATACTTCCTCATTTTTATTCCCAAATTCATTGAATTCAATCTCCCTTTATGATCCAGTCCTGTAAATCGATTTATGATTAGAATCAATAGTAGTTCGAATTTTTAGTTTAAATTGACAATTGATAAATGTAAAGCGTTTACTGATACTAGTCTATAATGCAAACTGTGTTTGCTTTAAATTAACTTATTTATAAAGCAAGTCGGAGTAATTCTATGTAGAAATTTCATTGTAATTATTTTCTTTTCTCATGAGAAAGTGTTTATAATGCCCACTAATCTGAACTAAAAAGATTTTTCAATATAAAGTTGAGTAGTTAAAGTCAGTATCTTATACTGTATAGTTAATTTCATTGAATTGATATCCATACTTTATTCACAATGAATTCATTTGCAATAATATTGACCTATCAATGGAATTGTGAATCATACATTTCTCAACATTCAGTTATTTATCGACGAAATTTTTCCATACTTTTATGCTTTAAAGTTTTTACGATAGTATTGGAACACAACATAACATTTATCATTCATGTTTTCATTGGTTACAATGGAGAACAATTTTTGGCATAGAAGTTTCAAATCATCCAATAATATAATTGTATCAATTATAATTATTGTACATTGCCGAATTACTGAATGAATAATTATTGGGACTTGAAATTAAAACAATTCCGACACGAATCAAGTCAACAAAATACAGAAAAAAATTAATACATTCCATAACCTTCATTTCATAAGTTCAGATTATGTGAAGTTTCCTCCTTGTAAAATAAGCTCATTATTTTGACTTTTTGTACAGTATTAGAATGAAGTGATGTAGTCAATGTTTGTATAGTTTTTTACTGTGTAAATACTAGGAAAATACTATTGAAAAGGATGTTAATAGATTGAATTATGAGAGGTTTTATCCAGTGTATTGAATTTATTAGTTTTTTATAAGCTTTATAATACTAAAATTCGTTTTAACAGTGCTAAGTTATCTCTCGATAACTGTAATGAAAATTTCAAATATTGTCGGCTATGTACGTTCCAGTCTTTCATAACCCAAAGAAATTGTTTTTGCATCAGCTATGATGATATATTCCGTTTATTATATATAATTGGAATTGTATTACTAAACCACTTGAAAGAAGCCCAAGATTATCACAGTGTGTTCGCTTCGTTTAAAATTTATGATATTCAATTTAATTTTGTTTCAAAGAACGCTTTTCCATGATGAGTTAGCCCGCAATCAAGAAAATATTATAATAAATAGGAAGTAATTTTCTGATGATAGTAGAAGGCTAATTGTGGAATTATATGAGAAATACAGATCAACTCTACAAATAAAACTGAAAAGAATGTGTAACATTGAACTTGAGTAACTCACATTAATAATTTTTTATTTAATATTAACTTAGTAAGTTTGTGAAAAGTTGTTCCACGGTGAGAGTTCTATTTCTAGCACCTACCGCTCATTCTATAATGAAAGAACTCATATAATCTATATAGGGATAGAACATTCATTCAACAGAAATTATTTCTGAAGTATAAAATGGAAAAATCTCATAAAAATCTTGGTACAGTAGTAGGCCGATGGAAAGAGAAAAAATAAATGAAATTGAATACATATTAAAAAAGGTACTGTTTTCAAAATTAAGAAAGTATTTATTGGAAATAATAGCTGCTTTGGGTTTTGTTTAATTTTTGCCCACTGTATTGGAAAGAACTGGATAAATGAACGAATTGTCCACGAAAGTATCCTATTTTATAATAGCGCATTATAAATGTTACGCACACAGTTTTATAAAGGAATTGATAGCTTAATTCTCCAGTATAAATATAGTGCTTATTGACAGAGAACTATGTAAAAATACTTTTTGAAATAGAGCTTGTGTATTCAGATCTATGGAGAAGTTAGTAATAAATGTTTCTGATCAATGTCAATTCTATTTAGGCGTAAAAAAAATCTAACTACATTATTCTGGCAGTGATTCTAACTTGCTGTAGATTAAAATTTGTTGCAATATTCTTGAACTTATAATTTCAATTTTCTCTTATGAAGGAACTTACTTTTTGGAAATTAATCAAGATTACAATAGCGTTTAAAACTATGAATAAAACAATTGATTATCCCATAGAATTGGTAGAATGACTATGCATAATATTGCGGATAAAATGTCATGATCCATTGTAACATTGTCATTTATTTCATGTAGCATCGTACTTGATAAAACCATTTTCTATAATCTGTATGTATATTATCCATTGATAATAATCGTACTCATTGTTGTGTTGGTCAATAAGTAGACAATCCATCCTTCCAAATAAAATTCCTCCAAAATCTAGTAAACTTACTGTACAAACTTATTATTTTATCATTTCCTTGATCACTTCTTTCAATAATATTGTATTCCACTGCAAGTTATGAATCAAAGCTAGAAAAGTGTAGCTTTAATAGAATTCTAGTTAATAAAATTAATAATGTTATGAATTTGGTGCTATTCAAATTATGATTTTTCTAATTGTATAAGGTAACTGAATTCATTGTAACGATTGATAAAAATTACTGTTTCAAAGAAATACCAAAATAAATTATTATTGCTTATTGATTGAATTTATTTATTTGTGTTTGCATGGCTTACTACCGTTGTCTATTTTCCTTTGTACTATCAATGTCTTATGGAATTAATCTTACAATAATGATACTTCACAGTGTATCGTTAAAGAGATAAAAACTGTACTCATCAATAATATAATACAGGTGTCAGGTGATGATGTCTCTGACGATGAGAATCTAATTCAAGAACAAATTTCAAGCATATTTAAATGAATTCAAGCGAAATATTATTATTGAGTAAAATTTTTAAGAGATTTTTGAATAGGTACCTACCTAAATAAACACCATCTTCATAATAAACATAATCAGTTTGGAAATTCTGTTTTGCTGAATTATTGCGGGTGGAAATAGGATACTGCGTAATTTATTTGAATGAGGTTGTTTTTTCCAAAGTAAAGTAACTTATACAAGAAATAATAATGTATTTGATAGATCGTAAAACCTATTGGTCAACCATAAATATCAAAAAGTCGTAATGGGGATTGTAAAAATATAGTTTTTAAAAATTACAAAAGAAGGAGGGAATCTAGCAATTGCATGCAGTAGAAATCACTTTCAAAGGAGGGGGATATATCAAACCATTATAACAAGAAGCAAAAATAGCCTACTTCGAATCAAAACCTATGTGAAACTCACACATAGGATTTAGTCTGCAAGGAATAAAAATTCCAATTCAATTCGACTATACTACAGTACGGTAATTTCATCTTACTTTATTTGATGAAACAATTCCAGCAGAATCTCTATCAAATGATGTCTTTTACGGCGTTTTTATTCAACTTTTATGCCATTATTCACTACTGGCTAGTAACTATTTTCAAATATGGATTTATAATAAAGTTATATCTTCATTGAAAATCAAGTTGATTACTATACGGTAAGGAAAAAATATAGGTATAATGAGTATTTCAGCTTCCAAATCAATTTCTGGTAGCCTAAGCTAAATTGATTACGGTATCTTGATTTTTGTGTTGGTGGTATACAGCAAGGTAATTAGAACAGAATTAGAATTCTAATTACCTTGGTATACAGTACTTTAATATATTTAAGTGTAAGAACAGCTTTCTCGGCAGTCAAGTCTAAGGGATTTTATAAATAAGTTACCGTAATCAAAGACAATCTACTCTTAGTAGAAGAGTAGATTGCCTTTGTTATAATCAACAATTAATTATTCAAGATTAACTGATTACTGAATAGAGTAGAACTGGAATTAGACCAATCAATTCAATATTATTCTATCTTGTTTCAAATGGAACTCATCTCATCTATAAACTAAAAATTTAATAAACTAATAAATAAATAATTATGATCTCTATCAATATCAATAACTACCCATTAATAGACGAAACTACAGCGTTACAGTCTGGAGCTTTTGAAATGAGAAAGTTATAGCTCAATAATTCATTCAAGATCATACAAATAAAAAGATCAAGCGGATAGCCTACTGCTTCCAAAATATTCTTCATACTATTCGAATTTCCAATTTTATAGCTGTAAAATTCCCAACTTTGTAGCTCATGAGCATTCAACCCTTCGTTTTAAACACTAATAAAGCAGTTATTCATGATAAGAAATTATTCAAAAATATACAGCAAGTCTAGAGAATAGTAAATTGATTCTTCAGTACCTACCAAATAATCGAAACTTTACTTGATGAAAGGACTGTTAGAGAAAGGTTTATAACAAAGGCATTATAGACTAATATACTGGATTGAATGTCAAACCAAATTACAATAATTATTATCAATTATTGCCAAAAGCAGTTCTTCACTGCCAAAAGCTCCTAGTTCTAGTGTAAGTTTACGTGAAATTACAGTATTCGAAACTCGCGCGTTTCACAATAGCAGGAAACGTGCGCACGCAGTCTCTCCAAGCAATGTCGAAATGTGCTGCCACCTGTTGGGAAGACGACGTATCAGACAACAGACGGCAAGTTCAAACAGGAATTTCAACATTCAGCCAGTCTGTGCCGGATTGTCGTACAGTTTACGTCTGTGTTGGTTTATTTTGTGCGCTGAGAACTAACAGTTACCCACATTTGAATCGTATTCATCTCATAACTGACAGATATTTTTCTAATCGGGTTTAAAATTTTAGAATGTGATTAAAACAGTTCTGATCTGTTATTCAACAAGTGAACTTGATTCTGCATCGTGAACCAAAAACTATATCTGTTTTTTTGCAAGTTTTTTGTTTTGATATTTTTTAAAATTAGGATATATTGAGAGCCAAATAATAATTGGTTTTCTGATTATTTTAGCTACTGCTAAAATTTTGTTTCTTGTTCAAAAGTCTGCAAAATCATCAAACTTGGAACATTGGGATTCAACTACAACAGCCGGTTCTGCCATGGAGGCGTGTTAATTTGGAATACTTTTATCAAGGTAAATGATAATTTTATTTAGGCTATAAATAAAATAACTCAATAAGTTACAAATTTTATTTTCATTTGTTGTATCCAATTTATCAAAACATTCATTTGCAAATACAAGCTGCATCGTATCAATCTCACCGTTCCATCACAGTAAGCTTCTTGGTATTAGCTCGTTACTCATTTTCACTCTTATCAGTTTTGTTATCATTCATCATGTACGATACCGTAACTGACAATTCCGATGAATTTCGAAAAAAATGTATGAAAATTTAAATTGCAAATATAATTACGTGTCATAAATAGAAAAGGATCAATAGCCTAATCAGAAATATCGGTAGGATAAAGCAACCCTTGATTTGAAAAACGGTTAATTCAAATTTGTTTACGTTGAAGGTTTTTCGTACATAACGGTCTAATCGCAACGGCTTTTCTGGCAATGCAGTCATTATAAAGCAGTTGATACACTGTGCACATCGCTTATCCAAAATTTCACCTTGGCAATGTCTAATTATTATCAGTATTCAAATACAACTAGAATTCATTATATTGAATTCTATGAGGCTAGAATCATTACTATGAGGTTGCAAGTTATCATGTTGCAAGTTACGGGTACCATTATCCATTATTGCCACTTGAATCTACTTGAATAATTATTTAGTTTTGAATTGATTGATTCAGGAATTCTAGTGTGAAAAATATTTTAAACCCCCTTATTAATCTAAATATTCAGATATTAATTTATTACTCAGTTATTCAGAATTGTATTCATTCTGATGAACTAATTCAGGATTAATTTTGTCTTCATATTGCAATAATCAGCTACACGTTAATCAGAATCACTAAATGCACTACCGTACACTAAATTTACTAAATACTATTACATGATACTAATACACAGTACCGTATATTATTCAAATATATTTTATGTTATACAAATTATTGATAATTATATAGACTACGGTTAACTCAGATTAAATATTAGCCTATATCTATAATTAAATTTAATGATGGAATAGCCTAATAGCCTATATTCCCTTAGTAAAAATGATAATTTGCTTTAATTTTAATAATTAGCTTATTTCATTTATGTACAATAAATATTCAAGATGAGGAAAGAAAAAACAGGCTATTGCCCAAAACTTCTATTCCTAATTTAATCACATAATAAATTGACTAAATTTTCAGGCTATGTATAAAATTTTGTTTTACCCAAAGGTTTCTACTCAAAAAACAGATAATATTAAAAATTTTGATTTTTCACAAGAATACTCCTGGTATTTTCTTTGTTAGAAATAATGCAGATATATTTGAATTTTGATTTTATTATATTCACGAAGATTAATTTCCAAAAAAAATCCTCGAATTTTCCAATTGTTTGAATTTTTAACTCTGGAATAGAAAGTTCACAATAATTATTACATTGAAATTTTACTATTATTTTATTTATTGCATCATATAATAATATTTCATTTCGCAAGAAAAACCACAGTTTCTTCAACTTGAGAAATCAATGACCTCTGTGTACAGACGCTTCTCAACAATAAATTCCACAAATGAAGAAAGAACCGCGATCTACTAATAATCGTCATCTAATTTTGTCCGCTTGCTTATTACAATTGCACAAGCTACAGAAGTGACAAAATAGGAGTGAGAGAAGGAATAGTTGAGAGAGAGAGAGAGCGACATTACAACAGAAAGTTTCTCACGCAGTCTGCATTGTTTTTAGTGTCATTTCTCAATTTAATTATTCAAATTTTTCTTGCTGAGTATTCGATTTCACTAATTTTCCCATCATCTTGGAACATAAACAGAAAGAAAAGCAGGCTTATTGCAAGCATTGACAGTGCTGCAACTTCAAAGATCTACGTAAAAAGTAGTGCTGTTAGAAGCTAAAATTCGATTGTGTTGAAACTAATTAGACTATTTCATGATACTGGGCTAACTGTTTCGTTCAACTTACACAGGAAGCAACACACTGAAATATCTTGAAATAACTAGCATATTACATTTGTAGTATAAGTTAGCCTAAATAATTTATTTTTCAATTTTACTCTCTTTGGAATTCATACTTTCAACATACGAATGAAATTCAATACAAATGAATTTCATGATGAAAAGAGAAGACGTTTATAGAATAAAAGTACTTATGAAAGTAATATATATCCTAATTAATTAATAGTTACTTTTATAGAAATAAGTGGAGTTGTAAACGGTTTGGAAGAATCATTTCAATGAAAAAATAGTCTTTTATACTGAAATTTTCTAAAACAATTGAAAAAACAACAATTAATTGAGAATTTTTCTTTTTATTTGAGAGTTTGCCTTCAAAAAAGTATGAAGTGAGCCCTCCACTCGAAGGAAACTTGACTAGAGAAGAGAGAACTACTCTGCTATTCAATTCAGCTCCATCTCCAATCCTCGATGTCGCTCTCTTCGTCATAGCTTCTACCAAATAAAGTCATTTACTGTTCTTTAGTGGAGATTCCATGATAATTATGTTACTAATATCTTGGAAAAATTGAACTCTTGAGTTTCAAAAAATCTTGGCAGTTTTAGAGTTTCGTAAACTTTTAATCCAAAATCAACAATAACTATAAAACAGTAATAGAATTTTCTTTTTTTTCATGTTTTCTAATTGGGTAATCTTGAAAAATATTGAAGCCTCCCAACTCTAGAATACCTGGAGGTGATATCCGATGTACATTGACGTAATTTTATGTGGTTTAGTTCCAACTTGGATTGTGTCCTGAGGTCTAAATGGATTTAATCCCTCCTAGTCCATTAGAAGAGCGACATTAAAGATAAGATCAGTCATTCAATTACGGCTTAACTTTGTCCCCTCACTTTTTACTACTAGAATTACGCATTTAAATAACTTTCAAAGAAGGTTACAAAAAAGTAGCATTCAGTAGGAGGCAAGAAATTAAAATGTTCATCAGTATTATTCTTTAAGTAGTAGAATTATCAAGATATAACATATATTATGTTCTCAATTTTTCTAATGTGAAATTGAAGTTATTTTAGAGTTAGAGAGTATTGAAACGGAAGTCTTTTTTGATGGATTTGTCTTGGATTAACTTGATTACAAAGAAGCCTGTGGAATAAAGTAAGGGCTTTTTTCAACTGAAGTAATTCAGGAGAACGTGTACATACACTGGACTGGATTATTAGTACACCGTGCTATTATGTCTAATAGGAATCCTTTTCTTTTTGTTTTACCAGACATCTATATAACAGATAATGTTATGAATGAGAACAATGCTAATTGTAAGTGAGATAATATTAATATAATAATGTAATATGAATTGTGATAAATAATTTTTTATAATGGTTTAGAACTTAGAAGCTCCTCTAATCTTGACCTTCAAAATAGTGATAGGCCTACTCTTGAAGCTCTTTCACATTTCTGAGGCATGTTGTTTGGAAATAAATTATTGTCATTCATTTTTGTCAAATTATTTTATTGTCACAGCACAGCTCTCTACATGTTTCCAAGTTGTTCAATGTTCATAATAACTCCAACATGCAATATTACCTGATTAATATTGTTGATGAATTATTTTATTGTTTCAAAAAGCTGTAATGAGATAATTCATTGTCAGTAATAGTGTATTTAGACCAGCGAACAGACTTTTTGAGCTGCGACTTTATGATAATGATTCACCTGTGGCTAAGAGCCCAGCTTTCTTTCTGCAAACCGATATTCGACTCTCCACTAAAACATTCCCGCCCAAAAAATTGGCGCGGATTTGAAATAGATCCATGGCACCGATCGCACCGCATTCGATCGATCGGGTTTCTGGTGACAACAAACCAGTTTGTCATTTCATTTTTTCACACTTGGTCGACATTTGTGCACTGTGAAGCATGTTGCATATGCGTGAGCATTGATAGCATGCTGTGCAGCGCACAATAATCGACCAAAGGATTGCTTGAGGTTGATGACGTCGATCTCTTGAGAACAAGCTACTTGCGCTACCTTCCATTTTATTATTCTCTCCATTTTATAGACCGAACCTGATAAACTTGTTATGCAGATACTGTTTTAGCGATCCTCGATCGTTTCAAGTAATGAATGAGCCGCGAATAACTTTCAAAATTTATAAATGTGTCACATTTAGACGCGTTATGTCAGGAGATTTTATCGTCCAAAGAATAGCAGCATCTTCTTCACTTCCTGGTGTTGATCTGTGTCACTGAGATGGTCCGTAACATTATTATTTGTGCTCCAGCTGCTTCCAGTAGATTATATTTCCGTGTTGGACATTTTATAATATAATTTTGCCGAGCATAATTGTTGTTTAGCTCTATGAGTAATTATTTGTTGACCGCAGAAATATAATCTACAGCGATCTTCTTCTTTTTTTTAATTCGCTGGGCCTTTCAAATTGTTTTAATTGTTTGAAATGCCATGTGGATAAACAAACTGTAAACATGTTTTCAGAGGAGAACATGGGATTAAATTTGTCAAGTGAAGAAGTAGGCAGTAAAAATGGCGTATTTTACTTGATAGTTTGTCATCGAGTTGTATTGTATTTTTATTCACTTTTTTCGTTAATTAAAGCTAGCTTGAAGAACCCGCGGAATATTCTTTTTAAGGTATTTTCAAGTTGTCATACATGAATCCATGGCCTAATTTTACTTGTTATAAAAGAGATTCATCATAAACTAATGGGTGAAACTAATTGTTATCCTAGCCTAGAAGTATTTCAATTAAATTTGGCCAAATATGGTTTCAAGATATTTTCTAGTCCACTTGTTAAAGTTGAGCCGTTTCCGTGCTACTTAAACATCTCCGTGAGAACAACGAAGCAATTGTTTTCGATTTCAATTAGTGAGGAGCGTGAAACTCCTAATCCAGCATGTAATCAACATTTAAACGAAGTAGGGTTGGCTTAGTTTATTTAGGATGGTTGTTGGAACCAGAGAGTGGTTCTATTACTATTCTTTCACTATTTGTCTTATTCTATACCTAATGGTTGGAACCAATTAAATTGACTTCAGAAAAGGAATGGATCTGACGGAAACGTGTGTTGAGTTTATTTTGAGAACGTGAAATGTGACTAACGACACTGACAGTGTATCAGACAGATGTACTTCGGAATATCAGGAACGGAAGAATAATGTCTGGCCCTTGTTCACTGTAAGATTGGGTTATTTTTGGGAAATGTGTTTCCTGTTTCCAGTAACCTATGTCGAATTGAGGAATTGGATACTTCCTCTTGAATGTGTCTCATCGGTCTACTATATTTTTCTAAAAAAATCTTGAGTCAACCTCCATGATCACGATAGAAGTTATAAGGAAAAAGAGGTAGAAATAAGGATTGAAATACCATAAATATGTGGTTTATTATTAAACATTAGTAGTTTATTATAGTTTGGAACATTAGAAAATATTTCAAGCATTTGTGCCCTAGTTTAATACTAATGTTTTAGGTGTTCATGTATCATGTATGAAATTGACTTAGTACAGCAAACACTTTACTAACATTAAGTAATGATTATTTATAATCAGAGATGTCCATTCTATGCACATTATTTATCTATCTAGTAATCTTTCATGTTTCATGTAGGCTAGTGGGCTACAATACATTTAAACGAATTATATCTGTGTCATGCTTATTTCTACAATACAATATAATTTTTATTTCACATTCAATTATTCGTTCTAGTTTAGGAGGATAATCGGTATTCCCTCTCTTACAATCTCAACTACCATCCCAATTATTACTGCCAAACGCTTTAAAACTTTGATTTAATGGAAGATTTCGAAACAATTTTTCAACACCAACTTCAAATTCGATTTTATTCTACTCTAATCAAAGTTGAATTATTCTTGAGTTTATTGTATATCATTTGGTCAAACCACTTCGCCTTGGCATTATATTATTTGTAATGTCCTACAGTATACACTATACAGTGAGTTCTACACTATGTCTTACAGTGAGTCCTGCTCACCTTCTCACCAGCCCTCTTTGAAATGCTCCAACAATATTCAGTTTGAATCTTTTCAAAAAAGACTGTTACAAAAGTGGCCTACCAAAGACTGTGCTTTCGCCTGAAGAAAGACTTCAACAGTCCCTCTTCCAGTCCCCTTCATTATGTATAGTCTGTATAACCAACGAAGACATTCTGGCAAGATGGGAAATTGACTCCAGCTCGGTCAATACTGGTTCAAAAGTTATACATTTGGTTTCAAATTTCAGATCTGAATGTTTCCTACAATTTGAGGCCAAATTTATTATTTTTGAACCAATATTGATCGAGGTGGAGTCATTTTTCCATCTTGCCGGAATGTCTTCTTCGATTGGACAGACTATAGTCACCTTGGTACAGAATCTTTTAAAGCGCAGGTAGAAGATTATAGCGTGAAATTATATAGGCGAAGAGAGTTGCAAAGAATACTCAGGTAGGTGAGCTCCTCATTTAAACAAATTGCTTTCTTCTACTTGGTCCAGCAGTTATCTTTTCTTCCAGTTCTGAGAATTCTACAAATGTTCAAAAGAGTAAAATAAACTTTCGGCATGAATGAGAAACTATTTTTTTGAGGCTGGACATTTCGATTGTCGGTTAACTAAAATTCTTTTTGATCAAAAACTTTTATGACCACCAATGTCTTGGTTTTTAAAGGTGTAGCAACTTGTTTGGAGGTTTGTAGGCTGTAGAGGAATCAAAAATACTTTTCAGCATTACAGTATATGCCAAAGTTTATGTAGAAGTAGAACTTATTTAATAACGTATCAGTTATAAATTCCTTGGTCATTTGACAAAAGCACTTAAGTCCACTTTTTGAGGAAATGAGATAATTACATATCCGGGTGTAGAATTTTGAGATCTACGCTTTGGTAAAACAACCTAAGTCTTACTTCCATTATTAAGACTTTTATAACATCTTAAGTCAGGTATTACAGATAAATTATGGGAATCTATGTCCTAGTAAAACCACTTAACTTACTATTTCTATTGTTCTGAGGATGTGTAAAATAACTTAAGTCTTTAATTTCATTCTGGTAAAATGACCTAACTCCACTTATGTCATGTTTTTACATGGTCCAAACAACTTAAGTCATGACTAAATCAGTGATTTTACATTTTTACATCACTTTGGAATGATAGAATCATGAATAAGTGTATTTTGAACCTACTTTGTAATTTTCATTGTGATAGGATGAAAAATATTATTAAAAATTGTGTTTGAACATACTAGAAAACTTTGAGCTCCATTTTCTCAAAACTGCAGTTTTGGACTTAAGTGGTTTTGTCATATGACCAAGGAATTGTTGATTTTTATAAATGGTTCTTCTGTCAATTTCCATATTTCTGAATAGAACTTATGATTTCGAAACACAAATGACAATTCAATATAATATTAATAATAACATTAAAAATCATGGAATTAAATTAAGCTGAACTTGTTAAAAAATGCTTGTTGAAGAACTTTCATTATATTTGTGTCTGTGTTGAAATTGATCACACAACTAGTAGTGAATAAAAACTGCAGTTTTATTCATTCAATCAATAAAATTTTCGCAATCAAGTAATAATTGAAACAATAGTTCAATATCAAACAAAACAGAACTTTTGAATTAAATTCAGCATTCATGTAGGTGAAAGGTAGTTTCATACTTCTGTTAAAATCTATTTTCCCCCAATTTCCTTGTAAAAAATGTTAAAATATAAAATTATATTAATTATTTAATATTAAAAAGTTAATTAATTGAGTCTATTTTCGAATTTCAGTAAACTCTAAACTCCTCACACTTCGCAGATCATTAAAAATATCTTGTGTCTTGATAGTGTAATAATATCACTGTAACATTAGTGGTTTTGACAGCATGCAGAATAGGGCATAACTAGTTCATCTCATCAGTCCGCCTGTCAATGAAATTAAAGCCGTCCGACACAATCAATGCCAGCCAATCTCCATACGAAATGAGACTCGACCTCTGGAATAACAAAACAATGATCCTCAACAGACTAATTAACTTGATTTCGTTTTTATTAGTGATTTGCAATTCAAATGCATCGATACACTTCGTTAAATTCTATTTATACAGGTCTGACATTGACATTGTTGAGGTTCGGTATGTTGTTTCATATTGTATATGATATTGTATGCCTAATCCTTTGTTTGTTGGAGGTTTTACAAATTTGTATTAATTGCAGTTGATTCTATTTAAATGTGTATAAAAGTGGAAGCGTTGAAACGTGTATCTTGATAACTTATCACTTTTTTCACGCTTTTTATTATAGGCCTATTATGTTCTAACAACCATGCATTATATAGAGAATCATTAGAGATCACAATAAATTAATCTGCCCAGTCCAAGCAATATACTGTATTACTTTGCGTTCTATTTCAATTATACTATAGAGGAAGAATATGAGTCTTCTCTTCTGAATCTTATATTCTTCCTCTATGATAATACCTAACCAATATTTGCAATGTATTATAATAACGCTAATTCGGAAAATATTCACATTATTTATGAATAAACTAGAAAATAATATTTTTGGATGAGTTTATTTCAGAGCGGAATGACATCTTTCAATTTTTTTCATTTCAATCTGAAACTCCTTGAAATAGAAAATTTTATGCTACCCTCGATAGTAGTTCATTATCACAAATGCTCGTGAAAAATGTAGCTCCAAAAAACTTTCGAATCAATTTTGAAATTCAATGACATGATTGTTGGAATCTTGATAAAAATATTTTTAATCTGCTGACAAATAATTTAACGAACAAAAAAATGTAATCAATAAAGCATCAAAAGTATTTTCAGTGAATTAGAAGTATTTCTTATCGTTCACGAAAATTGTGATGGTCAATCTCAATGTTGGTTTAGTCAACAATCAAGTACTGAGTTTTAATTTGATAAATGCACTTGGAGTTCGTTATTGTTACACAATATTCTCATCTCTGTGTTACTAGTTTCTGTGACATTAAAATATATTGAAACTTATGGAGAGTTTGAGATTCATGAAAGAATACTGAATTACCATGTTGAGCCAGCCACTATCTAGAGAGATATAGTCTGTCCAAACAAAGAAGACATTATGGCAAGATGAGAAAATGACTCCAGCTCGGTCAATATTGGTTCAGTAATTTTAAATTTGGTTTCTAATTGTAGGGAACATTCTGGTCTATAATTTGAGACCAAATTTAAAATTGTTGAATCAATATTGACCGAGCTGAAGTAATTTCACCATCTTGCCAGAGTGTATTCTTTTCTTGGACAGACTATGTACATTGATAAAACTTTATAGAAGTTTGCTGGTGTCAGTTGATGCTTAGGCACTCGCACTCATCGAATAATGTGGTTCTTTCATAACACCTGTACGTGGACTTCCAAACTGAGAGAAAGGACAAGGACGATCAGTGTTGGAGTCAGGAGGCTCTCTTTGACCGAATCTGTGAAACAGTGAATGAACGCTGGCGACCTAGAGGCCTTGTCGATTCCCACCAGTCCAGCAAGCAGCTTGATTATCTTCTTTTACTTCTTGTTTGTGCTCCTTCTTTTATCTTCTTCTACTACTAGAAGGCGAACAATTCTAGTCCGCAACCTATAGTAATCCTCCTCCTATTTCTCTCTTACCTAAAATCTATTAAACAAAAATTTATTAATCTACTCAGATTAAAATTGTACTTATAGTCTGTCCAAGAAAAGAAGACATTCTGGTAAGATGGGACAATGACTCCAGCTAGGTCAATATTGCTTCAAAAGATATAATATTAGGTCACGAATTGTCGGAAAAAATCTGATCTACAATTTGAGACTAAATTTATAATTATTGACCGAACCGGAGTCATTTTCCCATCTTGCCAGAATGTCTTCCTCACTTGGACGGGCTATAGTAACTGTCATCTAATTTTAAATACCGTCATATACATATTCAATGAAAACTTCAATTAGGATAAAAAATGGAAGAACTATAACTAAAATCGCTTCTTCTTTCTTATCACACTATTCTAAATATATTTACTTTCTTCCTATACATTCACTTTGTTCTTCTATTTTACTTTCCTTTTTTCATAAACTACATTTTTACCTTCAATCATAACCTCCCATCTACCTTTCGAATATTCTTGTAATATATCCTTGTATTTTTACTATTTTTTCTTTTCCTCTTTTTCTCATCCCTGCCCACTATTTTTCTCATCCTCCAACTCTTATGGATATTTATTTCTTCACTTTCAATTCCTTTCCTGTTATCTATCTACTTTTCTACTACCTATTCCCCAATTTCCTATTTTTCGCTAACACCTTCGACACTCCTTATCTATTTCCTCTCCTCCTCCTCCTCCTCCTCCTACTACAACTACTACTACTACCACTCCTCTTTGTCTTCTACTTGTCCTTCTCTCACCCTATTCCTCTTTCTATTTTCCCTCTTTTTCTTCTTCTTCTTTTTCTTCTTCTTTCTCTTCTTCTTCTTCTTCTTCTTCTTCTTCTTCTTCTTCTTCTTCTTCTTCTTCTTCTTCTTCTCTTTATTCCTTTTCCTCCAGCACTCATTTTTCCTCCTCCTACTTCACTTTCTGTTTCTCTGTTTCCTCGATTCTTTTCTCAAGCTGATAGTATCGCAATAGCTGAAATTCCGTTGCGAGTTGCTTATCAGTCGTGCATATCCAGCTGTTGTCAGCTGGCCAGAGGCGCTCCCTTAAAAGGCGTGCAGATGAGATGCTAGCTGATAGTAGCCACTACACTCACGTGACTTGGCCATCTCAAGCTCGTGTGTGATATAGTCATACTTGATGAATAATCTAGTTTATGAACAATGTGTTTTGTCATCCTGCAAAACGTGGTAATTCGTCTGATTTCCATAATTAAATTAATAATGAAAATTGTCGTCAATTCGAGAAATCTTTGATTATTCATTCCCAGTTTACTAAGTGAGCTAAGATTGGATAATGAAAATTGTTATCAATTTAAGAAATTTGTTTATTATTTATTTTCAGTTTTCTGAGTGACTTGTGAGTCATGGTATGTTACCTAGAATAGATACACAATACCATAGTATAATCACAATCTATTATTCAGTTTTCTAGGATCCGTGGATATAATCGTAGTAATATCCTATGTAATTTGGTAGTCAAGACCATTTTGTAGACGATTTCCTATTATTTCTGTCTCATATCCAATAATCTAATAAACTCTGTCGATAATCCTATTATCTGATGGATTGATATAATTCCCACGCATCTTGTGCGGAATGCTATATTTCTTCTTAAGCGCTCCTTAATTACTATTATTCTTAATAGATATGATAGAATGATATTTATCATACTTAACAGAACTACTGCCCTATTAAAACTATGGAACTACTATGGCAAAGGTTTATTTCGCAACGCCAGTATTATAAATACTAATTACTCACAATCAGACATTAAATAAACTGATGAAATAAATCAAGATTTTCGAAAAAAATCGGTTAGAAATGTTTATAATAAATAATGTGTACAGATAATTTCAAAGTGATCTACTCTAAGGGTAAAAATATGTCAAAAATGTGAGGCTTTGGGTTAGGCTGCGGGTGTTACACAGTATAATATACATATCATTTTACATCTATATCATTATATCATATCATAATGATTTCTATATCATAGCATAGTATTAACCAACATCCTAAGCCTAAACCCCAGCCTCACCATATTGACATATTTTTACCCTACGTTTGAATACGTAAGTAGACTGATTATTTCAATGACGTAACTTAATGGATTTCCATACGTGAGTAGGCTACATTGAAAAATTGCAAAAATCCATTCCCCTTTCATCTTCAATCTGATAAATTTGAAAAATATTTTTCAATTTAATTAAAACTTACTTATTTGGATCAAGTACTTTTCACCCCCTGAAGGACATTAAAAAATATAATATCTTATTATTAGGAGATAAATATCCAATCACACTCAAAGTTCATTCCACCAGCAGACCCAATTCCAAAAACCAATTCCGCGGCCAGCTAAATAATGATTACGATTTACAATTACTGAATAATAATTGTCGGCTAGATTTGTCGGCGGCAGCCATTCTGTTTATTTTAATAACAATTGTGAAGCGCGCGTGATTCTGCCGTTATTCTAATTATTTCAATGTGCGCCTGCGCACTGCGCCTTTCTCTCGCGCCGTTCCCCGAATCGAGAAGGCCGTGGCGGAGATTGAGAATAAATTTATTGTTATCGGAATGTACTTTCGGTTTCGATAGCTCGTTAGTGACGGCCACGATCTAATAAATTAATAGACGCGTACTGAAAATAATACAATTTCTATTCATCTGTGAATTTGATTTGGGCGAACGAGATCGCAGCACTGTTCTAACTCCTAACCTCAATCACGACATGTTTGGCGCCATAATTCGCGCGCGCTTTTTTCTGATTGGTTGGTTGTTTTCCGAATTGCACAACCGTTTGTTTAATGGGCCGAGATTGATATTTGCCAATTTGTATCTCACGCCTTGGACGTGCAATATGCACGACTCTCAATCAACCGACGGCTTTTCCTATCTTATTGCACTTATTCGCAATTATGTTTGCCGATTCTCGACCTGCGATGTCGCTTAATTCACGTTTTTGTCTAGGGCCGAAATGAAATTGCCGATCAATACTTGTTACGAGTATTGCGACAGGGCTGTGTTATATTTGACAAGCGATTGAGGGTGTGTGGGTGATGAATCAGTGTTTATTGTTCCTTGAAAATGTTAGTTGGAGTGTGTTACAAATCAATCGTTCTGGAAATATGCATTTGGGTTTGGCTGGCGGCATTTCAAAATTAGTTTTCTTTGTAAAGACCTTTACGCATAACTTTTATGAATATTAACGCAATCAGTCCGCTACGGTTTTGTGTTCGTTAGTTATGAAATATAGCTAATAATAAATTTCCGGTTTATAAATTTCATAGCAAAAACTTTGATTAAGTTGTTCATATTATTGGAATGTATTTATTATCATTATTGTATCGGGTATTTATTGTTTAATTTGCGTGTATTGTAGAGTTCACAGAGAATACAGTAGAAACTCGATTAACCATCATTCTCTGTTATCCGTCACTGCTACTGTACACATACTACAGTATTAAAGTACTTTTACAAACATTAATTTGTAGCAAATCTGTGTCACTCTTGTATGTAAGTACTTTTTAATTAATAAAAATATGTATTATCCACTTGAGCATGGTTCACTTTTTCACAATACATTTAAATATACGGTTAGGCCTACTGTTTATAACGACATTTCTGCTATCCGTCTATTCACTGATCCGTCATAGTCCCGGTCCCGAGAGTGACGGTTAACAGAGGTTCCACTGTACTATCTTCAATTTACTTGATCCGAAAGTACAGATAATAAAATTATTCTACCGCAGATCTAGTTTGCGGAAAAAGCTCAATGGTTTCAAAATAATTAAATTTTCTTAAAGGGGAAGAGAAATTCCAAACGGAAAACACTTCTGATGGGTAGTTTTAAGACTTAGAATCAATATATCCTTACATAAATATCTGAAAGGAGAAAACTTTGATAGCTCTCATATTTTTCATGTCTAGGTTGAACTATCATTAGGCTGTTACTAGGCTACTTCTTTCGAATTTCTCTTACCTACCTCTCACTAGTTTTATTGATTATTGATAGATCCTAATAGAATCGCATACCTCCTGCAATATAGCATCTTTAAAGAGCTATCAATGGTAAGATTTGAAGTTTATTAGTGTAACTGCGGCAGTATAAGAGTCAATTAGCTGAATCGTATATGGATGTAGGATATCTTTTTTTAGTGTAGAGAAATGTTGAACATGTCATAAGAAATCTCTTCCAATAAGGAATTGGAATGGAGTGTTCCTTCGTGACCAAAACAACCATGTAAAATAAGAAGTCGCTTATGAAATATCAGATAAAATTTAGTAGAGGAACACGGGGGAATTGAAGTGTCGTAAAGGGAAAAGTGGGGGAGGAGATGAAAAATGGAGATGATAACGAAAAAAATTGTAGAAGGAGGAAGAGGTAGAAAAGAAGAAGTAGAAATAATAGGTAGTAATAATTGAAGATTGAATGAGATATAAAAAGAAGATTGATTGCTGGTGAAAGATGAGAAAAATGGCAAGAAGAAGGCACTGGCGGCTCGTACTCACGAAACAGGTGAAGTGCCCGTATCTTTTACTGTGCAGCACTTCACCTGTTTCCGTACCTTCACCGTATCTTTTACTGTGCAGCACTCTACCTGTTCCGTGAGCACGAGCCGCCAGTGGAAGAAGGAGAAGAATAGAAGGAGCTCCAAGAATATGAGAGAATGAAAGGACCAGAAATGTGGACAAGCATCATTTGAGACGAGAGTGAGTGGTAAAAAGAGGAAACAATAAGAAGAAAACATTTAAGTGGAGAATTGGATAAAGGAGATAAAAATAAGACGAAAAGGATAAAGAGAAGAAGATGATACAGGACAGAAGAAGAAAAATCAAATAAATAAATTGATTAATTTTGAATTACTGATACGCGAAAGTCAGGAGTTACTGAAGGAGGTTTAGAACCAGTTGATGGAAATATGTAATTAGTGTAAAAGAAGAAGAAGAAGAGGAAAGAAAAAAGAAGGAAGAATGATAAAAAAGGAAATGAAGTAATGTACCAAGGATGCATCAGAGAAATACAGTCGCACCAAAGAAGAGAATTAATCAAGGATACACGATAGTAATACCGCCACTCAATCTTAGAAGAGATAAAGTTCAGGCTAAGATGAAATCCTATTTATAAACCCATGAATTATTGATTTATAGCTGAGTATTGTATGAAATTCATGTTGCACTATAATAAATGCGATGGAGCGGAGGTGAATAATTCACTTGTTACTTTGTCAAATTGATTTAATCACCATCCAGTTAGTGATTTATTAGTAGATGTAGGTAAGAGTTAGTTGAGATGGAGGAATGCATGCCTACAAGGAGAACAAGGACATAACAAGTCTTGAGACACTGTGAGACCATTGGTAAAGGTGTACTTTGAAATGGCTCCAATCCAACTCAATATGTAGATTGTAGTATGTGACGCGTTTATAAATAGATATCCGATGTGTAATGCTCGCATTAACAGCTTCTAAAGTATGAGGTCGTAAAAGTCAATAAACGTTTTGAAAAGACACCGGCTTTTCCAACTCCAAACACGAGTCACCACTATACAATCAAGGCCGAATTTCAAAATTGGATAACCGATTGTTATAAATTAAGGTCTTGCCTTATTTAGTCGCTAGTCTATAGTCTGTCCAAGCAAAGAAGACATTCTGGCAAGATGGGAAAATGACTCCAGCTCGGACAATATTGCTTAAAAAAGTTTACATTCTATCTCAAATTGTAGGAAACACTCTGTTCTACAATTTGAGACAGTATTTATTATTTTTAAACCAATATTGACCGAGCTGGAGTCATTTGCCTATCTTGCCAGAATGTCTTATTTGCTTCGACAGACTATACCTAAGGACGATCGTAACCGCAGCGCAATCTGGTTTTAGGAATGCTTCAACATATCGATATTGGTTTGAAAAATGTTATTTCGTCCTCTCGTATTTCCGGATAACAATTCATTCTCAGGGCCAGTTTGTTAATGTGTGTTGGAGAGCTATATGTTATTAGATAGATAATCTTACTCCTTGTTTTTCATGCCGTAAAAATTTTTGTTTATTTGTTTTTCACGTTGATTGAAATTGATGAGGCACGAAATTTTCTTATCGGATGTAGCAGTGATAGATTGATATTGTAGTTGATGATTCCAATGAGCTTGACCCTAGGATATTGGTGTGGAGACCTTCATGGAAAGGTATTACCAATAGATTATAAGATATGATCAATACCTAAAACCTAATCTACTATCTATGAAGGTACAATAGTCAATATGGAACCAAATTTATGTCTTTGTTACATTATTATCATTAAAAATTTTCAATATATTTCTTTCCCCTTCTTTTTCCCTTTCTTGCCTTTCTGTGTACAAACGAAGGTATTTCAGCCGCTATATCTATTTTGCCCTTTTCCCTCAAGTGTTAGACTTGTATTGAGCAAGTTTTTATCTACTGGAATGTCCTTTATTTTCAAGGTTGTAGTTGTAATTCTTTCTTACAGCGTAGATTAGATGATCTCAATACCTATTCGAAGTTGATGTATAATTTTGTTGTTCTATAAATTCAAAGTCATCTCGTGTTGCAAATTTCCAAATAACATAATAATTAACATAGATTATGTCAACTAAATTTTCAATTATGGTTGAAGCCAGATAAATTTATCGGTAGAAACTTCATTTGGTCGTATTATTGTAATTAATATTCAAGTGGAAATACATACGAATAACAATGATGTTAAAATCCATTCATAAAGTCAACTAAATTTATTTTCATTTCTCGAGCTATTTTAGTTAATTTATTTTAAATGGCTCTGTCATGGAAATTATTTTCGGTATGTTTGCATCATGCTATATAAGTAGTTTATCTGAGTCAATCAGTTCCAAATGGTAGTCAGCTATTCATAGAGTAACTAAACTGTTCAGCTCGCCCAATATGGTCAAAGAACTAATGTTTCTCTCTTGTAACGAGACGGTATCCCACCAATCGTCTGTTATGGAAATTGGTCCACAAGCGCCATTCTCCTTACGAATTCCATTAGATTTCTCTTTTATTAGTTTTTATTCATATTATTTTTCATTTTCTAAATGTGCCGTCATATTCTTGTTATGCTCAGCATGGAGTATTGAGCTTTATTTGAATGCAAAACTCTTCAGAGTTGTTCTTTTCAGTGAAAGTCAACTCCGTTTATTATGTTAGCCTCTTAAACAAAAAGCAAGCAGGATTTTTTGTCATGTTTTGCTGCGGAAATGGTGACTGTAAGGCCAAGGATTGTAATTTCACGTAATTGCAGTATTATTTCTATATTTTTATTACGGTACGTCAAAGTGAACTTTCAACAGTTGCTATGAGAAGAATTTTAGTTGTGCTAACCAGGCTTTCTTCCGATTTTCCGTTGAGATTTCAAGTTGATTTGTTAGACGAATGAAATAGGATTTATTGTTATTAAATTCAGACAGAAATTCATTTTTAGAATAGGGGGTTCTCTATTTTTATATCGATATATATGACAACATTATTGATTCAATCATAGTCACCATTTCAATGTGATCTAAATCTATATGTAATCAAGTCAAATGAAGAATTTTAAGAATGCCGAGCCAGTAAATTATTGGCAAAGTTTATGGGATCAACAAGGTTTGACCTGCAATCACAACTTAGTTGGACAATAATACAAAAAACTAATTGAGGCTTCTATTGAAAATCGAATAGAGAATTCCAGTCTTAACCACAAACAAGTAAATATGGTATGTACAGTAATGGATGAAAGAACATCATCCTCTTTAGAAATGTGTTGGTATAATTCGTATGTTGATGTGGAGAGGTCCTACTCTCTTGCTTCTTTTTCAGTATGTACTTCAGTGCTTCCTATTCAGAATAACTTCTCCATTATTTTAACTCCACTAATTAGGCTACTCATGTTGGGTTGCACCAACTATCAACCAAAGTATTTTTCATGTGCCAGTCTACTTGAATTAGTATTGTTCATATATCACAGTGGTCACCAAATAGCGGACCGCGGTCCGGATCCGGACCGCCAGCTAGTTTTGTGCGGACCGCGATGTCATACTAATCTCAACGAAAGAAATTTAGAATAAATCCTAGAGCAAAAATCCATAAGAAACCCTTTAAAGTCTAAATGAAAATAAATTATTGAAAACCAACCGCAACAATAAATGAACACTTCCTTTTATACATCTCTCAAATTGAGTTGTAATAAAGTCTCAATGAAAAGTTGGCTATTGATTTAATAATGTTTGCATTATTTTATCCAAGTATTCTATGTCTAGTAAAACGTTCAATTTGATCTATCTTGTTACTTCAATAGCTGAAGAAATATTATAGTCAATAAGGAATAAATTCGAATAGTTTTTACAATTTAATAAGTGAACATACTTTATATAAATAGAATAAACAAATAAATTAATATTTATTACCATATCTGATTGAAATAATGGCCTCTATTATAATTTTAATAGATCAATGGCATAATATCAAACTTTAATATAGGTATTTGAAGAACAATCTGATTAATTTGACAATTCTGACAATTGTCTGAACAATCTGACAATTTGATTAAAATAAATATAGTTGAACTATTTATTTTTCAATAAATTTCCGGGGAGTAACCCCCCCCCCTCTTGGTTCCCCTGAATGGACCGCGGAAGCTCGCCAAGACTTTGAAACGGACCTTCATGAAACTTGATTAGTGACCACTGATCATGAAACTAATTTACTCCTGCTTTGTCTATCATTCTTGTGAATTATAAATCCCAACTCTTTCAACTAACCAAAATTTTATTTCAGAATACAAATTTATCTTAACCTGACCTGTCTTCTCAATACGTTGACTTCTTTTAGTTTTCTTGTATGTCGTGTCACTTTTTCTACTTATTTTTTGTCACACGTTTTTGCTGCTTAAATTCAATGAAATTGGTTGTAAAACTTTGAAGACGGTCTTTATCTGATTAATGTTGGTCAAGTCCTATTTATTTATGGCCTCGAATTCTCATGCTTCTTTTACGCCATTTTGCCCCAGAAATACAACTAGGATCAAACAGATAGGCTACCTACCACTTCTATTAACATTGTCACGAAGTAACAGCACATAAAATGAAATTATTGTGGTAGTTATTTATCTAGTAACGGTGTAATGTTTCTCAGCGCATCTTCACGTTCAATAGAGTGTACTTAATGAAGAGAAGAGAGTGACTAGATTCTATGATGAAGAGAAGATCCGTCCTTACCATGTAAAGTGTATTGTAACGGCGTGTCTTCTCAGGTTGCGCGAACTAAAATAAGAGGACTCTCGTTATTACAGATGAATAGATAGGGATAATTCCGACCTCTTTGGCTTCCAATTTACGGTAAACAATCGATTGAAGAGCGAATAAAATAAGATTATCAGACCTGATCTATCCGTAGGTAACAATACCTGGCATTAAAGTTCCCAGTCTAGGAGGCAGTATGACACCTCGTTCGAGGCTTCCATTGTTTTTATTACTGATTAACTGTTGGTCTGAATCTGGGAAAAAAGAAAGTTGATTACTTTTCTCGATTGTTCTTTTATTCTCGTTTACTGTTTCAAATAAGCAGCCGTCGTGGTGCTTTACCAGTTTACCACTTGATAGAATTCAGATAACGGTTTATAGCGATTGGCTGGTAGCATCCAGGAGATACAAACATCAGATGATTCCTATGATAGATGTGTACACATTGTGTTAGTGTAGGTTGTAAAGGTGAAAGTTCTACGATTGGTATAAACGAAAATGAAACTGAAATAAATTGAACGGATTATTGCTAGATTCGTATTGAACTAAAATCAATTTCGTTTGACTATAGTTTCAAATTTTTGGTATCAGTTATTTTCATTTTGATCTTATCAATGATTTGAGGTAGATACTAGTGGAATATTTTAATATTCATTCCTTATTGCATAAATTATGCGTAAATTAAACTTTTGCTCAAATTTGTAAAATATATTGATACACTTCTTTGTTTCAATTTTAACGTGCTAGAACTAGTGGAATTTTATATTATTGTGATTTAAGGTATTGAAATAAAGTTAGTTTCTCAAATGCATTAAAAAATTATCTATAGCAATTGATTTTCATGAAGGTATATTATTACAATGTATGGATAATATATAATCAAAAATTATGTTTTCAAATGAACTTTTTTAAAGAACTGTAACTCATGTCTTCTTTTGTGGAAAATGAGGTTAATCTGGCGAAGTGGAACAACCCTCGGGTTTCCTCACTATTGAAAGCCATCCGCTAAATAAATAATGTATGGAGCAAAAGTTGTAAGTGTTTGATATTGTTCGATTATGAATGTTATTGTAATCAGCCAGTACCTCTTCATTAGTTTTGCTTGGAGAAAAACTTCAGGAATAGGCCTACGCGAAAGTTGATAAAGTTACTCTACTCTTTCATAATGAATTCAAATGGCCCATAAGTCTATTAAGTCATGTAATCTCAATTAGGTTTGTTGGTTATTATGATGTTGGTCATTTGCACTATTTATACCAGAACGTGGTTAGAGTTTGAAGGTGAAGACATTTGTGGGTTTCTCTCTTGTTAAACCGATAAAATGATGGCGGCCTTCAAGCGATTTGGTGTAATCATTCCAGATTAACGTAGAAATAACATTCCAGATCTTGCAAAGATTAGTTTGCTTCCTGTAACCTGTAAGGTGATTCTCAAACCAATGATTGATCATTATTGTTTGAACTTCAAAAATAAGTTGGTTCCTCATCTCATCGTGATTTATGATTTCTTTCTGTATTAATGATTTTCTTATCTGTTAAGATTAATAATTGGGGAAAAAAATTATGGACAATTTCAAGAAAAAACTCATTTCTCACTCCATGAATTTCGTACAATGTCCAAAACAATAAGGTCATCTGCCATGATCATTTGTTTAGATTAGTATTGGCCTCCCAGAAAATCTCAAACAGAAACCCAGAAAATTCAAAACTCCTTATCACAGCTTGTCTCTAAGTAACCAATAATTTCCTATTAGGAGATGTTTTAGATGGAATTAATTCAATATTTTTATCAATGATACTCTCCATTTTTACTTCTAGATGTCATACAAAACTCATTTGGAGAACATTTGAAATCACGTATAGGTACTGTAATATGTACAGAAAATAAATATTCATACTGAACTACAGAATAAGCATATTATATGGAATGAGATTTATGACTTTTGAATAACCTCTTGGAAGACCTCCTCCATAAGAAATTCGAGTTTATACTTGAAATGAATAATCAATTTCACTACTCAATAAAATTGGGTTCACCTTTGTGCTCTCTGGTGACCTCTCTACTGTAGTTCGAGCAAGCTGAGAAGACACGCTGTTACAATGTAAAGTGTATTGTAATGACGTGTCTTCTCAGCTTGTGTGGAATATACTTAGAAAATGAGAATTTGGTGAAATCTCGTATTGGTACTTCTAAATTTAATGCAAATATATTGGAATTATTCAAGAAAATGTCAATACATTTACTATGAGTTGAACATTTATAATACATTATTTTTCATTTTTGTCATTTCTGCGTTTGAGTAATGGTTTGTATTTGAGTTCATGTATGAAAGTCGCAACCAGCAGGAGTCCCATATGTTACTTTTCTACCTCTTAGGTGTATAGTCTCCAAGCAAATAAGACATTCTGGCAAAAGGGGAAGTGACTTCAGCCAGGTCAATATTAGTTAAAAATGATAAATTTAGCCTCAAATTGTAGATCAGAATGTTTCCTACAATTTAAGACCAAATTTATAATTTTTGAACCAATATTGACCAAGCTGGAGTCATTTTCTCAACTTTCCAGAATGCCTTCTTTGCTTGGACAGACTATACCTTCATTGATATTGGAAGATGAATTGCCGATGAATGCAGCTAGAAAATCGATAAATTACTTTCTCTCGTACTGTATGTGTAGTGCAGTCATAAGCTCTATATTGACGACTTGCTATGAACCACAGTCTCCTTTGCCCCATCTGGGGAAAAGCCGTTGTTTGAGTTGAGTTGTGACATACACGCTCACTTTCCAAGCTTTTGTACTTTCTAAGTCGCAGGATATTTGTTGGCACTTGGCAACTTCAGTCGGTTACTTGTCGGAAATACTACCTCCATACCACTTGAAATAACTTACGTGTTACGTATATGACGTTAATGCAATTCTGTTCTGATTCAAAGGTATCCTACCTTTTTCCGCAAATTTCATCATGTGAATTTTGGAAAACACTTATCAAATACCGAGGTAGTAGGAAATTCACAATGATAAAACTCGTAAAATATATCATGAATTTCCTTATCTTTTATATCATAAACTCTTACATTTCCTAGTAAAATATTACACTCAAATGAGCCATTAAGTATTAAAGAAATATATAGAAGTACAATACTCTTAAGTAATTAATGAAATTATGCAGAGCAGAAGATCTGAATTTAGATGTGGTAGTAGACAAGAGTGCAAGAAATGATTATTTTTAGGGTTAGAATACTTTCTGTTTATAATCTTCAAGATATTATACTGAAGGATATACTAGTATTACTCTCTCTTTATCTGTGGCTTCATTCAAAAATATATTCTTAGAAAAGTCTATAATCTGTTTTGCAAAACAGATGAGCATTCATACTCGCTATTACTACTTTCTTACCAAACTCTATTGAGATTCCTAATCAAGTTATCACAAAGAAACCTTTTATATGGCATAGAAAATGTTTTTGAAATGAAACTAATCAAAAATCAGTTTTTCCACATCCCACCTTGAATAATACCTCTCTGTTATAATTTTTTCTGTCTTAATTGAAAATATGAATATTTATGTGATGGTTATTTCTGAGAAGATGTTACCTTTGTAGTGTTTTATTACAGGCCCAATAAATTCAACAATACAAGTCAAAATGCAGCTTCTATCTACCGCTAGGGATATTATGGTACATGTTACAAGGTGGTTTCCAACTATAAATTATATACTTGCAATGTTTTCAGGTGACACATTATCACCGTCTTACATAATTTGATAGTAAAACTGCAGCACTTAAGTAACAATGGCTCCAGATATACAACAATATTTATCTATGACTCCCTTCACATAAGCCAACAGTTTAGTGCTCATAAATCGGTCTTCAATTTGTGAAAGTTAACGGGAATTCTTGGGGAATAATTTACATCGATTGAAAGTTATACGTTTTGAGAGAAAAAGCGGTAACTTATTGATACTTTACGCTTATCTTGTATTATTATTCAACAGCAACCAGCCAGCCTTGTGAATATGTTACTTGACGTAGGTTAGTGAAGAAAATAGCGGTTGTATGAAAGAGAGAGAGAGAGAGAGTGGGAGGGAGTGAGAGAGGGTGTGAGGTTGCAAAAACACCAAAACCACTACTAGAAACCAAACCTATCGGTGTAAATCACTATAATAATCGACCTTCATTGCGGTCGCGAACATACGCAATGGTATTTAAAGTGGTTCCGTGTATAATCTTGTAGGCCTATTGTATTCGGTTATAGACAGATATGTAAATTTATTCAAGAATTGTTATGCTGTACTAAGTGTATGTTAAATCATGGAAGGACAGGTGAGATTAAGGTTGTATAGTTGAGGGATTTATTTAAAGTGTTGACTCTGAACTTTGAAGGACTGTCTGTAGTTGACAAAATCAAAATTCAGAGCACTCTCACAACCAAGGTTCATCAAGATCATTTCTGAATTAAACAATGCTTGAGATAGGAAGTTATTCCTCAGTAGTCACAGTATGATGATACCGCTTGATATCCGGTACCGGTTTGTTATCAAGTGTATCTTTCCTTCTAATCATTAAAATCATAGAAAATCTAACATATAAAACCTATTCAGACTGAACTTATTGACTAAATTCATCAAATTTGAATCTCATGGAACATAATATTTTGAGGCTTGCAATGCTATGATGTTCATGTCTTCATACATTATGAAAATCAAAGGAATGAGATGATCTTAATAATTTTTTTTTTGTTCAAGTTGAACTACAGTATTTTGAAACTTCTATTAAATATACCTATACCAATTACGGTATTAATAGACTCAATCTTAGAATTATTTTCTCGAAGCAATTTCATTTCAAACCTCTTCTCATTACGTAAATGAAGCCAAAAGATAGAATCATAAGGTCTCGGAGCTTGCAAAATCATTTCTTAAAAGAATTTTTATGCAATTTCCCTCGTTGATAGTGATAGGGAACCTATCCCATTCCTGATTGTGGAAACAGCTGATGCAGTAATTTGGGGTAGAAGCTTGAGACAGTGTGAAACCAGTCCTAGATAAGAGGAATGTTATCCATTATGTCAAAGTTTTGTGTAGGCCCTTTAGCAATTCGTAATTAATTGGAATTAGCACTCAAAGTTCTGTGCCTTACTCGGCACTATAAATTGGCAAAGTTAGTAATTGCATCACAACCCTTGAACAATCACCTTGTACTCTGTATTCAGATGGAGCATGCTTACATTGTGTAGAGTTTATCTCGTTATAGAAAAAGTTATTGTTACAATATTCTGTACAGTTATGTAATTATAGGTACGGTTTATTATGACAGCCATTATAGATTATTTAAATAGCGGGTGGACAAACTGACTAGAACTCTTGAGTTCTGAATTCTAGAAATCCAAGTTTTAAAGACTAGTTATAAATCTGAGACTAGGGTTCTTTTAAATAAAATCTACTCTTAGATAAAATTGTCTCTACTCTTGTCTAAAGAATCTTACTCTTGAGAAACTGAATTGTGTTTGGTACATTACTTGGGTATTGCTGTTCTGTTCCACAGTATGAATTGTATCAATGGTAGGGCTTGACGAAGTGAAGTGTAACAATAATTCCAACTCCTAGCCGCACCTTTCCGGATGGTTGCATCTCTCAACATGGCAACATTCGGAAGCAGTTGAAGTTGTAGATCCCCGAGCAAGATGATCCCAACTCTGACCTCTAGAAACAGTAGCATTCGAATTATATTAGTTCATTCAATATTTAGTGGTCAGTGGATTGCTACACGTTCTAAGGAAGCTTACACATTTGATGGGACATGGGATAGAACTGAACTGAACGTTTGCAACGAACGAGTGGATGGGATTTAGCATTGGAGTAGGGTGGGGGTGGCGTAGCTGAGTGGGTTAGGCGCTGGCGTTGCAACCCAAAGGTCCCGGGTTCAAACCCCGGTCAGACCAGGAATTTTTCTCAGGCCACTTTCCCGTGTTTCGGATGGACACGTTAAGCCGTCGGTCCCGGCTGCCTAAAAACAGTCGTTAAGTCATGTCAGAGGCCCTGAAATTGATCAGGAGCGACCTGAAAACTCTGACACCAGACCTGAGCCAGCCAGGTTACACGAATATTATTATTATTATTATTATTGGAGTAGGAGAAACCTATGTTTGCACACTGCACAGGTCTATCGAGAGACCTATACAGAGTGTTTCAGGAGGAATGTGCAATACTTTTCAGGCTGATTCCTTACACCAAGTAGACATAAATGTTCCATGGGACCAACCCCCAAAAACGCTTTGTTACTGAGATAGCAATGGCGGAAAATTGAGATTTTTCAAAATATATTAATTTTTCTAATTTTTAAGATGCTTTAGTGAGGTTCAAAAATAATCAATTACCATGTAAAATTAGCTGAGGAATTTAATGAAACCAGTTCCAAGTTTGTAACTTCAACGGTTATTGAGATAATTGGAAAAATATGCTAGAAAACGCCATTTTTCAACAATAAGGGTTATAGCTGGATAAGGAAACATAAAATTGTATTTTTTATTAATGGAAGTTGAAGAGAGTCGGATTCTAAAGAAAAAGTTAACTTGTTTTCAATCGCTATGTTTTGTCAATTTTTTGATCGCCATTTCTGAGATTTGGGTAAGATTTACACAATCGTCGCCATTTAACTTTCTCTTTAGAATCCGACTCTCTTCAACTTCCATTAATAAAAAATACAATTTTATGTTTCCTTATCCAGTTATAACCCTTATTGTTGAAAAATGGCGTTTTCTAGCATATTTTTCCAATTATCTCGATAACCGTTGAAGTTACAAACTTGGAACTGGTTTCATTGAATTCCTCAGCTAATTTTACATGGTAATTGATTATTTTAGAACCTCACTTAAGCATCTAAAAAATTAGAAAAATTAATATATTTTGAAAAAACTCAATTTTCCGCCATTGATATCTCAGTAACAAAGCGTTTTTGGGGGTTGGTCCCATGGAACTTTTTGTTTACTTGGTGCAAGGAATCAGCTTGAGAATTATTGCACATTCCCCCTTAAACACTCTGTATAGAGGTTATGCACAACAAACGGAACAGAACGTAACTGTACATTTTGTTTGCGCTGTGCAATGTGTCTGTTCCGTCATGTTCTGTTGTGTTTTGTTCCATTCGATGTGTGTACACCCTGAAAGACAGAGATATTACTTGCAACATTTGTATAGTCTGTCCAAGCAAAGAAGATATTCTGGCAAGATGCGAATATGACTCCAGCTCGGTCAATATTGGTTCAAAATTCACATATCCAATCTCAAATTGTAGGAAACATTCTGGTCTACAATTTGAGAACAAATGTATAATTTTTGAACAAATAGTGATCAAGCTGGAGTCATTTTCCCATCTTGCTAGAATGTCATCTTTGCTTGGACAGACTATACAATCAACACGCACTATTCAATTCGTTGTAAGAAGAGGTGATCCACATCCACATGCAACAATTGTATGCCACATACATACTGTATATTCCTTTGTATCTTATCTTCCACGCTTTAAATTACGGATGTGTTAGGATGGGGAGAATTTTCTCCATGAAAGTTGAAAGAGAAGTTGGATCAGTGTGAATTTGTCTTCACGGAAACATCATTCACAATACGTTCCGATTTGGCATGAGGTCTGTGTGAATGGGTTCGTTTGTTTCTTTGAGACATATTGTTCGCGAGCAGCCTAGCTTATACGGAAACTACAATATCCGTACGCACTCACAAAAGAACGTAGGTCAGGGAAGAATAAACTTTCTCGACATGTCTTCTTGTTGTTCACTTCCGGAAAATTTCTCTGATTTACTGGATGGATGTGAAGCTCGCAAATTGTATTTAAATTTATTTTTCCTTGCACGTTTGTGCCGTCTATCGCAAAATGATGATTAGAAAAATTGAGTGATGTCTCATTACTTTGTGATACACAGCTATCTCAAGTATCAAGTTAGTGATATTATGAATGTAGTTTTCCTTTGAATGAGGAAAATATACAATACCAGTCAATGGTAGGATAATGACATTTGAAAAATTACAATGCATTTTAGTTGAGGATAATTATTGAACTTCGTTTTTTATAGACTACTGAATTATTCCCTTCTTCTTCAGATGACACAGGTTATCGTTTGGTTCAACCCGTACTATTCCAGAGTCGACCTATTTCTATCTGTAAAATATATATAACCCAGGTCCAAGATTCATATATAACAGGTTCAAGATTCAATTAAATTAGGATTGTTTTTTTTATAATTTGAATAATCACTTAATTATTCATTCATTCTTTCACCCATTCCCGATCAAGCTCAAATCGTTAATTGTTGTTCTTATATAATTTTTTTTATTTTTGCAGGTGAGCACATTTTTGGATAGTTGTTGGTTTCAATAAGAGAGGTTGAAATTCTTCTAAACTTTCCGACTACAATATTCATAGAAAGTGAGTCCACAGGTGAGTTTCTTCCAACTGGAATCTTATTCTAGGATTAAAAACCATGTCTCTAATTTTTTTCGCAAGTTTTGCAACGTTATAGTCGCTTTTAATTCTCACTTGAAACCACTAATTTCTTTGAATTTCTCGTTCACTTTTTTCTTCTTATTGAAATTGAGAAACATAGTGACACTCTCAAACAAATTATCTTTCTATCGAAATGTCAGTTCAAATTAAATTGAACTTTATTGACATTGTTTACTATTGTTGCAATACACATTAACAGTTGTTTGTGCTCAATAAAATTAGTAGCTAGTAACGCTGTCTCAACTTCTGACAAATGACAAGAAGATCTCTCCGCGATTATGACGAAATCAGTGAGAGAGAGACAATCAAGTCAAGGTCCAAAATCTAATCTGAAAGAGAATCTGAACAGCTGACCAATAATTGTCACTGAATGACAACGCTTCAATGTTGTCTAACAGCATATTTTATTCTATACCTGTATCTAGTAATATATTGTATATCTTAACAGTATATTAATACAGTAGTACATCGTTTAAAAACTTTCGCTCATGACTAATGAAAAAGTTTGCATAGATTAGTTGCTAACTGAAGTTTAGTAGGCTAACGCAATTAGAGTACTGGCATTAATCTAAGTTTGTAGCAGAGGCATTTGGATGGACAGTGATTGGCAGTAGACGAAAACGTCTACAGGTGCTAATAGATGAAAGTTCTAATCACTAATTTCTCCTCTATTTTCTCACTCTCATTCTCTAATCTCCGTCATCCTCTGTACCGGTTTCTTGTAATCATCCTTTTAACCTGTTTTTCGACTGGTCAAAGTAGCTACTAGCTTCATAATAGGACAAGAGGGAAAAATATGAGTTGTTAGCTGGAGTTCGTGAATTGATCTGTATAGACATTCTGATAATTTTTTCAGGTATTTAGATCTTAAGGTTGAAATTTTGGCTTCTAATGGAAATTCAATGCAATATTGATGGTTCACAAATAAACCAAACACATAATAAACTTTCAAAACACTCATGGTTTTTAAAATACTGAAAAATAATTACTAAATAAGGCGATAAAATACATAGAATGTATTTCCTTTTATTTATTTTGATAGAATAGTTTTTGAATACAAGATGATAATTTGCCGTCAATTTGAAAATCATTACAGACTACACTATAGTGTATTGATCCTTATTAGTGGAGAGTTTGATCCTTAATAGTTTTTCGTTCAAAGTACTTCGGAGAATGGAGTATTGATAGAATTCTATAAACATTACAATATCAACTTCAATTGCAAGATCACCTACTATCATGGATAAGACAATAATATTTCATTCATTTATTGGAGAAAATACAATTAATATAACTTATTGTATAAAAACACAGACAATTAAGTTCAAAACGAATTTTTTTTCTAAATTTCGTTAGTCTTCCAATGTTACAGGGATTACCCTGTAACTTTCTCAAGTTTTGTAACTAAATCCTTCTCTTGAACTTTTCTATCATTCTACAAATAATTCATTTATATATTACTTTGTAGCTTCTCCCGCAACTCTTGCAACTCCTCGTATTTCTTTGTACATCATCTCTGCCAAATACTATATCTCACTCTTTCTCTCTCTTACTCTCTTCCCTTCACAATCTCTGTTGCTCTTTCTTTGTCTTTCTTCCAAATTTTGCCATCTTTTGTCTCAGGTGTCCTTCGCCAAATGTACATTGTTTTCGCCTAGATTAAGGATGGGATGGGATGACCTGTCCTCCATGCTGTAAGTCGGCTCCATTAGTTACGCCCGGCCGCTTCCTTAAACCACCCACGCCAAAGGATTAACTAACTGTTTTTCCTTAATTTTTCTCATCCTAAACGTGAATTGTGAAAATGACGATGAATCACGACAGTTTTCTTTGCGACAGGCTGTTGTTGCCGGCTTTTGTGGGATTGAAAATAGAATATGGAATGGCCAACGCTGGTAGATTTGAAGATTTTATTTTTTAATTCGAAGGTTATTTCTTAATTTTATCAATATTATGTTTTTGATTAATGGAAGACAAGTAGACTGAATGAATATGAGCAATTACTAAAAATCGCAAAATTTGGTATACATAGATTTTATTAAATTAAATATAGTTCACGGTAACGCAGATGAATAAGAAGATTCCATGAATGTGGGAGGTTTAATGATTTCATCAATATTCCGTCAATATAATAAACTACTTGACCAATGAAGAAACCAAAATTTCCTGTAGCTTGCGCAAGCTGACAATACACACCTTTCCAAAATACTTTTCTTGTTAATGACGCTGGCGGCTCGTGCCCACGAAACAGTTGAAGTGCCCGTATCTTCTACTGTACAGCACTTCACCCATTTCGTGGGCACGAGATTTCGTGGTTAATGGCGTCTCCTCTGCTGCGCGACATAGTCTAGATGAAACTCATTCAACAACAGTATTCAATTTTTATTGTTTCAATCCAACTGTATCATATTCTCAAGAGAGCAATTTATTATTCTCATATCAGCTCATCCTTAGTCTTTATCTATACTCATTTGATTTCATACAAATTCCAAAATCTGAGCTAGTGGAGAGGTTTTATTAATGAGAGAAAACTGCGATCCAATTTATTCTTCTTATTCTCCTTCCTCTTCTACTCTTACTTTTTCTCTTTGTTCTTCTTCTCACGTTCATCTATAATTTTCATATTCTGCTATCCTTCATCCAGTATTTTAATTAAACTATACTCACTTGGACGAGTTATGATTTAAGTTCTTTTCAATTGAAATTGAATTGAATGATACTAAAGTCTTTCAGGGAAGCCTCCAGCACAGTTCTAAAATTGATTTGAGAAATTAATGCAACACATTTATTATTCTGCATACTAGGAGCCGCGAACATTTTTACCACCTATGTAATTGAAAGCATCTTTATAACCTCCATTTACAATCGTGACCTTCACCTTCAACTATAACCACAGTTTTATTTCACTTAATTTATTTATTCCTTCACTCACCTCTATTAGCATTTTCCCCAACACTTGATATGTAGCTCTTCTATCAGTTCTACAATTCCAATGCAAAATCCAGACCAATTCTGTTAAGATTCCCTCAATAAAACACAGCGATTTCTTTATAGAACACTGTTATTCCATTAGCTAGCGCATGAGTGCACTAAATAACATTGCCAGTCAGATAATTAAATGGCTATAGAGTGTTACTTTCACTGTGATGTGCGAAAAGCGTTTAAAAATGATGCACCGTCACCGTCAACGACCTTGGTTCAGGTCTGTTGAACTGCTTCTGCTTCTACTCTTTTAGGTTTGGTTGGGTTGTGGTAAGGTTGCAAATGAATAGAGGAGGTCCGGAAACTTGATTCCGTCATGAGTCATACCAGAGATGCGTCGACCTCTTTAAAGGGAGTCTCCTCTTTAGAGGAGACTGTTGAATTTTAAATAACTATATTTGTTTTCAGATCTATATAGGTTGATGTCTCTGTTTTCAACTCTATATGTGAAGAAAATTTAATATAACTATATATGTTTTAAATTGTACAAGGAGAGCGGTCTCTCTAGAGATAACTGATGAATTTATAACTACTATATTTGTTTTTAACTCTGTGAAGAAGTATCTTTCTAGAGGTGACTGATGGATGTAATACAACTTACTGTATTTGTGTTCAACTTTTTTATATTTTATTTATTTTAAACTACTTTATCCCTGGTTTTTAAATGCTCTCTCTAAAGTTGACTGATAAATTGAATAATAATAATATTCATGTAACCTGGCTTGCTCATTCTTTGCTTGGATGGACTGTATAGTTTGGTGAATATGAAACTGGCAACCAGCTGGTAGGCCTAGGCCCTTCATAGGGCTGTTGCGCTATTGACAAACAAACAAAACCTGGCTTGCTCAGGTCAGGTGTCAGAGTTTCCAGGGCCTCTGACATGACTTATCGACTGTTTTTAGGTGGCCGGGACCGACGGCTTAAGGGCGATTCACACATATAGTGGCGTACTAGTGTCGTACTAGTGGCGTACTAGTGCCGTACCGTTTCAAATGGAATCTCTCAAACGGTCTTTCCATTTGATTAACACGGAAACGGTCGGGAGTGATTCACACATATAGGACTGTACTAGTGGCGACGATGAAAGACCGTTTCCAAAGCGACTTCTCAAGGACACGGTCTATGGCGGTCTGACACGGCCTGCGACCGGCATGAGCACAGTCCTACATGTGTGAATCAGCGTAGGACTGTGCTCAGACTGTGCTGTTTTGGTTCTGGTGTTTCCAAATTCTTTCAAATTTGAGATAGAAGAAATCTGATTTCAGATTTGAATTCAGCGTCCTCAAATTAGTTATTTTCCCCACGTATGCTCAAAAATAAGCAAAATTAAGAGACTTGTTCCCATTTATATCGAGTCACATTAGAAACTGATTATTTTGTTAGTAGTTGGTTCAACTCTGTTCCGTAAAGTATGGGAGTTTCATAATTATTATCCCTTGAATTGAAACATTCATACTTGGGGAAAATAATTCTACAATTCAATGATATATATTTTATACTTGAGAAATTATTTGTACTAGAGCTGAAATTGAATATTAAATGGAACTGGAAAACGTTTGAAAAGTTATAACAAGAACTTATTAGTAGTTAGTAGTACTTAAGTACTTTGAAACTTATTTGATTCAATTTTGAATTCTTGTTATTATATTAGGCTTCAATTGATACATAGATGTTCATATGTATGACACAACAAAGTCACTTTTGAATATTGGTAATGATATATACTAGCTGATAACTGATAAATTAGATAAACTATATATTTATAAAAATATTGATAATTCACATACATATATACTCGTATCTACTACTACTATTACTACTACTACTACTACTACCATTAGTTTTACTATACTACTCTTTCTCCTTTTGTCTCATAACAAATTTGAATGTTAATTTATTATTTTGTTCTGAAGCAATTAATTAATTAAATTATTTACAGATAATAACCAATAAGAGTTCAATAACTAAAGATAGTCATCCATTAATGACGATTACAGAATCGTTTAAAATACGATTTATGAAAATCCCCAATTTTGATTATTTTTGAGTTCACGCGGAGATTATTACTAATTCGACGTCGCTGAATTCAAATCTGAAATCAAAATCTATCCATCTCCAATTTTGGAGAAGGTGAGTAGTCGTGATTGAGCATTGCGCCAAACAGTCCGACACTAGTACGGTCCTATATGTGTGAATGATAGCGGTCTAACACAGTCTGCGCACGACACTAGTACGCCACTATATGTGTGAATCAGGCTTTAACGTGTCCTCCGAAACACGGGGAAGTGGCTGATAAATTGAATATAACTATATTTGTTTTAAACTGTACATGGAGAGAGCGGTCTCTCTTTAGAGATAACTGTTGAATTTGATATAACTATATTTGTGTTAAATTGTTCGTGAAGAGCGGTCTCTCTCTAGAGGCGACACATGATTTTAAATATACTTATATATTGTATCTATGTGAAGTAGTCTGTCCAAGGAAAGAGGACGTTCTGGCAAGATGGGGAAATGACTCCAGCTCAGTCAATGCTGGTTCAAAAATTATAAATTTGGTCTCAAATGTAAGGAAACAACCTAATCTACAACTTGAAAAGATTTTATGATTTTTGAACCAATATTGCCCGAACTGGAGTCATTTTCCCAACTTGCCAGAATGTCATCTTTGCTTGGACAGACTATAGTATGTTTGTGTAAGTATTCTTTGGTGTAGCCCTATCCCGACGTCCAAGCAGACTCCGGAAGCCAGCCGGAGTAAGTATGGCCGAACTGTGCCTTATATGGATGACATGTCCTGGTTAGATTCCAGTTGCGGTATAGTCTTTCCAAGCAATAAAGACATTCTGTCAAGATGGGAGAATGATTTCAGCTTGGATAATATTGGTACAGAAATTATGAATTTTGTTTCAATTTGTAGATAAGAATGTTTCATACAATTCGAGGCCAAATTTATATTTCTTGAACCAATATTGACCGAGCTAGAGTCGTTAACCCATCAGCCAGAATGTCTTCTCTGCTTGGACAGACTATAGCTGCTGGCTGTTTGCATTGTCTGCACAGACTGTTCACTGCTGGCTCGAAGATAATTAGTTGAATGTGTACAAGCGAAGACATTCTGGCAAGATGGGAAAATGACTCCACCTCGGTCAATCTTCGTTCAAAAATTATGAATTTTGCCTCAAATTGTAGGAAACATTCTGATCTACAATTTGTAACCAAATTATGATTTTTGAACCAATATTGACCGAGCTGGAGTCATTTTCCCATCCTGCCAGAATGTCTTCTTTGATTGGACAGGTTATAGTTGTAGTTCTATCCGAGAGAAATGAACTAATTTCTTATTATGTACTCTGAGTTCAATGGTTGGTATAGTTAGTTCTATGGTTGCTACTGTTCTAACTAGAGGAACTGATATTGTTTCAATCTTGAGTAGGCTACTGCATATAGTTCAAAAGCAGGAGGAACTGTTAAAAAGCTGATTTTGTTATCGTTGTTGTTGGTATATGTTGTGTGGGTTGTCCTTGTACCGTTATCCATGAGAGATTTTTAAAATGGAAAAGCTGATGGGAAATGGAAAAATAAATTGTGAGGCTTGCTTTATTCTATACCTGAACCAAAATCCTACATAATTATCTATATCTATAAAAGCGAAATGGCACTGACTGATTGACTGATTCATTCATTCATCACCAGAACTAAAAATCCACTGAACCGAATGCGTTCAAATTTGGCAGGCATTTTCAGTTGGACGTTTAGACGCGCGCTAAGAACGGATTTCAGGAACTTTCCAAGGTCACGCCCAATATTTAAGTTTTTCTATAGTTTTTCGGCGTTTTCTCAATTTTTTCGAGAACCAATCGGTAGAAAATGTTGATATTTGGTAGGTAGGTTCAGATAAGATCTAGAAATGTTGTGCTAAGATATTTTTGAATTCCGTTCAAGATTACGCCAGTAATCAGGTTTTTCAAAATTGTAGATGTATTGCGGGTTGCATATCTTTCGCCTTGATACGACCAATCCTTACAGTAAATTCAATGGTTCAGCGAGATTATAGATGAACTAATTTGGAAGATTTTGAATCAAGTTTCAAAATATGTCCGATATAGTTCCCAAGGTTACGCTCATTATTAGCATTTTACTATTTTTCGGAATTTTCAGAGTTTTTCTTGGATTTTTCGAGAATAAATTGGTAGAAAATGTCGAAATTTGGTGAACAGGTCCAGATTAGGTCTAGAAATGCTGTGTTCAATAAGTTTTGAATTCCTTCTGAACGGAATTTGCAGGCGAGCGAAGCGAGCCTGTTTGTCTGAGACTGACACTGTTGATACTCATATTAGGCACAAATGTAAGGATCAGGATATTCTAAATGTAGGCTCTATTTTTCTGAAAATCTATATTATTTTTTTAATAATGAATCCATGAACATTTTAAATAAATTATAAATTGAAATATGTGATACTTTTTCTTTTTAAAGTACGTGAAAAGTACTATCTGAGATAGTATAGAACTCGTGTATGGGTATGAACACTTTCTCTTAGTTTCAAATCATTTTACGAAGTTTGGTTTTAAATAGGCCTTGATCTATTTCAGAAATATAACAATAGAAGCATGAAGGGTAGGCCCAGCAGTTCAAAACAGTCAGTTTCGAAAAATTAGGCTGCTTTGCCTCCACAACTGTTTGTTAAAACCAGCGAGAATTGAATATAAATATAACTTTTCATATTCTATTCTCGCTGGTTACAACTCAGTTGACTTTGCATTGTTCTAACTGTTCATAACGCAATCTATCATTCACGATTCCAAATCTGTGATATATCTAGTTTTATTTTATATTTTCAATGTTGGACTCGCCACTCCTTGATTGATTCCTGTTTTATTACGCACGCATTTTATTGACTGTTGTAGCAACTCAAAATAATAATTGAGTCATAATAGACAAGCAGTTACTAGGTCAGTCATGTGGACATGTCTTGAGATCTCAATCTTTTGTAAAACAATATTACAAAAATATATAATATCCCCTTGATCAAGATAGCTCGACGAACAATGTACTTTCAGATAGTCATGTTACGCAATATAAAACGAAAACTGTCGAATAGTGGCTTATAAATAATATAAAGATTGTTATCTTAATATTTAGGTTGCACGTCTTACAAGATTTTCTTTGTTGGGTAGATTTACCGGTACTTGCTTTCGAACATTCTCAATATTTGTTCAGCTTAATCACCTATTAGTCATCAATCCATTAAGATTAAGTTATAGGTTTTGGGGTTAACGGTGAATTGAAGGTTATCCAGATAGACAACATGAAGCAAGTAATAGAGGTCCTGTCTTAATTTACTCGGATTATCTTCTCAGTCTCTTTTCAATCATGAGAAATTCTTTGGGGATCCTGGAGTACATTTCAATTTTTTACGTTGTATACTTTGTGTTTGTGCGTCATGGTATATTTTCTGTACTATTTATACGTTAATGTACACCTAGCTCATCAATTTTAGGAAATATTCAAAAGTTTTAAAAGTGTTCAATTCCATTTCCAATATATTTTTACAAGTTTAGTAGTGTAGTTTAGAATGGATCGAAGAACAATTCAATCGACAGTCATGGGAATCACAAGCTTTTTTTCATAGTTTTTTTTAATGAGAAATTGTGTTTTTTTTTATATTGATTTTTGATATTTTTTTTTTTTTATTTTGATTTCAATTGATTGAAAGGAGAACGTGTTGAGTAATTTGAATGAGACAGGTGAATTGGAAGTGAATCTAAAATTAATCATCCATTCACAATATATATTATCTATTATTCATTTCATTGTGTATTCATTCTCTTTATTATTCATGTAGGCCTATCCTTCCTCAGTCTCCTACTTTTTGAATTTTGTTTCTTTCCAACTCCTTAGTTTTCGTTTGTAACGTTTTTAATGAATAACTTCATTCAGTCAAGCATCCATGTCATCATGAAGTTATTCTCCCTGATCGTTTCCTTTATGTCCAAGAGTCCATTTAACCTAGATCCTAGATTATCTTTTATTGCGGAATGTCCATTTCATTGAGTTTCTTATTTTCCCAAACATTTGGCATTGTACAGTGAATTTCAGTTCATCATGTACAACTTTTTACAGTTATTCATTCTTCATTCACTTGTACAATTCACCTGTGTTCGTTTCTGACAATGCCATATCTCTAGTATAGCTGATGTCAAGGGAAATCTCCAATTGGAATCACAGTGATGAATTATTTTTCCATTGTTGTTTGCTATTTTCTCTGTTCAATTATGTGCCGAACTAGCATCATATCTTATAACAAGGCTGGTTTCCTGCCATAGTTCTCATCAGAAACTATGCGATCGGATTCTCACTTGTTATTATTTGTGAATTGAACCTTTAATTAAATTCTTATCGTGCACTGGATCGCACTCTGATTTAGGTCGCTTCAATTAGGCACATACAGTCTGTCGAAGCAAAGAAGACATTTTGGCAAGATGGGAAAATGATTCCAGCTCGATCAATATTGATTTAAAAAATATAAATTTGGTCTCGAATTGTAGAGCAGAATGCTCTCTACAATTTGAGACAAAATTTATAATTTTTGAACCAATATTGACTGAGCTAGAGTCATTTTCTCATCTCGCCAGAATGTCTTCTCTGCTTGGACAGACTACTAAACTAGACAAGGTCGTTTGTCGGTCCAATTGCTTTTTACGGTAAGGAAACTGGGAAATAGTTTTTAATGAAGATCCATGAAAAGTAGTGCACTTGCTCGAAAATAGTTATTAGTATTTCCTTTTCGGAGTGCCAATATCTGAATGACGTTATTTGATAGTCTATCTTTCACCTTGGACGAGACTTCTATTTGAAAAATCAATTTTCATTCAAACCAAAACTCAATTCTGACCATACTGTGATTAGAACCGATTCTTATAGTCTTCAACTACAATATTAACTCCTATGTCTGGATACAATTAACGTTTTTCAGATGTTTTTTCTCGATATGATTAGAAATTTTTTTCTAGACGTTAATGGTTAATTTTTTTAAGCAGATTTAGTTGATTATTTTAGACATTGAAGGTCTCCTTGAATGAGATGATCTGAAGTTTTCTTCGAAATAAAGTGATTTAGACTTAAGGTTTTATTTTTAAATACAATTCCGTCACTGACATACCGTTAAGGACTGCGTAGGAGGATTTTTATTGGATAATTTTGTATATTTAACTAGGGAGGATAAACCTCTATCAAACAGGACTTAATTCAAACAATGAAATTTGATTGGTAGGGCTCCTTTTTCGTTTTTTAACGTTTTTACCTTCCTTTTTTAGAGTATTGCTTTTTAATTGATGAACAAATTCAATCTCCAACCGATTATTGCTTAACCCACTCTTTTCTGATCGAATTAGCCTACCAAATTTTTAATTAGTTCATAGACTACAATTAAAATCGCTAGTTATTGTTTTTTCCTAGATAGCTAGCCAAACATTTATAAATAATGCGCTTCTTTGTAATCAAATCCACCTGCTATTGAATTTGGACGTTTGAATACCGTGCGATAAGTGCTCACTTTTGAATACGTAATGAATAATAAATTATTCTCAACACCAATGATAGTCTTGAATTGAATAGCCTCCACACACTCAATGGAGCCTTTCTAGTGTCTTACCGTATACGCCGAATGAGTTACGAAAGCGTTTCATTTAGGCTATATCCTGTGCCACTTATGAATCACATCAGAACAATTGATCAATAGTTCCTGTCTTGGTTGCATCTTTTTGTACAGGAGACTCAAAAACAATAGGTCGAAATAGGAATAACTATGAAGGAAGTAGGAGGGATAGAGAATAGGGATTCAAGAAAAAAGATAAATTTGTTTGAAAAGTAGGTCTCTAGAGATATCTAGTTAATGAACCAATAAAAATGCAGAATTATATTTTTGGTTTGCTATTTATCATCATGCATTGGCTCGTGCCCACGAAAAAGCTGAAGTGCTGTACAGTGAAAGATACGGGCACTTCACCTGTTTCGTGGGTACGAGCTGCCAATGTCATCATGAGTGATATTAACCGATGAATTGTAATCAAATATTAGGTATTTACCCATATTATAGGCTATTATGATTATGGTACTGTATCCGCCAATTTACTCTGATTCGTATTTGTATGATCCATAGTTCTTGAAAGTACTGTATTATAAGCCTGAACTACTACTTATCCATTTATGTACAGTATTATGTTGAATACGCTTCCTAGTTTAGCACTGCTGGTATCATACTACTCAATGCATGTCATGGGGTTTGAGGAGATATGCATAAAAGTAATACTAACTTAGACATTGCATGCTTGTGATTGCGTAATAGATTTTGATTCGTGATTTATGAATCATTCAACTTCAACACCATCAATGAAGCCTTTTTGAGTTATCCAACTCAGTCAGTTTTTGGAAATGGATTGTGATCATGGCTGTGATCAGAGAAAATAGGATAGTACTTTTCTATAAATTTCTATTCTATTCTGTCTGGCTGTGATAGTATTTAATTGCTGTTTTTATAGTATAAAATGGTGATGAATTGGAGAAGAAACGTACTTATGTTTCTACTCGTACATGCTATTTTCTGACAAGATATTCAAAGTGTTCAAAGTTCAATTTCCAATTGATTTTATCGACAAACACAAAATATATTATTAATATTATAGTAACAATAAATTACATCAATAACATTGCAAAATGAAATAAATAAATAATATATCTGAGATTACTAAAGAAGAAGGCTAAGCTAACAAGTTACGGTGAAAAGGGGGTAGAGGATCAAAAGTTCTTCCAACTATGATATGGTTAACCATGGAAATTTTGGTAAGGATGGGGGAAATTGCTCTTAAACATTTCTTATTGCAAAAATATTCTTCTTTTTTCAGTCATCATCGATCAATGGGGCAACATAGAAGATGGGGCATGTTAATTATTTCTTGTACAGTACTTATGATTATGTAGCTGCAATTCCATATTACATCCAATCACATGAACAGAACAACTACTGCATATATTATGTGACTTGCACTATAAGTTTATGCCCCAGTCATTTTTTCCTAACATCATACAACTTATTGTCTATTTGGAATTAGGACGACAATAAAGAATTGCAATCACATGCGACTTACTCTACTAGTTTAGCTTTAGCTGCGTTTTTATGAGCTGAGGAGCGGCTTTACACGCCAAGGGTTCATTAATATATCAAGTTCGCGACAAAGAAACGCCCGGGACAGTCAACAATAAATAATATGCCGGCATTCCTGTGTTGGAAACCCACCACTCGCAAGTGACCCGACCCGGCTGGGTGAAGTCATTACGGGAGGTGTCATATCCAACATACACGGCTCGTATGCTACATACTGCATTATGTAACAGAATAACCATTGCCAACCTATAGTCTTTCCAAGCAATGATGACATTCTGGCAAGATGGGTAAATGACTACAGCTCGGTCAATATTGGTTAAAAAATTACAAGTTATGTCTCAAATTGTAGGGAACATTGTGATCTACAATTTGAGACCAAATTTATAATTCTTTACCAAATATTGACCGAGTTGGAGTCATAATTTCATCTTAACACAATGTCTTCTTTGCTTGGACAGACTATAGACGGCATTCTTTGTCAGGATTAACAGGGAAACATGTTTGTGAGGAGGTCTGCATTCTGTTCACTGATCTAGGCTGTACTTTATCGCAATGTTATACTATACAGCAACTTGAAATATATTCTATTTGATATGACTTCTGACTAGGCCTAGCATGTATGATGTGAAGAATACAATGTATTATAATTGAGGAGTTACATCAAATAGAGTATAGTTAAAACCAGGGTGCCCTGAAATATATTGCATTTCACACACAAACTACAATCCAAGCAAATAAGACATTCTGGCAAGAGGGGAAGTGCCTTCAGCCAGGTCAATATTAGTTAAAAATTATAAATTTAGCCTAAAATTATAGATCAGAATGTTTCCTACATTTTGAGACCAAATTTATAATTTTTGAACCAATATTGACCGAGCTGGAGTGATTTTCCCATCTTGTCAGAATGTCTTCTTTGCTTGGACAGACTATACCCTTTAGTGCATTTTACACATCCAGCCTTCACTTCTCTTGAATAGATAAAACTTTCGTATCTTCGGTGGCATGTATAACATAAGATTATACAATATGTTCCTATGATGGAGGTTACATCTATTCAAGTACATTGTAACCTATATTGGAAAAAATGTAGAAAACTAGATCCACCTCTGGCTGCTAAACCTGATACATCTATAACTAACTTCCCGATGCTTATCTGTGATAATAGTTTGAATTACCAGCCCAACGGCCTATTTAGTTGAGTGTGTGATTATTGAGTTATGTACCCAGTGGCTGTATTTCTCTATCCCGGCCTGCTTTGATTGTGATTTGCTGCAGTAGGATTCAATATTATTATTGATGTAGTTGAAACTGTGATTGGTATTATAGGCGTACCATTGGTATTATTGCACACGCCAGCGACCACATAACACGAATCCTAGTTTATTAGGTGGTAGCTGGCAAAAACCCGTAGATTGCAATTTGTGGTTGTAGTGTAGTTGTGAGTGGAGGGTTTGTTCGAGATGTTTGTGGTATTCGAATAGTCTTTCCAAGCAAAGCAGACATTCTGGCCAGTTGGGAAAATCACTTCAGCTCAATAAATATTGGTTCAATGTTTATGAATTTGGGTTTAAATTGTAGGAAATATTCTTATCTACAATTTGAGATCAAATTTATAATTTTTGAACCAATATTGACCGAGCTGGAGTCATTTTACCATCTTGGAAGAATGTCTTCTTAGCTTGGACATAATATACTTGCAGAATGATAAGCATTGCAAAGGATAACTAGAATTAGTTGATTGTGAATACATTTTGTAATTTATAGTTCAGTTTCCCAGGTATGCTTGTTCATCTAGTTCTTGTATCTAGTCAAACAACATCGTCTAAATACCACTACAGTCATTCTAAAAGTAATTTAGTCGCATATATTGGTTCAGGAATTTCAAGTACTTTGAAGTCGCAGGTTTATAAATGCCAATAATATCAATAATGCTATGTGATAGATTAAAGTTTTTTATTTCAACCTTGAATAGCACATCTTCAATAAAACAATATTAATGTCACCCAAATATGAATAATGACAGTTGTCGATTTAATACAACGGTTTTTTATTTGATTTTGTAAATGTGGCCAACGGGTTTCAGTGAGTAACGTTGAACGTTTTACTCCCAATGTTTCTCAAAACCTTGTTGATTGTTCAATTGTTTTCGATTGTATTTGCTTCTATTCACCTATTGTAAGCTACCTCAGAACGTGCAAATTTACTTTCTGTGAATGTATTGCATAATTCAAGGTCGTGATAATCGGTTAAAATCAATCTCAAGTGTCACTTTGATACTCGAACTGAATTTAAACATGGATTGAAACAAGTTATGAATGTAAACAAGTAAAGACTGCTTATGAATAGTGTTTTTAGATGTTTAGAAGGCAAGGCTCATGTTATCTTTGAGAATCTTGATAATAATTTCGCGAAAATGATAATCAAGAATGAAATCCTTAATAAAATGGCATTGAAACGTCCTTTATCATGAGTTCGTGGCGTAGAACAATGGGATTATGCATCAGTTGAGGAGAAAGTTTATGGTAGCCTTGTTTTGACAGAAGGAAGAATATTCTTATTTCGCTTAAAAATACTGTGAAACATACCTATTCAAAAAATGAAAGTCTAATTTTTCCACCGTTTCTTTAAATAATATTAACAGTTTATTGAACGTGTGCGGAAGAAATAGTTTCATTTGAAAGTAATGTAAGCCTATTGATGAATTTATATCATCGAACGTTAAATCTAACGTATTTTGATTCCTTTTAGGTGATTTCCTTTTTTGTGTTGAAGAATTAAATTGTAAGTTTATAGCAAACAGAAAACATTTCACTTTGTTAGAAAGTATAATATTGATTAGGCAACGTTTACATTGTATATTAGTCGAATATATTTATGTTATTATTGAAATTCATTGTGAAGTTTCATAATTATTCTTAACAAATTCTTTGATTTGTAAAACAAAAATTGTTAATTCAATTTTCTCATTGTTTTTTCCAGGTAAGCTCACCAATGATTACATCTTGAAATTTGTTTCAAGTCAAAATTTGGGAACAGGTAAGATTATTGATCCTCATAATTCTCACAAGTCTTTGAAATGAATAATAATGTAAATGTTCAGTAATATCGAGCGAAAACTACATATTGCTTCCCAGCTCTATTTTCTTTCAAACTTGTCAGAAATTCTTGATAAGTTTCGTAGTCGTGTTGAAAATTGCAATTACCAAAATTATTCGATTGAATAGATTACAGTAGCCTATTTGAAATGAACTAATATAATCTACCTGTTCATTGATTCGATCACTTGATATTGGATAGGAATTGAATTCTTGGGTAGCATCGATGAGCGAAGCGCATTGAACGTATTCAATTTTAAATATAACTACTTTGACACGAATCTCTATATATAAAAGCGAAATGGCACTGACTGATTCATTCATTCATTCACCAGAACTAAAAAAACCACTAAACCGAATGCGTTCAAATTTGGCAGGCATGTTCAGTTGGACGTTTAGACGCGCGCTAGTAAGAACGGATTTTAAAAACTTTTCAAGGATACGCCAAATATTATAGTTTTCCAACGTTTTCTTCATTTTTTTCGAGAACCAATCGGTAGAAAATGTTGATATTTGGTGGGCGGATTAAGATAAGGTCTAGAAATGTTGTGTTGAAATATTTTCGCAATCCGTTCAAGATTACGCCAGTAATCAAGTTTTGAAAATTGTAGATGTGTTGCGGGTTGCATATCTTCCGCCTTGATACGACCACTCCTAACTGTAAATTGAATGGTTCAGCGAGATTATAGATGAACTAATTTGGAAGATCAAGTTTGAATCATTGAATCAAGTTTCAAACTATATATACTTCCCAAGGTTACACTTAATATTAGCGTTTTACTATTTTTTGGAATTTTCTTAGATTTTCTTTGGAGTTTTTCTTAGATTTTTCTAGAACAAATTGGCAGAAAATGTTGAAATTAGGTGAACAGGTCCAGATCAGGTGTAGAATTCTGAAATAAATTTCGAATCCCTTCTGAACGGAAATTGCAGGCGAGCGAAGCGAGCTGTCTCAGCTGTCACTGACAGAGGTTTTGCAGGCGAGCGAAGCGAGCCTGTTTGACTCACTTACACTGCCTATACTGTCGGGTGTCCAGGGGGCGGAGCCCTCTGGCTAGGCGGAGAAGGCGAGCGAAGCGAGCTTGCCGTCTAGTCGTACTTATGTTTGTACTTTTTTGCGTATGCCTTTCCCGACGAAAAACAAAACAATAATGAAATTTATTTACGATCTATTGAATACTTATAATTATTGGTATTTCTCTATCTTTGAAACAGCAATAATTTATCCATTTCTCACTTTCTCCTAACTGTCATGTACCTTTGCAATGCCGTTTATAGAGATTCATTTCTCCATCAGTTCACACAGCACTATGTACTTTACCTACTTAGTATTCACATTTTAAAATCTTTATAAGTGTGTCAGTGGAATATTGCCTGTTAGTGTGTTAACAAGCACCTTCGAAAATACTTCTGTCTCATAACTCATGATGTATAAGTGCAAAATCTATACATCATTGTCAGTAGAGTTCGGGTAAGTGATGTTTAAAGTTAATTGATGACTTTTCTTCAATGGGGATAGATTTAGGAATATTGTACTCACATCTTGCTTATCATGATGTGTTTATTTGGTGGAATGGAAACATTAACTTGTCACTGTGATTAGCTCACATTTTAGAGGTGATGTAATTGTTGCATATGATTATTTGAGACTTCCATTGTTCGTTTCTAAATTTGCATTTGTAGGAGCTATTTATTTATTGTTTCTTTGGCATTTATATAAAGGCTGTTTCTACTATAACTAAGTTACTGCGAATAATATCTAATTTCGGATCGATTTTTGTAGTCAATCTGTTCATTCTTATTATACTTCAAGATTCTAAACTGTAGTAACAATGATAGAACAGTAATACTTATTGGTGAAAACATAGATCTGTCCAAAACGTCTTCTTTCCTTAACCTTTTAAGAAATTCTTCTAACAGATTTCGAGTATAGTTTCATCATCATCTGTATCATCATAACTCTATCAACAGTAATGTCCATGCACAAGCATATCACAAAATATTTAATAGTCAATGAATATTAAACTAGTACTGTATCATGCTTGTGAATTGGTAATTATTTTTGAGTTATTGGAGTATTAACGATAGTACTTTTGAAAAGAAAGGTTTATTGTTTCGTGTTATTGAATCTCAAGGTTTCACTGTTCAACTTAATAATTGAACTAATCAAGTCCTCCCCTTCTTGTATTTAAATTTTGCTGTGCGCAGAACCATGCATATAATTATCGTTGGCCACTTATAATTATAATTTTTGTTATAACAAAAGCTAAATAAATTATGAATTTGGTGATTATTGATGACTAATTTGTTACTTATAAAGAAGGGGATCATTATTTCTCATAACATATTCTGCTTCTTCCCAAAGATAAGAGTTACAATTTGTTGAAAATTGACTTGAGTAAACTTTTAATTTTCTTGTTAATATTTTTATCAAGGCTACTTCACATCAACTCAAGTAAGTTTGATCATCTATTTTAATTTATCAAGGCTACTTCACATCAACTCAAATAAGTTTGATCATCTATTTAAATTTATCAAGGCTACTTCACATCAACTCAAATAAGCTTGATCATCTATTCAAATTTATCAAGTCTGCTTCATATCAACTCGAATATAATCAATCAACTATTAATAATTCGTGTATGTATAACTTCGAGTATGACGTACCAATCGAATCGAAATCTTATACGATTATCTCACAGTGATTCATAATCGCTTTCCCAAGATGTCTCACCGCATTACCATTGAGATATTGGGCACGTCCGATTCGATTTCGACGGTCGATTTTCTGAAGCGTAAAATGGGCCATCAACTTTTTTTGACACTCGATGAGAATAAAGCGGACCCGTTAGTGTAATGTGTAGGCTGTTAGACCTATTTGTAGACTGTTGTGTTAATCTGGTTTGACCACATGACCAGTCCACCACAGAGCAGAGACTATGGAAGCCATCTCTTGTGGGATGCTGGATGCATCCAAACAGTGCTTTCTAGATGGAACGGTGCGGTCTACCGCAGATCTAACACACACTCGCACACCTACACACAAACACATACACCTATAGTCTGTCCAAGCGAAGGAGACATTTTGGCAAGATGGAAAAATGTCCCCAGCTCGGACAATATTGGTTCAAAAATTGTAAATTTGTTCTGAAATTGTAGGAAACATACTGCTTTACAATATGAAACCAAATTTATAAATATTGAAACAATATTGACCAAACTGGAGTCCTTTTTCCATCTTGCCAGAATGTCTTCTTTGCTTGGACAGACTATACATGGCCGTCTAGACTGGAGCCGATGCTTTTCCAGTTTTTTTGCCTTGTAATAGGCGGTAAACCGTATCCAAGTGTGGGGATTGTGGAGGAGTCCAAACAAAGGACGATTAATACTTGCAGCTCTCGATTCTTTTTGGTTTCGGTAGCATTGAGACGTGATCTTCAGCGTTGTGGTAGGTTATTGGAGTCATCAGCTTTGTTGTTGAACAATGATTGAGCTACTGTTATAGATTTTTCAGCCGTCGATTAATTCTATTGGTTTTCAAATGAATGAAGTATCCTTGTAGAATTTTGTATCCTATGCTTTTCGTGATTATGGTAATCTATTCTATATTCTAAAAGCCTCTTCAAGGTAAAAGTAGACTGTTGATGGCCACTGCGGGGTGGTTGATGGGAACATCGGCGGTATTGAATACATTATAACTATTATATATTTATTCAAACTATTGATGATGAGTCATGGATATTTTTCTACTAGTTTTTCGAAAGAGCCCAAAAACTTCACCTTTATTCGTTGACTATCAATAATTATTGAAATGCCGGCCCTTACCTCGAGAGAGTTCTAGAATCAATCTCTTCCACAAACTGTTTCCATATTGGAACTTTTTTATATATTCTATGATAAATTTTTAGTCCTTATTTTGCATTGCAATGATATCAACAGAATGTATGAGACGATACTTATTCCCCCAAACTGAAACTCTTGGAAATATCTCAAACCAAAGATTTCTGCGCATCATTGATACACTGTGGACTATTGTATCAGTTTTGACAGGATGATAAAGGGTGTTGTATTGTATTATAGTCAGCGAGAAAAGAATATATTTCATATTCTATTCTCTCTGATTATAGTAGCAACTACATAACTCATATCTTATATTCAGACTAATCTTCATTTGTTATCTCATCTGATCAGTATTTCAACCATGGAACAAGAAAGAGATGTTCCTCTCAGCAGGATGCTAACCGAACTTTCCATTGACCTTGGTCACTGACCAAAAACCCAAATTTGTCAGCACTATCGCTGCTGAGACAAATATGGTAGCCGGCTTCATAGCAAACTTCGTGTCACGTTTCTAATGCGAGTGTAAATATCAGAGCGTCAGTTAGCGTTTGGCCCTAATACGCATGCGCGTAATGAAAACGGATCCTAACGAGTGTTTTGGCAATTGAGTCGACGCTCCTAATTATTCGATTTGTGAAGAACGATTTCACCCTTGATTAATCGCAGAAAAGTACGTTTTAGCGCCGCATAAGGAGCGTAACAGACGCAGACGTCTGTAATTATATACTGGACAGTGCTATTTTAGAAATCGCGGCTCATTTATTATGTTGGATGCTGCACAGATTGCTGCTACTGAGAAATGCAACGATCAGTTTCTCTGTATCACGTGTAGGTATTTGGGTCGCAAACGGTGTGCGATATTTGGATATTGGAAAGTGGAGGTGATTTAGGGGATGTCGAAGGTTCGAATGATTCATTCAACTGAGGAGCTTGGATGAAAACGAAAACCTCATTACGGCTTTCGTTTCATTAAATTATTGATTTGTGAATGAATTAAATTCTATTCATTGATCATTCTCCACAATTTTCGAAGTAGTATGAAGAGGGAGAAGAAAGAATAGTCTTCGGAACAGGAAAAAAAGAAGAAGAAGAAGAAGAAAAAGTGGAAGAAGAAGGATTAGAAAAAAGTAGAAATGTTCCTATGACCAATAAGACCATCTATGTTATAAAACCATGATAATAATCGCCAGAATAAATCGGATGTCAATTATTAGACACAACATAGAAGAGAAATTAATAAAAGTATGAATTATTTGAGGAGAATTGGAAAAAGTTACAGAAAGTGATAAAATTTAGTAATAATATTATTTAGCTCTATCATCTCTTATCTGGAAAGACACTGCAACCCACCATCGAAATGGTTATATAATACAAAATGACATTGTGAAAAATAGATTCAACATAAAAAGCCAGAATAGACATTGAAACAATGGAGGGACGAATTAATCTGTCTACATATTCCATAGCCTTGTTCACTAAATAAGAGGTGATTGGAAGAAAGTAAGTCGCGTTTCATACGACGTAGAACATATACTTACAAGTCATACGTGGACGGAAAAACATACATGAACAGAAAAAATTGGATAATGATGGCATCGGAAGAATTGCAACCTACCTTTGAGAACTTTTTGCACAACCTGAGATAATATTGCAGACAGTGATTGTGTGTAGGAACATGCATGCGTCAGGTCTCAATTGAGATATCACTTTTTCAGAGTTCTTTGTTTCGCCAGTAGCATTTCCAGTTCCGGATACCACCTACTATACTTCAATAGATATAATTTCTGTATCGGAATACATTTTTTTACCCATCTCATAATGTGCTACGCTGATACTCGAGTTACATCCATTGAGGTATGCCTACCTATTTAATACATAATAACGAGACTATGAATTTGCAAGCGAGGAAGTTGAACTGAAGACAGTAAAGTGAAATTTTCCCACTCTCCCCTCAATTAATCTAAACAGATTACGTGACTAATCCATTCAATAATGATGTTAATCCATCACTTCTACCCAACTGAAACACTGCGGCCCTCCAAGCTGGGGAAAGACGCCGTAACAATACTCTTCATATTGTAGCGGCGTCTCTTCTCGAATTTAGTTGATCTTCTCACATCAATTCATCTCGTGCATCTTTAATGACTTACTCATGTAATTAGTGCAGTAGTTTTCTTTTGTGAGAAAGCGATTTGTATTTGTGAAAAACTGATGAGGTTATGCAAGTAGCGGTGGCTTCCTTGAAATCTCTTCCAATTGTTCAGTAGATTAGCAGGCAGGAAGCTGGGATTTGGAGTGTGGGTTATCGGCAATCAGGTTGGAACTTCCGACAAAGTTGCGGTGGCTCATTTACATAAACAGCCTATTTTTGTTGCAATTACTAACATCAGGCTTGAAAGTTAAAGTAGATAAGAAGTGAGAGGCTTTTTAATTTCCTTTCCATAGGTAAGGAAAGTATTGCTTTCCAAAAAAAATTAAGTTACCCCAATTTCAAGTTTTTTAAATTCTTGTATCGAACGATACTTTCTAGGCTCGGGAATGAACATAAAAAGAGATGAAAAGAGACTCAAGTCCTGGAATCAAACAATAAGTTTAATGTTTTCCAGAGATTTGTTGAAAAGAGATGTTGGAGAAAAGTGGGATTGAAGTGGTGAATAATTGGAGAACTAACAGTATTTGAATTCCTTTACAATTATAACTTTTCATTGATGTTACTGCTTGCTTTTCTTGTACATTATCGTGCAGTTTTCATTCATTAAATGTATTATCGTGCATTTTCCTGGATTTTTCATAGAATATTGTTTTGGAAAAGTCTCAGATACGTTTTTGCCTAATTAATGAAGACTATCCAATTACATTACGTTTCATGACTACATGAATCATATTGCTTCCTGTAAAACCGACTTAGCATTGTGACTTGTAATATAAAAACCCTTTTTAAGCCTCATAAGCCCTTCTTTTTAGGAAGAAGGAACGGGTTTTAGCTCTATAATAACTGTTTCAAAAATCACAATAGTCAATTAGTCATTATTATTTCAGCTTTATATTCCTATAACGATACCTTACTCCTAGTAGATCTGTTAGGAGAGTTACATCGATCTACCATGATAAAAAATATTTGGAAGAACTATGAGTACGAGTTCATTCCAGTACTCAAGTACTCAGAACTTTTTAAGTTACTTGAGCTCATCAATTCCTTCTTGGAAGTTTATCAAAGAAGAAGTAGAAAACATTTTTAATCTCTCTTATGTTGAAGAATTTTAAATTCTCTGTGAATGTGAGAGAACGTGGTGAATTGTATGATATCTAGCAATCCAAGTACAGAAAACATCTATGTCTATTTAATAACTCTGGAATCGGAATCCAAATGACTTTTAACCAGTCTAGGTATAGTGGAAAAGTGGAGACTTTTTAATAGAGTCAATTTGCTGTCAGAGGAAATCACCGTAAGTACCGCACACTTATTATAGTGTAGAAGCATTTACTTTATCTGTTATTTGTCACAGTGACATACAAACCTAAAAGCATGGTCATCTTAATTGCCTCTTTTCAAGTCCATTATCATCAACTGTCCAACTGTTCTTTCTAATCAAAACCTCGGTTTAAATCAAATTTTAATGAGAAAGCTTTTGCTAATCGATAAACTTACCCATGTTGTTTTAAATCATTAGTAGAGGATCAAGAGATACATGCAACCTTTGTTGGCTGATTCTAAAAAAAAGACGAGAACAGCTCTAGAATCTTCCACGTCAAATGTGTATTGTGGATTTCTTAAGTTGGGAAGATGGATATGGAATGCTTTCGCAATCATATTTTTTGAATTCGAAAAGCATACGCGGAATACTTCAACTGTTATGCTTGTCATTGTTTTCGTACAGGTGAGGCTCCATGAATTATTTTAAGGACTCGTTTGGGCTTGATTGAGATTGTCTTCTGCCAGAAAGATATCTAACGACCAGATCATAGGATGATACTTATGAAAATTGAAATATAAAATCTCTGTAGGTAAATCAAGTTCTATTGATTTTAACATCTAAGGTGTGTTTCAAAGAGTTAAAAAATGGGTTTCAATATCGAAATATGTTAGTACGCATGATATAGTAAGAGTACAAATCGGGTACAATGGTACAATGTTGGGTACTTGTAATTCTACATGTAGGGTTTTTGTTATTTTGTATTCTTCATCTTATCAGTTGAAAAATTAATAATCTCTCAATGGTTGTTTGCTCTGGAGATTTCCTTAATAATTTATTATATTACAGTAATATATTTTTACAAACTACTCATTTTTGACACCTGTACCTACGAAACAGGTGCCCGTATCTTTTACTTTACGGCACTACACCTTTTTCGTGGGCACGAGCCACCAGTGGATGAATGTGAATGTCGGATAAAATGAAAGAAAGGTCGTGTTTCATTCAACATAATCATATCATTCTCAAATTCTATTAATTTTGATAGATTCCTATTGGATAGACTTGATTTCTCTTTCTGTGAGTACAAGTGGAATTCCCCTATAATGTGCAAAATCACTTTCGACCAAGTCTGCAGGTCGACCTAGAAATTTAATTTCAAGAGTTTTTGCAGCCTGCAATCGAACGTGGATCAGAAAATGAACGATGACAGGAAGATTTGGAATTATTTCGAGAAAAATTGTTCAACGATAGAAAGTGACTGCTGAGTCAATATTTTCACAAAAATTATACAGTTTGAAAACATAACTGAACGTGGTGCAATTGCGAATTATAATGAGAGTAATTTTAGTGGGTAAATAGTAGAGATTCTGACAGGAAACTAGTTCAGAATCGTGGTTTCGTCTGTTTGTACCGGATATGCGACCTATCCAAAAAACATGTCAAGAAATTTATTTTTGCTCCAACATTTGTATACCTATAATCTATATTATTTCCAGAAATCTCAAGTTTTAATCTACGTGCCATACTAGTTTGATATGTTGAGAAAAATCTGCATCTTCAAGTGTCAATAGCCTACAGAATAAGTGCAATAATTTAGCACAGATTAATTTTTAATCATGTTCTATAAAATGAAATATTATTATTTCACGTTTTAACCGAAATCATTCGAAAATGAATATAATTGCAGTGCTTGTACATCAGTTGGACGATAAGAAATCACAATTAAAATTTTTTCTCCCTTATAATAAATATTTGTATTATTATATTATAATGAATAAACAGGATGAAAGAATGGAATCGATCACATAGATAGACATCCAATTAATAAATTCAAACGAAATAATTGAAAGATGAATATTGAAAGAATAATGAAAATAAATTATTAAAGCCAAAAGCAATGTAATGTTGTTGAATGTTGTTGAATGTTGTTAATGTTGTTGTTCTAGTGAATGTTCAGTCCCTAGAGATAGTTTTCCATGATTAATAGCACATGATTAATACATGAATAATTCGTAATCCTCCATAATTCATACAAAAGCTTTTGTCCCATGAACAACGAATTATCGAGGTTCCACTGTACTATATCTTCCTATCTGTATTAGATGCAACCGGCAAGATCCTTGTGTCTGAGTCACGTACTGTACTTTCGACAGCCTTTCAACTAAAATTATTGATATAATTTGAAAAGTACACCAAAGCACTCAATTGAATGAGTATCACGCACTCGGCACGAGATAGGAGTGATTGTAGCTGAGAAGCAGGTTGTGCAGCCTTGAATTAAAATACCTGACTGATCAGGAATATCCGATCGCTTTTATCGAATCGATTGCAAGCTGCATTCACTTCACTTGTATCCAATGTATGTCACACACTCACTAAAAATCAACTATTTTAATTGAGATTGGCTACAAGGGTATCAGGATCAGCTATTTGTTCTGTTGTTCATGTATTGTAAGTTGAGTTGTACTGTATGGTGTATTGTACTTTTGTTGTGTTTTCTAAAATCCTACTTCACAGTTGATTAATTAAAATGTACAGTTTATTTATAAATGCTAAGCTTTTTAATTGTTTGGTTCGTTTTTTTTTTTAAATTAACAAGTGTACATTAATTTGAGCTCTTCTACTTATTGTAGGCCTATATCAATGGAAATCAATATTGTAATCAGTGAATGTTTCCTTTATCTTAGGACTTCTTTATTACTGTTTTAAATGTGAATCACAGTACCTTTTTTCAATTATTTTTATTCAATAAAATATTGTTGTATTTCTCCAATAATGAAAATTCAATTAATACCATTTCTTTTATTTGTTTACTTTTTACAATCGTAGTCGTATCACAGTTTCAAGGCAAAACCTGCCCCATATTAGCTGAGCTATTCTCTTTGTATTTGAATTTTTCAACATTTCGACAACCCACTTTCATTTTTCATATCCATATTATTGTGAGAGTCTTCAATATTCACACTTGACACTTGAAGATGATTTATATGATAGTGAAACATATAATGTTGAAATAAATAATATAAGATTACTGTGATCTTGAATTTTAATTTATAGGAGTCTATACACTCTAATTACATTAACTGTAATTTATAGAGACTAGGCTACTATTTTCTGTCTGATCCACCTCGATCATCCACAATCCTCACAGGAGACTAGGGCATTGACTTACAAGAGATCTACAGTGAAGGTTTCATTTACATGAGGCCAAATAATTATATGACACCTCTAGAATTTTCCCTCTTCTTTTATGTTTTAAACCACCCTTAATCCCTACATCACATTCTTAGTAAAGCCATATTGGTTTGGTCTAGTCGTGCCTTACCAGTTAGTGTTTATCTGCAATCTGGCCTTTCTCATTAGCTGTTGGCCATTCGTGTAGTCTCTTCAAGCTGAGAAGACATTCTGGCAAGATGAGAAAATGACTCCAGCTCAGTCAATATTGTTTCAAAAGTTATAAGTTTGGTCTTAAATTGTAGATCAGAATGTTTCCGATAATTTGATATTAAATTTATAATTTTTGAAACAATATTGACTGAGATTGAATCATTCTCCCGTCTTGCTAGAATGTATTTTTTGCTTGGACAGACTGTATGAATATAGAACAGGCACCAGCCGGCAAACTTATAAAATAATTTAACGAGCTGAATGCATTTTCAAAGTGTCCGGTGATAAGGATTAACATGGGAACTTGTTGGTTAGTCTATTCTAATGTTTTTTGTTAGTTGTTGTAACATGTGGTCGTTATCAAGATTCAGCTGACAGTGGTGGTGTTATCTAGATAAAGAGTCCGGTGCTGGTCTAGTGCAAGTAGAAGGAGGAAGGCCATGGTTTGCATCTCAGGTGAAAGCTGAGGGCAAATCACCTTCGCTAAACTAACATTCCTGTGTCTGACTCCACTGGACAATGCTGATCCCACATTTATTCCAAGATCCAACTCTAGGTTCATGGTAGGTAGCGCGAAAACCAATTAAATTTTACCTACGTAGAATGACGTCACCTAACGTGGTTCAAGAGAGGAATCATTGAAATGGTTGTGCCTAGGAATGGTAATGGTCATGGTAATGCAAAGGATATTGAATCAATCAAATATCAATCATCATTATTATTCAAATTTTATGTTGAAGAGTGCAAAAGGCTGATGCCCTAAACCGCTCCTCTACCAATTTGAAAAAAAGAGTAGAGATAATTCTATTCTATCTGCCCCACTTAGTCATTTGAATAGAATTGTTGAATAAAATTGTGTCATCGATCCTGTTTTATTTTTAATAGAGTAATCTAATAATCTAAAACAGTAAATTATTTTGATATAGCCTTCATTGTATTACAATGATGCGTTGTCTGTTGCCTCGCTGCTATATCCTCACATTTCTAGTACCTTAAATGGATTAATTAATTAGGTTTAAAGTGATAAGATGGTTTATTAGAGATCAATTAATTTACATTACAATTATCTCATTATTATTGTACCATTGCATCCCAATCATCTCATATAATTAAATTGTATTGTCTGTATACTTTTTCTCACTTGTGAATAATTCCTTTCTCTTTCATCATAAATTCAATCCTGTATCATTAGAAATTGAGCATAGATTGTGGTTTTGATTAAATTAATTCGATGAAGTCATTAGAGACTGCAGAGGAACATATCACAAGTGGATATTCACCTGTTATGATTGTCTTCATTAGTCACCTATCAGGCTTGTTCCATCCCACATAGAATTATATTATAGTTCCATTCATCATCCATTCACTTGATCACTTATATTCCATTAAAAATAACCTGTTTAGAATAGATTAATTTGATGAATTCATCAGAACTTAGTCTAAATTTGAAACATTCATGTGAACATTGTTAGCTGTTCAGAACAAGTGATTCCCTTCATTAGTTACTACACTCCTTTAATCCCACACAAAATTAGGTTCGTATTCGTGTAGATTACTTTCGATAAAGGTATTGCAAAATTTAAATAACAGTAAAAGTGAGACGAAAGGATTAACTGCAGCCGAACAGATGTTTGTGGACCCGAAAAAAGAAAAGTTCATGATGTGAGAAATGGAGTGTAAGTTGGCCAATAATTTCAGTCTTTACGTGGGGGTTGAGTGCTGTTCCTATGTTATCTCATATCGCATGAGTGGGCTGAGCACAGGTGACAAACATGGTGCAAATTACTAAGCAAGGTGTTACTAACATCTATAAGGAGATGTGGTGAGAGATAGACAGGCAAAGCGCTGAGAAGAAGAGAGTAAATGGCAAGAATAGGGAGAAGATGGATTTGGAGGAGGAGGAGCAAAAGAAGAAGGAAAATGAAGGTGGAGGAATTGAAAAATAAGAAGTCGAAGAAGTGATATGAGAAGGATTTGGAGTTGGAGAAGCAGAAGAAGAAGAAGAAGAAGAAGAAGAAAAGGAAGAAGAAGAAGAAGAAGAAGAAGAAGAAGAAGAAGAAGAAGAAGAAGAAGTCGTCGACGACGACGAGAAGGAAGAGGAGTCGCAGAAGAACAAGAAGGAGAGAAAAAATTACAAGATGGATTCGGAGGAGGAGGCGCTGAAGAAGAAGAAGAGAAAGAAGAATAACTAAGAGTAAGAGATAGAGGATGGAGTTGGAGGAGAAGGGAGAATATGAGGAAAACCTATTCAAGGAGAAGGGTAGAAGATTTTTTATGAAAAAGACAGAAAATATGTAGAAATGGAAAGAAGATGAAAGGTTGAAAGAGGAAAAAATATGGGAGAAGGTAATGAAATAAAATACCATGTACTTGTAGATAAAGACCAGATCTCTTATTAGATAGGAGAGAAGATGAGAACGATGAAAAGGAGGAATTAAGAATGAAAAAGAGAATACGAGTGAAAAGGAAGAGGAATAAGAACTCAATGATGGAGAAGAGGTTGCTAATAATGAAGATAAAGAAGAAAATAAAGAAGAAGAAGAAGAAGAAGAAGAAGAAGACGAAGAAGAGAGAAAACAAGAATAAGTAAGGAAGTGCGAATAGGATGGTCATCCCACACACCAAGGCACCTGTACCGCTCGGCTGGCTCGTTTGTCTTTGCCACTTTGGTTATTATTCTCGTTTATTCCTTAGCGGGCCTCAGCCAGCTGACTGACCGAGGTTAAAGAACCTATTACCCACGGATAGCAACGTCGCGAATAGCAACGGAAATGAATTGATTCTATTCCAGGTGGCCCTCATGACTGTGTTTTGCATCTGCATGCGTCTGAGATTTCACTTCAGCCATATTCTTAATTTCTTCAAAAAGGATGATATCAATGATTCTATTCAGGCTAAATATTATTCAGATCTTCTAGATGGATATGTATATTTGTAATACCAATTGTAATAATTTTTTTGTCTTTCATAACAGGCGAAGTTAGGACTCGCAGGTCCTCTCTTCAACTTAACTTCAATGATATGATATAATATAATAATAATAAAAATAGATCAACAATACCTAAAGAATAGAATATCTGATATGATAGTAGAGGGTAGAAGAGGGAAAGGAAGGCCGAAGAGACGCTGGAGGGATTGTGTGGAGAGGGATTTGAGAAGCAGGGGAATGGAGCTGGATGGCGGTGAATATGAGGATAGAGACTCTTGGAGGCGAACTACCAGAAACAGCGACCCCGTATAGAAACGGTAATAAGCTGAGGAAGAAGAATATAATAATAATAATATGTGTATTCTAAACACAAATAATTAAGTACAGATACTGTATTGATGTATTTTACAGTTATTGTAGACGTGATAAATGAATGAACGCCTACTCAAACTCATCATCTAATTAAATATTAAGTGCCGGTTTCTCCAAAAAAGTTAATCTGAATTTCGGATTAAACCATCAGCTGGCTCACAAGTTAACAATTAACAAGTAAACAATTGAAACACAAGTTAATAAAAGTGACCATACACTGACAGCTGATTGATATTAGCTGACATATATGACAGCTGATAAGGCAGCCAACTTTCACCTGTTTTATTTGTCAATTAATCAATGATAACAATCGATAGCCTACGAATATTCAATTGGAAGGCTTTATTAAGAATTGTTCAAACTTTGACGGGCATTTTGTTTACACCCTGGAAGAGACTTCGGTATATCATTACTCTCTAAGTTCATTTACTATCTCATACTAAATATTAAAAATCAATTTTTTGTGATGTGATGTTTTGGTATTTCTCCGTGGTGAAAAGATAAAGACTGAGATTGTCTATACCATTTATTCTTTCATAGTAGAATATAAGAATATGAGATGTAGTAGAATAATATATAATAATATGAGGTAGTAGATTATAAGATGCAATAAGTGCATGAATTGCTAATTATGATAACTTATCCAAAATAAGCAAGGGATTTAATGGATAAATCTTCATGGTAAGTAGTCTTCCATGAATAATCAAATATCAATACATAACAGCTTCAACCACGGATACTATAACACGCACTCTAGTGGTAGTGATTACAATCAGTCAAATACTGTAGAGTGTAGACTAATGATTTAATATTTCTTTTTTGGTGAAGGTATCCAATTGACATTTGAACCTTTTTGAGATTTCAGAAACATTTTCAAATTCAATACCTAATTTTGTAGGGATAATAACAGGATCAACATTTATTCAATTCACATGGGTGGTTCTAATGTCATCTAATAGCATATATTCGATAGAACTAACCATGGAAAGTGACCATAATCAATCATAGGCTATCTGAAGAGTTTAGCCGCAATTAGGAAATGACGGAGAAATTTCTGAAAGTCACGGCCATCCAATGATTTCGTGATTGTGGCTCACTAAGCAAACATGATTTTAAGCATTGATTTGAATGTTGGTCAGTACTGAAAAGATGGAGAGATGTACTTTTTTGTTTATATAGGATTAATGGAGGGAACCTTGATAATATGAGTATAAGATCTTCCTTAAATGATGGGAGTTTTCTTGAAATGGGAGTCTACGCATGCATAAATTTCGCCAACTGTCTTGATTTGTATGACATGGATATTTAGAGATTGTAATAACAGGTTTGCTATAATATTATCTGTTGCATTTTTCACGTTCCGCCAGAAATTATAGAGTTTCCGTGAATGGCTTGCTTTTGCTTTTTGTTGGACTGCGTTCTATAACTGATTATTATTACCCTGAGGATGGGAAGGGATCTTGGGATCTGGTTAGAACCAGGTCAGTATCACTCGAACACCAATGCGAAGGTTATGGGAAGGAGATTTCCTTTTCTTTGGGAGGAAAAAAGAAGAAGAAAGTGAGAGGGAGGATGAGGAGGGAGAGGAGAAGAAGAATGAGAAAAGAAGAGAGAGAATAATGAAGGAGAAAAGAAGGAGAGAAGAATAATGAGAAAGTGAAGATGAAGAAGAAGAAGAAAAGGGAGGTGAAGGAAGATGATATGAAGAATAATAAGAACGAGGAGGGATATTAAACAAACAATAAAAATAATAAGAATAGGTAATACAGTGAGAAAATGAAAAAAAGAGAGAATAATGGAAACTGAGAGACGAAGCAAGAGAACAGATGAGGAGAGGCAAGAGAAAAAGGAGAGTATGAGGATGAGGAAAAAACTTGCCCTAAGAAGAGGAAGAAGTAGAAGTAGAAGGAGAATAAGGAAAAAAGGAAAGAAGAACAAGAAGAAGAAGAACATCATCAACAACAACAAGAAGGTGAAGAAGAAGAAGAAGAAGGAGAAGAAGAAGAAGAAGAAAAAGAAGAAAATTAAGATTGAGAAAAATGAGTAGGAGAAAAGTATAGAACAAGAATTAGGAGTAAGGCGAAGAAGGCAACAAAGATAAGGCAGAAAAACAAGAACAAGGTAATAGAAAAAGAAGTAGAAAACGTGAAAGAAGAAGTTCTGCTCATGGGGAAAGAAGAAGAAGAAGAAGAAGAAGAAGAAGAAGAAGAAGAAGAAGAAGAAGAAGAAGAAGAAGAAGAAGAAGAAGAAGAAGAAGAGGATTGAAAGGGATGAGAAGATAAAGAAGTAGTCGAAAAAAAGGGGAAGGGCGAAAAAGTCGAAGAAGATGACGTAGAAAATGAGTAAAATATGAAGAACAAGAAGTAGGAAGACGGAGAAGTCGATGAAGAGGAGGGAGAAGAAGTAAATGGAGAGGAGGATAAAGAATATGAAGAGGAGAAGAGTGATGAAGAAGAGGAGGAGTTGCAGGAGAAATGAAAATATGCACGAGAATCATCTGTCACTTTCGATCGTATCGTTTCAATAGTTTGGGAGTATCATGATCGTTCGTTTATTTGGATATCCCGATTGACCCCGACTTCAATCACCTTAACACAGATTTCTTGATGTTCCATTTACAGCATTATGGAGAATTGTTTGAATCATAAAAGTAGTACTATAGTCTGTTCAAGCAAATAAGACATTCTGGTAAGATATCAAGTTAATCTAAGGAAATTTAATTCATTCCTTTTTATTGTTTGAAAGTGATTTTTAACTGATTCAAACTATCAAAACTGATTTGTTCTCTCATACAATTTACATTGGAAATGAGTAATATAATATTCATAATTATATGTTGTACTTGTTCCCAAAATTAATTACATAAGAGATTCAGGCGGTGTACACTGTCCAATAGCTCATGAATTACTTTTTTAATTACTGTTCAATCAACTATTTCGATTCAACTCACTGTAAGGTATGTCATGATGCGTCAAAATTGGTTGGATGGTATTGGTTTGGTTCGGCATCACCATCAAGACCATACAGGAAATAGTTGAGTTTGTGTGGTGTAAGTGAAGAACCAGTGTGTGATAATTGTACTTGTACGATTAAAAACTTATTGACAAAAATAGCCAGATAATTACAAAAATTCGATTGATACTGCCCTCCAGAAAATTATTATATTAAATGATCGATCTCCTTCCAAACAATCTGATTCCACTCCAAAATGCTTCTTGAAGATTTTTCTTCGCAATTAATGTTCGATGTACTTTATTGTAAAATTATTGTCTTGTACCGTTAAGGTGTGAAATAATGTCTTGACGTAGGATGCAACAAACAGTTTCTGAGTGTTGAAACAGTTGGCTTTGCCTGTTTCAGGGACGTTGAAAAGCTATGGAAGCAGATCGCCGCCTATACTTCAAGGTGAGTGAAATTAACCTCTTTATTATTGTAACACTTGTCCGGTAAGGACTGCATGACACAGATTACGTTTGACTCGACTTCATAGATATAATAGTACACCCACAACACGAGGACTGACATCATGTTCTGATTCGATGACGAAATATTAGTGCCGACTTTTCTATGACTCAAAAACACGTCAACAACCCCAAGCTATAGTAGAGGCCCTGTTTACTTTCTATTGAAATATTGCACGTGTTTAAACAGTTTATGTTGGATGTGGTTTGAGTGAGCGGCGAATTGAACAATTATTATACTCTGTCCAAGCAAAGAAGAGCATCTGGCAGGATGAAAAAATTACTGATTTGGTCTCAATCGTAGGAAACATTCTGATCTACAATTTGAGACAAAATCTATATTTTTTGAACCAATATTGATCGAGCTGAAGAGTCATTTTCTCATCTTGCCAGAGGGTCTTCTTTGCTTGGACAGACTATGTGGTCGTTGGTACTGTACTGAACTGTATGGGACATTAGAGGTTTCTGTGGAATAGTTTTTGAGCGTTCCTTAAGAAAAGTAATCTTCTATTATTGATTCATTTATTTAGTCAATATGACACAATAATACTTGAAGGTGGAAACACATATATATAATATGTCCAAAACGTCTTCTATCCTAATTTTGAGTCAAATATAATTATTCTGATGTTGCCAAAATATTTTGTTTCTTGAAGTGACCTAATAGTTTATCTAAAATTTATGTGGCGAATTATATTATTTTTCAATTATCACTGCTAATGATATATATTTATTGCAACTATACTCTGGTCGTACAAAGAAGAGATTCTGGCAAGATGGGAAAATGACTCCAGCTCGGGCAATATTGGTTCAAAAATAATAAATTTGATGACGATTTTGACAGTGAAATTTTTGACAATATTTTTCTGCGCTACTTTTTAAGACCATATTTATAATTTTTAAACAATATTGACCGAGCTAGAGTCATTTTTCCATCTTGCCAGAATGTCTTCTTTGCTCGACCAGACTGCAATAACAAACATATGCCATGCCAAACTAGATGAAGCCTTGTATATTTTGTATCGTGTGTCTCGTATCTCATATCTTCCAAGTTAAAGAAAGTAAAGAGTCATGGAGAGATATTTGACAATAATTTTGACAGTTAAATTGTTGAAGAGAAATTACATTGTTTCTCACAGTTATGTACCATTTCCAAACAATAAAAGTTAGTAAGTTCAAGTTACTTACATATAACGGTATGATATTGAGAGTTTTAAGAGTACAGTATCAAGAAAAAAGACACTAGAAAGTAGCTTTTGAGTGAAGAACGGAAGATACTCCAGTGATATAAGGAACAGATGTTTACACAACACAAAATGTCTACTGCCTATTCTTCCATCCTTTCACCTAATGTTTGATTCAACGTTAGAAAAACACTGTAATTTTAATAATAATCAACCCGAGGTTAATTTCGTTACTCAACCATTAGAATAATTCTATTTTCCGTTTGAGAGATCCTATAATCCTTAGGCGGAATATCTGTGTCTCTAGAACTACGCCTACATTAATAGCTTAATCCTTGTCTTCCTTGAAAACATTCCTCCAGGCTAGTGCTTATTATACAAAACTCAGGATAATTTCAGAATTGTCATAATCTGCATTCGAATGTTGAAAGTTTTTTTTATTTCTAGCGTCCATCTGATATCCCCATACTCGAACCTTGTTAAGCATGGCTATCTTAAATCTTGCATAGATCTGGTATGCATATAACTATGACTTATATAGTTAAAACGTAACGTTTTTCGAGATTGTTGATCTTTAGAAACTTTCAAGAGTGCCGGACTTTGGCTAGGATCATAGAATACAGTTCAAACTTTCTTTTTCGACGGTATCCTATACATAATGATGAATAATTGCAAGCTGAAATCATGAGTATTCCTAGTTTCCAAGATATTCGTGTTGAGGTAGAATTATTTTAAAATTTTTGTCCTGCTGTACCCTCAACATCTCGTTCCTACAAATAAAGATTTCCTTCTTTTCACGCTCTACGTGTAGTTATTCAATATTGGAAAGTATGAGCCAATTCATTCAAAATACGAATTCCTATTCTATCATTGATAACAGATTTATTATAGGAATCATTTCATTAATGAACTATTATTATTAACTAATCTATCATTAATACGAACTCTATTCTATCAGCAATTGAAACATTACTCAAATCCATCACACTGTAGCCTATTAAGGTACGAGTAAAGGTGAAATAGCACTTACTGATTCATTCATCAGATTCATTCTAAAAAGAACTTCAGAATCAAATGCCTTTTTGAACACAAAATTTTGTTTCAAAATTTATTAAATATTATCTTCACAACTTCATAACAGGAGGTCAAATTTGGCTGGCATGTTAAATAAATTGTTCCCTTACTCTCTTGCTTTAGTAACTAGTTCATTCCTCAGTATATTGAAAACTGTTATTATATTATATTATGTTATATTGAAAAGTGAAACTATATTATTCACTATTCATTTTATTAAAGCTTTATACATTTCACCATGATAAATTCCATCCAGATAATTTTTTTAATTATGTTTATTCATGCTATTTAGTTTTCCTTCTTTCTAGGTGTTTCTTTATATTTTTCTTGTAGGCTAAAGTTTAAAGTATGAGTAAATTATCCTTCTGGTGGTTGATATTCAAATGAATAAGGTGACTGATGAATTGTTTCAATATTATTACAATTATTATTATTTTTGTTATATTATTCACAGTGTGCCAAAACATTGAAATCTTTCAAGTAAGACATTGTAATCTTTCAAGTTCTACTTCACTTGAAATCTGGTGAATGTAATTTTTTCTGTTGGATGTCACCAAGCGCTTCTGTCTCTTACAAATAACACTGTCATTATTGATGAGGAATACCCGCTCCCAAATATAAGACTTCAACTCTTGCTCCAAGAACCTGGAGTGGACAAAAAGCTAATTTCATGTTTTAATTGCGCCAGGGTCAATGTCCGCTGACATTATTGTATTATTTTCTTTTGTATCTCTTACTTTTTCCAAACTTTTTCTTCGTTGGTCATAAAATCACTTTGGTCACTTTTCTTCTGTTGTTCACTTTTAAAAGTCCATTTTAGGGGTGGATGAACTTTTGCTTGCGACGCACACCTATAGTAAGCGCAAGCTCAGAAGACACTCAGTTACAATACAATTTACATTGTATTGGCGTGTCAACTAGCTTGCGCACACCTACATCTTCAGCATTGCATGCACTCGCCAAAACTGGTTTTTTGCTGATGGCATTCCGTTCATGCCTGGCTATCAAATTTTATTTTCTGAATCACAAGTTACAAAGTCGGTATCTGCGAAATTGAGAGTTGCACATGGTGTTCTGTAATAGAATACTGGCTTAAGAGATTTGAGCACAGTGTTATTAATGTCCGAAAATCCCATTGACCAAATCACACTGACTGAATCATTGGTGGCATTTTAATATTTCCCATTATTCCCCATGAAGTCGAACTGATTCACTTGATTGATTCTTATCCCATCAAGGTTTCTCAGGAAAGTCTTAAATCGTATAAAAGACATATTTCATCGCATTACGTGATTCATAAACATATTAATTCATGTTTAGGTTGTTAAAAGTTTTCGATTCGAGTTTTTTTGGGGACACTGTAGCTTAAGTGTCATCAATTGATCAATAATTGAAACTCAAGGCTTGTTAATAATTTATTTGTTCCTATTCTCTATATGAATTGAGTTAGTTTGCCGTTGCTACAAGATGACGTTATCCAGGATAATCACGGCGTTAAAACTTAACGAAGTTACGAACAACCGGCCCTTAGTATCTAAGATCCTTATAAGTAACTGGAACTAATTTCCGAATTCAAGAAAAGAGAGAATACAAGAGGGATATACAATTATTATAAGAAAGAATAGGTTGATGTTGATTATTATCAAATCGATTGAAATACATTTCTGTAACTAGAATCAGATGGTGAACTTTGCTATTACGTAATTATCCAGATTAAATATTTATTCGCAATTATCCAATATCTGAAAAAACGAAACAAGTTGTATGATTTTTTTCTATTAACAATCTCCTTTTTGGCATCTAGCCAACTTGCGCATGTACAGATAGCAGTACAAGAAGAAAAACATGGAGTTACATAGTCTGAGTGTTTCTGTAATGCTTCCAGGTTATTGTTCAAACATGTTGGTTGGTGTTGCAAACTGCAACATATTGTTAAACTTTAACATGTTGTTGTCACCTTCGTGTAGCTGTCAACTTCGACATGTTGTTGGAAAAATCAAATTTGTTAGCTAAGAATTGTGTAGCATTCAGTTCGCTTCCAAAAGAAAAATAATTGTAATTTCAGCCTGATTCTCTCTGGTCTAACGCAGTTTTATGGTTTCTCTTTCTCTCTCATGGTCTAATTTTTCTCTCTTTCTTTCGTGATTCCATTCACTGACGACATCTTTGTTCGGAACCGTTATTGTCGATTCCTCTTTACATAATTCGTACTTCTTCTGGTTCGAATATGCCAATCAACAAGGGCAATTAATTGGTTGTTTCCTGAACGGGGGCTCCAATTAATTCGCGCATATCCTGTTCAGTATGTGTGTGAATAAATCACTCTAGTAATCACAATCAAGCAAACTACTGTAGTGAGTAGAAGAATTTCACTAAGATACTTGGGTGCACCCCATTGATTGTGATTAAAGCCTGAAATTGAATAGTAGGCTGCATTCAATTGACCCTAAGTTAGCCTAAGCCTAAGTTCAAAGCCTGGATCAAGTGAACAGAACTTCTGTTTCAATTATTCACATAAATTTGGAAAAAAGACATTTTGGACTTCATTTTCGAAATTTGAATCACCCTGAGTCTCCTTCACCCATACATTTTCCCAAAATAATTCTCCTTTTCTTTCATGTATCCCCCCTATCTTTATTGATTCTCCACACCCTCCTCTCCTTTTCTCAACTTCTCCTTTTCTTTTCCTTCTTAGCAAAGCCTAATATGCCGAGAATAGTCTCTCTTTTTTCCCTCGCCAACTATGAACTATCCAATAGACGGGAAAGTAGATTGTAATCAGCTGTTCCATTGTGCGTTTATTGGCTTTTGGCAGATCTTAATTGCCGCTTATCGAGATAATTCGCTCTTTCGTAATCTCTGTGAAATTCTTTGAAGCCAGGAAACACTGGAGTCTGGCAGGAAATCGTTAGTGGATTACATACGTTTATCTAACGCTTTTGTGAGATCGTTGAAAAAACAATAGAACACTTCGCCTATCACGGACCGTGTTAGTTTTTCGTGTTACTAGTAACCAAATAAGGGAGCTAATTTCGGATGTCTTTTCTGGAGATAAAACGAATAAAGTAAGAGTTGGGCTAAGTTAAAAGAAGTAAATCTGCTACTTCTGAATAGGATTGAAAGTTTCTAATTCCTTGTTTATTGGGAGTTTAAAAATTGTTGAACATTTAGCCTACCTTATTTTCAGAAAGATCATATGATCATTAAACTTTGATTGATGAACTACGTATTCAGCTTCTTTTGTTTTTGAACTTTTTAACTATTGAAGATCTCACCAATTCAACCCATTTTTTGAAAGTTATTAACGTTCATAGACACCCTCTTTCTCAGCCTATTAGTTTTGTTTCAAATAACAAAATTCCTCATCTCCAAATTTCTAGTTTATAGAATAACTTGAACGATTCTGAAAGTTTGTACAGTGTCCTATTTTACGCCATAAACAAGACTTATCCTCTTTCTTAAATTCTTTATAAATGAAAAGTACCCAGTCATAATATAAATGAAAAACCATTTTATTCTATCTCATTTCCATGAATATTAATTGAGACTGTATGCTGTTACTACAATAAATTGTTTCAATCAAGAGTTCTTTCAGATTAATGACGTGTCATCAATCAAATATACCTTTTTTCATAAAAAATAAATTTTAATTCGGAATACATTAGAATTATAATTTAAATTGCTACATTTACATGCGGGAGAGCGACGTACCCTCCTACCATCAATAGCTTACAGTAAAAAATATACAAATATTTAATAATTCAAGTCAAATGAATAAGGGAATAAATATCGAGGAAAAAGGAAACCAACAAAACATACACTTCAAAGACACCGCAATTTTCTGAGGTCGCATGATTGGAGAAATCACTCCAATTTAAAAATGACAGTGATAAGTGTCATTAGAGGCAGTTGCGCACTGGTTTCACTATCAAACCCATGGGTAGAAGTTACTAATGTGGAAGCTTGAGTAGTATAAATAATATAGATAGTGACATGCGTAAATCGGCCAGTAATAAGGCTACGGTTGAGGGCGTGACTCAGTCACATCACGCCTAGAGAAACACGCACTCTTTTAACACCAGGATCAAAACAGCTCAAGGACAATCATTGCATAGCAGGTCTCCTTTTAAGTTCATTGACACCTCTCCTAGTTCCTCCTGAATCGTGCAGAGGGACCAATCACTGCTGAGCATGCTGGTTTTGTTTTTTCGAGGCTCTATTTTTTACCAATTATTTGAAACACTTCAAAGTTTGTTTAGCGGTAATAGCTCAATTCAATCCTTAAAAAAATTAATGAATCTCATGTCATTCGTGTAAGATATGGATGTAAATAGCTTATGTAGCTTGAATGAGTGTATTGAACTTTTAAGGCGCAATAACAAACTTCAATACATTGCTCGGCTTCTGTAGATTTCACTAGATTTCCAACTTTTAACTTTAAATAAATGTGTTTTTTAGAGTGAAAATTGTGTGAGTGTACATTTTAAAGAAACATAACCTGAATTTGGACATTTACAGCTAAATTGGAATAGAAGATGTTTTGGGCGAATGCCTGTATTTTCGCTCCTTTATTGTATAATTGTAATGAAATAAATAAATAACATGAATTGGATGAACCTGATGTCTAAGATCTCTTGTTGTGAGAATAAGAAAGAATAAAGGGACAAAGTTCCAAATAGCTGTATTTCTAATTATTCAAATTGGATTATTAACGATGGTGATGATATGATAGATGATATATTGAAAAAATTATCAAAATACGTGCTTTGAACGATAAATTAGTTGAATGATTTTTATTTGAGAAATAACATGAAATAAATATTGTTGTAATTTTATATCACATATACATTTTTCCTCTGCTACGCTATATTATTGTTTTATGGAGCGAGTCCAAATAATGGAGCAAGTTCATACTTATATTGGAGTGAAGAAGACCTTGAAGTATAGAAATATTTAGGTAGTTAATGATTTTGAAAGGAATAAAGATGATACTGAGAAGAGAGAAAGACGATGATTAAGAGAATATGGAGTGAATTGGCTTGCTTGCAGTTGCTAAATAATGCTATTTCAATAAGGATTCTATGCATTTCAATTCAAATTTTGATCATTGTGATAATACTTTTTAATGGTTTCCAATGATGAACGCTCTCGTTTGATGAAGTGTCTATGATAGGAAGCAGATCGAAGTAGAAGCAGAAGTTGGTATGCAACGGAATAAGGAGGCAAAGAAATATGGATGATATACAGGAGGAATAGAAAGAGAGAGATTGATGAGGAGAGGCACACGAAGTACAGCAAAGGAAAGAAAATCTCAACAACATAAATAACAGAAACTCGTTCATGATGAACAAGTATCAATGAAAGTTTCACTTAATTAGCGCCGTATTTCAGGACAGCTGTTTGCTCATTATTGCAGACCTAGCTATAGTGTGTCCAAGCACAGTAGACATTCTGACAAGATGGGAAAACGATTCTAGTTCGTTCAATGTTGATTTAAAAATTATAAATTTAGCCTCAAATTGTAGAGCAGAATTCTTTATACAATTTGCTATTGAATTAAAAATTTTTGAACCAATATTGATCGAGCTGGAGTCATTTCCCGATCTTTCCAGAATGTCTTCTTTGTTTGTACAGACTACCAATGAATGAATGAATGAAACCAAAACTGGATCACACATACTTCAAACTTGTCCATTGAAGAAATTCAGATGGTTGTGGTTGGCTCTCTCTCTTCCCCACCCGCAGGAAAATACTAGAGTTCAATTTAATAAGTGCGTGGTTAGATGAAGTTTACTGGACCATTGGTGGTGAGGCAGCTGAACACAGCTGAACCAGCTGTGAAACCGGTCTGTAGATGAAAACTGGCTCACTTGAAGAATAGCGTTTCAAATTTGTTACTTATAAGCGTTGGTAATTGTGGGAAGCACATCGGTTTACGAGTCAGAGAGATGAGAACTGGAAAGATTTTGTAATATCTATTATTGGTTTCACAGTGTTCAACTTGTATATTAAAGAGAGTATTAGATCTTAGCAATCTATTTCTATGTTATTGTGTCTATCAGAATATTGCAATGTAGCTCCTCTAAACATGGGTTACTATTGGCAGAAGCAAAATTAAAATAGGAAAACATGAATTCAAGAGAGAAGATTATAGGATTTCTTCGGTGTTCAAAAAATTAGTTAAACATTGGATTGCTTCCCTGGTTCTAAATTAAATTCCCTGGTTAGGGAATTTTATGCTATAATTTATTGATCATTGTAACAATGATATTATTAATCAGAAATGAATTAACATTTCGTTTGATGACTTTCGAGTTTATCTGGAGATTAAATTGTAAAAATTTTATTACTTCCCTTTTTCTTATATTCTCACAGATAAATAGATATATAAGATAAATCTAGCCAATAGATAAATTGGCTAGATATAATAGATACAATATAAAGCAAGGCGTAACGGCATGTCTTCTCACATTGCCAGATCGTCTTCTCAGACTATAGATAAACAGTAGTTGTTAATCCCTACAGAAGCTTATGTTCATATTGGAGTGTGGAGCCAAGTGTAAACGTTATCGGGTTATGACTGTTGTCTTTGGCTTAGTGGTGGAATATATACTGTCATAAAATTTCACGGCCATCGTAAAACAGAGGTGCAAATCACAAACTAAACTCACAATTGCTAATTTATTCTAATGTGCACAATATTGTCTCATTTTTGCTCATGGAAATTCTCGATTTCCGTACATCATCCTCACCATCCTGTAAGAATGGCCTACACCTTCATCATCGCCTTCTTACATCCAGCGAAATTAGGAGATTCGGTTGGATGCCAATTGCTTAGGTACCAGCAGTTTATATCAAATTCTTACTCTCACATTGCTTACTTATATCATTTTCTTACTCTCACTCGTCAAGGAAAGACAAAATGGAGAATTTAAGAGAATAATCTCCCCACCATCATTCATAACCTTTTGTTATCATCAGGTTTAGCGGATGTATGTTGTGTTCATTCCAAGGTCACAAGGAATGCGAAGCTCGCCCAGCATCCACTGTTTTGGTCAAGGGTTGCAGACATGTACCAGGGGTGGAATTGAGATTGTGTAGGCGAGGGTTAAGTTGCTCCTGTGGTCGATATTAGTGTGACAGACACGTCACGTGTGTGTCCCCTCTCGTGTGTCACAGAGAAGATACTTTGTCGGTTCCAGTCATTTTTCTTACCAAAGCAAAATACGGACACGTGGCTGACAGTTCCCCCATACTAAGTGCACAACGTAAGTACCAGCATGTCTTTTATACGAGGATAGTCTGTGCAAGCTAAGAAGACATTCTGGTTAGATAGAAAAATGACTCCAGCTCGTTCAATATTAACTCAATTATTATAAATTAGGTCTCAAATTGTAGGAAAATTCCTGATATATAATTTGAGACCAAATGCATTATTTTTGAACCAATATTGACAAAGCTGGATTCATTTTCCCATCTTGCTAGAATGTCTTCTTTGCTTGGACATACTATACCAGGATATCTTTTATATAGGAGGAGCTGGTGCCAAAAATACTGGCGGTTGCCGAATGACTGTTATTAATATTCAGCTCTGTCAGGACAGTTTAAAGGTGATCTACGAAAGTGAACCAGTTAACCTAGTTTGCTCTTAGCCTGATAGGCTCTCGCAGACCGCTCGCTGACTGTTGGAACAGAGCTGAGCATCAATAACGTTCATTTGCCAACCGCCAGTTTAGTTGTGTGCTATACCAGCATGTCTTTTAGTAGCAGTGATGACACCCCTCCTAAAGCGTGTTGAGCTTCTTCCGTATTGCTGGGTGACACCCATGTTAAACTTCTACCGTATTTTGGAGACCATTATCGCATTGGCACTCCATTTTATCGGGAGATCTGGTTGAGAAGCCCTTTGCTTTTTCAAGTTGCCTGTGGTGGAGAGAACTTCTTGTGGAATCCTCTTCTTCACTTCTCCTTCAAGTTAACTTTTTATCGTGTTGATATAATAACAGGTGAAGATCTTTACCTATTGATGTATGATTTAGATCCCCTATCGGTTTTTCATGGATACTGAATAAATTTAGTGTCTCGGATCTGGTTACGACTGAGAGATTGGAGTTGGTTAAGGAATTGTCTCGATTTCTTTAGGATTTGGTAGGAGTTTGGCTAATCCAATTTTGAGGCTGTCTAGGATTGTTATGAGGATATCCAATGTTAAGGAATATTCAATTGAGATCAGAATGTATATAATTGAAAACATAATAATTAGAGAGTATATAATCAGTTCTATTCCCTCTGGTAATAACCGATGTTTACGTAATAACTGATTTCAACATAAATGAATGGGATTTGAAATTGGATTGAAAAATACTTTTGTTGGCAAATGGGATCTTTATAGTGTAACTGAAGTTTCTAACAAAATTCTCAAATTTCAGAATGTGTGAAAATTATTACGCAAATGATAAACTTCATTAGAGGTTTATCTTTAAAAAGGTTTATTGAAGGTGCTCACTTGTTGAAAAGTTTCACTGTAAGAGAGTCAATAGAAGTTATTTTAAAAATTATTTAGAAGAACTATGGCAGTTTATAGTTATTAAAGTTATTGTATGAATAATGTCGGTAGTAATATGTTAATTTCTTCTCAGAGTAGAGAGGGAGTAGAGATTATAATATTGTAAATTATAATAAAGCATATATCATCAACTAGCCTGCAGGCTCGCTTCGCTCGCCCTCTCCGCCTAGCCAGGGGGCTCCGCCCCCTGGACCCCTGACAGTATCAGCAGTGTCAGTGGGTCAAACAGTAACTATAGCGGACATAGTTTGAAACTTGATTCATTATCTTTCAAATTAGTTTAATCTATAATCTCGCTGAACCATTGAATTTATAGTAAGGATTCGTCGTATCAAGGCGGAAGATATGCAACCCGCAATACATCTACAATTTTGAAAAACCTGATTGCTGGCGTAATCTTGAACGGAATTCAAAAATATCTTAACACAACATTTCTAGACCTAATCTGAACCTACCTACAAAATATCAACATTTTCTACCGATTGGTTCTCGAAAAATTGAGAAAACGCCGAAAAACTATAGAAAAACTAAAATATTTAGCGTATTCTTGGAAAGTTCCTAGAATCCGTTCTTAGCGCGCGTCTAAACGTCCAACTGAGCATGCCTGCCAAATTTGAACGCATTGGTTCAGTGGAGTTTTAGTTCCGGTTATGAATGAATGAATCAGTCAGTCAGTCAGTCAGTGCCATTTCGCTTTTATAGATATAGACGATTATAATAAAGCATATATCATCAATTTTTGAAAACTTGCATGAATATTGTCTTGTTAATTCTCTTGTTTCCTTACCCATGCGGTAATCTGAGTCAGTCAAGGAAGTGAATAACACGGTTCTACAATAGCTGCAGCTAGACTATCTAATGAATCTGGGATTCTTATATCATACTCAATTTACCTTTATCTTTTTAATCAGTTTATGATTGTTGATTCCAATGCATTCTTGATTTGTAGAGTCGTTAATTTTTTATAGTGAAAGTTACATACCTGCGCTATTAAAAGCTTGTACCTGAATTATACTAATGTTATCGTGTTCGTCTTTGTGAATAAATCACCGCGAAATGATGACTTGTTGAAAATAACAAGATTGGATATTAATTATCAAGGTCTTTACAAGGTATTAATGACTAGGTACCATTGCATGTCATCCTAACAATCATTCAAATTAATCATTAATTTCACACCTCGTCCATAATCATCCATCAAGCTGAGTCATCTATCATTCATGTATCAGCCTATCATTTACAACGATATATTAAGTTCATTAGATGGTCTCTTTGTAAGGGAGCGTGGATAAATAATTATGCTTTCAATCTCCATTATCATGAGATTAGGCTTATGAATTCGAAACAAGAAATTGGTAGACAAAAATAGCAATTGGGTGGCTCCTTGGAGGAGTGATAAAGCGCCGGTCTGATAACCAGGTGGACCCTGGTTCAAATCCCAACCGGAGAACTATTTTTGACCACAGCACAATCACATAGATACCCCGTCTTTCGGAGGAGACGATAAGCCGTCGGTCCCGACTACCTAAAAAGTAGTCCATCCATTTCATTACCCACGCACAAGCCTATGAGCCCATGTGGGCTTCACCTTCATAAACAAACAAACAAACAAACAAACTAATTGTTTATTGTTGAATTATTAGCATTAGAAGATTCTAAACTGTATTACTCGAATCTACGTCTACTTGAAATTTTTCATAACTTTCTTGAATTACCTTTTCCTTGATAATAACATAGCTACAATGCCAGATGATGATCGTTCCAGTTCTGTGAAAACGTAATGATGTATTTAAAACTTCACAAAATATTGATTACACGACTGATTCACAACCTGTAGCACTGTTTCCAATGCTCGATTCCTATTGGTCACCTACTCCTGGTGTTGAAAATCGGAGTGGGAGGTCTCCGGTCTCTTCAAATCAAAGTTATTTCGTCAAAGGTAAACAAATCAAAGAAAATCATGATCGTATTCTTAGTAGATTCCGCCATTTTGTAAAATATATTTATTGGTCTCTACTATCGTATCACAATTTCTTGAAATAGTATTATGAGGTAACCCAGCCAAATAGTAAATTGTACAAAAATAACATAATTTAAAATATTGGTATTGATGAAAAATGAAAGAATCAATCTAGTGTTGTCTTGAATGAACTTTTAAAAAGTATGTAATGATTCTTGAAAGCTAATATATAGAAATGAGAAATGGAGATCTGAATAACAATAACTATACATTTATTAAAATCTTTGTCTCAAATGTAATTCAAAGTTTTCCAGTATTTTCAAGTTATCATTGATTCAGTTCTTATAAGTTATAATTCATTTGAAAGGAAAAAATAATCTAACTAGAAATCAATCATCAAATCACGTATTCACTCGAATTCCAATGCAAAGATCGTTCATCAAGTTTTCATAAGCTTTCTTCCGCAAGGAAACGAATACCCTCGATTTTCACGAATTAGCCTAACCATGAATGGTATGGGCCTATTAAAATGTTGTGCGAGTTTTTCTACCGGGAACTTGTTATTTACTGGAGAAATCTTGTCAACAGTTTTAATGCGGATACAGGTAACGAGATCAGTATTTCCATGATAACCTCGTATTCATGTGATTACTGTGTGTTTCCTTGTTTGAACTGGACCAGTTCCACAGTAGCTGGTAGCTATCAAAATTTTATACACGTAATAGGCTTCTATACTTAGTTTTTAAAAATATGATTGACGTTTTCAATGTTAGACAACAAAGATATTTAGACACAATAAGCGGATGGATGTTTTTTTTTCAATAGGATTTCTTCCCTAGTCAAGTATTTATGAAATTCAAAATCCTCATTGAAACTTTGAACATGTTGTGGTTTACGATTCTTGTATTGTGGTTCAGATATGATGAAGGTTAGATGTTTGTTGTTTTTGTGTTTATTTCTCCATCCAAGAATTGAAAAATCAATAAATATCATTATTAGAAATAGTTTGAAATAGCCTTGCAGGTTTAGCTTGCTTGCCTAAGCAAGCATCCCGTTTCAAACTTATTACTCAACAAAATTTGGTAAAAGATTAAGACGTTTTGGACAATAGTCTGTATTTTTGATCAATAAGTTCAATAGGTCCTGAAAATGAATAAATGAATGGACGTATGAATAAATAATTGAAATAACTATATCATTGTTGCTAGAAACATTGATTTTAACTGGTAGAATGCTGATTATTCATTCTCAATTATTGTAACAAAATTATTTCTCGCACTAATAAAGTTAATCCAATCTCCAACCATGCGTTATTCTATAATAATGAAGCATGCACTTTCGCTTTCTCCACTTGTTTGAGTCTATTCCGCAATGCATTATAATGGGGTGCATTTTTCATTTCGTGGTCAGTACTTCGCATTGACATTCTTAGCGTTGTCTAGTCTGAAGAAATGATTCAGTCTATTAGACAATTATTATTTATTGTTGAAACACCATACTAGGAGATAGAGAAAGGATGAGCGATTCTTCATTCTTATTTTGCCCAATCAAGTTGAGGATAAGGTTTGAAATATGGTATAGTCAGTCCAATCAAAGAAGACATTCTGGTGAGATGAGAAAATCACTCCAGCTCGGTGAATATCGGTTCAAAATTTATAAATTCGGTCTCAAATTGTAGGAAATGTTCAGCCCTACAATTTGAAACAAAATTTATGATTTTTGAACCAATATTGACCGAATTGGAGTCATTTCCCCATCATGCCAGATTGCCTTCATTGCTTTGACGGACTAGGCCCAATCAAGTTGCAGATAGGGTTTGGAATATGGTAGTAGTTGTGAGTAACGAATTACCGTTGAAAGCACTCATAAAACTGCACATCAATTATAAAATAGCAATCGAACAGAAGTAGTCGTTACCTTAGTTGGAATATCATTTAAAAATAGATCTATACGTTTCTCTTGGATCGTTGAAAATCTTGTATTTAAGCTCTAAACTGGTTCCGTTGTAAGAAACTAAGATTAGCCTTCCCTAAATTGCCAATTCTAACGTCACTGTTATTGCAAATCTACTACAACTTATAGATGGGCCTGTTTTTTAAATGCTTAAACAAGTTTTTGTTCATTTATGATAGTGATCTTGAGATCTCATGTTTCGGTGATTTCAAGGATTAAGTCATACTTTCACAGGTTTTTGCAATTGCAATATTATTTAGTCATACTTTCACAGAAGTATTTTAATCTAGGAGTGAAGTTTGTTTTTAGAATAGATGATGTTATCGTTGTCTGAGATTATGATATTGAATGTCAATCTGTCATCTTTTTCATACAAAGGGTATCAAGAGGAATGTGTAATATACTTTCAGGCTGATTTCTTACACCAAGTACTCAAGTAGTGAAAAATTGTTCCATTGGACATACCTCCTGAAATGTTTTTTTTTATTATTTTAAATAATTATCAAAGTACCCTTTTTTAATTATTTTTCAATGCATAACATGTTTCAACTAACTATAGTCATGTAGTATAGTCACTAAGTATAGTTCAAATGCAAAAATGCTTGCTCCTGAAATGTTTTGTTACCGAGATAACATTCACATTTTGCAAGAAATCCATCATTTATATTTTTTAGAGGCTTTATGCAGATAGAAATATAATCGTTTCCTCTCTAAAATTAGCTAAGAAATTCAATGAAACCAGTTGAAACTATTTTAATAACAGCACGGTACTGAGCGATATTTCTCATCCCTGTTTAAGTAAATTGACCTAATCAATTTGAAATAAACTCCAAACTTGTTCAAAACGTGTGCAAATTCTTCCCAAGTTTCATGTATCTTTTCCTTGCGAACATTTTTTTGGCCCCATACGAAATAAAACATTCTCTTGTTGCAATTGGAATATTATTCTTGCCAATTTCCATGTTGTATTGAATGTTACTTGAGGTGCTGTGCACTTGATTCATGTAAACCGCATCGTTTCAAATCACTCAAAAAATAGTTCCAATTTTTTTTTAAAGATTTAAGAGATTATTTTGGCGAATATTCTACAAATAGAGATGTAGTAATTTGAGAGTAACTAGGATGTTCGTACGAGAAATTGGGATGAGAAAATGATTGGTTGGCAAAGGGCAATGTCAATGCCATCCAAGTAATGACTGGTTAGAAGATTGGAGCTGGGTTCGTTTTACAAGGGTAATTGTCGAAATGACTTTTCTGGAGCTTCGATTAGCAACCAAGTACTTTCTGACTGCTTGTTGGTTTTGGCTGATTACAGCATCAAGGTGGTCGATGTAGTAAAGGGAGCTGATCCCTGTGTAGAAGATACCATTAATCATTGTTTACTTGTTCAACTAGTAGTTAATCAGTTGTAGCATTCTCCCATTTGGCTAATGGCCAGTGTTTGTACTTATCAATCTGATGTTGAATGTACATCATTTCTTCAGGTTGTTCCAACTATTGATTGAGTGTTAGGCTGTTTGGGGAACAACTCTACATTCGAAAATTTACAAAACAGAACTCTTTTTCATAATTTTCCAATAATAATTCTTGTCCTAGTCTATTGGATAAGATTTCTTCTGTTGATAGATAGGAATTGATCTTTTTGAAATTATTTTATTAATTTATGTTGGATTTTTGATAAATTAATACGGTATCTGTGAGCATCATTGTAATACGAATTCATTTTAGTCCTCCGTGTTTGTAAATTTTAATGAATGATTAAAATAAATGAATGGATGAATAGTGAATGAAATGAATAATGAATAAAATGAATAGATGATTTATAAATAAATATATATGGCCTTTGCCATCGTTCAACCAACGCTGAGATATTGATCTTCAGGAAGTTTTGATCGACCTTATTCAAATCACTTGAAAAATTCCTATAGGTTTCCTTTTTGAAAATATATTCCTAAAAAGACTTTAATTCCTTTTCTCTCCAACTCTTCAAGGAACATTTGGTCACATTTCAATAAATATTTCATGATCAATATATTTTTTTAATTAGTTGAAACTGATCAAGCTCCTCGCGCTCATTCAAGCGAGTAGCAAGTATTTATGAACTTGAATATTTATGCGATACATGAATTTAAAAACATCAATTCAAACTAATATTGCTGAATGATTTTCCGTCCTTCACGATAAACTCCTTGTATTGTAAGGTCGATACTATGTATTTGTGCACTTAGCTAATTCAACTGATCAAACTTTAGGCCCACTTGTTTTTTAATCAATCAAACTTGGTTCTAATGAACAAAGCAGTTTTCCTGCCACTACAGTATCGAACAAGAACAAGTGCTTGTTGAAGGCCTGGGAAAATTCTTTGATGGAGAACGGAATAATGAGTGGAAAGGCGCGACACTTTGAAAAGGTGGGAAACGACAAAACGAAGCCAACCAATGAGTTTTTACGATTGAATGAGCTTCGTTACGAGTTTCAACTCTTGACGTTTAGAGGGTGAAAGAGGGATAGAGGGAGTGAGCGAGAGCGAAAGAAAGATTATTTAGTGAGTAAGAGAGAAAGAGTGAGGGAATGAGTCGTAAAATCGTGAGGAGAGGGACTGTGAGAAGTTGGAGGGAAGCTAAATTGAAGAATGATGAGTCATTTCGGGGTATTCAAGCGACAGCCCCTGACGCTGAAGGGATCAATTCTGTTACAGTTGGTTTGATACATAGGCCGACTCAATTCTCATCTGAAACACACTGGCGGCTCGTACACATGAAACAGGTGAAGTGCCCGTATATTTCACTGTACAGCACTTCACCTGTTTCTTGGGCACGAGTCGCCAGCGCTGAAACAATATGTTTTGTATTGAGCAGTCGTTGTCGCTTCAATTTTCATCCAATGTATAGAAATCCTTGTGAGAATCAAGAGATAGATTTGTAGGGTTATTTTTGGAATATTGGGTGACACAATCTTATTCTGGAGTCCATATCTAAACTCTAAATAGTCTAATCTACGTAGGGGGTAATGAGCAGCCAGCAGCTCCTGGAATTGTCGTAATTAGGAGATATATTTTAACAAGTTTGGGAATCTTGAGGGAGTTGGTTAGAGAATTTCTATAATTTCCCGATATTTGTGGAAAATTAGTGATAAATATATTTCTATTCAAGAACCACTATATTTCTCCGTTATTAACTCAACTGTATTAAACACTTGGTATATATAATATATGCTTTGAAAGAATTGATTTAATTTATTAGGTTTGTCTAAATCGAATAATAGGAAAAATGTTATAATGATGATATAACTTGAATAAGAAATCATTTGAAATTGAGAGAGAAATATTTCAGGCTAAGCCTACTTTTTTCCTATCAGATTATAATACTTATAATTATAGATCATTTTATTAGTTGTATTAATGAACAAATAATTCAATGGTTTATTTTATTCTAAAAAATTCTCAATATATCTTTCTTATTTAAGCAACATAGTCATTGATTATAAAGTTTTTTATAACGTTGATATACGAGGAACTAAGCAGCAACTACGTAACGAGCCAACTCCTTAATCAGGCTGTCCTTCATAATTATTTCGCAAAGGTCGCTTTCGAAAACATTTTTCGCAGAGATTCACTTTTCAAATTCGTGTTTATGGTCTGAATTTATCCATCCAGCTTCGGCGGCCTTATAATTTGTTGTATCGTATCGCAGTTGTAAGTTATAATCGAACAAGGTAGTTGAATGAAATGGAAAGGATCGACCTGTTATCGTCGTCGATTTAATGCGAAGATTTGTGCGACGTTCAAAATTGCCTATCAAATTGTCTCGTGTAACGGACACCAGCTCTAGAAAGTTGGCGATCTGTAATAGCAGCTAGCAAAATAACACGTGGACGAACATCTCTTCAAATTGATGCTATTGAGAGTAGCCAATAAATTCAGTTGTCTTCAGCGTTGGAGAACTTAGCTAATAATTATTTGAAACTTTAATGTTGGTGGTTAGATAACTGGTATCGAAACAACTTGTGGGCGAATTTTAGTGGATAAAATTATTGAAAAGTGATTATATGGTGATTTGGAATTTACTCTAGACAGCTTTATCTCTAAATTCTATGTGTATAAACACATATTCCAGCAAATTTTAATAGATAAAAGTAAAAAAATTAATTGTCTGGTGCTATGTAGTTTTACTGGAACAAATTTTGTAATTGAAATTATTGTTCAGTGTTTTGGTACTAAGATAAACTTTCTAATAACGTCATTTTCATACAAACCTAATTTTGGGCGAATTTGAGTTTAAAATTAAGTTTGAGTCAGTTTTTAGTTTTCGGCAGGAAACAGGGAATTGTGAATAATTATTGTCTGTTGTTACAGTATCCATCTGAAAAGAATCATCTCAATTTGCCTATTATGAGATCTCCAACATGTTGAAGCACTACTATTAGCTTCAACATTACATAGAAACCTCCACATAGCACTACTATTGGAATTGGAAGCCTTGGTTGAAGTCGATTTTTCCAAAAATATGATAAGTTATTGAGGTTGTTGCATCAGGTGTATGTCTTCTGTTGATGCGGTTCTATGTTGGAAACAGAGATAAAAGAAGTTGAAAAGAAATTGAAACCTGAGAGGAAATAATTAAAAGTACAATTTCTTCTCCTATACTCTTTGAAGCTCAAGTGGATTCGAAGTGATCCTTTATTGGTGGATAGCAAATTATTTCAAGTCTTTATGAAATAAGTTACTTGGAGAATCTTTGGGTCACGTATATATTTGGCTCAACACGTCTTCATTTTGACCATACTCTGATGAAACTTTCTACTTGGAATACTATATATTCCTATCTTTTACGTGACACTCAAAGTCGTAAGTTATATCAAGTAGACGATAGAGTATAAAGAGAACTCCTGCTCATCATTAGGAGCTGTTTCTGCTCATCTTTGAGCATCATTTTAGCAGATGCGGGCTGAATATTCAGTTGTTTCGTGCTATCTATTCATTAGAAGAACGCCAAAAGTAAGTTCGTTCATCTCCAACAAGCACAGTTATCAAAGCGAACTCGGTAATGGTGGAGGAGGATCTTCAACCTGTAGTACATACTTGGTTCCAGTCAATTGCACCTCAAAACTGCTCCACTCTTCAACAAAACCGTTTCTGATTCCTTCTCTTCATTATTTTTTCATTCTTCATAGAATTGTTCTGTCTACTATTACTCGATACAGTAGTATTACTTGAACTGTACTTCTGAACTACTAGATATAGGCTAGTCTGTCCACGCAAAGAAGACATTCTGGCAAGATGGAAAGATGACTCCAGCTCGATCAATGTTGGTTCAAAAATTAAAAGTTTGGTCTTGAATTTTAGAGTCATTTTCCAATTTAAAACTCAATAAAAATCATTTATAAATGGAAATAAACTTACTTACATAGTAGTTACTATAGTCTGCCTAGACTATAGTCTAGGAGGGGCAGACTGCCTAGAGGCAGACTACAGTAACTACTATGTAAGTAAGTTTATTTCCATTTATAAGTGATTTTTATTGAGTTTTGAATTTTTAAGTGGGAAAAAGAATGGATACACAACATCATTTTCCAATCTTGCCAGAATGTCTTCTTTGCTTGCAATGACTACTTGTTTCCTCATGATTCTTCTGTTTTCTACTATTATATCTAATAATGTCATTTCATTAGAAATATCGGTATTGAATGTTCTGCCTCACTAGTTTCCTCATCAATCATTCGTTGATGCTCCTTCGCTCCCGTTCGCTTTATGTAAACGAAGCATAATTAGTACCAATACAAAATTGCTTGAATACGAACAACTCGTGATCACTAATATTAAATTTTATAGACAAAATAATTAATATGTAGTTCAGTACAAGTTGTTATTCATTGTGTAAAAGTTATAGAAGTCGGAAATTTATTGTATTGCCATTTGAGTTTAATAAGCGTGTAGGCTACGTGATTCTTAATATCTTTCTTATTTATTTCTCAAAAATCTCCATCAGTAACGAGTATCTGGTCTTCGTATAATATGTTTATCCATTATCTATACAGCCTAGGCTATTCACTTTTCACTCATAAATTTCCTCATCTAATTTGAAGCTTCTTCTTTGATAGAAAGGTTCCGTCAAGAAAAGTAGCATTTTAAGGAAAGTAGCCGTCAAGGAAACTTAGTGCCACTTCAGTTTAAAAACCGTGTAGGCTTCGTTATTCTCATTACTTAATTTCTACATTACTCCTCTATAATTTCCAAAAAATGCTCGATCAAGAACTAGTTCCTGGTTTTCCTATAATATGCTTATCTATGCAGCTTAAGCCTGATTCACTGAACAAGTCATAAATTTTCTTATCTAATTTGAATTCCGTCAAGAAAAGTAGCTATGTGTAGCTGAGTTGTACAGTAACCACACTACTTTTAAATCATTCATTTCCATCTGTACTGTATTAATGATCCTGTCCACTAAACTCAGGTATTAAATTCGATCTATACTTCATTCTTTCTCTCCATTGAGCGATATGAAACAACATCAACTTCTCATTCATTCATGTTGTATCATAAAAATGAAGTAAGTCAAGTTTAGTATGAAAGTGAAGGTGGCTATATCACAATACGGTGGAATGATTAGTAGTGATGATCAATAATTCAATTCCAATCCAGTTATGTTTAATGAGAACCAGAAATGATTGAACCGGTAGATTAAGTTGTTGAGTAAACGGCGAAAGAGCGTTGCGAGAAACGAATTTGCTATGGAGATTTAAGAAGCAGAAATTATTGAGCGAACAGTATGGTAATGGATGCCCTTCCAGGTTACTGCTGGAGCTATTAATTGCAATTATCTTGAACGAGTTCATTAGAGGTAAGTTGAAACTGAAGAGAGATGTAAGGGGAGAGAGAGAGCAAGATGTTATGGAGAGAAGGATGAAGGGAATAAAAAAGAGTAGAGGAATAGGAGGAGAAAGAGTATTTAAGAAAAGATTACATGAAGTGAGATGGAGGGAAGAAATTTCAACAAAGATAGCTTTAGTTTTTAATAGAGAGTTGAATAACATTTCAAATATTAGAATAGCCAAATGAGTGAAATTAATAAAGTGATAACGATGCAGAATTGAATTGATTTGGTGATTTTCTTCAGGTTGAAATCAGACCAAAATATGAGAAATTTTCGAGGAATTTAGAAAAATGAAGCTCCGGAAAAGGGGATGGAGATGAATGAAATTGAACTATAAAAATTGAGAGTTAAAAATTTAAAGAGTTTCATCATGAACTATAAAATTTGGGGATATGGGGATGTTGAAAAAACTTAAAAAGAGAGACAGATTACATTATAAAACGCTTGGAATTAATGGAATAATATGGAGTAATAAATAGGCTTTTCATATTTGAACAATAAATTTATCAGCAACAAAGAATTCAGCAGTTTGAGAGAAAAGCTGTCTGGAATACTGAGAATTTTAATTTTTCCTTTCTAGTTCTTTGCTTGACTGTTTCATTTCTTCTCGGTAACTAGAACTTTTTGAAGATTAGCCTTTCTGATTTAACTTGTATCACTGTAGTTTAATTTATAATTATTGATCTATCCAGATTGATCAAATACTAAATATCTAATAGAATTTCTAAGTATTAAAATTTTTACCGATTCGGATGTTCAGTATTTTAAGATCTGATCATAACGATTTGAGTACTAGTCGACACAATTATCAGATCTATTTTCAACGTGAAATGATTGATCATTGAACAAAGATGTTGGGAAGATTCTACATCCTACCTGAATGCTGAACCACATAGAGGTCGTACAAGATTGAAACGTTGATGAGTCATCTGCGGCCTGCCGTCATAAATGTCTCCTAGAAGACGTACGGCCGATTGTTCGTTCCACCGTACTGTCTTGACTATGAAATGAGTGTCAGTCCTTTTCCTACCACCTGTTTAAGACTGCCATGCATTATTCATGAGCCCAATATTGTTGTTTATGTAATAATAATGATGGTCACGTGATTTTTCGACGGATGTGGATCTGCGCCGCTTAGTTCTATACATATATTTTTTCAGTTGTGTGATCTGCGCGCGGCATTTATTAGAATAGAGAGGCGGCAATTTGCTGTAATTGAATTTTGCCTCCGAAGTCTATTCTCTCACATGACTGTGACAGGACTTGAGGAATAATTTTGCACGGTATTAGCGAAGTGTCACACATATTCTATAGTACATTGTCAAGGTTTCGTCTTCTTCTCTCTTGTTATTTTGTTTTCCTTCTTTGTTAGAAATTGTTTTCTTTTTTTTGTATTTGTTTTCCCTATCATCAATGAAATTGATCTCCTCCTTTTATAGATTTACTACCCTAATTTCTTTACACCAAGTCTCTTCACATTATTAATTTTACTACCCTTCTTCATCTATCTTCTACCCTTCATTTCTTCACATTAGTTCTTCACACCACATCATTCAACAAAATATTTTTTTTCAATTTCTTTCTTAATCAAATACTTTCCATTATTACTAAATTAATATTGATGATACATCCTGTATCGTCTGTATCCTTTTGTTTTCCAAAAATGTGTTTTCCGTCCCTACCTTCCCTTTATATTACAGTACTCCTTTCACGCTTTTCAAGTATTTATATTCTAAGGACCTGTATTCTAGCCTATTTCCCCTTGCAGTATGAGCTTTATTCTCATTTTTTACTTTTTCCATACTACTCTATTTTGTTTCTTGTTCTTCTCTTCATTTTAAATCGAATATCCCCTTCCCCATCCTCCCACTTTCTTCACTCCTATTAGCCATAACTATTTTTCTGCTATTTCTTCATTCTTCACCATCAAATTCTGAACAGTATGAGAGAAATAAAGTATAAGTATAAGATGAATAAAGTTTAAGTGTAGTATAAGTATAAGAGAAATAAAAAATTCATATTTTACAAGTTTTTTATATTTTTAACTCGATTTCTCTCCTTCTTCAACGCAATCCTCATTCATTTTCATTTCTCCTCTCACTCTTAGTGTTTCACAGCTCTCTTAATTTAGTCTACTTTAACTCATTGTTTTATCCTTTCTGCTTCTTGATCTTCATGATTTTCTATTCTTCTCTGTATCTTCATTCATTCATTCGTTTCTCCTATCATACGATTTCCCATTACTAACCGCTTCGAACTTTCAATCTTTCACTCTCACTTTACATCTCGCTCTTTATTTCTTATTCTTACTCACTCTCTTTCCCCTCTCTCTCACACTCTTTTCCGTGTCTTCCATTCATCTTTCATTCTTCAATTATCAGCATCCTCCTCTCATTCATTTCATCATTTGTTGGCAGCGTTAAATGTAGTGCCAAGGTGATAAATCCAGCCGCGCGGTTGAAAGTTGTCTTTTAGCTGCCGTATTGAAAGTTGGTCAATACTCGAATCCAATCGGGTCATACTTATGGCTTTACTTCCTATCTATTCCTTATATCGCATCAATTCAATCTCATCATTACTTCTTTTTGTCACGATAAAAATCGACATACCTCTGCTTCCTACCCATTCCTTAAATCACATCAGTTTATTCCCATCGTTAATTTTTATTGTAACGATAAAAATAGTTGCGAAGTTGTACAACCACTTTTTCTGTTTGTCAATTTAGTAGCAAGCTGTTGAATATCTTAAAAGTGATTACTCATCTTAGTTTCGGAATTGCGGTACGCAGTACCGATAGATCATTTTCAAGATTGGAATTGCAGTACGCATTACCAATAGATCATTTTCGAGACAGAGGTTATTAGAAATATAAATAAAAAAATTGGAGTTTTTTATGTTTTGAAAAGCAGGATGTTCCCTAATTCCATCTATGTATGGCAATGAGAGTAGAACAATTGATGTAAATTGAATAAAATTGAAATAAGAAAAACGAATCAAAAACTTCAAATATTTGTACTGTATCATATTACCATTTCAGCACAATAACGTCGCTTTATTGTTTTATTATTTATAATAGAAGTTGTAAAGATTTCAGATTCAACATTTCGGAAACATTCACTAACATAGTGAAAAGATTTGACCTATCTCAAAATTGAAAATTGAGTTGAAAAGTAGCCTAGGATCATCGTAAAACAAGGCCCTATTAGTCTATTATTTTTGATCTTTTCACTATTCTAGTGAATGTTTCCAAAATGAATTGAAAATCTTTAAAGCTCCTATTATGAATACTAGAACAATAAAGCACTGTTCTACTTCACTATATTTTAATAATATGTACTCTATTTTCTTAGGTTGAGTGGTAGGATGGACTTTCTAGTCCTAACTCCGCCTAATAAAAAAAATTTCATTTGAATTCTATTTTCATCCAAACCTTTTTGATGTTTCAATGAATTTAGTGGAATTGATTGAAATATTTAATTTTATTTTTTTGGTTTACAGGTGAGTCGCATATTATGCAGCACAATCTACAGTTTTTTGTGAGTAGTCAATAGTTTTATTATCCATCCACTTCTGTCACGGTTATTCACATTTTAACAAGTTCGAAGTTCCTATGAATGAATTACCACAGTTTCACGTTTGATTCCCTGAGATCAGGTTGGAGTTATCATTATAATCGATGTCTTGAATTTTCAGTTACAGTATTTCGAAAAATCCTTCTCTCGACTTGTTTTATCGTTTACTAAAACTATCAGTTGCTATAAATTTTCCACAGCTTGTTGAAACCTCCAACATGAATACGAACACCGTTAGTTTGTCCAAGCAAAGAAGACATTCTGGCAAGATGGGAAAATGACTACAGCTTGGTCGATATTGGTTCAAAAATTATAAATTTAGTCTAAAATTGTAGAGCAGAATGTTTACTACAAATTGAAACCAAATTTATAATTCTTGAACCAATATTGACCGAGCTGCAGTCATTTTTCTATTTTGCCAGAATGTCTTCTTTTCTTGGATAGACTATACCAGTATGCTCCATCTCTATTGCGTGACCTCTAAGCCTAAAATCACGAGACAAGACTCACTATGACTGGGAAAAACGACAGAGTAAAAACTCCGTGTTTGATGGGGAATTGTTCAGGGTATAGAAACGTTTTCAACAGAACAAATCTATTCTTGCATGCTTGAACGTAGTTCAATACTAGTCAGTTATCTTGTACTGGCATCTTCGTGGTTTATTGGTTTGTCTGTGAGGATGTATGAATTGCATAGGCTATTGTATTGTGTTGGGGTCAGACTTCATGAGGTAACCGATATTCAAGTTTATTATGGAGTTATCATTGTTCAAGAGTAACTTGATGTATGACAGCAGTAGTCAATCGTTGACTATGATGTCAGACGGAGAGACTTACTCAATAATTGACAATTGAGTTTTGAAAGGTGTTGAGGCCTTACAAAAGGTGTAGGAGAAAAACTAAAATAATCAGTACTGTTATAACAAGCTTGAAAACCATCAAAGAGTTGTAAAACTTCAGAATCTAATTTCAGAAAAAATCTTCAATTAGCTTGAGATCTGTTGGAATGCTGTTTACGATCGGAAACTGTTGTCACTCAATTTGATGGCTATTGTTGTATCCAGTGAATTGTTGTCACTCTCTCAAGTTGGAACTGTTTTAACAGCTGTCGATATGACTTATAGTCGGCGCAATCTAAGTTGACGTAAACCCCCTCCACCCGAGAAATAGCTACGTTACCAGAATATGTGAAATTGGAACATCTTCAAATTCGCGATTAAACCCCATATCTAGACGTAGAATTCCATCCTTGATATGCCAGTAGTATTAAAAAAGTTCCTGGGTAGAAGGATTCAAAGGAGATTTGATTTTTTTGAAAAAATTGAAAAATCGCGAAAATATTACTTTTTTGCATATCACTTCTCTCACAATCGTAGGTTTTAGTAAAAATTAAGTTTTTCATATCAAAATGACAAGGAGAACTCGAGCTTTCTAATGGTGTTGAAATTTTCTATATCCGACCAATAATTATGTTTCAATTAATGAATATGTTTGCCAATGTCGAGTCTACTCGAACAGAAAACATGACATTTTCGATGATCTATAAACTTTTTTGTTTGAGAAGATAAGTGGGTGGTGAAAGCGAGAAAGTTGTTCAAAAACAATTGAAATTATTTTTCCAAATGTCGAAAATAGTCGGAAGATCGTAATTTGGCCTCTCAAGATTTTCAAAGTAAGGAGAGCGGTATATGCATGAATCATTGTATGTTAAAGATTGGAGTTATTGAAGCTAATCGACTTGGATATTCGAGCTGCGAACAGCTGGTTTATCATCAAAATAGTGAGTTTTACAACACCGCGTGATTTTTCCGAAGCTACGCTGTCACTTTTAACATTCAGTTGAATGTGTTTGCGTTGGGAGAAGTTTCAATTTCACGAAAAATGACAACTGTAGCTATTTCTCGTGTGGAGGGGGTTTTCGTCAACTTAGATTGCGCCGACTATAATTTTGTTTCTTTGAGATGCGAGCGAGCTGTTTTGGTGGGAATATTTAGGGAACGTTTTTTAATAATCAATACCTAATCGGAATTAAAATTGTGTGACGTCGAACTCCAAAATATGCATACTGCTTCTTAATACTCAATCTTCTTGAATTATTTCATTTTATTCAAGTATTTCAATTCGGATTCAAATAAATTAATTTCAACCGCTTGGGAAGCAGAAGAAGATTATTTTTTATTCATTATTTATTTATTTGAACAATTTGACAAATGTTGCCAGGCTGAAGCCTATTGCAACAGAATATTACACATTGAAAATATTACACAGAATATATTATATTGAGAAAAATCAATAATACATAATGATTGATTGGAAATGAAAGATGAAAATAAAAATAAATATTAACATGATAACGAAAATTGCACAAAAATAAATCATAGATCATAGTAGATAGAGCTCAATCAAGAAAGCCGTACTGAGTAGATATAATGTAGAGTCAAAACAATTCATAATAATTAATTCAATTCATAATCCTTATACTGTTAAGTCATACAGAAGTTGAGTGTAGATAATAAATTATCACTGATAGAAATTCGAGAAAAGAAAAATGGAGCAAGTTTGAAAGGGGTAGATTAATCCATGATTGAAACATATACGAGTATTCAACTGATTTGTTATGGTTCTAACAACTATTATCATCCTACGTAAATGATCAACAGTAGGTACACACATTGCATTTCTATTATGACTATAATAATAATTGAAATCCAATAGTTTGTAAGACGTAGCCTTATGCACGATGGTACACTCTAGCCAAATAAATCGACTTGCATAGAATTAATTAATATTTGAATAATTTAAAATAAAATTTGTCTTTTAGTTTATAATTATTGAAACAATTATGCAGAAAAAAAGGAATATACATAAATTAATTCCAAAGAGAAATTCACCATAGCCAGACTGATATCTTATTGGTGGAAATTGTAAGAAAAATATCGTTCATGCATTACGTTTCAAGCTATGATGTGGGAAAATACATCATGATAATACTCTACTCTATCACAAGTTATAAATAATACTTTCTCTATTTTTTCTGCTTGAATCCCAAAGTCACTAATTCATTGCGAATTTATAGTTGACATATTTTGAAATTTATCACTTGTCTTGAACGATATTACCAGCAGAAAATGCAGAAATAGTGTAAATCAGTGAAATATGGTATGAGCAGCCATCTAAACTCAGATCACGTTTGGTTGGGGTGGAAAAAGAGAAACTCGATTTTATTCTTACTGTATTCAGAACACGGTCGAGATTCTTCGACTTTTCTGTAGCAGATTGTAACTCAGAATCACTGCAGACATGCTGAGAAACTGTGTGTTTAGCACAAAAATGAATTTATAAGTTACCAAGGCGATGAAGTGTTTTTTCTGGATTTCCTGATATGAAATGCTGAATCAGGAATTGATAGGCTGGTAATTCCACGATAAATGACTTAAATAATAGCCTCTGACATAAATTGGAAGAACTTTCAAACATTTGAATTTCAGTGGATCATATCAAGAAATACTACAATTTCCCATCGAGGGAAATTGAGGTTATGTTGCCAGGGGAACTTCCTTTTGGGACTCCCCAATAAATATTGCATACGAGAGTAATAATAATTTATTATTATATTAATAATAATACTACCGTAAACACTAAACTACCCTCATTTGAATTCTTATTAATTTATGTATGAACACATTATAACCCTTTGAATGAAATATTTTGATTTATCCATGAGTTGATGAACATCAGACTTTTGACTTTTCCCATGAATATTATTTTTATTACAACATAAATCTCAATCTTGTTCTCGAGCAGAAGTATAGAATGAGATGTAGTTCTCTTCTTTAAGAATAGAGATTCTCTCTGCTCTCGAGCTTCTAGAAATCTTCCGTTTCAATCCAAATCTTCCCAATCATCATTTCATTTTATTCATGAGTTTTATCTACTTTTCATGCAATTTGCAAACCTGCGATGAACGAAAAATCAATCAATATTCATAGATTGGCAATTTTCTAATCCATATCACCCGCCCATTGGTGCGACTAATGAGAAATAGTGGGGCCGGTTTTTTTGTGCACCCCTAGGCAATCTGAATATCTTGGATCCATTGAATATTTCTTGTTTTTTCCTGATCGGTTTTAGGTCTGTTCCACATAATACATTCAAGAAGTCTACAAAGATAAAATTGCAAAATGAGCATTCCATCCTTATGTTACTGAGGGATTTACATATTTTGATTTTATATAATTATTCTTGTTAGTTACAGACACTGAAAAGTATTACAAATTACAGAGACTGTATAACCAGATTTTACAGTCAATACAATATTTATGTGGTTCAACATGGAAATGAATATGGACTTGTATAATAAGCTTTGTGTTTAAGTGAATGTTGGAGTCGAGTTTGCGGAGAGTAGAAAATAATTTTAACATGATGGAATTTTTTCATCAATTTATATTTATCAATAATAATCTTTCTACTAGATTCGAACACTACGTTGAAGTAACTGAGAACAGTCATGAATAAAGTACACTACTAATATCTTAGACTATATTTCAGATAGCATACGTTTCCGAGACTGTATACTCAGTATATAATCTGAGTATACACATACAGTCTCTGTATTACAAGTATACTTTACCATCCTGACTTAAATCCATTCTTTGTGAGAATCTTAGAACTTTCACCTACACTTGACCAGCTGAATTAAACAGACGGTAAGAACAATGAGGGCAAAGAAAGGGTAATATAATGAAGTGTTCTTCGCGATTTTTGAAAACTAATTTGTGAGATTATAACTTTTACAGGAAATACAATGGAATCTGAAATCGGCTTTGTTAGCTTCTAGTACTTGTAGTTTGAGAGAACGAAATTTGAAGATTATTACAATATTGAAGTCTATCTTATCTAACAACTGAAATCAAAATTTGATGATAATTGACATATTGTTTATCAAGTAACTTTAGTACTGTGCTACCTTCCACCTTCGTGTAAGTAAGTTATTTGGATTTTTAATTGGCTTGATTTCACTGATGTGGGTAAAAGCTTCCATAAAGGACTATACTATTATAAATTTGTATTTTCAAAGGAATGAGTACTAGGATAGTCCGACCAAGCAAAGAAGAGCCTCTGGCAAAATGAAAAAATGACTCTAGCTTGGTCAATAATTGTTGAAGAAGAATAAATGTGGTGTTAATAGAAGATCAAATCGCTCCCTACAATTTGAGATCAAATTGATAATTTTAAAACCAATATTGACCAAGCTGGAGTCATTTTCCCATCATGCAAGAGGCTCTTCTTTGCTTGGTCAGACTATTGTTCTTCTCTAACATACTCCATTGTCTATTATAATCTCAGATGAAGACTATGCGTGTACCGTTTATAATCGATTAGTCGCTGATTTATTTGATTACAGCCTTTATAGAAATTTCTCATAATTCAATACATTTTTGTCTGATTCCAAAATCACCGAAAGTCTCCGAGATTCACTTTCTCTAAGAACAAACGGTGGGTCAGAGGTTAACCCCAAATTAATCCCCGACTCTTCCTTAATTGACGGTGAACTACTGCGCAAGCGTAGTTCATGGCCTGTTTAGAGATAAGGATCATTGAATATAGTCTTAAATAAGTTTTACTTTTTTTCACCCACGATAATATTGTCAAAATTTCGCTTACTGAAATACTTCTGCACGAACTCCACTCATACTCTTCCTACCAGATAAATTGGGTAACTTTGTGATTCAAATATATAAGAAACTAATAGTTTTTCAAAGTTTTTTCAAGCATGTACTATTCTCCAACAATTATACAATGGTATGGAAAGTATTGAATATTTAAATCAAAATTATTATACAATACGTTGTTATACAGTTGAAATATTCCCTAGGTCGCCTCGCGCTCAAGGAATTCCCGTTGGATTTTAATTCAGTTCTCTTAATAATTGAGAAAATAAAGTTACTTGATAACTATCAGGCCTATAACTCTTCTAATAATTAATAACGGTACTGAATTTAGAATTGGTTCGATCGTATTCTCTCCCTGGTTAAATAATGAGTCACCTCAGCTCCTATGCCTCTAAGAATAATTGTAAGGATCTGATTTCAAGCTACTGCCCTACTATCTTCTTCAAAGTTTTATATGAACAATAATGCACTCTCGAATTGAAACAACAGGATTATAAATCATTCCGCAGTTCCTGATAGTAGTATTCATAAATATTGATGTACAGAATTAGCACGGTATTGTCGATTGACTAGTGCAAATTTGAATTACAAATTTCGAATTTTAATTCAGCAGTCAACAAGTGATTAGAAACGTGACTGCTTTGAATTCGGTTGACGAAAAGCTGCGATAAATATTCGTAGCCTACTTGCATCTCAATAATATCTCTCTAGATTTAGTCTGTCCAACCAAAGAAGACATTCTAGTAATATGGGGGAAAAACTCTAGCTCGGTCTATATTGATTTAAAAACTATAAATTTGGTCTCAAATTGCAGATCAGAATGTTTCCTACAATTTGAGATTAGAATTATAATTTTCGAACCATTATTGACTGAGCTGGAGTCATTTCTCATATTGCCAGAATGTCTTCTTTGCTTAGACAGAATGTAGCAAGCACTTGATTATTCTGTTGTACTAGATCTGGATCCGTCTTTGCATAGGTAGGAAAAGTCATCACTCGCCATGATGAGGTTAATTTCTTTCTTGTTTCTTCCTCTAGATCAGACAAAAGAATAGTTATGTAGACTAGAACATAAGGTACGTACTCCTCTTGTGTTTCATCTTTCATCCTTCAAATTTACAAACGTGGATTTATTATGGTATTTCTGAATTACTTTTAAAAATATATCTTGTTTGACTAGGGCTACATTACTATCTATCAATTTCTAATATTTACTTTCTTTTATAATAATTTAATTTCCCAGGACTACTTATCAATGTTTTTTCACAAAGTAGTAACTAGTTTTGACCTGTTGTGGTGGTCATATTCAGACTGCCCAGTGAACTCTGTTCAAGGTTCTCTGTTCACCACAACAGCTCGAAACTAGTTACTACTATGTAAGTAAAGTTTATTTCCATTTAAAACTGATTTCCATTATGATTAAATTTCAAAGTGGAAAAAGGATACACATCATAATGTTTTCTATTTAATATATAAATCTCAGTACCCATTTTGAAATGATTTTTATTTTATACATATTTCAATTCTTTAGAGTTAGGCCTAATTAAGAGTTGAAACATGTCTTGAAGGAATAAAAATAATTTTAAAAAGGATACTAAGATTTATTTATTAAATAGAAAACGATTAAGTTTTGTTTTGGAATGTATTTTAAATAAAATAATTGAATAAATACTATATTTGAAATCGATCTGGCAGTGCGAAATTTGATCTATATTCTTATCAAATAATTCGATTCAATTATGATGGTGAATTCTCTACACTTTTTATTGGTACACGACCATGGTTTCATGACTAACATCTATGTGTTTTTATTTCATCATGTAACGTTTCTATATGATATATGATTTATATAATAATATGATGGGCTTCTCTCGCTGCCCTACTATGAATTGAACCTCTTTAATCAATGTAACCTTTGAAGAAGGTAACCTTCGATTCATGTCAAGAGAAAAGTAGAACATGTTTAAAGTAAAAATATAGAAAAGAGCATTTTACAAGATGTACATAAATTTTGACACGAAATCTCGCTCAGTCATAAGCGGCTGACTAAAGGGAAGTTGAAGGACGTGTGGTTAGAATTCAAGAATGAAAAGCGCAAAATGTGCTTGATACACCTTCTAATATACTTCTGACGTTTAGTAAGCAACACTTGAGTAAAGCTTGTCAAACAAAAGTGGCCTAATTACTATGTGTTTTGGAAATTTCACGCGTTGATGATTGTTCCCGTGAGAAAAATGTCTTGATTTTTAATGAAAGTTGACCACTTGGACTTACACAAGGGTGTTCCTTGATGCGTGGCTCATTGAGTGGTTGGTAGTAGAAGTAAAATGAGGAAGGCAGGTGCAGGTGCAGCACATACGGTTTTGTAGTCATGAAGGTATTTCTGTGATATATGAAGGCGGCAATAACTGCTAGACTGAATGAAACTAATAATAATAGTTTTCTTATTTTTTCCATCTACTACTTTTTCTTCTTGTTCCTTCTTTTCTTATCTTACTCTTTCTTCTTCTTCCTCCTCCTACTCTTCCTCCTCGTTTTTCTTACAATTATTTTCTTCTACTTCTCCATTTTCTTATTGTTATTCATTCCTATCCCTTTCACCCCCTTATCCTTTTTCTTCTTTTTCACCTCCATCTTTTATCATCATCATCCTTCGTCTTATTTTTCTCTCTTTTGCTCTCTCATTTCTTATTTTTCTTCTTGTCCTACTGATATTCTTTCTCCTCTTTACCTCCTCCCTCTTGAACATTCTCTTTTTCTTCTTCTGCTTCTTCTCTAGAGGCTTCTCCTACCTCCTCCTCCTTATCGATTCTTTTCTTCTTCTTCTTCTTCTTCTTCTTCTTCTTCTTCCTCCTTCATATCTCTTATCCTTCGTTTTCTTTTCCACAGTCTCTCTTCTTTTCCTTCTTCCTGTTTTCCTACTCGTCTTTCTTTACTCTTTCTCCTCTCCTCTTCTATCGGTTTTTCTACTGATTCTTCTCAAATACTCTCTTGTAACAAACAGCCTGGGAAGTCCTGGCTGGCGAAGTTTATTACCGCTTCTGCTGTAGGAAGCAATTCACTTTATTCGCCACACATGCTGGAAGACTGGCTTCGGCGAGGTTATGCTCTTTTTCGCCGTCTCATTATTGTTCAGAGGGTTTCTCATTTGTCATGCCAAGTCATGCTCCAAGGTTAGGGTTTCAGCGGGTTGTAAAATTATTGTTTTGTATAGTTTTCGTTTTATTATTAATTTATTGTCTTGCTTGAAGGACAAAAGGGGCTCGAAATGGCGTTGTCGCATAATTAACTAAAATGTTTCTTTGTTACTTAAATCAATTTTCATTATTCAACAATTTATACTTGAACAAAGTGTCAACACTCTAGAATCTTGTGATGAGAATTTAATAAATGCAATCAAGATCTTAGCTAATGAGACGATTAACGATGAGATCTATGGTAATGTACTTTGAAATTCAGTTTATTCCATTCTCTTCCAGATAGAAATATTTTGTATTTATTTGCACAACATATTTGCCAGGTCTGATGATACCTATAGCAAAGACAATCACATTCAGCTAGAAAATAAACAACAGATTGAAGCTTGTTACATTTCGAATACAATAAACAGATTACTTTTAGAATCATTCTTATTCCAACAAGAGTAACAAGTGTAGAAACCGATAGTGTGCAGTTTGGCATATCGCAGTGATAATGAAGAGTTGACAAGAAAAATATTTGAAGTGAAAAATAATAGTAAACGACGTTTTAGGAATTATTAAATTGGACTCATATTTAAACTATTTATTCAAAAAATGTTTGTCCTCCACCTGTAAGGGAGAATCCAACAGGAAATCATTATTATTTGATGGTTATTATTATTTTATTAAGAAAAATATTGAATCTATCTCTTTCAATCTTCTTCTCTTCCAAACAAATAAATGTCTTACAATGTAGTTTTTTTGGGGCAGGCTCCTGGGTGGCAAATTGTGGAAAACTTTATAATAAATAGGAGGAAAAGTAACCAACTCGGAAGACTTTACGTCTTAGTAAAAAGTTTGTAGACTAATGATACATTAGAGATTAGACTAAATGATAAGACTAAAGTCTTCCTATATTTTATCCGGGCAATTGAACATGAAAGCACTTCTTGCATTCCCATAATACCACCTGGTAATCAGAGCAAGGAAGCTGTTGCATTGCATAACGTGAATTGTCTTGTGGTAAGTCTGCCTTAAATCCACTTGAAAAAACTGCAATGTTTATTCTCACATTTAGATCGGAAAGAAGAGACCGGTCCCAAGTACTTATTTTGCGGCTTACGTTTCGGTTTGATTGTTATTACCATTGCATAATAATTGGGACTTCACTTGAACTAATATTCAGAGCTTAATTACCTTATTGGACATAATGTGTACTGGGTTTGTTATGAAAACAAGATTTATACTGTAATGTTTATTTGATTTACATTTATATTTGAATGTTTATTGATTGATCATCATTTGAGTGGTAAAGAAGCAGAAATGTAGCTGTGGCTGTGGAGGAGTGGATTACAAAACAGTACAGTAATGCCATCCCTACAGAATGAATTGTAAATGAAACTGTTTTTTTGCGATCATCCTTTTCGACCTCTTCTTTTCTTGCAACTGTGCATGTAATGTAAATCAATAAATTGAAATTTCCTGCTGTTTCTACACACTCCAGAGGTACGGTTTTACGCTTAGTGAGTTCGAATTATCATTGTCAATTTTCAAGAAAAATAACAGGTTAAAAGGTTTAACATTCGAGGTTACAGGTTCAACTTTTTAGCCGATTCCGTTGTCGGAATTCTCATTCCATGCTATATTATCTGACGCCAAAAAGTTGAACTTTTTGGTTGAACTTATTCTGCTCATTGTGCACTCCAACAGCTGTTGTCATTCAACTCTGCTTAGATGACTTTTTTTTTAATCATAAGAGGCAATAGATGTTTTACATCAGTTGTTGGAAGGGTACATCACGTAAAAAGATAGCGCGCCATGTTTCATAAGTGAAGAGACAATAATGTGATGTCTTTCTGCATCAGTTATTCCTTTTAGAGAACCGGCTGGAGATGTTTGGATAGCTTTTTTGACAAACACTACTTGGTTGTACACTAGCAATTGATTGTTTGAAACATACGTGTGACATCTGTTCAAACCTGCGATATAAAGAACAATCATCTGGTATATTATTGTGTGTAGATATATCGTTTACAAAGTGACAAAAGTGTAATCTACTGTTTTGTGCATTCCTATCTCCCAAAAATATTGAAACCTCTTTCCAAAATTTCATTGTTGTTGAAAGTTTTTCATAAGAATAATGATAATAATCTATTAAAAAGTTCAACTTTCCGGTAGTGCTTAGATTTTTATTCCATTTGAAATGGATTTTTTCCTTGGTGGAGAATCCCTTACAAGCATTCTGAAAGTATTGAATTGACTATGATCATTTGACAATTCAATATTTTCAGAATACTTGTAAGGGATTCTCCACCAAGAAATTAGTCGTCATGATTGAATAGATGGGAAAATTATTATTCACAATATAGAAACGATTAAGCAACAATTGAGCTATCAAATAAACAAACAGTGAAAGAGATCAATTCCTTAACCAAATGAAAAAGCCGAATTCATGGGATGACGAGTTACAATTTGTGATCCAAACAAGACTGTCGAGCTTGTTTACTAATCTTCAATTAATTGAAAAGTGAAATTAATTATAGCTGCAGGATGTGACATAATCCACAGTATTAACTTGAGGAAGCTAACTTCCTTTATGTCTGATATCAATTACGTAGGCTTCCAAAATATTTTTCACCGAATATGTTTTGGGGGAGAACTTTCACGGAAGTTGGACTTGATGGAATATTTCTAATTTTTCTAGAATTTCAATATAAAATGTTTGCTTATTTTCTCCTTGAAAGTTTTCCTCAATCATCCTTCCACACTCTGCTATGCATTCATCATAGATTTGCATTCTTTGGATTCCCATACGTTAATTTTCAATATTCATTATACTTGTATTCCTGTGATTTTTATTCATTCTATAACAATATCGCATCATCCAATGTATTGACGTATTGTTTCCATCTTTCTTATTAATCCAATTCGCATTTTATGATCTTATCAAAGTATAAATCTTTTTTTATGCCTTTAAATATATAGTAATTCCTTTATCTTATTCTGTGTAATCATTCAACAAAAGTTTTTTATGGATTTTTGTAGGGATTTGTAGATTTTCAATGTGATTTTTTTAATGATATCTTGAATATTTCTCAAACATCTCTCAGCTAGGAAGATGGAATAGCAGGATGCAATGTTCAAATTGATAGAAAAATAAATAGTATTTAAACTTATTCTGTAAATCTCAAAATCCGTTTAGCATGTACAGGACGAAGTTCAGTCTTATCGAATTATCTGGTCTCAGTCTTATCTGGATCACTCGAATGAAACGTTCAATCTGATCATGTTTCTGATAAAATCATCTATACCAGTTTGACAGTAAATTTGATCAACTAGTATAGAAAGGCCAGTTAGGTGCGCAGTTATGATGTCAGTTGATGCGTTCAATTGCGTTTGATTTATTTCCTGTTAAAAATCGTGACCCGCACTATCGTCAACCTTGATCACGATCAATTTAATCACGATTAAACTCTTAACTTCTCGCGTTGGGCGTCAAAATCGCTGCCGACAGAAGATGATCGCAGCTGCCCTCATCTTAATATCGAGACCGGATTACTTTTCAGGAATCGATCCATGAATTTTCTTGATGCTGCATTAGGAAAAAACACATTCACTTTCAATAATCCAGAAGAAAGTGGTAACTGCCATGTAATAACGTTCTAATCATGTGTTTAGGAAGGCGTTAAATAGTTTCAAATTGCCAGAACTAACATCTGTACTTAATTGTTTTCGAAATTATTCGTGATTGTTGAATAAAAGTCTATCAAACAGCATACGCGATTAGTTCAGGTAGCCTTCATAAGCGGGTATTAAGGTAAAATGTGTGGAAAGTGGCTGCTGGCTGATTTTCTCCTATCGGAGTGGTTACATAAATAAGAATCTCATAATCGTTTTTGGACGTTTTATCTAGATTTATGAAGTTGATTGAAACTTGTATCATGAAGAAATTTCGGTGATTATTGTCAGATTCTAGTGTGAAATATTAAACGGGTTTAACACTTCATGATTGTCAGATTAATTCCCGAATGTTTCTGGCAAACTCTTTTCCTTATTTTAGGGATGATTTATTTTTCTCAATCTATTCAAATACTCTATTTCAAGTATTCTAATTGCTGGCTTTCTTGTGAACTGCAAAATTCTTCTTTAAAATACTTTCATAAGCATACCTTTTGAGCTTGTGACATTTGTGGCATGAAATATTGAAATGGAATTGGAAAGAGAAGACAAGAGTTTAAAAATCGTTTCCTGATAATGTTTTTATACTGGATTATCCACTCTTGGAACTTCTCCAATATTTCATTTTTTATTTGATGATTTGTCGATAGGGTTCGAATTGTTCATAATTTTATAACTTACTGACTTGAAAAGTATCGAATTATCCACTTTTCACTAATTTTATTGACTTATTTATTTTAGCTGATAAGCTTTGATACTCTTATCTAAATTTCTCTACTCCATTGAAATATATAATTATTAATTTTTATATTTTATCTTTTTACAGGTGAGCCAAAATTCCCATTCCGATTATATGAATCAAATCCGCCTCTACAGTCTCTGTAAGTAATTCTAATTCACACCTTATACTTTTAATTGAAATTTTAGAACAAAAGGTCATCTAGTAAAATAATTCTAACACAGTAATCTTATTATATGAAGAACTCTCAACAGTCTGTGTAATTGTGTTTGCATTTTAGCTATGTATTTGTATTCTAATCTTTCTGTTATTGAATAATCAGTAAGGATTTTAATAAATTTTCGACTTGAGATTATTACTGAATTTCATTTTTTTTTTTTCATTAATCTTCAAGTAATTTAAATTAGTATTGCTTAATTTAACTTGATATAACTCCTCTGTCACTTGTGATATAATTTTGAGCTCAAGACTCCATAAATTCTCCCCAGAACTGGATTGATTGACCTGTCACATATTGAATTAAAATTTTCCCTAATAATTTCCCACCAAACTCTAGGTCAATATCCCATCAATGTCTTAAATGCAAATTCAGAAGAAATTCTCACCTAGCGACACATACTGGTAAGTTATGCAGATTGCATGAAACTAGTATGTTATCAGCCAGATATTCCTCATACAGTTTTCGTTACGGTGTACATCACTGGAGGATTTCTAACAGGAAAAGAATGAAATTCAACGCTAATTGGCGCTTTATCCTGTCGATATGTTCACTCTGGAAAGGGACTTTCACGCAGTACTCTACAACTTCGTATACAGTAATATCGAGAATGCCGGTTTCGATTATTATCAATCATCTGTTGGCGGCTATCGACTCCTCCACTGGTCGATCACACGTCAAGTCGATAAAATATCGCTGGCGACGGTGACAAGCTGCGCGCAACTGTATAGTCTGTTCAAGCAAAGAAGACATTTTGGCAAGATGTGGAAATGACTCCAGCTCGTTCAATATTGGTTCAAAAATTATAAATTTTGTCTCAAATTGTGGATCAGAATGTTTCCTACATGAAACCTGACTAATAATTTTTGAACCAATATTGACCGAGCTGGAGTAATTTTCCCATCTTGGCAGAATGTCTTCTCTGCTTGGACAGACTGTACTTTTCCGTTTTATGCGCGATTTCCCTTTCATCTCGCACCTTCGTAACTTTCATCTTCTATTTGGTCGCTAATGACGAGCGAAAATTGACAATGATTGAGCACGTTTTATGTGTCTTGTTATGCGTTTTGTTACCCTAATCACCATCACCATTGACCACCACCAACGCCGCTCAGAGAACTTGCAATAGCTTTCGTTTTGAATCTAGCTACTAATCGGAATCAATTGGGTTCGATTCCCAGCTGTTACCAGCATTATTCCCTATAATTTTTGTTGGGATCAACCAAGCTAATAAGATTGTAATCTAATTGGGATCAACAATTGTGGCGTTACAATTACAAAATTGATTATTTATTTGAAAATTAAATTAATAATTTTTCTCTATTACCTGTACTTAGACTGTAAACAATGCAAAGTAGGTATTCATGGCGAATTCTTCTAACAATATTCTTCAATTAAACAATTTCTTCCAAAATTATCCTTATTCAAGGTTCATAGTTATGTCATGCTGTATGCTGCGAGCCCATGTAGTGCTAAATTTGTGTGATTATATTTTGATGATTTCAGTCAAATTTTTTTATTTGATATATTAAATTGTTTTCAACTAATCTATTTGTCTATTATTTGATAAATCCAATTCGAATTGTTCAAGACTGTAGTGATCAACCTTTGATAAAATATTCAATTGCATGAGTCTGAACGAACTTCTGTCTAGAGAATCCTTTCAATATTCCAAGATTTAATAAGCTAATCTCAAGCTTCATTAAAAGTATTTACTAAAAAAAAGAGCTTAGAGAAAATAATTATGGGGAACTCGGTGAGATTATTTGGCGTCTTCCTGAACAGTTGTTCGTCAATAGTATTTGCACAATTTCTCACCCAAATGTTTGTTTGAAGGGTGTTGAGTGTTATCTAAAGCCCAGTACAATTGGCCATAGAAAGCTTTTATCGGAAGAAATCGAAGTCAAACAACATTAAACAAATACTACACAGTGGAGTAGCTGCTTATTAGTTGTGAGGATGGTATCTCCCTATGTCCACACGTGGTCGATTTTGTATGCTGTACAGCATGCGGCATACTCTTAAACTTTGGTATAGTTGGTGCCAAAAATTAAGGCGGTTGGTAAATGAATGTTATTAATGCTCCTCTCTATCAGGACAGTGTGAAAGCGGTGTAAGAGAGCGATACGACTAGCTGAGTGCACTCTCTGTTTCTTTTGCTCTCGCAGACAGCTAGCTGACTGTCCTGACAGAGCTGAGCATCAACAACAGTCATTCACCAACCGCCTGCTTAGTTGGCGTCTGCTGTAGGATTTATGCAGCACAAGAAATCGACCAAGTGTAGACATTAGGACTGGTGATCGTGATAGTAGGAGACTCGTAATATAAACAGAGATGACAATAAGTGGGTGTTTTCCCCTCCTGGAATTAATGGGAAGAACCGTGAGGGTTGCCAGTTGATAAGAGATGTCAAGGGAGGGTACTGACTGAGGTAGTGACTGGTGACTCTTTTGTAAATAGCTGAGTGACGTTTCAGGAAGCATCATACAACGTTTGAAATTCGTAAAGGTGGACTGATTTTGTATTTGAATTTCATGCCCCTGTAAGTTGTAAAATGGATAGGTAATGAAAATATAGGTACATGTATGTAGTTTATAAATTGAATCTATCAAAGTTTGAGAAATACTTTCCAATAGTACCTAGTAGCATCCATTCAAATACAATGCAAAGTGGATGGTTCATAGTAAAAGTGTAACCAATTATTTAATCTTTGTATTAAACGTTGAATTTATAATTGGATAATAATATTTATAGAACATACACGATTCAAAACGAACACCATACTGTAAACTGTTATTTAAAAAAAAAATTAAACAATGAACTTTCACTGACCACTGAAAGAAATACATTAGTTTGCTTTTAAATTGACCATTTAAAATGAATAATAATATTCGTGTAACCTGGCTGCTCAGGTCTGGTGTCAGAGTTTTCAGGTTGCTCCTGATCAATTTCAGGGCCTCTGACATGACTTAACGACTGTTTTTAGGCAGCCGGGACCGACGGCTTAACTTGTCCATCCGAAACACGGGAAAGTAGCCTGAGAAAAATTCCTGATCTGACCTGGGTTTGATCCCGGGACCTTCGGGTTGCAACGCCAGCGCTTAACCCACTCAGCTACGCCACCCCGCCACCATTTCATTGAAAATATATCGAAGTAGAATGTCTTCTCAAATATAATACGAATCCAATCTTCAATTTATCAAAATTATTTTTAATAGTACAACACTATTCTCTTCTAACTCTATAGGCTCTATAGGCTATATACAATTATACATAAAGCATTTGATTGACAAACTCCAGCATTGCTCAATTGATATTATCAGATGGTCTCTTGTTTATAACCAAAGGTGTAATAACTGATCAACTATACTTTTCATTTGAATGATGAAATCACATAATAACCAATAAATGTTATTAGAATCTACTTCAGTGACTATAAGTATAGTATCGTATATAGTCTCTGTAGAATCTACTAATTACTACTTTTTCTATAGTTGGAAGTATAGAGACTGATCATTATAGTCTCTATAGTTAGAAGAATATATCGATCTCCATGCACTGTTGAAAATCATGTACATCTGCAATGTTAATTTATTGCTGTGGTGAATCCTCTAATAACTTTATTCTGTGGCTTTGCTTATTGGGAATTGCTGTGTTGTGGTGAGGTTGGGGTTGAGGAAGGTAGGGGGTGAGTGGGTAATCATTCGGCGTTAGGACCGTGAAACCGATTTGTGCAACGATGGACGTCTTTTCAACGCGTTTGTCACGCATCATCAACTGGAACCATGTCCAGCGGCCGACTCTGCTTTGATTTACAAACATGTTTTCTCAGGTATCACATGCTTCGCTTTAAAAGCATGTTTTTTATAAAAAAAACCATTTGTTTTGCTCTACTGAGATGTCTTACATTAATTTGTTTTTGAGATCTGTTTTACGATTTGTTTAAAGATTTGTCTTCATTTGTTTTTCTAAGATTTTTATTATTTGTCAAGTAGTATAGTCTGTCCAAACAAAGAAGACTCTCTGGCATGATGAGAAAATGACTCCAGCTCTATCAATATTAGTTCATAAAATATTGATTTGGTCTCAAATTGTAGATCAGAATGTTTCCTACGATTGAGACTAAATCAATAATTTTTGAACGAATATTGATTGAGCTGGAGTCATTTTCTCATTTTGCCAGAGGATCTGTTTTTGCTTGGACAGACTATACCTGACAAATAATAAAAATCTTAGAAAAACAAATGAAGGCAAATCTTTAAATTTGCTTTCCTTCATGAACATACTTTTTTTCTATCAGACATTGCTCTTTCAAGTTACATCCTAAAATATGACAACACAAATCATGTTAATTGTGGCCTCTGCTTCGCTTTACGAGCATATTTTTTCATCAATTGCTTCACAAGCATTATTTTCTCTATGAGGTATCCTGGTTTTCTTCCTTTTTTTCACTTACATGTTCCACGTGACGAAACACAATGTTTCCTGTGTGTCCTGTCAAAGAAAGATTATGTTCATTTCAAAAACATTATTATGAGCAATATCTTTTAGACTAATCCAACACAGAAATTTTTTGCCCAATTTGTTTAGATGATTTCAACTACATATAGAGTGTAGGCCTACGTGGCTGGATTTGACATGTTTTTTTTTAAGTAGCCTAATCGCTGAATTATAATATTATTTTGTTAACGTTATATTTCATGGTTTGAGAGGTATAATGATAGAGTATTTACAATACAGTAATAATCAATGTTCGGAAAAATCTATCAATATTAGCATCCTGTTTGATAGATACTAACTGTACAGTAAAATTCATTAGACATTAACAACTGAAAGTTTACTGATAATACAGTATAAGTAATATTGCTTTTTTACTCATAAAACATGGGCTATTGTTCATTATCCACTTGTTGTATAGAATTTCACAATGAAAACATAGTCTCTGTTCAATGTGTAGGGACATTTTTGTTTTTGAATTTGATTGGATATTCTATTGAAATTTTATGTAAATTCTTGTCAATAGTTTCATTAATACATTTCACATCTCAGTAACAAATGAGTGAATGACTATATCAAGAACATTTCTAGCTAGGAAAACATGTGGAAAATATATCCTTTCCTAAACTAAACTAAAACAGTAATAAGATGAAATATTCAGATAGTCCACTTTAATAAAATTGAATATTTGAAATGAATAACTGCAAAATCATCTCGATTATTACCATAATATTTTTACTTCTGTCCCATGCCAGAAGTGCTACCTCAACCAATTATATTTGTTACCACTTCTTCAAAGTTGTTAATCGAGTTCCATTCTATTTACACCTCACGTCTGTATCCATTCAAGGCCGTGTTGATTGGTAGTCTGTTCTAATAATCGTTCCATTCATGGCTAAATAAATAATGGTCCACTGGCCGGACTATTGTTATTTGCCGAATAGTGTCTGATTATAGTGTTTGATTGTTGTCTACTATTATTATAAGAATTATCCATACTAACTATATCTATGTATACCTGATTGAAGAGCAGGTGCAGTTCTGTATTATACAGGCGCCTGAAGCTGCTTTTTGTCTGCTGTCTATTTTAGGATTTTTGGACACGTGCTAGGAAACCACGTGACGTTGTTACTGTTGTTGTTTTTCTAATCTTCCACTTCATTTTTATAAAGTTCGTCCAGACGGTGACTACAAAAATACATCCACTTTGTTCGTCATGGATCAGTTATCAAAACGTTCGAGACTGGAGAATGTTAGAAACGAGAATTTTGAGGCAGATCATTTTTGAAGTGTTCTCTCTTGAAGGGTTTTTGTAGATTCAATATTTTCTTGGTTGAATTTTGGCTGTATGAAATTTAGTTTAGACTGATCAAATTTCTAATTCCTTTATTTATTTTATTTGAAGGATTTCAGTATGAGTATTATTGCACAGGATGTACTTCAAGTTTGATTTTTTTTCAAGATCCCAAGCTATTAAAAGCTAAAAAAAACGCCAAACTATTGATTTTGTGACACTATCATCCATCCAATAAGCATACAAATACCCAAATTCAAAATAAAAAATTATATTTTGATTGTTCTCACTTACAAAAATATAATTTTCTTCCAGTAGACGTGAAGAAATCCCATTATATTTGACGAAAAATTGTAAGATGTGAATGTTTTAGTGTAACCTGAATTAGAACTTTTAGTTCTCTTGAATTCTAAATAATAATTTTCGAATTCTACTCCAAGAGCACCTTCTGAAAAAGTGAAAAAGTGACTCTCCTGTGTTTTACTAAAAAGAATCTAAAGAATCTAAGAGTTTTGATAACGAGTAGACAAGACGATTGATGAATTACCTTTATTTACCCATCAAATATATACTAATTAGAACGATTAAAACATTGCATAATGCTGGTATTAATAGGAAGATAGAAGCTGGTTCCCCATTGATATGAACAATTGAATTCAATTGGTTTCATTGATTGCTGCGTTGGTTGACCTCGTATTAGAAGTTGCATTCTCATCGATTGTGATTGACATGTTGGAGCCAAATGTAGATTAGTAGTTCAACTGAGAACGTTTTCACATCAATCAGCGTTATTCATGCAGGTGTCGTCGTTGATGAGTTCCAGTTTCTATTTCTTCCGATTGAGGAAAGAAATTTCAACTGCTTTGAAGTTCAAGCTGAATACCAACCTGTCTTCCAATTTCCAAAATTAGTTGAATTCTTAAACTCTCATTATTCTTGGATTATATATGATTATTTTTCATTCCTCCTCCATCTAAAAATTTAGTTAAAAAATTGATTGTTCTATTCATTGATTAGTTAATCATTGTTTACTATCAGTTTCGTCCTCTTTCATTTTCTTTTTGTGAAGTCAAATCTGCTGTGAAAATCAAATTAGCTTAGAGCCTATACTTCTCTTTGGTTTGAACAATAAAAAATTTAGTTTTATTTGATAAATTTTTGTTCATTGATATAGAGCAACAACCTCTTATTTTCTGCATTTTGCAAGCATAGAAGAAAATCTTAAATAGGCCTATAATCTTTTTTTTTTAATTCAAAGATTCCCTCCTTTGGGAGATTGGCTGTCGTTAGTAACGACAGTCAGTCGTTACCCATTTCTGGAGGAATAGTAATTGTTTCATTATCTTCTAACTGATTAACTGCATGTTATTCAGAGGTGTTCTGCATCTTCACTTGGTTGTGAAGACTGGCTTATGGTTAAGAGGATCGACGTGCTAACCAGAAGTTACCTCTATCCTGGTTGATGATTATTCGCCTGCTGTATCTTCTGTCCGGGCTGGAGGGATGGGGTGGCCTCGGCTCGGTCGGTGTTGATTCGGGGGCTGTGGGTACTTTTGAGAATTCATGGCTTTTGGGCCGGTATTGGCCGGGCTGGAGTCGTTTTTCCGTTTGCCGGAGTGTCTTCTTTGCTTGGATGGACTGTATAGTTTGGTGAATATGAAACAGGCAACCAGCTGGTAGGTCTAGGCCTTTCATAGGGCTGTTGCGCCATTGACAAACAAACAAATTCAAAGATATTGAAAATTGAAGAAATGCTGGAAAAACACAATTCAAATAGGGTACAAAAATTCTTACACTTGAATTTGCTCCAAACACTCGGTAACTAAGTTTGGATTAATACAGAAATCTAAAACCATATATTTTTAAAAAAGAATATTACTATTAATTTAATGATTTCAATACTGTTTTTTTATCTATAGGCATCTGTGTGAATACAAGTCAGTCACCATACAAGTTATAGAGTAAGAATGAATGTAGTACTATAATAATTATAACAGTATGGATGGTTTTGGAGGATTTAAATCTGACAAGCTCTCAAAGCTAATCCATTCATCAAACAGTCTATCTCTTCATTCACAATTAGTAATGAATGACTAATGATAGTGATCAAGTAGCTATCAACAATGTCTTGACATGGAACTCATCGTTGTTTCTCCATGACACGTTTGTTACTCTAAAATACCGCTCCCTTCTTACAAGTGCATGAGAGCTGGGTCTTATGATAGCTATATTTACTTACACTGAACAAACCAAACTTCATGAGATAACATTATCTGTATGCTTCATAGTAACAGGGATTATGTTGAAGGATCCTTAAAAAACAGACTGGCGATGAATCATTTATTTATAGAGCACTGGAGATTACACATAAGCTTAACTAAGGCACGTGGCTTTTCTTGTGCTCATTTGATGATACTCCTTATAAGTTGAATTGTTGAATATGAAATTTTTGGAGTGATTGGAAAGTTAGAAAGAAACTCATCGAAAAATGAATAAAAATTAAAAACCAAGTACCCTCTTAAGAAATCTTAAGAAATACAATTATTAATAAAGCACATACGTGTTTCGATTCCCAGATCATTTTCAATGTGAAGAGATAAATGAATGAACTCTGAGTTTTATTTTTGGTTTTATTATATTTATTAATTTTGAACTAGCCCTGATTGTGAATTTTAACTAATCGAAAAATTATTGCATCAGTTGCGTGCAAGTTAATGTATTTGAATATATAATTTACCACTTTTTTATATATTTTATTTACTCAACCCCTGAACCCCTTAATATAACCACTGAAATTCATTATTCATAATTGGAAATTCACTTTGAGAAGTCTATCTATTTCCTATGAAATAATGCTATGTAGCAAAGTAAAACTCATGTAAAACTTCCCAATTAGATTGAGATGTGTTTCCCATAAACTATGAATTAATCTACATGATTTTTTCATGAGAGTCTAAGGATTCATTCAAGGGTCCCCCAGTCCCCCCGATAAAACCTAGATTAAATAAAGATTAGATGGAAGTTTTAATCAATCGATTAGATGGAAGTTCTCAAACTTGAAGGTTATAAAATACTAATTAATCATTTGTGAGAAATATCTTCACATTATAATCCCTGTTAGATATACCTGATTATTTGTTAACCAAATATCATGATCTATTAACAATTTTGTCAGGTTTCAGGTGCCGTAATCAACTTATCACTGTCAGACAACCTCTGCTCTGCATAAATAGCCGTTTATGATTTCCTACATGCCTTTATTGTCGGCATTGTCTTCCAAATCGTGTGGGCTTCAGGCCACACCCTACAACCTTCAACGACCTTGACGAAGTCCAATCTCACCTGTAAGCTACTGAGATGGAAAATAGTCTCTGTTCAAACAATTCGCTCCTGTCTGATGCATTAAATTTAACGTTTTTTCAATCCATCGCTACGTGGTGGTCTCTAACCAGAATACTTTTCAGTTATATTAATAGTTTTTAATCGGTCACGACTTGGAATGATACGACGAACAGTTTAGGTGCAGTAATTAATTTTTTATTGCGGAGAGAATCCTGGTTGGATGGAGGTTTCAATTTTACTACAGCGCAACTGGCTGAAAAAGGAAATAAGCTGTATATCTACCTAAACATCGTGAAGGTCTTCCTTTATTGGTGGGCATCAAATTACAAACAATATTTTTGTTTCTGTTTTGGATAAGATCGTTTCGAAAGAGACAATTACAAAATCTTTTTTGAAAGGTTTGCAAATGGTTGGAGCTATAAGAAGATGATAGCCACATCACTACAATCGGAATGGATGAAAATTGCACAATGTACAATAATTCAAGTACAGTAATACGAATAAAGTGTTGTCTTATCTTCTCCCACATGGAATCATTGTTTTCTACTGTATTTAACATTTTTATCATGTTTTTTTACAAATCCATATCTTGAACCTTCTGAAAGTTTTCTTGGTTGTTGGTCGAGGAATGAATTAATGTATCTACATATTGTATGTGAAATTTTCAATTCCAATATGGAATTTTGTGTCCTCTATAATTTTCTATCGTTGTTACGGTCATGGGTTCCATTCCCATCATGTCTAACATCAGTTGATTTGTCAACTCATTACCACCACTTAGAAGTGATGACACTAATTATTACATAAAATAAGATAAATATACATGTCTAACGAACTCAAGATTGCAGTTTTCAAACTTGGACGAATTTCCGGCTAATTTTAGTGCTCATAAAACCTTTTTTCGGCACTTTTACTGTTTTTCGTCATACTTCTCCCCTTTAGACCAAACTTTCCACTAACAGTTGCAGTTTCTATTTTACAGAATCCTCTCATGATTGAGCGAATTGTGAAACATGTAAAGGTGACAAGAATGTCTGCTAAATATCAAAACTCTATGCACTTATCTCACGAACCCAAAATTTATCAAGTAATTTGAAGAATAAGTCATAAAACGAACTGATAACAATGACTTAATTAAGACTGATTTCAGTAATTATTATTTGCCACCAGTTTCGTGATAGTTTACAGGAGTCAATGAACACCATTGTTGTTATCAGTAACCGTATCAGTATTTGTGCAAGCTGAGAAGATACGACGTTACAATACAATTTACATTATTACGGCGTGTCTTCTCCGCTTGCGCGAACTAGAAGACTTCAGGCTCCAAGTTTGTAACGATCATTGGTTCACGCCCAACGCCTAAAAACAAACACCACTAGAACACTATTTCCATATATTTGTATTTGTTGGTAAATTACCACGAACTTTAATGGAAACGTGATTTACTCAGCCAGCGTTCGGCTTTAGTTACGTACAATATGTCTGAGTCTGGTTTCCTCTTCTAATATTTTTTCTCATTCAATATCTTAATATCTTCCCTTTGTCTCAATTTTATTCTTAATTTTTCCTTTGTTAAATTCTCCTCTGTATAGGGTTTTGCATCTCTCATATCTTCAGCTTTTATTTTATCATATTTTTCTTCCAAATTCCGCCTTCTTCTTACTTATTCTCCTCCTTCTCTTTCATCTCCTTAGTCCTAATCTAATACTACTTTACCTTTAATTTTTCCATCACTAATCTTAATCATTGTTCAGTCTTCTCCCGTGCGCTCTTCACAATTTATTTGTATTTCTCATTCTCTACCCCCTTTACATCCCCCTTCTTCTCTGCCGTATTTTCTCTACCTACTACCTTCGTCTTCTCTTTTTTCTCCTTCATTCCCTTCTTGTCGGAAATCTTATATTCTTATTCTCAAATATTCCTCGCCTTCACTTCTCGTTTCCGGGGATGGATTCCACTCGTTTATCTTTTAGTTTTCTCTCTCCCCCACCATTCTGTCATTTCCCAATTATTGTACCTCATTTTATCCTTTCTTTTCATTGTTTGCCTTACATTGTTATCTTTCCTCTTCATGTATTCATACATTCTCATTGTTGTCCTTTATTTTCAAACATTCTCTCTCCATTCTTTCTCTATTCCTCTGTATTCCAACTACATCTTCCACTACTCTCCTATTCCTCCTCTCTCCTTTACCCATTCTTTCTTCTCTTCACATCCTCTCGCCTCTTGCACTCTACTCCCCTCTTCTCTTTATTCCTTTCTACCTCTTCATTCTCTCTCTTCCTCTTCACTTGCACGTGCCACAATTATTTCACGTTTCCTCTTTATAATTCATCTGTCGCCTGGCTATGCCCAAAGAACTATAAGGAACTATATCCTTATAGTTGTATACCTGAGCCCGGTTCGGGGATTTGCCTTCATTTCATTACGAAACAAAAACGGTCACGAAATCAATGCATCTCGTGGTTAAGCTGGCAGTTTCAGAAATGAGTCTTTCTAGATCAATCTGACCTGGACTTGAGTTTTCCATACCGATCCACTTTATTGCCCTATGATACAATATTATATTAAGAGGCAGCGGAGATGTTGTAACTTCAATAAACAGTAATTGTTTAAGCGGAGTGGTGTAAATAGAATTATGCTCAGTTATGAGTGTTATCCAATTTGTTTCATGTTGTTCTCTGCATGCTGCGTTGTGATGTTTCGCAACATTGGTATAAGGATTACAAAATGTCAAGTATTGAAACAGGAATCAGAATAGAATAATCCCTAGTATTAAAACTTATGTTAATTGAACCTATTGATCGACCAAGCCATTCTAATTAAGGATCATAACTTAAATTGTGCGATGTTCCATTCTAACAACTATACACTGCTTTTGAAAAATACGATACTGTATGTTTATTGTTTTAATCATATTTACTTCATGAAAACGGCAGATTGTGTAGATCTCTCCAACTGATAAAATTCTATTTATTCAATTCAGGATCATCATAGATTCATACTCTATCATATACTGTATTATTCATGAGAATACAGAATTTGCACTTGAGAACAAATGTATGGACTCGTTCAGGGAACATGGAATCAGTAACCGCTTTACGGTAACTTGTGACATAGAATAATCCACCACAAACCGTGTCACAATCTACCACATCATGTTCCCATAGAACGCGGTACAAAATTCCGGTTCACAGCTGTTGGCGCGTACTTTTTAATTGTGTATTAGTACAAAAAGAGTGTCGCATTGGATGCAAACAAAATCATTGTAGGGAATTATCATAATTATTATCACATCAATCTATTCAATAATGAAAACCAATACTTCAACTCCAAATCATGTACCATAGCCAATCCAAACAAATATTTGATATCTGATAGTAACAGATTTTGTAAGTTGGCTACTCTAGGTCAATTCCATCCAATAAGTTGCTTTCTTTCAAAGCCATACTTGAGGTTGAGCTGATAAAGCTGCTTCATTATGAAGATACACTACTATTTTTTTTATATAATACACAGTATTTATGATGGTGCATGATCTCATAAATGAAATTATCCGAGGAGAATTGGGTGAAATAGCTACTTTAACAATCTGAACAGGCCCAACATTTTAAATTCGGCTGTGATTGTAGCAGTGGAAGATTGAGGGAATCCACGGAGGCATGTGATGGAAAATTTATTGAATCAAACATGGTATTATGCAAAAGACAATAACTCTAGTCTACTGTGGATAATGCTTTTTAATGGGAACCATAGCCTTCTCTTCAAGTGCTAATATGTGCGATCCAAGCTGTAGGATTATGAAAATTATTAAAAGCTATTGGGATTCAACAACTCCAAAAAATAATCTATTAAAACAAACTACTAAAAATTAGTTCTTAGTTTCATAATTTTAAACTCCTCTGGATGTGTCGTTCAACATCCAGAGAAATTATTATTATTATAAATTAAAATAAACTGACCTTGAAGAGAATTGTGCACTTCATCAGTTTCAAAAATTCGATATAAAATATCTTTAAATGAATACAGAAGTTCTACTCTTGAAGACATCATGTACAATTGTTTGTTTGGAAACTTTCCATATGAAGTCAGCTAGCAGACGCTCAGATGTCTGACCGTCTCGACCAATGAGGCTCCGATCCCTCCGATCACAGAAAATGGATCAGCCTCAGGAGATGGGTACAAGTCACCGCTTTCCGGTCGAAGAATCTTGGTACATTTACTGTCAAAATGCTCCCATTGGACGTGGGACAATTTACCGCTCGGCTTTTTGAGACAATGTATCAGTGATCATACCTTCCCTGAACGAGCCCTATGTATTTCCAGTACAATGAATTCAATTTCAATGTTTCCAAGTCAGATCACAATCAGGTTGATGTATTTTGATTTATTTCACCATTACATAGGTGAATATATATTATGAGGCTATTATAATCTGTTGAATAGACTGAAATCCCTTGAAAAAATATTCAGCATTAACCATCAAATAACCGCATAATGAGTAGCGTATTGAGTTTGCTTCAAATGAACAGCTCATCATATGTAATATCATAGCTTTCTTTAATATTTGTTTTAAAGGAAGCTATGGTGATACTCATTTAAAGGTATCGTGATTATGATGCACAATAAAACCTGTTACGCACATAAAATATTACTTTTCAATCAAATCCAGGAAATTTCTATGAAACACCTGATAAATTTTGTTTGGATCAAGAGGGCAAGGGTTAATAAATGCTGGAATATTGCAGCTAGTGGTAGAGAATAAAATTGATATTGTTATGTAAATAATTTACAGCAATAGGTTTTGTTGAAGAGGTTTACTGGAAGGTATGTATGGTAATTTCTGAGTAATTTATGGTCGTTTCCAAGTAATCTTCAATATTGAATTACAAGTAGTAATAGATTTCTTGGATGGAAGCCAATAACTGAAGGATGTAATCAAGTATAAGAAATTATAGTTGTATGATCATTGTTGAAAATAGGGATTGCAAATAAAAATAATTATTCTGCTATAAATAGAATGGGTGCATGATGGGAAATCTGTGATGTATACAGTGTGGAATACTGTACTTGTTCAGATTTCTTCCAGTTTTCTGATTGTAATTTCTACTGTATGTGACATTTATTCAGCATGTCGGGAACACATGGTATCCTTAACTGTAGGCGGAAGAGTTGCGTCATCCTTAACTTGGTTTGCACTTGTCCTGGCAAATATTTGCTGGAAGGTGCTAAGAACTCCTTCTTGTGAAGAGAGAGATATATATAGATATTCTATGTACGAAAAAATACACAAGATCTTCAAGAGAACCCTTTCAGGTGTGAATGGGTAGATGAGTTGATAAAATGAATAATATTTGCTGTATCATCGAATAGTCTCGAGTAGGCGAGGAAGGATTATGTAGCCTATAGTGTGGATGGAAATAATGAAGTAAAATACTAAGGAATTAACTGGATGGTGCTAAAAAGTTGATAAATATCATAAAATCAAGATATGATGAAGAAAAAATGAATCAAAACTGCAATGTTTTCTCTATATTTATCTAGTAGAGGCCTAGGTTTTGAGATATCCCATAAAAATTAACTAAAAGATGCAAATAACTGTGGACAAACAGAAAAATATGTGAACGAAAAGTTCAATTAATTAAGTTTTATGACGGAGTTGAGAATTGAATGTCTTGTCTTCTCTTGCACCTAGATTCAGTCTTTGAAAATATTTAGGCTACCAGAAGAGTCCCTTTGTAACATACACTTCATAATATGAAATAAATGTTCATTTTTTTCTTTCAATATGGAAGCATTGATTCAATTTAGCAATCAAAAGAATCTTTCTAAGTTCATTTCCATAATGTTTCTCTCCTTTCTCACACTATTGGGTGTATCACGTATCGGCCAATGAAAACAATGCAACGTTGATCCGACATGCTAATCAGAGGTCCGCATGTTTATACCGTAATGGCTGATCGTTATTTTTGTTGATTAGCTTAGTAAAGTAAATTAATGTGTAATATTCACAAACCGAGATGTATTATTATGAACATCCAGATTAATAAAGTGCAAATTAAAAATATACCTAGATCAAAATAAATAGTACAATCGTTTGTTTTCTTCAAGATTGGGGTTGAAAGGCGCCTCAATTCTGAACAAAATCTATTCAACAGATATGGATAACATCCAGGGTCCAGCAATCAGGAAACCAGGAACAAACATCCCACTCATTAGATAGCTCGTAATGCAAATAATTTTGTAATCTCCGGGTTGTGAATTTCGTGTTGGTTATTCAATCGCCAGCTTACAATCTTTATTTGCCGACTACTTGCATTGAAAAATAATGTGTACAGGTTTTTGTTCCAGCTCTTCTAAAATAATTTGACTGGCCTTCGTGTGGTCACGACTCTTGCTGTAAAGCTATGTGTTTGCACAGTGAGTCCACAACGTAAACGGCAGATGGCTTGTCATATTCTTGTGCAAATCGCGTAATTCTATGATGGAAAATGTATAGTATATTCAAAATTTTCTTGGTGATTGAGTTGTTTGAAAGAATCTGAAATAATTTATAGGAGTCGGCTGAATTATTGTGGTAGAGTCTTTTCTTTGAAACTGCCAGAAATTTGTCAAAAACAAGAAACTTTGTATTGCTATTGTACAATTTAGGATGATCGTACAAAAACTATCATGATCTTAAACATTTCTGGACTAAGAAAATCGAGTATTCTGATAGTTATTAAGTGATATCCATTCGATTAAATCAAAAAATTGTGATGCAAACTTTCAATATATTGAAAGTTTGCATCAAACTTGGAGTAAGCTGAACTGCCAAGTATACTTAAGCCCCGTTTCCATTCGTACATTTCGTGCAACAGTGTTGCACAACACATTGGCAACATGTTTTTACGCGTTTTTCACCTTGCCTGGTGTACCGTTTCCATTCCGTCAAATGTTTTGAGCAACATCAGCATCTAGACTACTTGGACTCGAATTCACTGGTCATCAGAGCTCAGTTCGTTGTGAGCATTTGAAGAAGATGGACGATAGGCTCGCTCTAGCAAGTTTTGTTGTTGTAGCAGGGGGTTATCAAATTCTTAAAAATAGGCGAAAAAGACCACGGTGGTGGATTAGAAGCATCCTCGAAAATTGGCCGTATGAGGGTGCTTATAATAGTTTAATGAGGCACCTTACATTACAAAGTGGTTCTGAAAACTACGAGAGAATGAGTGCTTCTGATTTTGAATTCCTACTAAATCTAATTGCGCCTAGAATTGCCAAAAGTACTCACTGCCGACAAGATATCCTTTTAGGGGCGTCAATTCTGCAATTTGAGTTCTTATGGTTCACGCTAGGTACATTCTACAGCTCTGTTTCTGTTTCAAATTGTTCAATTAATTTAATTATATTATTCTTTGACCACTCCATTTTCAATGTATCAAGAGTTAAGACAATACGAAACACACAACACACTGAAAGTCACCAACAGTGAACTGAGAGTATTTCTGGTTTGCATCACATCATGGTCTGGAAACTATTTCTTCAAATCGCAAAAAAATGCAAAATAAACAGAAGTCGGGACTACGTCCTTTTTCTCTCCAGCTAATAGAGAAGACAAATGCATTGTTCAGCAAAACCATTTATTCAGCTCGAGTACCTACCTACAGTTCCTCTTTTATTATTATTTTTTGTCACATTGCTCAAATTCAATTACTTTTTCAAACAACTGACATAAACATAAACTTAATATATCAATTCATCATAAATACATTGTAGTCACGTACAGCCAGCGAGAATAGCGAATATAGAAATATTCTATATTCATATATTTTATATATTCTATATGAATAGGTATTTCATATTCTATTCTCCATGCGTACAGCAGGAAAAGAGACATTTGGATAGATACAAGTATTACGGACTATATTATTTTTTTCTTTTTTTGAAAACAATTCTCGCCTTGCTGAATTGGGAACTCCTATCACATAAGTTATCACACTCTCATAATACTCTCATAAGGTACTCTCTTAATATAATATTATAATAGTATCCACTGTGGTAACAGTAATTTAACAAAGTAAAACCGAGTAAGTTTAGTCTTACCAGAGACAATGTATTATTATATAGATAATAATACATTGTCCCTGGTCTTACTTACACTGTAGCAAGGTTATTAAAGATTTTTTAGTCTCAAAGAAAAAGAAAAAGATTAAAGACTTTTTAGTAACCTTGCTCTGCAGTAACAGAAGTAAAACCAAGTAGAAGTATTATTAGAATTTGAATAGGTCGAATGCAAGAAATAAAATGACTTGAATATCCAATAAAAATAACTTCCTAAATTTTGATTATTTCTGAGCAATCGCGGGGATTCCTACTAATTTTTGAACGCTGAATTCAAATCTGAAATCCAAATTGTTCTATCTCTATTGTTACGCGTTTTAGAATTTGTATAATTCTAATTTGTGCTGCGGCAACATTTCTTGCCGTTTCCATTCCCCAGGATACAATGTTGTGAGAACGAGTTGCAAAACACATTGGTCTCCAACATGTTGCCCGGCGCAACGAGTTTTGAAACATTTTCAGACCGTTTCCATTCGTACAATCTCATGCAACACTGTTGCTCAACACTGTTGCAAAACATTTTTGTGCTAATGGAAACGGGGCTTTAGCAGTTCAGCTTACTCGAGATTCAGCTGAGCCGAAGCTAGTATAGTAAGTTATCTGGTCTTAGCTGTTCTTAGATTTCATTAATCCTATTTGTTTTGTTCATTCATGAAATTAGATTGATAATATTTATTTGAAGTGTAGCGAAAAAATTATACATAACTCGCCCAGGAAGTTTTTTACGGTATTCGGAATTATTCCCAGGCTCGGCAAGCCTCGCACGGGAAACTGTCCTCATACCGTAAACTTTTCCTTCCCAGGCTTGTGGCGTAATGTACTATTAAATTTAAAATTATCAAGCTATGTTGTCTTTACAGATCTCTTCATCTTTTATTGTAATATGTAAATTTCAAGTATATTGTTATGAAACGTTGATGATAATATCAGACAATGAGATTATACTAGGCTAAATACTTGAAGCTGAATGATGAGCTCAATAACTTATATACAAATGAGTGGGCCAATAACGAACAATTTTCCTGTCTTCAAAATGGAAGATAATTCTTTCTACTATGTTGGAATTGGATAGCGAACTTACTTAACTTTATTAGGCCTATCAGGAATTATTTAGGATATTTGATGTAAGCTTCAACTCCATATTTATAAAAGAATTTTCAAAATACAAAATATATCAGGAATAATAAGGATTTTAAAAAATTTCAGCAGTTCTTATTGAATGTAATTCAATAATTTATTGTTGATACGAAAAATTCCTTTAAAAATTTAAGTTATTTTCCTTCTCTTATATTTTATTTGACCGAGACAGTTGAAAAGAAGAAACATTGAATGCTATCGTTTGGAGCTCAGATTACCCGTGGAGAAAATACAGTTTCTGAGATCTATGGAAATAAATTATTGTCGTCCTGTGGTGAACATGACTTTGAAACGAATAAAAAATACCGAAGAGGGCAATCGAAAGCGTACTCGCACACGAAATAGATCAAGTCGTGATCTTGTATAGTTTATAATGTTAAAAAGGATAATATGATGAATAAAAGATTCAATGTTCAAAGAAAGCAGATCGCTGGGAACTATATGTCCCTGTAAGGTATTCTTTTAAAACTGCTTTCTACAAGAAAAGCACTCATATAAAAGAGTATTCATGTAAAGTAATTCGTGTAAAAGAGTAAGGTTAAATAAAACATTGAGTGAGAAATAAGAGAATCATTGAAATTAAAAAATAATAATATCGAATTCTCAATAATTAACAATGTCGTTTTATTTTCTCTGGTTGCATGAAAGAATTAGTTCAAGTGTTTTTCATTACATTATTGATTATTGTTATGTTATCGAATATGAATAGATTCGTGGAAACATTCTCATTGACATCTTACACTCTTACTGATTAACTGCATGTTATTCAGAGGTATTCTTCATCTTCACTTGGTTGTGAAGACTGGCTTATGGTTGAGAGGATCGACGTGCTAACCACACGTTACCTCTATCCTGGTTGATGATTATTCGCCTGCTGTATTGCCTGTCCGGGCTGGGAGGGCATTCTGGCGGGGTGGGGGTGGCTTCGGCTCGGTCGGTGTTGGTTCGGGGGCTGTGGGTTCTGTTTGAGAATTTATGGCTTTTGAGCCGGTATTGGCCGGGCTGGAGTCATTTTCCTGTCTTGCCGGAGTGTCTTCTTTGCTTGGACGGGTTGTATAGTGGAGTGAATATGAAACTGGCAATCAGCTGGTAGGCCTAGGCACTTCATAGGGCTGTTGCGCCATTGACAAACAAACAAAATCTTACAATCTATAAAGAAATTATAAGGAGTGGTTATACCTATATTATTATTTTATTAGTGACTTTTATCGTATTATTCAATTAGTGATGATATCGTATTTGATTGATCAACTACTTTCATCTAGTCCCTTTCTCATCTTACTATGTTAGTTTTTTATACACATCGTTAGTTTTTTATTCAAGTTCGGTGTCCAGCGTTTTCCTCATTATTAGTTTTGCTAAGAAAACATGTATTGTGTGTGATAAACTTGTTGTTAATATGGTATATACTGTATATGATTATTCTTCAGATACTGGTTTTGATTTTTCTGGGGACATCTCTTCAGTGTGATGGCAGCAAGCATTCAGAAACTTCATTTTATGTGAAGTACGTATATTAAAGTTTGCATTCATGTTTAGTAAGGAAAAAATAGAACGAAACCAGTGTCAAGTGGAGCACAATCATGAACACGAATTCTGTATAAAGCCTTTGTTATTTATGAAAACTCTGTATCAATCTTTCAAATTTTTGAAATCGAACGATTTCCTGAGCCAATTACTTTGGATCTGTCAATCTTAACATCATCGCCATTAATTTCATTGAAGGCACGTCAGAGTCGAACACGAACCATCAATGCTTATGTATATCGTTGGAATGAAAGATATCAAACGTTTCATGCTGCCCTGAAGCTACTTTTAAAGAGAGAGCTCGATAAAGGATGAAGAGATATAGGAAGAGTTATAGGAAATAAAAGATAATATTGTCAGAGGAAGGATTGTGAACACAGGAACTTAATAAAATATCGAATCGTTATGAAAACGGCATTTTAAATGTATTTATTGAGCGATGAAAACTAAGAGCGATTGAATTTGAAAGAGATGGAAATCAACAAATAATATTGGAAATTGTTCTGGGAATAAGTTTTTAGTCCCATAATACACTCTCCTATATTCTATCAGCACAAATTCCCATGAATTTTCCTTCATTATTATGTCTAGAGATAGACTTTTTTGAATCTTTGGGAAAGTGACATCAAATTGAAAAATTGAATACATCTAAACCTCTTTTAAACTCTCCTTTATTCTATTGTCGAGGAAAAATACTATTTCCTGTGAAAGTCAATATATTTCCATCAATATTAGATGACTTCATAATCTGTTCTAAGTTGAAATTTTTTCTATGTTGCCTTTCCTCTGATAATAATATGTCGCGTTGGTAATAATCTACTAACTATAAAAAAAACACTTCCTGGCCGCTCCCAGAGAAAAATTGTTACCAAAATCTCACTACTCACTTTATCTCCTATTATCTGTCATCTCCTTTCAATCTAAATTCACCACTATTTCTCTTGAAGTCTCTCCCATACATTTCAATCCCAGTTTCTCCCACTTAATTCTCTCAATCTGTTGTTTAGTACTTGGATCTTACTTACATTCATCCTTCCTCTCACAAAGGATTCTTTCACCTTGTACGATTTCGTGTAGAACAAATAAAATCGATGATAGGTTCAGTTTGTGATAGGTAAATAGTGCAATAAAAGTCATGGATAAGTGCGCGATCTAGTGGAATTCCTTCGGAACTGTATGAGTTACTGTATAGATAACTGGCCTAGACTTTCGTGGCGTTTAGGAAATAGAAGAAATAACGGAGTTGGAATGAATATTTTGCCAACAATTCACGACTAATCTGATGACACGAGCGCGTTTAATATTTTTTCTCGGTCGAGTTTCAATTTATCTTGCCGATTGTATTGTTCGAATCTGTTTTCGCTCCTAGCGTCGTCATGAATGTGTCTGCTGCTATCTTTCGGTTTTGAATTTGAATATCGTGAAAGGCGATGATGCCCTGATAACGGATATTACTCATGGTGGGGAAAGTTAGAATAGCATCGTGCAATTGTTCAATGGAATAACTGAAAGTTACCTTTTCTTACTTCCTTGATGATGGTACAGTCCAGGTACGGTTCCTCATTCAATGTGTGATTTATTGCTATCTTCCCTACTGCCTACTGGTGTTAATGGGTTATGCGATAATGAATAGAATTCTTAGTGGAAACTATCCTTACTATCTTATTGAAACGATTTGTTCAAGATCGGAGCTCATAATGGGTATCAGTATAACCCTCAAAAATTGTGCTTTTGGTAGTCAATTCATTTGATATGGAACTAAATAAATTACGATCATTGAAAGATGGAAACCAGACATTTTCAAGGTATAGTCGTAAATTTAATCTTAACTGATGTTAATGGAAGTTAATCTGATCAATAATAATCTCAACAATTAATCAAAATAGTGGAGGAGTTAACTTCTTTATATGTTCCAGAAGTTTACCAGTATGTTTAGCAGAAGTTCAATAACCTGAATAACCTCAATCTTGATAATATACCTCAAGTGGAATTATCATCATCAATTGACTCAAGATTGTCTAATGTGTCGTGATAATGATAATATGCAAAAATTTAGTGTGTTATGCCAAGAAGAGATTATTGGGTTAAATGAGGAACCAAAATATAAATTCGATGTTTCTAAAATTGTTTGAGCTATAGAATTATTCTCTACCATGAGTTGAGAGTGTTAATGTTCAATTTTGTTCGTTAAAAGGGATTAAAAAGTCAAATTGATTTTGGAGGGAGATATGTATGAAATATGCATTCCCATACAACTGGTTAATTTCTCCCAGTGATTCGACTTGGATAAACGTCATTTGTAGGAGAGAATGAGAGTTCAAGTCTCATAAATAAAATCAGAGGACGAGTATTTTGACTTTCGCAGTTATGAATACAACAATACTTCAGGCTATATAATTTGCGAATTGAAAAATAATTTTGCATTCAAAGTTCGCGCAAGCTGGGAAGACACGCCTTAACAATTCACTTAACATTGTAACGACGTGTCTTGTCAGCTTTCGCGAATATCAATAGTGACTTTTTGATCAATAACAATAATTACAACTCCCATTCAATTACAATTAATTCAGCATGGGTGGAAAGTTATAGATAATAATTTTATACAGTATTTGGCAATCCGCTATCTCTTTTATTTTTGACTGTCCTATTTTTTGCTTTGTCTTGTATGTAAACTAAATTAGCAGATATATGACCACAGATTGGCTATTTGCATTTTTATTAACTTGTTCTCAATGGGAGAGAAATTCAAATTGTTAACATCCGCTCACATTTCAATATTAACTTTCTTCTTTTTTCGTTGCTTTGTTGGATTATTGATCATGTTTCGGATGTGTAGATTAAATTTTAATGGCTGATAGTGATAAATATGTATGGTATTTATTACTTTTAGTGTTTTCTTATACCAAGTTGGTAATTCTTATATCAATTGTACACTCTTCCTTCTTCCTACATCCTTCTTAATTACCCACCTCGAGGTATTATGAGGTAATACTGAAGTAGTAAAAAATAATATTGTGTTGAAAATTATAAGTACAGTATTGATTCTGAGATAGAGACGTTCCAAAGAACAGAAACAAGAAAATGTTGGGAAGAAAGAAGTATTCAAAACTTTATTTTATCAAATACAAAGTTTACTAAGAGGCATATTACTTATGCAACAGGCATAAAGCCCCAAATTGCTCCTCAACTTATTTATACTATTGACTATGGATATATACTTATATCCATAGTCAATGTTTATACTAACAATGCAAATCAAGGTTATTGAATTAATACAAAGCTCACTAGTATCAGTGAATTTGTTTTACAAATAAATTAATGACTGAGAATTAATAAATAACAGGAAAAAGATGATAAAAATGTTTAACTTGGCCTGGTGATGAAGAAAAATAATTTCAATAAAGTCAATTGGAAAAATAAGGTGGAAATAATTTGCAGAAATAGGTGTAAGGAGAATTAGAAGTAGGTGAACAGAAAAATGAGAAAAGGAAGTATTATTGTGTGTATGAAGACAGATTTGGAAGCAGTCACCTGCTGACTGGTTCTGTTTCGGTGTTGTTGGGTCTCCTTCATGGAATAGGCATTGGAGTAGGACACATGAGAGGATGTTGTTGACAGCAGTATTAGCTAAATTGCATACAGGAAAGATGAATATATTAAATAACATGTTTATTATAGCTACGACCACCTGTCTGAAAAAGTTTAAAAGTAGATTAAAAGATTAAACAGTAATCAAAATAATTCTCGTTCCATTCATCTAATCAATATCGAATGAAATTGAAGAGCATTTTTAACATTGAATTTTGTTTGTTCTTGCTTCTGAAAAAAAATTATTGAACAATTCATTCTGTTTTGAAGGTTTTTGAGATTAATGATCCAATCTCAGAGAGCTTTAATTTGATTCATCCTGGGTTAAGAGGAATGATTAAGAGCTGGTTCATTATTCAACAGTCTTCAACGTGTCTTAAAGCTCAATAAACAGTGATTACCAAATAGCAAATAATACACTAGTCACACCCACACCTTGGTTGGTGACGTAATGGCACTTGTAAATTGTGAATTTTCGCACTTAATTATGAATTATTACATCCATAATAATGGAAATGTATGCAAACTATTTTGTCACAGTGTTATGAAGTTAGGATTACAACTGGTTATTCTTGACAATAGGTGAATTTGTGACCATTCTTGTGATTGTAACCGCTGCCACACCCATCTTTTTAAACGACATGTTGGACTCAAACTTCACCCAATAACATAAATTTTTTTGAAGTGCAACTACAATCATAACCCCACCACGATGGTGAGCTATTGGGTCATGATTTCTGCAACAATCATGAATTTACTATGGCAAAATTGGAGGTATCGACTGTATTGGCCAAATATTCTGGAAATAACAGTGACGTATTAGAGATGTTTATTATTTGACTCCCGTGAGAGACTAGTGTCCCGTTACCTAGTGTTGTTATTTGAAACCGATGTTTGTTTTTCACTCCTAATCTATTTATGTGTTTAGAAGACGGTAGCTCACATTCACTGTCAAGGTGATTGTGACCCTGAGGACTGGAACTACTTCGCCACCGATGTAAGGAGATTGTAAGCTATGTTGGAATATTTGATAAGTCACATGTTATGTGATCAGTAGGTTTACTCTATCATGTCTCAGAATTCACCATGACCGATATTCAACCATGTTTTTGAAATTCGGATAGTAACAATGCTCTCACATCTTGATGATATCATTCTCTTCTTTAGATGGTAGTTGAGCATCTGTTTCTCATTAACTTTATTAGAGAATTTGTGATCTATTATTTAAATAAAAAAATAATCAATAGACAATATATTTACATAAACATATTTTAATTTTTTGATTACCTCTAAATTGTAAAAAAGTATAGAAAGGCATATACAGTACTGTATTTGTAATGGATGCTATTCTCCGCTTTTTGGAGTTTCAGAACTAATGGAAAGTATCTAATCATCTCATTTTTCATATTTGTAATATTCTAATTTTTAGATTTTAAAACGAATTATTAAAAGAATTTATTCCAATTCGTTATATTCAAATTGTACGGTAAGCTACTATGATAGTATCATGAGTGAACAAATTCGATCTCACGCTCTGATAACATATTAGACTGAAATCCAGAGAACGTTAATGGAATTAGAATAAATTACAAAAGTAAAATCACTTAATTTCCAAAAATGCATCCAATTTATTCAATAAATCGTCCATCTGTATCAGTATAAAAATGTATCATAATGAAAATAACAATATACATTCATTATACTAAAGGGGACTATGGTATAGCGCAATTTTAGTAGCTCTAATGTTGTAACAATAAATTCAGTGGAATTTTTTCGATATTTCGCAACGTTGAAATTTCATGAAAGCTGTGCATCCTTGAAATACTACCATACAACATGCTATGGATATCTTGATTCGGCAAATGAAGTCTGGCCTTTACCTTCTTCCAATCAGCTTTTACTAGACGCAGTTGAGCCACCAATTAGGATTACTCTCACTTGCACAACATCACGAACTATGATCCTTTTAAAAAATTCGATAAATTTATGTGAGATAAGAACACAAAACTATCGCCTTGTTTTGAAACCGTTTTAAAATGTCAAGTGAGTTATTGCTTTCTGTGTGAATCTTGTACCCTTCAAGCTCCCCTCTGGATTTGCGAAGCAAGATTGTTTCTTATTGAGGAACTGAGCTGCGAATTCTGTAGGCTACATCATTCTCGATATCTTCTTATTTCGCTGCCGTAAATTCACGATAATTATCCTGTTGTGCTCGTAAATCCCCTGTAATGCGCCTATTAAAAACGAAAGTCATCTGCAGTATGGCGAATTTTTTCGGGAACAAGTTTCCACTGGAATTGTCTGGTTGAGCGGAGAAGGCAGGCTGGCAAGATGGGAAATGACTACAGCTCGCTAAATTTTGGTTCAAAATTTATAAATTGGGTATAAAATTGTAGAACAGAATGTTTTCTACAATTTGAAATTAAGTTTATCATTTTAAAACCGATATTGACCGATCTAGAGTCATTTCACCATCTTGCCAGAATGTCTTTTTGTTTGACCAGACTGTAACTAGCTATTAGCAACTTCCCAAAGTGTAACGATTTGGTGCAGCTTATGGTATAGTTGATTCCATAAAAACTGGCGGTTGAAAAATGATTTTTCGGTCAGGATAGTCGGCGAGCAGTCTGCGAGAGCATTTGCGTCCATTTTTTATCTTGAAATGAAGTTTTAAGTGAAATTTTTCGCATTACAATAACATAATGACTCTTGTTTCAACCATCTCTGTCACCCTAGCAGTATTCTGATCAAAGATGTTTTGTAGATTTCTCAGTTTTCTTGCAATTTATGAGAATATTATTATATATCCAACTTGAAGTATTTTTCTGTTTTGTTTGCAGGTATGAGCTTGACTTCTAACTAGATTATCCCTATATGACCCAGAACAACTGGGTAAGTAATTCAACACTTTTTTGCAATAATTATTGTTATTTTCTATTTTCGTTAAGTTTATTAGAGTTTGAATAATTTTTCTCAAGAGGAAATGATACGAGCACTTGTACCAATTCTTCTGAATTTCCCTGCTTTCGAATTGAGTGTAGTTTCCGTTCCACGAAAACTTCTTAGTCTACTATGATAGGAGGGGGAGGAGTTGTTATTTTGTTCCCAAAACTCATTGAAAAATAGATTAAACAAATTCTTAAAAAACTAAATTTTTTGAAATGTATGAAATAATTTAAAAAACTAAATTATTAATCATGTGAAGATACTAATGAGGATGATAGTATTGCAGGAACTATGCTTCAAGTTTCCTTGTTTCCTACCCTCTTGGTTAGTAGCTTAGAAAGGTACAATAGGATTGTTCTCACTATGCTTCAAGTTTCCTTGTTTCCTACCCTCTTGGTTAGTAGCTTAGAAAGGTACAATAGGATTGTTCTCACTAGGTAGCGTGCAGTAGTTATTTGTGAAATTGTATGATGTGGGCTTAGCTAAGGATGCTGAGAACAATCAACCCCAAGTGTCCTCGTATAGAATTTCCTGTAGAGTGGGTGGCATACTCCTAGACCCTATTGATGTTTTCAATTTCCTCGTGTTGGAGCGTGCCAGGGCGTAGGCCTACTGGAGGTTAGGGGAAAGGAACAGACAATAAAAGGGATACAGGGAGAATTATGTGCTGATTTGTTGGCAGTGAAGGTAATGGCCCTACTTTGTAGGGGAGGGTTAGGATCTGGCAAAGTTGGTGGAATTTTGGCCCGAAAGATGAAATGACATGTGATGAAAGCTGATTGATTGCTCCGTCATTTACTGCAGATGTCTGTTAAAATTAATCTGAAATAGGTATTTTAATAGGATTTTTTAAATTACATGTGAATGGGAGCTGATTTGTCATTTACTGCAGAAATCTTGTAACATTACTGTCAAGAATTTTGTAAAACGTATTTGTAGTTTGGGTTCGATAATTATAAACTAGTCAGCATAGGAGGAGAAGAAGACACCATTGATATTTCAAGCAGTGGAATGCAAAATGCACCAAATACAGTAATAGTTTTGTAGCATTCAATTGCGGGTTTTGAAAGCAGGCGTTTGAGTGATCTAGGTGATTTGGTAAGTTTAACAGATGCCACAAACATGTAAAAACTCTCGTTTTTTGAAAATAAATACAGAATTGAATTATTACCATTAAAGAATTACATCGATTGGAATTATCCAAAAAACGTTTGAAAAATTTTAATAATCGTGCTGTTCGAATGTGACTTATCAAATAGATGATTGGTAAACTATGTACTAATGTTCAATGTTTTGCTGCATACGGGAATATTTTCCATTTCAATAATGTGTTCACTAGTTCTTTGTCGGTCTACAAAATTTTGCAACTATTTAATTCTAATCGTTTCTCAAAAAATTAGAATTGATATCTCAGTATCTACTTCCGAATTGGCAAAACCGAAAACCGCAGCTTCCTACATTGTTAGTCATTCTCAATTTCATCCACATAGCAAACATTGTATTGGCATAATCCCAAACTGAATTGGCACTCCCAATTCACCTTCACTATGATTATGAGTATATGATTATTTAGGCGAGGACATACATCCACAGTAATAGTCCGCGCAAGCTGAGTAGACACGCAGTTTCAATGTAAAGTGTATTGTAATGGAGTGTCTTCTAAGCTTAGACGAACTATAAATATTTGGTCGGAAGTTGGGCAGCTTCCTGAATGTTTGTTTGCTGTTTCTTTGTTTTGCAAGTGGGAGGAAAGAGAATTATAGTGGCTGTTTCACTAATTGCGAATGTGGTAGAAGGCAAGACGTAGTGATAAGGATGAGAGGAAGAAGAATGACGGATAGGACGGATCAGAGCCAAATGGCCCAGTCAAAACATGGCCTTGACCTCAGTCAGTTCTGACGAGTTTCAGTTCAGCTCTTGGCTTCTTGCAGGTCTACAAGTACAGGTGCTTCCAGCCTCCTGATTACCTACTTGCTAGTTGCTTGGTTGCTATTATTTTGAAAATTTTCAATTAAAAACAGATATTGTACTGTAACAGCAATTTTTTCTTTAATTTCTATTCTGGCTGCTACAGTTCATTCAAGCCCTTTACTCGTAACTCATGCTTATCTCTTGTCATAATTCTCATTCCCGATTGTAAAAGTTTAATCAAGCTTTTGTATGGCTTCTCTTATTTTTTCTGCCTCCTGAACACGGGGTTAGTAGTGGCGGCCAGTCGAATAGCTATAGCCAATCACAGCGTTTGTCTTGTCATTGAGTTGGACAACAAGAGCTGTGATTGGCTGCAGCTATTCGTCTGGGCGCCACTGGCGGCTCGTGCCCACGAAACAGGTGAAGTGCTGTACAGTAAAATATACAAGCACTTAACCTATTTCCTGGGTACGAGCCGCCAGTGCTGGCCGCCACTTTCAACCCTGTTTACAGGAGGCTTGAGTCTTCAACTATAAGTTTTCCATTCATTCCTCTTCTTTTTCAATCAAGTTGTTCACTACTTTTCACTAATATTTTTTTTATAGTACTTCTTATTCTCTTAAATTTCTCCAGCAAAGTAAAAGTGCACCTTCAAAGTCATCTTTTTAAACTTTTTTTAATATTGTATTTTCAATTTTCTTAATTTCCTTCTCATCTTCTTGTAAATTATTTCATTCCCTGCTATTCCAATCTCGCTCTACCTTTTGTCTTCTCCCTTTACCTCTTCTTCCTTTTTCTCCTCCACCTATTCTTGTAGCCTTATATTAATTAGCTTTCTCAACCTCCTCCTTTTGTTCGTGCTCCTCTCCTACCTCTCCATCTCCTCTTCCTCCTCCTCCACCACCACCAACCAGTGTTTTCTATTTCTCTCTCTCCTCTCCTGTGCACAATCTTCCTTCCTTCTTCTCTCTTTTCATTTCCATATTAACCCTATATCTGTCCTGTCATCGGTATTTTTGTCCGACAAACTCTTAATATCGTTTAGTTTGTCCATCATTTATCTCCTCCTCCTCCTCTTCTTCTTCCTCCTCATCAACATTTTGTCTTCATTCCATGCTATTCTTTCTCCTGTGCCATTTAGTTCCTTTTTTCACTTTTTGCAGCTACACGGCTGCATGTGATGTGGACGTGCCACCCAGTTGCATTCCTGCATCTCAATTACCCTACACAATCAACTTCACCTCACTGCTTTTTCTTCTCCTCTTTCTTCTTCTCTATTCCTTTTTATCCTCTCTTGTTGCCTTTGTAATCTTGTTTGGGATGCTTTCCAGCTTCTTCTTTTTCTTCGTAATCAATCTTCTTCTTTTCTCCTTCCCTTCTTCTCCTCCTGCTTTTGTCTTGTTTACTCCTGCTACTTCTTGTTCTTCTCCTTTTCTTATATTATTATTATCATCTTCAGAATATTCTTATTTTTGCTTTCTCCTATCCTAATCATTCCACTCTTTCTTCATCTTTTTCTTACTCTATTCTTTCTCAATTTATTTTCCATATCGCCTCACTTTTTTCCTTCATGTTTTCATTCTTCTCTTCTTAATATGAGGACTTTTTTATACTCGTCGTCCTTTTTACTTTTTCCAGGCGTTTAATACTTTTCTTATTTTCTACCTTATTCTCTTCTCCATTTTCTCCTCACCTGGTATTTTCTTCTTCTCCTCTTTCTTCTTCTTCTTCTTCATCATTTTTTCTCACCTGGCCTTCTTCTTCTTCTTCTTCTTCTTCTTCTTCTTCTTCTTCTTCTTCTTCTTCTTCTTCTTCTTCTTCTCTTCCTCCTCCTCCTCCTCCTCCTCCTCCTCCTCCTCCTCATACTTCTTCTTTTTATTCTTCTTCTTCTTCTTCTTCTTCTTCTTCTTCTTCTTCTTCTTCTTCTTCTTCTTCTTCTTCTTCTTCTTCTTCTTCTTCCTCTTCCCTCTCCACCTCTCTCCTCATCCCTTTTCCTAGTCTTCCCCTTCTCATCCTTATTTCTCCCTCTTTTCATTTCAGTCTTTCCTATTCCCTTCTAGTCTTCTACTTCACCTCTTAGTGTTGTTCTTTTTTCCGCTCTCTTCTCCTCTGAAACGAGTTGTTGCAACCAGAGAGTAAATAATAAAAATTCAGTTCTATTTTCTCCCGTAGCAGCCGTTGCACTCACTTGATGGTTGTTCAGCGGCCCTTGCGGTCTGATCGCAATGATAGGCAGACTGTGTTGTGGTCTACACTCTACAGCTAGTGAGTGCTACTTGATCAACTCATCTCATTACCTGTACGCAGGATTGTCGGGCTGAAATAGAATTGAAATGCAATTGAAAGAAATTAGAATATAATTTGTGTTGAGCACATGAGCAACAATGGACCACCTGCTGCTGCTGTTTCCAATCTCTCATTTCTACTGTTTCATTATATTTCTCACCATACTTTCAAGTATCCTCTTTCTTCATCTCTTGAACAGTGTGTTCAAATTCCATTTGCGAAATAGTAGATTTTAAATAAATCGTTGAAACTTGTTGTTTTCATACAAGAGTTATGACAATAAAAATTATTCTTATTCTTATTCTTGTCTCACCCCATGATTGATGACACTATAAAATAGTCTTAGTTGATGACAGTGTATGAATAGTTCTGAATAGATGTGATATAATAAAATATATTGTTGCTGGTAATAAAACAATAAAGAATCATATGTATTTTTAATCTCCATTACAAGATTGTTAGAACGGTGATGTTAGTAGTTGGTCTGAACATTAGGTCACATTCACAAGATGACGGATGGTTAAAACGGAGTTATCAGTTGGTCTTAACATTGAGTGAAATTCACATTGTATTTGAACTCGTAAAAAATTATTTCCGTTACATACTAATTCGATCAAAGCAATACCTATTTATGAAACGTTTAATCTAGCTACTGAGGATCTCGCTTCTAAAATACGAAGGCCTTACGGACTTTTGTTATTCACCCTGGATCATATAGGCTAATCAAGATTTATAATCCCATCATAAAAGTATTGTTTATCGATTCTTCTCGATGATTGTATACTATATGCTCTCTTAAAGCTCAACTCCTGATCCACAGTAACTAATCAGTTGAAGTGTTCCTATTGATTATTTTGTTCAAGCTATAAATTCTCGTTTTTGTATCTCCTGAGAGATGCGTGCCGGTCCGACACCGAATTGGAATCAAGCTAATCATCATAAACCCTTTCATCCACACTTTTTGTTGACCGTTGGCTTCGTTAATTACCTACTGAGCTCTCCCTCCTCCTATATAGTATGTCCAAGCAAAGAAGACATTCTAGAAAGATGGAAAAATGACTCCAGATCAGTCGATATTGGTTCAAAAATTATAAATTCTATCTAAAATTTTATATCAGAATGTTTCCTAAATTTGAGACCAAATTTATAATATTCGAACCAATATTGAACGAGCTGGAGTCATATTCTCATCTTGCCAGAATGTGTTCTTTGTGTGGACAGACTATACAATACTTCCCCTAACTATTCCCGGACTAACACTCATCTAAGTGTTAACTTGAATAGAAATATATATACTTTTCCATGTTCATGATCAGAAGTAGATATATTTATAGATATACAGTTGTATGGTATGATTTTCGAAATCCCTGAGCTCTCCCCACCCTCTGGGGACTGACAGCTGAAGGGGTGCTCAGATATTTCCTCCCCTAAATCCTCTGTAATATTCGCAACTCTTGTCTGGTTCACCCCTCTCTCCCCTTCATGGATCCACACCCTGTAACAATTGTGAGCTTTGAAGCGGAATCATTTAGTTGGCTCATCCCTCGTGGAATTCGCTTCTGAGTTTCATGGGGCATGTTGGTCTAGACTGACGTGTGTCTAGTCTGATGTTTTCCAGCGGTTTAATTACTTTAATATGCTACATGTGTTTGGAGGCCTATCACTTGTAAAATGTTGGGTATATTTGGTATATGATCACAATATTTGTCTGTAGTCTTCCATGATATTGTAATAAATAAATAAATATGGTTACGGTTATTATACGGTTCATCATGATATCGAATTATGATTTAGTGTATTTTGAATCAAACTACTGATGTGTATCAGAAGAACTATAGTATAAAAAGGGTGGTGAGATTGTGCTAGAAAACCTGGAATATCACAAGCATTAGAATATTTGAGTATGTAAACAGCTTATGGTTTTATTGTTATTTTTTAAATCTGTAACCCCTTATCACACACCACGATTTTTGAACGTTCTGTTTTTTGGTGTCCTGTTTCTTGCCAAACATTTGATGTGCACAAAGACACATCATGTGTTTTCTAAAGCTTCATTCAATCTATTAAAATTTATAGGACGTTCAAAAATCTTTTTTGTGAGAAATCGGATTAAGCTAGAATTAAAAAACAGTTCATATATTCAAATCCGCAAAAATCTTTTGGTTTTGTAACAAATGAACAAATGATATATACAATTAACGAACCAATGAGCAGTGACTGAATGTATTAAATGAATATTTTGACATGATAGAGTATTTATCTTCGACTTCTTTTCAAATGAATAGCTATTGAGATAAATTTTCAATTCAGCCTTATCGTTCTGCCATGTATTTTGAACAAGGAGTTTAAACCTCCTTCATTTTTATTTAAAACTTCAGTTCAAACATGTTGGAGTTCATGTTGTGACACATTATTCTAGCAGCTGAAGATGTTCTCAATCCTGTCGAATGCCGGTTATCAGCGATGATAAAATAACTGCTACTTCGTTATCAGCGATGATAAGAGAACTGCTACTTGGTAGAGTTTCTCTGGTATAGCATTTAGAAAAGTGGAAGTTAATGCTGTGTGAAAATCGCAGAGAATGGGAGCCACAATCGGAAATAATGAGGTGAGACTAATGAGCGAATAAGGAAGGTCGGATAAAGTAGGGTGCAGGAAACAGTAGTGTGGTAGCTGTGATAGTGGAACAGAGAATGATGAGTGCGTAGAATAGTAAAGGTGAGAAGAAGAATTGAAGAAAGGAATAAATGAATAAAGGAGAGAAAAAATAGATGATAAAGAAGTAGAACACAGATAATTTTGAAGGAAAAATTAGAAGATGGATAGATATAGATAGATAAATGTCTTTATTCTCCACTTACATTTTCCGCTCAACACATTACATAAAGTGTTGTGAGCGAAGTTGAGGCACAAGAGCCTCCTCTTCCACTTAACCCACAGAAGCAGAGGATGAGAAGATTAAGTGGAAGGTGAAATGGCCAAACATGAAGAAGAAGAAGAAAAGAGATGAAAAATTTAAGAAAAGGAAGATGAAAAATTTGTTGAAAAGAAGTAGGAATTAGTAGAAGAGAACAAAGGGAGAGGTGGAGAAATAGGATGAGAAGAGGAATGAGAGTTGAATGATGAAGAGATCAAATTGAAAATTGGCTGGAAATAAATTGAAAATAAGAGGACTTATGATAGGTGACAAAGGGAGGTTCAAAAGGAGAAAAAGAGAAGGAAATGTTGGAAAAAACGTGAAAAGAGTAAGAAGAGAATGTAATGAGGAGGTGTGGAAGGCAGGAGCAGCTGGAGGAAAAGAGATGGATTGTAAGAGAAGGACGTGGACGAAAGAGTAGAATAATAATGGTGTAACAACCGAAACCGGTATCTCGTTTTTCTAATAAATCAGTGGTTTGACAACATCTTATCTTTTCATTTATTTAGAATGAGTAGAAGGAAGAGAGACAGTAGAGAAAGTGAAAATCAAAATGAATATAGGATTTTGGAGGATAGAATTGAGAATGAATGGAGAAGCGAATATTAACAGCATAGGGTTGAATAGTACAAAAAGAAGAGAATGAGGATTGAGGAGAAAAAGAAGAAAGAAGAGATACATGGAGAATTATGAGGAGCGAGTTGGAAATGAGAATGGGGTTATCGGAACGTCTGCAGTGATTCATTTGCTGATGATGGAAAATAATGAAGGCAGTGATTGGATCGAATTCATCCGACAAACGGCTGAAGCCGACCTTGCACATTTCTTCATTTTATTGTAATGAAAACTGTTATTGGCTTCCGGTACTGATTGCATTTCCCAGATTCATCAAAGCCTCAGAGTAATATCAATATCTCAATATTTTGAGATTCGTTCTCTGTTATTGTTTCCTTTGGTATTCCTTGAAACAATGTTTCTCACTTGAATAGCTGATAGGGTGATTTGGCATTCTATGAATGGTGTGAATTTATTCTTCTATTTTTGATTGATGACGTTACCTTATTAATAAGGGAGATATTATATTTCATTCAAAGTATAAATAGTATTTTATCCAAAAATGGAGGTGGATTCATAGTGGAGTTTTTTTCGATCACGTTCCTTTGAAATTATCGATTGTTTTTGTTTTTCCTCAATATTCTTTTCAGCAAAGGCTAAAAAAAATTCAAATAAAATTCTGATACCATTCGTAATATGACACTTTTTCCCCAAAGTTATTGACCTCAACTTCAATTGTAATCAATTATTTCTTACATTTTATTTTGTTTTCCACTCATTTATAATGTCAAAAGAATCATAATTATTCACTCATTCCTAGGAGCACCAGTTCTTGAAACCAGTTTCCTTGTCCATTGTTCTGAAATAGAATTAATTCGCTTCTCAATGATATTTTTAAATATTTGCTCTATTGTTTCGCATATTGGATTTAATGTGACTCATGTTTCAAAGAATTGCTACACTGCTGATGTTTGAATGAAATGAAGTCTACTGGAGCCTGCTAGTTCTAGAATTATCTATGAAATAGATACTCTACTGGAACACTCATTGTTATATTGAAATTTTTATGTTTTTCAAATTCTTGGGTTTGCAATTATAACTGTAGTAATAAATATATAGTTGTAATATTTTATATAAGTTGTCCAGTTGGAATAGACTGAGAAATTATTTTTACTATGTCTAAATATACTTTGACATACTTAAATAAAAATGTTCAATTAATGAAAATCAAAGTACCCTTTTTAAAAAGGGTACTAAGCGTTTTTAAGTAGGATACTCTCATTTTCATTAATTGAACATTTTAATAAATACAGTAGCCCTGAGAAAAAATAAGTATTGGACATACTATTCTATTTGTATACTGAATATTAAGTATATTCTCAGTTTATGGCACTATTTTCTTAGTATAGATTTTGGAATACCTTCATGAATAAAATGAAAACAAAAAGCGTCTAAATCTCTCTATTAGCAGATTCTTCGATCGATTATTTCGATACGCTTTCCAGTAAGTTGCGTTTTAATGCACACTATCACTAGATATTACCCAATGGGAACGACCCCTAGGACCCTGAGAAAGCACGTGATTTAGCTTGGAAACTACTATACACTTTGACGTCGGTTTCTAATAATAAACAACGATGAACGTCGAATAATAGGAATTTGTGTGGCTTTTATGTGATTAAAAATAATGTTGGCTGCATTGAAGGCATTAAATTAGCGCCGTGTCAAGGATGCAACAAAAGTGCATTAGAGGTCGTTGCAAGGTCAAGTTCTCTGTCGATAAGTGAAAAGTAGCGTCGATTCCAAGATGAAGTGCTAAATACGGTACTTCATCAAGTTAGGTTAGGTCAGTGTGGTTGCAAACCAAGCTGGAGTTACACGAAGTAAATAGATGCTCGAAGATTGGAAGTAACGGCTGAAACACGTTGAAATTGCAGTGGTTTAGTTGCATTGTGGTTAACTGCTGCAATTTTCTAGTCGATTTTATTGCGCTAAATAACTTTCTGGGGTAAAAACTTGGCAAATCCGTGAGTCGTCTTGCCATTTTAACCGACATGATCATGGTATTATAGTTGTTATGGTTATAGTGTAGTTAAAAATTGATTTCTTAGTTGTATTGTTGAAGCGGTAAAGAGTATGAACACAAAGAAGGCTGCAGACAATACAATTTCTTAACTCAAAAAATGTGCTACTTTTTTGACGATTACCCCGAGGACCTGGTCATTAAATCATAGTTCTTAATTGATTGAACATATAAAATTGAAAAAGTCTTTTCTACTCCTAGGTGTTATCGTTAAGATACTAATGAAATAAAATAGAGACCAAGAACTTGGCTGAAATACATTCAATAACTTAACTATGAAGTTCAATGTTTTTCATGTTGTTATAATTAATAGCATGGTAGCACGGTAATACCAAAGAGAATCCGAGCATAAAAACATTGTTCTTCCTTGTTCATAAAATAATTCAGTGATAACTTGCCTTTTAAAGAGAAAAAGAAGAGAAGTCCCCAGTAGGAACTCTGAACGAAATTAATATTGAAGTGAAAGCATTGTTGAAATGTTTTTCGATCTTATTGAGCACATATAAATTCAACAGTACCAGCTTCCCTATATAGTTTCAGTGCTGCTGTTACTGAGTTGTTCCTTATTTTTGTCAAATTTAATCGCAAATACATTCAATAAAAACTTCCTGAATTTGAAGTTGTTAATGCTCATCCCCCTCTTGAAGTTGTAAACTCATCCTACCATCTAGGACGTTCTATAAGATTTGAATTCGAATTTATCCTTCAGAATTTCAGATTTTGAATCAATCCAATACAAATAATATTGTAGTAATTTAAAAGTTCCTCATGTTATGAGCTCTCGAAATAAAGTAATCCACAAGTCATGAAGAAAGGTTTATTAGAATATTCAGTTTTGAAGTTGATTGAGTACTCATCTAGGGCCTCTAGGGGCATGCAATAATGCTTGAAGAATGCGTGTTTTAGGAAAGGTAGTTTGTTGTTCTATGTGCATGTAATAATTTCTGCCCTAAAAGTTATCCGTCGTTATTTTGGACTCGCGTGTCCGTGGACATTTGTAAAGTCTCGTTGATTTTTGTTTGGCGTGCTACCTGATTAATCGAAACAACTTTTTCCGTTTTATTAACGCACAACTACCGAAATTAGGGGATAATAATGTTTTCAGGCATTACAACAAACTAGAATGAAACGTGTACCTATAAGTTGTTTCCTGTATTGTGTAATTATTGAAGAATTGAACACCATCATCCTCATGTTTTTTTTAAACTATTAGGCCTAATCATAACGAATTCCCTGTATTTTGTTCGTCTGATTTGAGATTGAATTTTATGCAATTCAGCTCATTTAGTGATGATTCAAGTTAAACAGTAGTAACTTCATCCATGTCCTGAAGCCTACTCAATCCTTATCTGTAAAATCCTCATTTAACTGGAAGCACATGCTTGAAACACTCGATAAATGAGACAAGAGGACTGCACGAATAAAATGAGAGGAATGAATTAGTATTAGAATAGAATGACTTTTTTTTATATCGTGTCGAAGTTTGGACAGTTATGTCCTCTCTACCACGAGAATATGAGATAAATGAAATTTGAATTATCCATAAGCTATGGATGATAGCATTTCCAGTTGTGGTGAGATGGAATCACTTTCTATTTTGTATGAATGGAATACTGTATTTGTCTCGAGTTGGAACACCCACCCAATCAGCAATCCAACGTGGGACTTTTCATCCGCAACAGAAAATTTTTTTGTATCCTAGATTTAAGCTGGTACGTACTGGAAATCCTAGAAAGTGAAGGTATCCCATTAATGATTCAATCAGTGTTTGGAAGTCTCTCTAAACAAAAAAATATTCAAATGATCGATGGATTTTTTCTTCAATAAACACTGTGATAGCTCACTTCCTACACATTGTAACATTTTCAACGACCACTCAAAGTGCATGCAACTTTCTTCCTTATCTTGCAAAACTTGAACTAACATCCTGCAGTACGGATATAGATTATATGACATTATAGGCGTGGTCCACAACCCACCTGTCCAATATGTAGCACCCTTGATAAAAAAGGAAAACATCATATTCATGGTAAGTAGACTTACCACTTAACGTAGGCTGTAATTGTCACTTATAACTCGATTTCATAAAATATTACTGCAGGCAACAAATTTACAGTATTAGCAACATTCCTTTGCTGATGAGTTTCAGCACGTTAGGTCTCGCCTACGGTCTTTTCAAAGCTCAGAGGTTTTTGACACTGAAACATCTTCTTCAGAAGTTAGCGTTCACTGGAATCTAGAAACTTGTTTCATCTTGTGAAGAGTATTATTTATGCTGATATTTCCCCCACTTATTTTTCTGTGGAAAAATTCAAGGTTTCAAAAAGAAATATGATATCTTTGCAATTACAATGAATATTTTTGAATTTCTATGTATATTTTCAATTCTCATTTATATTTTGAAATTCCTAAATGCATATTTTTGAATACACATTGTTCCCAGTTCTCCAAGGTTATCTTCTCTCTTCTAAGCTCTTGAAAACACTTATAACTATCTTATCACTGAAAATTTTGAAAATCTAAGCAAAAGGAACCGGTTATTTAAACTAGATAGGAATTTCAGCATCCTTGTGACTCGAATGTGATAAAAGGAGTCTCGTATTATTTTTTTTAAATAATTTTGTGTGAATTCGATGTCCCATTATTTTTGAAGATCTTGTCGAGAGCTCGATTATACTTCGAAGCTGTGAGAAGTATGGTATATATTTCTACCATCTTATATGTTGAAAACAATAATTTTCTTTCTTGTTAGTTTTGTTTAATTTTTGATCGTTCTGTTAATTGGTAACTGGATGGTTGCTGTTTTTGAAATGATTAATTACTGTGATTAATTATTGAGATTTTTCATTCGTTGAAATATTCAGTAGACACAAAATTTATTTCTTATCTTATTATTTTTCTGTCTACTGGTTTGAGGCTTTGTTGAAAATATTTCAATCATTTCGGTTATCGTTAATACAGTAGTTGGTAACCAAACGATCATTCTTCTTCAAAAAACTTGATTTCTCTTGGTGCATGATATAGCATCTCTTGTTATAATATCTGTTATTTTGCCTCCTAGTTATTGATTGATACATTTACATGATTTATTATACATGTTGTTGCATGTTTTAATTCACTTCGGTTAATGTCCTTGAAAGTAACTTCTGTTCTAAGCTCGAACCTTCCCTGTGATGATTATTCTTGTACTTCAGACTTCGCAACCTCATACGATTTCCTCATTTGGTTACTTTTCTCCATTCTGAAGAGTTTCTTCCTTCCGTTCAAACAATCCTCAACATCCTCCATCTCTTAACATTTATTTTGGATAACAATCCAAGTTATGATCCTAGTTCACTTCCTTTCTTCCACTTTTGGTGAATGAATTTTCTCCACGATCGAAAGTTCCTCGCCTTTGTTCCAGCTAAATAGGAAGTACGTACCTTTGAATATGGAAAATGCTTTCGATTTCTTAAGAAAATCCTGAAGAATACTTGAATGAATGAATTTAGAATTAGTTTTGAGAATTAATTCAAGCGACGATAGCACCTATAGAGGTGGAAATGCTCTATTAGAAAACTTGTAATACCTTTGTAGGATATAAGTATTTATTGAAGAAGACTCTATACTTTTAGAATGCTATTCCGATAGTGACTGGATATGGTAGTATCCATCCATAGTATAATTTAAATTTTCTGTATCCTAGACTAATACTATCTCCACTAATACAAATAGAGAACCTATTGTATACTTGAGTATATTATCTACCCACTAAATTCATGTATCTCGATTTTTTCCAGAATCTAGATTGCGTTCTTTGAATTGCAAGTTAAGAAGTTTCATTTTCATTTCTTTTAAAAGCACCGTTGTTCTCAGTAAAACGTTTTTGGTCTTGAAACTCTTTCTTCTGTTTGTAGAATTGCGGCGGCGGCGATGGTAAAAGCTCTAGGCCTAAAACAACGTTTACCTGCTTTCTCGTAAACAAAGAAACGTGTTGTGTGTATTATATTGGTGCAATAGGTATAATCTGTTCAAGCAAAGAAGACATTCTGGCAAAATGGGATGATTACTCCAGCTCGGTCAATATATTGATTCAAAAATTACAAATTTGGTCTCAAATTGTAGGTAGTATTCTGATCTACAGTAATTTGAGGGCAAATTTACCATTTTTGAACCAATATTGAACAAGCTGGAGTTACTTTTCGATCTTGCCAGAATGTCTTCTTTGCTTAGACAGACTATATACATGTGGCATCTCTGTTAAATTGAAGCGGATTGCCTATACCTTTACCTGGCCATTTACCTAGTTTCACCAAGTACACGTCTTATCACTAGTTTTCTCAGTTTGGTCGTCTGCTATTACATATTTGTTCAGTAAAGGCTTTACCCGTCCTACTTTCCTAAATGGAAAAACAACGCATCTTTAGTGGTGATTTCACGTGCATTGTTTTCGTTTTCACTCATGATACGTGCCTCTATTTTGACTCCAGATAAGTGCAAATCGTGTGCATAACTTAGCTGAATCACTTTCTTTCGGTGTGGTATAATAGGGGTGTGGGGTTGCATTTGGAATGGAAAAGATGCATGATTCTCAAATGTGTGTATCATGGAATAAATTTAGCTGTGAACTCTTACATGACTCGAAGTAGATTCAGATTCAATCACTTTATTCATGTAGATTACATAAAACCCTAAATCGGTTCAAATCCTATGCTACAAGAATAAAAAAAATCATATTAATTGCATTATGGTTCGTTTGAGTTAGCTAACGATAGACTATGGAAACTTGTAAAATGACTGAAATATAGGATTTAAAAAGCTAAAAATTTGTGCTGTAAAATGGCGGAGTTTAGACATATGAATGTTCATTCTTGGAGAGGGATTTTCAAAGACATCTCTCCCATTAAAATTGAACCATGGATAGGATACAAATAGATCTTATAGTTAGTAAGTTAGAGGGCTTGCATAAAGTGAAGTTCCTTGTCTTGGTTAGATTTCATAGTTGAAATTGAAATAAAATCAAACTTGTTTATGTGAAAATCTTAAACAACGTTTCAATTCTTTGTAAAGTTCCACACAAGAAAAATAATTCAATTTTTAATAGATTGTTCATTGTATTCAAGTATTCCTATATAATTTTAATTTTAGATTTGCAACAACCTTGGTTTTTCATTTTCAGTAAGCTGCTCAGGACAAGACTAGAATGTCATCACATATATACCAATAGACCAATATATACATAATAGACCAATTATTTTCATTCATATTTTCTATTGTTGGGGCAACTTTCGTAGATAGCAGTTATATTCGGCTGTCAATGAAACAAAGGAGAAAATTGAAACGATCGTAAAAATTTGATGTTTATTATACTCTGTTTTCAACTTAACAAGCATAAATGTTTCTCCCACTGTTTGAGTGCATAGTTAATAAGCAAAATACAGATCGTTAATGGAATAAAAAAGGTTTGGACATGAATCTAGCATAGGAGAAAGGAAAAATGAATTGAAAAATGTGGGAGTAACTAACTGATTGGGAGAGGGTTACACAATTATTATTGAGGACTTTGAATTGCTCAATCTGATTTAATTCTCTTCCAAACAAGACCCATTTTTACATATCTGCTATGTTTATTCTCATTCTACACGTGATGAACATATATGTTGGACAATCGTTACATATTTTTCCACTCTGGAACTGCTACCTACTCGTGTTGTTCGTAAGATTACACAGTTATAAACAAACCTTTCAAATTCTTACATAACTAGTTCGTCTGGATTCGATTGTGTCTCAGGGTTATTAAATTACACAGCCAACTAACTGCTCCCAAGGTATTATCTTCTGGGTTATGCTCATGTATTCGAGAAGAAAATAATGTAGATATCACTGAAAGGTTTATGAAATAAGCTGTAAGTTGAATGTGACAGTAAATAGCTTTTGAAGGTTGGAATCGGTGGCTTTCTAGTTTCTAGATCTAATATAAAGAACAAGTAGGAAACTTATTGGAGAATGTGTCACACTCACTTGCTGAGAAGACACGCCGTTCCAATGTGAAGTGTATTGTACTCTGTGTCTTCTCAGCTTGCGCGAATTCTACTTGATAATTATGGGAGTCTGTTCAGTTGTTGTTTATTATTGCTACTGATGGAATTTAATGGGTAGTTGGTGCTGATCTATAATTCTTTTGCCAGTAGGCCTATTGATGTACGATAGGTATTACACAATCAATGTTTGGTCTGTTTTTGTTTGTTGTATAACAATTTGGAGAAGACTTAAATTGACTTTAGATACTCCTGCATTTTGACAACCCTATTTATCTTATCCAGTTATTTGATAAAATACTCAATGATTTCAAGGCTCAAGCCCATCTAAACATAACTCAAATTTACAACTGTAATTCTAAAATTCTGCTTCTTACTCAATTGAGTGAGAGTGAGAGTCCACTATTATTCTCAAGCTGTAGAGATAAAAAATATCCTAATAAAGATACAGCATTGCAAACTAATGATAGGATTACTAGTTTACACTGTAATTTCCAATTTCCACTATAAATTCATGAAGACGATGATTTGGTTATGGTACAGCTTTTTTCGCATTGTTCGCTGCATTTGATGAAACTCAATGAATGATCATTTTCCTTGAGTTTAGCTGATAAATATGAAGAAGAATAAAAGTGAAAGAGGACAGAAAACAGGAAGCAGAGAATGATAAAGAAATGGTAAAGATGGGGAAGAAAATGTAAATGATGGAATTTCGAAGAAATCAAGACTCTGTGAAGATGCTTGTGGAGTGGGATACAACAGCTTATGGAGTGGTATACATTTATGAAATTATCCAGAATCATGAGCAAATTTGAATAGACTATGACGATGAATTTCAATAAAACATCCTTTAGGAATCTCTAGGTAATAATAACTGTTTTTTTTAAACATTTTCATCTTTTAATTGAATAATTCCATGGGAAACAAGTTTGTTGAAGAAGCTGCAATACTACTAATAGCAGAAATTGGACAAAATTCATTCATAAACGTTTTAAACTAGTGAAAACTGTGTTTTTGCTTGTTGGAAGTAATTCCTGACTAACAAATAAGAATCTTGAGACGGGATATCCTACAGTCATTGTTTGCAGGAGGTCAACTGCTTGACCTATCTGAATATTGAAATATTTTTGATTTGAAGGAAGCTTCATCTCTGAATAGAGGAAAAAATTTCTCCATCCAATTAGGCGTGCAATATTACCTGTAATTTCATTCTTCTGACCTTCAGACCCATCTCCACTTTTTAGTACCGGTTTTTTATTTCACACGAGTGAGAATTGCAAACTAAATTGAATTAATCATTCTTTATTACCGTTTGCAATTGGATAGTACACCTTTTTCCAAGCTGTTTGTTATTATTTTGATGAGTGGCAGCGTGTGATTATATTTAATATTCATTGAAAATTGTCTCGTACACCTATAATTCAAGCGAAACGATTACCAGCTAAATAATCTCATCGAGCGAAGGCTATGATTAGACATATCACTCCACCAAATAAGGAACCTAATAGGGACGAGTTATTATTATTATTAGCAATCCTCTATAATTGCGCTTGGAAAGCTTGTATAGATTCTGTGGGTCGAACAAGTTTCAATATTTTAAATAATTTTTCCAGTACAGTTTCAATTTCTGATATTCACGGTGAATGTATGTAATCTGATTGATTTTTTCCAGATTCTGCCGATAAATTGAGGAAATGTTTCAAAATTTCTCAAATTTGATCACGCTCTAACACGGTAATAGAGCTTAGGCCGAAATAACCCGTGGTTTGATTCAATTAACTTCTCCAATTGAAGGTCCTGATGGATAAAAACTATATATGACAATAAATCTCTTATATAGATTCAGAACTTGTATATTTGTACAGCCTTACACATTTAAGTAATTTAATTTGAGTTTAATGGCCCATAACTATGACTATGTGATTGAATTTAATCCATATTGTAATTTTATTGATAGCTGAAAATATCCTTCAAAACCAGGAAGATGCTTCAAAAGATCTATCCTTATTTCAACGATTATTCTCATTTGAATTCTATAGACATTTTCAAGACAACCGTTTGAAAAATTAGAAAGGAACTTACTATCGAGTTCTTGTACAAGTATTTGACTCCAAAACTCATTAGTCTACTCCACAATTAACATAAAAATTTGATGACTTTGAATTTCTCATTTTTTTATTGAAAATTGGTTTTTCCGAAAAAATTTCAACAAGAATAAACAAAGATATTGTTCAATATTAAAATTGGATTAAGATTGTATAAATTATTAATGTATTTTTAAAATTTCTCATTAATTAAATTAACACTTGTTTATAAGAAAGCTCAACATGAATATTTAGCTGAACAACGTTCGTGATAATTTTTCAAGAAACCAAAACTCGAAGAAGAGAACCATGCATACATAATTCGCACATGGCACAAGTCTAATCCTTTATTTCTATCAAAGAAAGAAGAAATAATTGCAGCTCATATGTTGAATGGTGTCTTATCAATGACGTCACAACACTTTTTCTGCGCGTATAGCAACAAACACTAGGGACGCGGTGAAAGTGTATTGTGATACTCTGAGAAAGGCTCTCCACCTTCAATAGGCGTGCAAATTTTAATAGCTAACTTGAACTTGAAGATAAGCCGACGACCCACCCTCGGGAACAAAATTCGTCCTAGAATTCAGAGAATATCAGTTTCTTCATTTATTTTTCTTCCTCTTTTCCTTCCTTTCTTGCTATCTCTTGTCGTTTTTATTGTTATGATGAGTTTCACTTGTTGGATAATTTGCGCCCAGTACCAATATTATTCATGTGTGATAAATATTTTGAAAGCAACAGTGAATAGAAACGCAATGAATTGATGATGGTTTGAATGATAATATTCAGGTGTGAAAGTAATTTTGATGTCCCAGTGCTTGAAGGCTGGACAGGTGCTTAGTTGTTTATAGAATGCTTGGGAGTTTGAGAAAGCACATTGATGTATCTGAAATTGTTACATTTTCAATACTAAAACTTATTATTTTATACTCCTCCTGTTCTACAAACTACGAATACTGTAGCATTCGGTTTATTCATGATCGAAATGACTTCTTTTCAAATGAAATAAAAATCTCTGCAGATATTTCGTAAAAAAATACTTATTGTTGAAATAATTCTTTGGAATGAAGTTCCAAATTTATCGAATCAATAATTATTGTTATGTGTAGTACTCGTATATCTGAAGCAGATATACCTAATTTTAAAGTTGGAATGGTGTCAATTATTTACGTCTAATAGTCTACTCCATAGCGAATATTTCCATAATTGAATCAAATTATTGAACACATTGTAAACCATGTCTATATTAATAGATTGATTACTTTTGCAGTTCAACAATGATTTCTACTTCATCAACAACATCTCATTCAATAATTTTCAAACAGTTCAATGAGTTTACCAGTCTAGTCTTTCAATTAAATGAACTATGAAGACCAGACCATGATTATAACATTTTGAGACCGATTTCTTTACCACCAATACTAAACTAGGCCTATAACAAATACTAAATTCAGGAGCTAGGTACTCCTTCTTTAACATAATGGAGAGAAAGCTTACACCATGATATCAAAGTTTCTTTCTCATAAAATTTATCAAGTATACCGAGTTATGTTATCATTCTTTGTGATGCTTCCTGGTTAATGCAATTCAATATAAGCATCTTAAACTTAATCCAAATCCTTCATCAATATATTTGACCCCTGGATGTAACGATACAATGTTCTTCACGACACCAAAGAATGGTCTATGATTGAAACAAAACCTGATAAAATCCTCATGAAAACGTGTCTGGTGATGTTGATAATGATGATTATTTTGATACCAGATCCATCTTATCTCACTTCCATTTGAATGCAGGCACCACACATGAAGTTAAGATCTGTTCTGTGGTGCATACTTGTTATAGTCTCTCCAAGCCAAGAAGAAATTCTGGCAAGATGGAGAATGACTCCAGCTCGGTTAATTTTGGTTCAATAATTATTAATTTGGTTAAAAATTGTAGATCAGAATGTTTCCTACAATTTGAGATGAAATTTTTTATTTTTGGATCAATATTGATCGAGCTGAAGTTATTTTCCCATCTTGCCAGAATGTCTTCTTTGCTTGGACTGACTATAAAGTGAGTGAAACCAAGTGATAATGAAGGAATTCGTGCCAGGTTTCCAATTCCTTACCATCGCCTTATACTATAATTATTGATGTAAGCTCCGACTCTGCCTAACACGTATAAGGTTTGTAATTCAATGTTCAGTAAGTTACAAGTTACATCAAATAGAGTAAAGCAACCAACTAGGTGTGCAGAGGTTTGTAATCTAACCTGAGTTTCTTGTTACAAGAGAGTGATTACCGCTCGTTTTCTGCATGCTTATCAATGCAGTTGAATGTCAGGAAATGCAATGAAACACGTGTTTTACAATCGAGTAATGCACACAGCACATCCAATTTATACTGGGATGATTGTTGAGGATGTACAGTGTGGATTACACCTATCCTTTTCAGGAAACTGCAAGGTAAACAACTTTTACTTTTACTATTCTGTATCATGTTTCATCACTTTCCTCAACAACCGTTTTTTTATCATTTTCTACAATTGAGATGTGTGCTTCAACACATGATGAAAGGTTGGAGCTTCGTGATGTGGAGGTGATTTAGCTTCTAGGTGTTATGAGAATGCTATGCACCTCAGGGATGTGATAGTTGAGAGGTTAGAGGGATTAAATGGGAGGTTACATCTTTTACCAGAATGTCAGAAGAGAGTGATTTTTATTTGTTTTCTGAGCTGAAAGGAAAGGTATTGTTGATACAATGAGAGTGAGTGGGGTGGTGATTTGAATCGTTTCCTGAGAGAAAATGTATTTTTGAAACAGTGGACGATTGGTAAGGAAGACGGAAAGATTAGAAGTGTGATAGATGCAAACAAAAATGTCGGTAGACCTATAACTTTAATATATTCTCATCTCTGTCTGGGCAGTCTGCTAGCGGTCTGCGAAACATGTATGGTGTCGAGAGCGACTCAGATGAACTGATACGCTATTGCAAACTGCTCTCAAACTGTACTGACAAAGCTGATAATAAATATTATTAGTTATTGGCAATTGTCAAAAAATAGCTGTTATCCTGAAATATGCTTAAATGTTGATGAGATTGTGTGAGGAAGTCTCAATCAGGAGATTCGATCTTTGAAAACAGTAAAAAATTGAATTAAAAGTTTTCGAGTCAATAATATCGTAAAAAAACAATGGAAGAAGCATTAACCACTACAATGATTGATCATGCAACTACTGTTTATTGAGGATTTCAACTAAGATTCGTCAAATATTCGCACACTCGTGTACTAATGAAGAACAGTTGAAAGACGGTTTTAGAACTGTCAGGATCTCTTTAGAACTCAAAGATTCCTTAAAACTGTCAGGTAAAAATGAGTTGTGAAAAGTTGATGAAACATTATTTCACTGTTTTCCAACTGGAAGTATTCTGACTTCATCTTAGATTTCAGGCTCCCGAAAATAATCGCTTTCAAACGTGTGATTAGTGTGTCACTCTCACTTGAAAGTTAAGAACCTAATTTATATATTTTTGAGTGTGAATGTTTCACACCTCTAGGCTATTTCTGTCATCAAACTAGTAGTGGTATTCTACTGAGTATTATTGTAGAGGAGATTGAATTACCACCCTAAAAAAGTAATATTGTACTGAAAATCATCATTTTTAAAGTGTCTATTAACAATAATTGTCTAATTGATTATCATTATTATCATGGAATCTCATGTGATTCCAATTATATTATAATCAATATCAAGCTTCAATGTTTGACAAATGATACTAAATTATAAATAGTTTTTAACCTGACTTGAAAATTTAACTCTCATCAAGTTGAATCAATTTCTGAATATCAATCCTTCATGGAAGGATTTTTCAATATCCAATCCTATGATTTTTTCACGGAATTTGTTGCATGAGATCCGATTCACACAATTAGCACAAGTTCCAAATCAATTTTTGGATCCTTTTAGAAAAAATTGTACACTGCGGTTGAATGGTATATTTCATATGGTAAAAAGCTTATTTTACTTTTAGGAGGCAAATGATTAGCTTATCAGATTGGGCGTTGAAAATTCAGGTATCAAGAACGTGAACTGGCAATATTACCATATAAGTCTTTGGTAGTCGTTGTCAGGTCTCCTAACCACTTGAGCTTATAATTGAACTTCAAACTATTCAGGACAGGTAAAAAGTGGTCAGTATTGACCCCTGGTCTGTCAATACCCTCATTGAAAATGTCGAAATATCGATTGAATATTCAGATTCCTATAGGCTATCCAGTACAAGTTAATAGATTCTGAGTAGTGTGGTAGGTCACTCAGAACGAATTAAAAATTTGAGTTTATTGAATGTAACAGTATTCATCTTGATTCTGGGATGTGATACATACAGTTCATTTCTTATTATTTTTGCTATTTATTATTTGACTAATCATATTCAAATTTTACTATTTTGATTATTGAATATAACTTCATTATTACAGCTTGTGTTAGAAACAATGAGGGCTGCCTATGTCTGTTGTTGATTCCACCATATATTCTTGTCATTAGATTGAAGAGATAATTCATCTCTGTTGTATTGAATTCTCACAAAACTGTCTTTGCTCATCAGAACATTTTATTTTCATGATGATCCTTTCTATCCATATTTATATTTTGTTCTCTCTTTATTTTCAGGTGAGGCTGCTTGGTCTTGTTTTCTAGCTATGCTGAATTATGTCTGTACGGGTTCTATGAAGCGTGAGTTTTGACAATTTCTATTATTGTAATATGACATTACTATGTATTATCATATTCATTATTGACTAAGTTATGAATTGAAATTAATAATGTGATAAAGAGATGACTTTATTTATTCAATCTTGTATCAATCTCCAGTGATTTGAAACAAAGCCTACTATTGAGAAATGGAATTGATTCAGAGTATAATAAACTGTAAACAAAAGTATAATTTTCAATTACTGTTTGAAATCACTTATGACTCATGATGTTATTTCAATAAAAATTGAGAACAATTTGTATTAAATGTAAAAATGTTGGACAGAAGGGCTCTCAAAGGCTTTTTTCCGATAATCAATTGAGTAGGCTCCTCATTGAATCCCTACAACTAGAGTCTTTCCAAGCGAAGAAGACCCTCTGGAAAAATCGGAAAATGACTCCAGCTCGGTCAATATTGGTTCAAGAATTATAAACGTGGTCTTAATAGTAGATCAAATTATTTCCTACACTTGAGGTCAAATTGATAATTTTTGAAACAATATTGACCGAGCTGGATTCATTTCCCCATCTTGCCTAATGGTCTTCTTTGCTTCGACAGACTATACCCCTATGACAGAATTGTTATTTTTTCATTAATTAATTAGGTGAACACTCGAGCCAAGTTACGAAATTTGAACTCCAACTATAAAAAGTTGATAACCCACTTTCAGTTGGTGTCATTCTGGAAATATCAAGATAACTTGTAAAAACAGTAGTGCAAGGGTAAACTAGTTCAGCTTTTACCATTTCGAATTGTTTCAAAGGCCAACCAAACATTAGCAGGAGAAATTTATCTCATCGTTGCACTGCGATGTTCAACTGTAGTTGCATAATGACAATTACTGCAAAAAGTGGTTCTGAAAAGTAAGAAAATGTCACTGCTCGTATCTCCGTCAATTTTTTAGTACTTTTCTATAAAACAAGATTTCACTCTTCAATTCATAATAATCGAATGATGATTTTTTCAATAATAATAATAATAATAATGATATTGATACTATGTTTAACATTGAATTAATGAAATGCTTTATACACTCAAGTGCTTATTGTCATTCGAATCCAAAGTTTCAAATTTTTTCTCTCTGAATTGGAAATTCCTCTTTGATCTTGTAACTATACCGCAAGGGAAGTAGGCAACTTATATTTGTGCACATAGTTTAAGAAATCAAGATTACATTCTAATCTTAGTATCTAATGCTCTTGAATTCATCCATGCTAGGGATTTAGGCTTGATACTCTGCCGCAATGCAATTATCTCATGCTCTAGTTATTTCAAAAAGCTTTGTAATAGAAGTATCGTTGTGTATTTATTATTCAAGTACTGAAGTCGCATATTCATTTTCCTTCTTCTTTTCTCTATTAAGTCATGGAGTCTCGTATAGAGTCTCTGAGTCAATATATGTATCGAAGTTATGTTTTCCTGCAAAATTCAACAGCTTCCTAACCCTTCTTGATCGCTGGTCTGTCCAAACAAAGGAGACATTCTGGCGAGATGGGAAAATGACTCAAGCTCGATCAATATTGTTTCAAAAATTATAAATTTGGCCTCGAATTGTGGGAAACATTCTGATGTACAATTTACAACCAAATCAATAATTATGGGATCAATATTGACCGAGCTGAAGTCATTTTTCCATCTTGCCAGAATGTCTTCTATACTTGGACACACTATATCACATATTCAATTTTGGTCTCTTCAAATAATATCATACGTCTTAGTTCTTACATCCTTCAAATAGGATATTGTATCCATAAAGTTAACTTCCTGCCAAATTCAAAAACATTCTCACCCCTCTTGATCGCCAGTACTCGTTGTAATTAATTATTCGGACTTGTCACTGCCCTGAACAAGTTGGTACACTCTGCTACACCACCCGTATCACAATCGCGATACTTCTTGTCATTTAACAAGTTTGTATTCCACCCTTCCAAGTTCAACGCATCCCCTAACCAGTGAGCAGACAATATCGGTAGTGCGACAGCATTTTTACCCCCTCCGTTTTTCCATTTGTAGCCATCCACCCCCTGGTGAGCAGATAGAGCGGACAAGGTTTCAAAAACGCCCCCCTGGGGACATCTCAAACACCGCAATGCGGTAATTATATTCAGAATGGATCAATGCTAGCAAAGAAAATATACCACAAGAGGTGCAGGGAACATAAGATGATTAGAAAGTGGGAAAGTTACAATTGTATAAGTCAAGTTAACTACTTTATTTTATCCTCCTATAGTACACTTAAGTGATTTGTGGTTTGGGTGCACTACAGAGATTTCTGAGTCATTTCTGTGCATTCACATTAATAAAACCCAATACTCCTCATTAGAAGGAGTGTTGTATTTAGAGGGAATTGAAATTGAATTAATAGGCTGTACTCATTCTATAATCTGTGTTTGCATTACAAAAGCGTCATTTTTTCAAGTATGGTGAAAACTCTAAAAAACCAACTTCCTCAAAACAGTACAATAATGTGATTCTTTGGTTTTGGTTGCTTCAAGAGATTACTGAGAGTTCTTATAATTGTAATGAACCCTATTTCCCCGTATTAGTAATTAAGTTGTTCTATTGCCATAATCGTGGTTTTGAAAACATCTCATGCTTATTGTTTGCTTAAGCTGTGCTTTTAAATATTGACATTTTCATGTGGGATTATCATAATTACTGAAGCTTTTAACTTAATCTCCGTATTTTTGTTTTTTTATTTTATTTTAATTTCCAATTGTCTTATTTCGCTTGAATAGGATTTAGCTCACAACCGCAAAAAATTAATTACTCATTTTATTCGGAATAATATTCTCTTTATTGTGTCATCTTTAGCCGTAATCTTGTAGTACAAGAACTTATGTTGATTTCATAATAATAAGCCTACATAACTATATGGATTCTCATGTTTAAGAAATAAACTTGAGTTATTTGGTTTCGCTTTTTAATAAATTTCAATTTCTGCTTGACAAGTGTTTAGAATATTATTAATTCATACAGAAAAATTGAAGTAGATAAGAAATAGCGGATAGAACCAACATAATGACTGTCACATGAAATTGAAATAACTTTTGTTTTTAATGTTATTCTAATCTCTTCGTGATTTCATTCACCGGGATCGATTTCGAATTGAAATATATTGATATCTATATGAATGGATGAAATTTATAAGTGGAAAGTAGTTATGGACAATATTTGTGAAGATTTCACAGGCCATCGATCAATTTTTATCTAAATTTTTGCTAGGTTCAGATCACTATTTTAAATTCACAGTATGCTCATATCATTAATTTTTCCTTCTTTTTTGAAATGCCTGACATGAAAATAATACGATTAGTTCCAAAATTGAGCTGTATATAACCTTTGGGGAAGTTGAACCCATCCCCTATTTTGACTGGAGTTAATTCCACCACATGGTTGGATGTGTAATGCATTTGACGCTCGAATGAATTACTGCTAATAAATACGAGATTCGGAACAAACCCCTCGCAAAGCTATAGGGGAGCTGAAGCATCATCGGTACTAGTTAAAGACTGAATCATCATAATCATGACATACATCAGAACTCAATGATAATTGGGAACATCCTTTTAACCTAGGATTAATTCACTTAATTTCCTCATTGAATTCATCATAATAGGCTATATCTGGAGTATTTATAGTGTTTATAAAGAAATGGAGAAAAAACTCTACATAAACATGAGACGTCTTCTATGACGTTGATGAATTCTGCATGAATTTAGTTCTTCTTTAAATCATAAGCTATAAGTCAGAGAAAAGAGTAAATACAATAGATTTATATATTCTATCCACTCTAGTGATATCATTCATTTCTATTTCACTTGTACGGTTGTTAGAAAACAGTATTTTTGTTGGAGGAAGCTAAGAGACTAGAGATATATGAAAGGATATTCAAAGAAAAATAATGTTAGTTACAGAGATATTGAGAACGAAAAAGTACAAAAAAGTAGAAGAGAATACGATGATGAAATGATCACTTCCACCCTCCACCATATTCTGCATTAATATGCAAACTGACAAAAACATCCCCTAACAATATTTTACTTATTCCATCACAAGAAGTAATGGTTCCTTATATCTTCTGAGGGTTATGGTTTCCAAAGCATTCCTAAAGTCCTGCTGCTTAAGTTGGGGTGTAGTACTGTATTGTTAAAAAATAGGGAGGTTCTCTCCCAAAAGTACTATATATAGAAGTACTTTGTATTTCGTTTTATTCATTCGAGGAACTATCATGTTTTCTAGGGTTTTATATTACTCTCAGTCTTGCAGCAGCTGTCATAAATTTTAATTATTTATGTTTCTAGTATTACACTTGGTTGTGCTTCAAGTTTTTGAGTTCCATCTTCAGCAAGACAGCATTTTAATATTCTTGAAATATCCTTACCGCTCCTTACTTAATATACATTGAGGATTTCGATTAAAAAATCTAAAAACTGTGTCTGTGTAATGAGCTTATTGGTTACTGATTTGAAAGATTCACACTTCACACATCTCCTGTAATTGGTATTACTAGCAATTGAACAGAGAATTGTTATTGCCGCACATTATTGCTAGTTACAACTGAAATAATGATCCCAGCAAACGATCACGTCATGAAGGTCGCCCATATGATTTTGTGTAACGAGGTGTCTGTGTCATTACACTTTATTTCCTTTGGTTATTATGATGGAGCAAGCGCCAAGGTGTATAGTCTGTCCAAGCGAAGAAGACCTTCTGGTAAGATGGGTAAATGACTGCAGCTCGGTCAATATTGGTTCAAAAATTATTAATTTGTTCTCAAATTTTAGAGAAGAATCTTTTTTACAATTTGAGACCAAGTTTTTTAAATTTTTGAACCAATATTGACCAAGTTGTAGTCATTTTCCCATCTTGTCAGAGGGTCTTCTCTGCTTGGACAGTCTTCATGGATGGTAATTGAGTAGCTGTTCTTGACCTTGTAAGGGAAATTGTCTCATTTTTTGTTGCATAACAACATCACTTATCACTTGAATGACTGCGGAGCTCCTTTTCGGAAAAGCGATTACTCATCCTGGAATGGCGCCATTCATGTTTGATCTAACAATTGAACGCCAATCAGTTACGGCTCGATCGGAGCTTAATCAACTTTGTCGATTAAAATAGATCAATAGAGCATGAAATTGATGGTGGACGAGGCACTTAGTTGGGGGATCTTCCAAAGGAATACCTTTATATTAAAATAAGAAGCATGAAAATAGTCCAATGTAGACTGAAACAACACAGTCCAATTTCCCCCTCTCCAAGACTATAGACGTTGCCATTTCGTCAAGTATATTATAAAAATATAAATGAATTTTTATTTATAATCAGCTTAATTGGCTCGTTGCCGATTCTCACTGGACTATTTCCATACGTTCTACTCTAGTGATAGGTATTGACACCAAATATCGATATTTTTCGAAAATTGGTATGATTTCCATTTCTGTAACATTACAAATTTATGGAGAGAAGTTATAGATTTCATTGGAAGCATTTTGAAATAAAGTGCTACGAAGGTTGGGAAAGAAAATGCAATCATATGAAGAAATCCTTCATTTCTTTCATAAGCATGTACAGCGTAATAAGATGTGAGCTAGAATGAAAAGCATATTTCTATCATTTTTAACAAAGTCGTGACTTGACACCAACGTCAACAAGATGACATCATCATGGCGGCTCGAAAAATCTCCCCATTGCAAGAACATTGTTCCCTCAGGTGGAAGGTGGAAGTAATGTTTGCTGTACTTTTTACCACTCTAGGGCAAGGCTTGGTTCGTAAAGTCTGGTCAAGCGAAGAAGACATTCTTGCAAGATAGGTGAATGACTATAGGTCGGTCAATATTGCTTCAAACATTATAAATTTGGTTTTAAAATTTAGAATAAATTCTGCTCTACAATTTGAGACCAAATTCATATTTTTTAAGCAGTATTGACAGAGGTTTGAGTCAGTTTCCCATCTTGCCAGAATGTCTTCTTTACTTGGACAGACTATACCACATGACATCATCATCAAATCAACATTGCCTTGAGAAAACTTGATTTTATCTTACCTAAAGAGACGTAAAGTATGTTAGATGCTATCGTTGGTGTTTTATTGAACAGGTTGTTTGTTGTATTTCAAGAGTCGTGCTTTCAACTGCTTGTTAATGGAAACTGAGGTGCCAAATAAACATAGAAAACAAGTACTTTTAATTATGAAGATGCCTCTGATGTTATGCAATATTCATATTTATTCGTTGCAAAAATGTAATGAGTACTTTGAGAGAAATAAACAAACACTCCTGATCGAACTTATGCTAATACCCTTCATTATCATTAATAATAATTATGTAATATTGTTGATATTGCTGTCCATGATTTCTACCTCATCAAACACATGTCTTCAACAATTGAAAGCTTCATTTGCAAAATGCAAATATACACTAACAATGACATGTTTGATAAGATTATTTAATCTTATCGATGCCATTCTGTTCTACTTAAAAATCTTAATGTGTCTATCTACTTGTTTATCGGAGTCAATTTTTCTTTGCACGGGCATTATTAACACTGCACGACCCAGAATTTAATGTTGATTCTAGCTGAAAGAAGCCTGTTAAACTTATTAAGAAATGTTGAATATTCAGTTTGAAGTCAGATTAAACAAATTAGTGAATAGCCTAGAATGTCATTGTTGGATTTCAAGCTCGGAGAGAGAAGAAGAAGAAGGAGGAGGAGAAGAAGAAGAAGAAGAAGAAGAAGAAGAAGAAGAAGAAGAAGGAGGAGGAGGAGGAGATTGAGAAAAAGAAGAAAAAGAAGGAGGAGGAGGAGAAGAAGAAAGAGAAGAAGAAAAATACAGAAATAGTAGAGGAGACAAGAAGAATCCAGTTGCAGAGTGGCTTGAATAAACCACAGGATTACGTAAACACATTACAATACAGGGCTAATGAACTGGACAATTATTATTGCAGTTGGCGGGTGAAGGTGCTTCCAACGCCTAGGACTCTATTTCGTTTCACTTCATTATTTTTGCGTTCATTATTTGCTAGCTGCAAATGTTAATTGTCCATGGGAAATCATCCCACACAATAAGACAACAAGTTGAGCCTTTTCATTGGGGAATTGCTGCAATACCATTGGTCAACAGCTTTCACTGATTTTACAACTCTTTTGATGAAACTTGATTTCATGTTGAGTTTTATTGACTATGATTTTTATGTGAAAAATAAGATTTCCATAAATAACCGGTGATTCCTTTCAAGTTTCTGAAAGTCCTAGTATTGAGACATTGTTGATGATCATCACGACCACTGGACCACACAAGATATTACGTGTGAATATTGAAATGAAGAGGAAATGCCATTTTGTTGTTTAATATCGGTGTGAAAATTTATTTATGGGTTTTTCTCTGCATAAAAGGGTAACTTATAATTTGGGTAGTATCAGTGAAAAGGAAGAATTTTATATTCACTGTTATAGTCTGTGCAAGTAAAGAAGACAAGATGGCAAGATAGGAGAATGACTCAAGCTCGGTCAATATTGGTTCAAAAATTATCAATTTGATCTCAAATTGTAGGAAACAATTTGATCTACTATTAAGACCACATAACATGTCAAATTGACAAAGCTGGAGTCATTCTCCCATCTTGCCAGAGGCTCTTCTTTGCTTGGGCAGACTATACATGTAACTTTAAATTCACTGGTAGTATGCATGTTTCTCAAGATCCAAATTAATAAATTTCTATACCAATTAGATAATTATTTTTAAATTTGGCGTCATTGTTTCTTATTATGAAAATTTTATCAAGATAATCATTCAAAATCATGAAAATGCTATCCTTTTCCGATAATTTTCTTGTGAAGACTGTCTTCAAAATGGCTGCATTTGAAAGTAGAATGGCGGAACAACGATGAAGCTCTGTGATTGGTTGAGGCTGGTCACTCCCACTTTTGACACCGGGAGAAGCTAGGCGACCAATGGCAGTCGAGCATTTTAAAGACAGTACCAGCTTAATTATTACGTTTGATGGATGTAATAATTTCTTTTAAATTAACTGAATAAAATAAATTCTTTAATTAACTAAAATTATGGTTATGAGCTTCTTCTAATGGAAATTAGTAAGCTCACTTCATATCTTCAAGTACAATTTTGTGGAATACTTTTTCTACAGAAAAACAAATTTTAGAAGAATTAAATTTTGTTCTATAGTTGAATTCATTTGTTGTTTCAATTGACTTGAATTTTCTATATTTGTGGACTTGAAATGATCTATTTTGAGTTATTCTTATAACTAGTTCGGCCAAGAACAGAAGAGCCTTTGGCAACATGGCTGCCATTCACTGCTGCCAGTAGTTGAAATGAGAATTGTTCCAATATAACCAAATTCAGGAAGAAATAGTACAGGCTGAGACGATTTTTTCTGTCCTAGTTCATACTAATTGTGTGATGATTTGTGCTATCATACTCTGTCTGTCAATGTCTGTCAATAGCGCAACAGCCCTATGAAGGGCCTAGGCTTACCAGCTGGTTGCCAGTTTCATATTCAGCACTAAACTATAGAGTCTATCCAAGCAAAGAAGACACTCCGGCAAGACGGGAAAACGACTCCAGCCCGGCCTATACCGACCCAAAAGCCATAAATTCTCAAAAGAACCCACAGCCCCCGAACCAACACCGACCGAGCCGAAGCCACCCCCTATGTGCTATCATACAGGGTATGTTAATAATATTGAACAAATAAATGAAAAAAATATATTTTCATTCGTGAAATCAGAAAAACGGTAGGTTGGCTGAAGTGATTTCACCCTGAAAATATCAGTTCTGCGCATGCGTAGTTACGCTCTCACTTCCCTCCGCCATCTTGCAAGAGGCTCTTCTGTTCTTGGCACAACTATACATGCCCATAATATCTTATCACTATACAATTTCGTTTTGAAAATTAAATTAGAAAATTCAAAACAATGCAACTATGAGATCTATAGATTTTATGTGGTGAAATTTAAAATCTCCCAGGTAAACTGGAATAATGTTCAACAGTGTTTTGAACAGCAGCAACTTTTCACTATGTTGAACAGCCCTGATATAATTGACAGAGATGTCTGAGCTCTTCTATGATCAACAATAATAATTTAAGAAATTTTTCCGTTACAGGCCATTAAAACCAGTCCTTTCAATACATGTCAATGATTAAATCGTTCAATTGGCGAGTCTCTATACCTTCCTAAGAAAAAAAATCAAGATTTTAAATCAACCCACAACCGTAGAAAAGTTTCACCTACTCCCACTAATTCTAAATCTCTTCCTCTCTTTGAGCCAAGTAAAACACTCAAACACTTCTGATTCTCAATCTTTTATTACCTGAGAAAATTAGCATGGTAATTGAGCCTGCCCATTTGTAGGCATTATTATTAAACATTTTTCTTTACCTGATGGCTTTTTGAGATAATCACGTTCGATTTTAGCATGCAAGGCTAATTACCACGTGGCTCACGATTAGAAAGAGTGGATTATTTCTTCTCTCAAATCATAGATAAAGTCTAAAGTTCATACCAAATTATTCCAGGTTCAATACGACGTGAAAATGGCAATAGAGAAAATATTCTAATCATAGTTGAATCATAAATTTTTGAATTCTAAATTATTATTAACTACATTTTTCCTCTTTCTTCGTAATGTCCAGTTTCCATGTCCTTTATCATTTTCCTTTTCCTTATCTTGTCTTTCCTTTTCAACTTTTGTCTTTCCATTTCATACATAAAATTTTCCTATTCTATATTATAGTCATCTTTTCTCCCAAAGTCATTCCCTCGTGGGTAAGTTTCCTCTTTTCACCCCCTCCTCAATGAACTCAATTATTATTATCTATATTCTACCTCAACTTGAAATTTCAACATCCGTATTTTTTCCAATTGTGTTATTTCCAGTCTGAATTTAGCGAAGTTATCTTTTATAAATCCTGATGTTTCCCCTATCCTTCTATTCTTATATTGTTCTACATGGTTGATCCTACCCTATTACTCCTATTTTGCTCTTCTATATTTTTTCATTTACTGTATTTTCTGAAGTGGTTCATCTATTGTATTTCCCATCGTCCCAAACCACCACTTTCTCTCATATAACCTTCTGCTCATTCTCTCTAATTCCTTCCTAATGTCTCTATATTCTCATTTTTCTTGTATTCATGCATAGTAATAACCAGGATTATGATACACCACTTTCACACTTCCATTATTAAGGCAACACGTTGAAGGCCGTATTATAATAATATCTCTATAGATATCAAAGTCCGACAACAATTTTAGGAAAACCGAACTTGACCTTTCCAAAAGTCAACGGTCAAAAAAAGCCTGAAAATGATCTTAACAAACGTTTCTTTCACCTTTACAATACACGTTGTAATGGTGGGTGGGATCTATAAGCTGAGATTTATTTTCAAAATGTTTTCTTTATTGCTGACACATTCCTCATAAGCGTGAATCTTCCTCTACTATCATTTATCTTGTTTTATTGTAGGAGGATCGATTACAATGTTAAGGTTACTTGTACTTGATTTTTTCTAATCTTGAATATTGGTTGAATTGCACTCAGGAAGAAAGTTTGTTTTTTATTGTGCAAGTTCGAACAACGCAGATTATTTTAGTGTGTATTTTAAAATGAAATTTAGATTTCCTGAAGATTCAGGCCTATTTTCTAACGTTGATGTCTGATGATGAGGGTGCGTGGGATTTGATTGTAACGTTTTCTATATTGCTTGACAATTTTTTTGTGGGTAATAAATAATTAATACAAAACTAAATATTTTGAGAACTATCTTAGTCATACTGAATTGAAAATTTTAAATTACCATCTTACCATATTTGCGTTGAAAAATATCCAATGTTCAATAGTATATTATCGTCAAGACGTTCTCAATGTCAAGTACCATTGATTCACGTTGTAATAGTTTCTACCTTGAATTCTGGTATTCCCGTTTGGGAATAATTCCTATTTAAAAGAATATGAGAAAGCACTCATTAGAAGAAAACGTATTCAAAATTAACGTATATTTTCTAATTAAGGTTATAAATAATGAATTATTAATAAATTTCCATCATAGCCACTACTGCTATGTTCAAAACTGTAATGTTAATGTTCTGCCTAATGTTATATTCACTAAACTGAATTTTCTGTTCACAACCGCAACCTTTTGATAGTGCTTAGTGAATCATGATCAATCCACGATTAATTTACAATATCTTTGCAATCAAGTCAGCCTCAAGTTTTGAAAGTTCTATCGGAAATAAATGATAGCTGGTCTATTCTCATATTCCCTTTCTCTCAGCATATACGTAATGTAGCAGAATTTAGCGCTCTCAAAAACTGATATTCTCACGGCTATATATCAGGATAAACGGTCCCAAATGTTGCTGGCTAGCCTGCAGTATCTGCACGATTGTGAAACATCGACTAGCACATGATTTCACCCAGGATAGCAACTAATAAATCCATCTGTAGCTGATTAATCTCTATTTAGTTCGATAAATCTTTTTGGAGCATAACACAACTATTCACTCGGAGTGAAATGTCTGATTTTTTCTTCGTTCCTCGATTACATAAACTTATCTTACAGTTTTTTAAAATTAATATTCTAGACACTTCGAGCCCTTGCTTCGGTTTTGTGATGAATATAATAAATCTATTATTAGAGTGGTCTGAAGTCTTGAAATGATTTGTTGAAGAATTTCAAGTTACACATAATCTGTGTAGAAATATTTTGTTGAATGATTAGATCCACTCCTTAAGATGCATTTGATCTTTTTCCCCATGTTCTGCATCCCCTCCTATCTATCTCTATGGGGTTTTATGATCAGTGATGAAGCCAGATAATGTTTGCTTGCAAGTTCAGGGTTGTCACAGAAACTTCTGTTTTAGTCAAATCTTGCTATGAATTTTTGAATTTCCGAATAATTTGGCTCTTTATTCTAAGTATCCATTCACCAACTCCAAGCTTAGGAGAGGAAGGGATTCCTCTCAAACAAAATGCAAACCACTCCTAATCCCTCCAAAAAACATTACAATTAGTTGAAAGAGATACAGTTATGAAGTATGAGTTATAAGTATGAGTTATAAGTATGAATTACAATAATTTTTTCTGGGGGTGATGCCCTCATGGGCTTCTAGGCCTTTGCGTGGGTAATAAGAGTTGATGGGATGATGATAATAATGATGATGATGATAATAGATGACGACAACTTTTATGCAGTTGGAACCGACGGCTTATCGTCTCCTCCGAAAGACGGATCGTATCTGTATCTTTGTGATGCTGCTGTGGTGAAAAACTGTTTATTCCCTAGAAATAAACTGGCTTATAAGCTGGTATCCTCGAAATGTAAACTACTATGAATTCACTCAGATATTCTAGTTTTACAGATCGTAGCTAACTGATCTTAAAATAACTGAAGTGTATAAAGGTTTTAATCATTGTGAGACTTAGCAACAGCAACTTCAGTTAAAGGTCGATAATATTCTACAAATACATCCAAAACTGTCAAGTGAATGTTTGTTAACTGGCGAAAGTGTAACCGAGAGATTCCTCTCTGACAGAAAGATGAGATATGGATGTGCTTATTGTCGTGCCAGACTCAACTGTGAGAAAGATGGGTCACAGAGACAGGATGAGAAACAGAAATAGAATAGAGGAAGGAAAGAGAGAAGGAGAAAGATCTAGAGATTTATAGAGATGGAAAGTATAGTGCAGAGGTTGAAGAAATAGAGAAAAAGAGGGTGAGTGAGTGTGTGTGTGAGAGAGTGATAGAGAGAGGATGAGAGAGTAATAATTGGAGAAATAGAAGGTTCACAGATCTAGCATGCGAAAACCAGCAAGAGAAAGAGAAGATTTATCGATGGAGAGAGCACAGAACACAGAGGGTGAGGGAGAGAAAATTAAAGAAATGAGTTTAATGAAATCGAGATGATGTAGACGTGTCCACTGTGTCGTGAATGTGTCCCCCGCTTCGTGATGAAAGGTCAACATGACCTGATCTTATAGTTATTACTTCTCTGCAATGATAACAATGTTCACAGCATGTGAGACGGAGACAATGTAAGTGCTACGGAAGTAAAGAAGATGTCTCCAGTTTGTATGTGGTAATTAGAAGGTAACAGTGGGAGACACCAAAGATCATGTCATAAGTACATGTTGGTGATACACTAAGGTTTGTCATGAACTCATGATTGTATGCTTTCACAAGATTGATTGTTCACAAGACATAGACGTATTGAAGGAGTTTTAAAGTTTTCAGTTTAGTTGGGTGATGAATTTATTTTATAAGTCATTGTGACCCAACTTTATTCTGATTTTCCACTATGATGCTCAAATGTGTCTGAGATTTGTGAGAAGTTGTCTGAGGTTTACAATGCTAGAAGATAGTCATTTGAAGGTTTAGTAATACAGTACTAGTAATGCATAGTTTTTTATTTTGAATAATAACCGTACTACCCTTTTCATTTTTTTTTACTATAAAGAATAATTAAAAATGGTACTGCGATTATTATTCAAAATGAAGAACAGTGATACAATAATCCCAAGATGAAGGGAACACTAGTAATGCATGATTTAGTAATGTGTAGTATACTGTAAATATACTGTAGTAATGCAAGAAAATATTATTTGTTGTGATTGATTGCTCTCTTGTATTAACTCCGCCATTGCCTAATGGAAGATTTTTTTGGTAAATTTCTCTTGAATCTTGAAAATGTTCATGATCCCTAATCAATATGGAATTGATGAAAAGCAATAACCAAACAGTAATGAACTAAGATTCAACTGCAACTCTACACTCTAGCATTTTAAAAATTGTTACCTTAGAAATCATGAATAAATGAATTATTAATATTAATACAATTTACACTTTGATCATAGATGTTGTGCAACTTATCCTTTTCTATTTCTATTTCTGCATTCACAAATCTAATTCATTCTAATTCAAGTTATTCAACCACACACTGTACTGGTGGTTATAAAAATTGTACTTAATTATTATTGTACTAATTGTAATGTGTTGATTATTTTGTGAATGTTATCATCTGATATGAATGGAAATTCACCTCGTAGTTTGTGGCAAGCCATGTTCCAGAGGTTTCTGTTGAAATAATTACATTAAGGATAGAAACTGAGTTAACTCACTGGTAATGAAATATTGCACATCTTTAATTCTCCATTATTTCTGATTGAACAAGATATTAACATCCTTTCGAAATGGATGTTGATTAAGTTTTCTTCTTATTCAAATCAAGTCATTTTCTGTATAATACTTGGAACGCCTCAACGTTCAGGGAGATTTATATGGTAATGTTTTAATGCATTACTATGTATTTTATACTATATGGTAATTAAGTAGTGTATATCTTTCCAAGCAAAAATACATTCTGGGAAAATGGGAAAATGACTTCAGTCTGGTCAATATTGATTCAAATATTTTCAATTCGGTCTCTAATTGTAGAAAACATTTTGACCTAAAATTTGAGACCTATTTTATAAAATTTGAACCAATATTGACCGAGCTGGAGCTATTTTCCCATCTTGTTAGAATGTCTTTTTCGCTTGGACAGACTATAAGTGCAATACTTCAGCATAATCAAATTATTGTTGATGCAAAGATATCAGTGGTTTGAAGTTGTGGTTTGAGTGAATGAATTGCAGTGTTCATGAATTACAACATTTCAATAGTGGTTGCTGTAGATGAAATGTTGGTGTTCAACTGCTCAATGTCTCATCATTTCATGTAGCAATGAACTACTGTATCATTGAGTTTGATCCTCTTCGTTCATAAATAAACAGTGTAGAATGTTCTGAAGTGAATCTTATTGACTAATGTAATATTAATTGGTGGCCTATTTCCCTTAAAAAAATCTATCATAGAACTTGCCCTTCAAGAACTCAATATTAAATCTTGCCCTCTCATTGACAGGAGTCTCAACTCTGAATAAAAAATATCTTAAAATCATCCTCGCCATCATTATCATGATTTGAATCACCCACCCCCATACAAAAGCAAAGATTTGTGCATTAACCCAGCCAAAAATTTATATTATATTTTAAATTTGTATTTTATCTTGGCAGCTTTCAAACAATTCTGTTATTGAATAAACATCTCTCTCATATCTTATGAACATCTTATCATAGAAAAAGGATATTTGAAATAAATCTACTATCCCCGTGCTATGTTATGACTTATATAGCTGACCACAGAGAAGTTGAGATTCACCTTCTCTGTGCTTCACCTATACTTTCTCCATGATATTTTTAATATCGTATGGGCTTTATTGATAAGGAGACCCAAAAATTGTGACGATAAACCAATTTCCTGTCAAAAACCAGAGCCCAAACTCATTTAATTACTGGAGCGAGCACCATGACTGCAAACTGTCATGAGAATAAACTATTGTTTCTGGGGTGGAAATAATCTCATCTCTACCAATTTTCAGTGTCACTTGAAATTTATTGCCTCAAGCTCGCATGCAAATGAAGTGGAAGAAACTATCCGTTAGAAAGAACAATAATTAACTTGAAGCACTTCATCGTCTTGAAGAACTAGAACTATGAGAGTTTTAGTACCTACCTTACCTTTCTTTACCTTAACCTCTACCGCACAATATATTGCGGTAAGTAAATGAGGAGCCAATTATGGTATTGCGGTTCACTTCCTCAAATAGGTAACATCTTTATTTGCGGACGCAAACAAAGAAATACGTGCAGTCAGGAAACGTCATACGTTTTATGACGTTTTTATGACCGCGAATTTATTACGCGCTTGAAAATATACAGTAACTATTACTGGGCGCCTTGAACTGATGGTTCTAGTTTGATGTTTATTTTAAGCGCATATTTTGCTCTGTAATAATTAGTTGAATAATTGGAAAACGTTTCTATTATGTTCAAATTCCAAGCAAGTATATTGCCAAAGCAAGTAGGCTTACTGTATGAATATTAGAAAATTTAGTCTTCTATTCATTTGAGAAATTCAATCAGATCTTTGGAACATGTACTTGTACTTCTATTTCACCACTAATTCAATATCCACGTATATTCTGTGCAAGCAAGTAAGACGTTCTGGCATGCCAGATAAACAAGCAAGATAAACTAATGACACCAGCTCGGCCGATATTGGTTCAAAAATTATAAAATTAAGACCGATTTTATCATTTTTGAACCAATATTGACCGAGTTGGAGTCATTTCACCATCTTGCCAGAATGTCTTCTTTGCTTGAACAGACTATACATAAGGTTTATTTATAGCAACTATACTAACCTTGGACTATACCATCTAGCTAAGGTACTGTAGCTAGAGGTCTACTCTCATCTTTCTTGAATCTCACTCAGACTTGTTATCAAATTTATCCCATTACTGTTTCACAGGATAGAATTCAAATATTAGAGAAGAAAAAGGATTTCATTCATAGTTCTTTGTTGCAAATAAGTACTTTCATTTCTTTGATCAGTTTAATAATATTATAATGTTATGATTATAGTAGATTATTATAGTATTATCACTATAATATTCTTACTCCTCTTCTAAAGTAATGCATATCTCTTCAAGCAAGGTTTCTGTAAAGGGGCATAAATACGCCAATGAGACCGATAACTATCAAAATTGATTCTGTATTTATTCAAGTGTATTAATTTGAATAGAAACTTTTAGAAAATCTGCATTTTATAGCTTCTGTTTTGCTAAACACCATTCCAACTTTCTTCCTTCAACACGGGTCAAATAATTGGAATCTCTCACAAAACCTCTAGTAACTGAATTTCTACAAATGATCGTCAAAAACCGGATAGATCACAATTTAAGCAAATTTTACCTGTAATTGATAAAAATTCCACTCACTTTCGAGTTCTCATTTAAAGTGCAACAAATGTGATGAAAAGTTGATGTTCGCTATCCCTTGCTGAATACGAAATATCTGGGTAGAAAACTGCATGTAGTCTGTCATTGCTTTTCATAAAAATTCCGAGGTTACAGGTTGAATTTCAACGGTGAATGACAGGCGGGAGTTCAATATTTAATTCAGAGAAGCGTTTTTGATAGGTGTTACAGTCGGGCATTAAAAGTTAATATGGGAAGTTGATCGTGACTATCAGGTGGCTTATTACTAGCCCGTAGAATTAGTGAAAGTAACAAAATTAATTGCTGCTTGTATTAATTTGATCGTGGGTTACCCGTACAAACTGTCAGCACGTCCAAGCCAACTTCTGAAGTTGAAAGTGAATAGAAGGTCAGGGCTGAGCTGCTTTCAACTACTAAAAAAGTAGCCGTAAGTAGCGTTTAAGTAGCTGAATAGCTACCAATTGACTGGCAACAGCTATCTGATTACACTGTCGTAAAATTGTTATTTTGCCGGACTTGAATCATGGTCAAGTTCCATTGCCATAATCGAGCAATGAACCTCACTGTTTGGGTCCTTTAATAGCGGTGATGTGGTGTAATTTTCGTATCCAAATTAATTATGTATAGGTTTGGCGGATATCATTGATGGATTTCCATGCTCAAGATTCTAAAGATTTTGTACATTTCATCATTTCATACAAAACATGCATTAATCAATCAATAAATTAAATACTATTGATAAATTGAATTCATGAACTATAATTCGAAAAACAATACATTCATTTATTTATTCGTTTGAAAAATACAATACATAATGGATAAAACACAGACAGAATGTCCAAAACGTCTTATTTCCAAAATTTGATGAAAATCTTCTAAACTTAGTTTATGTGCACCAAACTCACTTCCATTACTCGCAGATTTCCTCTTTCGGAAATAGAAAACTGTAATTGATCAATATAATAATGTATTCAGATTTGGATAAAGAGTTAGTGCCATAGTTTGGGTAGGCTCGAACTCATAATAATACTTACACATTATTTTTCATGCATTATTGTTGTAAATTGGTATAGATACCATTAGTTAAGGCTATTCTTGTATGGCACTGAATAGCAAATAATAAATTATAAATAGCAATAATAAAAAAATATCAAATAATAATTAGCAAAAAATAAATTCCAGTGTAGAACGACTGGGTTCAATTAATATGACTGAATATCAATTGATAAGAGTGGTATTTCGATTTACTTTGATTAGAACCTGTAAATTTTGCTCATCTTAATGCGTCCAAATACCTATTTCAATTATTGAAACAAGAATAATATCAATCGAACAGAATGTTGGAAATAGATAATGAACATTCTTTCCTTCCATATCCAGTCCTTGGGTTAACAGAGATTAATAAAAATCAATAAGAATCATGCTACCATCCTACATTCCCTCTATAACTTTGAATGACTCAACTTTAAACTTTGAATGATTGAAGGAAAATACTTATTAAGCATGCTACATTCTCTCAATGCAACTTTGAATGACTTTAAACTTAAAATGAATGAATACTAGAAGGAGAATACTTTTATGATGTCATTACACCTGACTTTCATTTTCTTACCTTCACCTCTATGTTTTAGAACCGTACTACCGCCGGAAATCACTAAAAATCTGGTCATGTTCATTTCTTGAGATGTGATTGGGTCATTGCCACACAATATTTCTGTTATTCTATAAAATTTCAGTTTGCAATCTTGTTTAAAACCCAATCATGAGTTTCCTGTTCATGTTCACTAATCAACAGAATCAAGAATCAATTGAAGTGATCACTAATCACTATCCCCAAGGTTAATTAGATGGACTTGATTAATTCGACATTATATTTTGTGGACAGCACTTTAATTATTATTCGCATTGACATTTATATTAATTTGTAGTTTCTTGTCCTTGAAGTCTGACTGGTCATAAGGCAAAAATTCTCTTAGCTTTGACCTTTTCTGTCAATATTTGAGATTTTCTTATAACTCATATGATCTATTCAAGGTTGCATAAATTAATTTTATCAATGTAATTCTTAACAGACAGAGGAATTGGAAATGTTCTTATCTCAATTTTAGTACAACGGTGAGCTGAGGGTTTGTTATTTTCCTATGGAAAATTTAGCTGATGTAGAAAAATATTCCCCAAATTTTAAACGGTTTTCAAATCGGGGCCCCAAAAAAGGTTTTCTCAACTCTTTCTTAATTTTGATTCTCTACCAGCTCGATAGGTTGATAAGTGAGAATCAGTGTACACGTAGGCTATACTGTATATTATGATGTCAGGGCGAATTCCTCAATCCACAAACATAAAAGGTATAATCGAATCAATAAAATATTTGAAGCTATCAAATCTCAATTATCATACTCATTCAGCCAAACAAAATCAATTTCTTTTCCGAAATTAAAATCTTGTAGAGCTGACTAGATAGAAGAGAAATTTCATTCTTACTTATCTGTGCTTTATCAATCTTCGACTATTGAAATATAGTCTAAAATTCAGGTTAAGTGCGAATTTCGACAATTTCTAGAATCTTTATTCCAAATACTGTATTTTTTTGTATACAGTGTATAGTTTTCGTTTTCAATCCCGTTTGCTTCTTCTCTTAGTTGAATTGTTTGTATTTTTGTGTGTTTTAGGCGCTTGAATGGTGAACAGCGGAGGCGGCGGCACACCTGGGAGGCGAGATGTAGGTGGGGGTGGTATGGGGGGCCGCGTGGGCTCCCGCTGTCGGTGGATCCTGCAGCGCTGCTTGGCCGTTCAGCTCTCGCGCTGCGACCCCCGACGTCCGCCCCCCGACCCTCCTCCACACCCCGAGACACATCTCCATGCCACCGAACACTACTGGATGTACGACAGCGGCTACCTCATTTTTCAGGTTGGTACAGTTTTTCGAAATTTATCTTGAACCCCTAAAAAACTGTAGTTCACTCATCTTTTTTGAGGATGATGCCCAAAATGTGCTTTTAATAGGTGCGTAATAAGAGGGTTCATGATGAGAGATGACGACTGCTTAACCTCCCTCATATAACCTTATAACTATACCTATTTCCCTCATAAGTTTACATTTTTCTTAGTTTTCCTTATTTCTCCACTCACTTTCCACAGTTTTCTACTATTCATTTCGTAATTTCTCTATTCATACCTCAATTTTCAAAAATTTTCCCACATTTTCCCCAGGTTTTTCCATTTCCAAGTTTTTCTATTTACCCGAGTTTTTCCTATCTTAACAAAATTTTGTGAAGGAATACAGTAGATCCATAGTAGATCCATGTTTGGCGGAAATCTAATAAAGTGAGAAGGGTAGGAAAGTGATACAGAGATAAACCAGAACGCCTATTTCAATATTCAATATCACTATTGTCGAATCAAATCATTTTTATTAATCCGAAATTTTTTTAATCCATTCGTTGTGAAGTGATGTCATATTGCCAGACCATTGTAACTATAACCGATGACTGAATTTCTAGTATCCCTAGTTACACTAGAAACCAACTGCATTTCAGCATTACAATGGAGTTTCTATCTGTTACACTAGAAAACAATTCATGAAGTGATGTCATATATTTTGATTTCATTGATTGATGACATTTTGCTTGAAGTCAAGGGTTTTGTTTGGGTTTGCCTGTAAATCTGTAATAAAAATTAATAAATCTTCGAAATCTGTAATAAATTCATTCAGCAAAAGAACATGTAAATGAATCTGACGCCAATGCAGTGACGGTATTTCACGGTGATCGAACTCTATTGGAAAAATATTCATTCAAGTGAAACTGCATTCAAGAATGTGGAGAGGATGACCAAATTTAAGGTGAGAGAACGTATTGGGTTATAGTATGGGGTACGAAGAATTCATTCACTTGTGATTTCTGGAAATAAATGTGAGAAGACCGAGAAGCTTGAAAGGTTGTGGTGGAGGTCACCGATACTCATATTGGACTGTAGATTCTTTGAATAATATTGTACAAAATCTGTAGTCTTCTTAATTGATTCAACAAACAACTCGAACTTAATATTATAGCTACCAATTATTCAATCTCGATCTATATTCTTCAATTGGTAGACTACAGTTTTTGAATCTCTCAGACATTTTAATCATGACTCATACTACCTCCATATTTTCTTGATTCATCATCTCTGTCACTCTCTCTCGCACCCAGACTTCTCTTTAGTCGTCGTCATCTGAATGCATATAATCTAATAAGTTAGTATTGTCTGGAAATAACGGTTTTCGGTACAGCATAATAGAGGCGGTGGCATGTGCTAACCAAAACACGTACTATATAGGATAGGATGATAAAATTAATAGGAAATCGGTGGCCATGACTTTCACAGGATGACTTATCAACAAAAGCCATATGCAACTGGATTAGAGATACATCGAATAAATAGTGGAAGAAGAGGAAGAAGAAGAAGAAGAAGAAGAAGAAGAAGAAGAAGAAAACAAAATAAAGAAGGAAAACGTCAGTGAGTGGACCGCGTACATCTATAATTGCTATCGTCCAAACGGTTTATCTTGAAAATTAATAGTCACGCATTTGAATATAACTATACATAACACTGGATTTCACGAACTAGACCTCTTCTAGCTATATAGTGCTAAGACTAGGATAGATTGAAAACTCACCTATGAAGTCTCAAACCCAGACAATAGAATAGACTGCTTTCTTTTCGCTGGACACACACTACTCATGAATGATGAAAAAAATTAAATAATGAAATCTTACTTTCTACTTCCCCTCCTTTTTTTGTAATGAAAGAGAAGTAAGTGGTTGAATTCAAATTTCACTTTTCATTAAGATTTCATCAGCTGTCCTTTTTCGATCTTGATTCATGAGTAATGGTCAGTAAGGATATACTCCTTCCGGCAACAAAATAGCTAGTATAGTAGTAGCTTCTAATAGTAGATTATTGATTAACATGGAAGTGATGTGTTTGAATGAAGAATAATATCCAGCTTGTTGGCTTGATAATCTATTTTGTACGTGATTTAGAATAGAAAAAATAGACTCCACCCAAAGAAAAGTGGCTTGCATCACAGTATTATCTGGCATTATGTTCTATTGCCGGACCTTTCTTAAAAAATGATGATTTTTTTGTCGATTGAATTTATTTGTATATAGAACAAGATTTTGATAACTCATATCAATCAAATGTAATAACAGTTTTGATATACAGTAGTGCTGATACTAATTTAAGTCGATAAAAAATTATAAAATTATGCATATCCAAAGCACTCACCACAGTAGTGCTGTATTACAAAAAAGTGGGTTTCATCCTCTTCTAAGCCTTTTTTGTGTATAATTCCATATAACAATCCTTCATTCATAACACTTCCTACGGGGTTTACAGTATATGTATTCTTACCCCCATTATAACTGGCTACATTATATTTTCTACAAGAAGTTTATTAAAAAATGAGTACGGAAGGCTAATCCCCCAAGTCATACTAAATTTAATGCATAAAAACTGATTTCATAGTTAAAATACTATGTTTTAATTTCTATTTATCAAATTCGCTTGATGATGTTGATCTTCTGGTGTACCTAATTTAAGTACCTAAATTAAATATTTTTCATTCATGAATTTTTTTGATAGACAATTCTGATAGCGTTATTTTGTTTGACATTGACATCATCAATTCTTATAAAGGTTCAATCCAGCGAGAATTGAATATAAATTTATAATTTTATATCCTATTCTCGCTAGTTCTATCACATCAAAATTTGTGTCTCATTTACCATAAAGCTTGTATAGTCTATCCAAGGAAAGAAGAACCTCTGGCAAGATGGGAAAATTATTCAAGCACGGTCAATTTTGGTTCACAAATAGTGAATTTGAACTTAAATTGTAGGAAACAATTTGATCCACTACTAAGACCACATTTATAATTCTTGAACAAATATTGATCACGCTGAAATCATTTTCCCATCTTGCCAGAGGCTCTTCTTTGCTTGGGCAGACTATAACATCAGTTTCTCAATTAAGATCTGAAAATTATTTTCGTTATCTGTTGTTTATTCAATTGCCAATTTCCTTCATCCTGTTGACCGCAAAATATCGACAGAACTCTGTTTCATGATACAGATGTCGATCTGTGATACATTAAAAATATGTAAATGCATCACGGTATCCCACTTTTCGCGTGCTTCCGTATCGTGAAGAAAGTAATGTTGCCTGCTTTCCGACTGACGAATTGAAGATGCCTGTTGTTTCTTCAATTGAAACGCTTCCTATCTTCGTCTAGCGTGGGAATTTGCGAGCTGCTTCCTCCCTATCTTCAGAAGTAATTGGTTCCACTCTCCCCCACCCTTACTCTATAGTGCTTAATTAGACTATCTGCTACATGCAAATAGACCTGTGTAGATTATAGAGTAGAAAATTCAACTCTCTTATTAGGTGGTTCCTACTTATGTAACTTATTGAATACTGTAACTGTACAATTAAAATTTAGAAATGCAAGAGTTATATTGTGATTTGTGATATCTAGGATTATTTCATTTACACTTTCTTTAGATATGTAAAACTTGTAAAACTTATTGTAAAAACTAATAAAGTAAAACTACTACAGTAATAAGTTACCTAAACTAATATTGTGAAACTTATCTACAATAAGGTGAATAAGTAAGAGCAAAATGTTGTCAGTTTCCACTAAAGATGTGCCAATTGGAACTCGAGTATGGTTTCGAATAATAAACTAATTTTTGTGTAATCAACAACAACAACAACATTGTGATCTTTCCACTACTAATTCACCTTATTAATTAGAAATATTGTTGACAACTTTTGATAGAGGTTAATTTTATCATACAGAGTGTCATCATATTGAAATACAATTTTTAAGGATGAGATAGTATTTCAAGATAGTATTTTTGAATTTCGATAGTATGTTTGATTTGCAAAGAAATTCGCATAGGTATTCAATATGTTCAGTCCTTTCATTTATAATAAATTATTAAAAATTAATAGGTAGTTCTTGCGCTAGGCCACAGTAGGCCTATAGATGAATTCATAAAGTTGTGAATTGACAATATAGAAAGCTATTTAGACATCAGAATTGAGTTATTTTTGTAATTTCAAACTACATTATGAAAAATTATTAGACATCTTCCACGGCGTTTAAATCCACAAGGATTTCCGTGCAACTCGTTCAATTCTGTCTTCACTCACTCATAACATTTTTCAACTGGTGCAAAAAAACAGTTGAACCAAAATTATGTATTTTCTGGATCTAGATTTGAAGATGTACATGCCATATACAAATCAAAAAATACTATAGTAACTTATTATAGTTTTAAAATAGTTGTATTAAAATACAAAAAGTATTATAGAAAATAATGTTCACAAATTGAATATTTTAGAATAACCAGGGCTCAATACTGAGAGCGAAAGGTATGAGAGAGTATAAGGGTAGGAGAGAAAATATTTGTTCAATCAAAGTATGGAAAAATGGTGGTGTGAATACACAATTAGAGCTTTAAAGAAATGTAGTCTCGGTTGAAATTTTTCTCACTGTTTTTATTTCTTTACAGGGCTTCCTGGAGGCGAACCTGAAATGCTTCTGGAACGCGAGCCTGATGGAGGCGGTGCGCCAACTGGAGTTCCAGGGATATGTAGCTCCCGGGGTGCTGCTCATCACCGCCAACCCGTGTGCCTTGGAGGTGGTGCGCTCCGCCTGGGCCAGGAATGTGCTCAAGCCTCCACCCAGCTACTCGCTCACTCTAGTCGGTCAGTGCCAATTTATTTTATTGAGCAAATTGTAGATAATTCATGTGGATAAATGATGGCGTTTTTACTTTCTGCCTTACAAAAGCGCTGTGGACGAATTTGAGGCATAAGGCAATTAAGCCAAGAGTATCTCTATTAATTAATAATTAGTATAACAAGTAGTTCTCTATCTAATAATTATTGCCACCTAACAAACTTGTTGTCTGTCTTACTAAGGGCTGTAGGTGAATATGAGGCATCAATAAATAAAAGTATGAATTTTATTTTTCCATCCACTAACAAGACATGACTTTTTTAAGATGTATAGAAATCTATGTAAACATTGAGCTTAAAATTTTAACTTTAATATAGAATGTATGTAGTTAATCCTTCGGACTAGCTTTTATCTGCTGGAATATAATTTTTTGGATTATTGACACCTTATGTGATATAGTATACCTATATCTAGTTTATATATCAAGCTTAGTTTATTGTTTAGTTTGAAAGCAAGCTAACAATAATTAATAATTAAACAGTTTCTATGAAGATTGTCAGCTGCTCTTAAAAAAGGTAAACTCCCCTTAACACAATTAAAATTATGTTAAAATTGGCAACGAACGATAGAGTGAATTGAAAAAGATAATTAATTGATAATGAAGGATAATAATTAAAAATTAAAAGTATAATATCATGAACTAGTTGTTCAGTTGCTGCCAGCTCTCTTGGTTTAGAAATTGGTTATTGGTCATTGCACCAAACACTTCTTGACATTTTCTGCGTTGACTGATTAGACTCACTTGAAAGAGTCAATTCAGATCAGAACTGATGATTTCCATTTCAATTCAGGCAGTTTCTATTGAGTCACGTGCAGAGGAATAAATTCTGCTACCGGATATTGTTCGACTTCTTATTGTATCGCTCTAGAAAAACTGGTTGTTTGAGTAATTGATACATGCCCGCGCAGTCACGTAACCAATATGGATGTGTACGATATTGAACTTGAAATTATTTGATATTCGTTATTCCACAACAAGAGAAATAAGGTGCTTCCTTTTTTGTGATTGGATTATATTTCAATTTTGGGTGTGAACAGAAAAATATATGACTCAGGGGCTTCTCTTCAGTGAGTATTCTTATTTTTTCTTTTTGTTTTTTTAATGTTGTTGTTTTTTTTTAATGTTGTGGCAACAAAATTATCCAGGAAGTTCTATAGAAAACTATCTTTCAATTCTTTAATGCTTTTCAGAACTATAGCCTCTCTAATAATTCAGTTATTGCCATTAATTATTGAATAAACTAGTTAAATTCATATAGGTAGTTGAAAATCATATTGTTCTATTTGAAGATTAAATTGGTAGACTGATAAAAATAAGGCTTGTAATAATATTATTTCAGAGAACTTTCTGATTGAAAAGGGGAATAAAAAAAACCTAATAAAGTAGTAATTCTAGAACAATTTAATCCAACTTAGTTTTTTAATCTAGGCATTTAGCAATAGGAATATGTCTATTGTAGATTAATTAGGATGCTGTCTCAGAAATTCTATCAAAATTTCTCAAAAATTCGTTAGAGGGATCCTTGAGTTTATTTCACGTTATAACTTGTGGAAAATGTTTAATCATTTAATTTCTATAAATCGGCATAAACTGGATATTCAATGCACTTTTATTTACTAAAACAACGTACCGTACTTTACTGTTATCCAAAAGCTCACTATACCATAATTTAATTTTTGAAACTGATATGAGAAACTATATACAATTATTAGGCTATATATAAATATATTCTACCTTCTTTTCACAAATAGCTTAGCCCATGGTAAGTTAAAGCTTTTAAATTTCAATGAAATAATTTTATTACATTGCTCTTTATTGTGATAAATCAAGCAGAGACCTTACAACACAGTTTCACTGATTACAAGAGATCAGTTCCACGTTCCACTACTTGTTTGTTTTATGTCTTCATTTTCTTCTTTCCGCATGCGATTTTTCTCCAAGAAGCTTTTTCGCGCGCTTTATGTCGCATCACAAAAGGAATCCTGTGTGGCCCCGTCAATTATCTTTTTTACATCTTTGAAAACTCTCTTCTTCTACATTTCACCGGTTTCAGTGGCGGATGTGAATTTCTGTATGTTTATTGGCAAAATGGCAGCGGCCTAATTCTCTTCTAACAATAAGTGAATGAATGGTTAGGTTAGGTTAGCTTCCAGGTTGGTTTCCCTTCTCTTTCCATTTGTGTGTAACGGAATTTGGAAGATTTCTGAAAGAGAACAATCTCTAGGAACAATTGAAAAGAATTCGCTTTTCTTTATTCAGTTTGTTTTTCATCTGTACGTTTTCGCACGGCGGTAGGTAGGTTAGGTTAGTGCTGAATGTGAGGAGTGTTCGTCCGACCCAGTATAGTATGTGATTTTCCTACTTTTTGCTCTAGAATTAAAATGTGATAAACTGAGGTAGCCTGTAGCTTCCGTAGTTGGATTAGTGAGATAGACTGACAGCAATGTAGCTAGGATAGTAATTGTGGTATAACTTTGTGTTTGTTTATTTTAACAAAATCTTTCTTTAGGTACCGCTATACTAGTTACCGTATCAGTTGAAAATCTGCCAAGCTGGAATGATGGTGATTGGTGGATCACGCAAAACAGGCATGAAGTTTTCAATTGCAGTTGAACAGTGATGGGAAAAGAGACCTCCCATCAAAAAGGTTTGCCCATCACTGGTGTAGAATTTTTTACATTAACACTGGAAATAATTATTATTCTTTCTCAATTTTTTTATACGTAGGATTCACCCTGTACCTGCAAAAATCATTAATATGATATTTTTGTTTTAATGTATTATAGTATTATGAAAATTAAAACTTTAAACTTAGGGCTATTTAAAATAATTGATAGATTAAATGAAAAATCAAATGCCTTTTTTAAAAAACTTTAGAAGTATTATTCTACAGACATGTTTCGGGACTCATTATCAATGTGAATAAAATAATTATACTTCTTGAATTTTTGAAAAGGGTATTTGATTTTTCATTTAATTTATCAATTATAGTATTATGTTATAACTTATAACATTACATGATATCTTTATATTAATCAGTCTAGTGTGTAATTATACCTGGTAGGCCCACACTAATTCTACTAAACTATTGTAGCAAAAAAGCAATAATTATATGTTATACATCATCTCCAATATCTAGACTATTATAAGTTTTTTTTAACTATACACTCTTGAATTATTGACATTATTGCAACACACTTAAGTTACAGTATTAATCAATTCTATAGAGTTGTTATTAAGGGCCGGGTAAGGTGGGTGCTGGAGCACATAACCCTACTCGCTAATCAATGATAAAAAATCAATTTTTTAAATAATCAGTATAATAAAACAACCGCCATCTTGACAAAAGGTAATTTCCCTGTTACGGAACTAAACCTAAGTGAATTCTGTTTTATAATTGAATTGAGGTGTAGAATAAAACAGATCTAATAATAGCAATAGGCCTATATTATATCAATCACACTTTTTACTTGGAACATGTCCGACAAACTTTTCCCATTTGTCACCGGTTCGTCATCACCGGGATGATTGTATTGTACAACTTTGTAGGAACAAATGATGAGAGTTTATTGCCTAATATTTTCATTACAGTTACATCAGGTTAATTGCTCCTAAAGACTTGCAATTAATTGAATTATAGTCTTTCCTTTTGCTGGCAGGAAGGACCAGTTGTTGACTTCTTGTTGAACTCTATCTAGCGGACTGCTGTTTCCTGATTGGACCCGTTTAATTGAATTCCCCAATTGTTCTTCCTTAAACTCTTCCAAACCCACTCTATGTGCTCCCTTTGAGAACAAAAAGTCTGTTATATCATTTCAACTTGTTTTGTTTTGTAAGAGTGGTCCCATCTCATCCCATTTGTTATTTTTACATTGTTTTATCATGCTTTTTCTTCATTTCTTGTTATATTCGGTCGGTGCTACTCCAAAATTATGCATTTTATGGTGGTTCCTTTCTCACTGGTAAATTACAAGGCTTTATTATTTTAAATTACCGAGGATTGTAGCAAATCCTAACTGTAACTGGTTCACTACAACTTATATAGCTGGTCCACTGGCTAGCTACTATGCAGTAATATGAACGTAGAAGGAACAGAAGTAACCGCCTTAATTTTTGTCACCAGCCCTATAAATATCACACTGAGTGACACCTGTTGAAACTCACCAAACAGTTTAGATTTAAAACCAGAAGTTTTCTCAACACATTATTATTTTGTTGAAAAATGTTAAAAAACCGTGTTGATTATTAAAATATGATTCAATAGCACGATACGGTTCATAATTATGTAATATAGGCTAATACAAGAATTCCTACACTTCATTACAACATTACAAGTAGTAGGGCCTCTAGTTCACAATTAAATTGCCAACTCTATTGAGTGACACCTATGATGAGGCGTTGTTGCTGAATGGCTCCCACAATCAAACACTTTGTTTCCCACGATGGACAAACGTCGATAGTATTATAGCGAGGATCCTTTCTCTTGGAACATAGCTGGCTAGTATGTATCTCTTGATAAGCATTTTGTTTCCAACTTGGAATTAGGCTAGATTCTTCTCTGCTTCCTCATCTATTTGCTTGGACCTTCCTCTAATACGGCCAGTGAGAATAGAATAAAATATTCTATGGAATAGAATAATTCTTTTCTCTCTGGATAAGGCTATATGATCCTACATGTGTATATTTATTATGTTCTGCCAATACTAAAATATACAGCGGACATTCCTCATATATTTTCGTAACTTGAAGAAATTTAGTCTTAATCTATGTAGTAGTAATATAGTACATGTAGCCACAAATATACTTGTAGTATATTCATGAAAATGAGCATGTAGAGTAATTATTATAGTCAAGACTTCAGAACATAATACTGCGGTAGTAGTCTGGAACATCCAATAACATATATGTACTGTAAGTCCCTAATCTACCTTATATACTGTAGTCTGTCCAAGCAAAGAAGACATTCTGGCAAGATGGGATAATGATTCCAGCTCAGCTCAGTTAATATTGGCTCAAAAATTATAAATTCGGTTTCAAATTGAAGAAACATTCTGATCTTCAATTTTAGACTAAATTCATAATTTCTGATCCAATATTGTTGGAGCTGGATTCATTTCCCCATCTTGCCAGATTGTCCTCTCTGCTTGGACAGACTATACCACCGCCATATGTTGTCTGGGTCTTCGTTTGCATATATTTCATTCTCGTTTATAGCGGTGGTAATAGTAATAGCGATTCTTCCTTATCATCGTTTGTTTGGGCGTGATAGATTTTTAAACTTTCTCCAACTTCCTCTCTCTCATATGCTTCTTCTCATTCTCCTCAGATTGCAGATTGCAGAAAATAGGGTTTCTTTGCCAATAGTTGAATGCGTTTTCTTTACCATTCATAGTGTGCGTTTTCCTTACCAATCGTAGATTTATTTCGCTTTCTTTGTCGATTGTATGACTGAAGGACTTTGGAATTGCCAATTGAAGAACTGCAGATATACTCTGTTCAAGCAAAGAAGACATTTTGGTAAAATGGGAAAATGACTTCAGCTCAATCAATATTAGTTTAAAAATTATAAATTTGGTCTCGAATTGTAGAAAAGATTCTGTTCTACAATTTAATATCAAATATATAAATTTTTAATCAATATTGACCAAGCTGGAGTCATTTTCCCATCTTAGAGGAATGTCTTCTTTTGCTTGGACAGACTACTCCCACTCGTCGTGAGTGTGTAGAAGAAGCTCGGCTCGTTTTCTGGTGGAACCCGATGTTAATGGCATAATATGTAGGGAATCAAAATTTATTGCAGGGGTTTCTGAGTTCGCTCAGTCATCTGTTTTTATTCTCTTATTCCATTCACGCATCACGCATGTTCTTCTGGTAATGTTTTCTTCATCATGTTGGTGTGTAGCATGTGGTAAACGTGTAATTGAGGATTGAATGGGTCAATTTGTGAAAATACCAGGTTCATGAGGGAATATCTGTTTCTACTGTAACTTAGATTGGGAGATATGTTGCAAAATCTCATTTTTGACATACATGCACTGAATAGCTCACGAATGAAACGAATTCAGTTTGAATGATTTCTTGTAAAATGTTATTTATGAGAAAATTTATTATATTTTGGCAATAAATATTTCCAAAATATAGTTCTGAGTGATTACTGTAATAATGTGATTGTAGATCTCATATTATTATTCTTTATTATCAGTATCAGATTCGCCCTTTAAAATCTTAGGTCTATTTTTAGAGAGTTTTTGAAGTTCGAGAATTGAATATTAATTTTAATGTAATTTCTGATAACTTAGACAATATACATTACTTGGGAAAATATACATTATATAAGCCTTTTCATTCATTACGTGCTCAAATCCTTGATATAATTCTATCAATTTAAACTTCATATCTCTTTCACCTTCCTTTCCATCAGAATTCAGTGTGATTCACACATTGAGTAGTTGTGAGGAACTGAAGATGAAATTGTGGTGTTTATCAATATTCAATGAAAAAAACAAGATATTGTCAAACCACAGATTTATTAAACTTCAGTTTATCAGAGCTTGAGCAACCGAAATCGGTATCTCGATTTTTAATAGATTTGTGGTTTTGAACACTTGACCTTGAGAGAGAGGGAGAGTTCATTCCATTTTATTTACAAAAAAATACTTCACAACACTAAAAAAGGCCAAAAATGTTACAATATAACAAAATAATATACTGTGTGAAAATTATAAATGTAGAAACATACTATATTGTATATTATAATATGCGAAAAGTGTAAAGCAATACCAGTACAGCACTTTTCTTCTCACATAGGTTTTCACCTAGGCTACTTCTAACTATTTTGTGGTTTAAAATCAACCACAATCAAACAAACAAAATCTTGTTTCATATACCAGTGTAATAACATTGCATCAGCTATTACACAGGCAACTTTTAGTGATCCTAATTTTATTTCCAAAGTAATAATTATTGACATTAGTGGATTAGGTTCATGAGATGAGTTGGTCTACTGTGTTACTAAGGTAATATAGCAGTTTGAGCAATATCATAGTTACAGTACAAACTAGTTGACGAGTGAAATTCCTTTTGTTAGGCCTGAGTATCAGAACAATCACATTCACTGCATTATGAATGGTGAAAAAATATCATCATTACTACCATAAAATTGGAAACAGTTCCTCATTCACAAAAAACCTTTTGAACTTTCCTTCTTGCGCATGCTTTCGAAAACAACTGTATTCTCAATAGATTGCGCTGCAGTTGGTAATTAAATTCACGGTCTTATCCTGAGGCTACTCTCTTCAATGAGGTGATGATTGCCTGGTGGTCAAACTCTTTCTTACCCTCTTGCTGCACTTCTTAACCTCTCGGTCAACTGAAAGAAGCAGTAGGTCACTCGAGTAAGGTCACGACCCCTTGGCTCCAGTAATAATCTGTTTGACTTAAATGTCAGGCCACGATTCTCTACCATATTGAATCCTCTTCCCTACTTCAATCATCTAACAACTAGGTGTGATGCACTATCATCAAGTACTGAGTGGCAGTTGCTTTTGTATGCTCACCAGCTCATATAATTTGTAATTTATGCTCCTTTCAAGGAAAGCTTGGTTATGAGTATTGTATAGTCTATCCAAGCAGAGAAGACCCTCTGGCAAGATGGGAAAATGACTCCAGCTTGGTCAATATTCACTCAAGAGATATAAATGTGGTCTTAGCAGTAGATCAAATTTGTTCCTACAATTTGAGATCAAATTGATAATTTTTGAACCAATATTGACCGAGTTGGAATCGTTTTCCCATCTTGCCAGAGGATCTTTTTTGCTTGGACAGACTATACAACACTCACAACCAGGTATTGAGTATTTGCTCAATTTGTTTCACTGTTAGTGTTATCCTTCACTAGAGCCTCCACTAAGGCTCTTGACTTATAGCCTTCACTACTTACTATTGAAGTTTTTTTCCAGTTGAGTGATTTCAACAAAAAATGTTGTATACAGAATTGTTGAATTAAATAATTTATCGCATATTTTTATTAATCAAATACAGGATTTTATAGTGTTGATCACTAGCTATATATTTTAATAATTTCTAGTTCATGAGACTATTCTATTTACACTTGAGTGGTTTTAACGAAAAAATGTTGTTTACAAGACTGTTTAATTTGAAAATATACAGCATCTTTTAATGAATACAATTAATATGCATATACAGGATTTTATAGTGGATCACTAGCTATAATATTATAACTAGTACATTACATCATGATCAATCAAATGTATTTTTCAGTTCCACATTCATTATATTCATGCAAATACAAGATAGAACTTAATGCTCATAGAATAATGCAATTGCAAATACAGGATATTAAAGTTGATCACTAACTACAATATTTTTTCCAGTTGTAATGTACAACATCATGAATAGAATCTGTTTTATTCAGTTCGACATATTCGTTATTTTTATTGAACTTCTAGTTTAAATGTTTTTCAAAAAAGGACATTGAGTACTTACGACTCAAGATAGAAGTGTAAAGTTTGCATGATCTTTTATAAGTACAATTTCAATTTTTTATTAGATGTTCCAATTCGTAATAAAAATCTAGTTATCTTAATAACATTTGATAGTTTTGTGAGTTGATAGATATATTTAAAATAATAATTATTTTTACACTTTATTGAAAAGAGTATATTAGGAATATAATATAATATATATTGAATATGAATTTAGGAAGCAATTGAAGCATACTATTATAGTAATAAGCATATTATATAGTCAACCATGCTTTAATCTACTGTTGGTTTTTACCCTATTCATGAAGATCGCAAACTCATTTCAGTTTTAGAATTTAATGAAGATAAGGAATTAACTAGCGCAGAACTTATTATTATTCGTTGTGTACTCAGTATGATGCACAATTACAATTGTGTAATCTTGTGCATTGAACTAATTTACCAGTTATGCAATTGTAGTGGTGAATTCTTAAGAGCAGCTCATGAATTTGATTAGATTCAACAACTATGACAGTGAATTAGATTGTTTTTAGAGCATTACAGTGTACTTTATGTGTAAAGATTCAATTATTGCGTCATCGCCAGTACTCTTCTCTTCTTTGAAGTCATTATTTCCACATTGGGTCATTACTGAATTAATTTTCTATCATTATTGATTCAGCCATGCTTCTGTCTATTTTCATTTCTAATCCCACTTAATGAGAGAGTCTGAGCGAATAGAAATAATTATTATTCAATATTTTCTGCAATCAATAGATCTCTTGTGTTGTAGGTTTTCAATGATAAAACCAATTTCTTGTAATATTTTCAATCCATCATTCATGATCCACTAAATATTTTGATTTTCTTGTCTTTTAAAGAGTTAGGACTCGCGGCACAGGTCTCTTGATACACTCATTTATCTACACTAAACCCTTCATCTTTTTAAATTAAGTTATAAATTACCTATGTTCCAAACTTGTAAGCTTCTTGCCTTCAGAAAGAGATTGTAAAATAAATAAATGAAAAGACTTTAGTTTATTGGGGGCTAGAATATGAAATAGAAATTTATTCATTTATTTATTTATCTAATGAAAAACATTCATAGAGAGAGGAAAAAAGGCATAGTCCTTGGTATTTCTAACACAATTTTGATAAAAATATAGTCTAGAATTTTCAGGCTGAGCCCGAATTTCTGTTCCTGCCAAAGTGTTTTTCACTCCAAGAATTGGTCCGGAAGACATATTAATAATTAAAAATTTTGAAGGGTCGATATCAAGACAATAAAGAAAACAATTTCAATTTTTTATTAAAATATTGAAATTTATTAAAAAATTCAGAGCTGAAATCTAAATACCTTGATATATAAATTTTTCTATTTAAGACAATACTTATCATGGAAATCACTCTTGAGAAGTACTGATCGAGCAGTCGATCGAGAAAAAATGCATTTTTCATTACGGTATACCATATACAGTAGATTTGAAATTTTATTCATTCAAGTAGTAATATTAATAGAGAGTTATAATGAATACACTTTAATTTATTGTTACATCTAAATTCTATCTAATATAAATTTAATGATGATAATATTCATAGTTTATCTAGTACATTCTTAATAAATATTAACCATGCAATCCATGATAAAGTTGATAAAACTACATTGTATATGCAATCCAAAGTAGGTTGATAATGAACTCTAGCTATTTAGTTTATTGTGATTATTATCATAGAGAAATAAGTATTGAAATAGTCAGATCATAAGATCTTTATTTGTATATAAAGTACTTTTACAATTTTATTTGTTGAATATCAGAAGATATAGAAATCATGTACAGTGACATTGTGTAAAAGTCCACCCAAGTCTCAAACTCTGCGATAAAAATGCCAATATAAAATTGTGTATAATTTTTTCATTATAGTTATCATCTTCAATTGTCATATTTTTAAAACTCAGTGTCACAAAACTTAATAAGCCTAGAAGATAAGTATTTTTTTTCATTTTCAATGTACTTGTCTTTTTTTATACAACAATAATAATTGTACTCCCATATGCGGCCAAGCTTGAATAAAGCGTAAATAAGACTATCATGTATTTTTCTAAAACATAATAATTTCAAGTACTGTTTTCCTTTTAAATCGCGTGTTATATTATTGCTTTTTTTAGTTTATACAATTGTATTGTATTGTCTTTTTTCTGATGAATAAATCATTATTTCAGAAGAAATAGACAAGAATAATTCGAATTTCCAGGACCAATTTTTCGACCGACTTTGATTTCCCAACCGCAATTATGCTACAATTGTTCCCGAAAAGAAAACCAGGTCTCTGAATGTTCCAGATGCAATTTATCCACTGAAACCTAGGGCAACAATAGAAGAGTTGGCTGCTTGATTGCAAACTTATCCGGCTAATTGTTGTCGGTTATTGTGTAACAGTTCCTCGAATACCTGTTATTTCCAGATCACGATTGGGTCTCCATCAGCAAGATGTCCGGCGAATCACGATCTTCGTTACTTTGTTGGCCATTTAGTCTGTTTTACTTTGCACTTTGGTCGGTGTCAGTTGGCTTCTTGCGCTAAGCATCTGCTCGTGCTTGCAATCGTGAAAAGAAAAGCACTTGAAAGTACGCTGGGCTGACGGTAATCCTTTCGACACTCACTTGTTAACATCTTAGTTATCGGAAGATGGAAGCTGCTGGCACGAGTAATTAATGGCCAGGGGTGGAAACGCTCCGATTAACTGGCAGAACGTGATGCGACGATTTTCTGAATGGCGTTTTGGAGTGGTTTTACCCACTCTTGTCCTTTAGATACGTGGTTGAGGTGTGAGGGTTGAGAACTTCACTGGGAAATCTCCCCTTTCTCCTCTAATCACTTATGGAAATGATTTGGTGTTCAAGAGTCCGCGTTGTGAGTGCATCATTTGAGTGTTTTGTTGAATTATATGATTCAAATATTGATGTTCTGAGATAATTTCCCAGGAAATAATTGGCGAAATTATTTTTTCACAAAAATATTAGAGGCTTCATGATAGTTTAAAGGGCTTATAGTTTACCTATTTTAAACAATAGTGATAAACTTTGCCTATTCAAAGAGATTTGAATTTATTATTGCAACTCAAAATTAGTCTTCTTACCCTGGAATTGGCTTGAATTCAAAAGAATGAACAATTTTATCACAACTTCATTAATCTTGCCACCTAAAAAGATTTTAGTTTGGAATAGAATATGATTTTCGAAGATTGGGTATCACAATATTTGTCTTCAAGAACTTGGAACATAAGCTTGTTATGATGTATAGGTGCTTCGAAGAAATTGGCTGTAATATTGACTGAAACTGGCCTCGAGCCCAAAATAATCTTTGATCTCAGTCTGGAGCAGCCGACAAAACTCTGGAAATATTTCGTATGGGTCCAAAAAAGAAATTCTATTCGGAACTGGCCCGCGTGTTACTTTTCAAAGCTGGCGTAGTTTTGGTCCCCGGTAGTTCAGTTGTAGGTTTCTCCGCAGCGACGGACGAGTCCTTTCAGCCTCCGGCGACGAAAACTGAATTTGCGTTGAAGAACAGAGAAGACAAGTCAGTTTTTAGGCGAGGTTTGGAGATCGTTGACTGAGATGCGAACTTCAGTTTCCGTTAGTGGGGTCTCATTCAGTTTCACTTTTCTAATTGTAAATTGCCTTAAAGGTGAGACAACTTGTATGCCCGTGTCAGAGGAAATATTGATTGATTACTTTTCTATTGCTACCTCCGATAGGAACCCACATGATATATAGAATTCTATAATTCATATACTGTACGTATAATAAATAGCAGCAATATATCTGTATAGGAAACCACGGTTGATCTAAACCTATATCATACTATTATGGTTATCATACTACTGTATAACTGCTGTATCTATCATACTACTATACTACTGTATCATACTAATTCTATAATATACCGACTGAAATACTGTATGAGTGTAGCGAACCACCACGGAATTTAGTCCGGTGTGTGAATGGAGAGAGTTCTTATAATTTCCCTTCATAATAATTTATAACCTGCTGAGTCGCTGAAAATTTGAAGTTATTATTCAAATAAGGATAATAAGAGCTTGCGTTATATCTATAGCTAGCAAGATTATAAGGATGTTGTACAACTACATTGAAATCACAGTATTTATCTATGGCTTTTTTACCAGAATTTCACATTTATTTCCAAATGAGAAAGAATGTATAATGAACGAGTACAGTAAAGAAGCATCTCATATATTATGAAGTCAGGCTACAACTAACCGCTCAAACCGTTGACTTGGGAAGTAAATCTGCACCCTTAAAATCATGGTGTTTCCAGATTCATGCTCACAATTCTACGTTCTTCTGAAAACTTTCATAAGCGATTACATTCATTGCTGGATTAAGTTACGAGTATCTTTGAGAAAATAATCGTAATTCCCAACAGTTGTAGAACTGTTATATTCGCATGATCAATATGGATGCAAAAATTAGCATTATTACAACAAGCGTTAGAAAAGATGAGTCCCGACGTACATGCGGGAATAATATCACGATCGGGACTCGAACCAAGGACCTCCCAGATGCTGGCTCGTGACGAATAACCTCATGAACATAGCGGACAATATTTTTGCAACATGGTTGTAGACGTGATCACATGACAGCATGGCTCAACAACATGCATAAGGAAATTCATTTTTCCATTTGGACATGCGGCTTGCCTGTGTAGGTTATGATTGTCTTTCTGTTGCATCTTCTTAAAGTTCGACATAGTCTTGAAATTTGCATATAGAACGGAATCGTGTCATCTCAAACTATATTTTGTACAAGCAAAGAAGACATTCTGGCAAGATGAGAAAATGACTCCAGCTCGTTCAATATTGGTTCAAACGTTATTTATTTCGTCTAAGATTGTAGAGCAGAATGATTCCTACAATTTGAGACCAAATTGATAATGTTTGAACCAATATTGGCCAAGATGAGGTCATTTCTTCATCTTACCAGAATGTCTTCTCTGCTTTGACAGACTGTATCTTACAACGTCAGTGAACTTTTCGCCCGGGATAGTGTTTCTGTGTTAATCGAATTGTTGATGCTATCGGAGATAGGATCTGGAAAACTTAAGCAAGATAAAATAGTCTGTCGAGCAGGGAAGTCCAGGAGTTGAATAGCGGGAATTGTAATAATGAACTTGGAATTCTTCCGTGGTGATTCAATGCGCTTTGGTGTTAGAATTTATTTTTTAAATACAAGCACCAGGGCCGGACTGGGACCCCTAGAAGGGCGCTGCCTTTCACCTATGAAAGGGCGCATCCTCTGGGGGGGGGTGTATGAACCTAAAATAAATCTAAACTTTAACTTTAAAAATAACTCTATGATGTTTGAAAGCTTGAAAATGAAATATTTTCATTAGATAATAAGAGATTCTGTTCTGAATTTAGTGATAAAATTGAACTTCGAATTGATTTATATTAATGCACATAAAAAGCATTCTCTTAGACTGAGAATTTGCGAGTAGAGGAAACAATTTTTCGTTGGAATGTGATTCAGTACATTCGGGAAATTAAAGAAATGAAATTTTGAATGGATAGAATAAGGAAATTTTACATAGAATTAATTCATCTAGTAGTACACACTACTTCTAATTCTTGAAGAATACTAAGCAACTTACTTTAATTATCTTCCATTTGTTTCTATAAGACAGTATTATTGATACAAATATTTTCATCATACAGTTTTCAAATTCAACTTTGTTACATTGAACTGAGAATTTCCTCTTAATAGGTTTTTGTCGAATTCTCAATTGAATTGATCATCAAATTATTTCACTCCTCCGAGCCGGAGAAGTTTGAAAATAACGAGAAAAACTAACAAGATGAGGTGATTTTGTCGTATTCACGCCTCCAAATTTAAGAAGCCGTCTGATTGGCTATAATAAATTGAACAGAAGCAATTTTACGATTTTAACCATTTTGTATCCAGCACAAATAACATCAACTGACAACATCCTTTGTGATGATAAGGTTCTGGTAGCTTCTGAGGACGATGCCCACATGGATTCTTAGCCCTGTGCGTGAGTAATCAGAGGGATGATGATGAGAGATGACAACTCATTTTTAGGCAGACCGACGGCTTATCGTCTCCTTCGAAAGACGAGATGGTAGTATTTATGTGATTGTGCTGTGGTCAAGAAACTGTTTCCTGGCTGAGGATCGAACCTCTGAACCTTTGGTTATCAGACCGGCGCGTTATCACTCCCTCCAAAGAGCTCCCCAAAGTGAAGGTTTTATTCTATTATTATTAATCAACCCTCAATCTTTTTAAAAACGCCTTATTGTCTGTTTCGTGTTCTTGAAATACTGATTTGGTAGGTTTAGGTACGTTTTAGACAAAAACATTTATTACCTACTGAACATTTTTCCTTTGGAATCAAATTTCTAACGAAATTACCTAGTTTAAAACACGTAAACAACATCCTAGTCTATCCTATTTCTATTTCTTTGAAGTTATAAACTTCAGTTTTCTATATCTTATTTCGCTCATCATCCCAATAATCATCAAAGTTACAAACTCCTAACTGATTGTTACATTCAACATTAAATTTCTTACTTTGCATAAGATTAGAGACTAAAGTACCCTTATAAAGGCAGCCTCAAAATTTTAAAATTTGAAATTAGAGAAAAATGAGAAACAAAAAAGCGGATTTTGGATTTGAAGCTATAAATAGCGGAATTAGAGGATTTTTGATTGAAAATGATGTAAGTTACTCCATTCATTTCAATTTAAATTTTGTCTCATGAATGGGAGCATGAAATGCTCCTTAGAGAATTTGTGGGATCTCAGCCTGAGCTACTGGGCGCCCTCGAGCGACAGGCAAATTGTCAATACGCTACCGAGAATAAAAGGAGGTGATTCAATTTCTCACTGTCTTTGTGAATAAAATTTATAGCTCATTCTTTCATGCGTAATACTCTATTTCTATATTCTCTAAAGGAATTTCAAGTTCGAATTTGTATCTCAATAAATTATCTGGAGCATATTTCGATTCTATAAATTACTCGAGGGCGCAAGGGGCGCAAGATTGAAGGGCGCACCGGCGGGCCAGTCCGGGCCTGACAAGCACACCCAATAACGTGAAGTCCACAGTTTGAACTCTCTCATTTAATTCGTGTTTAATCTGATAAAAATATTAAAACAATCCAATGTAATTCAATTATCTACTTATTACACATATCAAACATATCATCCTAATTTTAAAAAGTTATAAGTTTGATCACATTCCATGCTACTGTATCCTATATACAATTTATGCATATCCCATGATCTTATCTCAAAAGAACAAATAAATTTTTTAAGTCACAGTAATTCAGGAATACTTCAATCTTCAAGTCATCACAATATTATACACACATTATTTATATTATTAATATAGTGTACATGCATTATAATATGATACGTGGCTCAATTTATTTCCAGTTACCTAATTGCAGAGAGTATAGATGGAATTAATGTAGAAGAATAGGATATTTCATTTCATACTCTCGAGGACGCATCCCAAAATCAATAACGTGTGATAATACTTCAACCTCAAGCTAACAAGTAGTAGTATAAAATAAAATTCTTGCATTAGCCTTCAAAGTTATTATAGATTGGAAATTTGAACCTTGCTATCCCAAATGAATAGTCAGGAATAATTCTAAAATAAATTTACTGTTTTTTGATCAGACACCATTATTCCACAGGAATTTTATCTCTCATTCAATTGTTTAATTTCACTGTGTTTTGTTTTGAATTTAGAACTGTTATCCCTTTGATATGTTTAGAATGACGTGAACATTTAGAGACGTTTAAATCCGAACGTTCCGAATATTCTCCTCTTTGAAAATGATTTTCAAACTCCAAAGAATGAAAAGTTGAAGAGTTCATCATCATTCACAGCTCATCTTCATTTATTTCCATGCACGAGCTCTAATGAAGAATGGTTGCTGAACAAAATGATCGAGACAAAGCCAAGGCAGGGCACTTTGACTTGTCTCAAGCGTTTGAAAGGATGAATAATCAAAGAAAGGAATGGGGAAAAGGATGATCCTTGCTGCACGCCACGGTGTAGTGAGCGTGCCTTCTCGCTAAAGAATAATAACCATCCAATCGTGAATGGAGTCTATTAAATTTTATTGAGTGTGAAATTTCATTCATCGACCGCAACTTGGATTGAAACGAGCTTCAGCTACTCAAGAGCCATCCTCTTTTTTTCTTCTTTTGTTTTGAATATAAAGCTTTTGTTGTGTGCTGTGTCTTAGTGCTTTCTTATTTGGCCATTAATTATTCGATACTATTTATGGCATTTGTACTTGGACGAGGGTCACGGATTCTAGTACAGCACTCATCCTTGGAGATATTCTTGTGAGTCAGCTAGCTATTGATGGAAAAACACTGCTGTATAATATTATAGCCTACAGAATGATCAAGTGGGCACACAATACTATTGATTCCTTATGATTTCGAGTAGGTGAAATTTTAACAATTCTATATTTTTCTTTTACTGCTCGAGGGGACAGTAGGAAGCTACTGGGGGAAATATCTGTATGGAAAATAAATAATTTATTGCTTGGAAAGTGTTTTTTGGATAATTCAACGTCATAAAAATGTAATATCGCATCAGTGAGTAGTCAGAAGTATTTCAAATTGATTTTCTTCTCACTTATCAATAATCTTTCAGGCTCACTTGGCACCATTTTCTGAGCGTTTAAAGTCAATATTATTACTACCTGATTTTGATTTGAAGATTAATTAACAAGTTAGAACCTAATTTAGAACCTACTTTTTTGAACAAAAATAATTTTTTTTTCAATTTTGTACTTCCTCTCTTAAAAGTTTCTCTTTGACAAATAGTCAAGAGTACAGATTTCAGTATGATGAAGCTTTTTATTATTGAATTGAAACAAGAGACCTAATTAAATATAGACTCCTAAAAGATGATATAACCGTTATGATTCACAACAGATAGATTAAAAAAGGGTCTTCCTTGAAGCTTTAATTCCATTTAATTCACAATGTTTCATTATTAAACTTTGAATCCTTTAAAACCGTTGTTTTACAGAACTAGGAAGGATATAACCTCCAAATGTACGTATAGAATAGAGAAAACGACGTATTCTGATACGAAAGTTATGTCTTATCAAATTATAATGGAGAATAGCAATGTGTCTAGTCTTGTACGTGTAAGGTACAAGGTTTAGGTGAGGGTCAATGGCCCTGGTATGAATCCATCCAATCTGCACTTTGTTATTGAGGAATAATTGGCCAGCCTCACCTCTCCAAACAAGAACAAAGGCTATCGGCCTGTGGCGAATGAATGCTTGTAAAAAGAAAAGTAATCTCAGAAATGATCTCCTTTTAAAGCTGAAACAGCTTCTTTGTTAACTTATGTAAATAGGGATTGTTTTCTTAATTACATAATTTGTTGAATTTTCTCATTAATTAGCCTTATTTACATATTAGATCCCAACTATCCTATCAAATATTGAGGGTGGCCTATGTCATAATTTGGTTGCATTTATGAAAATTTGAATAGAAATACAATCATAAGAAGCGGTTAACTTGATGTAAAATTCTGCAGTCTTTTCCAAAACAGATTTTGAAACTTTAGAGACTTCTACTCACTGAAATTCGTAAGTATAATTAGTCTATTTTGGCTAGTTTATCAAGTCTTAATTGACTAGATGTCTGATGTCAAAAATCTCAAGATGTCATGGAATAATTGAATGCCTATATTTGGATCAGTAATTTATATTCTCAATACAGTACAAATGAAGGCTCTAGACTCCAGATCAATTCGAATATCTCATTTGACTAGATGTCAATAATATCAATATGTCATGAAATAATCTTTACGCGTACTATTTGTGGGATACTCTGTAAGATCCAATAAGGATATCAACATTTCATTATTTCTGAAGTACAGTATATATGTCGTGTCTCCTCAAAGTATGAAATCGAGAGTAATCTCCGTTGAGTTCATTAATCACCCGGGTGACACAATTAGAACCCGAGTTCTGTCGTAACCGGATGGAAAATTTTGATGTTGAGTTTCACTTTCATACCATCATTAGATTCTCACACAACTTCCATACTGCACATAGGATCCGGAAGGAGGTGGGAAGTCGCGAACATAGGTTGGAACACAGGACATCTGGGTGCTGGATGTTTATATTTACTTCCGAATTTATCAATGATCGTGTGAATCCGATGAATCATGGTGGACCAGGTTTTCACCGAGAGGTGTATTACCATCTCGTAGTTCAAGATGAACAATTTGATAGATCCATCTCGAATTGGGAAGATTTTTTTGGAAATGAGTGTAAAATGTTAAAAACAATCCAAAAAGGAATTATTTAATTTTCTGAAATATCTTTTTGGCTCAGGAAGTTGCCTCTCATAAGGCCTTTTTTTATATAATTATAAATTATTTTTTAATTTCTTCGTACCCAATAATACAGTCAAATGAAAAAAAATTTCTACAGTAGGCAACCATTGAAGTAATTTATTATACAGAGTGTTTCAGGAGGAATGTGCAATACTTCTCAGGCTGATTCCTTACACCAAGTAGACAAAAAAGTTCCATTGGACCAGCCCCCAAAAACGATTTGTTACTGAAATAACAATGGCGGAAAATTGAGATTTTTCTAATTTTTTAGAGGCTCTAGTGAGGTTCTAACATAAACGTTTTTGGGGGTTGGTCCCATGGAACTTTTTTGTCTACTTGTTGTAAGGAATCAGCCTGAGAAGTATTGCACATTACTCCTGAACACTCTGTATAGTGGGTGGCTCGTTGGAGGAAGTAATAACGCGCCGGTCTGATAACCAGGTGGACCTCGGTTCGAGTCCCAACCGGGGGACAAAAAAACTTTGAATAATTTCAATAAAAAAAGGGTACTTTGATTGTAATTATTCAAAGTTTTAACGAATACAGAAGCCCTAAGAGAAAATAAGTATTAGGGAGCAATTATCTGAACACAGTACCATCTTATTCAAATACGGCCACCCCGTCTTTCGGAGGAGACGATAAGACCTTACTTGAGTTTCATAACTTACTCCATGTTTAGTAGAGTCAATCAGACATAAATTGGAGAGAGTGAAAACTTCCTGATGACACTCTTGTAACAATATTGGTGAATGACAAGCTTTATCGGCAGATTATTCAAGTGATTAGCAAATTTTTGAAACGGTATTCTCGTAGCAGAATAATTCTGCAGTTTTATTGGCATATTATGAAGGTTATTCGCGAAACTATTGGTGAGGTATTTTAGTCGTAAAATATTTCTGCGGTCTCTTTGAACGAGCTGAGGAACCGATGACATCTTCGAAGCTCCAACAGGAAGCTCTGTTACTGTCATCATTTGGCTTTGGACTTCGTGACATCCGTTCACAAACAGTTAATACGGACTCACTCCTTCCTTCTGTTTTCTCCTTTCCTCTTTATATTCATCCTTTCCTCTCCAATCCTATTCCCGTGGATCGCTACACCCAAATCTGCACGTGACTCTTGGAAGGTTTCAGTTTGACTACTCAAAACATAACCTCAAAAGTCATGACAGATTCAGACAAAGTCTGACCTTCTGCCGAACGCTATGCTTTCATTTGGCACGACTTTGATACACAAAGACGAATATTTCTTGAAAATGATTCAGATATTTAGATGATCACGTATACTCAAAATCGGTTGTAGGCCTTGGGCGCACCTCTCCTACTGGGTAGGTGGTTCCAGAGAACCCTGCGGCTATTAATTTTCCAAGTCTGTATTCTGTACTGATTGTGTGTATGTTTCATGTCAGTGGAAAGGTCATTCTTCATTTGATCTTGAATTTGATCGTGTACTGAGAATTTTCATATTGAAAATATCAGAGTTCAAATTAATTCATTATTTGTTTTGATGTAGTAAATAGTGATAGTTATTAATTTCAAGTTCGAAGTTTACTAATGAATTTTGGGGATGAATAATACTGTACATAATTGTACAAACTTGTAGTTATTGAACCTTGAAGACAAGCTAAATTTACATTCGGTTACATTCAATTTCATTTTTTAAATTTATTACAGTAAAATTTTTATTTTTTCTGTATGATTAGAACTTGAAAAATGATGAGAAGGATGATCTGACATAATTATGAGAAATTTTGATAGCAGGTAAATAGGTAACGGTGATTTATAAGAGAGAAATCCAAGGAATTATAAACCTACCATTATTTAATTTTTTTATATTTTTGTTTTCAGGTGACGTGGAGGATTGCCTAGTGCAGCCTATAGCCCAGGGTCAGTTCACGCCGTTACCAGAGGCGCTGTGCTGGGTTATTCTGGAGCTGACCGCAAAGGGACACTCGGCTGTCATCGAATCTATCAAAACCACCCTCAGCGATGTCTTCCCCGACATCCAGCGGCCATCGCATGACGTCATTTACGATACCCTGGCGCAATTGTCTGCAGAAAGAAAGGTATATTCCAAACAAATTGTCACACATTTCAATAGCTATATAAAATACATTATAGTATTCAATTATACTCTAGTTATCATTTTAATAATTTTTTTTTTTTGTTTATTCACTTCCCTTAAGTTAATATCTCAATTTATCAACTGACCTTGATAATATAGAATTGAAACCTACCTATAATCTCAATTCAGGTGTAGTCTGATTGAGCAAATAAGGCTTCTCGAAAGGAAGGAAAAAAGAGTTCACCTCAGTCAATGTTGGTTCAAAAATTATAGGTATGGTTTCAAATTGTAGATCAGAAGTTCTCTATTATTTGAAAAAATCCATAAGAATTTTAAATCAATACAGAAAATACATTGAATTGAAAAATCAATACAGAAATTCTTATTTTTATCTGTATTGAAATCAGTCAATCAAGATAGGAAATTGTGCCGCATCATTTTTCAACAATTGTGTGATGAATACCTAACCAAATTTTGAATTTAAATTGAAAAAATTCAATGACGGAATTAAATATTACTTAATTATTGTGGCTATCAATTTATGGAATCAAATATTACTTTATCATTCTGGCTATCAAATTATGTGAATTTTACAATTAAAATATTGTAAAATACAATCGTAGTAATTCGATGAAATGTATTTAATAAGGGTCCACATCCACTGTCAGTTTGATCGCTTACAGCTGATCGTTCAACAATCGGCCTACTGGTTTACAGCTACTATTTTGGACTGACGTTTTCCCCATCCACTTGCAGTTTTTGATGGTCACAGTCCGAACTGAAAGTGGCTGTGCATCCCAAAGTACTTTCAACTATATAGCCTGTATGAAACAAATCTATGTTAACTAAAATAAGTTACTGCTTGCTAAATTGATGTTACAATTTATTATTACTATCATATGACTACTTGGTAGAGAGATTGAAGGTGTTCCACTTCGCCGACTTAACCGTGGTACAATTTACTTGCAAATTACAAAATTTAAATAATTATACTTCTGGTTTTATTTGCAGGTGTACCAGACATCAGCGGGTTACTTTGTGATGACGCCGGAGCACCGTCGGCTGAGAAGTCGATCGCGAACGGACCGCGGGGGTGACAAGGGTGGTGATGAGGGGGGAGGGGGTGGTAGGCAAGTGCTGATGTCGACAGAGGAGGCCGTGGCTTATGTGCATGGCGAGATGGAGACGCTGAGGGAGGGCAGTCTCACGCACCAGGCCATACAGACCAATCTGGCCGATGTCATTTGTGGAGGTACTGTAGGCCTAATATTTCAGATTTTTTAGTTTTATTGATTCAATCTTCATTTCAACTGAATGAGGAGCGGAAAATGTTCGCCTGAAGCCTACACCTTATCAACGAGGCTACCTTGGAAGTAACCTCCATGCCTTAAATCTAATTACTTTGGTTCTAATTGATAGAACCACCTCCAAAGTTCTATTCAGTTATCAAAGTTATTTAAACTTAGACAAAGTCCAAAACGTGTATGAAGACTTATAGACCTTTTCCTTTTTTAGGGAATCCGGCCGACAAAATTCTGTATGGACGACCACCAAGCAGGAGATCAGGCCTGGAGAGGCGACACTCGCTGAGGCTGTTCGGCAGCAATAAGCGGCTGACCTCTCTACAGCGCAGTGGATCAATGCGACTCCTTTCTCAGAGGCACACCGACACCGCTTCTGTGTCTGAGAGCGTTGTTATACCACCAAGTAAGTCGAGTTTCATACAGGCACAACCTTATCTCCACTCTATTTACTGAGTATGAGGAGTCAAGGAGTGAATTGAATATTTTATGTGATTTATTATTTATTCTTTGTACGTGGTCAAACAGTAGAGTGAACATTAATGTGCAAACTTCGCCACGCCAGAAAAAAGTAGTCATTCTATTTTATACGGAAACAACTTTTTATCTACTCTGTTCACTGAGTATTCGGAGTGAATTGAATATTTTAGGTGATAAAATTTTATGTAGTTGGTCAAATGGTAGAGAGGACATTGATGTGCAAACTTCGCTACGTCAGTAAAGTGAAAAAGTCATTCTATTCCTAGCTTGGATTGCATGTACTGAATAATCATATAATACATAGATGAGTGCAACAAGATAATGCACAAAGATTCACTCACCACTAGTCTGGTCGAGCAAAGAAGACATTGTGCAAGGTTGGAAATTGACTCCAGCTCAATCAATATTGGTTCAAAAACTATCAATTTGGTCTAAAATTGTAGGAAACAATCTGAGAGACAATTGATATTTGAGCCAATATTGACCGAGCTGGAGTTATTTTCACATCTTTCCAGACTTATTTAAAAAACGTAATAATAAACTTTATTCTCCATTCAAAATATTTTCTGTTTAGAATTTCTTCTTTGTTCGACGAGACTATACCAATTTATACAATGGTCCAAAACTGTTTATTCATACTGATCTGGGCTATTATGAAATCTACAGATAACAGAAACTTTTATTTTATGAGATAATGAAACTATATAGGCTACTCATTCTTTTGATTATCTACAGTAGTGTAACTGTTGCAAAATATTGAAAAAACTGCCCGTTGACCAATGTTATAACGTTTAGCTCTGTCAGGTCAACTGAAAGAAGGGAACGGTTTGCTGAGGTTGCTTTACTTGATATGCTCTTGCAGACCGCAAGCCGATTGTCCTGATAGAGTTGGGCATATTACAGTAATTTGTTTTCCGCCAGCTATAACGCTCCTCCACATTTTATCTTTCCATTTTAATAGACATCAACTTATCCATTGGAAAATATTGAATAATCAGGTTTCATCAACGTTTTTTCTTGTTTTCAGAAAAACATCTCTCGCTTCTGTCGAGGATCTTCAGACGATCGAAGAGGAGGCTTGTGGGATCAGCTGGCAGCCGATCTCCTTTGTCGACATTTTCGGCGCAGTTTCCGCCAACTGAATGGTTCAACTCGCGAGTGGTGCATCTACATTCAGTGGGCACACAAACTCAGGTCTCAAGAGCCAGTCCATCTCTTAGGGTAACTAATTAATGCTAAAGCTTTGTATCCACGGTTCAATTTCTTCTCGACAAGATATAGAAAATGATGAATAAATAAAATTCTATAAAAAACCAAATAGCATAGAAAATGTCAGCAATTATGTAAAATAACATTGATAATATACATAGGTACATGATGCATGGTGATACACATCCAGGGCTTACTGTTCACTCTGTTGTTATGGGGCTACTAATATGTATAATGGCCTAAATCAATAATGAATCATAGTACCCTTTTAAATGATAATTAATAAATATTAATAGTTCGAAACTAATTGAACAAGTAAACTTATTTTTAAGATTACTGCTGTGGTTCATTATTGATACATTAATGGTAGATGAAATAAAACAATCGAATTGAAACTTCTTCAAATTAAGTTGTCTACGGTAAATAAGTTATAAAGAGTGTTGAGAATTAAATGAAAATCAGTTTATTTTGAACCAGACTAGAGTATTCCTCCGAAGATTATGTTAGTTTCAAAGTGAATACTAATGTGAAATTGACAATACTCCTTCTTATTATGCTCTTACTTATTTAGCTACTCTCATCTTGTATCAATATTATATTGAAACGAATGTTGTTTTTTATTTGTTCCATTTTATGAATTCAATTTTTATGAAATAATAAAATCAATTATTAAACAAAATATTTATATATTTCAGGGCAAAGAAGGCTGGTGCAGCGAGGAACATAGCAGTGCAACACTACCCAGACGCCATAGGAGACAGAGCTCTTCATCGGGACTGGGCACGCCGCTGAGTCACCCGCCATCGCGTCGCACCTCACCCAGTCCCATCTCGAAAACGCTGACACCTTCAACAAGCAGCAGCAAGAGTGTGTCACCCAGTCGCAGTTCCCTCAGCTCTAGCAAGACAGTCGTCAACAGTCGATGTCTCTCCTCGCCAACCGCCAAATCGCTCTCCAGTTCATCATCAGGATACAACTCTCTGCCAAGATCAAAGAGCCCTGGAAGAAGCGGCACCCCTCGTGGATCACCCCTACACACGGCCACACCAAAACTATCACCCAACAAAAGTTCCATCACGCTGCAAGTATCCACCAACCAAAACTCAAACAGCCCCGGTTTGGGAAGCATCATATCCTCCGTGAAGTCATCTCTAGGCGATGCAACTGGTCTTGACGATAAGAGCTCAACCACCATGACCACCACAATCAACAGTTCCAATAAAACGAAAATCTTTGTCCAACAACAAAACTCTCCTGTACGGTCTGTGATCACGTTTGAAAACGGTGTAAACAAATCATCAGGTTTAGGTAGGGAAGACATCATTGTTTTAAACCCCAGCAAACCTGATGTAAAACAGTCGAACGAAACCGATCTAGATTCGAAAAAGTTGAGGCACAAGGTTGATCGGCCCACATCCTTGTATCACCCCGAGGAGAAGAATGAGAAAATGATGGGCCAGTTGGAAACTCAGCTGAAAATGAAGTTTCCCTCCTCGGAGACCATTCAATTGGAGGAGAAGTTGTTGGCTTCCTCTAAAAACAACAAAAACAACCAGAGGCAGCAAGTTTCCAGTGATCGTTCAAAGAACGCCACACTAAAAGCTGGTAGTTTGGTTGATATGTCGAATGTAAATTTCGGAAATGATTCAGAGTTGAATAATGTTCGTAAGTGTTCGATTTCGTCAATCCCCTTGCAACCTTCAAGCTGTAAAGAGAATTTGAGTTTTAACAATTTGCTGAAATCGAGTGAGCGACCACAGTTACCTTTGATTTTCAACAAAGGTGAGAAGAATCTGTGTAGTAATCCACCCAGCCCAACAAAATCCCTGGGGAATATAAACGACTCATTCAGCAATTACATCATTCATGACACGGACAAAGTAAATAGTCCAGAAGTGAATGGAAAGATGACTGCTGATTCTTCTGATTTGCCATCTTTCCCAAGTCTGAGTGACCTTTCCTTGCATTTTACCTCAATTGCTGCGCAAAACATTCTGAAAGGCGTCAGCATTAATTCGATTGATACGCTTGTCGAAGTCAATATGGCTGCTGAAAAACAGAACAATTGCGATGTAACCATACATACCAGATTTCGGTTGCGTTTGAATAGTAGTCTAGTTTAATGAATATAAATGAAAGTCTTCCATAAATGCAATGTTTCATATCGATAAACATCAATTTTATATACATTTGATAACATTCATTATCAGATGATAATAATAATGGAATAAATGTGGACATATTTGAATGTCTCAATTTAACTGTGTAACATTAAGTTTAAATAAAAAACAACACGCACACTAAAATGCAAAATGAATTTTGTAAAATGTGATTTACTTAACAATGTATTACAATAAGATCCTTTGACCTGGATTTCACTTCAATGAGTCTTACTATTGTTTTGGGAAGAGATTTTTTGATTTCACTACAATCAAAATGAATGTATGGATTTTTTAGCTTATACAAGCTCTATTTCTTTTTCTTGAAAAGAACAATGATTTTTGTTTGAGAAAATATATTGTAAATATTTTTCAGTTTTTGTTGCTTCTTTATCAAAAGGCATTCAAATGTTTGAAATATCGAGAGTGTAAATCGTTGAACAGTTTAAAAATAATTTAATTATTTATTGAAACTGTCTTCATCAACTTGTAACATAATCTGTCTATTACAAAATGTAATTAATTTCTGTGCCATGTAGAGAATTGTGTTGATTACCAGTCAGTTATAATATACATTTATTTTATTATTTTGTTGTCCTGCTTTGCTTTAAAGTTTTGTAAGCTTTAAGTTACAATGGCCTTCATTGAAAACTCATTAATTTCAATGAAGTCTTGTTTTCTTACTAATAAAAAGTAAAGAAATATACCCATTACTTTTTCAGTAAATAATGAAATGTAAATATAGGCTATACACGACTTTTGATTGCAATAGATATTTATACTTCCATGATTATTACAACAATGTTTAAAATAAGTTTATCAATTTTTTCTGTAATTTGTAAGCTGTATTACAAATAAATTAATTCTAATCAAAAAAATGTGCCAGACTTGAATATAATTTCAATATGAAATAAAAATTGGTCCAATTTTGAATGATTCATGTTTAACTAATTTACTTGAGAAATTATTGAACACATTGATGTTCGGATAATTTTTCTATCATCATTTTCTACATTCAACAATTATTTTTATTATTAGAATATGATAACTCGATTCTAATGATTTACAAAATGAACAACAATCTAAATCAAACAACTTGCAGATACATTATTGTTGATATTTTTGTACACAGTACTACACAACTAATGTAGATGGCTGTTAGTAGGGCTCTAAAAAATACCTTTTTAGAGACTTACTATTAGTTGAAGTAAATGTAAGAGAATGAACAGAATTATTGGAATTGGAAAGAAGTTTTTTAAAGATGTACAATGTTCTTACAAATACAAGTAATTAGGAAAAAACGTGATGGTGGATAATAAATTGTGGCCTTTGAATCAGCAATTTCAATTTTTGATAATACTTTTCCCCTTATACTTTGATATTGGCTAAATTAATATTGAATGATTGTATAACGTGTGCAACTTTGAATACTTGCGTAAAATTTTTTATAATATTTTCTTGAGGTCTAAATCAAAATTTAGATTCGCATTATCAACTATCAACTGAATTAACTCTAATTTTATTTTAATAAATTATTGCGAAGGTTGTATTGAATTATTTGGTAATATCGAAATACGATATTTTATATTTTGGAACCTAAATCCTGTATCTTTTAAACCTTTGTTACATTTTTTATACTGCTATATTCATATAACGTATTTATTCTGTTTTAGAAGATCAATTCATTTTTACTATCAGTTAATATCTTATTCGCCGGATTATGTTTTACTCTTATGAAACTATGTTTTTCTATTGATAAATTGAATCATTTTCATGATGGAAATGACGAGCTCCAACCGAATTGTGTTATTTCCTAGAATTTATGCTGCTCAATGTAAATACTAGGAAATTCATGATAATTTCCTGTAAGCTACTCTCTGTGGGCATTTGAAGATGGTTCCCTCATTATTGAATCACTGCAGTATTTACTGTAAGATATCAATTGATTCCCTGAAAATCCAATTTGTTTTAAAAATTAACTATTTTTTACTAAGTAAATTTTGTTTCAATTTTTAATGCGACTTTTCTACTATGACTAATTAATGGAAGTATAGTCCATACCCAATTTTTCATCGAGCTATTTCTGTAGATTATTAGATTTAAAAATTATGTTATGAGAATTTGAAATATTGAATAGTGTCAATTACAAGATTACTTACTATCAATTACAGTAGCAGCAAAACTAATTTCTAATTTCCGTACAATTGGATATCAGTCTCACTCTCAAAATAGTCTAGTCTCCTCATTTATGAGTACTTCCATTGTATTTCTACAAGAGTCAAAATAATAATGAATCATGATTTGCTGGAAATGAAATCGTCACTTTCTCAAAAAATTTTACAATATAAGTATTAAATCAAACCAATTCTATGAAGCCATTGTGTGTACAAGCAAGGCAATATTGCAATCAAATGTGGAACAATCAAAACTTATTGTATACTGTATAGAAGGACTACCTACCTATTTTGTAAATTCTTAGATCCTAGAACAGTTAGATGAGTTTAATTACTATAATAACAAATCAAACTGATTGAATTAACAGATTAATAACCTTGGATCTGATTATTATTGCTTCTATAGTGTAGCCACCAATGCACTCCAATGTTTTTAAAGTATATTACTATATTATTTGCCAAGTTTATGACGTACATTATGTAACATTTATTTTTTGTTCTCTTCCATATAACAAATAAACTTTTGGCTTTAAATTCATGTTTTTCATTGTAATATTATTACCAACTCCAGCTATTATTAGTGTTGTTAAAAGTAATGTGTGATGTCAGTATAATATCTTTTAAAACCCATTCATAGATTCCAAACACATGGCTACAGCTTTACTTTAGTAGCTAAAATGAACTATAGACTATGGTTCAGCTTTATTATGAAGCACGACCAAAATCTTGATTCATTAGTTAATCTTGACCAATCTTTGGTTAACCTTGACCAAAAGCTATAATCATAGCATTCAGCTTCAGGCCGGTATTACACAATAATATTTCTATTATCCATTTTAATAGAAATATTCCCGTTTAATACAGGCCTATATGCAAATGTTCAGTGAAGAATTGTTAATGAGCAAGGCATATGTAAAAAATCGGGTAGGCCTAATGTTGAAGCATAAGAATGTGTCGAAAATTTTCAATGAATGATCCTATTAATATCTGGTACCGAGCTTCGCTCTGAAGCTGCGGCCGAACTGTTGAATTACATAAATATGTTATTGTAAAAAATCAATGAACCTCCTTGTAAAAAATAAATTCAAAATTGATATGATCACCTCTCACAATTTATTGACAGTCATGAACATGTGTTATAGACTTGAATTTAACTCCATTTACTCCAGCTCGATAGCGTTGGTCAGCTAATGACAACAGCCATCATACGCAGTACTTGGGATTATTTGTCTGAATAAGGAATATTTTATTCTTTTATTAATCCTGCCAGAGAGTTTTCCCCAGACATGAGACCTGGTGCAATCTTATTTCTCCATCACGGTTATATTACATTTCAAATTTCGAGGAAATCGTTAGAGCCGTTTTCTAGATCCGTGGTTCCACATACATACAAACATACATAGCTACACACAGAAATTACTCGCTTAATATAATAGGATTTTCTGTATGTATGTATGTATGTTTGTATGTGGAACCACGGATCTAGAAAACGGCTCTAACGGCTGTTATCATTTGCTGACCAACGCTATCCAGCTGGAGTGAATGGAGTTCATTCAAGTCTATAACACATGTTCATGACTGTCAATATAAATTTATTTTTTACAAGGAGGTTCATTGATTTTTTACAATAACATATTTATGTAATTCAACAGTTCGGCCGCAGCTTCAAAACGAAGCTTGGTACCAGTAGGATTATTAAGAGTCAGCCTATATAAAAAGCTTTGATGAGAAAAAATTATGGGATCGTAATGTATTATTTACAACGAATTATAAAGTTATTTCCTTCTTGATGATTATACTTTTCCTTCTGTTGACAAAACTTGAGTACTGTAAAATTGATGCAATACGATAACTATATGAATATCAATCAGGATATTTTATTTATCTTATCAAATAGGCCTATCTCATAAATAAAATAATGAAAGTCATGAATAATATTATGTTATAATATTAATATACTTTAAAAAATATAGACTAAAAACTGAAATCATTACTTCGAGTTCGAACTGGCCGCCTATTCAAATTCTCCCGCTTCCATTATTGAAGTGATGGCATTGTACTTAGTTGTTGAATGTTGATGCAATGCTGAATCATTACCAAATCATCATACAGTTATTTTTCAATACTATTATTTGTTGTAAGAAAATCTCACTTGAAGTAATAAATTGTGAGTTCCCCAATTCAATGTACAGTATCATGAATAAGGTTGGCATCTCTGCATGAGTCTATCTATCGAAGTTGAAGTTTGAAGGTTATGTTGTTATGTTTGTGACTGTGTGATTGGGTCTTATCACTATCAGTAGTAATGAGTGTGTATAAATTGGAGTGAACGCTTATGAAGAGCTTAATTATTATTAGGCAATTAGTTGGTATTGCATAATACCTCAATCATGTGATGCTCATATACCAGACAGCTAAATTCATTGTTTACAACCTTATCCATGATGAAAACTTTTAGTAAGAATTGTGTGCTTATTGTTGTGACTAACTAATTGTCTAAGTCTAATGCAAATCCAAGGTATCATGAATGTACGATAAGTTAGTGGGCTAATGCTGACAAATAGTTTTCTCTGAGATTTTCCTCTTATTCAATGCACAATTTTATTCCCAAGGTTTTACATTTAAAGCACATAAACCACTTTGGTTTTCTCAAAGTTCTATCGCCTCACTCGTAGCAGCTTCTAAATCAGATTGGTGAAATATGTCTGAGGGAAGAATCCTTTCCATCCAGAGTCATGTTGTGTCGGGATACGTGGGAAATAAATCTGCTACATTCCCATTACAGGTATGAATATTCATTTGAGTAAGTGTAATTTCTTTGTCGAATTGACATGCAAAAGTTGTAAGTTATAGCCTACCGTTACTGTAGTGACATGTTGGTATAAATTTTATTGTAATTCATTTGAATCATGGATGATGTAGGCCTATATTACTAGATATTAAAGTACTAGATTTAAAGTAACCTATAGGTTACTAGATGTAAAAAATTAATTTCAAATTAGGCTATGAAGTTTACTTATCTTCTAAGCATACTAAATGAAAGTGGTTATATGCATTCTATTCTGTGAATATGCTTAAGTTCAGATTTTTGCTATGTATGCTAATAGGTCAACGTCTGCTTTCAGCTTTTCAATCAAATTAACTTATACTAAGGTCAAGTGTGAGAAAGTATAGCTGTGAGTTTCAAATTTCCCTTGTAACAAAAGACAATAAATAATTGAATTAGTTACGGTATTAATGAATGAAATTAGGCATAAAATTTTATCAGCATTTCCATTTATCGCTCTTTGCTGAACAGTTTAATATCTTGGTAGTCTTCAACTAATATAATTATAATTATTATATGTAGCTATGTTTAAAAATTTTTTAGGTGTTGGGCTTCGAGGTTGATGCAATTAACTCCGTACAGCTATCCAATCACACTGGATACAAGGTTATAAAAGGACAAGTCCTCAATGAAAAAGATTTAGGTGAGTATGTACCACTCATTATTTGGCCTACTCAATATTTCTCTCCTGAATATCCTGCCAATTTAACTTAATTAGAACTTGAACTGATCTCATCATATTCATAAATTATTTCATCAACCATCCAAGATCAGAATTTCAAAATACTATTCCTGAATTCAAAATTACCGGTACATGTTGAAGCAGTGCAATATTATATAAACCCATTAAGGACAACATTGACTTTCCATCAAATTTTATTTAGAAGAAGAATAGAACAGGCTTTGCCAAAATTTTCCTTCCATTTCCAGTCTTTTGTAAAATATTTGATGAATTAATAATAAGTTGGGCTAGGTCACGAAACCGCGGTCCCGTAGCAATAAATGTCAATAAATTGGATTAGACAATTTCAAATGGTGTTTTATTTTATCAAGTTAGGCTAGATTAGGAAATTCATTCTTGGTAAAAACTCATAATACGGTAATGAAGTTCTTATCCTGATCAGTTGTAGCAAGCTATTGTGGATTTTTTAGTATACACCGATCATAGTACATGCAGAGGGCACAAAAATTGTGTACCCCTATGGTACCCATGGTACACTTACTCGCACCTAATCAGAACGCAATGTCACTTAGCTGTGCAAGATATCAACTGGTATAGCCTAGATAATATTGGACCCCTTTGCTTTTTATCATCTAGGCGTGTTTTTCGAGGTTTCAAGGCTGTTAGATTGAGCACCGAGAACATTGAATCGATAACATTTAGATTATGCAGCTTGTCCTAAACAGGAATTTGCTTCACAAAATATGAAATTCCAACACCATACTATTATTTTAGATTAATCATAATCAGCTATCAAATCAGCCAAACAATGAACGATGGATTTATTACAACGGAATTAATTTATATATTCATTGTATTGGATTTTGAATAGCTTATTACGTGGAATTCAACTTGGAATGAACTCTTCAAATTAAACTTGAAATCTTTATTTCAGATGACTTGGTTAGTGGCCTCATTGAGAATTCGTTGCACAACTACAGTCATCTTCTGACTGGCTATGTCGGATCGCCCACTTTCTTGCAAAGAATTGCCAGGACTGTTGAAGATTTGCGGAAAAAGAATCCAAATTTAGTTTACGGTAAGCTGTGTCATACGAGTTATTTCAAATTTTTTAATCTTATTGTTCGGGGCTTCCTCACATACTTCCATTATTGATGCAATTCCACTTTCTAAAGTTTTTTCAGTCAGTTACGATGCTGAATGGCAAATCCATTATGATAAAGTGCCATTACAAATGATGAATACCATTCACAAGTCATGTACTATCTCTAAAAAATTAGTTGAGGGAGCGTTAATTATTGCTTATTTAAAATGTAATTAGATAACTTATCATAGATTATAACATATCTCGACATCTTGTAAGATAATATATGTCGTATAGCCTTGTTCAGAACTAAGGCCTTCAAATAAGGAGTTATTGGAGCCCTAATTTGTATTATTAGTTGGGAACTGTAAGTGTTGGAAATTAGTTGACCTTCCAGGTTACCAATCGACTCATGAAAACTTTGAGTCATTCATTATTTATTACCACAGGGGCAACTTGAATAAACAAGTATTTTAAGCCGATAGAGAAGACTCTGAGAAGACACCCCGGAAAACGACTCCAGCCCGGCCAATACCGACCCAAAACCATTAATTCTCAATCAGAACTCACAGTCTCCAAACCAACACTGACCGAGCCGAAGCCGCCTCCCACCCCTAAGCCAGTCTCCGCAACCAATTGGTGGCGCAGAACACCTCTGTAGTTAATCAGTTAGAGTGTAATGCAACAATTACTATTCCTCCAGAGACGGGAAACGACTGACTATCTTTACTAACGACAGCCAATCTCCCAAAGAAGTATATTCTTTATTAATACCATCTGAAAGACCAAAGCAATTAGGGGTCTCGAATCCAAAACTTTATAAATCACCACAAAGTGCTCGGAACATGTTCTCCCAATAGAAAATTCTCGAATATATTCTTTTTGCGCAGTTGCATATAATCTATCAGAGTGAATCTAGTTCTAGGAATGTCCCCCAAATATTTTAATGAAAATATTACTTACTAGGCAGAATCAGTATTAGATTACTATCTTCCAATCAATCATAACTTTTCACGGGACCGCTTACGTGGATGCATTTTCAACTCGGTGCGTCTTTCCTAATGAACTAAAGTGGTAATTCACTCGTCCCCTTTCGACAGTGGAAATTTTAAATTTAGAAACGTTTTATTTACTTTTTGTTAGTTCAATTTCATCATTCTATTGCAGTTTGTGATCCAGTTATGGGCGATAATGGAAAAATGTATGTACCTGAATCATTACTCGAAATCTACAAAACTTCTATCATTCCACTGGCCGATATCATCACTCCAAATCATTTTGAACTAGAGTGAGTAAATCAGTCAACTTGATTTATTTAAATATTCAGTTATGATATTGAAATAACGAACTAATAACATGGTGTTGGAGATTACATCTTGTTAACGATATCATGTTTAATTTTCAATCAGAAGTATTGTAATCTTAAATTTCGACGTACGTTTTATAATGAACAAGCTTCAATAATCCAAGTATTCAATGAAAATTGTGTTCAGTTCAATTATTCAGCTATCGAAAAACGAAGTTAGGATTTTGCTATCTAAATATTAATATTCTTCAATAAGCATTCAAAAATTAAAAGATATTGAGATTCTTAGCATTACTAATGCATTATTTTACTAATCAATCAATCAATTTTATTTGAAATAAATCATTACATTTTTTGATTCTGCTAAACCCGTGGGTTTTTCAGCAGCTGCCATTTCAATACAAAAATTATTCACAACGTTAAATAAATATGAATAAAATACAATTAGCTCATTTGTTGTAAATTATAAACAATCTTAACACGAATGAAATAAGAAAAAATTCAATGAATAATCAAATTGCTATATTGCAGCCTTATTTGATAATCAGTGATCCATAATAAATTGATAGTGAGTTGTGCTTGATTCAATTTTCAATTTAAAATATAACGTGTGTCTGTAACTTTTTTGATGAAACTGATTTATGGCACTACTATCACTCCGAGAGCTCTCTCTGGTCATGTATAGCGAGTGAACGCATCTAACTTCGGCTCCTGTAAATAACATTTTTTCGTAGGGTTTTTCTACAGCTTTTACATTGAAATTTATATCAAAGTGTGAAGTTTTTTGTCTAGTTTTCCATCATTCAATCATTTTTTCATTTTCAATTACTGTTAATTAATTAAACCGATAAATCATTATTACCACGTGGTGTCCATAGTGTTCATACCAGCGTTTCGTTTTTGTGCCTTGTGCTTTTGTGTATTGTCCTTCATTTGTGCTTTCTTGGTCCTTTGATTCTCTAAACAATGGGTCGTGGTGGCAAAACCAACCAATCCACTCCTCGACAGCAGCAGGTAACACGTTCCTGCAACGTGGGTGCTACGGGTGCAACGACCTCTGCAATCGCCGAGGAGATACTACTGAAAATTAGGGAGGAAGTGAGTGCGGCGGTCACGGAGGCTCTTCGGACTTTCCAGGCTCAGATTGATGACCTTAAGTCTGAAAATACAATCCTAAGAGAAAGACTTGAGGAAGTCACAAGGGAGTGCGAGCTCAAAGTGGATGATCTTGAGCAATATGGGCGTCGCACTTCACTTCGAATTTTTGGCATCCCAGAAGGGCACAAAGAGAACACCGACGACCTTGTCATGAAATTAGTTCAGGAAAAACTGGACATCAATCTTCCTCTTGAAGATATTCAACGGTCGCACCGTGTGGGACGCCTTCATGACCCCGCGCAAAGGAAGGAGAACCCCCAACCGACGGCGGAACGACATCGCCCTATCATAGTCCGGTTCAGCAGCTACCGTGTGCGGCAGCGCGTGTTCTCAGCGAAGCGGCAACTGAAAGGGAGCGGCGTCGTCATCCGTGAGGACCTGACACGTCACCGACTGGCCCTGCTGAATGCTGCTGCCGCCAAATACGGTGCGAGGAATACGTGGACCGTCGATGGGAGGATCAAGTTCGCCGTTGGAGAGGGTCCATCTCGGTCGATCAGGACGGCGGAACGCATGGAGCACCTCCGATAAGCACCGCCTCAACATCGGTCACAGCTGAATTCTGGGTGAGCTCATTAATTCATAGTTCATTTAAATAAATTAAATTTAATGAATTATTTCAACTTAAAACTATAGCTGGTCACTAATATAAAATAACAAGAAATTCCTATTATACTCTCTGTACTTACATTGAATATTCCGTTCAACTAGACATGATTTTTGGCTATATTCAGTAAATAGATTAGCATGGTTTAACAATTTATCTATCAACTTTGGAGATATAAAATATCAATTTGGTTTGATAATATTGTGAATATCCATGAAAATATAAATTTGCTCTTGATTTACGAAAGCTATCGGTATAGCTTGCCTATAGGTTTTGTCTATTTGATTATACTATAACTCACAATAACTCCGTGCTTGAAAATAATCATTGTATTGAACACTGTTCAATGAACAGGTTGTCGGTGTAGATAGTTCAAATTTCCAGTTATAATAACAATTCATAAAATTTTAGATTCAACTCTGTTCTATATATACTGTTTAGCATCCTGTTCTAGATAATCCAATATCATGGGTAATGATGGGAACTTATACGAGTTCATTAACCTCAATTCGACTTTTCAGAAACTAATATTCTACTGATTACTGCACTTTTTCCGTTGGGATTGTCCGTTCTGCATGATAGATTTCTCGCTTGTTGTCTGTCATTCTTTATTGCCTTCATCATCATCTGACTATATAGTCACCTCAATTCCATCAATTCCATGTAATCATTCATTCTCTCATACACAATAGCCTAGTGTATTTTTGTCTACTCCCTCTACTACATCACTAATAGTTCTGTTCATTCATCCACTACCTGTTTACTTTTCAATCTACTACAATGGCATTGTCTTCCCCTAACTCTGTAGTCGATACCCTATTCTCTCCTTCCCTTCTTCATTCCAACACTTTGACGTGTCCTTTCTTTCTTTCACCTTCCTTTTTCATTATCGCCGTACATAACTCGCTCCATCTCTCATTTAGTTTACCACTCACTTGCTCACTCTTATCTCCATCTTTATTATCATTAAATCTTCTTCTATTATCCCACCATACCCAGTTATTCTTTTCGTAACTTTTGCTTTTTGTTAACAATTCCTGCTTTCATAATAGGCCTAAACTAATCCTACATCGACTTATGAATGGAATATCAGTACATTGTACGTATCATATCATATCTACCCCTTCACCGCATCTATCTATTTCCAATAATATATTAATTTGTAGCACTTTTACGCTTCTAGTTTGTTACCCTTCGATCCTAACAGTACAAATCATTATATCTCCCCCTCCATTACATCTACCTATTCCCAATAACATACGTTTTTGCGGTACTAATACGATGGTTGTTTGTTATCTCTGGTAATATAAGATCACTAACCATAATAAAACACTAATAACTTTTTACGAATCCCTCTTTTGTATTATTTTTCCTTCCGCTGTTGTTCTCTGCCGTTCTGCTCTCTCGTTGCAGCCCACATCACGGAGATCTCCATTGGATGCGGCCTGAGAATAGTTCATCTGCTTCCGCACCCTTTACCCGGCCCGAGAGACGTCTTCCCCTACCACCCGTATGGCTACAATCAGAAGGAAACTCCTCCTATCACGAATCTGTTATTTCATAGATTAATCCGACACTTAACAAAATCGCGATTCTTTAAAACCCAAGTATGAACCAACAAACTTTGAAAATATGACTTAGTGAAAGCCCACCCAGAACACTCTTCACTGTGCCTGATTTTCCAATCCATGTGAAATAGTGCACTTCATAATGCTGTGATCTCTTGTAAATAATATTATAGGAGCCGAAGTTATCAGCCCGACGCTGATGACCTGTTTCAGAGACTCTAACATTTTAATTAGGTTAAGTATCATCATCATCATCATCATCATCATCATCATCCTCACTGTCATGTGCTGCTCTATGATTGGTTCTGTGCTTTTTGGCCGTTTCAATGATGCCTCGTACTAACGACTTAGCTCGCTCGCTTTCAATAAATAATAATAATAATAATAATAATAGTAATAATGTTAATGATATGGGATTTCAATTGTATAATGAACTCAAGCCCTTTAACAAGATTTTAAAAGCAGCTCATCTTAATGTACAGTCCCTTAGCTGTCATATAGACGAACTTAGAGCAATCTTTCGTTTTCAAAACTTCCATATTGTTGGTATTTCTGAATCATTTTTAAAGCCCAGTATACCTTCTTCGCAAGTCGCATTACCTGGTTATAATCTTTTCCGTAACGATCGTTTGAATAAAGCTTGTGGGGGAGTTGCATTATTTGTTAAAGATGGAATAAAAACTAAAATATTAACAGCATCAAAACAAGAATACTCAGCCAAACCTGAATTCATGTTACTTGAATTGTCTTTTAGTAGCTCAGACAAATTACTCGTTGGTATATGCTATAGACCTCCAAAGATAGGCCATTTCCTAGATTTCGAAAATGCTCTACTATCCTTCATGCCTTTCTACAGTCGTATTTTAGTTATGGGTGATATGAACACAGATCTCAATATGACAAACCGCAACTTTGACTATTATCAGTTGACAACAACTTTTCGCTGCCTTAATATGACTATCCTACCACTTGACCCAACACATCATACAAACGAATCTGATACTTTTATCGACCTTTTAATAGTTAGTGACCCAAACGAGGTTGTTCACTTTGGTCAGGTCTCCGTTCCAGCTATTTCTGGGCATGACTTGATCTATTGTGTACTGTCTCATAAGACACCTAGACCTGATCAGAAATTTATTACTTATAGGAACTTTAAACACTTTGACGAAACAGCTTTTTTGACCGACTTAGCTCAAACTCCTTGGCATCAAATTGAGGCATTGCCCTCAGTTGATGATATGGTTGAATCTTTTGAAAAATTGACTCTTGATTTATATGACAAACATGCACCTTATGTGACTAGAAGAATAAACAGAAAACGACGAGTACCTTGGATGACTGACGACATTTTAAAAATGATGGGACAGAGGGACAAAGCTCATAGAAAATTCAAGAGGACATCTGACTTGATTAGTTTACTTGAATACCGACGTTTGAGAAATAAAGTTAAGCAGCAATTACGTAATTCAAAAATCAGATATCTTAACTCATTCATGACTGACAATAAACTTGACTCTAAATTATTATGGCGTGGAATAAAAGAATTTGGCCTAGGTAAACAAAAATCTGAAACTAATATAGACATACCTTTGGATGACATTAATGACCATTTTATCTCACATTCAACTCAACGTGACGAGACTACCATAGGTGATAACATCAATAATTTAAAGAACCAAGTTACTAATTTAAACATTCCTATTGCCAATAAATTTCATTTCAAACCCATTTCAGAAGAAAATACACTCAAAGCTATTCAACAAATGCACAGCAACGCTACTGGGGCTGACAAAATTTCTATTAACTTGATAAAGAAAATGTTACGTGTAGTTCTCCCAACTATCACTTTAATTTTCAACAAGTCTCTTGAAAATGGTAAATTTCCTGATAATTGGAAGTTTGCCCTAGTTCGTCCCTTGAACAAAGTTGCCTCACCTATTAAAGTTGATGACTTCAGGCCAATTAGCATTCTGTCCGCCCTTTCTAAAGTACTTGAAAGACTCATTCATGGCCAAGTTGTAGCATTTCTTGAACAAAATAACAAACTTCATGACTTTCAATCTGGTTTTCGTAAATCTCATTCTACTGAAACAGCTCTTCTACGCGTAACTGACGATATTAGGCTAGCTATGGACCAAAAGAAATGTACTGTACTGACCTTATTTGATTTCTCCAAAGCATTTGACACTGTTGACCATGAAATTCTGCTTAACAAATTAGCTATACTTGGATTTAGTAATCTGACGCTGTTATGGTTCAATTCCTACTTGAAAAATAGAAAACAATGTGTAACTGTTGGTGATAAAAAATCAAATTGGAAAAATGTTAAACATGGCGTTCCGCAAGGTTCAATTTTAGGCCCTCTTTTATTTACCCTGTATGCAAATGACCTTCCAACTGTTATCAAGTTTGCCAAATTCCATACCTATGCTGACGACCTTCAAATTTATGCTAGCTGCCCTATCACTAAAATCAATGAAACTATAGATAAAATTAATCAAGATGTAAAATCAATTTTTGAATGGACAAATAAAAATGGTCTTAAACTGAATCCTACTAAAACACAGCCAATAATTATTGGTTACTCACGCCTCATAAACACTATTAACTTCAACACAATCCAGAAAATAACAATCGATGGTAACGAAATTCCTTACTGTAGCTCTGTTAAAAACTTGGGTATCATCATGAATAAGAATTTAGATTGGTCAGAACAGGTTAATAAAACGTGTAAAAAGTATTTTCAGCTATGCATTCATTGAAGAAATTGCAAGACATCCTACCAAGAAATATCAGATTGCTGCTGGTTAAATCACTAATCTTCCCACACTTTATGTATTGTAACTCTGTACTCAATGACATGACAGTAACACTTAATGATAAGCTACAGCGCTGTCAAAATTATTGCTTAAGATTTGTTTACTCTCTCCAACGGCATGAAAGAATCACCCAAGCACATATTTTAAGCTCAACTTTAAAGTTACCCGATCAGAGACTTTTTCGAATTGTCAAGCTTGTTAGGGATATTTTAAAATATGGTAAACCTAATTATTTTAAAAACGATTTTAAATTTGTTTCTGAGGGTAGGAGAATAGACGCATCACGCACGAGAACTGGAGAAAATACTTTAAGGATACCAATTCACCGAACTACAATCTATACTAAATCCTTCCTAGTCTCAGGCTGTCGTGAATGGAATGCTGTCCCTGAATCTATTAGGTCTATTGAGAGCCGAGCGAGCTTCATCTTGAGGTTGAGGAAATATCTTGTAGACAAAATGATCGAATATGTCCAGACTTAGAGCAGCAACATGACAAATTCCATTATTCACCTTACTCATTGCATACTTGAATAAATCCAATTCTCATCACACACCATCATAACTGTCTCTTCATACTTCTAATTATAAATTGAACTTCCATTCCACACTATCATCACATATTCACCATCCAAACCGTTATTATGATACTAATTATACATTATTTTAATATTAACCTAGTTCTTGTCATTCATCACATTATCATTTACTAGCATATGCTTGTAAATAATTTTAATTTGAGTTATCTCAATTCATAATACCCATTTAAATTACAATTATTCATTTACCATTAAGTTTTCTATTGTTACTCATCTTATGATATAGCTCAAATATCCATTAAGTATCAATTTATCTAAATCTAGTCTTTTAATTGCATAAAAATTTTCCTCTCTATCTTTAGTAATATTAACAGCTCGTTATAAATTTTCAATTCAAGGCCAAGTGTTAATGGAAAGGATATCCTTATTATCCTTTCCCAAGAATGGACATATATATGTCTAAACTTCGCCTTTTCACTTAGATAACTTACACTCCTTATTCATTTTGCAGAACCTCGAATTAAAATTTTGTATAAATTTTGCATTCATTACTTCACCGTTTTATTGTATTTTTACTAGAAGTTTCTATTTTGTGAAATTTATAGGATAATTTTGTCTTACTCATATATTATATTACAATGTAGAATCTAAGCCGAATTTTGTTATCTATTTGAATAAAGAAATCTAATCTAATCTAATCTAATCCAGATTTCTCAATCGCTCTGTGAACGGTTTACTGCGTAAAGTAACTGTACTGTTGAGCAACTCTGGGGATTCCAATTTCACAAGGTGTTGAATTTTCTATAGATAAACTAAAAACTTAATTAATGAATTGCATTTACTATCAACTTACTGTTTACCAGACAACTGGGAAACTGGGCTTAGTTTTGGTTGTATTAAATTTCAAATGTTTCCGTTTATAATATTGTATTTCTATTTGTAGAAAATATTTTCTACTAATATTTTGAATCTAATTATTGAATAATTCTTCTCGGAAAATAGGCCATGAATCTTTATTTTCCATATATTTATGTAAGAATTGAACTTTTTGGGCAATGATCTCTACACTGGATTGAATGTTCCATCTGAATCATGGTGAACGGGTATGCTATATGATAATTTGTAACGTATCAAATTAACAGATTTTCTTCCGAGTGTGATGTCCTCTAGGCCTCATGAGCTTATGAGCTACATGATTATGTGAGAGTAATGAAAGATTTCAGCGAATATTTCGCATGATAATAAAAACGAAGCATAAATGCATTGTGTTAGGCCTGAAATTATTGTGTCAAATAATTTTCCATTTTCATTTGCAGACTTCTTACTGGCAAACCTGTCAAATCCCTCCCAGACGCTTGGATTGCAATTGATGAGCTGCATAAAAAAGGTTGTAAAACTGTTGTGATATCATCGACTGATCTGGGTACTAAAGACAATTTACTTGCTATTGCTAGCTCCAATACAAGTGAGTAACTCCATCTTTACTATTTCAAAATGAGTCTTGGATATGATTCATGAAAATTGTTTCATTGTTTCCATCAATTGGGTTTCCCATAGATGACTTTCCACCTTTACAATATCACAACTTTACAAAAAGTGTTTAAATTGATTTGTTCTTGAATATTCAGTTAACAACAACTATTTTGATCATATATTATATATTCATGATGTTTTGACCAGTTTGACTCAAAAATTATTTTTTATCTTCTACTTCATCATATTTTGTTCTATGGGTTTCCAACATTTTATTTCTCAGAAGTTAGTGATAATAATGTATTAATTATGTATCGTAATTCGTACATAACCGATAACTCAAGGAGTATTTCATGGAAGTTAGAAGCTTTTTTTAAAGAATAACAAGAACTAATAAAACTCAATTCACTAGTTCACAAGAAACGGCCATGAATCATCCTGTTAAAGAATAATATATGCTGATTCATTCCTCAATTATAAAATAATCTGAAAGCATTCATGCTCTGTTTACTACTTAACAGAGTGGAGATATTGCTTTATTTTACTGTATTTTGTTGTTATTATATATGAGCCAGCCTCACTTTGTCTATAGATAAGATAACGGATGACATGGATGAAAGCTACCTTCAAAGCTTATCAAATCACCTTTATTTTTTAAATCATGATGGATATGTTTGAATTTATTCAAAATTTGTAATTTATAATTATAGAGTTTTATTAGTTCTAATTTCTTTTAAAAAGCGTGTAATTTTTATGAAACAAGGCCATGCTTATAACCTGTTGGTATAAACTGGTAGAGGAACAGTTTTGGGCATGTTGTATTATTTCAAAATACTTTTGGAGTTTTGGGATAATCCTTTTAAACTATTAAATGATTTAATAAATAATTATAATGATTACATTGTTTTAAATATATTAATCAACCAACATAATAATTGTTTTTATATTTTAGATGGAAAAAGAGAGAAACTGCAAATAAAGATTCCGCTTCTAGATGCGTCGTTCACAGGGTCGGGGGATCTGTTTGCTGCTCTATTGTTGGCGTGGATGACCAAGACCAAAAACAATCTCCGACTTTCATTGGAGAAGACAATTAGCACCGAACACGCCATATTGAAAAGGACGCTTGCACGTGCAAAAAGTCAGTTTTTTGAAATTAGCTCAGTTTTTTTAATCAGTTCTGTTTAAGTTCTTTAAGGAATCAGCCTGATAAGTATTACACATTCCTCCTTAAACATTCTGTATAAAAGTTCAGGGGTTGTATAGTTCAAATAATAAAATTAATTAATCCTGGCTAGTCTGCAACTATAGTCTGTCCAAAGAAGATATTCTAGCAAGATGAGAAAATGATTCCAGGTCGGTCATATTGGTTCAAAAGTTATAAATGTGTTTCCAACTGTAGACCAGTATATTTTCTACAATTTTATAATTTTGGAACCAATATTGACCAAGCTGGAGTAATTTTTCCATCTTACCAGAATGTCTTCTATGCTTGGACAGACTAGTAGGGGTATTATTCACTTTGCCGTCGAATCATACTAAATGTGCTAAAGTCGGTCATTTTTCCCCACTCCATTTGTGGTATAGCATATTTAGCATGATTTCATGAGTAACGTGAATACCCCGTCATTTTTTTCCCGCACTCGATTGAAACATTAGATTACAGTTTTCATTCGACTTCTCATACAACATAGCAAGCATCTAACTCAAAGCTGTACTAGAAAGAAAAATCAGGTGCTGTCAACGGTTCTATTTCTAATAGAAAATGCGTGTAGATAGATTTATAATATTTTTAATATTGTGGATTGGAATTATTTTTAAATAGTGTGAAATATGTATTTAATATGAAATACAAAAATATGTATTAATAACACTAATAATAAAATACTAATTGCTCTGATATTGATATGCTACCCGGTTGGAAAACCTCCTCTTATATCGGATATCCTACCTAGTACCATAATTTAATTGCTATTAGTTGACTATAACTCTGCTGTTAGAATATTGATGGCACGGTGCTACTTTTTCATTGATGTGGATAAATTTAAATGTGTTCAAAATCATCACTTGTTTCCATTTTAATATTTACAGTTTTAATGTGTTATTTAATATATACAGTTATAAAATCACACATTTTTTTCTAAATCATTTCTCTAACTGACTATTGTTGAAACTAGTTCAATTCAATTTTCTAGACTATTCATTGTGGAATACATTTTATTTCATTTTACAGGTCTGGCTGGTACTGGCAATAAGCCTTCCCCTGATCAACTTGAACTGAGAATAGTTGAATCAAAAAATGACATCGAAAATCCTGGAGTTGAATACGTATGTGAGGTTATTGAATAGACATTCCTCGACAATATAATGAATAACCAATTAAGTCTTCCAAGGTAACGTCTGGTTGCAGATTTTTCAACCAGAAAAAATTTTATGTGGATCAATATTCAAATCTCTATGTATTAAAAATATTGTAGTACGCTATCACTGTGAAATATCTATCTACAAGTGTAGAATTAGAATATATTATTTTATAAAATATAATAATTTTTATCAAATAAGAATATAATTTATATAAGTAAGAATATTGAATTATTTTTATAGTTGAAAGATTCATTACATTAGATTCCAACGAAACTGGCGGTTGGTGAATGTCTGTCATTAATGCTCAGCTCTGTCAGGACAGTCTGAAAGTGGTCTTCGAGAGTGAACCGGTTTAAACTTCCCTGACAAAGATAAGAGCATTAATGTCGGACATTCTTCAGCCACTAATTTTATTGATATCTGCTATAACTCTTATACACATGTTATACCACTATCCGCCATTGATATAGTTTAAGTGAAAATGAAAAAGTCTTGTAACTGTCGTTAGTTTTCAAAATCCTGATCATGAAGGAGGGTCCAGCGTATCTTTAATCATTCATACTTTTGAATTGAGTCAATCTTGGTCGCTGCACAAGGGCTCATTGTACACTACATTTAGTATGTCCAGGTAAAGAATACAGTTACAAAGGCAAGATTTCAAGATGGCGAGATGGGAAAATGACTCCAGCTCGTTCAATACTGGTTCAAAAATTATCAATATGGTCTCAAATTTTGGATCAGAATGTTTTCTACAATTTGAGACAAAATTTATAATTTTTTATCCAATATTAACCGTTCTGGAGTCATTTCATAAGAAATGGGGTGTATTCATAAGATTTGTTCATTGAATCAAAATCATGCTCACTTTTATTTATTTCATTGTTTTTTATTACCACAGCTAATTCATGAATATCAAATTTGCATTTCCATTGTTTCATCTTGATTGTTTAAAACCCACTATGAACCCTTATGAAGGCCCATTTCAGACACCCTGACTTCTTGCCGTCCTTAAAAATTGTACTAGATCAAAAAGAACTTGGCATAATATAATCTCATAATAAATATAACATTATATATCTCAGCGCACATCATATATCCGCCAAGCGTCATTCAATTCAGTAAAATTCATAAAGTAAACAATAAACTGGACGTCCAAAAATCTTGTTGTCTGAATCGGACCTTCGATGCATCATTAATTAATAATAAGCATCATTGTGCTTATGGAGTCCAATGCTGCCAGATAATGTGTTTGTATGTGTGTGATTAGATTAGATTAGATTTCTTTATTCATATAGACAATAACAAAACATTCACACTTAGATTCTAGATTGCAATTAGATATTGTGAGTAATAATGTACAAGAGTAAGTAACCTCTATACAGGAATACACGTAGTAACTAAAACGTTTTGTATAATTGACACTAGCTTAAAAGATAGTAATTATTCAACAGACACGGGTATACATGAACGTGGAGTTATAGAAATTATATATTTAGGAAAACTATATAGGCTACTATAATTAATTGGCAATCTTATCCATTACGATTGAATTATCTAAATGAAAAGGCGAAGTTTGGACTTGAAGATGTCCATTCTTGGGGAAGAATAACAAAGGTATCCTTTCCATTAACACTTGGCCTTGAAAATTTGCACATCATGATTGTTAATCCTTATTAAAAAAAAACACACTGCATAAGATTGTTTACATTGCTTGTAAATAATGTAGAAAGTGTCAGTAAAGTCAAATAGAATATAAGATCAGGATTCAGATTAATGTAACATTAATGAAAGTATCGGATTTATAACATTGTAATAAAGATCGTTAAAAAAATAAATAAAAATAATCTAACTTGAACATAAAAATTATTAATACTAAAAGTAATGAATTATGATTGATGATGGAGTGAATGAAGAAAGTGGAAATTATTACTACTGCAAATGATGCATATATTTATGTACATGGGGTCTATGATGAAATTTCAACTTAAAACTAAAAATGGCGAGTGTATGTACAAGTATATTGAGTGGGTGATAGATAAAGGGTTGTCATGCTGTTGCTCTAGGGCTGAACGTTTTCAGTCATTTTATCTACGAGATATTTTCTAAGTTTAAAGTTAAAGCTTGCTCTACTCTCAATACATCTTATAGAGTCAGGTAGTGCATTCCATGCACGGCAACCAGAAACTAAAAAGGACTTAGTGTAGATGGTAGTACGGTGATTAGGAATCCTCAAAGTATTTTCCCCAGTTCTAGTATGAGACACATCTATTCTTCTACCTTCAGAAACAAATTTAAAATCATCTTTGAAATAGACTGGTTTACAATGCTTTAATATATCTCTAACAAGTTTAATTATTCTAAAATTTCTCTGATCAGGTAGCTTTAGAGTTGAACTTGAAATATGGGCTTGAGTGATTTCGTTCATGGCGTTGGAGAGAGTAAACAAACCTTAAGCAATAATTTTGACAACGCTGTAGTTTTTCATTAAGTGTGACTTGCATATCGTTAAGTACTGAGTTGCAATACATCAAGTGAGGAAAAATTAGTGATTTTACCAATTGTGAGAGAGAGAGAGAGAGAGATTAGATTAGATTATTCACTTTATTCAAGTAGAGTACAGCAATTACATAAATACGTCCACCTCGTCTTTCAAAAGAGTTTTTTTTTAATTTAGGTAAGTAGGAAGAAAGAAAAAGAGGAAAACCAATAAGATAGAAGTAAACTAGCCAAATACATTACTGACAGATGCAGAAGGTGAGAAAAAGATCGAATGACCATGGTGCATTCTTGAGAGGTCTCAAAGGAAAGGGGCCATCACCCAGAGGTTAATTCAGACTTCCTAGCCAATTCCAGCTCGAGGGATTGGCCTAGAGATACCGGCAGTCATCATCGTGCTCCTGCCAAACCATTGCTTGAAGTTCAGTAGCGATCCCAGTAGTAGGGCATTCAGCATGGACTTAGGAAACCCAAGATCTAATAGGGTTCGTGCTTATATACCTGTTCTCCCAGATCCCTCTCCAGTCTCCACGTGAGTTTTAATGGAAGTAGTGGGATCGCTGTATTGTTTGGAACTGCAAACACCGCCCGGAAATAGTTCATCACATCACGGTTGCCCGCATATTTGTTCCGCTTGATGAAATGCGGCCTCATCAGCGGCTGTGCACCGGACACCACTTAGGCATCAATGACAAAAGCAGACTTGTCATCTTTGCCAGCTGTTTCGTGGGCATGAGCCACCAGTGTTGAAAATCCAGGTATGCCTTACGACAAAAATTTAGGCAGTTTCGTGTGATCCTTGTGTGCTTTAACAGCTGATGTTGTCAATTAGAGTTGTCATAAGGCTATGCCTAGATGATGTTTTTGTAATCAAGATTTGCTTTGCTATCAGCTATATTAGAGAGTTACTTCACGTACAAGAGACAGTCGAAACCGCCTAACTTTTTGGATTTGGCTATACTCCTATTCAATATTCTATTTCATGTATAACATGTTTCATCTATTCAATATTCTATTTTATGTATACTATGTTTCAACTCTTGGGCCCGTATTATAAGTAGTAGTTTTACAAAAACTTAGTTTGATTGATTAGACAGTTTACAAGAAACGCTCATGGGTCGCAGTTATATATTGATAAGTGCTCATTCTATGTATTAATATTATTGAACATTTTTAGAGCATTTAAACATAATTTGTGTATTTTTTTTAGGTTGAATTAATGAAAAACACCTCGTTTCAGAAAGCCGATAGCCAATTCCCCCCGATTTTTAGCACTGTCAAATGTGCTTACTTCATTTTGCGTAGCAGCGTAGGTATATTCATTTAGGTATATTCAGAGTATGAATCTTGTGAATCGAAAGGTTATGCAATGACATAGACATTTTATTAATGATACTGATACATGATCTTAAAATCCGGCTATTTAATAGGATACATGTGTCATGTACATGTGTATATTTTTGAATACGTATCTTATCCTTAATTATTCAAGATACCCTATCTGTCATATAAATAGAATATTAATAGTGAACATAACTTTCTATATTGGGACCGACGTTATAAGAGAGGATATCTTCTCAAAAAACTTTTCAACTTTATAGGCTCTGACATACTTATGAGAATGGTCTTATCCTTAATACATCATGGAGTAGCACAAAATCCTTATCTTTTGTCCTTTATCCTTAAATACACCAGGAGTAGCACTTTCTTTGATTATCCATGGTAGGGCGCGTTGTAAACTTTTATGCCCATGTAATAAGGGCCCTTCTCCAAAAGAGTAAGTCTGTCTTATCTCCGGATAGATAAGTCCCATGAATGTAGTGTTATAAGCATGGGCCACTTGACTGTCCTCAAAACGGTCTTTATCTCTCATCACAAAAAGAGCCAGCTCTAATACATAAATTGCTGGGGCTGAAATAAGGAGGCAGTGTTCCCTGAACATGGGTCTACAAAGAACATCTATTATCTGTCAGGCCAAATATTTGCCTTGAAGCCTCAATTCTTTAGAGTCCTGAAGATAGCTTCAAATTCGGTAGTTCTACCCCAAAACAAAGATATGATGCAAAATAAGAATGATAGGTACACAATTAGAGCTGTTCTTGTATCTGAAACTTTGGAGATTACACCAATTGCAAATGTTGCTCTACTCAGCTTCCTCAAAAGCTCAGAAGAGAGTACAAATCTGCCAATCTGACGGTACACGTCTGCCAAGAATGCCAAGAAGGGCTTATTATTACATATATTTTAATTTCTTGCTGGAGACGAATCTGGATTATATAGACAGTCCGGATTTTTGATATCCGGATTATCGACAATCTACCACGGTACTGTATTTCCTTCCACTGGCAGAGTCCATTGAAGACAAGTTTATATAACCTTCAGAAACTGTATTGAAATACCGTACTGTATTAAAAGAATTGGCTACTTGCTGTGGATCAGAGATCAACTGCAGCCCATCCTGAGTATAGGACAAGGACTTGATATTTTATTAGTACCCAGTGTATTTTTGATAACCCTCCAAGTTGTTATAAGAATTGTTGAACGAGCGTTAGCGAGTTCCTTCTTTTGACTTAAGCCCGAAGTCGTTGTCCGTCTGTTTGTTTGTTTGTATGTTCGACAATAACTTTCGAACGCCTCAATTAATCAACTTCGAATTCATAACAAATATTCTTCATACTTTTATACAGGTCAAGTTCGTTGGACAATGAAATTGACCAACTCTTTCATCCTTTTTCAGGCGAAAAAAGGATAAGCTCTCAGCAACAATATATCTATGTATACTCCGGCATCTATTATATTTCAACAAAATAATCGCGGCTAGAAAAAATGTCATATGGAATTTGAATAAATCATTTTTTGGATAATCCATCTGATTTCAATAAAACAGCTGATTTATTAGCGTCAAATTTGAAAGAACTATCATAGAAATAATGTTCTCAAATTAAAAATACTTTCATGTTAAATTCAAGTCATATGTTGAATATTTATCTCAAAGCTTAAACATGTGATAGGAGTCTATTTACTTAAACAGCTGACAAGAGGCGGCAAATTTGAATTATTTTATCACAAGACATTTTTCCAGTATTTTTTTGGTAGAGAAGGGCTTTTGTTTGCTCTTGGGCAGCCATCACAGTAAAAAATGTGATGAGAAATCATGATTATAGATTTTTTAAATCATAATTATCCGGTTCAAATTTAGCAAGCAACTGATAGAAGACAAAAATTGAAAATAAAAATACAATAATTATCAAAGAAACAAGAATCTGTTCAGAGCTAACAAATTTTTCAATACACATCTGATTGTTATTATCACACAATGTTCTCAATGTAACAGAAATTGCGGTTGGCGAATACTCAGCTCTCTCTCAGGACAGTCTGTAAGTTGTCTAAATGAGCAAAACGGTTTAGTTCCGCTTGCTCTTGACTCAATAATAAGTTCTTGCAGATCGCTTGCCAACTGTCTTCCCTGGTAAAGTTTCTTATCACTAACAGCTCTTCAATCGCCTTTTTCGTTGGCGTCTGCTATAATCTCGTGTAACACCATTATTTACTGTATCATTCTCGAGGTAGGTTTTAGTTGATGGAACGTACCGCGGCGGGCAGTCGCGACTGTACAACAATGGTTGCATACAGCATACATTTTATTTGTTTTGCTTGATGCAGCCGCGACTGGATTCGTTTGAGGAAGACGAATGTTTCAACAATGGAGCATTCAGATATTGTTGACAACCGCGATCGACAGCAGCTGGCCGCAGTCACTTCAAAAAAATGTATATATCCTCTTATAGCTGTGATCAGCTGATTATACGGAGTTGTTTTAAATAATAGGCGTCTGTTTATTAGAACAACTGATATAAGAGGCGGCAATTTGAATTATTTTACCATTGGACATTTATCCCCAATCTTCATTAAAACAAATTTTTGTTCCATCTAATTCCCATTCCATGCTTTGATAGGTCAAACTGATAATGTCATCTGTGCTTCATTCACTATGGGGTTTGAGGAATGCTATATTGAATGGATCTTTGATTTATCCGAATGAAAATACTAAAATGTTGGAAAATCCTATTCTTGAACAAAGCTCTACAACGTTTGTCAATGGCTCAACTGTTTTCAATTTGTTACACTTCATAACTTACTAAGGCTATTGAATTCAATACAAAATGCGATCAATATAATTCTATACTTTAAGTTTAAAAATAGTATGAATAAGTTTCCCCCAAAAAATATAATAAAATTTTATTACATCCATATATTCAAATTTGTTAGAATTGTTCAGTTATTATTTGTGATTTTTTATGATCAAGTCATCTTGAACAAGTACGTTTTTATTGGTGCATTGGCTGCAGCGGATTTGCGGATAGATGGAATAGGAACAAATGGAAACAGTAGTCTATATCAAAATATATCGTACATAACTATATCCTCACAAAAAGGATTCATTCAGAATTGTATTAATATAGGTATTGGCAAGATTTGTGGTTCCTATTTTGACAATTCACGGCATCCAACGCATCAGAGAACTTGATCACGTGGACTTGACTGCAAAATTTATCATCAAGTTATTAAATCCATAAGTCAACTTCAAGAGTTTTCACGCGAGTTCTTCAGCCCATGGGGCTTACTAGTTATAAGTTGTTACATTGCTGTAAGAATTAATGAAACAAGATAGAAACTTCTTCTTGGCCAATCTTATAACATTACTAAGAAAAAGAATGAGTTTGTTTAGCCTATATTTTCTAAAAGGTCATTAAATTTGTGACTTGTCGGTGATATGATGTTTCGGTGCTACCAAGTTCTATAGACCTTGGGTGCTACGTCGTGTCGGTGCTGCTGTTTATCGAAGCTATTGAGGCTTCGAGGCTTGGCTATAAAATGAGGTCCATCTGCCATTGGTCCATCGCCATGTGCCATGCTGCCATGTTTTCACTTTCTCTCTCGTGTCTCATGCTCTCATCTTCTAATGTCTTCTACGAATGATTGGTAGTTCGTGAAAGTATAGCCTATAATTTCGAAAGATAACTTCATTTATGTAAATATTTATAATTCTATCTCTTTAAAATTGATCAGCAAGCTGTAATTTACAGGTAAAACTATCAATAAATTGAAGTTTCTTATAATAATTATGTTTTTGATAGTTACCGTATCGATAACGTTAATAACTCATAACCAGCATGGTCTTGCTGTTACTTCTCGTAGTGATTATATTTGTTTTTATTTATTATTTCAATATTTCTCACCCTAAAACTAATAATGTATGATTGTTCGTTTCAAATATTATGTTTCTGATTAAAATTTTGTTAACCTAAATCAGTGATCTTGTCCACTGAATCTTAATGGCAGGTAGATAACCTATACAGATACCGCATACCGGCGTTTATAAATTATATGCTTTCGTAGCCTGGTCAAATGTTTATTACAAAATAAATTCTCGGATTTCATTCAAGAGCTTGATAGCATCAGTTGACAGTTAGATTTTTTTATACTTTGCCTTCTATTTGATGATAACTTGCGATTAGGTACCGGTATACAGAATCTTTTAATTGGGTCTAATTGCTAGCCTAACTTACATTTTATCAGTGATAAAAATAGTCTAGACGCCCAATATAAATATTATTGTACCGGTACATCTGAAATTTATTTCCTATAACTTGAGTTACCTATGACTTACTAATTCACATCCTAAAAACTTTTTAGACCTCAAGTGAGATCAATTGCAGTGAACGTTTTCAAAATATTCACACTTGAATTATTAAACCTAATATGGTATAATATTAAGATTCTGTAGCCTATTGCACATTTGTACTTATAGTAAAGCACGTTGAATTTGCGAGTTATAAAATCGACAGGCCTACCTAACTTATAATAAATGTAAGCTTTTGAACCAAGATTTGTTACCAGACTTCATTTACATTTTTCATGTTAGTCAAACTAGTATTCATATAGGCCTAGGTAGGCCTTATATCTTGCCGTACTTCTGGCAGTTGCTTGTAGGCCAGATAATTATCGAACCATGCATAAGGATAAATTAGACCTAAGGAGGGTAAAGAATGCATGTTGGACAAAAGTACCTACTTATCTCAAAATTCAAACTTTAATAATTGAAGTTACGTTTGATCTCTTCATTAGAGATATTTCATTTATGATTGTTGATATTATTGAAATACAATTAATCAATTTTGTTTCAGCTGGATGAGGAAATTTCTGTACCTTACCTTTACATTTCCTTTTAATCCTTAATGCCTTGTTCTTTACTTATCATCCCAAAATACTAAATAAATTACCTACCGTATTTAGCCTATATTAATTCATAATTTGGATTTGAATACTTGGATTAATAAGTTACTTATTAATAGCGAATAATTATTGCCAAAACCTTTGGTTCAAGATGAGTCTTTCATCTTATAGGTACCCACTTGAGCTCAAAATTTTATGTGTGCTGTTTCACGATATCAAGCATGTTATTGAATCACTAGCTGATTTTAGGTCAAACTAGGTTAACTGGGGTAGTAAATTGAAATTACATTAACATTAATTGTAATTCATATAGGCCTACCTAATAAAAGTGTTAATGATAAAGAGCAAATTCTGAAATTATTTAATCTAATTAACTTATGTCCAGATACAGCCCAAATTACAGTTACTGTAATTACAAATACTTGATTCGAATCTCCATTTATTGCTATATTAATAGGCAAAGGACTTCTGCAACTGCAAATATTGACCAATGTAGGCTACTATATTAATAGCAGGCGAGATCCATTGAATGAAACTGTTCAAAAAACTGTGCCCGGACCGGGAATTGGTTGCCGTTGTGGTACCTGGTTCGATTCCACCTGAACAGTTCTTTGAACAGTTTCATTTAATGAATCTCGCCTGCTATTTAATACATTGGTCAATATTTGTAGAAGTCCTTTGTCTATTTATATAGGAATAAATGGAGATTCGAATTTATTATTATAATTATCCAGCAGTTGGTCTACTGCAATATCTAATAATTCTTCCATCTTGGTCCAAATTTTTTATTTTTTGACAATAATTGATTTATATCTATAAAAAATACTACTTTTTAACAAGAATTGTGGGATTTTCCATATTCTATCACATCACTATTAATAATAAGACTTACTTTCTTCAAAATTTTACAAAAAAATCTTAAGATTGAATTTCATACAGTTTCCAACAGAGCTCTATCAATTAGAGTATCCTAAGCTGTGGAATAATGCATAACAATAACAAATAGTTATTTTATTTATTTATTCATAAAATTTCAATAGCAACTCGTATTTCAGAGTGTTCAATCATAATTGTTTCACAAATTTGAATATTTCTACACGTTTAAGAATTATTTTACCCAGAATATTTTCTTCCCAGTTTCTTCCTATAACTTACCTATCCTAGATTTCTATCCAAAATCTTCTTCCGAGATTCTACAATACTTGGGTGTCCTTTTCCGTGAATACCGTACTCAGTACTTGTAAGTATTTCCATATCGATTATATTCAACAATATTCTGCTGCAGAAGGTTACCATCCGTCCTCTTTTCCCCGGTCATGTCCGGTTTTTTGGTCATTTTAAAACGTCCTGGCGGATTTTTCAGAAATCCCTTATTTGTCCGGGGTTTTCACGGAAATGATCAACAAACGTACAGTAAATCATACTTTTGACTGATTTATCATAATTATTGAGAATTAAGTCGTCAGAGTTGTTGTGTCAGTGTCTTTCCCCGGGAAATTGTTTTTTTATCAATAAAGCACTTTTATATCGTATATCTACCGTATCTATAGTGTTCTCAAATGACAGTGAATAAGATTCTTTTCATTATATTTTTGTATCAATTGTCAATAGCCTAAACTTATAAATAATGAAGGTTTTCAAAATATGCTTCTTTTAACCTTTCATTCATTAAATGAACTGGCATAACATACAACAAACATGCCTGGATATGTTCAGAAAAAAACTTCAGAATATGAGAAATAATTACATTAATTTAGTAGTAGTAAATTTTATAATAATCTCCATCAGTCGATGAATAATATGATAGGTAAAAGCTAAGGCTGGTATTACACGATAATAGTTCTATGATCATATCTGATCATATAGAAAGAGATGTAAATTCGAAATCATATTTTCATCTCTTTTCATATGATCAACTATGATGATAGAAATATTATCGGGTAATACCTAACGAAGTATGGTATCTGTCGGAAAAATCAAAGATATTCATTTAATATTTTAATCATTCAATTATAAATCTTGATATTTTTGCTGAAAGATGGAAATTTTTGAGTTTCTATAACTTTATTAGTAAATCTATAAGCTTATCTATTTATAATATAAGATTCTAGTAATATAAGTTATAATTGAACGTTTTAGTCCACTTTATAGAATAACCAAACTAGGGTAAAAATATGTCAAAAAGGTGTGGCTATGGTTTGGGCTGTGTGGAAGCTGTTATAGTATATACAAATACATAGTATATCGATATCATAGTATAGTATTAATCAACAGCCTTAGCCTAACCCGCAGCCACACCTTTTTGACATAATCCTGCCCTTACATTAATAAAAAGAAATACTTTCATTACAAGCCTACTAGGAGAGGCTACTATCATAATGCATGGATGATTAATTATGTTTTGAAATAATATTTTATTAATGATTCCTATTAAGGACTCTTCTATCATTATGAAAGTTATGGATGGATATACTCTTACTATGATATTATCAGCTCTTCATAATTTAAAGCTCAACTGTTTCTAACTTATCTAGTTGTTTTAGGAAAATTTTTATAATTTTCAGCAATAAAATAATGTGAGTAACAGTAGGCTATTGTTCATCGCAATTATTTCAATATCATTTTTGTTTTGCAGGTATGAGGACCAACGCTAATCATGAAACATCCAGTTCGAGTAATAAATCAGTGCATAGCAAAAATCAGAAACTTGTGACTTATCCCAAAACATTTCCCACAGTCCAGACACATGTGAGTTATCTTATTCATTTGTTGGAAATAATTATAATGTAAAGGATTAGCCAGTCAAAGATGCATTTTTAAATGGTTGTAAAATAAACTTGGATATTTCAAAATGCTATTGTACTATCTTCAATTTAACTTATATCGAAAAGTATTTAAGGAATAAAATTCGTATTTTCATTCCCAATTGAAAATTCTAGTAAGCGATTTCAGATTTACAGAAACAGCTTGGCCGCTGGCGTTTTCAAATCAATGATTGAGCCTGTGATTCCCAATAAGGACATTTTTGCAACAAATTTTTCCTTCCTTGAATTCTTTGGTTTTTAATTGAATTGTTTTCATCACACCAGTATCGGAAATTTCATTTATTCACAAAACCGGAGAGATAAAATTGTGAAGATGAAAAAAAGAGAAATGCTCAGTGATGTGAATTTTTAAATCCATTACACGAATTTTCCAACGGGTAATGGCAATATGACTGTTTTCTAACTTGTATTATTTTTAATGTGGAGGCCAATAAAATTTCAAAATGTTCACACTCTTATTTTCTACGTCCATGTTATTTTAAATATTCATTCTGAATGGCTAAATCCTAATTTTGATTTCACATAGATGTTTTTTATACTTGTGTAGATTGATTTAGCTTGGACTTCAGACGATAAATGCTGTATTTAAAATTATCTATATCAATGAATTCAATTTTACAATAAGGCTTTTTAAATCCTTTGTTTATTCATTAAGTTACTTTACTTAATAAAATTTGTTCACTCATCAAAGAAAGCCACGTGCCAGATAACATGTCATTTGTTCAACATAATGTTCTTATTAGTACATGTCATTAGTTCTTATTAATAAAGTTTATTAATAAAATTTCATTATTTGTAACTTATTTGAAAATTTTATGAGAAATGTGTTATTTTGTGATTTATCTATGGCAACTTTTTACTGGTATTTGTCTTAGTCGAGACTATAGTCCGAGGCGATATTATGCTTGATGCTTACTATAAAAAATAGGATTGTAATGGCAGGGCTCGCTTACTCCCTTTATATCGAAAAGCGATAACCCATTTCTTTGGAATTGTTTATTTATCATTCAGGATCGTTAAATATATTCCAATTGAAATATTTTTAATATGTGTAATATCTTTTTTGTTTTGAATTGCAGGTGAAGTTGTCGAATATGCGTGACCTGCATCAGGATTCGAGTAAGCAGAAGATTCCTCGACCACCCAATGCATTCATGCTTTTTGCAAATGATTTTCGCCGCAAACTTGCGGGAGAATTTCCCAAGGAAAGCAACAAAGACATTAGTATTAGGTGAGAGATAGTTTTGCAATGATTTTTGTATATGGTGTAGCAGGAGAAAACCCTGTTTCCACTATTGAATAACTGAGACGTAGCTTGATAGAGAGAATGAATAATCCAAGAAATAAGAATTATACATAGATTTTTTAAAAAATACATGTGGGTGAAACACATGTATACATGAAATACATGTATGAGAAATTGATGTATCATTATTTTATTCACATGGGAAGAGAATTTTTGTGATGATGAAATGAATGCATAGGATTTTCATTTTCAGTGATTAGGTTATTCTCACCCACTACATAATGACCATTCTATGCATTTAATAGAACAGCCATCATTTGAAAAAAATGTATGCTCTTTTCCCTAAGTATTGAATAATACTTTGACCAGGTTTTAAAAATATCATGTCTTGGAGATGACATTCTCCATGCTGGAAACAATTCCACTTTTGGAAATTGATTCGTTTTTTAAAGTTACCAGTTTTATTCTGCATAGCTTGGATTTCCTGACGTACTTCATTGAAAGATTCTTATTCATAAGGATATCCAGTTTTGAATGTTCTCACATAAGGTGCATAATGACTAGGCCTAATATGTTTTTTTGCAATGGACAGTATTTTTAATGAGAGTATGAATGTTGACTTGTAGTATTAACTACCATACACCAGTACACCTGCATTCATGCTTGGTATTACACCAGGTACAATTACACCAAATGCAAGTACGCCAGGCACAAGTACACCAAGGACAGGTACGCCAATATAGGGTGGTTCAACAAGTGCGCCGGTTTTAATATACTGTATCTAATTTAGAGGTTTAGTTGAACGAAAAATTGAAAGTAAATACATCAACGATTAAAGATTTTCAATCCGATTGTTGCATTCGATACATGTATCATCTTGAAGGTTGAACTGTGACACGCAGCTTTGCGTACTTCTTTTGAGCCACGTATATGCCGAGAGCTCATATGAGCATCATCACCAGAATAAATTCCACTTCATGAGGAAATTATTTTGCATGGGATTATACTTTATACGCTCTGGGTCAATCAGGAGAACACATGCTCGGTCGGTCGCGATTGGCAAGATTATTGTTTTAATACATTTAATAAATTTTTATTGTAACTAGAGTTAGTGTTTTTATTTTGGTTCAAAATCTTTAAATTTTATCAGTAATCATTTGAGAGTATTCCCTACACGTATCTACACGTGTCCTATAATCTACACGTATCCCTTGTATTGACATTCTTCATTGAAGAAATTTCTGTCATTATCTCGGTATCAAAATACACTTTCTATGCATTACAATCTTATTTTGACTGAATTTCTAATCGAAATTGGTATTAAAATAGTCATTTTTTCATCTTCTATGATTGTTATCTAATAAATAAGTGTATCTGAATAACCTTGGGAATAATGGTATTATTATTATTATTATTAGCCGTCAAGCTCCCAGATGGAAGACGCTAAGCAAAATTTGTTTCATTTTTTGGTTTTCTTGTTCTTTTTATCAATCAACCAGTTTTTCATTTTCTGAGAGAACTCCGCTTTCCTTTCATCACTCTATTATTATTATTATATTTCCTGATCAATATGGTATCTATTTTTTTTTAAATCGTTTTTCATCCCATTAAATTGAGCTTTGTTACATGAAATTTTGAATAGGAGCGTTCTCCTCATTTACCTTTGACGAGCGCTTTCTAAGCTTATGACTTGGCTTATTTGAATTAAGCCACAAATTTTGCATTTCAAGCAAAAAACTTTGTCATACTCACTTTTTAAATAATGTGTGGTTTTGCAGGCTTGGATGCATGTGGAAAAGCATGGAAAAGGATACAAAGGAGAAGTACTTTCAGCTAGCCAAGGAGGTTGATGCTGCTCATAAAAGAAAATATCCAGGTTCGTCTTATTTTCAAGTACAGTAGAAGTAGTACACATTTTGAATTTTGTTCAACTCAAAATCATAGTTAAAAGATGTATATTGTAGGAATGTAGGGTGTATTCATAGTGAATTGAAAGATAAAGATAACGATGTTTAACTGTGATTGGTGCGTTTCACCTCCACAGAATCGGCGTGACTTTTAAATGATATAGAGAAAATGAGAGAATTATATTGATTGGCCTATTTGTTATTCTGATATTGGAAACAAATAACTCGGATCATTACCAATACTGCAGAAATACATTTTCTTCAAAATTTTTGACTAAAGTAAAACATGAATGAAGATATAGTCTGTCCAAGCAAAGAATACATTCTGACAAGATGTAAAAATGGCTCCAGCTCGGTCATTATTGGCTCAAAAATTATAAATTTGGTACTTTGGAATGTTTTCCACAATTTGAGACCAAATTTATAATTTTTCAACCAATGTTGACCGAGCTGGATTCATTTCTCATCTTGCTAGAATCTTCTTCTTTGCTTGGATGGACTTTATAATTTATTTTCTATTTGATCGAAAGTCTCCAGATGATGATTAATCCGATAATGATTTGATTTATCCAATATCTCCGATGTCTCCAATATCAGAATTACAAATTGGTCTAATCAATAGAATTATAGAATTCTCTTATTTTCTCTACATTTGAAATTCATGCGAATTATACGGAGGGGGAACGCACCAATCACAGTTTATCATCCTTATCTTCTAACCCACTGTGAATACCCTATAATTTTTCAAGTTTATTAACAGTATTTGCATTTGAATGTATTATTTCATATGGTGTATGTTCATCTTCTGTTCTGAAGAACTTTTAGGTATTGTGCTTGTAAAAATATTCTTCGCCACACTGCACAGAAAGCAGCTGTTTTCTGTGCACTAAAGAGATTCGAAAGATGCCATTTACAGGCGGTTCTGCTACTAGCTCCGAAAGAGGGCTCTTTCGGAGCTAGTGCACAGAAAGAGACTGGTAGTTACCTATCTGGCCGCTAGATCAGGCGACAATGCACTGCTTTCTGGAGCCATCACAATATTATTCAGTTCGAATGAATCGCCGCAAACATTCTTATACAATATTTATTATTCTTATTCTCGCAGTGTGGCGAAAAGTATCGTACTCAACTCACACAGAAAGGTGTTTACGGTATTCGGATAACATATTCGGGAAACTATCCTCATACCGTAAACACCTACTTTCTGTGCTTTTAGTGTAATGTACTATTTTTTGGTACACTTGATAGAAAGTAGCCAGTTTTGATCTACTTGACAGGCTTTGAAAGCCTTCATTTTTCGCACTAGTACGGAATAAACGGCTGATATTTGGGCCTTATAGCCGTACAAGATAGGAAAAATCAGCTGTCAACAAAATTTTCCGTTGACTTAGCAGCGCATTTCATGCAAGTTGGTGGACTGAACAGGTATGTCGACTATTTCGAACATTCCCAACTGTTTGCATCAGACGATTTTTTTTTTTTTTTTTCATTGGGAGTTGATTTTAGCGACTGATAACCTTCGTTCAAATTAGAATCCTGAATTAATTTTAAATCAAAAAACGGAAACTACCATCAATATGGAATTCAGAAAGTTGAATTTGTATGCCGTATTCATAGAAACTTTTTCATCTTATTCTAATTAGCCTTTGTATAAAGTGTACCAAAAACACAAATACACAACACGTTTCGAAAACCTTCGCGACGTCGCGAATACTCCATCTTTCCAGCCGTAGCTGATCGCTTCGGCTGTAAAGCTCCGTATTCTTGACGTCGCAAAACGACGTTTTCAAAACTAGTGGTGTAATATACTATGAAAATTGACCGGGGATGCTTTATCACCGATATTTTAACGATTTCTATAAATTAACTCATTTAGCACTAATTTTGAAAAATTTAACCAACCAGAGAAAATGGTAAAAATAATTATTGATGTTTGTTAATTTTTTTTTTTTTTTATTCAACAATATATACCATGGATAGCTTTGAAAGCCACATAAACAATTGTCATATATCTATTCATGAAATGGTTGCAAAAAATAGTTCAATAGAGTCACATCACTGAAGTAAGTTACATGTAAATAAATAGGCTAATATATCACACGTGATTACGTGATAAAGTAGATATCACTTGTGATACGTGATGTTAAAAGTTAATTAAGAGTAATTTGTACATTAATCAATGGTTCTTGCAAACTAGTTGGTTCCTCACAGTAGCACGTATACGTACTTCAGAAAAGAAATGCTTTACTTCACCGAGTTAACAATGGCGGAAGATTCTGCTCTTTTATCAAAGCTACATTTTTCTGAGGGCTTTTTAGAGAAACAAAAATGATCATTTCCTATGCTTAATTAGCCAAGAAATTCAATGAAAACAGTTGAAAGTTTTAAGTTCGATGGTTTTTTAAAAAATAATAAACAATGGTTAGGTCTAGTGATTGAAAACTTCAACTCTTGGGAACAGAGGCATTTCATGTTATTTTTGGTTGTTTAATTTGACTTTTCATCTTTCCTCAAGTTTTATTCATAGCGCAGCTCTTTTCTCATCTATTTAAACATCACTTTTTTATCAGTTACTGGCTCAATTTTTCAGTTGAACGCTTGAAACTCTTTCATTCCTCAATTTTTATCTGATTTCTTTACTAAACCACCTGTATCGATAGTACCATGAGCAGAGGTGTTGTGACAAGTGCATCTTGTCTAATTAGATCAACGCTTATTTATGTACCTATGAAATCAATGTGACATTCTGACATTGAGTATGGTGCATGTATTGCATACTCGTATATTGACGTGCAGAGTGTGAGACTTGGGTGAGAATGAGTAAAATGTAAATAGCGGCTAGCCGTTATGACAAGGACAGACAAAAGAGTGGAGTGTGGAGGTCGCTCCAGTGGAATGACACCTAATTGCATTAGGCGTAGGCCCCCCGTGCGCTTCTCCACCTTTATTTCACCGCTAAATACTTTAGCTCGTCTAACTAAATATCAATACTACACTCGTACTCGCATTCCTAGCTTTTGCTGGACGCGTTACTTATTCAAATGAAACAGTTAACTGTGTATATATTTTCTAAAGGCACTTTGGTCGTTGAATGTTTAATTTTTTTAAATCTCAGAAAATTATGAAGTTTTTTTTCAAAAAACGACTTGGTCGTTTTAGTTTAATTACTAGAAACTCAAAAAATTGTAATCTTGCAGGAAATTGATTTTATATTACTTTTGATGATTGCATAAAATCTGTCCAAGCAAAAAATACATTCTGGTAAATGACTTCAGCTCGGTCAATGTTGGTCCAAAAAAATCAAATTTGGTCTCAAATTGTAGAGCAGTATTTTTCCTACAATTTGAGACCAAATCCATAATTTTTTAATCAATATTGACCGAGCTAGAGTCATTTTCCCATCTTGCCATCTTGTCTTCTTTGCTTGGACTAATTCATGAAACTTTCTTTCTTTGGACTTCGAAGTCAATTTTTATCGGTTTTCCAGTATTCACGTACTAGTACTGTTTAATAATTGTATATCTATTAATTTTAAAGTTCAGTACGATTTGTGGTTGCTCTTGTTCAGCGTTCCTCACCCGATGTGGCTGATGTTTCCGATCTGATTGATGTTGTTTTTGAAAGATTTTGAGAACCACTGTTCTTGTTCATTGGTTCCCAAACTATGATTGACATCCTCTGTACGTGAGACATTGGTTTGCAGAGGTTGTTGCCTACATGAGCTCTAGGCTCGTGCGTCGGTATTGATGATGTCCACTGGCGGCTCGTGCCCACCAAAAAGGTGAAGTGCCCGTATCTTTTACTGTACAGCACTTCGCCTGTTTCGTGGACACGAGCCGCCAGTGGATGAGGATGAGAAATCAATTCTAATTTTTGGTTCGTTGTGACTGACGGCTTGATGTCTTCTCGGACAGACTTTTTTCTGGGAGTAATTCCCACATGAGTTGTTGGGCTGTTGTATGTGTAATGAAGCATTATCAGGGTGTTAGCGTTAGATGAGATACTAATGATGAATGTAGAAAAGTAATTAATTTTAGTTTGCTGGGTTGCAACCCAGCACTTGATAATAGTTTATCAGAAAATAATCTATGTTATATTGAGTTGAAATGATTGAGCTTGAGTTTCTCTTGAAAGCGTTCGTCACTGCTCGCTCGCTCTGTGAACACTCGTTCTCGTGTGGACATATAGTCTGTCCAAGCAAAGAAGACATTCTGCAAAGATGGAAAAATTACTACAGCTTGGTCAATTTTTTTAATGATCAATTTGGTCTCAAATGTTGAAGCAAAATGTTTTTTAGGATTTGATACCAGATTTATAAATTTTGAACCAATAATGATTGAGCTGTAGTAATTTTTCCATCTTGCCAGAATGTCTTCTCTGCTTGGACAGACTACCTTCTGAGCATCGTTTACTTCTCATCCTCTTTCTAATCCTTCTTTACCTCCTCATCCTCCTCCTTCCTCATGCTCATCCTCATCCTCCTCCACCTCCTCCTTCTCTCCCTTGAATTTTATAATTTTTTAAAATTAGAGAAAAATGTTTACTGTACGGTATGTCTTATCTCCTGAGTTTTTTTATCTGATTATGAGTTCATTCTTATTCATTAATAATTAAAGTCTTATCTGGTTTACCATTTAGAAGAATATTCAAGTGAAGTATATTCTTGAAAAGGCTTTTGCCAAGAGAGCGGCTGTTCTATTGAATGCATAGAGTGGTCATTTTTAGCGAATAGGAGTATGTGATTACCTACTCCACAATGAACAACATAGGCCTATGCATTCAATAGAACATGCACCATTTTAGCAAAATCCAAGAATTTCTTATGCGAGTGCTGTATGAAGCTCCAATATGTGCTTTCTTGTATCCACATTGGTTTTTTATTTCATAATTAGTGATATATCAATCATTTTTGTGTTTTTGTAGGCCTCACCAGTCACCATCATTTCACACAACTCCACAACTCTAGATTGTCAGCCTTCTGAGGACAACTTTCTGGATCTTCAATTCTAGTTCAATAGAATTGCATGCATACCATTATTTTTTCTTGAAACATCCGCTACCAATTGTCTGGTCGAGCCATTAACGACAAGATGAGAAATGACTCCAGAGTGGTCAATATTGCTTCAAAAATTATAAATTCATATAGTAAAATGTTTTCTGCGATTTGAGACCAAATGTATAATTTTTGAACCAATATTGACTGAGCTGGAGTTATTTCCCCATCTTCCCAGAATGTCTTCTTTGCTCGAACGGACTACATTTTTGCTTTTTTTCATCTTCTTCTAACTCAATCCATTTTTATGCTGCATGATAAGTCAGAAGCTCTTCTCCATTTCTGGTTTCTATATTCATTTTTCATGCTCTTTCACTTCTTTAGCTTGTTTCCACTTCTCAATAATGTTTTCACTTTCCTTTTCTTGGCTCATCATGTTTCGTCTGTGTGGTTCTCTATTGTTTTATTCGATAAAATTGATTATACTATACTACATTTGAAAAGAGTATCTAGCTCAGTTTTCTTCAATTTTCTTCACCTAATCCAAATTCTACTTTTTTATCATTCATTCAGGTACTTTATAGTGTGTAATGTCATTTTCTGTGGAGAACACGTTTTACAAACTATATAATTTCAAGTTTCATGATAGTTTAAATGATATGGTGAAAATAAATTGAAACAATTTTTAATTCAATTTTCAAGATGACTCTAATTTTACAAGTTTCTGCTTCACAATATTATTTCTTCTTCTTCGGTTTTTCTCAGTTCTTGCTTCAGTTTATTCATTCCATGCAATTACAATTTCACAAGTTTTTGCTTAACAATATTATTTATTAATATTCCTCTCTGCCTCTGTATCTTGTTCTTGATTTTTTCAATTCTCATCCCCTTTTTCTGTTCGCTTCCAAATTCAAGTGATATTTGTTGAACATTGTATCAGAAAGTGTGGTCTATATTTTTTATATTTTATTCCAAAAACTTTGTAAATTCCAAAAATGTACAGTAAATTATATTATTTTAAAAATTTCATTGTTTATTTCAATAAATAAGTTCCTTTTTCCCTGAAAGCAGAAATTTTTGGATGTGGAATATTCAGATTAGAACGTTCAATCTCGAAATTGTTTGAATTAACGTTTGATAGATCTTGACTGTTTAACTAGAATTAACTTTGCTAGAAATCTTTGGTTTCATAACGTTTGCTAGAACTTCTTCGAAATGGAAAATTGTATAGTTATATAATTTCATCCTTTAATACCAAGAGATTAATCTTTAAATTCTAATACATTTTGTTTGAAAACGCTTTAATTGAGCTGGTACATTAAAACATTGCAGGCCTACTTGAAAGCTGATGGAAATTGAGTAGAAATGAAGTAAATGTATGTAAAATTTACCTTGCAATGGTATTTGTTTAGGAAATTATTAATTTTGATATTCATTAATGCTGTCTGCCATATTCAAAGGGTATAAGGCTAAAGATTCAATCAACAATACTTTTTTTTGTGTACTGGCAAAAAGAAGACTCGAATGCTGTCCCATGATATATTTACAAATACCACAATGTTCCTTTACCCATTCAATTTTTTAGTAGAACAGAAGTTGAATGAAATATCGAATATTAATGAATAATGTAGGTACTTCTGCTTGCTGTGTAGCTCACATATGATTTTTTGAGTCGCGCTCAAAAACGTAATAAATACGCATCTCAAAAAATCGTAAGTGCGCTGTACAGCTGGCTGAAGTACATTATTCATCAATATTTTTAGTACAGTACTGCAGTAGTACCAAGAAGAATGGATAATTTCAACTATAATGAAGTAGTTGTTGATCTGATTGTATTTTTATAATTCTTTATTCTCACTTGTCTTCTCACCCACATCAATATCTTATTGTATAGTCTGTCCAAGCAAAGAAGAGTCTCTGGCAAGATGAGAGATTGACTCCAGCTCGGTCAATATTGGTTCAAAAATTATTGATTTGGTCTCAAATTGTAGGTCAGAATGTTTTCTACAATTGAAACCAAATCAGTAATTTTTTAACCAATATTGACCGAGCTGGAGTCATTTTCTCATCTTGCCAGAGGCTCTTCTTTGCTTGGACAGACTATATCTACCTTATGCTGTCCGTTGTTGCTGGTATAGCTGGTGCTAATAAAACGGGCGTTTGACGCATGACGTATTGATACTCAGCTCTGTTAGGACATTCGACGAGCGGTTTGTGAGAGCATGTTGAATTGAGATCAACCTCATCAAACCGTTTTGCTCTCGTAGACCGCTTTCAGACTGTTCTAAAAGAGCTGAGCATCAATAACAGTAATCCGCCAACTGTCAGTCTCATTGGCGTCTACTATACAGCGCATGCGCGCTATCTAGTGGCGGTAAATCGATTAGTTTTGGATGCAAAACTGCAGTCGGCCGTCGACTAAAAAGCAGTCGATTTCTAACTGTCGTTGTAAACGAGTTGTTGAAGATCCATGCTATATAGTCGATTGTTGAAGGGATTGAAAGATTCACGTTTGTTGAAAGTTGAAAGCAGAGTGTGAAGGCCGCAAATAAGTTATGCGGAAGAAAGCCGACTGAAGCTTTATTACTGCGCGTTCCGCTGTTGGAAACACGTGATCGACTGTTTCCTTCCTTTTCGCATTGCTTTTACAACTGTTTATTTGCATTCTCTTTACAAACGTTAGCTGTAACAAATCGTACGATGTTATCTCCCAAGATGCACATGAATAGTGGCAATATGTTGAGAGTACTAGTATTAGTGCTTTTTGCTATTGTCAAAATTTCTACATTTACAAAATTCTTCTATAAATTTATGCAACAATTTCATCTTACACCCTTAAAGAAAAAAATACAAAGCTAGATAAAATTGTTAGAGTTGATTGTGATATTGTTGAATCTCTCCATAATAGGAAAACAATGATTTTGTCAATTTTCATTGTTGGAGAATTTTCTCTATCCTCGTTCCTCAGTACAGCTGAAGATAGAAGATGTGTTGGTAAACGTGAAACCTGGGTACTGTAAACAGTTTTTATAATAAATGAGTGAAATTTGACAAAATCATTACTTTTGTATAATTCAAGGCTATTTTATTCATACAATTAATTACAAAAACTTATCTGGAGAGAAAACAGGACTTTATTGAAACTGAAAAATTTCAAAATAGATCAACTGCTATATAGCTGTTACTTGAATACAGAGACTGTAATAGCTACAGTACTGATGATAAGGTGCTGTAGCTTCTGAAAATTGAAAATAAGGTTTAATGGCGAAAATAATTGTGTTCTGTTGAAGGAAATTTTAGAACTAAGGCGCAGTTTAAGTAGTAGTATAGTCTGTCCTAGCAAAGAAGACCCTCTGGCAAGATGGGAAAATGACTCCAGCTTGGTCAATATTTGTTCAAGAATTATAAATGTGGTTTTAATAGTGGATCACATTGTTTTCTACAATTTGAGATCAAATTGATAATTTTATAACAATAATTGACCGAGCTTGAGTCATTTTCCCGTCTTGCCAGAGTGTCTTCTTTGCTTGAACAGACTAAATTACTACTCAAACTATCAGTGTCACTGATATATTCATGTAGACTACTTTATTGTAGTCTGAAAAAAGTTATCAAGAAAATACATTTTTCAATTTCTTTTTTTTTTACTTTCTAATCGAGAAAATTCTCAAAACTCTATGATAAAGGATAGAGTTAGAACTAGCAGCGGCGAGACAGAAATGAGTCACATCTCACCAGGATTGATGAAAGCCTGGAATCAAAATTGAGATTATTGAAATTTAGTAATATAAATTGAAATTATACTTCCTAGCTATTTTCCTTACATCTGGAGGAGCACTGCCTCTCACCACCTCTCCTAATCTCAGAATTTGGAACCAAATTAGTTCAACAGCAGGTTTTTTATATTATTGTCCTTGACTTTAATTTCTATTATTGAAGATAATTGTAGATCAATGTCGTGGAAGGTTTTTTTGTCTTATTAATCAGTATCCTTTGTTGATTGTGGATTTTAATAATCTGGTCATCATTGTGGAGCAGTGGAGGATAATCATTTTAAAACCAAATGAAAGATAATTGCGATCCTTCCAGACCTTGACTCATTCTGATCCTTGTTAGTATTCGATACTCTCTTCATTATTATATTGCTCATCCAATAGTTCCATATGTGATTATGTGATCATACAGGTATAGAGTAGCCTTTTTTATTTGGTATGTGTCAATCTAATCATCACATTTCTTCATTACCGATCGAGTGATCTAAAAGTCGCGCTTCCCAACTTGTATATTAGATTAGGACATTAGGTTTTTTTATTAAATTGGGTAAGTTGACTCCAATTTTTCTTGGGCACCTTGGTGATCAGCATGAAAACCTGTTATTATAATGTCCCATATAAGTCTTACTGATTTTGTGAATAGAGACACTTGTTGAGTAGGTACTCTAGTGTATCAAGTTTTGAAAATTTGGACAATAAGCATAGGATAGCAAGTAATTTGTGACTATAATATTGAATGATTTTGGAATTGAATGTCACACAATACATTGATGGCTCATGATGTCGTGAACCCACCATTCTTGGACTGAAGGTTTTCTTAAGCTTTAGTTTAAGTTTCCTTAATTTTTAACTAGTAAGTGGTAACTTTTTTGGGGGCTATACTCACACGAACTATTATTAAGCTTGTGCTTGAGTAATGTAGGAGAGGTGATGATCTGAGTCAGAGATGACTACTTTTTAGGTAGCGATGGAATAGTCCAGTACGCAGGGAATTTTTTTTGCAAAAGGTGCTGTATGTGATTTTATTGTTTTAATAGCCTCATTAGGGTCCCAATAAAGTGTACTTGAAAAGTGCAAATAAAATTTCTCTCGTCACAACTTTTGACAGCCAGAAAACCATGCATTTTTTTAGTTTTTCGCATATAACAAAAAAACTGTTCACAATTCCATAGATACATTCTCACAGTAAATTGAAGAGGACAAAATTCTGCTTCAATTAAAAAAGAGAAAACAAAAATTAAAAACTTTTAACATTCATTCAAAAAACACGTTTTTTCAAATATTCCAAAAAATGTTATGTAGCTCATAAAGTAACGAAAAATGTATTAAACCCCTGCCCCCTCCCTAAAATTTGTAGAGCATCAAAACTTGAGTTCAGAAAGAACAAAAATTAAGGGATACTGTATTAGAAGAGAACATAACAAGAAGTTTTCTCACTGCATGATAACTCCTGACTCCTTTAACTGAACCTATACATAAAAATTCTATTCGTGAAATAAAGAACATTTGTAATTAAAAAAAAACAATAATAATTGTAGAGAGCAAAGACCATCAATTGTCTGTTTATCTAACTGCAAGTAGCCTACTAAAACACTCTGAGTTTTTGAGTTGACAGCTAGTCTGTGTAATTTTCGCCACATGATAATTGGCGAAGATTCGCTGCCTATTGCCTTAATCAGTAGGGTGGCGGGGATAAGAAGGTACCCAATATAAACCAATAAAACTATCGAACAATCAGAGCTAGTAGACTATGTTGCCGCGACGACCTTCAAGTGCTGTACTTACATTATTATGTTGTCATGTGTGTTATAACGTGTGTTGAACATACGTATAAGCGAGCAAGTGGTGGGGCGTTCACCTATCTGCGTCTAGTGCTATTCGTCGTCGTTAGGTTGGTAGCAGTTTTGCAGCGCGCATCTCAGATCAATTTGTGTTGGCGGGACCTGTGACGTAACTTTGAAATTGTTGGAAAAATGTTCGCCTGTTATCTACTTTTCCATTGCCAACATACCATTTAGCTACGTTACAAAGCTTTAATTGTTTATTTGTCTCAATAGTATTTCATTAGCAGATTATGCTGACGAATGTGGGTCATTAGGACATCGCTACGAAAATAGCTCGTGGCTGATGATCGGTTGTCTCGTCTGTTTTTTCTCTAATAATAGTTCGTTGCAAATGAGTGATTGGATATTACATTTTGACAATAGGAGAGTAACTTATATTTTCAATTCCTAAACCGACATTGGAGTTTGATACTGAACAATTCCTATTCAAGTTTAACTCTTCGTTTCACAAACTTTTCCATGCTGCATCACTAGAGGAGCCCATGTCAGTAGTGGAAGAGGCAAAGATTTGATTCAATGATACTGATTTCTACGTTCCTAAATGGCATTGACAGACTGCAAATACATTGTAGAATTATTATTTTTATTTAAACTGTTGCGTCTCGTTAGTCACTTCTATGTTATTGAAAATTTCTGGTAAATCCGTTGATGGAGAAATCTTTCAAATTTAATTTCTCGGATACTGTATTATATCATGTTCAATTGTACAAGCAGAGAGAAGATTAAAAGAAATTTGACAAAAATTATGAAGTTGTAGGGTGTTGTCCCGTTTGGTCTTTATTTTTTGTCCCTCACTGATCACTCTCCGACTCTTTTTTGCTTTTTTCGAGAATCCTCTCTTCTCATCCCCCTAGCCTAGTTCCTTCATTGTCAGTGCTGTTTTTATGTCTCACTCTCATCACTCTCTCTCTCAGGTCTCAACTCTCCATCACTCTTTATTATCTTTCTCTTAAAAACAAATTTATTCTTCTCTCTTCTCTCACTCACTTTTTCACGGCTCTCTCTTATTTCTTACAAACTCACTCTCCTAACTGTCTCACTCTTCTCACATCCGTGACTCCTTCTCTATGACAATGCCTCTCTCACTCCTCAACATATTACTTCAATCTCTTCCATACTTCTTCATTTTTCTTACAGTAGCTCTGTTCATTCTCTCTTTCATTATTCTCCTCCATTGACATGCCCTTCAATTTCTATGCAGTGTGTGCTGTGGCATTGCATCTATCGCTCATCCTCTTCTACCTCTTGTTTTTTCACCTCTTCATCTTCTTCTTCTTCTTCTTCTTCCGTTCGCATCTAATCTTCTTCCTCTTCGCTCTCCCCACCTTGAATTCCCTTCTCTTCCTCCTACTTTTTCCACCATCCACTCTCCTTTCTTCTTCCTTCTTCCTCTTCACCATTGTTTTACTTTTCCTCTTTCTCTCTTAATTCCTCCCCCTCCTCTGGCAATTGTGTTCATCAGTGCAACGAGCAAGAGATGCGACGGAAGTGGATGACGTGAGTGAGAGAAAGATTTTGGGTGAGTGTGAGGAGAGCAGCGACGACAAAATGCATAGATCACATTGTATTATGTGGTCGCTGGAGGATAGAGTGTATAGTCCCAGCAAAGAAGACATTTAGGTAAGATGGGAAAGTGTCTTCACCTCGGTTATCATTGGTTTAAACATTATAATTTTGGACTCTCTAATATTATAGGAAAAATTCTGCTCTACAATTTGATACCAAATTTTTAATTGTTGAACCAATATTGACCGAGCTGGAGCCATTTACCCATCTTGCCAGAATGTCTTCTCTGCTTGGACAGACTGTAGTGCAGTGTGTGTGACAAAATAGTCGGCCAAGAGCAAGAGAGCAGAACAATGAGGAGGAGTGAGGAGTGAAGAGAAAAGGAGAGAAGAGCATTGAAAAGTGGAAGAGAGTAGATGGGTTGGAGGAAGAGTTGGCTGTGAGGAGTGCGGAGAGGGCCTTCAGTTGGCGGGAAGGTCGAAGAGAGTCGTACCAACATTGTCCGCTCACAACTGCTCTGCCTCTGCTGCGTTGCAGTGCAGAGGGGAACCGTATTGATTGGGAGGAAGGTGGGTGCATGGAGTGGTGGAGCAGCGACGGACTTGAGCGGTAACCGTCTGTCGACAGGCTTGCGTGTTGTCTCCAGTGAGGAACGGTTACTGTACTTTGAAGCTGTGAGAAATAACTGTGATTTCTTGTAGGCTTGAGTATACTTAGGCTAATAAACTATAGTCAACGCAATCTAGGTTGACGAAAACCCCCTCCACCCGAGAAATAGCTACGTTGCCAGATTGTGTGAAATTGGAACATCTTCAAATTCGCGATTAAACCCCATATCTAGACGTAGAATTTTATCCTTGATATGCCAGTAGTATTAAAAAAGTTCCCGGATAGAAGGATTCAAAGGAAATTTGATTTTTTTGAAAAAAATCGCGAAAATATTACTTTTTTTGTATATCACTTCTCTCACAATCATGGGTTGTAGTAAAAATAAAGTTTTTTATATCAAAATGACAAGGAGAATTCGAGCTTTCTAATGGTTTTTGAATTTTCTATATCCGACCAATAATTATGTTTCAATCAATGAATATGTTTGTCAATGTCGAGTCTACTCGAACAGAAAACTTGAAATTTTCGATGATCTAGAAACGTTTTTGTTTGAGAAGATAAGTGGGTGGTGAAAGCGAGAAAGTTGTTCAAAAACAATTGAAATTATTTTTCCAAATGTCGAAAATAGTCGGAAAATCGTAATTTGGCCTCTCAAGAGTTTCAAAGTAAGGAGAGCATAAATCATTGCATGTAATGGCCTTAAAGATTGGAGTTATTGAAGCTAATCGACTTGGATATTTGAGCTGCGAACAGCTGGTTTATCATAAAAATAGTGAGTTCACAACACCGCTTGATTTTTCCGAAGCTACGCTGTCACTTTTAACATTCAGTTGAATGTGTTTGCGTTAGGAGAAGTTTCAATTTCACGCAAAATGACAACGTAGCTATTTCTCGGGTGGAGGGGGTTTTCGTCAACTTAGATTGCGCCGACTGTATACATGCTAATAACCTAGACCATATAGGCTAATTGAGTATACATGGTCTACAAAATTGCTATTTCAAATATTGTAGTAGTCGTCATCTATCATCCATCCCATTACCCACGTACAAGCCTATGAGCTTATGTGAGCTCCACCCTCATTAATGAAATTGCAATATCTGAAATTTCAAAATAGGTGGCGACTTATATATATACTTGAGTTACTGTTGAAATTTTCGTTTTAAAAGAGATCTCTACTATTGTAAAAATGTAGAACTTGAGATGATGCCTGATTTTTAAAATCCAATCATAAATAACTAAGATGTCTCAGATCCTGCAAATTTAATGATTCCTAGCTGTGTGACAATGTGACTTACAAAATTGCAACCAGGCATAACTAGATTATTTGGAGTAAATCGCAAAAATCCAACTTAAATTCATTACATCTCAGTTTTTATTATCAGACCTCATAGTTCTTGGTTGCTTCCACTATTGTAGTAGTCAAAGATAATAAACTTCAAGTCGAGCCGATTTGATTGGAAAGATTCGTCGGACAAAGAGGGTTGTTTCCGAATCTATGCCAGCGCCCAGCGTACAATGAAGCCAACGTGTTCTTATGAAACGTAGTCGTGCTGCGTGGTAGTGCTGCTATCTAGTGGCACGGCTCCCAAAGAAGCCAGCTCCCATTTGAAAGTATAGTAACTCAATTCTTTGTAAGCTGCGTACCTGAGTGCGGTGTAGTTTTGGAAAGCATACCTCAAGTAAATAGTATAGAGGTGAGCAGAATAGCAACAATTGAAAGTTATGAACTGAAATAGCCGTAGAAAAAAGGAACCATTTATTATTTAAATTGATAATAATGTATAGTAAATGAGTTATATAAGGTTTAATGTAAGTTTAAATAAATAAGTATGTATATTTATCAATACTAGAGTATATGTATGTATGATTTGTAGTTCTCATTAAGACTAAATATCTTACAGTTACAGTAATTTCTATTTGCTCGAGTACGGTAGATAGATGGATAGAGAAGAGGCTACAAATAGAAACTGGGTTATTCAGTTTAAATGGGAACCACAAAATCATACTTATACTTGTATAATGATGCTGGATCTTAGTAATAGTATATTACATAATGAGTGTGGGAAAGGCGTTTTTACACACAAATAATCTATGTTTACGAACAAGCCGTTTAGCCGAGTTTGGAAAATAGTTATGAGTATGTAAACTTTCCCACACGAATTATGTACATTTTTTTTGTCATACTAGTCTGGGAAGGATTTATTAAAACTTCAGACAACTGAAAACATTAACTGAAGCCAACATAACCTCAACACAACAGCTAACTGAGCTAACACAAAAGCACACAGAATACTGTCATGGCGGCTCGTTTGACTCGTTAATTCATACGTCGGAATTTGGAAAAAACAGCTGGGCAAGATTTTCAGTGCTGTAATTATCATCGTGATGATGATTAGTGCTGTAATAATCATCAAAATTATTCTTCCCGCATTCAGAACAACTGATGTTTGATTCTCTGTAAACAGCAATTTCCCAAACGCAAATCTAGCTTGGAAAGTTATCCATTACATATGAGTATGGCGAAAAATATAAATTATCAATTTAAAAGAAAAATGGTTGTTTGTACGACTATTTCAATTTCATAGATTTTCATTGTTTCACTATTTAGACTTTCCTAACAGTCTATTATCCTTTTAATCTGACATACCTTCTTTATAAAATAGATTTTACTTGGAATCAAACTCCGTAGAATTAACTACTACTCTAGTTGAGCCATTATGTGGCAGTGACTATAGTACAATATAGACATGGCGCGGTGGTGAATATTGAGCGTCGATAGATGATGATCGGGTTCGTTGCAGAGGATGACGTTTATGAGCCACAACCAGGAATGCCGATCAATACCGGAATGTGGAGGCACAGATACCGACTGGTTGGCCAGGATAAGACGCAATGTTGCAGGCTTATTTACGAGGTTTAAATATTGCTCAGTGGCGTGGTGGGTTTGAGGAAGAGGGTTGCTGAAATCTGGGAAAAAAGTTTTATAAGTAGTTGTCGAACCTCGGAAAGACAAATCACATGGGATTGGGAAAAATTCCTACCAGCTATCTAGGTGTTTGGAATCAACTAGTATAATTACAGGTTTAACTTGTAATCACAACCTCTAATCACACCTGTATTACCTGCTTAGTTTAACCTTCATTACCTGCAGGGCCGGATTTAAGAGTACGCCGCCTATAGGCTAAATGTAAATTTGCCGCCTTCTTGAGACTTATGCTTTACTTTACTTATACTTTGCTTATTCCGAGTTGTTATGGGTTGATGAGGATACGTGGGTAAGCGGCAGTCGCAGCCAAATCAGTAGTAAGATATATTTATATAGATGGGCATGTAGCAAGAAATATCTCGTGGACTACGGTGCAATTAGTTCAAAAATAGACCGATCCTCAACATCCAAAGAGGAAGGACGATTCCTATGCCAACTTGTTCTATACAACCATACCCTCCTTTGACATCTATTAAAGGGACCTATGATACCCTTTATTGTTTGTTGAAAAAGTTACACCTTTTGAGCGTCAGGTTCTTGGGGAAGGGGGTGAAAGGTGCGAAATTTCAGTTTTTTTGTGAATTGTAGCCGAACCGAGCGTCGGACGAAAAAATTCCATGCATGCTTTTTCAAGGGAACAAAATTTGGAAGAGATTGAGACCAATTAATACTCTGTATCATCAACTGTTTCCAAGTTACATTTTTTTGAAAACTCCATTTTTTTCACAGGAATTATTCCGTTACTTTGAATTGGAAACACTTGCATCTGTATTTCAAAATTTCTCTCGGCGAAATTCATTTCTATTTAATTTAAGACCAAATTCACACTTCTATGTTCATGTGCTACAGCGATTTTAAAGAAACCCTTACAACCCCTAAAATTACGTTTTATCACAAAAAAGGGGCTGTATAGAACAAGTTAGAGAATCGACCTTTCTCTTTGGATGTTGAGGTTCGAGTCTAATAGCACCGTACTAATGTAGGCTACTATTCGTGTATTCAGAGATCAAACTGATTTTGTCATGCACTAAAATAATAGGCTAATACGTTCTAAGAATTACTAGTAGGTCATGTTTCTCAAAGGGAATTCAGAAATCGTAGAGAAAATGTAATTTATTTTTTGAAATTATTTTAGAAATTTTTCCAATTTGCCGCTCTAGGTTGCAGCCTACTTAGCCTATTTAGAAATACGGCCCTGATTACCTGTAATTAATTCATTATCACAACTATTATTCTATTATTGTAATAATTAACCTCATTGCTCATCCACTTACATTGTGGTAATTATCCATTGTTTGGTGGCTTGTGGAATCAAAATACTCGATCATTACACTCCACATTTTACAAATATTTTTTTTTCTAATTCTACTCTTCTGCTATTACTTCAACCTTGGGTCTGAATTGGGAAATACTCACTCTCAACCTTCCTCTCACGAATATTACAGATTTACTGTCACTGTGATCCTTGTTATTCCATACAACTTGATTTTTTATATCAGTTTTTTTATTTTTAAATTTTACTATATTGAACAGAACTTCGCAAACACATTATATGTTTGCCAAGCTTCATTCAATCTATTGAAATTTATAAATTAATGAAAAAACCGGACGTCCATGAATCATGCTGTGTGAAAAGGGGGTAAGTGGTGTAGTAGTTCCCAACAATGAAACTGACGAATGTATCAGCTGACTAGATGATTTTTGAAAGAACATTTTCTTGTTTTTTTCTTCCTCTTCATCCAAAACTATCAATAATATTATCGTAACATCAGCTGTTTATTGAAAGATAACATAAATATGTTTTGCCATTTACCAGTATTGCACAGATTCCAGCCAAAATTTCGAGAGTCATGAATCTATGATATTGTGATTAATCTCAAGAGCCAACCTTTGTAGACAAGTCAATAGTATTTTGACATTAACATAGTAACTTTGTATACAACTGTGATCTACAGTCAATTCTGTAGTAAACTGCAATTAATTCTTGTGCCTGCTAGCAGAATTCTGCGCAACTAGTGATCCTATCTATTTTGTGACGGTATAGATCCATCCATCTAATCACTCCTTTGGGAGATTGGCTGTCGTTGATAAAGATAATCAGTCGTTCCCGTCTATGAAGGAATAGTAATTGTTCCATTAAACTCTAACTGATTAACTGGATGTTATTCAGAGGTGTTCTGCGCCACCACTTGGTTGCGAAGACTGGCTTATGGTTGAGAGGATCAACGTGCTAACCACACGTTACCTCTATCCTGGTTGATGATTACTTGCTTGCTGTATGGTTTCCGGGCGGGAAGGGCATTCTGACGTGGTGGAGGGAGGTGGCTTCGGCTCGACCAGTGTTGGTACGGGGACTGTGGGTTCTGATTGAGAATTTATGGCTTCTGGGCCGGTATTTGCCGGGCTTGAGATGTTTCCCCGTCTTGCCAGGGTATCTTCTTAGCTTGGACGGACTGTCTACTAGAGTTAATATGAAACTGGCAACCAGCTGGTATGCCTAGGCCCTTCATGGGCAGTTGAGCCATTGACATAGATCCATGCCTTTTTTATACCGGATTCTGATGCTGCTATCTGCTAGCTTTGGCCATTAGCCATCTTGATTGATTCTCTCCTCAAGTTTCCCATCCTCTCCTCGGATGTGATATCCGTGTCATCTCTGAAATTCTCTTCTCCTGGTTTTGAACATTTCTCGCTACTTTAGAAACAGCTACATTCGAGTAACAGATACTGGTGGTTTTCAAAGCCTTTCCATGGATAGCTGCGCTGTGCTCCGAATCAGCCGAGTCGAAGCCTTGATAAGGGAGCAACAGAGACAAACCTATTGTGAGTGGAGCGAGATAGAGTATAGTTTTCAGGTGTTGGCACCAGGCAGCGCTGACTCGGCCCTCTCTCTCACTCTCTGCTATCGCTCGATCCTCTCTTTATCAGTGCAACGATAGTCTTCAATGCTTCGGTTCGGTTCAGTTGCGCCTAGACACTAGACTGAGTCGGTAGGCTTGGTGTGGGACTATTTGCTTTCGCTAGGTTGGCAATACGGCGCGTATTTCGTACCGTGTTTCATTATCATTTCGGCCGTCGCGTGATAGACCGTACGCGCTTCCAAACACTATGAAAAACTATCACTAGCTCTGTGTTATCTGTTGTGTGTTGTCTGCCACTACCATTCACCTTGAATTATTATCTGTGTAATAAGTTCTATCGACGGATTTTGTGTTGTTCCCCTGCTGAGGTGATTGTCACATAGATAACAGTTATCACTGGATGTCAAGTTACCAGGAATAGTTTCTATCAAAAGTTTGTGGTGTATGTGCGTAAAACCGGATAAATTCGAAGTGTTTTTCTCTTCTTAGTGAAAAGATGAAGAATTTATTCAGACTTGTGTGAAATTATTTTTGAAAATGAAGAGGTAAATATTGATATCATTTATAAAGATTAATATATTTTAAAAAGCCATGTGATTGGTTGAATTATAAAGGGATGATTGGAAAACGAATGAAAACCCTGTTAATTCCTCATGACCAAATGTCGTGTGTTGTTGTGATTAATCAAATTGGCCTGAACGAAAAAAGTAATTAATTTATATCGAAAACCATGAAAAATTCATTATTGAAACATCTACTAGTATAAATTAGAATAGTTTCGTTTATCAGAGAATAGATAAGAAAAGATAATCTGTCATCGAATATCGTTGATTGAAAAATCGAACCCAAATGAATTAATTATTGAAGTATTTCTGATGGAAATATAATTTGCTTATATCAGAGATTCGATAAGCAATGATAAATAATATTTATAATTGTTTTATCATTAGGTTTCGCTCATGAAGATCAGTAGGTCTTCTCTATAAACACGTGCATAGTTAGCTCTCGAGTTCTCCGGTTTTGCGACATCTTTCTCAAATTAATATTATTAGAAAAATTTTCATAGCTATAAAAATGTCCTGTGTGTTAAACCCTTATTCAGTCCAAGTACAAGTAATCCGTGAATTTGTCAATGCACTAGGAAAATGTCTGGGAAATGTAGAAAAAACGTCACCATTTCTTCCGGCGGGTATTACCGGTTCGTACCGGTATCAAAATACCGTACTTAATTTAAATAATAATTTGCATGAGTGATCCAAATTGACTACGCTTCTCCTTCTTCCACCCCTTCTCATGATTCTCTCACAGGATCGTCTTGATTTTTGTAAATTTGGTGTACGTATTGTATATTGTGCAAGTCCTTTGAATTGAATATTTATTTTTTAGGAACAAATTTCTATGAGTTATTTTCACGTTTCATCGATTTTCACTAGAAAACTAACACAGGATTTTAATAAAATTTGAAATTATTTTTGCGTTAATACAGCGTTTACAGTAAATTTGTACAATTGATAGAACTATTGTAAGTTCATCATCAAACTCAACTACGGTTATTTGTGTACACAGTAGGCAGTAGCCTATGTATACTTCTTAAAAAATGTTACTCGAATATTGAATAAAGATACTAGAAATGGTTTGAACATAGATTTATTAAAACATCGTGATACCGATAAATTAAAGCTGGTACACTGACACATTTAATTTTATTTCAAATTTAATTAATCGAATAAACTGATGTTTGACTTGAGGGAACAAAACGAGATCATACAGGACAGCAGGCTATGCTATTTTGATAGCAAGTAAGCTTTAATATTGCAAGATCCTATAAAATCAGAATATTTTAAATAACTTTTACTTATTGTTTACAAGAGATGAGGACCTAACAGGATGTTATCAATTGTGAATATTAAGCCAGCTTATGTCAATGAAAATATTTTCGAAGGTGGAATTGTTAATTGATATTGATTTATGATCGATGAATTGATTGGATTAGATTGATTAGAAGGCAAGACCAAGTGATTAGATTCCGATGAGATAAATTCACGTAGCTAGAGAACAGGCACCCTATTATAACAAATACTGGCGTTGAATTCTACACTTTATTTTAATATTTTTAATTATTAATCATGGTGCAATCGTTCTAAAAGTCGTAGACATAAAAAGGAACTAAACCTGGGTCCATGCAATTCCGTGAATTCTCAACAATTATAATACTTACTCAGCATTTATTACGATGTACTGTACTGTACTCTGGGAACAATCGATCACCTGTTTTATCGATGCTTTTAATTTTATCGATAACCTTCAATATTAATGCCTTGAACAGGAAAACTTTGCATGGAAGAAAATCATCACGCGCCAACAATTATTCGCTTGAATTTTATTTCAAATTTTTAAAGGACAGCATCTTTTTTAAAATCTTTCAAACAAATAATTCCTGTACCAAAAGTTTTCAACAGCCATGATAGGAAAATGATAAATGGTTCATACTGAAGGGTTGGAATATTTTCCCGAACTTTTGAAACTTTTCCTCCTCCAATATTGATAACTAGAAGATCCTTATTTTAAACCGTTTGTCATCTAGGCAATTCTTATACTGTGCTGAAAACACATTCTCCTACTAAATTAGTAGTTGTGTTGTGGAACAGATTCTATTTTTTCCTCTTCTGCATGCAATTTACAATATGTAAGTTACCTGAATTTGTAATTGTTATACTTTTTTACAGATCAAATGTAAACTTATTCAGTATTCACACTTCTGTTTGTGATTAGGTAACACATTTATTCTGATTGTGAATCATAATTGAAATCCTTTCCTAAAATACTTTCTCAAAATACTGTTAATGTCTTTCTGATTATCCTATCTAGTATTATTGTCTGAATTTCCCTGATGTGAAAAACTTTCCTTTTCTAATTCTCCTTTCCCGCAATTCCCCTTCCCTTCTTCCCTCGCATATCTCCTTTCTTCTGTCCTTTCTCCTTCTCCCCTTATTCCTATCTTTTCTCACTCTCCCGTTTTCCCTCAACCACTTCCTCATTCCTGAAAATATTTTCTCCTGCCATTGTCATTTCCCTGATGAATTCGTTGTCCTGCTTGATCCTCCCTTTTCCTCCTATGGTTTTGTTATCTGTTTTTGTGCAGATTATTCTAAATTGGTTGTTGAAATTTCTTTCAGAGGCGAGTGAGTAGTTGAGGTGCGAGCCTGCCTCAACGCGCACCCTTTGAGGGGCTACCCTACTTGACGTGGAGCCACCGTCCATCGATTATAGAAGTTGTAGAGTGCGAGAAAGTTATGCAACAGTGTAACAACGCCATCTGACAATTCAGCTACCTTGTGTCTTGTACCTTACTCAAACAGTTCTCAACGTTAGGTTGAAAAATATTCAAATCTTTGAAACGTTAAAACAAGTAAAATTCATTCAAATCAATTAACAGTTCGATGGGAAATCGAGGTTTCGTGTGAAGTGTTCTTGGACAATCAGTTGAACTTGAAGCGGATATATCTAAGAGCAATCTAAGAGACTAGTGCTTCGATAGGGACACAGATAACACGAGGAGGTTTCAGCAAGCAGAGGCTATTGATCATCATTCTCAGGATGCTGAGGTAGGTCTAGTCCTATCCTTACTGCATGTTGCATGATCGAAATGTATTGATAGAGAGAGTGAAGAGCACGAGCACTCAAGTTACAATATAAATGAATAAAGATTGTGTGATATACAGAGACATTAGTACAATCACAGAGTGACCATAGTTTTGATTGCTAGCTTCCACCATATTTTTGCCAACTATCATAAGATTTTCATTCAAATGATACGTAAATCATAAGTTACGTTGAGTGGTTCACATATTATTCACTTCTCAACTACGTTTGCCGTTGTCAGTGTCTTCTTCTTCTTTCTCCAACCTTTAGTGCCTTACAGCGTCGGGTGACTATTTTGTCAGTGTCAATTCGTATTTAAATAACTTCTAATTAAGGCAGGAAACTAAGAATCATACTAAAATATTGAATTAAATATATAAAAAAGGTGTATATCTAAATGATTGAATTCACCTCAACAGTTCGCTGAACGTAAAACTTATCAAAACTCAAAAGTCTCTAAACTTAGTGAGTTCATATTGTGACAGATCTGGTTATCGTTGGAGATGGCTTATAAGTAAGTGATTTTCCATTAAGATTCATGGATACGAACTCAGAATAATTGCAAGTCCGGTGTTGTGCTGTTATCAGTGATAACAAGACTTGATGGCGCATGCGTGATTGCCGCAATGTGCAGCCGCGCGTGCTGATGTAGGCGCGTGCGTGTAAGCGCATCATTCTGAACTTATTTTTAGCGCATCCAACTTTTCCCGCTTTACTGTTACTTTTGGCTGTTGCGATTTCCTCAGATCCGCGCCGGCTTTGCAGTCGAGTTGTTCGTCCTTCCGCTTAGATAATAGTTTTCGCGTAATGCGCTTCTGAAGGTCGCCCGCCACTCTCTATAGCTGAATATTGAATAGCTTCATCTCAACTTTTCAATCTCTCCTGTAGCTAAATAATAGAAAAATGAATAGTTTCCTCACGTAATCTTTAATGTTAATTTCCTGAACTGATATGGTCTTATTCATTCATTTATTACATTACAAAATATAAGAAATAAGGCAAACAAAACCCCAGCAATCGCCCAAAAGGTCTTCCTAATTCCTGATTTAGTCACATTATAAATAGCCCAAATTTTCAGGTTATGCATGAATTCTTGTTTCATCCAAAGCTTTCTACTTCAATAAAAGATAATCTTGTTGACTTATTTGAGAAAAAATAAAGTTATCTTGGAAATAGAATTCCAAGTTGAGAGGAAATGTATGAAACATTCGTATTTATAAGTATGATTACTTTCGAGAAGTTTTGTACCTATATCGCAATTCACTAGGTTTAAAAACTTTTTTATTGTGAATTGCTTGTTCCAATCGTGTATGTATTCTATGGAGATTCTTTATTATAGTTTTTATTAATAGAACTGCTGTTTATCGAGCTTGGCAGTATGCAATTGTGCCAAATTGATCGAGAGAATAATACATTTACACACAACACATTCCTACCAATAACTACCTGTACTTTATAGGCCTACGTCAATCAGGTATTCTGCCTGTGGAGTTTTAACACACCTAGAGATAGATTCATACCTACAGAATAATGATGAGAAGGGAAGGTTTGTTTGGGTAATGATTATTCATGCAAACTATTTACTGAATGGCATGAATTAAACTAATTCCAACAACCCTTCAACTTCAACTACAAACAAGATACTTCTGTACTTCTCCTAAAAAATTAGACGGATGTTCAAATTGATTCGTTCCTGAAGTGTTGAATTCAATTAGAATTCATTAATTGATATTCAGCACCTCATAACATGTTTACAACTAAACCATGGAAATGAAGAGGTAGTTCAATCTACTATTTAATTGGTTTGTTTGATTCCCCTCAAAACATGTACAAAAGCTAATCCTATGCAGGGTTAATTCAGGAACAATCTAAAGGGGGAAGGAAGTACATGGCTGTAGATTATTAGGCAGACAACACGCAGTCGGATCGTGCAAACAAATCGCTGATTCATATAAATTTAATTCGTTTCCGAGAACTCATGGAGAGGAAAAGCGAAGGAAAACGTTTGTCACCAGACAGCTGTGTTGACAAGCGCGCGTTTGGCTTGACGTGTTGTCTCAATTGAGGAGAGCGAGAGAGAGAGTCTGAGAGAGAGGACGACAGAGTGTGTGTAAGAGAAAAGAGAGAATATATAAGAGAAAAGAGAAGGTATAATAGAGAATGTTTAAGAGAAAAGAGAGGGTAGAAGAGAGAATATTTAGGTGAAAAGAGAGGGTAAAGAGAGAATATTTAAGAGAAGAGAGAGGGTAGAAGAGATCATATTTAAGTGAAAAGAGAGGGTAGAAGAGAGAATATATAATAGAAAAGAGAGGGTTGAAGAGAGAATATTTTAAGCAAAAAGAGGGGGTGGAAGAGAGGGTAAAGAGTTTCAAGAGAAATGAGAGGATAAAAGAGAGAATGTGCAAGAGTAAGGGCGAGAGAGAGAGAGAGTGAGTGAGTAGGAGGAGAGAGTGAAAGAGAGTTGACGTTCATGCACGCACGTACGCAGGCACGCACACATACACGCGTGATCCATTCACAGATTTGAGGGTGGTTCGGTGGGATGTCAAGTGCTGCTTTGCTCGGTCTAACAAGTGGTCGGGCAATTAATCATTAATGGTGTCAGAGTTGCTGTTTGTATACCAAGGTATTGCTGGCGAATTCCTACCCCTGACCCTGTTCATCAAACCCCCGCGCCTCACCTCACATACAAACCAATGTATAAAAGCGGTGAGTGCTCTTCATTATGTGGCTGCCGTAAACTGTTTATTATTTATGCAGGGATATTAAACCTAATGATAGGTACCGGTGTGGCGTAACCTGTGATTTTTCAGAAGGGTTAGAACTTCCCCTTTTCTGCTGACAGCTTATTGACACAACTCGGCTATTTACTTTTGGTGCGCACCTAATGTGCGAGGGGTGAGACGTTGGATGAATGCTTCCACCAAAATTAAAAGTCATCTATCATCCTTATTATCGAGTGCCAATCGCCTTCAACTTCCTCAATACATCTGATTTACTTGAAGAGTATAATTTTCAAGAAAGTATTGATTCATCGCTTGATCTCTTGGTGAAATTGCTGAGCTGTCAATTGCCGCATTCAGGTTCTCTCTATTACTGATATGAATCTGGGTTTTTCTGAAGTTTATCTATCTCACAACACAAATAGTTCAACCCTTGTACGAGAATACCTTTATTACCGAAATATACCTTTATACCTTCAATACCAAGGCGAGTAAAACCTATCTTTATGGGTAGCTCCCCACAACAAAAGCCATATGCATATTTTTTCACCTTTAATACCTTTATTACTATTACCACTTGCTTATAGATTTACACCTGTGAATCACGTTATAACGGATTGAATGTCGCAGTACATGAAGGAGTTATAAATAGAGATACGCGTGCATTTATTTCTATTTTATTTATCATAATGATAGTCTCTCATTCAGATTTAGAGCTCAATCTCTTTGGATTTGAACATCAAATTAACAAATTTTAAAATTGAATACTCATCAAAACCGAACTTGGCCACCATGTTTTCAGTTTGTTGATCTATAAAAATAGTAAACTTTGTACTGATAGAACTATTTGCTATTTCCTTTGATAGTTTTTAATGCCTGGAGCACTGATAGTCGTTATAAGTCACATTCATATAAACTTCCACAAGATAATGATTATGTATATTATATCGAATATATATAGTATTTTTATATTATATATTATATCGAACATTTTCGATCTGGAAAACAGTGGACACTTTTTCAATAAGGTACTTTTGTGATCCCATTTACTGTATAATCAAAATGTTCAGACTTATTTAAAAATCCCCATAATTATTCATTCGAGCTCTTTACTTCAACAAACTCAACTTTCTGGGCATATCTATGTAGTATTCCTTGTTCTTGTGAAAAACAAATGATTGTATAAATATTCTAATCTTGCCATGAACAAGTATTTTTTTGCTAGGATTTTATCTGATCCAGTTATTTGTTCATTCCGTTATAGGCGTAATTCAGCAACCTCGCTACTAGTTTCGCTATTCAAATTTGAACAGACTGCTATTGTGGACAAGTTACTGTCATGTCACCATTTAATTCGTCCGTTGAATTCTGTCCACTGCAGCTTTGTATACCCTAATCGAACGTCAAACGCCTCTCTGTCTGTTACTTTTTTCTAGTGTCAGAAAGCCGGCTAGTTTTGTTGACCTACAGTAATGCACAACAGGATGTTCGACTGAAAATAAAATAGAGAAATAATCAGGCACAGGCGAATCAAAGGCAAACGATAGGCTATAGTCTGTCTAAGCAGAGAAGACATTCTGGCAAGATGGGGAAAAGACTCCAGATCGATCTATATTGGTTCAAAAATTATAAATTAGGTCTGAAATTATAGGAAACATTCAGCTCTATAATTCGAAATAGAATTTATAATTTTTAAACCAATAGTGACCGAACTGGAGGCATTTTCCCATCTTGCCAGGATGTCTTCTTTGATTGGACAGACTATACATTTCCGGCAAAACGGCGAGCTGTGTTTCAATGGTGAAGCCTCTGCATCCTTGTATCATTCATCGTTGTGACAACTGCCAGTCTTCTATCTAGTTGATAGTCTATGTGACAGATTGGGAGATACAAGCCTCCACCCATTGGCAAGAGCTTGTTATCTGGCCTGATAAATCTAACTTTGATAAGCAGAGCATGGTCGATGAACCATTCTCAGTTTGAAAAACTGAATATTTTTATCGCTAGATAGATATAAGGAGAAAATAGAAGATATAGTAAAGAAGGAGGTGAATAGAGTTCCTATATCTCTGATAATTTCCTAGAAGTTCTCATAATTCCGCCTATCAAACGAATTGAAGTGCATTGTATCAATCAAATCGATTCTACCAAAGAGGAAGTTCCATGATAAATCTTTAATACATCAAGGGAATAGCCGACACTCTTCGTACTTTGTTTGATTTTTTCCAATTTTAAAACTATCTTATGGATGTTGGATTGATATTGGTGCGTTAGACTTTTCTATTAATAGTAAAAAAGAGGTTCGGTTGCAACGTGTAAAATTTTAATCGGAATTCTCGCAATATCCATCTTTTTCTTGTGATATAGTCCACTCGGCTGTGGTATGCTTATGATAGAGGTACTCCAGTATGATTTCATAGCTCCATCTCATTTCTGATGGCATAGAACTATAATAGTCTAATACCGGCCATTAAGAGTGGTGACTGGTGAAAGATTTCGCTCATGAAATATTCCATTACTAAGTGATATCTAGCTAGTACAATGAAAGTTGACTATTTCCGAAGTCAATAGATCAATGTCATTGAATTGTGATTTCAAATTACATTCATCTGAATTCAACTGCAGAAGCATTTTATATTCAAATATTGTTGTGAAGGATAGGGTTGGTTTTTTTGTTGTGCCGGTATCTAATCATAAGGTTTGGTAAAACGGTAAAACCTTTCACCTCATTGTAAAGCCTTCTGTAGACGGGATAAGAAGTGTTGGCAAGTAGATCTCAATCTATTAAGCCTCCTGTACACGGGGTTAGTAGTGACGGCCAGTCGAATAGCTGTAGCCAATCATAGCTCTTGTTGTTTAACTCAATGACAAGACAAAGGCTGTGATTGGATTCAGCTATTCGACTGGTCGCCACTACTAACCCCGTGTACAGGAGACTTGAATCTTTTGTTAATTTTAGTGTATGATTTATCTCTAGTTCTGGAACTTTCTTTGGGATATTTGAAAATAACTGTTCTAGTATTGAAGCTTTAACCTCTATTTTTGAGAGACATCAGCAAATACTCAAAGTGGAGCAATGGGACCTTCGAATGCCGATTAAAAAATTGCCACCTCCGATTGAGCACGGCGGATTTAAAAATAGTGGCGAACGGTGTATGAGAAAGACTCAAACACACATGCTTGTTCACGCGCACGCACCTACGCACACAAGCAACGCCGGCAAGCGCTCAATAAATAGAACACCGCGCCCGTTTAGGGGGGGCTCGAAACCGACTCTGAAAGCCAACCCTCTACTCCCACAAATGTCTCTTCTTTGCCTCCTCACACCTACTATTCCACTATCTGCAAAACGTCTTGTCAATAGATTGGCGTAGCTATCTGCAACAATATCTGCCTGGAGAGAATATTTGAAAAGTTTCATATTTATTTTTAGAAAACTCAGGATTTTGGAGGTTCGACTATTTGCACTAGCGGCTCGTGCACACGAATCAGGTGAAGTGCTGTACAGTAAAAGATACGGGCACTTCATCTATCACGAGCCGCCCGTGACTATTTGCAAATCTGTTTTGTTTGGCTTGAGTTTTTGGTCATTTGAAAAAAAAATTCTTGCCTGAAGACATTAATTCAAAAAGTGATTTTTTATTGTAATTCTTCTCAATATAAGAATTCTTGTCTATTTTATTTTATCCAAACATTTTCTTAGCTTCTATTCTGAGACTCCGTCACTATCAAGAATAGCAGCTTCAAAAGATAACTTGAATAATTTAACAAGAATATGTTTTATGTCTATGTTGTAGTACAAACTACGAACTTTAGCTGTAGGTCAATCTATGGTTAAAAATCAAGGAATTTAATAGAGATGGTTTTGTAGTACTATGCAAAATGCAACCCATATAAACTCCTTGACTTGTACAAGCTAGATATAGGATCTATCTACTGTATTTTGTAGTGTATTTCACCTAGATTGACGTATTGACCTATATTTTATAGTGCTGTATTATATAAAACATGGACAACAATGACTAGACCAAGTAACAAAGATCCACCGGGGACTTGATTGAGATGACTCAAGCTTATTTGTTTTTCAATAGTGTGGGAAAGAAAGCGTTTGATGCGACCACGTGACCTGTCATGTGCATTGTTGTAGGCAACATCTCCTCTTTTAACTGCTGAAAGTCGCACAAAGTGCTGCAAGCGCAAGTACAGCGAAGGTCGCCAATTCACTGTAGGATAGCGATAGGCAATTGCAACGACCGGCCCTTACAAGGTAAATTATTACCAAAGGTGACGCGTGCCTCTCTCATCCTCTGACAATCTGGACTCTCTCTTCTCTTTTTATCGCTCTCACTCTCTCTCTCTCTCTCTCTCACACATAGTCTCTCTATATATTTTTCTCACTCTTCTCTCAAAACTCTATATATTCATTTTTTACTCCTCTCTCTCTCTCTTTCTCTCAAAACTCTCTCACTAACTATCTCTGAAATATTTCTCTTTCTCTCTTTCTCTCAAAACTCTCTCACTAACTATCTCTGAAATCTTTCTCTTTCTCTCTTTCCCCTCTCCGTAGTGATTCATCTACTCATTCAGGCTTTTCTCAATCAGTCTTTACCAGTGCAGAAAGAGTGATTCTTTTCGAAGTCGTTTTTCTTGCAAGTGTTGAAATTTTTCCCACACGCCAAATTGAAAATCCTAGAGCTGGAAACTCTTCATGTTCTATTTTCTATCAGAACTTGGTAGTTTGAATTGGATTGAATAATAAATTCCTTATGCTTGATGTAAGCATTGTGCATGAATTTATCAATGGTAAACTGTATATAGCTTATTTGATCGTTATACAGTTATACTGAATTAGGCTGCTAAAGTATTTGTTACATATTTATTGTAACTCAGTATGTTGTGAAGTGAATTTTTATCCAAGAAACTCCCAAAATTAGGAAGGAGATATTAAGAAGTCGTGAAAGGATAGAATATAAGATAGGAAATGATAATGTAGCCTATTGATTGAAAAATCAATATAACGCACTTGAGCAGTAACAATAAGAAAGCTTGCAATTATTGAAAATCATTTTTAAAAATTGTGCTATTTGCAAATTATTATTTTTTGGTAAAAAATTAAGCATTAGAAACCTGAACTTTAGAACTTAGGGCTATTTAAAATAATTGAAATCAATGATTTTCATTTATTTTTCAATTCAAGCATTAATCTGTATTGAAATCAATCTGAAGACTAATACAACTATATTTCAGATTAATTTTATTAGGGCTTCCTTCTTGTGTTGATGGTTCAATTCAAGGCCTGAAGAATGATTAAATTACATAAAAAGTGAAAAACACCACACCAATATTACAATATTCATGTGAATGTATCAAGAAATGTACAAATGGTACATTTTCGAATAAGGTTATTGACTTTTTTCAATAAAGGCCTGTAAATAATTGCGAAGTACGGTATTACCTCATTCTCGTTCTTGCTACGAATTTCTGACACATTTAATACACAGTATAATTCACTGTATTTCAGAATAAAAGTAGGCCTACTATCGTCTCAGCATTATTCGGTGTTCTGTTATTTTTGCTATTTGCTGACAGCATAGCCGTATGATCGGACAGCGATCTTTGTACCCAACCGAATTCAATATTGCATGCAATTATTCCCTATTTTTAGCCTTGATCCAAATTCACAAGTGTGAATGCAACGAAAAAAGTGTAGTGATGGAAAATTCTATCAATGGACGTTACGCCATGCCTATCAATTATTATTGACGAATCAATATCGTATGGTTGCAATAGATAAGTGAATTGTATCTTTTATTTCAGAAAGTTGTAGTCTAGATTGGAGTAAATTAGTAATCAAAATCTAGGAACTCGAATAGCTATTTGTATAGTAATGGAATATATCAATTGAAAAAGATATTGAATTATTTAATTAATAATTTTTTTCAAATGATGAAGGTGTTAAATTCATTAAGTTAATCTATCATTTTGAATAAAATCATTTTGTATTTTGAATAAAGGATGTTATTTTTGTCTCCTCTAGAAAAACTAATTTAAGTCACAATCCAAGTCAATTTTTCACTACCTTGACCTTTACAAATCTTTGTTTGAATATCTCTTTTAAACAAAAAAGAAGGAAAACAGGAAATGAAAAAGATAAAAAGTTTTAAAATAATTATTCAAACTATTTTTGAAAACTAGAATCATATTAACGTAATCACATTATGAATGAGCAATTTTTTCTCCAATGAAATCCATCATCATTATTGAATGATATTTAAAAATGCACTTTCCTGTCATTACAATGACGCTTTAGAGGAAATTTATCATCCCTAATCGGTGATGCAACAACCATGCATTACGTGTGGTGTGGCACAGTATTTATTCAGCAAATAAATCGTGATAAGAAGGCATTTATCCCGATAATCAATTACTTATTAGTTCAGTAGATTAGGTAGCAGTCTCTCCCTCACTTTCATATTGGATGTTTTCCTCTCGCTCTCTCTGAAACGATTGGCTGACGTGTTTTATGGTAATAGTGCTTGAGTCACCAACGTGTTCATGGTGTTCTTTTCTCCCATTCTTACCTACTAACTGTCGTAATCTCTTAATATTGATAGCAGATAAACTGCTCAATCATGCTCTATCATACTTCAGTTTTCAACTCTTCTTGGAGCGTTTATCTCCACAATACAATATGTTTTAGGAAGTTTGGCTGAAGTGAAAACCATAATAAACGAAATCACAAATCATGGTTTTGGTCCGATTTTTCATTTTTCTACAATTAACTGAAAATTCGAAACTCTGAAAATTCACTATTTAAGAGTTCATCTGGGCAAGGAATTTATAGAAAATTTGGTTCCCCAAGTGAGATGAGCTCTCTCTGCAACTTTTAAAGCTTAAATTCAATTGAGCTTGATTTTGAGATGCTCAACAGAAGCTTAGATGCTTGATAAATGTTTGTGATTAAGAAGATGTATTCTAGAAGCCAAGTCCAAAATCCTGTAGCCTATTATTAATACAAGTCAAGTTTTTCTTGCAACATCATTATCTTTTATCCGGAACGCAGCCTTTGAGAAGGGCCCCATTTACTTATAATAATATTATTTTCTATTTAAACACTGTAAGATGAAAAATCGAAAGAAAATACCTGCAATTGTTTCCTATTCAAACTCTCCCGAAGCACACAAGAATGGAATTGGAAAAATTATTTTGAAAAAATGAACGAAGTGAAATGGTTGATAAATTTACAGAGAATTTCATTCAATTGAAAAAACATTGTGTGAGTGTTAGTAGCAGATATCATTGGTTGCACGATTGCACCGCAATAGGTTTCTTTCAAATTTAATTCTTTTCAGGAATAAACAAGAAAAAACTTGATCTAATTATGCTATTTAACGTTTGTATCTTAAAATTGTTATACAATTCAATTGAAAAAGTACTTCAGTCTTCCAACTCTTTTTATATAGAAATCACCGCAACTTCCATTTGTGAGTGAATTTTCAAAACCGTGGATGAATTTTTCATATAAAAGTTTGGTGAAGGATGTAATTATTGCATCACAGTACTGTAAACACGTAGTACTTTTCTGAGTTGTTAGAGAGTTTGGTTTATAGTTTTTAGTTTCCGTGAAAATAAGTCAGAAAACAGAATCAAGCCATATTTTTGGCGCCAGCCTTACTGCTTGCTAAAAATAATAACAATTATGTTTTGTTGTGGCTTGGTCTGCAGTCATTCTGAAAGTTTATGGTGAGGTCTTTATTCCTTGTTTTCTCCTATCCGTTTCCCACTCCTAATAAAAAAAAACATGGAGTGAAGGAATATAGAGAGTGAGAGAGAGGGATAGGATGTTTTTGAGAGAAAGAGAAAAAATAGAGAGCTAGAAAAATTAATTTATGACTGTCTGCACCTACTTTTGGTGATTGCGGAATGTCACTGTTAAGACTGATAAAAGACTATAGTCTGTCCAAGCCAGGAAGACATTCCGGCAAGATAGGAAAATGACTCCAGCTTGGTCAATGTTGGTTTAAAAATATTTAATTTGGTTTCAAATTGTAGATCAGAATATTTTCTACAATTTAAGACCAAATTAATAATTTTTAACCCAATATTGATTGAGCTGGAGTCATTTTCCTATTTTTCTGGAATGTCTTCTTTGCTTGGACAGACTATACCAGGCTCGAAATTTTGGTGAAAAATACAACTGATAAGAGTGGGAAGAGTGGTGGGTTGGAGGAGGGGGGAGTAAAGTAGAGCTAGCTCTTGTTCTGATAAGTTGTGATAAGTGAGTACTAGTTCTAGGAAGACTCCACCGGAGGGAGGACTTAACAGAGAACAGAGAAGAGAAGCTAGAAAGGCCTTAAGATAAAGAAAGGCTTCTGCTTGTTATTGTTAATCTTTCTCATTTTCTAGTGGTAACGTAGGAAATTTTGGGTTGATAGAAGAGAGAGAGAGAGTCTGTAATAGGAAAAGTGAAAGATAGGGCGAGAGAGAATGGGAAAGAGAGAGTGATAGGAAGAGAGAAAGAGAGAGTGTGTGAGGGAGAAAGTGAGTTAGAGAAAGAGAGAATGACTGAGAGAGCGTGAGGATTTTTGTCAAAAAAGAAAGGCAGAAGAGAGAAATGACAATGAAAAAGGATAGAAAGAAATGTGACAAGGAGTCGAAAGTGAGTGTCTAGAGGTTGAGAAAGAGTAGGGCTTAGAGGAGAAAGAGTAAGAAAGAGTAAAAGAGTGAGTGAGAAGTGCAGCTGTGAGTATTGAATGAGATGGTAGACATGTGAGCTCGTAATTACGTACGTTTAGGAACACGAGGCCAAGTAAATAGTTTCTCTCGGTAACGTAATAGTCAATTGGGCAATACGTTTATTCTTTTCTCTTTACAAAAGGATTATGAAAAAATATAACACCCAGACAAATTTCAAAGAATGATATGGTGGGCCTCATTTAAGAGTTCTGTTATCAAAGTATTTAATGAATGTTTGCATTAATTTATTAGTAGTACATTAAATTTGAGGAACGTGAAAGGATTATTTTTGTGACGAGAAATATTTCGTCAAGTAGTGTTTAAACTCTAGTTTAGATAGCTAAAGTGGTTCAGCTGTGGTTGGACTTGGAAATCGATTAAAAAATTGAAAAAAAAAAATTGAAATTTCATTTTACCTCAGTTTTTGAAAAGCAAAATACTGCATAGGTAGAAATTCTTGATTAGTTAAAATACTAATTCAACATAGAAGTGAGTTCAAGTGAGAATTGAAGAGTAAAATGATACCCTTTTCTAATTTGCTTCAATTCATTATGAATATAATAAGATTCATTTGCTTCAGAAGTGAGATTTATTGCCTTTCGAAACAGGATTGTTGTAATTACCGTATCTTGTAAAATACTATTATCACTATTATAGAAAATTTTGGGATTTTCTTAGTCACCACATTTATTTAGTTTTCTACTTTCTTTCGGATTACTTAATATTAGAACAAAAATATTAATTTTATTACAATCAACACTATTTATCGATGTTTTTCACAACTTAGTTCATCAGCAGCTAACTTTATATTACCAGAGACGTAGTACGTATATATAATAGCACGTAGTCTAAGATATTACTAACACCACCCCCTGCCCCTTCCTTTATTCTACCCAGTACCCACCTTGAAAACGGCTGTCATTTGTATTTACTATCCATTTCCTGATCTCAAGTTTCCAATCCCGATCCAGAAGTTTAAGTTGCATTGAGACTAGAAAACTTAAAGTAATCTTGCAATGTTATCTCAGATGAATGGAGTGAAGATAGCCTACTACTTCCAGGAGTGAGCTGTGAACATGAAATTTTCATTATCCATAAAACTCGGGAAATTGGAGTACTCAAGTGACATATTCAGGGGTGCTGAGCGAGTCATTCACACACCTCTCAAATATTTCACTGAAAGTGTGATGAAAGACATTTTACTCCATTTCCTTATGAATAAAATGCTGTTCATTGCCGTTATTTATTCGTGATTCAATCCATCAACTATGAAATATCTTAAAATTGCAGTTGAAGGAATAATTAGGCTTTCAAACCCGAACATCTCAGTAGAGATAAAGTTCAGTCTAAGTTCTGAAAAGTCGTAAGTTCAGATAAAGTTCTCAGTACCAATAACAGTTGGTTATTGATATTTTTAAATTTATTTTGCAGATTATGTGTACAATCCGAAGGAGGCTCGTCTGCGCAAAGCTCTTCGTGAAAAGAACCGAGGCGAACGTCAGGGGGGCGCCGCGAGTTCCGGCCAGAGGGGCGGAGCCCCTGCATCATGGAGCAAGCCTCGTCAAAACATGAATTCTCGCCAGCCAATCGTGAGTAACACCTATTTATTTACTAGAATTGTTAATTCTGAAAGTTGTAACTATTCTCATTATTCGGAAACATGGACATTTCGAGAGTAACATGTTCTCCTTTCCAGTATTTCAAGAATATTCCACATCTATAATTCCCTAAAAACTTTATTCGCGTAAATTAATCATTCATTAAAATTCTTTATTCACCTACCTTTTTCGTCTTGTACGATAATCCTGAATTTAGGGTTATAGGAATGGAATTTATCCAATTTTAGTATCCTTTCCTGCTTTGAGCTATCATAGTTTTGTATTCTTGATCAAATTTAACTTTCGTTCAAATAAATTTGTTGAAATTTTATGGATTTATTGATAATTCAGATTATTTAGATGAATCTGAAATGATCAATATTTCGTAGTTGTAAAATATGCAAAAACAGAATGAAATTAAATTCTGAAAATGAAAAAATGTCAAATTCTTGAATTACAATAGGTTTACCAGGTAATAATTGGGAGATTTGATTGTTGGAAAAAATATATTTTCTTTCATTTCTGTCTTGGAGACTCCAGTTACGGAGTATAGGCTAAAACAAGTCAATGGGTCAACAATAATTTAAAAAAAAACACATTTTTCGTGATTTATAACTCAAATTTAAATCAGTTCAATCTGAACGTCTCAAACGCAATGTACTTAACTGGTATTGAAAAAATGTGCGAAACAAAGTTTTGATTATCAAATCTTAATCGAGTATACAGTGTATGTGAATAACAGCTATCAGTCTCACGTCTCTCTACAATGTACAGTAGTTGTAGTCTCGTACATGTGTGTTGTTTGTTGCCGTTTTATGTAACTTTGTTGATTGTTGATCTTGAGTATTAGCACACCAAGGTCGTTTCACCAACTGGAGCAGAACTGAGAATAGCGTATCTACGCATGCTCAAACCACGTGTATGTTAAGCCCACCGAGCACTTACCTAATATAGTTTTTTTTCAATTTGATGAAATAATTGAAATTGACTAGCCTAGTTATTTCTAGTTCACTAGTGTCATACATAGTGTTATCATATTTGCATGGTATTGCATCATTACGATTAACATGGAATACAATAATACTGGGGATCTTTTGTTTTCATTACAATTATTCTATTACTTACTGACTAATTTTATATTATTTCAAGGGGTATTTGATACTTATGATCAGATAGTTTTGTTGAACTTTGTTTACTTGAAAATATCAACTTGAAAAACTGGTTCACTCATCACCCATCTTTTATTTATTGATGTGGAGAATGAGTCATTAAATATATGAAAAAGTGAACCCAATTGAAAACAAGACCACCACATGTAAACAACAGTTATATGTTGTTGTTGTTGTTGTTCATCCCTCTTTCTTCACTAATAATTTAATTAGAGGAACACGAAAATTTAGAAGTGAAATTACTCACGTTTTAACCATAGCATTGCCCAATCCGCTTGATATCATGCTATACCAGTAAGAAGGCGAACTATTTGTTTATCATCATATGAGCTTATATTCTCTGTTAAATTCATAATTTCGAGTTCTCTAAATATATAATTATTGATTGTAATTTTTGTAATAGTTAGAAATTTATTGATGGGTGCCTCTTCAACGAGCTTCATAAATTAACTTTTATTTCTCTCGAGATTGATGCGGTTTTTTTTTTGTATGTATGGAACAATTTACTCTGCCCTAACACAAGTCAATCAAGGTTAATGACCTATGTCTCTCAAAACAAGAAGAGGAAGGATAAGAGAAGAACCAAGAAGAAAAATAGAAAAGAACAGAGAAGATGAAAAGAACAAGAAGAAGATCAACTCTTTAGCATGTAAGTGCACATAACCAGTTGTAGTTGAGAGACACATGACAGACGATGGTCCTGTCCGCTCTTATTGTCTGAGGTTGGTCGGGGCCAAAGTAAGGCACTTGCAGGCTAAATAGAATATAGTCTGTCCAAGCAGAGAAGAAATTCTGGCAAGATGAGAAAATGACTCCAGCTTGGTCAATATTGGTTCAAAAATTATAAATTTGTTCTCAAATTGTAGATTACAATGTTTCCAACGATTTGAGAAGAAATTTTATAATTTTTGAACCAATATTGACCGAGCTGGAGTGATTCTCCCATCTTGCCAGAGTGTCTTCTTTGCTTTGACAGGTTATAGAGGGGGTTGCAGGCTGCAGCCTGTGTGAAAGATGAGGTATGCAGTATCAGTTATCGGGCTAACCGCAAGAGCGCGCTCCAGTGAAGACCGTCGACATCCACCACGAGCTGCCATGCCAATGCCAACAAAACCCACTTTCAATGGTTTCAGGTGTCAACCGTGCTATTCCAGCCAGCCATTCACTTGCTGTACTTGACTATTTTAAAGGATGACAACGATACGCCACTCTTAGTTCCTAACTAGAGACCGTACACTTGTGATAGTCCTCGATTCATGTCTTGACATCCCGAAACTGTATATAAATAAAATCAAGGCTTATTCCTTTTCTCTATACGACAAGCATTTGAAACAGTATGTTCAAAGGTCAATATAATGATTGTAAGAAGATGAAAGAGGATGTACCAGAATATTTAGTAATATTTCATTCCATATTATTGTATTATTTCAATTACAATGAATGAAAAGTAATGTATTAAATAAAAATTATGAATTCGTATTGGTGAAGAGACTCTAACGGGTAGGTCTCACTCCGCCAATACTTGTTTGTTCACATATACTGCTTAGCCATCCGAGAGCAGTCTCGAGGAATCGTTACTTAATGACTTCATGATCACATGATCAGGGTTACAACATACAACTGGGCAAATTTCGGAAGCACATGCGAATCTTCCATTCAATGTATAATATACATTATAATATATTATATTATAAAATTCATTTAATCAACCATATCATTACACAAAGGTCCCATTTTTTATCAAATGAAAAATGGAAAGTCTGGATGAAAATTTAATGGTCTTTAATATTTTCTTGAAGGTAATTGAACCGTGAACTTGAAGCTACTGTTAGGTTATACTGTTACTGTTATACTGTTAGGTCCAAGTCCAACATTTTGAGCCTTTCTAATTCTGATTGACATCATCAATTTAGTTGATAATCGCATTTACAATTCATTACTTATATCTACCGTCAAAGCAGAAAATGAATGTGATTGTGCTATGGTCAAAGAATTGAGCCCCGGTTATGATTCGAACCCGGGTCCTGTTAGTAATCAGACCGGTGCGTGATAGCTTACTCCAACGAGCCACCCAAATTAAAACTATCCACTTTGAACCATGATTAACTTATAATGTAAGATTGAGATCTATATCACGATCATTGAGAGAGTTGGGACTTGGAAAGGTGTATTTCACTTTCAAGAATTTACTTAAACACAGCCTTTCCGGTCGGCTACCACATTGATCATGTCTTTCACGACGTTGTTGCACGATCGCCTGACAATCGTCGACTCTCGGAAGAACAAAAGACGTGGCTGAATCTCAAGGGAAGTGAGAATTAGTCCCGGGTGACAGCGTGCATCGAACCAATAGCTAGCTACCTAACGACAGACCCAGATTGTGAGCACGATACCGTTCATATGTGCATGAATAATAAACACGAAGGGCGAAGGCGCATTCGCGTGTGTGCGCTTTAAATCAAGTGAAGAGCTGATATATGAACGTCTTCCGGTGATCTAGAAAACGAACGGTGTGTCGCAATTGAGAAGACGATTTAAGGCGATGAGGAGAAGACTGAGAAGAAGAGAGGAAGACGAAGAAGAAGTGAGGAAAACGGAGGAGAAGAGAGAAAGACAATTATTGAAGGAGAAGAGGAGGATGAAGGAGAAGAGCAGTGTGGTGGAGAAGAGGAGGGAAAGATGATTGAAGGCGACGAGTAAAGACGGATAAGAAGATAGAAAGACGAAGAAAAAAGTGAGGAAAATGGGGAAGAGGAGAGGCAAAAATAAAAGAAGAGAGAAAGACGATTGAAGGCGGTGAGGAGAAGACGGAGAAGAAGAGAGGAAGATGATTGAAGGAGAAGGGGGAGGAGAGACAATATTGATGGCGAAGAGGAGAAGACGGAGAAGAACAGAGGATGACGATTGAAGGAGAGGAGGAGGAGGAGGAGGCGACGGAGAAGAGTCTGTTGTTGTTTGGAGAAGACAGTCGGTCTCCTTTTCCACTACAGACAATGGGTCGGAGCAGAAGACGCAGATGGGGCCCCAGAAGGCCTCGGGACCTATTAAGCCCGGAGAGAAAGCAGTGCCGAATGTCGGAGGTGATAAAAGGATGTTAGAGAGAGATAGACAGAGGCAAACAGTGAGATGAAGAGAGAAGGTGATATGATCAACGAACACAGATGAAGATAGAGAGATGATGAAGGAGCAGAATTTGATAATGATGCTGAATAACGGAGTTGATGAAAGGGCGTGTGAGAGGTAGACATAGGAACCGTTGGACGAAGAGCAATATTATTGAGAGAAGAGGAATACAGATAAAGATAGGCCGATGATAAGTAAGCAGACTTTGATAAAGATTGCGAGATTGTTAGAAATCAGATAAGAATTTGATAAAGACAGAAGAAGATAAATAATGAACAATAGAACAGTAAACAATAAGATGAACAAAAACAGAACTTTAGAAAGGCGATTATTCTTTATTCTTTCTTTACAATTGCGACTTGGATTCCAAGAATTTTAAGCAAAGGATGAATGAAAGATGATGATGATGAAGGTTTAAGATGTGGGTTATATGTCTATCCACAATGTCCACTTTCAGATTAATTAGATTTCACTGTCCACTTTCAGATTTTTAATTCAGATTAGCTTAGAAGAGGCACTGAGCTCGATTATTTAAATATAAATGGGAGTCGATGATTTCAATAATTTCCAATTATTGGAATCGACAATAATTTCATCAATCTTCTTTGTGATTTTTCGGGGAAATATCAATTGTTACATGTAAGGGAACACGTTTTGGAACATACAAACTATGTTATCAATCGTTTAATCAGCATCAGCAACTTCCCTGCACTCTGTTATGTCCTCCACGGCGACGCAATGTATTCTGCTTGAGCTAGTTTCGGGGTTGCATCGAGTTAGCAGCTTGAATGATATGTAGAGAGATGCCAGATTGTAACTTGAGTAGGAGATTCGGTTGGATGCCAATTGCTTATATCAGTGTCTACTGTGTTAGATGGCAATTTGAATGATAATAGATTTCTCTTGTTTGACATGAAGCCTCTTCTGTGCACTTGTAGTATAGTAGCAATAGTCATAGGTCATAGACAAAGTGGAGTTGTAGATAGTTATAGGAGTTATAGATATATACTGTAATATCGTTGCCTGAGTCTACATGTTCAAATTCACTTGAATTAAAATGAACATGTTTTTACGAAGTGAACATTGATTAAGTCAATCCAACATTCCAGGAAAATTTGTGATCCACATCCACAGAAAAACATTCAATTGTGCAATCCATCAATTAGACACTTGAACAAATTGATTAATTTAATCAAACATTAGAGGTAAATTGGTCATTCTCGGAAATAATTGATTTTTTCTCTGAGGATAATGCCCTCAAGATTAAATGAGAGATTATAATATACTGTATAATAATTATAAGGTTATATTATGATAATGAGATATTAAACACTCCCATCCTCCTAAGAACAGATATCAGATAAACTGATTTCTCAACGATTTCGGCACGAGATGAGATCGACGGGGTTGATATTCAATGCTGCCAAATGGAACAGCTTTCATGGATTCCTCTCGATTTTCTTCGTTATATCTATAGAAATTGAAATTAAACATACAGAGTCGGGAGTGGCCGATTCTGAAATAATCATAGATTACTTATGAAACAAGACTGAATCATCAGAGTGCTTTGTTAGGGCCTTGCGTCGTATGCCTTGCCCTTGATAAATTTGCGGTTTATTTTGATTCCTTGCATAAAAAACTTGAAATTGATACTTGAGCTATGTGATGGATTTTTTCATTTTGAGTACTCCTGCAGAATTCTGCATTACCTAATGACGTAACATTGTGCTACATTGAACCTGATATCTTCCTTCTCGATAAGTTTGTTTATTTTATGTAACGTAAAACGGGAGCACCTGATGATTTATTTTTGAAAAATATACTTTGTAGGCTTTTCATTATATTGCTTTATTCATTGTTTATATTTTTGATTCGCTTGAAAAAGTTGTATATTAGTTCGAGAGCAATCAATTTTAGTCAGCTTAAACCTAAACAGTAATGTATAGAAATTCAGTCTGGGTGCCAAATGCAAAAAGAGGAAGTAACCTTTTTTGTGGTATGTCGTTGACTTTTTGATCGATTATGATGGATTTTGATGAGTAGATTCCGAATCCGAGTGATGCCAAGCTGTAAAAGTTAAGCATTTTTTGTAATTCAAGATGGCGGCCAAAATTTAGGTTCCATTTCTAGTCTACCACGAATTCCGTCAAACAGAAGCGTCGGACGAAAAAAATCTTTTTTTTAGTAAATTAAATTTCCAAGAGAATGGTATTGGACTCATGTCTCTATCTTTATTAGGAACGGAGTTATTGAGTTATAATTTTTTTTTCAAAAGAGGCTAATTTTCAAGAAAAATGAGAATTTTAGTATTTTTAGTTTTTGCTTGCCTGACGTATTCAATTGAATCGTGTGAATCAAAATCCCTCTGAGGATAATTTTGTCCTCTACAATTTGAGATCAAGTAGACCTCTCTATTTTGTATAGTTTTTCAACTAGGCCAGTAAAAAGATATCCTTGCATCTCAAAAAACCCTATTTATGGAGGAAATGGTCTCCCAAAAAAATTTATACGTGCTTGTATTGAGATTTTATTTGGTAATAATGTATTCTAGATCAATTTTCAGCAGATAAGCCACTTACCGACCTAAATTTTGGTCAAGCTCAATAGTAGGGTCCCTTCAAGGATCTCAATCTAAGGATACCTCTAACTATTGTTAAAGTCATCGAAACTCAACAATTCATAGCTCATTCTTCTCAGCTCATCAAGGCGGTCTAAATTCATATATCATATGTTGAATTTGGTCGAAATTGACAAAAATCATTGCTGAGGCAAAATTGACTTTTTCATCATATACCAAAAAAATGTCAATTTTTGCTCACAAATGAGTATATCTACCAAGTCCTTTCAGATAAAAAAAATGAAATTATCATGAAAATGTGGGGAAATTCTTCCTCTTCAATACCCTATAAATAACTTTCATGGCATCACGCATTTAAGAAAGTTACATCGACTTAGAAAAATACTGATATTCCATACATTCATTTTTCAATGGTTTTGTCTGGTAATCAATGGTTCCAAATCAAATTTGGTTCATGTTGCAAAGGTTCCTGGCAGTATTGAACATTTAGAACTAATCATTGCTTACAATTTGAGCGTAAAAACGTGTTAATATCTTATTACAAAATTTATTTACAATTTATTGATTTCTTGGCAAGCCATTAAAAAAATGAATGTATGGAATTCTAGTAATCATTTAAGTTGATGTAACAATCTTATACGAGTGATGCCATGAAAGTTATTTATAGGCGATTGAAGAGGAAGAATTTCCCCACATTTTCATTTATCTGCTGAAAATTGATCTCAATACAAGCACGTATAAATGGAGACCATTTTCTCCATAAATAGGGTTTTTTGAGATACAAGGATAACTTTTTACTGCCCTAGTTTTAAAAAATACAAGATAGAGAGGTCTACGTGGTCTCAAATTGTAGAGGACAAAATTATCCTCAGAGGGATTTTGATTCACACGATTCAATTAAAAATACTCAAATTCTCATTTTACTTGAAAATTAGCCTTTTTTTTGAAAAATCATAACTCCGTTCCTAATAAAGATAGAGACATGAGTCCAATACCATTCTCTTGGAAATTTAATTTACTAAAAAAAATGAAAATGATTTTTTTTGTCCAACGCTTTGTTTTGACGGAAATCGTGGTAGACTAGAAATGGAACCTTAATTTTGGCCGCCATCTTGAATTACAAAAAATGCTCAACTTTTACAGCTTGGCATCACTCGAATTCGGAATCTACACATCAAAATCTATCATAATCGATTAAAAAATCAACGACATACCACAAAAAAGGTTACCCTCATTGGCACCCAGACTAATTTCATCTACTTTTTGTCCTTTGAAAAGATTTTTTAATTATGATTTGGAAGATGAAAATAATATAAACTGTCCTATCAATATTCTGAATAATTGTGTTTATGAAAAAAAATAAAACTAGTTTCAAATTCTTGTAGTATGATATCAATTCAGTGCCTACTTTTTTGTACACCGTGAACTTTTCCGCCCTTGTGGGATAAAATGGTAGCCTAGGTAATTAATGCTGTAATATGTTTGGTAGTTTAATGGTGTACCAAGTCTCAAGGTGGGCCTTATTCGTCTAATTAATTGACAAAAAAATCAAAGTGGCTTGTTCTATTTAAATAATATTTCATATCGATTGCTTCTTAATCTAACGCTACAAAATTGTTGTCTGATTCTGATGTGTGAAGGTTATCTAAAAGTGGAGTTAGGTATGTTCGTCATTATAAGTTTTTATTGTATAGTATCATTTTTATTCGAAAAGAATTCTTGAATGAGACGTTTTGAGAAACAATTTCCTCTTATTTATTTAAAGTCAATTAAAGTAATTGATCGTAGGAGTTAGATGTAAATCCATTAAGCTCTTTCGAAAGAAATATTTCTGAACAAAAATGAATGTCTCGTATAATAAACAATAATTATCGAGATAAGGAAATGGAAGTGATCGCAGAAAAGTAAACAGAACAGGACACAGACAATAATAGGGCTAATACGGGTTTGTTTGTTTAGCGTCGCGACTAGGCGAAGAATTCTATGAATCAGAAATTGATGTGTCTTTTTTTCGACATTTCGTAATCAACTTCGGGTATGTGACTTCCCTAAATGCACTGTTCTCACATTCCGTTGTACGAATATCGCAAAATCGGCTCATAATCGCAGAAAAGTTTAGTTCTTCACGAGTGTTTGACTTGGACGGACGTGTTTTTCTATCAGTGCTTCTCTCGATAATTCCTCTATTTAGACTGATTTATTAACAGGGTTGTGAGTTTTTCTGTTGCTATAATGGATAGTTCGGATAGTTGGGAAAGTGCGGATGGTACGGACAGTCTGGACAGTATGGATAGTCAGGACACCGGAAACCGGAACAGTCCGGACATCGTATACTGGAACAGTCCGGACATCGGATACTTGTACAATTCGGTTCCCGGTTTTATCCAGGTTATAAATTATTTGGATAACTACGTTCTTGTGGAGTGGCATCCTTGTTTTGCAATCCAGGTATTGCCCTATATTTCGTATAATTCTGATCCTCATTCCCAGATAGTTGGAACAAGAATCTTGGAAATTCCAGAGTTTGGATCAAGTTTGGGTCCTGACTTGAATGATTTGTGCTGCCAATGTAGAAATGATATATCACGAGAGAATATCGGAGCTGATCATGACTCAATTCCAAGAATGAATGACATTCAAATTGTGATACCGACACCGGTAAGTTTTACGATAACCTTTTTACTTTGTAAGTTCACTTTCAAGATCTTTTCTTATTCTTAAGTGATTCCTCTTGATGCTCTTAAAAACTTAGCAATTTGTTGATCCTTGAAATAATAACAGTCAACAGTCCTCTTAGTAGATTATCTTGGAATATTTATTTTTGCAACGCGAATAAGTACACTCCACACTTTTCATAAGTACACTTAACATTTTTTGTTTACCGCATTTTTTACCAACATTTTTTGTTTACGCTAGTTAGTTACGATTGATATATCATTAGAAGTATAGAAAACAATTTTCATTTAGATGAAAGAGATGCCCGCATATTGATGAAGTGGGTGGCCACGTTACCAAACACGTGGCGAACATGTGACGTGAGATTTGCGCGGCAATCAAGTTTTGTTGGCGGGAAAGCCAATGATAAGACTCGAACAGGTGGTTGTTGCTGGCAATCGATGCTACCCTCTCACTCACGGGGATGGTAGGGGTTAGGGTGTGTTGCTCCAGTTTTCACCCCACACTCCTTTCACTTTCGACCGGTCCCCGGTCACCCTTCCACCTACCGGTCCAATCTCGCGTCGCTTAATCACCGCGCGCGCGACGATACCACCACCAGAAACACGATCGATCCTCGAAGACTGCTGCTTGCTGCTGCTTCTGCTACGCTCCATCACTCTCACACCATGCAACAACCGGCGTGGGTACTGGGTACTATAATATTATGTTGAAAATTGAAGTGAACCGTTTTCTTTTGAAAACATCAATAGTTCATTTGCCATGTCTAAGCAACTGCATGGAAATTATCTAGACATAAACCTGTACTTGTTCTTAGTATACGTTCGATACAGTCCAAATTCCACTTTATGAAACATTCCTGTTTCGAAATCAGTTGATGAAAAGTAAACAGAGTTCAACTAACCTCAAAACTGCGACTGGAATCGAGTAGGCACTAGGCAGTATCTTTTCGTCAATATTTCAATTTACGTATTTGAGTAGTCTAAAGTTTAAATAGTTTAATATACTTATAAGTTATAAGTTACTAAGTTATAAGTTAGTGAATATTTCAATTTTTCTTTCTTTCGTATGGCTTAATTTGTGGGGAGTTCCAAAGAAGTTCCACAGCCGACGTAACCACAATTTCCCATGTTGGGAAATTATTGTGGTAGTTAATATTGATATGAACAAAGTTATTGGAATTTTGGTAAATTTCTTCAAATTTCATAGAACCAAACACAAAAATAACACTCGAAGCACTAATACACGATCGGAAATTATTGAATACATTTTAATAACTTCCACTTTTACAACAACACTTACGATTTTGTTGCTTGTCGAATGCGTTTCGTGTCACTGACTGATATGTTATTTTTAACATATTTACCAAGTAATGAGTTAATTATCATCAACAGTTCAACGTGTTCAAGTAGGATAAAGACAAAAGAAGTTCATAAACGACGGTATGTTGATTTTTATAGTAGCCTACACTTAAAAATAGCTTGATACTGATAACTACACTGGTGGTCGTAGATAAAATAGAGTATGCAACGGTTGTATTAGGCCTTTGAAGCACTCGTGAGATATTAGGCTGAGGCCGCACTGCCGGTGGGTAGAGCCTGGAGGGTGGAGGGTATTTGGTAAATCTATAGAACATACACACCATCCACAGTATTACATCGTATGAATGGTATGTGTTCAGCCGCCATCTTGAAATTCTTAAATATGGACAACATAACCTCAAAAAACAGTATTACGTCATACCATTCATACGATGTATTACTGTGAATGGTGTGTATGATCTATAGATTTACCAACTACCCTCCATCCTCCAGGCTCTACCCACCGGCAGTGCGGCCTCAGCCTTAGAGCACTTGCTACGCTCAAATGGTTTAAACATTATTGATTTGGTCTTAAATAGAAAATCGGAATGTTTCCTATGATTCAGACCAGATCAATAATGTTTGAACCAATATTGACCGAGCTAGAGACTGGAGTAAGAGTCTTCTTTGCTCGAACAGACTATACCTTGAGGCATTCGCGGCACATGCCTCGCACTGTCGATACGGGCCTTTAGCCTAAATGATGTTTCTGAAATCAAAAGAGACAATACATGCAGACGATAGTGATAGACATATGAAACCGCCCAACTCTTTGGCGTCAGCTATGTGGTAGTAGCTTTGAATCCTCATTTAAAATTGAGTAGGCTATAGTGACAACCTATCATTATTGTAAATGGATTGAGTATATTAGTAGGTATATCTTTTGTTCTGTTGATAGATGACTATATAGCAAATTATGAATTTATGATTGGAAGAATTACTCACAATCGTTGCCAAATTACGAGATGAAGCTTCTCCATGTTTCTCTAATGAAGTTCTCTATATCGGTTCACCTCTATAGGGCTTCAACAATATTGCTGCCTCTTAGATAGAGCTTCTATTTGAGAAATTTAAGCGAATCTTCAGCTCGAGGTAATAAATATTGTATCGTATGTAATTGTAATACAGAATATTCGACCATTCAATTTTAAAATGAATGCCATGTAAATCGGTTTCCAAACAATTTTATTCTGCTCGTCTACAGAAAGTGTAGTAATCATGGCAGTTTCATTCAATTCTGATTATTCATCCCTGTCTGTACGTCAATATACGGTTTTGTGGCAATCGCTTGCAGCTTAGATTTTATACACGTACTGTAAATTCAGTTTTTCGATTCCATTTCCTTCTAGTATTGTCTTGTATTTTCAGGTGTGATGAACGAAATTGGCGAATTGAAATGGATTTGAATAGTGGTTCCAAATTCTTATTCACACTATATTTCCCGCAAACTGAAAAGATTCGGTGTTACCAGCGAGCAGCGAGAATAGAATATTCTATAATAGAATATATTCTTTACATAATAGTATACATTCTATTCTCGCTGGGTGTTACTGTACATTTCACATTCAAACGGCATGTCTTCTCAGCTTGCGCAGCTATGCCACCAGAATTTGGTACTGATTGAAAATTACTGACTTGATTTTTTTAAATTTCAATTTATATTCTATAACAGCTTTTATAAATCCAAAACCCTATATTAATCAATAATTAGTTCGTATAAAAAAAAAAATTATTATTCTGAAGAATTATCTAATCACGGTTTCTATATTAGTGAAATAGTGAGATATATGAGGTTTAAAATGTTACGTCGTTCATCCCCAAGGTAGGCTGATGAGAATATAATGAATTGAATTTATGTGAAAAAAGTTACATTCCAAACAGTTCTTTCAAGACTTCTACATAAATATATTTCGTTTTCTGATTCTTACATATTCTTCGAGGTCCTTATAAGACATGTTTCAACTATCATTTCGTTGAATTTTAAATACATGTTGCAACGATTTGAAACGTGATCCAATCAGCTAACCAATAATCGTCGTGCATGTAATTTCAATTGTAATTCATTTATGCGATTAAAACTCTAACGGAAATGATGAAGATTTGCAATTCAATCGACATTTAAATTTTGGAATTATGATGAAGGGGACTCTTGTATGTACTTTTAGCGGTAATTTCAGAGGACACGCACCCTTTTGCGTGTTATACAGTTGATCCATGATCTTTTTGTAGTTTAAAAACGTCTTGTCAATGTTTATTCAGTTGAAGGCGTTCACATAAATCAATAAATTAGGCCGCGAATGAGTAATTATTATAGGACGAAGGCCCCTTGTGCCTTCAAATCGACAATGGATATCCTGCTATAAACCAACAACTGATTGACGCCTTGATAACAAACACTGATGACATTCCAATTTGCTTTAAGTGGGGAGGGGGAAAGTTGATGAAAGGGAGGGTCACCCCTCAGGTCATCTGCAATCACTTGTCCTTCACATGTTCGTTGTACTGTATGAACAGTACAGTATAGTTCGTACTTCTGTATCGTATATACAGTACATCAATTATTATTCAACACCATAAAGTCTTGGCGCCTTCCCTGTTGAAATTTCAATGGTGATGTGCCGGGTTTATAATACCGTTGACGCGTTGACAAATTTTATTAACTAGAGGTAGAGGAATTTGAACACGATAAATTGTTTACGGTTCATTTCATACTGACTTGAAGTACATTTTTGCTTTTTTATCCGAGACCACTGTTATCTTTCTCATATTATTTTAAAGTTTCGTGAACATTTAGGATAAATTTCTCTACCAGGTCGTCGTCTTCTTCTTCTTCTTCTTCTTCTTCTTCTTCTTCTTCTTCTTCTTCTTCTTCTTCTTCTTCATTTCACGGTTAAGGTACTATTGCCTGTTCCGAACCTCTTCGTCTCTATAATCGGTCCATCTCTTCCTTGGACGCTCTCTATCTCTTTTCCCCACTGGCTGGTAAATAAAAGCCTGATGTTTTGTAACTTTCATTATCTTGTTACTGACAAAGCAGCTACTGTATATGAAAATCTGAAAAAATTACTCCTTGTTTTAATTTATTCAGTGTACATGCAGGCAAAACATTAACAATATTCAACTACTTAACAAAAATATAGACCACTTGCTCTTGTTCAGTTGTATGTTTATTGAAAAAAACTTCGGCAATATAACCTGTGAAATTTTCAATTGGATAGTATGGATTTCCCATTAGAAACCGATTAACATGAAGCTTACAAGAAATGAAAATAGTAGATACATTTAGTAGAGTTTCTATTTTATCAACTTTATTTCCACATTCCTTTCGACACCTGATCGCACTGGGCCAAATAGATGAATATTTTTTCTATTTATGCTATCTCCTATGAACACTCCAATTTTCTTCTCACTTGTCCTTACAACATTAGTAACTTCTTATTGAAACCACACGGATTGTGACTTCTTGTTGACATCACCTACCTATTCATAGTTCATACTCCTAACAGCTTTCGTATTCCGATTAGATTAGTTTCTTGTCAACATTAACTATCTATCATCTATCTCTCTACTCAATATAATATGATATCTGCTCTTCTTATTTTTCAATTACCCTTCAATTAGAACTTTTATTGTGGATGTAGTTTTACAGTGGAAGATCCACTCATTACTATTTGAATTACTTGAATATACAATATTGTAAGATTTAATTAAATACAGTACATACATTTCCTTACTGACGTCTCCTTTCAATTCCATAACTTCAAAAAATTATTATTAACACTTTTCTCATTTTCCCAAGTTTATACAATTTACTAGTAATGTCATTTTCTTGTCATGTTCTATTTATCTTAAATATCATCACTTCTATTGAACAGCTTCTTTTTTCTTCTACTCTCATTTAAGTATCTTAATTATCCAATATCTATTGGGAAGCTACGTGTTATTGACTTTCTTCCTCATCATTTCATTCCTTTTTATTTTCATTTCACACTCATCGCTCATCATATCTCTTCTAACTCTTAGCATCTCTAATACTCTTATTACTTTCTTCACACTATTTTCATAAACCTATTGAGACCTTTCTCCTGTTTCGATAACATGAATAATTTCTTATCAATATTACCCCTTCATCCATCATTATTTCTATCCATACTCTTATCACTTCCTTTAAATATTTCTACTCATCCAGCTTCTTCTAAGCAGGCAGTCGATCGAAGTGTAAGGACATTTCAGTGACGTCATATTCTCTGATAATGACAGACAACAGGGACGCTTAGCTAAAGTCTGTGCAAGCAATGAAGACATTCTGGCAAGATGGGAAAATGATTCCAGCTGGATCAATATTGGTTCAAAAATTATCAATTTGGTCTTAAATTGTAGGAAAAATACGTATCTAAAATTTTAGAACAAATTTATAATTTTTAAAGAAATATTGTCCAAGCTGGAGTCATTTTCCCATCTTGCGAGAATGTCTTCTTTGTTTGGACAGACTATATTTTCCTTACTCCACTCCTCCCTCTTTTACTCACTTCTTTTTTTGATGCGCTTCGCTCTTTATTGTGTCCCCTGGACTTCTCTCTTCATACTCTTTTCTCTTTTTACACTCGGTTCTTTTCACAGTGTTTCACTCTTGGCCACTCGAAGTCACTCTCGTTCGGTTTTCTCACTCTCTCGCACTGATTGTCAGCTGCATCTTGTTGCTTTTTCTCGTCATCTCTATACACCCTCACCTCCGCCCCCTCCTCTCTGGACCATAATCGACCCAACCTTGCTTGCTTCTCGGTGTCGGTCGTCGGTGTATGCTTCACTGTCTACGGACTCATCACTTTAAAACCGCTGGCTCTCCGACCCTCTGAAATCTTACCCTTCCGCTGCCTCTACTATTCCGTCTTACTCTCTACTTCCTCTACTTGTTTTTCTCTCCCATTTTCTTCTTCCTCTTCTTCTTCTTTCTGCTTATCTATGTCTGCAAAATCTTTTTCTACTCATAATCTCCTAAACCATCATCTACATAAGTTCCTTGTTCTTTTGCATTTCCAACTTTCATCTTATCTACCACTTTTTATCGTCTGTTTCTCTGATCTATTTTGGGTTCTTCTTTTTATTTGTTTTTAACATTTTTTCGATTCCTTGGTTCTTTTTTCTATCTCTATCTCTATTCTTCATGTTCTTCAAGTCTTATTTATTTATTTATTTTGTTAATCTTCTCTTAATCCTTGCCTTTTTTCTTTCCTTCGTTCTGATTCTCCCTCTCCTTAACCTCCTTATTCTACCATTGCATCTCCTTCTTTTGCATCTCATACCTCTTCTTTTTTTTGTCAATGGCTCAACAGCCCTATGGAGGACATAGGCCTACCATATCCTAGTTTATATCTGTAATTCTTGTTATACGTCTACTCCTTACTGCTCATGCACCACTTCACAATGTTTTCTTTCTTTTTCGTTTTTCTCTCTCTCCTTCTTTTTCGTTTTTCTTTCTCTCAATATGTTTCTCTTTCCATTCTTTCTTATATTCTCTCTTTGAATTTTTCCCAATTATTTTTCTTCTAATCCATCTTCTTCGATTTTCTTCCAGCTTCTCAACTCTTTCTTATTCTCTTATCTTTTGAACTCATTTTCTTCTCGATTGCTTCTTTAATTCTTATTCATCTATTCTCAAACCCTTCTAACATTTTGTGCCTTCCCACTTCACAGCGTCACCCACTCCGTCTGGCCATCATTTTATTTTGATCTTCACCTCCTCAGTTCATTCTGTCTTCCTCTCCTCCCATCCCTTTTCCCGGCCTCCTCATTCTCAACTCTTCCCTTGTACCACTCACACTGTCAACGGCGTAACTCTCCCGAGCATCTTCTGCCACGATCCCACTTCTTTTCTTCCTATTCCCTTTTTGATCCGCCTTCTCCCCACTTTCTCATTCAAATATATATTTCTTTTCCTTTTATATTTTTTCTTGCTCACATCACCGTCATCGCATTTTCGGATTTTCCATATCTTTACATTTCCGCCTAGTTTCTTGATTCCATTTTCGTTTCTTCCTCATATCTTTGATTCTTTTTCTTGTTACTTTCTTCATCTCGAAATCTCCTCTTACAGTATCTATTTGTGTACTGTTTCTTTATCTCCTCCACACATTTCTTATTCTTTGCTTTCCCTGGTCGTTTTTCTTCCACCACTATGACCCCTTCTTTCATTATCTTCTGAAAGTCCTTTACCACTTTTCCTTGTTCATACGATGCTTTATCATCTATCATAATTATGACTCTATTCTGATCTATTTATAACTTATCTCTTATCAATATTACTCGATATATTTCCATCGCTTTCTCGTTTAGTATTTGTGGTCTCGTATATATCATCTGTGTATTGCTTTCTCTCTTTTTCAAATATTTCTGTACTCTATCCAACACATTCCAATGTGATCCTCCCTCATCTCTACGTCTTCGTCCTCCCCGATGCTCTACCACCCTATTTGTTGCCTTCATTTTTGTTGTCGTAGCTTGCAATCATCAGATTCGAAATGTTTCCGCATCCCTGAACAGTCCCCGAATATTTTCCTTATTTGCAGTTCACGTAGGAAAACGCTGAGGTAACACCTTCGAACAACTGTTGGCAATTGTCAAATACTTTCTGCCTCCCTGCAATTTACTGAATATTATTGCCTGTTATTGGTGGCAATTTAACCAACGATTTGATATAACCACAATTTGTTCCTTAATTCTGGTTCAAACTTAAAGGAGCCATTCGTGTTGTCCTTTTTTCGATTCCTTATTTAATCTGATCTGTATTTTTCTTTTAAAACCGTCATTTTACCTTAATCTCGATCTCTAATACTTCTATTTTTTTGTAGGCTACTACAGTATTATCCAGCTCCCACCTGAAATATTTCTAGTCAAACCTTATTGAAAAATTATTTTCATTGTCCTATATAGTCTCTTGATATTTATCATTGTCTCTTACAATAAGATTTATACAGAATGTTATACGAGAAATCTTCCTAACATCTATTTGAGGCTGGTTCCTTGAAAAGGGAAAGTTTCATTGGACATACCCCAGAAATCACTGGCGGCTCGTGCCCACGTAACAGATGAAGTGCTGTACAGTAAAAGATACGAGTACTTCACCTGTTTCGTGGGTACGAGTCGCCAGTGCCAGTAATCCCGATGTAACAAAGACAGATAATAAATTGAACATTTTTATTGAATATATTATTTTCTAGTTGTTTTCAAAAGGTTTAAAAATATTGATCTATTATGTGAAATTAGCTAGGGAATTCAATAAACCAATTATTTCTTTTTTTTCATCATTTCATTATTTTTTGTGGCTCTCTCGTTTTGTTGTACCACTTTTATCCTCCATCCTTTACCATGTACAAGGACTCATTACAATATATTTTTCAAATTTGAATTTAATTTTATTTATTTATTTTAATTTATCATTAAATTTCTGATTTTTATGTTTCATTCACTCCATACAGAAAATACGAAATAAATTTTGAAAGCTGTTCACATTTCAATGAAAAGTCTAGTTCCAATATCATGCGTTGTATAATAGAGCTTCTATTTTAATGTAAGTAGAAAAAAATCTTCATTAAATGTAACCTTTTCCGTTGCAATCACGCTAATTCCGATATTTCTCACGCTACGGGTGTGACAGTTTCCCAGTTTCTCGAGAACTCACCCGGTATGAGAGTGATCGTGAACATAAAACTCGTGACTCGAGTGAGAGCTTGGCGACATAGTTTCCTCAATAGAGTGATGAAAATTTAAGCGTCGCCTCAGAATAGTAGCAATATAGTGAAGGAGCAAAGTATAAGCTAGTACCTAGCAAGGTTTGTAAATAGGTATATGTACTATATTATATAGTTTGGTAATACCCTCATGCCAACCCCACAGTTGAAGTTAGTATGGTATCTTGTACCTGTATATCAGTTGCATGAAGCGTTTTAGTTGGTGATAAGATGGGTAGTCAACACTCTGCATATAGAAGAGGAGCGTAATAAACCCTGAGAGAATGCCCGCCTTGGAGCTGGTGTGATGAAGATGACGAGCACATTGATTATGACGACGGTGATGACAAGTTGCTACACCGACTTTGGCCCACTACCGCTGACTACATGGGGATGCTGTCGCCAAGCTTCTTACTCATTTTTCATTCTCTCACCCCTCCCACCCTCTCTCTCTCTCTCTCTCTCTCTCTCTCTATCTCTCTCTCTAACTTTCTTTCTTATGTTAATCTCTCTATCTCTCTCACTATCCATCTTAATCGTCCTCTTTCATGCTTCTCCTTATTCTTCTCTGCCCCGTCATCACATTGTCATCCTCTTCTTATTTCTTTCCATTCATTAATCCTCTGCCTTTTCCTCCTTCTCGAAATCTTTGCCTCCTTTTCTGCTTTTTCATATCTTCTTTTCAACTCATCCTTCATTATAATCTCCTTTATCGAGTCTTTTTTCCTATGCTAGTTCAACTCTAGGGTCTTTTTCACTTTTTCATCTTCTTTTCTTCCCAGCCCTCTTCCTCCTCCTCCTCTTTATCTCCCTGTCTTGTCTTCCTCATCCTCCTTCATCTTCGGCCCTTCCCCTTTCTATCCCTCTTTTTGATTCTAGTCTTTCTTTTCTTCCAAGTTATTTTCCTCCTCACTTTCATCCTTTCACACTTAGACTTTCTCATCCTCTGTCTCCTCCTGCTCCTAGTCATTCTCCTCTCCTTACTATTCCTTTTTCTTTTCCTCCTACTCTTCTTTGTCCTCTTAGTCCTTCTTCATTTTGTCCTTCTAGTCTTCTCATATTCCTCTTCCCGCTGGTCCCGGTACCTCTCCTTGTCCTCCTTTTCCGTGTCTCAAGATCCTCCTTGTTCATATATTTTTTTTAATTTTCATCCACTCTCTCTCTCTCTCTCTCAATCTTAATCTCCCCTACCCTCTTATCTAGCGCTCATTTTTGCCACTCCATTCTGCTAATTGTTTTTCTTCTCTCTCCTACCCACCATATTCTCATCTTCTTGGTGAAGATGTTGAGTTACAATCAAGCTATTCCATACGGTTCGATGCTCATAATCACTTTTTGTCTCTCTCTCTCTCTTTCCATCCTTCACTCCTGGTCCTTTTCTTATCCTTCTTATCGTTGTCAGCCACTACGCCGCTTCCTCATTCCTTGAGCCCTTCAAGTTGCCGTCAAAACGGTGAAGTATGATACGATGCGGGTAGGTGGTTGAAGGGGTGTATTATCGGTAAAGGGTCGCTGGTACTAGGAGAGGAAGAGAGATAGAGAGAGAATTAGTGATTGTGTGTGAGTGAGTAAGAGGAGGGAGAGAGTAAGTGAAAGAGAGCGACCCGCTTATTGATTGAGAGGATGTCGAGCGGTTACCGTCCTCAGCTGGTCTCCGAGGGTGTTTGCGCGTGTGTGCGCCTGTATTAGCGTGTAAACGTGTCTGTGTGTGTGAATGTGCGTGAGAGCAAGCGTGAATGGTCTCTGGGTTCGGGTACAGCACCGTGTACTGCCTGGAACGGTCGATATCGTCTCTCTCATCCTCACCCATGTTGTAAGTGTGTTGGTATTTGTGTTTTTGTGTGTGCTTGCTAACCTAAAAGAGTGCGGTCTACCGACGTTATCCGTTTTGGGTGCCGGAGCGGCATTTGAAAGCTGCCTAGGCACCCACTATTATGATGTATCGTGTCCAGTCTGATGCAGCCATCACTATAAACCAAGCGTTTTTATCAACGTCCCATAAACCTACTTAATTTGGGTGGCACCGAGCTTGTTTATCATGCAACGCAAATTAGGATGGGGTGATGGTCGGAGTCAGTACTGATCAATACGAGTCAGGAGTACTCTCGAAATATTTTAGTCGAGAACTACGTTTCAATGTCATGGATTAATAGAGAGGCTTTGAATGTTTCACTCATCATGTGAAACTTTTATATCTTGATAGCACAATGTGATCATTACTCTCTTAACAAAAATAACTTCACTTGAAATGTTTTATCAAATAAGATTTTTCTCCACGTGATACGTCGACCATCGTCCGCTCGAAAATCAGCTATTTTATTCAATTTAGGGGCTTGAATTATTCACTCAAATTTTATTCCTTTTTGAAAATGTTTCTCGTTAATGCCTTATCCTCTGACAAAATCATTCATTGTTTCAGCACGTACTTAGAAATACTATAGTTTCTAGTAGTTCCTATCTGGAAGAAAAAAGAGCCAATATGTCCGTAAGTGTTATTTCTCAATCGATGTTACATGGTACGGAAATTACATCTTTCAAATTATAGTGATAGATCGATGAATAGACATGACTATTTTTCACTTTGTAGTAGAATAGATCACAAAACTTATGTTGGTGAAGTTGAAGAATGCAAACCTCCTTTTCCTCCTCACTCATAGGAGAGTGTCTTGTGACTGTTTCTTGAGCTGAGGGGAGATCTCGGAGTATTTTTGAGTCTCATTGTTATGCGGCCGGGGAAGGCGACATCGTCAAAGTGGAAACGTCAGCGACCGACCGATAAAGCAGAAACCAAAGAAATTGGCGGATGGATTATGTCTAGTTATTAAATCTCAACTCTGTCAGGACAGTTTGAAAGCGGCCTGCAAGAGCGAAACAGTTTGCTGGAGTTTTTCTAGTTTCGATGTGTTATTGCAGAACGCTCACAGATTATCCTGATGGAGTTGAACATCAATTGTAGACATTCTCAAACGCCTTTTCCGTTGGTTTCTGCTCCAGTGTATAATGATATGTTAACCGGTGTCATCAGAGGCATAGCCAGCCCATCGTCCGGGTGTCATGAATTATGCAACGCCTATTAGATCTCGGATCTATACTGTCCGAGATCCGAGACCCTCCAGACGTCACAGAAACACTGTCGACCTGTTGACGCATGGCTAATGATAACAATAACAAGCAGGCCAGCTCAGTTCAGTTCCGGGGGCCCTTGTTTTGTCATCTGCATAAATTTGATTATTTGTCAGAAAGTCGAACACGATCCAAGGGGCCAGGGAGACCAACGGCAATAATGTCATCCAATTATGCTGCTGATGTTTGAAATAGATCTGTTTTGAATGTAAATTTAATGTTGTAATGTTTTAAAGTCAGTGTCTGGTGTATTATTGTGATGGGTGTTCTGCCCGGTTAGCCAACTATTGTGTTCAACATTTCCTCTGAGAAGAAACATTACAGTAGCTTTTTGAAATGGTTTATAAATATTGGGTAACAAAACGGTGATAATTTGACCAATTTTGATCTATTTGATGATCAACGAAGAACGTTTAAAAACTTGAGTGTTCTGGATTTACCAGAGGAGCAACATTCATAAGAATTATTAGGGTTCTCTTCATTATATTCTATTAGTACTTCCATGTTGAGATCATTACTTGATATTTTGATGAGTTTGAGTAAATTGTATGGTAGGCTTCTAGATTTTTTCTTGGATCAAATTAAACTTGAATTTTATAAATTTCAATGAAAAGTAGCTTACGAAAATTTGTGAGGGATTATCGATAAATTGATGTTATTTCACGGAGGTTCAACTAAATCGGATTCTCTTGCGATTGATCGTTTGATTGTCATTATCTTATTGGGTGTGATTTATTACTAAGTCAAACTAGTGATCAAAAATATTTAATTTCTGTTTTGCGGGTATCCTTCAACAAGTCAGTACTTATTATTGCAGACTAGTGTACAATGACTTTAAGAGTCATTAAGTTTGAAGTAAAAAGTGAGGGTAGAGATTTGAAGAAAGTGACAATGAGAGAGTATCGCGAACAGTGAGAATTAATTGAATGGATGATGGAAGCACATACCCGGATCAAGTATTCAAGAATTAATCGAGGACAAACCACCCCTGTTACTTTCAAGGAATGACAGCGTAATTGATAAAGGAGCAGGGGACTGACTACCAATGTACTGTAATTGCATGTATGCGGGAGTTTTGAAATCTGAAATGATACAATTACTGCTCTATAAAGAAAGAACCCTATTAGAGCAATGAAATTCTTGTAGAAGTCTTCCTAACATTCACACCAATTTGACTATTCAGCAAATCCTTTTTTCAACTATGATGGCTACAAATACAAAAACTAGTTTTAAATTAGTCCATGCACAAAAGCAGAGGAAATGAATTCATATAAGGATTGCACATACTGTAAATGAATAATCAATTGCTGTAATTACTTTTGATTAACCAAATATCAAGTCTTATTTTCAGCATAAATTCCACAACATCAACGAAAATTCTACAAATGTATAACATAAAATAATAAATAGAATACAATTTTGATCGAGTGGAATCCCCGCAATAAGTCCGTCTGTGATTTTTTGAAAAAGAATCATTGCAACATGAATGAAGTAACGAATCTAGTACAAAATAAAATAATATAGTTTACACTATAAACTATACATTGCAATGACATGTGAGAATTGATAGATTGATTTGTTTTTCCAAAATAAATATAAAGATTTGATTGGACAGGTACGTCTTGTGTGTTCCCACCCTCGCGTCGACCTTCACTTTCAAAAAAGAAATTCCGCAGTCACTCGGACCACCCCGTGTCATTAGCCCTGTTTGTTTGGGTTCAACCACCTCTGAATCTGCTGTGCCAAAACTTGAATCGATACGAATCGAAGGACAAAGTGTTGGAGGATTTCGCGAATAGCCACGTTTGTTTTCGTTGAGCTTTACTTGTACTGCTGCAGAGTAAGAGAGAGCACGATTAGTTAGTGGGTCGATGAGGATATGGTTTTTGGGCGGTGGATTGTAAGGGGATGAGGGAAAAGGGGGAACAGGACAAGAGCAACAGGTGTCAAATTCGAATGTTGGGTCGAAGGGAACAGAGCCTCCCTTGTCGTGGCCCAGTCTTCATCATCATCCCTCCCTCCTCATCCTCCTCTATCCTTCCTCATCCCTCCTTATCATCCTCCGCATCCCTCTGATCTTTGCATGAGGAGGGGGGCCCTTCCACCAACAGGACCCATTCAGTCGATTTTGGGCAGGCGCCTGCGTACTGCAAAAATCTTTAAAATTATCTGGTTCGATTTCTCTGTTACGGCTACTTGTTTTGGAAATGTGAAAATTCTACAAAACAACAGCAAAATGGGTTTTAGGGATTATTAATTGAATCGATTTTACCAAAAGTGAGTTAATGCATCGGGGATGTATAAATGAATAATGTATTCAAACCTTTCGTTCTGTTCTTGAAAGATTTTTAATTTTTTTTTTTTAGTTGCTACAAACAGAGCATTCTCCTCTTAGCAATTGAAACTGGAATATGGGTAAAATAGTTAGGTGAAATGAATAAATAAATAGTTGGTTGATTAGTTCAATTAATATTTTGGTCATTACAAATTAAGATTTCATCACAATCATGTACCACCCGTTGTTGATCAGCTATGCTAAGTTTATAGTATGTGGGTTATTTGGAGATGAGAAGTCTTTTGAAAATAAGAGTTTCCTCTTATTACTTTATTAACTGAGTTTATCACAATAAACATCATATTTTATCATAAATAGGTCTGGCATTGAAACTCATTGTAATTCCACGTGCAATCGAGTAAAAGTTTACAATCTTGATCTTTATTTCTTTGATGTTAACTATTCTTTAGAATCTGGTTTTCTGTTGGAAACGGTGACCATTGCGGTGACAAGCTCAGATACAGAACAGTTACATGCTCATTCAGTTTTAAACACTGTAACTTAGTTTGAAGAGTAAACTTCTACATCACTAAAGTGCGATGTGATTAAAAGTTCTAAAGGAGTTACTCTGGCGGTTAGGTTTTGACATATCTAGATTGGACCAAGTTTTCCGATTAGCGGTATTTTACTGCTACAAGATTCCCACTAAGTATTAGAACTTTTCCCAAATTCTCCGAGAAACCTTCCTCTACAAGCTGTTTGACAACTCGATGATGATCCCACGATTAACTGTTAATTTCAAAATGATTTGAAATTAAATAATGAATAATGTATCATAATAAATTTCTGATAGGAAATCGAGTTACGATTGTTGACCCAGCAGATACTAATTGCATACGTGTAGTTCAAATAAACCAATGAGTGTCTGGGAGCCCATTTGAATAGTCTGCCACACTTCGATAATAACGTTTGGAACAATTGATAATTTCAAAAATTTTCACGCTTCTCCGAGATAGCAGTAATCATACAAATCAGAACCAAACTATCAGTTCTTCTTATTTCATGGTTAAACTGCACAAAAATCAAAACTGACCGGAATAAAATAACTTAATTAAACAGATCATTGGAACGGATTCTTGCCTCGTTGAATGCTGTCATTCTACAGAAATAGATGTTTATATGTCCTTTCTGATTTAGGTTCGCTGACGTATTAATTGTTAATGAAATATTTTCTTGTAATATTTATTCAATACAATGTTTGAATTTAATTACCAGTTTTCAAATGTTCGATGTGACTTATATTTTGAAAGACTCAATATCCCAGTCTTAATTTTTTCAATAGAATTATTTTCAAATGTGACTTTTTCCCAGTCTGTAATATTTGGATCTAATGCTCGATGTGATTTATATTTCAGTCTTCAATGTTAGAATTGAATTACCAGTTTTCAAAATATTCGATGTGACTTATAAATCGACTTTATTTTTGTTATCTTCATTACTTATCCCCGTCTTAATTTTGTTAATACTGTAGTATAATTTTCAAATGCTTTATATCTCAGTCTAAAATACTCGCTGTGAATTATATACCATTATTCAATGTTCTAGTAGAATTTATTGTAAATGTTGGATGCGTGTGAGTGAGAGGGAAATTTGTGTGGGCCACGTGGCCTGGTTGGTTGTACTGTGTGCTTGGGCGTCGGCGGCTGTCCTGCTCCGTTCGGTCTGGTCTGGACGCCTATCGTCGGTGCACTGATCGAGCGACGCTCGGCTCGGCTCGGCTCCTATTGGCTGGCCGAGTGGGGTACCCACGTCACCCCCTCTCACCCTCACTACCTGGCCACAATTTGTGGCTATTTCACTCTCGCGTTCAAGCTCTCCTCTACTCTCAACTGTGTTACGAGCGCTGTCTCTGTATCCATCATTTCAACCACCAATAATCCAATAATAATCTGCTAGTTGCCAAATATTGTTATTTCAAAATAATAGTGTGATAATAGACTGGGATAATATCTTGCTAATTTTGCAGAATAAAAACATCAAATAAAATGACTATAGAACAGAGTGATTAAAATATCGAATATCTTGTTGAAATATGTTCCTATCGAATATCGAATATGTGTATAGAATTGATGTCTTGTCGTATCTGATATGCTCACGTCATCTGATTCAATGAGATGAACATGTTGATACTGTAAAATGTCCTGTACATTGTTAACTGAACAGTATTATAATAAATTCTCGCTCATATTGAGTAGTATTTGCCACAGGTAGTCACCAGATTTTAACACCAGATGAAATATAATTATAAATATATAGATAAATATAATTGAAAATATATAAATGTATTACGTCACGCAACTTTTTCTAAACTTCTACCGCTGTGGAATGACGTTATCATCAGAGTAAAATAATGGAGTTTTCACTCAAACTGTTTCAAATTCATAAACAATAACTTATTACATTTGTACGATTGAAAGATTTCCAGAACCTTTTCTCCTATTCTAAATATTTTATCATCTGTATCTCCTGCTAGATTCTCTTTTTCGCCATTTCTCCCGCTCCCAGCCACTTTCTTCTTTTCTCAAATATCTTTCTTTCCTTCCGCTCTCCCCATCACTATCTCTTTCTATTTTGCACTCAATCTCTCTCTCTTTGTCTTTTTTCTCTCTATATGACTTGCTTCCTCTTCGTTTTCCATATTCTCTCATTTTGTCAGCTCGCTATCTTCATGTCATTTTTATTATGCGCTTTTGCATCAGCTCATGCCCTTTATTACTGCCATTAGGCTAAGGCGCAGTGTATGTGACAACCACATTTGTTCAGTGTGCCGTAATTGTATCAGGAAACTGTTTATTAGCATTTTCACTTTATTGTGTTTACTCTTCATGATTTGGACACTACAAATTGTTGAAAAATTTGAAACTTTAAAACAGAGGATATAGAATAAGAATTACTTTGATTCTTCTGCTTAGAACATATCATTTTAATGGTATAAGGATCAATTAAAGTAAAAAATGTCAGGATGATTGTTTCTGTGATAAAATTCATAATTAAATCGAAATGTACTTTATTTGATCTAGGTTAGGCTTTACAAAGATGGTGTCTTCATAGAGACCTTTAAGGACTTGAAGAGGCTTGGTGAATCTGCTTGGAAAATGCAATCACTAGCTGAGATACATGGTAAACCTTGGAATGTCATTAATCTCATACTAGAGTGTGGTACAGAAGCTGAAAGAGACACATCATGTGGATGACACATTCTCACTTGAACTATGAAATTACTATTTTATGGTCTAAACTGCATTTCACATTCAGAATCTGGAATATTTACGATCCACAAGTAGGTTAGCGTTGACTGCACCGCATGTGACGGTCTAAAGTGCATGAGGGATGTTGCATCCTTGATTCCTATCGTATTACTTGCTTGTATTTTATTTGCTTTGGAGACAGCTAGCTTCTCGGGATTCTTGTTAGGTGGTGAAGTTGTATCGAGCGTTCCCTCCCGGCTGTATAGCCTATCAAATTACGGCGGAATTTCCCAGAAGACACTAGACACTTTGATGGCAACAGCCTACCGGATTTGGTATTCGTCGAATGGCTTTGCAAACCATTTACCATAAGACCCAAGAAAAATCTACAAGGTCTCTGGGCTTCTTTTAGCTTCAGTGTTTTTGAGAAATTGTTCAGGGCTGTTGAAGAACTTTCTTTTTAGTGGGGGTGTGATTTCCTGAACTATTAATTTACGTTCTATCTTCTTACATATGTTACATCAGTCTTACATTTAACACTGTCTTTTCTCGTGTTTCCACCCATGCTCTCTTCTTCTGTTTCACTTTCCATCATCGTTCTTCATTCTATTATTCGTTTTGTTACTTCTTACTTCTGCCGTTTGCTTCTTCTCGATTCTCACTTTCCGTTTTCATCACCTTTCTAGATTTCGTTTTCTCATTACTCTCCTCTTTTTCCACCTTCTTTCTCTCATTCTCTACGTATCGTATTTGTTTTTCCATTTTGAGTCTCTTTTTGCTTCTTCCGGTTTCGTGCTCATCTTACTTACCCTCATTTTGTCTTTTTCTCTTCATACTTTTCAGTTCTCCTGCCTCCAAAATTACCTCACCCCCCTCTCACTTTTTTCTCCCTCTCTATCTCTTTCTTTCAACATTTCTCATTATTTCTCTCTCATTTTCTCACTAAAAAACTTAGATTTAATGTTTGTTATTATCCACATGAAAAGTGAAATCCAATCTAATCTTACCTCTCTCCCTTTCTCTCTCTCTCTCTCTCTCTCTCTCTCTCTCTCTCACTCTCTCTCTCTAACTCAATAATATTTGTTTCATACTAAGTTGTGCTCACCACACAGACAGCATGCTTTTCTACACTAGCATTGTCGCTCTAGTCGTGTGCGAGTGTGTGTGTGTGTGTGTGTGTGTTTGTTGATTGGCGACCTTGTGCCACATGCATTCACAGCTCGTCTCTCTCTTATCAAAAATACTAGAAGCATGGAGCCGTTATCAGTGCTAACAACTGTTGAGGCCTAGTGTCGTCACATATCAATCCCCCCACTCTTTCATTTTCTCTCTCATTCAATCCCTTTCCTCCCATTGTTTTTCCTCTCTCCCTTTCTTTCTGTTCCACTTTTTTCGTTATTTACATCTCCAGATAATTCTCACTCATTATATCCTCTCTCTCCACTGTTATTTTCTATCAGTCTGTTTTTCTCTACCTTCTGTTTCTCTCTCCATGTCTTTGTCATTCTTTTATTTTTCTCTCCTTATTTCCTCCTTATCCCACTCTCCCTCCATCATCTCTGTCACTCCCTTTTTATTCTTTCTTTCTCTATTAATTTATCTAAATTATATATCTATCTCTTTAACAGTCTCTTATTCCCTAACCCTCCATGAGTTTTATGAATTCCTCTTTCATTTTCCTGCCCTCATCATCTTCACCTCATATCAAACTTATCCTCCTCCCCCTCTATCATCACTTTCACTCCCTTCTCATTCTTTCTCTCTCTATTAGTTTATCAATATCTCATTCTCTTTAAAATTCTCTTATTCTCTAACCCTCCCTGAGTTTTATGATTTTCCTCTCAATAACTCTTGTCTATTAGTACTGTCTCTTTTCCACGATCGATCCTAATATAAAGATCGGTCTCCAAGAATTCAGTCTTACTCCGCAGTTTCATTGAAATATTTGTTTATTGCATTGAAAAAATACAATTGAAGGAACGAAAAAACAGGCGTTAGCCCAAAACTTCTTCTGTGCCAATTTTGATGAATATGTCCAAATTTTGGTCATGTCCCTTTTCAATACTCAAGTCTGGGCAAACTCTTTCAGCTTTACCTACCAGAGATTGATAATGGTGTTATTTATTCAATAAAACCCACTGACTTTATTGAAGTAACTTTTACAATATCACCTTCACAACTACTCAACAAGTAAACTCTCTTTGCCAAACTATCTTTCTAGCTCTTGACGATTTGTAGTTTTTTATTCTCTCTCTCTCTCTCTCTCTCTCTCTCTTCCCTAAATCATATCTACTATTACAATCATGTATAATTAGTTCTCGATTTGTTGTTTCTCTCTCTTTTCTATACTCATCAGTGTCCCCTTCCCCTCCCTTCCACTTATTGATCTGATCAGATCAGCCAGTGATTAACTATCAGCCAGTGTTCAAGCAAAGAAGACATTCTGACAAGATGGGAAGATGACTCCAGCTCAGTCAATATTAGTTCAATATTGATAAATTTGGTCTTGAATTGTAGATAAGAATGTTTCCTACAATTCGAGACCAAATTTATAATTGTTGAACCAATATTGATCGAGCTGGAGTCATTTTCCTATCTAGCCAGAATGTCTTGTTTGCTTGGACAGACTACCACAATCACCGCCCAACAATGCACTGGCACTCGCACACATCCGCATTCACAGCCAGCCAGCGATCAGCTGCGAGCAGGAATTCGCCGGCGTTTTTTCAGCGTTGCATCCCCACAGCGTGTGCCGTTTGTTTTATTTTTATGTTGCTCAAGTTTCGCTCGCAACGCAACGCATCGCGTCACACTTCGACGGCGACCGCAGTGCTGCCAATATCGCAATTAGAATTTGTCTGTGTCAAGGGCATCACTGGCTGATTGATAAAATTCAAATTGTATGTGCTATAAGAACGCACTTTACGATATTTAAACGGAATTTCGGAATGGAATAGGTGAATGTTTTCTATTTTGAATGTTAATCACAGTACTCTTTTCAATTATTTTTATTCATGCAAAATAAAAAATAAAAAGAAAGTAGCCCTAAGATAGAGGTAAGATGAAAGTTTTCATTTGATCACTACTTATTTCCCTGACATAAATATTGATTGAAATATAAGGTTGATATACATAGTCTGTCCAAGCAAAGAATACATTCTGGCAATATGGGAAAAATGACTCAAGCTCGGTTAATATTGGTTCAAAAATGATATATTCTAACCAAAAGGAGTCATTCCGATCTACTATTTGAGGCCAAATTTATAATTTTTGAACCTATACTGACCGAGATGGTGTCATTTTCCCCATTTTGCTGGAATGTCTTCTTTGCTTATACAGACTAAAGCCCATGGATAAGAAATCGTGGTTCAACAAATCAACATAAAAGTACAGAATTGAGTTTCTATTGAAGCAACTGATTTAAGATCATGTTTTCATAAAATTCTTAACTCTTTGAAACTTGAATTTTTTACTAGATATCCAGATTTGAGAAGCACTAATCAAGTAATCAAGATCATAATCATATCAAATGAAATAAATGAGTTTCAATAGTAGTTTCAAATCTTTCTCTATACATTTTGTTCTGAGAGTGAGAGATTCCATACTTTTTTAATTTTTGTTTATTCTCTTCAATGAAGTCACAAAATTCTGAAATTATTAGATCATTTTTACTGTTCCCCAAATATTATTTTATAATTGATTCCTTAACAGTATCCCAATAGATCAGTATTAATAAACTCTCAATTACTTTACTAATGTACTTATTACTAATTACTTTACTAATTACTTTTACTAATTACTTTATTAATGTACTCTCAATAAACTTTGGTGTCAAGCAAAATGCTGCTTGCAAGAAATCAACCTCTGACACTCGAGTTAAATTAAACTCATTCAATTAAACTTCGACTCTGAAGAGCGTTTATGAATTTTTAAATACACAATCTCATCCTCTAATCTGCTTGGAGGATCTGCTTTGGTGACCCAGCACTTCTACCAACTATTATAGTAAAGTTGACCGAGAAATTGCTTCAACTTGTCGGTATAGTAAAGCTGACCCAGTTGTTGGTTCAGCCTTTATAGTAAAGTTAACCCAGTTGCTCTGCTATTCTGGTGAAGGGTTTTCAACCCATTGAGAAAATAATAAACTTGATGATGATAAAAATAAGTTGAGTTGAAAGTGAAGTGAAGGACTCAATCCTTTTTTGATTCGAATGCTTGTTATATTGCTAATACACCGATAAGAGAGAGATGGACCTTGAACTACTTCCGGTGCTGTCTTACAATTCCGCATTCGCAATCGGCAACTCTCATCCCCATGCCAAAGGAAAGCGCATTGCTCGTTATTGTTTTCCCACAAAATGCAGAGGGAATTGAACTCTCCAGTTTGGTATTTTGTGTAGGTTGAACTTGGATTCAAAGATGTGAGTAACGATCAAGTTTCGATTGTTTCATTTTATTATATTATATCTTGTGTATGGTTATGTAATAATTGAGATGAGATAATATCATTCTTATATTAATATCATGTGTGTATTTTAACATCTTGTGTCTTGTGTATCTTATAATATTAAATATTCTGTATTGAACGAGAATTCAACAAGACAAATAGCTAAAGAGGGCGTGTTTCTATTGGTAAAACGGAATGTACCAATGGCGACTCACTGTAATACTGTACTGCGATTGGTCGCTGAGTGGGGAATAGCCAGGCCTACTATCAACCCTAGGCGGAGCTACAATTAGTTCAGGAAATCACCGCTAGGTAGTGCCATCAACAGGGTTTAAAATTCAAAATGTCTGCAAGCTTGCTGAAGATAAAGTTGCGCTGTGATTGGTGGAAATGATATGATAATGCCTGTATAGACAAGCCAAACTTTATTACCAAAATTTTGGAAATTCTTTTCAAAAATAGATGAAACATAGGACATTGAAAAAAATCAGTGTTTTTTAAAAAAAATTTAAAAATTCTTTTTAAAAATAGATAAAACATAGGACATTGGAAAAAAATCAGTTTTTTTTCTCCTTTTGATTGTGGTTTCTGAGATTTTCAGTTTTTAACAATCACAGCTAATTTTAAATAGGAATTGATTACTTAGGCATCTGCATGAAAGCTCTTGAGTTTTTATAAAGTTTAAGATTCCATGAGAAATATCTATCTTTCGCCATTTTCATCTTGGTAACAATGCTCCTATGGAACTTTTCCACTACTTGATATTAGGAATCAGTCTGAGAAGTTCGATTTTGGTCGGTTGTAAAACAATGGTTACAAATACTGTAAAGCATAGTTGTAGCAGTAGCTGAGCTCTGTTATTCATTACTACGGAAGCTAAACAGCCAGACACGAGTTCAAAGGGCAAGTTTGGCCTTCCTGCTCAGGTGATGTCCTCACCCGATGTACTATCATAATCATAATATTATGCAGAGGGCATCGACATCACTTCCTGGTACCTTACACGTTACTTTTTCCAACTCATTTGCATGGCTCCCTACTCCAATAATAACTTTTACGTCGGTTACTCATATTAATCATGATGTTACCAAAAGTTATTGATAACTCAATTTGATGATGATGCATTTGTATGAATGTTTGCGGCAATAAAGTAAGTTAGGTGAATTGTGGATGGTGATTGAACATGAACCATTTTGATAATTATTATGAGTGTGAGTGAAGTTGACAAGGGTAAAAATGGTCTCAAAAGACGTTTGTCCCAGTTGCATAAAATGTGAGTTAGCAGTTGAACTCAATATTTAATCAACAAACTAACAATGTTGATTCTTATGTTTTTTTTTTGTGAATTGAAATTATTCCATGCAAATGAAATTTGCTTCCATGCGAGTCTATGTCCAAGTAAGATTTGATTGATGGCAGAGATCTCAATCAGTGATGTCCACTATCCCCGATACTATTAAATTGCTGCTTGGAATTGTCAATTGAAATGGGAGAATACCAACCAAAAAATTGATACCAACTATCAAACCTACGATTTTCTGATGCTTGTATCAGACCTATGATGTGATGCTTGTATCAAGAACCTCTGAAAGTCATGGTGGGTAAGCTTATAGAAGTTGATAAAAGCATAGGCAACAATCCAAGCAAAACAAGGCTGATGACAAAATTCAAGGAAAATCCCGAATTAGAGTAACTTGTGGCGTGATAGATTATTTGAGAGATTACATCTGCATGTACATTGAAGTGGATATGGGCCGGCCACGTTTCAAGAATGTCAGCAGAGCGGTTTGCAAAGATCTCCACAGAATGGATACCGCGTCGCTGCACCAGTAGGAATAGAAAGGGACTTTCAGCTTACCGTTGGAGAGACGAAATGTTACAACGCGTGAAGAATATATGGCTCATCATAGCCAAAGGTAGAGAAAGATGAAATACATTATTTATAAAAAATGTAGATAAAATTTTCATTTTTGTCAACTATTTTATCCTCATAAGAGGCTTTTGTTCTATTAAAATATTGACAATAATGGCAATATGAAAGCAATATAGGTTTTATTGAATTATCTAGTTATTCTAGTATATAGATTCTATTGATAGAGTGAATTAACGTCTATTCTTGAACGAAATTTCTATTCAGCATTTTATATAGTAGTCAATAATACAAATGAAGGGTGTCACGTTGTTTCTTGGTGTGTTATTCGAGGGGGGTAAACTACCCTCTGTCTTTCTTGGTTGAAGATAGTTTGAAATGAGGGGGGGGGAGGATGAAGGGGAAGCCATTGGAAGGCAATTAGGGTGGAAAGCAGACAGACACTACCTCCCCCCCCCCTCACAAACAGTCAGATGGACCCAATTCCAATATTGTGTCGCCGCTGACTAGACTTTCGATTATTGTAGCTTTGCTTTTTGGAGGGGAAGATAAAGCTGGAATTTGGGGCAAAGTTCTGAGACGCTTGTCTTTTTTCCAATGCCTACTTAGCAGTGATTGTCGAAATGTTGGTTTGGAAATCGAGTGGGTTGAACGATAGAGAAAGAATATTATTGTGAAAGTAGCTACTTGTTTTCTGTTCAAAATGCCATAGAAATCAAATTATGGTGTGAAATTTCCCGTTGCAAACTTTTTGTGTGAAAACTAATCAATATTCAGTATTTTGTTATTATACTTTCTTATTTTGAAAGAATTAGAAATGATTGAAATAGTTCAAAACATATTGCATGGAATCAAATTAAAAATTTGAATATCATAATGTTGATATCATTCATAGGCTATTATTAGAATATCTGTGATATTTTAATCATTCGATTGCTGTGATCCTTAAATTGAATCTTTTTGATAAGTTAAATGACTGTAATATATTGATACTCCGTGGAAACATCAGAACTATATTCAACAAGTGATTTTTTGATAAGTATAGTGAAAAGTGATTAAATCATGAGAATAGGATTGTTACAACTGCTCCATTACTTCTTCTTCTTCTTGTTACTGGAATTTTGTATTTTCAGGTTGAAAATATCATCTTTTATACTCTTTATACACGTTGTGGTAGTCAATAATCTTTAGAAGAAGACGAGTGTTGACTATCCTCTGAGAAAAAGTTGAGGATGAATCTTCAATATTTTAAAGTCGATATTATTACCTTTCTAACTTCATTCCTGCCTTCACTGAGGATGGAAATGGCCTTCTTGGCCTTCTTGAAGCCTTCTAAATGATGGTGGTCATTGGGGAAACGAACATTCACTGGATTTGAGGAAGTTTGGCCGGCGGTCAGCTGATTTAAACCGTATTGGCTTGTGCGACCACCACTGCAATACTAGCTCTCACCATACCGTCATTCCACGAGGTGTATTTTCCTTACAAATCCTCTAGTTTTCTAACTCTCTTTCCCTGATCAATCGTCTCGTTTTCGGTTCTTCTTCCCTCACCATACCATCATTCTACTAGGTTTCTTCCCCTTACCAATCTTCTAGTTTCCAAATTTCCTTCACCAATCCTCTAGTCTCAAACTTCCTTTCCTTTCAATCTTCTAATTTTCAATTTATTCTTTTCTCTCCATGTCTTCATTCCACATAGTCTGTTTATCTTACTAAATCCTCAAGCTCCATGTTATCCAACCTCTCCCAATCCTTAAGCTTTAAGCCCATCTATTCTCATAAAACCTTCAGTTTTGATCATTTCTATTCACATAATTTTCAATCTACCCTTCCCTAGGTTTCAAGCTATTTTTTCTTACTAATCGTCTAGTTTTCAAGAATTCTCTTCCTCACCCATTTTTCAGTTCTCAAACTCCCCTATTCTCCCTCATGCTTCAGTTTTCTTCCCCAATTTTCAAATTATTAATCCCTTTCCTCATTTTCAATCTTCAATTTATTCTTCTCATATCAACCCTCCAGTGTACAAGCTCTCCTATCCTCACCAGTCCTTCAGTATGCATGCTCTCTTCAAAAAACCGTCTAACCTTGTATATGTTGCGTAGTCTTCAAGTAAGGTATTCTAGAAAGCTATCCTCACCTAACTTCAATTTTACCAACCAATTCATCTTAACCAATCTTTAAATTTCTTGACCCTCACCAGTTCTTCGATCAACTTCAAGTTCCTCAACCATTCTTCCTTCAGTTTCCAAGTCATCCTTCACTTCTTTAATCAATCTGAAGCTCCCCTTACCATTCATTCCTTCTGTTCTGAAGTCATCTTTTACCCAATTCTCTAGGCTACTTCACACTCTTCTATCGCCTCACCATATTAGTTCACTATCTTTCATTACATTCTATGCGAAAATCACTGGCTTGCTCTTAGAGGACCCTGTCAGGTCAAGGTACCCCTTAGGGCACTGAATGGGGTACGAGAGGAAGGGTAGAGGAGCGGAGCAGAGGGGACCTGGGTGCTTCCTCATAAGTGAGGAGGAGGGTTAAAGAGGTGAGGAGGGAGTTGTGTGAGTGAGAGTGTGTGTGTGGTCGAGCTATTGATCGTGCACTAACTCTCAAACTGCACTTGGGCTGTCTGCTTCGTCCTTACAATGCTGTACAAGGGGGTGAGAGTGAGTGAGAGAGTGATAGAGAGGTGTTGAGGTGAGGTAGAGTGAGAGAGTGAGTGAGCGAGAGAGAGAGGGTGAGTCGAGTATGTGGCCGTTGGAGTGAGGAGGTAATGCGAGCATAGATCGATATTGTTACAAGGACTTGGCTACATTGTCAACACTGCAATCAAAATATACGAGTATTTTGTTGAAACAGCGAAAAAACTCTGACAGTGCAACCAGTTTTATGGCTCAATGAACAAAAAATGTACCGGTATATTAGGGGGTTGAGATTTAGAGCGGTCGCGTTTTCCCAGAGTAAATAGAGCACCCGCCTGCATACTTTTGAAGTTCATAATTCGAGGGGAAGCACCGCATGTGGAAATTGATATTTTAGAGGGATTAATTATGTAGTTGAACAAGTCAATCACATGAAGTTTTAAAAAGGAAATGGTTGGTGTTATATTATCAACTGGCAATCTATCCAAGTTAAGTGAATGATTGATAAGTCATTTAGATTGAAAGGTGTTTGCTAATTACCGTGATCCTAATGAAATAAATATTGAATACAAGAATTTTTCTGTTTAATATTCGTGTAAAACGCGATTGAATCAAGAAAAATGTGTATGACACCCTTGACAACAGTCCAGCAGATTCCATTCCTTAGAGCTTCAGGATAAGGATTATTATTGATAGATTGGAAGGAGTTGCAAATAAAGTTCAGTGCTCAACAACTTCGATATTTTGGAATAATGTAAACCGGGCATGCCGGGTTTTTCCAAGTACACTCAAAGTTGAGGGACCCTCAAATTTTGATGAACAGCTGATATTTTCTATGATAAGTATAGGAAATGTAGTAAACTGAAGTAAACTTGAGGGTCCCTCAAATTTGAGTGTGCTTGGAAAAACCGGGCATTAGTAGAATAAATGAAATGAATAAATTTATTTCCTTCAAAAATAAACAAAAAAGTAAGCAAAAGCAATGAGCAATGAGTACAATTCACATTTGAATTCAGGTGTAAAAAATAACAGAATAACATTGAGTGGATTTAGATTTGGAAGATGAGGAATCTGTTTATTACGGAAATGTAGCGGAGCATTGAACTTGGAAAATCGAGAAACGAGTGAACTTGAGCTGCTGTCACTTTGACGTGCGCTTTTCTCTTCACTCTCTTCAATTGGTCAAGTGATGCATCTCTTACATCTCTACGGGAACTTGAAGTGCCATATTTTCAATTGAATCTCATTTGAATAATTCAAACTAGATGAAGATGTCCAAATTACATTTGACATTTAACATTTCAGGTTAAATACCCGATCGCTGAACAATCTCAATTAACAGTAATTACTGAAAATGGATTTTTTGTGTAAGATGATTGAATTTTGACTGTAGGAAAAATTGGAAGATTTAGGAAAACTTTGTAAGTAAAGGGAACGACCATAGATAACTAGTTAACGAACATACTAGATTAACATACTAAATTAACAAAGGTAATTATTTTTTATCAAGTGTTTGTTGAGAAGATGTTTTTGAGAAGAAAGGAAATATTTTGTAAGTGAAAAAAGGAAAAGAACGAATGAGAAGTAGAAGTAAGAGAAGTGAAAATGAGAAGTGATTGAATATTCAAAATTTAACCTTCTCTCACAAATGATACTGTATGTAGATAATGATAGCCTAATGTAGATATCAAAATTACGTACCTATCTACAGTATATTAAAGATGAAATATTTCATTATTAGAGGAAAGTAAATGGTTAAAACGAAACCTTTCAGCACACTATATTATTCATAATTAGAAGGGCTTTATCTCCATTATTGTTAATTCATATTTGATATTACGATTAAGTATTTACAATATGAGAGATAAAATATTTTATTAGAGGAAAGTAAATGCTTAAAACTAGACCTTTTCGCACACGATATGATTCATAATTAAAAGAGCTTCACTCGATAATAGTTTTGATGTAGGGGTATGTTTATTTAGGAAGGGACAGAGAACCCATTCAAGGTTTGCTGTCACCTTAATTACGCTAATCGCTCTTTGGTGATGCTCTTTTGCCAGCGATATAGGGCGCGGACCGACAGTTTGTTTATCGGAAGGGATGAGCGGATGAGGGGACTGGACCCATCTCACCATTGGTCACCATTATTTTCCATTATTTGGGTCACCATATGCTGTGAATAAATCTGTCCGTTCAGAGTTTAGATTATCTTAATCGCGGCCGTTGTTTACTTTCAGGTCGTTGCCATCGGAAATTCAGAATGTTTATGGATCAAAGCCGACCGAGAGTTAGTTTTGTTGTGACAGATTTGTGGCAAATCTGAAAAACTTTGAATAAGTTACTCCTTAATTGAAAAAAAAACAATAGGAATTTTGTGCTCAACTATTTTTCACAGCCTTTGAAAAATTCCTATCAAATTCCCGTTAATTATGATGTTTAAAAAAAATTCTGGCAAAACTATTATTAAATTTGAAAATTCCTACCTCATCATCGTACCAAGAACATGCTTCGATTTCATACATTGTACAATATCCCCAACTTATAACAATAGATTTATGTTCAATAATTTATTTAACGTAGCTTACTTATATGAAACTATTGTAAAAGTCTAGGTGTGTAAATTTAGGACCTTCAATTGTATTGTTTTACTTCATTGAAGTACCATTGCAGTACTTATGAAATTTCGCAAAAGACTTGAAAACTCATAACATTGTGGAATAGTGGAATAACCATAATAAGGACCAATCAAATATGTTGTGAGTTGTAGGCCTAATTTAGGTGTTCAAATCTCTTACTGTAATAATTTCGTCCGAAATACAAACTCAAATTATATTACCTGTGTAATTACAACACCGTTTAATTTTATAGTGAGGAATGTAACCCTTCTATTTTCGTTAATTTCGTCCATTATTACAGCCGTTAATTAATTAACGCTCCAACGTTTAAGAGAGAAGTTCGTCTGAATTTAATTCTCGTCGTTATTCAACCTTGTAGCGTTATTATAAGCCACCTGAGGATTAAGTAGTCTGCCCAAGCTAAGAAGACATTCTGGCAAGATGGGGAAATGACTCCAGCTCAGTCGATATCGGTTCGAAAATTATACAATTAGTCTCAAATTGTAGAAAAAATTCTGATCTACAATTATTGGAGTCCAGATTAATAATTTTTAACCAAAATTAACCAAGCTGGAGTGATTTTCCCATCTTGCCAGAATGTCTTATTTGCTCGTTCAGACTTTATTGTTCAAAGTGCGCAAATCCCATTTCCTCGTAACAGGAAAACATGGACTTATTCATGGGGAGCAATTCTTCGAAATGCTTACAATTCGAGTCGTGTCGTTTCATTGAGAAATTATCAGAAGTTATGTGTTCAGCAGTCTCAAACACTTGAAGTTTGACAAGATTTACTCTGCAGTGGACAATTCAACAAATTTATTGTGATTTAACAAGTAGTCCAGTCAATAAAGCATTATAGAGTGCATGAAATATGCCCCAATTTTTGACCTCGGGGATTTGTTTAGATTAGTTGGGAGGTTAACATACTAAAAGTCCTCGGACCTGGGGGGTGAGCATAGGGTGGGAGGGGGGTTAGAAGGTACAATTTTTCAGTTTTTCGCATAAAACCCGAAAACGGTTGATTCTAGAGAAAAGTGTTCTGAATTGAAATTAAAGAGGACTAAAATCTGCGTCGATCAAAAAAAAAAAAGAAAAGAAAACGAAAATCAGCCGAATAGAAAATTTTTACATTCGATCAAAACTACCATTTTTTAGAAAAATCCCAAAAAATTGTCCTAACTGCTTTTAAATGTGATGTAACTCATAAAGTAACAATAAATCCACTACCGACGCATTTTAACACAAAAAATTGGTGTTCTCTCGGAATATAGGAATAAGCTCAAAGTACTTGGGTTAATGAAATTCTTCAATTTTGTCCAAATTGAACATAATTATAGTATATGAAATAGAACCGCCTTTTGAAACTGAAAACAATGAGCTATAGTTTGTTAAGATCCGTTCACTTTTACGAAAGTTAGGGTTGTCCTTAGATTATTATCCTTGAAGGGTCCTTTCTACTGCAAATAGTCAAGATTTTGAGCAGTAAAATAAGTATTCTGATGAGGAATGATCCATATTGACTACCAGACACCACCTTGCATATAGTTATTACCTCTTATGTATATTTTAGCATTAAAATATTGACAAAAACCACCTTTAGCTGAATTTGGAGGAATTCAATTATTGGAAAATTGATTGTTAAACTTACAAGAAAAAGTCAAATATCAATATTGGTATGTTATTTGGACTCTACTTTTCATGCTCGACAACGTTTAGGATGAGGGGGTAGTGGATTTATTGTTACTTTATGAGTTACATCACATATAAAATCAGTTGGGACAATTTTTTGGGATTTTTTAAAAAAATGGTAGTTTTGATCGAATGTAGAAAATGTTCTATTCGGCCGATTTTCGTTTTATTTATTTATTTTTTTTTTTTGATCGACGCAGATTTTAGTCCTATTTAATTTCTATTCAGATCACTTTTCTCTAGGATCAACCGATTTTGTTTTTATGCGAAAAACTGAAAAATTACCTTCTATCCCCCCTCCCACCCTATGCTCACCCCCCAGGTCCGGGGACTTGTATGCACCTTAGTTTGTCAACCTCCTAACTAGTCTAAACAAATCCCCGAGGTCAAAACTTGGGGCATATTTCATGCACTCTATACCCGTGTGGACAGGCTTTATTGACTGGACTAGAGGCTTTTTTGTACTGCCGTGTTCAAGACATTCTAAATTTTCTCGCAATCTAAATATCACTTGAAGCAATCCTTACTTGAGTCAAGTGTCTGAGAGCTTGTTGTTTTATAGATTTTGCAAAATGTAGAATCTAGTAAGAATAATCTCGGCTGCAAACTTAGTCACGCATACTACTTATTCTACCACAATATTATAGATATATGTATCTTGTAATGGATATCGACGTCAAAATAAGAATATACCTTATTGTTATTTGAAATTGATATTCTATTCAATTTAAGTAGATTCATTATCCTTCAAAATGAAAGGAGATTCCCATTAATTGAATGTGATTTCTTGAAGTATCATTGAATGCTCAATGATAAACTTTCTCAACAATCTCTTGGAAGGGGTATTCCATGTTGACTTATACTTTACTTACTTTCTTGTAACGAAACTAGTTTTAAAGTATTCCTTGAAATAAGAATCAATACTTGCAAAATCTAGAAAGAAACATGAAGGATGAGACAGCCTGTAATATATTTCATTTGTTTGTTTCTTTTTTTTAATTTATGCGAATACTAACTGCTGTAGAATCTCTCCATAATAATTCTCGATGTAAAGATAATCCTGTAACGATTCTTGACATAAAAATAACTCAATTATATCACGATATTTCTCTAGAACGATGGATTTAGGAGAGTTTGTTCTTCAATAAGTTAGACTCCTTATAACGATATCTCTCTTTAGTTATGAACTTGTTTGGTTCCGTTGTAAAGAGAGTCTACTGTAGTTAGTGGAGTTTTTTTTAAGCTTTTCACAAAAATACTTCCACAAATTCGACCGTTATCAAAGACTCAAATTTGGTGTTGTAATCCTTTGACTGATTCTGAATAGTTGAGTCTAGTGGTATCTTGTACCCAGGAAGCCGTCGTACCGTGGATCAACATAATCGAATGTGGATTGTGGAGCCAATTAAGTGGTTAGTGGACTCAGACTGATGATGAGGTGGGGTGGGGTGGGGTGAGGTGCTGGCAATCCCTGCTAATGTCCAACGCCTGCCGAGCTGATAACCAGGTAAACAGGCCTATAATAGACTGACTCTATCAGCCATTGATAATAGAACATTCGACACCACCACCCCTCCTCTTCCGACTGTCTCCACAAAGGACAACGACCGGCCGTCTAGCTATGCCGATACATTAATTGAAATACGAATTAGTCGAAATTATGTTGAATCAACCTTACTACCTACTCTCAATAGCACTCGAACTTCATGAAAGGACTTATTATTTTTGATTTGAAATAAATGTTGGAAGAATTCAAATAGATTGAGTGCATATTTATAATATTTAAGTTTTTCATTTAATTTTTCAATGTCAGATAGGAAGCACTGAAGTCAATAAAATTGCTTCGTCGTTCATCGACATCCTCTGGTGGATTGTTAACTCGATGAGGTTGGTTGCTTAGTGATTGTGAAGCTAAGTCACGAATACTGTGGACTGCTATTGGATGGGTGACCAGTATTTGGCCAAGTACACATTGGCAAGGTATAACCCATCCGTGAGGGTCTCCCCACTATTAAAAGCCATACGATTTTCTTTTATCAGACCCTGCACCCAATATTGGGTAGCCAATAGTATTGGTTCTGTCGAATTACGTTGCAGAAGTGTTTAAATTCCTGTAATGATCACATTATGTGTAACCACTTACCCTCAATCATAAGCTAAAGCTCTATTGTTAATTTCTATAAGGAAGGAATTGAACTAAATTGGATAGCTGTTTCTAAGGATAAATCTGTTATAATGAAGGAATTTGAACTTGGAAGAGAATCTGAGTTGAGAGAAGAAAATTAATTTATGACATGTATTAACTTCAATTACTATTTGAAGTTTTGTAGTTTGTAGTGAACCTTTGGGGTTTGGTGATGAACCGTGTTTTACTTTTATTGACGAATTGTAGTTTCGAATGATTTCGGGTGATTAGCAGTTAATATCCTTTCCAGATGTTTTCAAAAGTTTGTGCTGGAAGTGTGTGGAGTTTGTTGTTTAAAGTATAGGAACTGTAGGTTGCACAAACGGTCATTAAAATATTAATGATGATATTATGGTCATAATAGGAGATTAAAAGGTACTAAACCAAGCCAAATGGTCTAGGAAGAGCAACTTATATTGCTCTGGCTATAAATAACTGAGAGTGAGGTGAAGAGAGCAATGATGTCGCTCACTCTACTGACTCAGATTGGAAGATTAATACTTGTAAGGTGATTGATACTGATTATTTAATCTGATGGTAACTCACAGTAGAAAAAAATTAAGTTTATGAATAATCATGAAATACAAGAAAAGAAAAGGTAATTATATTATTTAACCTTATCTCCTGAATCCCATACTTATTAGAAAACTAAACTAGTAGCTACAATGTAGCTTTGAAATTATACAATCTTAAAACCATACAATATTGAGAAATGAAATGGCCAAGAGACGAAGAGAAGAAAGAGTTGTTGATTACGGTAATGAGAAGAGAAACAAGCTATTTAAAAGAGAGATTTCGATTTTGAAATTGGAGATAAGTAGATGATGAAGAAGTAATAGATGAAGAGAAAACGAATGAGGAGATCAGAAGATGGAAACTAATAGAAAAGTCAAAGTACAAGAAGAAAAATCTGAATAACGAGAGGACTATGAAAAGAAGCGGACGAAGAAATATCCGAAGAAGAAGAAGAAGAAGAAGAAGAAGAAGAAGAAGAAGAAGAAGAAGAAGAAGAAGAAGAAGAAGAAGAAGAAGAAGAAGAAGAAGTAGAAGAAGAAGAGGAGGAGGAGGAAGAGGAAAAAGAAGAAGAAGAGGAGGAAGAAGAAGAAGAAGAAGAAGGAGAAGAATAGGAAAAACAAGGCTACAAAAGTACGCATGTTGAAAATAATCATCCATATTTTAAAAGCTAAAGAACTGTACTGAAAGAATCTCAATACGCAGCAAACAGAAACGCTGTAGAAAGGACCTGTCAAAGTCGGTGGTGGCTCAGGTGAGGTGACGGTCCTCTTCAGTAACAGAATTTCACTCTCGAGCGTTCATTGTGAGGGAAATGAGTTCACCTTGGCTGCGGAACCGCGATGCGTCTCCCGAAACAAAAGCAGCTGTTCATCGTCCATATCTCCCCGCCCGCGTTGACAAGCAACTTCTCAACGCAGAAAAATGATACAGGCCTACATGTCTTGTTTTGGTTTCGGTTGTTGCTTTCTACAAAGTTTTCTCTCTTCTGAGTAGGGGAGTGGGAGCGGGAGGTGTCCTTACCATCAAAAGAATTAATATTCAACTTGAAATATTCTGCTATAGAGTAATTATTTCGAAGTATCATTTATATAAATTCACTTATTTAATTCACTATAAAAATTCATCGATTTGAAAGTATCACTAATATCAGTTACAGAATCACTTATCAGAATCACTTTACAGAATCACATTATCACTAATACATGCTGCACAGAAAATACATTATGTCATAATCAAAGAATAAAACGATTTTGTCCACGAATAAACCAAAGTCTGTGAATTGTGTAGAAGATATCTGTCCGTGAATTTTGTTTGATAGCTCTGAATTTTATTTTCCCAAATGTTTACAAGAAAATAGTTGCGAATTACGAAAAAAAACTGAACTATCCAGTTTTATGAATTAGAGTTGTCAAGCTCATTATTTATTTCATTCATTGCCTTGGCTCTTCATACTGCCATTTGAAGAAAACTTGTGTGTTGTAGTGAAATTTATTATTTTCTCCATGACAAAAAACAGAACCAAAAAATAAAGTAGGAAAACGTCCGTACTTGTATTCATAGTATTATCAGGAATGAGTGTTGAGAAATTCTAAAGAAGGAAACTTCGAAAATAACCATTCTTCCAGTTGCATGGGATTCAATTGAAATCAACCTCCTCAAAATGACGTCAATACATCGACGTTAGACTTGTTCATTGATCTTCTTTGGTTCCGTTAGATGACATCATTCTATGGCGGTTGAATGCAATTTTATTTAAATGAAATAATAGTAAGTCTGTTATATTGTATAGTGAAACTTGGAAAATACTATTTTATAATGGCTTCTTCACTTCCTATTGCATCAAAGTTCAACTCGTTTATTGGTTCTCGTAGAATAATAATTCCTCTACATATTCGATGCAGTAGTTACATAGAAAAATAAGATTACATAATTTTATCTCAGTCAACTTCTTTGGAATTTCGTACTTTGCTCGTAAGATTGTATTTGGTTAAGAAAAACCACAAGTCCACAATAAGCAACGAGCAACCAACAAACAGATGAAGAGCGAAAGTATAGTTCTCTGAAAGTTCTCTAGTATTATAGTAAAGTACTCATATAGTAAAATAGCAAGGTTATTAGAAAAAGGTTGTTCCATTACTGCCTGATATTGAACAAAATAAAAAAGTGGTGGGGAGACGAAAATTTGACGTAGTTCAGATCAGAGATCCCGATGCTATTTTTTGCATTCGAATGCTCATATCTCGATAGTACTTGATGATAGAAAATCATAGGCCTAATTGGTCTCAAATTATAGATTATAGCTTTTTCTTCCATTTTCATTGGATATAATTTCAAATATCTGTTCCACAAAATGAAATAATCTTGTTTATTTGAGAAGCGAGAAATTGTCAAATCATTTCCTCTTTTTATATTTTTTGCATATCTCCAATTGAAAGAACATTTTCAAGAGGTTTGTCTTACACTCTGTATTGTAGAGAATTAAATTCTCTATAATTTGAAATCTAATAAAAGTTTCTACAGTGTTGCGATTCTTATTTACAGACCATTTAATAAATTTTGAAAGAAAGTAAAAACCTCACTTCTTCAATTCTTCAATTAGGTGTAACTTTTTTATTGAAGGGTTAAACATGAAAATTATTATTGTATTTTGAAGAGAAGAAAATTCTCTACAAATTGGTTATATCATAAGCCTTTTAACCAGATTCAATTCCGAATTAGGAGACTTAAACTATTCACAAGAATAGTAGAACTAAATGCACAAGAATAGTTCAAGTCTCCTAATTCGGGATTAAATCGAGTAAAAAGTCTTGTGATACAACCAAGTTGTAGAGAATTTTCTTTTCTTTAAAATGTAATTATAATTTCCATATTTAACCCTTCAATAAAAAAGTTACACCTAATTGAAGAATTGAAAAAATAAAGGTTTTGACTTTTTTTCAAAATTTTTCGTTTATTGAATGGTCTGTAAATAAGAATCGCAAAACTGTAGAAACTTTAATTAGATTTCAAATTATAGAGAATTAGATTCTCTACAATACAGAGTGTAAGGCAAACCTCTTGAAAATGTTCTTTCAATTGGAGATATGCAAAAAATATTAAAAGAGGAGATGATTTGACAATTTCTCGCTTCTCAAATAAACAAGATTATTTCGTCTTGTGGAACAGATATTTGAATTTATATCTAATGAAAATGGAATTGATTTTCGAATAAATTTCAAGAAAAAGTGGATTTCAGGAAATGCAAGGATATTTGTTTACAGGTGTAGCTTGAAAACTATTCAAGATAGAGAGGTCGATTTGGTCTCAAATTGTAGAGAACAAAATTATCCCCAGAGGGATTTTGAATTACACATTTCCAAAACATCAGGCGAAAGTTATAAACAATCAAATACTGAGAAGTATAAAATTTTTATTTTCCTTGAAAAAATACTGCTTTTTTGAAAAATCATAACTCTGTCATCATTCAACATAGAAGGTTGAATTTGATACCAATCGCTTGGGAATTTTATAAGCTAAAAGAATTATGATTTATATGATCCTGTCCGACGCTTCATTTCCGCGTAAATGGCAGTAAAACTAGAAGCGGAACCGAAATTTAGTGGTTTTGGGGCACTCTGTATTAAGCACAAGGTTTAGAAGGTCAACTTTTTGAATATAAGTTGTCCAAGGACCAAGAAACATTACACGAAAATATGGCAGCGTCCTGATTTTTTTCTCGTGCGAAACCTAAAATGACTGGACTAATAGTAGATCCTATTCCTACATTATGGAAACATTAATACAGTATTATTATCATTAAAACATTAATATTAAAATAATTTGCATATTGATACTATAACAAAATCGGCCAAATTGATTATAATCTGTCAATTTATCATATCTCTTCCGTCATAACGCAAAATATTGTTTTAGAAGTGTGAATATCAAACTAGGTTAGGCATATTTTTTCACAGAAATGGAAATTGATTTACAGGGTCAGGTACTAGCTCAACATCCCATACACAAGGATTAAACAAGTAATGCCACATTTACACCAGAGTGTATTATTATATAGACTACTATATCACTTATTATATAAAAGTTATTAACAATTCTATTATTATCTCCGGTGTAGGGCCTAAACGTGGCATTAGGAATAGCCAGGGCCATGCTAGACTTTTCAACTGAGTTTATAGTGGACAAATCAGACGATTCATATTTTCAATGCGCCAGTGTAGTTGTGGTCCAGTGTAGTCGGGATCTCTGATCTGTGATCTCTGATCTGAAACTACATCATTTTTGGGGTTCCCCCACCACTTTTCAAATTTTCGAAAATCGGAACAACCTTATCTCTAATAACCTTGGTAAAATAGTATAGTATGGTAAAGTACTCTGAAACAACTACTTTCGGATTTTCTTACACTGCCCGTGAGATTGTATTTGGCTTGGAAAAACCATCAAGCAACCAACAAACGGATGAAGAGCGAAAGTACTGTGAAACTGTGAAAGCGAGTGTACTTTTGGCGGTTTTGACAAGTTGCGAAGTTCGATTTCAAAGTGAATTGGCTGCTGGCACTCCTTATCAGTGGCGGCGTGCTGTTATCAGAGGCGCGGGCGCGTGCGGGTGCGGGTGCGCGCCGTTTATTGATGTCTTGTTGGGTGGCGTCGATGTCCGAGAAGCGCCGAGGCGCCCGTTGCCATAGCAACCGTTGTCAAGGCGACCTCCGATCAGCTGATGATGCCGCGACTCTCTCTCGAAACCCTTTCGCCTTCTATTCAAATCGACCCCCCGACCCCCGACCTCCCTCATCGGTGAAATCTCCTTCCACGCACTTTACTCTCAGCGCGTCTTCTTGGATTCATCCTATTTTTAGTTGGGATGTTGATGAGAATTTTTGTAGAGAGGAAAGTTTCTTAGAAGAATTCTTGTGCAGCTATAGAATAGATGAATGATGGAATGAGTATTTCTGAATAAATGAATGTATATAAATGATGAATGAATGTAATGAATGTTGTTGTTCGAAACGAGAATGGTTTCTGAGAAGTCTTAGTTTTGTGAGTATTCTTAGTTTTAACCTTTCAAGGGCCTTACTTTCCAATAATATTTTATTTATAAGCTTATGAATTGGTTGATAATTACTTTAATCAGAAAAATTGTTTTTGCTATTTATTCTTGCTTATCTTGTTCTCTTAAATTTTCATAAAATTGCATAAATCGAAGGTTTGGAAGCGGTTTGTGGTAATGATAGAGGCATTCCTGATTAAGTTATATGTAACAATTCTTTTAGCTTTTTTCATCTATTAAAATTTTATGACCTTTTTAATCAGGTTACTAATACTCTCCCCATTAAAAACTGACTTCCCACAAATCGACAGCCACAAGATTCTTGTCTCGAATTTCATGGGATAGAGTTGAATGCATTTGCTAGGTCAATGAAGATCGTTTAGTGTTTCCTGCCTTTGTTTGTATTTTCCCTTATCACGTATATCTTCTACCCTATGTCCCTATAAGTATATGATGTCAACTTCAGTGTGTCAGGTTTTATCGCCTTCGAAATCATGATTACCATACTGACTACAAATATGTCAAAAACAGTATTGGAGACCTTAATTTGCATTTATCATAATACTTTTTCCTTTATAGCTGTGTGAAATACTTACGTATAAATTAAGAATCAATGACCCTAGAAGAGTTTGAGAAGATTATTTCTAATTTCTGGTGTATGAGCTTGACTAGGTCATCAAAGTAAATAAATGTTTTCATTGACTTTGTCTAAACATCGTTAGTTTTAATTGAATTGGTCGGAACCGACTTCAAGCATGAAGTCATTCTCAGTAGCGTAACAGCCGGGCCCGCAGGGCCCGCAATGCGGGGGGTGAACTGGAAATGACACTGAAAGTGAAGAAGACTTCACCATAGATTTTCCCTACCAAATGCTAAGTTTTATAAGGACTCTACTATCAGGAATATCAAAAGAATATAGAAGGAAACATAATGAAAGAAATTTGTGAACTTCTATTCAATGAGTATTACTGTTTCTTTATATTGCTTGCAGTGTCCCAGATGCATACACAGCATACCGTACATTTTCTTCTCAACTATACCAGTAACGGTAGCTTTTGTTAAAAGGTCCAGTGGCGTAACAGTTTTTTCGGGCCCTCCCGCAAACATATTTTCGGGCGCCCCCCCAAATCAACTTTGATTTTAAGATTTTAAACTACTTGACCAAAATTTACCTTGTTTTAATGTGTATTGGATTGTTTTATGTAAAAAAGTCTTCGTATTTGGATCAGACTAAAGCTTTTATGTCACGCCCAACGATTGATAAATTATTGGTTGCTAGTTTGAATTTCCATCAATTTTTCTAGGAACTAGCAAGCTTTCCAATCATTGTATGTTACAATGGCTTACAAATCATTTGTATCATATAATCATTTATCAGATTAGTTATTTCTTTTTAATTGTTATACAGTACCTACCGGTACTGTAGTAGTCAATTTCAATTGTTGACCTATCGTACATTACAAATAAATGACATTGGTATCTTACTAATCTTGAGGTAGAATAACAAACAGTAGAGCAAAGAATAGTTTATTTAAAGAAAAATAATGTTACGACAAAACTATTGTAGAACTAGAAAAATGTAGAAAAATTAATTGTGAGAACCAAATGCTTGAATGGTCCCTTTCAAATAAATGTTCTAGCCACTTTACTTTCAATACGCTGAGCCAACTATTTATTCCATAGAGCCGTATCTCTTTTGACATGAAGGTAATTCTTAATCAATTTTAGTTTTGAATTTGTAAACTACTGAACGCCGGTCTGGTATCCAGAGGTTCCAAGTTTAATCCTATAATTTTTTGTAGTTGACAGAACAGATTTTGACCTTCAGCCTGGATGCATACACTTCGTCTTTTGGAGACAATGAGATGTCCCAATGTGAGAAGTTAATCAAAACGTTCTGACTACCTGGAAAAAAATTGTTATCTATCATCATCACCTCTATCATTATCCACGCACAAGCCTAAGAGATACTGTGGGCCTCACCTTGGAAAAAAGGATAATATTTCTTTATTTCATATATCTGCCGCTATTATAGTGAGTAACGCTCCTGCAGCATGAAATATAGTACAGAAAAAACATAACCATGTTTGAACTATCATTTTGAACAAAATTGGGAACGAAGTAGTGAGGGTGATTGGGATATTATGATTGTGTAAATGTGTATTTTTAATAAGTGATATGATTATGTTAACACGTCTATAGGGTTGTGTGGTAGAGAGGACTAAGAGTTCTAACTCCACCCTTAATAAAGGCAATCTATCTATCTATCAATATATTAGATTTTATAATTTCTTCAAAGTTTATTATATGGTTCACTTTTTCAATAAATTAAATTTCGGTTGATTAATTACTGATGAAAGGTGTATTTTGTATGTTCACAGTGCGTGCAGATGGTGGGAGACCAACAGCAATTGCAGCATCGTCAACTTCAGCACCAGCAACAGCAACAGTTTCACCAGCTTCAGCAGCAACAGCAGCAGCAGCAGTCGTTGTTGCGCTGCAATAATAGAGAACAGTATCAACAGCAGCAGCAGCAGCAGAGTGGTGCAGCATCCAATATGATGCTCCAAAACTACAACGACTACTTGGACCTGTCCTACCACCATGTGGCGCAGGCGGCCGACTACACTCTCCTGCCCGAGCAACATCAGTCCGAGTCATGGTATTCGCCCAGCTTCCTGCAACAGGTAACTTAAGACAAGCGCTGCTTTGTCACCGAGTTTTTATTTTATTTATTCAATCATTGGTACAGTATGCTGAAGTTAATAAACCAGCTTACATACAACGTCATAAGTTGCTTATTACTCATAAGCTGTGGATGCACTGTTGATTGTTGGTGGGTGGATAGTAGTTGGTTCTGAAAAGCTGTTCAAAACATTGAGATATACCAGAATTTTAATCACTGTGTATAAAATCAAGAATTATCAAGTATCACATTTTCTCTCCCATCGTGGGAAATTTTGGCTATGTCGGCTTTGGAACTCTCCACTAATAAAAAATGTTGATAATTACAATTATGATTTATTACTATCGATTCTGTATGTTTTGTACATGGTAACATAAATTCAAAGTCATGCATTGTTTTTGAATGGCTGATCAGAATTATCTACCATCAACCCACTGGCAGAGAGGTTGCAGGCTCATAGCTAACCTAAATGACTAGAATAGTTACCAACAATACAACTGGCAAATTAATCAGCTTATAAGATGATAATCATAGTTTTATTGAGCAAAGAAGACAGTTCTTCAAAATGACCCATTGAAGCTGAAGTGTAACTACGCATCCGCAGGTTGGGAAATTTTAGTGTAAAATCACTTCAGACAACATACAAACGGTGATATGTGATGAGAGACAGATGCTAAGAGAGGGACTATTTTCATTTCGACTGCTGGCAGCATTTAAAAGCTGTCATTTTGAAGGAATGTATTCTTTTATCAACAAGACTTCTTTATTTTTCACTATAGTTTTACTATATTCAGCTATGTTCTTCATTCAAATTCTTCATTCTAGTATGGATCAGTAATCCATAATTCTTCAATTTTTAGTATGGATGAAGAAATTCCAGGAGAATGGTTATTTTCAGATATTTTGAGTGTAAGAACTGAGAGTTGAGAAAGAAAAAGGGATAGGAGAGAGAACTTGACTCAAGGATAAGAAAGTAAAGAAAAGTCCACTTGATGCACTGTATTTATCTGTTTATAATCTTTCAACGGATTTGTTATTTTCCAAGACCACTTATCTTCTAATATCACTTGATATTCTAAACAGTTAGAGTGTCCACATGGCCACTTGAGCTTCAAAATCACAGAAAATAATTTGTTCTGAAGAACAATTGAGAACCAAAACTCTTGAACAGATTTTGACTTGATTTGCAATGGAAGAAATGGTCTAATCGGAAATTGCATCATACCCCAAAAAATACTTCACCCTCATAAAAAACAAAACAAACTGAGTAACTGACATTTTCAAGAATATTTATGGCATAGACTAATTACATCTACTATCTATAAATAATGTGGTCTACTCTAGTCTAATAATCTGGTCTACTATGGTCCACTGTTTTTGTACTGTAGCTTAGATTGAGGCAAAAACTATTTTGCATCATATCGTAGAATAATATGCTAAAAAATATATGATTCCATCACATTAATATAAAATGCAATATTAAAAGATTTTTCATGATTTTCATCAACTTTTAAACTTTGGTGATAAAACTATTTGGTTGAGTGATTGAGATTTATTTCTAAATTATGACAATTTTATCACTCATTAGAATCTAATGAATCATCTGATGTGAACGAAATTTATTTGACACTTCAGATGCATTGAAATTAACTACCTATGTTATTCTTAACTGTTATGTTTCGCGATTGTTTCTCATACGATGGGAAATAAATATTTTTTTTCATTTTTGATTGTATTATTTTTCAGCAGGGACCTGACCAGAATGCGTCATCATCTTCGTACGCAGTCCGAAGTGAACCCAGAAAAGTGACCGAATCCAACAATTGGAATTCGCACTTTGCCACTGATACCAACTCTGCTGCCTTCATTCACACGAATGCAGAGAGTGAGTGAAATTCATAGCAAAGAATCATTGGAAAAATTGTTTAAAAAAATCATTTTTTATTTCTATCAACTTATCGTTGATGTTTTCGAATGAATTTCTAAAATCTGTATACTATCATAGAGAAGCGATAGTTGAAGTTGAAAGGATTCTCCAACTATCCTTTCTCCATGATAATGAATAATATCCTTTCTCCATTTAAATGTATTGCAAATATGATATTTACAGCAGTATATTGATAATACAAGAATACTGTACAAAACCAGTATAATAAACCAGTAACAATATAAAAAGCATTATTTCAATATGGAAATATATTATACTGAAGGAGAAGAACGATTGATTTGTGAAATTTTAGTTTTTTATTTATAATGCTCTCATGACAAAATATATTGATTTTATCATAATTTAATTTACTTAATAAATAAATAATTTAATCATCTTAATAAATAAATTAATCTATAGGTTTCAAATATCATAGGTTCAATCCTTATATAGGTATTTAACTAAGTAGGTTCCATATTAGTTATCCACATTAGGTTTACTAATGTTTTTTCTTTAGAGGCATTTCATCAAGAAATGCTGATTAAGTCTGGTTTTAAAATTCAATACAATGCATTGAGTCGTCTGATGATTCTGCATACTAATAGATTCTGCAGACAAGCATGGAAGAACGATGAATCTAAGTAATTTTAGTTCCTATGGAGTTTCATTTTCATAATGCTTTCATTACAAAATATATTGATTTTATGATTATTGATGTACACTGTACAGGTTTCAATGCACTTGATAATTTCTTGCTTCAAAGACATTTTTGTATCAAGACAAATGTCTTTGCGATGAGGTATGATTTCAAACTACAATGTAATGAATTGATTCACTGATAACTTACTATTTGACTGGCAGATTCGGCAGACAATAAGGATGGAGGTGGGAACGAGGAGTTTGTGAACAGGGGACAGGAGCAGGCAACTGTGAACGGGGGTCCGCACCACCACCCTCCACAGCAATGCATGGCGGCTGCCTCAGCCACCGCAGCTGCCCAAGATAATGGTCCGCTGCCTGTATCCGACATCGAGGTAATTTGTCATCGCATAACTCGAAAAATTACTGCTCGCTTTTTTGCAGGAGCACCGCGTATTTCTCTCTGATGAAGATTGATTCAGTATTACTAGATTTTAAAAATAATTCGTATTATTATAATAGATAAAAATAGAAAAATAGATATCAACAATAATTATCAATCATCTTAGAGGACAAAAATTAGTAGTGAAAAGTTAGTATTTACACATTCAAAAGTTTTAGTTACATATTTATACATATGAAATTACAGTACATTTTTCAGTAGTTTCTAATTCGGACACAACATGTATCGCACTCTTTAGAGGTTTTCTCAAGTGTAATATCACTCAAGAGAATGCCTTTAAAGAGTATACGAAAAATGTTGTGTTCATATAAAAAGATACTAAAAAGGGTACTGTGGTTTCAAATTTCATTCAATTCACTAACATACATTGATAGTAGCCCTAGAGAAATGAGACAAAAATATGATTTATTTTAAATTATTCGAATATGATCTAAAAAATCTATTTAAGAAATTGTAATTGGAGATCCAATGTTGTGCTTCTGTGTTTGTGATGGTACAAAGAGCTTCAAGTTCCAATGTAAGATAAATTTCAATCTCACAGTTTTCTATTTTACTGAAATACCATTTTTTTTTTTTTTTTTTTTTTTTTGAGGGTGATGCCCACATGGGCTTTTGGGCCTGTGCGTGGGTAATGGGAAGGATGATGATGAGAGATGAATGGACCTACTGCTTTAGGTGGGTTCCGAACCACCGGGAAGCGATTTTTGAGGCTCATGAATTGAATTCAGAGGAGCCGGTCACCGTTACAACAGTGGTGATAGAGGCACGTCGCTTATCTAATCTCACCGAATAGACGCTCTCTACCACTGGGACAAACCGCTTCCCGTCTATTATTAGGTGTAGGTGACATTAATAGTCTATTTTCTGATAGGTGTAGTAAAATTGTGAAATAGTTAAAATGGGAGTTGAAAAAGTGAATGGACTAATTTAATCATTCGATCATTGTGGGGAATACTCTTTTTGAGCTGTGTTAGCTAGATTCAAATAATAATATCTAGTTTAATATCACTCATTATAGCGCTTCTATGAATTTAAGAGAACTATACATTCTTTCGACATTATTGTTCTCAGAACTCTACGACCCCATCCATTGCTATTGGAAAAACATTATGCAATTAATTTATTTCTATTAATGAAATAATTAATTTTTTTGTCTCGTTTCATCAACGAAATGTTAAATCCAAAATACTTGGGACAGATTTATTCAGAGAATTTATTGTTGTTAACAACATTTAATTTTCTTTCAATGATTCAATTTTTGTTTATTTCTAATTAACCAAATGAATTACCAGATTGTATTGAAGTTGTATGTATTCAATTAGGTTTTGATTCGTATAGGCTCATTCAAATATTTTCATGAATGTCCTGAAATAATCAACTATTTTGTCTCAGATGGAAAATGGAGTGCTTCTGGAGTCGAATGTATTGGATTCGAAACCACTGCTCAATTTGTCGCAGCCAAGCCATGGAAAGCTGCCGTCTGCCTCAGAGGGACAGACCAACGGGAGCAGGGATGGCCTGCGCTTGCCTGGATTCCATCAGGCATTTGGCTCGACTGAGATTGGTCGCTTTTCTCAGCATGAAGAGTTCTTTGAGGCACAGCCGCTGCCTCCGCCGCAAGACCCCAAGGTAAGTGCTGCCTCCAACTCAACGCAGCAGACGACGCCAACTGGTAAACGAGCGCGCAACCCACGTGGACCGCGAAAGACTAAAGTTAAGGAGGAAAAGGGCAGGTCATGGCAGCAGCAGCAGCAGCAGCCTGATAGGGACAATTGGCAACCCGAACCAGACATTCAACCAACAGTACCCAACAGACCTGGTTTTAATGGTAGTGGATACCCGTACACTCACCCCCACTTGCAAGAGTCTCACCAGGATGCTCCTCAGCACTATGGACCTCTTCAGCAGCAGCACTGGAGTATGAGCACTCCCTCACGCTCCAGTCAGCAGGACTGCTACTACCCGCATCCTCACTCCCACAACAATGTCAACCCACAGCCCTACTATCAGCCCTACTATGGTGCAGTGCCACAGCCACAACTTGATGGTCCCATTGATTCAGGTCGTGGCAGCAGTTACTACCCTTCACCATCTTCATACAGGAGCCATCCCTACTACCATGCCAACCACCACTACCCACATCCTAGCCACTCTCCACATCCGGGTCATTCACCACACCCGGGTCATTCACCACACCCAGGTCATTCACCACATCCGGGTCATTCACCACACCCAGGCCATTCCCCTCACCCAAGCCACTCGCCTCATCCCAGCCACTCCTACTACAACCACAATCACAACCCGGCGCCTCACTCTCACTACGACTACTACAACAGTGCCAGTGCCTATGGTGCACGCCTCGAAAGTGAGCCCAATGTTGGCTACCCTCAGCAACAGCATATGCAGGGCAGTGGCGGCGGTTGGCCCAATTCGCAGGGCAGAACAGGCCACGGCTACCCGCCAGTCTGACACACGCCAGGCCCTCAGGCTGATACACATCTCGGCTGTTTGAGACACATGGTCGAGAACACCCTACTATTTTCTTGAACCAGACTTACCCAAATGAACTAAGACCATCTCTTTAATCAACTTCATAGTTTAAATCAACCTATTTGAACGAGTACAATTTCTCAAAAGTTTTTAATGAGCTTAATTGATAACTTTGACTTATAATAATGTTAATAATTTAGTTAATCGATTGAGTAGATAGTTGATAACTTTTAGGGTAAAATCTCACCAAACATAATGAGGCTGATGCTATTGAACTGATGAAGCATTAGACAAGCTTCTATTGGAATATGTATTGTTGAAATTAATTTGTTGTTATTCATGATTAATGGTATCTTAATAATATTTATAAGATCCTATTGGTCGTACCTATTCAAAAGTACTATGGACAGGAACTTCACGATTGAGTGACTGAGATCTGAATAGAGGATTTTAGTAATTCATGGAGGAATTCTTCTAAAGAATGATTCCAATTGGAAAGTTGACATGTTTTTGGGACATTATAAAAAGTGAACTGACCAATGTTAGTGAAGTGCGTTGGCCGCTTAGTGAATATTGGCCTAAAATAACTGCTTCCCTTTTCAAATTGGGTGGGTTCAATGGAAAGCATTATTCCAAAATAATGTGTTGTTTACTTGAATATAATCGATAAAATATCTTACAAATTACTCGAAAACTAGGTTTTTTATGTCGATTAAGGACAGTTCTTATTTTTATCATACTAGTATGATACCATTATTTGTTGATATAATCATTTATTATTTCAAAGCAGATGCAATTTTCATTTTATATTCAAGCAGTGAGTTTTTTAATTTTTGATTGATTCAAAATTATTATTATTATTATTATCAAGCAAATAGAATCTCAGTTTACTTTAGTTTGATTGAGTTTAATTTTAAGTTTTTGTTCATTAGGCAATAAAAACAATAATTTCATTCATGGTCCTTAAATTTTATAATACCTATATTTTTTATTTTCGTGAAAGGTTCGCTTATCATATATTATTGCTGGTGTCACATCAATACTAACTCGCCCCATATTGATGACTTCTTATAGAAGCATATGGAGCCATTTCAACCATTTACTTCAGCAAGCGCCAAAAATTAAGGCAGTTGGCGAGTAACTGTTACTAATTCTCAGCTCTGTCAGGACAGTCAGCGAGTTCTCTGCAAGAGTGCATCAATACGAGAGCGACCGAATAGAGAGCAAGCGGATAGAATCTCAGTTTACTTTAGTTTAATTGAGTTCAATTCTAGATTTTCGCTCTATTATAATTCCCTGTAGAAGACAGCTTCAGACTGTCCTGACAGAGCTGAGGAAGCATTAATAAAATTCCTTGATTTTTGGCGTCAGCTCTACCTATTTGAAACCCCATTCAATCTTGAAATGTGTTTAGCTCTGTTGTTACTCTGAAAATATATATATATATAATTGTGACATAACTATTATATTCCTGAATTTGTAATTAGATTAATTATTAAGTTTTTAAAAGTTTTTTTTTGTAAATTTAAAATTATTGGTGATAATGTGATAATTATTATTGTCATCCGTATTGAATTAGTTTGAGCTTGAGATAACTTTACTCTGTCATCTCTTTACAGCATTTTGTTTTATACATGGCCTCAATGCAAACTTGCATTTATATGCAATTAAATGCATTCTTGAATATGCTTTGCAATTTGCTTCTGCTACTTTACAACTCAAACATTGAATAGAAAAATCACATTTTTAAAGTTCACTCTAGTTTGGCAATAGTAATTTCTGATTCCCATACACAATTTCTACAACAGAAAATATTGGGTGGCTCTCACAGAAGAATAATTTAGTTAGCATAATAAATGTATCTTTACTCACTTTTACCATTTAAGTGATTAGATGATAGTTCCTGTTTTAACTATTAAGTGATATGTTATTCGCAATTAATTACAATTCATTCATCTTAGAATTATACACGCTATTTCAATTTCTCATTATGTTATTATTTGAGGAATATTTATTTTGTTTGTATACGCTGGAGAATTTTATAATTTTTCTAGCGCACTCTACTTGTAGAGCTTATTATTCTGCTTTTGAAACTACTCACTACAACTATAGTTGTGATAAGTTGATGGTTATATATTTTGTTCTATTAAAATAACAAATTCAGACAGAATATGATTTGTTTTTAAAATACTACTTTATTCACTATACTATATTTTTGTTGATTTTGTTATTGTACAGAGTTTTTTTATAATTTTTATGTGTTTACAAAATGAATTCTCTATTTCGATACAATTGAATAGATTTACACTTGGCAAGTAGTTCGTTTACACATGGTCACATGTAATCTATTCAAGATTATTGGTTTTATTGGGCATGATACTACAAAATTCCTAATCAATCAGTATATTATTCAGCTCTCTGCAACTCAGTTTGATCACAAATATCAAACGTAACTGTTGGAAAACTATTGTGGATTCCATTACAATTATCTTGATAAATTTATTTTAAATCTTACTTGTTGTATCAAGGATTTTGAACATTGCTAGGAATGTAGCATTGTCACAAATATCAAATATGTAATCTTCAACTGATGAAAGTTGGAAGATTCTCTTAATATTGCGGTAGTCTTTTATGAATTTAATAGGGAACAAGATTCTACGTTGTTCTCGATTCTATAGCATTAATGCATTTATTTCATTTTCTCTCAAGTTTGTCGGTCTTAGTGGTATCATTGGTTCATAATAAAACTACGTGAAGCTTCCATATTGATTAATTTGTCTTCCGAATTGAAGTTTTTATAATATTATTTTTAGTGACATTTTTACATGCCAATACATATTTTATTGATTATATAATTGTATTTCAATAATATTCTCGAAAGGAATTCAAAGTTGATGTACAGACAAAAATGAAATTATTTTGTGATTGGCTCAAGAGTTATTTGAAACTTTGTATTTCCAAATCTTATCTACTTGGTCCTAATGTTCTTAATTTTATTTATTTTCACCTAATTTGAATATTTAGTTTTAGGATTATCACCAAAACTATGTTCATTTTTTATATAGAAAATGATTACCTCATACCAAAGTTACTTCCCAAAGCTGTGTGTGTTTGGTACCGTTCAGATGCGATATACCTTCTAAATTTGATAGTAAATTAATTGCTTAGTCCAAAGTGGTGTATCAATTTTTGCAAAAGATATATGAATGCTTCGAATTTCCATTTACTTGTTTGAAGGACGGGACTTTTACACAATTTGTATTTAAAATTTGACGTGGGAAATAATATTATTATTTTTTACATGGGGAAGTTTTAGGAAATTGAAGTATAAAATGCATATGTTAGTCACTTCCTGATAGTTTGAGAAATGGAAATATGTACAGTTGTTTTAATTTATTAGATACGAGTTGAAGTAACTTCAACTTGCTATAAAAATTCATTATATATTATTCATAATAATACTACTACTACTACATCAATATAGAGGATTTTCAACTAATTGTGCCTTTTGAAAGTGTACTGTATCGTAACCTAAAGTGAATGTATTGATTTGGAATAGATGTAACGAGAAATAAACTTATTCACTGATATTGTTTTAAATCATCTCATTGTATCACAATAATTATAATATTCGACATATTCTTCTGACAAATTGTATTGTAACCACGGAAATTATTGTATCATTGTACATTGTGAAATTTATTTACATGCAGCGTTAGCATGTCGGATTGGAACACTGATTTTTCAAAAAAAAGTTATCCACAATACATGCTAGAGTATTTTCTCCATTATTACCGTAAACCTTGAAATTGAAGAGCATGATAGGTGTGGCCCGGGTTAAAGCGAAAAAGACTTAGATTGAAAGTCGGAAAGCTCATTAAATAGCTGAATCAAACTTAGATTGATTCAGACTAGCTGTAAACTGAACATTGTGTGTACTGCATTGCGATTTCCCATTTAACAGACTAATGAGAGAAGATATGAAGATGATAATTTATTGAACATCCAACTTAATTTTTCTCTTCCACTATGAAATGCTTCAAATTGTAGAGTTGATAGAATGAACACAAAAACAGATAGTGAATACAAAATTCAATCAGCTTGTCCGAAATTAATTGATCTTCAATAGGATCATTTTATTATTTTGAGAAGAGCATCTCAATCTGTGTTCAAACCATTTGATTTTTCTAGGTTGATCAAATCTTCTAAATAAGATAATTAGATTTTTTAAAATTCAAAATAATCCACAATACATGCTAGAGTATTTTATTCATTATTGAACCTTGAAATCTGTTCATCCACTTTTATGATGCATTGAATTTACGTATGCATTTGATGACAAATACATATCCATATGACCTAAAATACAATTCTAAACTGTTCAGAGATATTTCAAGGATGTATAGTACAAAACAATTCAAGTCTAAAACATTCATCATGTCAGAAACCTAGACAGCCTATCAAAAGATTTGATTTCTATGAAAAATATGGTTCAATTCAATTCATTCAGAAGTGAGCTTTTGCCGACACAAAATTATTAAATCTTGAATAATTTCTGTGCAACAGGCTTTTTGAATTATACCTTAATCAATATTTAAGTCCCATATTATAATAGAACTCACCATATTATTTTAGAACTTGAAATTATACTCTCATGATTTACATAATTTTTCATCCTAACTTCTCTTCAATACATTATTCGCCTGTATTTGACCTTAAATTTCTCTTTTCTGATTCGAAGTAAAAAATTTTATTTTTAATTAAAGTGATACAATTGATGTATTGGAATTTCAAGTATGGAAAGTAAAACAAAATCAGATTATATCTTCAGCAAATGATAAAATCATTTATTCCACGTGTATATACAGAACTAACTGTTTTGACATAATCAGTATGAATTTCAATTAATGTAATGTTTATTTTTCAATTATATGTTTATTATTGATTTCGATACCTGCAAGTAAATAAATGGTAACCTTCAATTATTTTTGATAATTCAGTATAATCTGTGTATCTAGAATCTAATTACAATAATATACAAATTGTAAATCTGTCAGGTTTATCTCACTAATTAATCAAACCCAAATTGTATTGAATAAAAATTTGCCATTACAATATATGATATGTGAGAAACGTAGTGAGAAAAAATAGAAGAGAAAAAATTGTCCTACAGACATGTGCCTTAACCTTGTTAGATAAAGTAATTTCAATAAAATGTTACTTTATACAGTAGAAGGTTAGATGACAACATCTCTGTATATGTCCTCAACAATTTTTCTAGTTCAATGTTCAATGCTTGTAAGTGACCGTACCAAACTTTGTTAAGGTATTGATAGGATACGTTACAACTAGGATACAATATGGGAACAAATTATTAGTTGAATAATTATAGATTAGCGTCCTCCATATTTTGGTGATGTAGGAACCTCTTCCAAAGTCAATCAAAAATGTATAATATTGAATAGATCAATTCAGGGATATATGGATAAATCAATTGTACAATGTGTATTTCATCATTTTATATTATTCTCATATTTATCCAGGCTACTGGATTGGTTTATAACTATTTGAATTGTAGTTTAAATTGGTTTGTCGCTTCAGTTGATCCAGTAGGTATTCTCAAATTGTTTTCTAATGTTTTGTACTTGGAGAAAGAAGGTTTGTCAGGATACTATATTAGAGTTTATGAATTCTATGACAGTATTTGGAAAATTGAGGTATTGACTGGAGCAAACGTGTTGATTACAAATATTATTTCGCTTGAAAAAGTTAAGATCATGCAAAATGTATAATTTACCACTGCAAAAGTGTCTGGCTAAATTTAATCGAAAAGTTTCGATATTCTCAAAATCTTTGTCAAAATTTCAATGCGTTCCTGATAGAACTCGTTCGGTGTTCCTGATATTTGTTCATTTCTTGCATGAATCAAGTTGAAATTATAACTTTGAAGTCAGATCTCGTAACTTGCAGCTCATCTAGCTAACATTTACACGGCTCAGAGCTTTCTTCCATAAAACTGGTGGCTCTATCTCTCTCATTCTTGGGAAATCCTTCAATTACAGAAATATTAATGAATGATCATGGCTTCCATTTCACATACTTCCAAAATTATTTATGGCTAAAAAAGTACAACTCATGCTTTCCGCTTATGAATTTTCTTTTGTTAGATTTGTTATTGTATGGAAATAAGTTCCAATTTATTTTGATTATTTTGTATAATGATAAGGCACCATATGTGATTATTAAATCGTATAGATAAGATTTAGAAATGTATTAATTGTATGTAAATAATTGAACCGTATTTCCCATTGTGCCAAGAGTTTTCATAAAATATTGATATAGCGTTATAATTCAAGTCAAAGAAATATATTATGTATGTTAGTTAGCATTAGTTGTTTGACAAAGTATAGAAAGTTATAGAGGTTCTGGAAGAGAAGATCAAAGTTTTGGAAGTTGATAGAAGTATGAATTTTGCGTAATTTGTTGAGAATATAGGTCGAAATTATTCTTGACTCCTCAGAGCAATGGGTATGTGGGTTTGCTGGTGATTGTTTTATATTATCATAAACAAATAAGTTTTTTGTTCATTCAAATATTATTTCATAGAATCATAACATTGTGGCACGAAAAATCCACTTTTCTATTTCCATCAGATTATTCTTTTCACCATAATTCTATAATTCTTACCTATCAATATCATAAAATCTGGAAGTATTTACCCCAATCTGATCACGTTATTCCCATATAGCACTACGAATGAAGTTTTGTGTTCAACTGTTCCCATAAAAACCTGGATTACATATATTACCAGCTGCCCATGTATTTAACATCATTAAATGATTAATTTAATGATATTAATAAAATAAATTTTATTGGAGTTTTGATAGCGTAATTCACTTTTATTGAGACTACAATCAGCCAATACTGCTTTTGTTGATTGCCAAGAAGAAACCATGAAAAGAGAAATATTGCAATCTTTATTTCAATTCTTTTTTTGAATCATAAATTTCATGAATGATACCTTCCCAGTGATCGAATCCACAATAAATGTTGACAAATAATTATTCACTCCCAGTAAGAAATTTCTCACTAAATTGATGTGAATAATGCAATTCATTAAATAACTCTTACAAAAAATCACCATTGTAATATAATTATGACTCCAATGTATTTTAGGATCTTGGTGAGTCTTCGTGTGTCTCTCATTGAGATAAATTGCCATTCCAAGAAAATAATCCAAGTATATATCTGAAATAATGTCCGAAATAATAAATTCTGAATCATTTCCAGTAATCACATCATGAAAATAAGATCATAATAATTATTATTCTCGATTGATCTTGGTATTAGCAAAACTTGTCTTGGCTGACTGGATCTTAGGTTCGATGTAATATAGCTGTTAATAATATCGAATTTAAATGAATAAGCTCAAGATATGAGGACCAATGGGGTGTGTCTTATTGTGATTATTTATTTGTATCATTGAATTTGTTAAACCCTTAAAATTGTTCTTTAAGTTTATATATTGAAATTATTCTACTTGTGGATTTCATTTTTAATAATGCTTGTACGGTACTGTATATGAGTGATTCATTTGTTTGCCACATATGTATTTATTACATTGATGTATTAAATACTATATAATTTGAAGAGTGATTTACTGAAACTCTAGTTCAATTTTTTTTTCTTTATAATAAGGGTCTGTCGATAGCCCTTGCAATTAAAATTGTTCACAACTCACATAATTGATACTTACCTCCTATTAACGTTTGAAAATTTCCACTCAACTTTAAGAATAATTCATTTTTCAATTTATAGATCCAAGTTCAATAGATTTATTGGCTACAGACTTGATTTTTTTCATTTTCTATTATATAGCCTACCTATACCGGTATCTCATATTATTTGACCTCAGTTTCGTTTTTAAATATCTTCAGACAATATCCTTAACTAATTTCATAGAATTTTATGGTTTCAAGTACTGTATTTCAGTTTGATGTCCATTATCCACATTTTTCAATTAATATATAATACACTTCATCTATTCAAAATATTGTTACAAATTATTGAACCAGCTTTTCAAGTACCTACTTTTCTTCACTGTATCTCTATTACCATTAATTCTTCCAAACCGTCTACTGGTTAATATTTAATAATTAATATAAATAATTATGAACCGATAATTTTAAGATTCATTGTTACCAATTTTCTATGATTTTCAAATTGGAAGCATACCGGATGACGTGCAGTCCTAGAAAAATTAAATTACATTTGTTTTTAAACTCGTTTACAAATGAAGTGCCATTCCAAGATTTTTGTTTGGTTCAGTTTCCTCATTTTCATTCTAAACTGTTGATAGTTGAAATATTATCATTATGTGAATTGTAAAAGGAAGCCTTTTATGTGTAAATTTATCAATATTACAAAGATACATATGAATAAATTACGATAAAAGTTATCAAATAATACACCTTAACAATATAATACATATATACTTGTACAATTTGTAATTTGAGTCGAATGAATTCTAATATAATACAATATTCTTATAACTTAGTTACGATAGATTGTGTTTTGCTTAGAAAACCGATTAGTCGTGTTTGAGTTGATTTAAGAGATAAATCGAATTTGAAATAGCGATGACACCATTAGTCGAATACGTTTTTATAAGAATCAAAGTCAAGTTAGATGAAAAATAAATTTGAAAAACCTTGTACAAAATAATATTACGCCAATGTATTAACGAATATGATGGATGTAAAACTAAAGCATAGGGTGTGACCGGTAAGAACTTACTATATTGATGTAAATTTGAAGAAAACTTGTAACAAATATACCATTATGATAAATTAATTATATTATTAATAATCAATTTAAAAAAAGAAATGTTAAACATGTGAAAAGTTTTAAATTAAAACAAAATACCGTGAATTGCTGTTGATATATATTTGCATGCTTTCCTCACACTTCAAATAATATTAATTATGGAAGCAGGCTTCATTAAGCGAAGTGAAAATTAAAGTATCACTGAAAATATTCGACTCGTGGTTTGAATGATGATGGCCATTGAAGTCTCTACTCAACATCATTGAATTCTGATGCAGCAGAATAAATAATGGGGTCTTTGGAAATGAATGAAATCAATGAATGTAGATAAAATGTATCAGTCATTTGGGAATTTTTAATTCACTCTTAAATTGACATATATCTGTGTTGGAGAATTTAGTTTATGAATGATTCTTTAGATTTTTGCCATAAAAATGGTAAAGACAAAATTATTACAAAATTTAGGGTTTATGAGTGATTCTATAGACCTTATAGCCATAAATAAATGGCATAATCATAGGAAGTGGGATTTTCATTACAGGGATTCAATCTTTTTTCCAAACACGTTGCTCAAATGAAATAGACTATATATAGGGAAACATAAAAATTGGAGGAAGTGGCATAGCACTAGAATTTGGGTACTTTCTTCGTGCTTATAACAACCATTCCATATTAGAACATAGACTGATGTTGGGATGAGCCCTATTCTCCAATAAGAAACAGAGACATTTTCAATAACAAATGTTCAATTTCACAATTTCTTCATCAGCTTGCTGGACTTCGTCAAGTTATTTTCATTCTGCGTCTTATTTCTTAATAATTGAATACATGAAAATAAATTCATTAGGTACTGTACTTTTTTTTGAAGGTGATGCCAACCTAGGCACTTGGGCCTGTGCGTAGGTAATGGGAAGGATGATGATGAGAGATGAATGGACCTACTGCTTTAGGTGGGTTCTGAACCACCGGGAAGCGAATTTTTAGGCTCATAAAATGAATTCAGAGGAACCGGTCACCAGTACAACAGTGGTGGCAGAGGCACGTCGCTTATCTAATCTCACCGATTAGACGCTCTCTACAACTGGGACAACCCGCTTCCCATTCCTATTCAATAGTAGGCCTACCTACAGAATTCACTATTGATACTTTCCTAATAGACGACCTGTCCTGTGTCAGTGAATAGAGAGAGATTTGACTTCTAAGAGATTGACTTGACTGCTAGACTTGATATAGAGAGATATAGATTTCCTTTTCACTGCACCATCTCCGTTCAAACTAGCATCTTCTGCTATATGCTGGCAGCATCTCCGTTCAAACTAAACGTGGTTTAAGTTTGGTTGAAACTGTAGCCTAAATCAACAATTTTAATTACCGTATTCACATGTGAATAGTCGGATCAAATGAAGTTTTTTTAATTGGTTCAAACGGTCCTATACATATCTTATTTACTGTATCTTTTGAAGAATCCTGTAATACAAAATGTGCTTTATGAATTCTTTGATCAATTATATAACCTTCAGATTTTATATAATATTATGAACAATTGTGTAATTCTAATTAATTTTACTCTAAATATTTATTGGGGGAATTCCAACGAACATAACACAAATCGGACTTCATTAATTTACATAGCAAAATGAACACAATACTGTTTTCTTTATTTTTTTGTATTCATATATCTTCCTGTATGTCAATATAACGAAAATTTTTCCTTACAATCTAATCCTTTCCATGATTCCTTTTGGCATCCCTATCCTGATCCTCTACATCCCAACCTCTTATGTTTGTTTACAGGCGATAAAACTGGAGATGTGCACTGCACCATGTGCATCGTTCTTGGATAACGAGTCTCAAAGCTGTGCTAGCTTTTTTGAATCGTCGTTGAACTCTGAAGAGCCTCTGTCACCCGACAGCTGGTCGATGCTGTTCAATTCACCGACCACCGACATTCTGACAAGCAGCGAGTTCGATAATGAACTGTCTTTCATCGACTATTCAATGCTGGCAACCGATATGAATTTCACCAGCGAGCCGAATCCTGAAGAGATTCTGCCCGATCTGATCCAAAGCACTAACGCCGACGTCAAAATCGAACGCGATGAAACCCTCAACTCTTCCAGCAATGAAAGCAATGACGATTCGTTCATCGATAACGACTTCATTTCTGAAAATTTTGACATCTTTGACAAAGAAAATTTTGCCAGGCGCGGTTTCAAAATCAACCCCAGAGCGTCTGACGTACCGGTATCAGAAAACGATAAAATTTGTGTTATGATGGAGTCTTCTAGTAACTCATCAGCAAATTCCTAAGTGTTTTCCTATCTGTGATACACAAGGCATCACGCAGTTTGTCTACTTATCTGTAATGCATATATATAGCAAGACACCACTATTGGATAATAATGTAATATTTTCAGTTACACTCAACAAATACCTAATAAAACAAGGTGATTTATTAGACGAAAACTATCTATTATGAGATGTGTTCATATTATTGATACTATTTAAATATTTTCAAAGATATAAGTAATAGTCTGGTCGAGCAAAGAAGACATTCTGTCAAGATGGGAAAATGACTTCAGTTCGGTTAATAGTGGTTCAAAAATTATAAATTTGGTCTCAAATTAGAGCAGAATGTTTCCTACGATTTGAGACCAAATTTATAGTTTGAACCAAAAATATTGACCGAGCTAGAGTCTTTTACTTATCTTGTCAGAATGTCTTTTTTGCTTGACCAGACTATACCATAGTTGCATTATCATCAATATTATCGCAATACTTGATAGGTCTGTTGGATACTTCATTGTATTGTCTTCAAGTATGATTACATTTCAGCATTCGATTTCCTCGACAACTGCGCATTTTTAAACTTGTGAAAATTTATTATTATTAATAAAAAATTTCGGATGATCAGATCTCTTGTTTATTACTGAAGTTATTGTAGAAGTTTGGCTGATTGATCAGATAAAAATAGAAACTTTGTATTGGAATAAATTGCCGTGTATCGAATATCAATAAAATATTTCATTGATGCATGATAATCATAAATGTATTTGGAAAAAGAACGCTTCAAGAAGAGGTGACGAAATATAAAAAACTAAATAAGGAGAAGTGAAGTACTCCCATTTTCTATCTATCTATTGATTTTTATATTTATTTTCTGTGTCAGGTCAGAGATAGATAGGCTACGGTATGAATTTATTCACATTGTATGGTTGCAATGCCAGCCTATGTAAACGCACAAACTTATAACTTAGTTAATATAGGATATTTTGTTTTTGAATGGGAGAATTTGAAATTATGAAATATGGTTGATTTCACCTCATAAGACCAATTTTTCAAGAAAATGCAGATGATAAGTTTTATGTAATTCCCAAACGATCCATAGCTTATGCTCAAGTTATATACTGGTACTTCTATTTATATTGTACAAAGTCAGGAATCACGTAATTTGAATCACGCCTTTCAAATTGGTCTCATGTCACAAAAAAGGCAAAGTACCGGTAAGTAATAATATATTAATTTTTTAATGAATTGAACTTTTTGCTCAAAATAGACTTAACTTACACGTAGCATGTTTAAAGGAAGATAGTAGCAAAGGAGGATCTTAGTATTTAGATCTAGAAAGAGGTCTTTCATTCTATGGTAGTAGGTACAGTACCGTACTATGATGGAAGTAATAATTGAGTGGAAGAATCACTCACAAAATTGAAACTCCATAAAAGTGAAGAGGTACGGTACTCCACAAGAGGTACTAAGGCAATAAGAATCATGAAGTTTCTTAAAATTATATTCACATAATAAATTATATTTATATTTATTGCTTTGTAGACTAAAAATAAAAAAGACTAGGAGGCTGGATATATGTATCTTCGCTGATCTATGAACAACATCTCTTATTTCAATAATTTTCAAAAACTGTACCAACGATTATAAAACTGATTTGAAAGAAGAAACTTATTGATTTTAATAATTTAAAATTTGAAGATTCACTCCTTGGAATGTAATATCTATTTTTCCATGATGAATGCAGTTGATAAGTCAATTTATTCTAGTTTTACTTTGAACAATTTAAATTTTAATGCTAGCGTTACGTTATAGACTAGACACTGTGTGTCCAGTGAATTCGAATTTTGCGCTACTCAGTAACGCCAATCTGTGTTCTTGTTCTGATTTACTTGTCATTCCTTGTTGAAAAATTGGATGTAAGCCGATTCTAAAGTATGTAGTCTTATTTTATTAAAATCATTTGTATCAAAGTTTGATGAAATTGTTCATGGTACCTATCATTTTGAATTTTACTAAATCTTCGTGGTTTGGCAACAATGGTTACAAGTTTGTTTAGTTGGCTAACCTTAAATCATTCATCTATCTTTCTAGGTTTCTTCTCATTCATGTCATTCAATAATGATCAGTGACAAAAATGGCGTATGTGAATGTTGCAGAATGGAAACCGGATCAAGTGACAGATTGGCTAAAAGGTAATTCTATATTTTTATAATTTCATCAACACATACTTTTCTATATATCCCTGGTTCCAGTGTTCGGTGAGTTGTGGGCGTTCACATGACATTTCGTTCGTGCCCTGACATTTACCCCTCCCTTCATAGAGAAGATCCAGGGTCACTTCAATTAATTTTCTAAACAATACCACTTTTTGTCAAAAAGTAAGATACACTTATTTAAACTACATTTTCTGCCATAAAACTGCTTAGATCTCTATATTTTTGTATCATTCATACTTGATCGTTGTCGAGTTTTGACGTTTTTGTTCGTAAACAAAAGAATGTAGTCTGCAGCTATACTGAACTTTCAGACAAATTCAATTAATTAGACAATATATTAGATTCTTTTGCTTTTCATTCAGTCAGATCTATTATTCAGTTTTGCACTACATTATACCTTGTTGGTATAACTCAATGAGGAATGAGGGGCCAGATTAAAATTAAGATTTATGATGACCGAATAGATACCTTGGGTGGGTGTTTGTTGTTAATAAAATAATTTTAAAATAACATTTAGAGTTCATGAATTTTTTGTAGAAACTTTTGTTACATTATTTGCAGGTATCCTTTTTTAAGTAGCTTAGGTACCTAATTACTGACTGACATCTTACAACTTTTCTGGTAGCCCTACGCTAGTCCTAACTTACTGGAGTTGAACGCATGGAAATAGTGCAATGGAAACTGAAATAGCAGAGTCCTCTTACCCCTCGCACTCATAGACGTTGCCATTTCGTCAGGTTTAATATGAATATATGAATTGATTTTTATTTAAATTATAATCAGCTGAATTCGCACTGAACTATTTTCACGCGTTTACTATACAGTAGGTGAACTCAATGAACAGAGTTACTACATCAGTGTTTAATGTCCAAGAATTTTAAATCCTAGGTGTGGTCTGTGATAAGGATAGGCCTATAGCTTTCAAACCAGCTTCACGAAGTTATTCAGCTACTCATACAAATTATTAGATGAATAGTTAGTGAGACTGGTGACAATGATGAGTAAGATACTCTTTGATTGAGATAAATAATGTGGAATGTAAGATGTAACGCTGTGAATTTTAGATCAGTTTACCAATTGCAAATTTCTAGTGTTAGTGTTTCTAATGAGTAATCCATTGTCATTGACTCATGTAGATGTTATTTATGCGAAAAAACAACAATCAATTCTAGTTTTACAGCTGGGCCCGATTTCACAAAGCAACAAGTCTTGTAATTAACCATGGTTATACTGAAAAGTACTTGTGATGACAAGTTCTTAATTACAGGCGTTTCACAAACGGAATGAGCTACAAGTTTACAATTCTAAAATTTGACAAGTGTTCCCACCCATCAGTGCCATCTGTATCGGTTTTCGAAACTTTATATAGTCTGCACTTATATAGTTTTGGTTGAAATTTGAATCATTTGTGGTGAAGATAGATTGATAAAATTGATTTTGAAAATAAATCAATCATTAGAAATCCAAATCGTTGAACCCTCATGTCATTTGGAATAAAAATAATAATAGCCTAAATTGATGAGACATTTTCAATCCATTTAGATTCATTACTTGAACCAAAAAAATATTACAGTGAGCTTGAAGTAGTCTCCCCTCATCTCACATGTTATAAACATAGCCTATATGCTACTGCATATGGTACTGATGATCTTTCTAATTTATTAAATTAAATTTTTTGACTCATATTGGGCATAATAAAATGTACAAAGAAACAATATGAAATAGTTCTAATCATTGAAAATAATATTGAAGCTTTGAAAAGTATCTTTATTAACACTTGTAACTTACTTATTTAAGTCTATTTATAGGTAGAAATTTCATGGTTAATTACAAGTTTTTTTGACAAATCTTGTTCGTTACCATGCCAACGTTTGTGAAACACTTGCTCATAACCGGCGGAACGCTTGTAGAATTGTTAAAATTCACTTGTTATCACAAGTCTACAATTGTGCGTTCGTGAAACGCCTGTAATCAGCTGGATTAGTAAATTTGTTATAAATCATGGTTAGTAACAAGACTTGTTACGTTGTGAAATAGGGCCCTGGTATCGAAAATTGAGGCAGCTTCTCCTGTCCCTTGTGCGTTACAAGTACAACAGCTGATGTTGTCTAAAAAAAGTGTGCGTAACTGTACCGGATCAGCTGACTAGAGAATAGAGCAACGAATATACTGCTTTTAGGATCTTACAAGGAACAGACGAAATCGTCTTAATTTTTGGCAGTAGCAACAGCAAGCTTGCTGATTCTTCACATTCTGCTAAGTTATGATAATTTCATACCGAGTTCTGTGGAAAAGGGAAGTCCGATCACACTAGACGTCAAACCCGCAATCATACGATACTAGAAATCTGAAAAAATGATTTGTGAATTTTCCAGCCCAATACGTTTAATTATTCATTAAACAGTTGAATGTATTTCAAAGAAATTAAGTTTGAAAATACAATGACTGTGATGAGGTTAGTCTTTCGATGATGGGTGATAATTTCTTCATGTTAATAAGTAGGCTAAGCTAAAGTTTCCTCTATCTCAGGGCTACTTTTATAACTTTTTTTGATTAAAAAATAATAATTGAAAAGGGTACTGTGATTATTATTTAAAAAACCAGTAATAAGTAATGCTATGAATAATTTGTTTGATAAAAATTGTTTTTTTAGTTGTTGAACTTCACAGCTACTTGAGCTGAAAAGAACGTTTTATTATCCATATCCGATTTTGCCTCTCAACGATAAGCTTAGTGGTAAAAAAAGATTGTAAATAATGCGTAGGAAACAGGAAGCTGTATTAATTATTCCTCAGTCATAAAAAAGTCCTTTGTTCATAAAAAATGAACAAAGCTGTTGAGACATGTTTTTTCTTGTCTGAAAGCTTCTAGGTACTGAAAAACTAACTTGAGTTTAATTTTAGTGTGTAAAATGCTAATGATGTAGCCTACTTGAAATTCTTATTTAATTTTGAAAATCACTCATTCAAATTTTCAAAACCTTCAACTCATCATTTCAGATGATAATTTTCAAGTTTTAATTTTCAGATGATAATTTTAATATCATGTTATTGATAATATTAGCTGATTATTAAGATTTAAAATATAAATATCTACCGAATAAGGAAGAACCTTTTGTAAATTTAGTAGAAACAATCATGAATGACTCGTATTTAGTTGAATTTCAATGCAACTCCTTTTAAAGTTCATATCATGATGAAGTAGCCTATATTTTGAAAATACATTGAGCAACCTGCTTAATTGATTGTCAGGTTTAATAAACAGGTACAATATCTAAGAACTCTACTCAAAAGTGACCAATTTTTTGACATTAGTATTAGACGCAATTATTACCATACAGTATTAATTAATAAACCTAAATATTTAATTGAAAAATGAATGAAAATCAGACACCCTTTTAAAAAACTTTAAAATTATTAAAACACAGACATGTTTCGGCGCATTAGGCCATTATCAATGTGGATAAAATAACTTATTATAAATAAATAATTATTTTATCCACATTGATAATGGCCTAATGTGCCGAAACATGTCTGTGTTTTAATAATTTTAAAGTTTTTTAAAAGGGTGTTTGATTTTCATTTTTTTTAAACAGCCCTAAGTTTTAAAGTTCAGTTTTCACCTAAATATTCAATAAATAACCTAAATATTTAGACTTATTATGCAAAATTGGTAAAGGGACAGTTTCGGGAGTAGTCCTGTTAAACAACTTCCATTACTTCCATTAAGTATATGCTGCAACTTGATAATAAATTGATAGATGAATAATATTATAATCTCCAACTTCGTCCTTCTTCGATTTAGTAAGTTATTGGGGAATATTTAAGAGAACATTTTCATTAAATTTCAACATATTTTATTGGCGTAGCTTTTTATTTTATTCATTTGTAAGAAAGAGAGTGTAGAAATCATACACATTTGACATGCATCGTCCTTGAAGTTCAGAGATATTAGGCTAGTTGTAATGATTGACAGATATTTTTTGTGACCACACATTCAAACTCGTTGAGACAATGGATCAATGAATGAAACTCTTAATGGATTTTAATTACTTTGTCGGAGAGGATTTCCTTTGACGATTGTGAATGGAGGACGATTATTTCAAGACCGGGACTGAATAATTGGTGGTTTGAGTGAGGGCGTTATAAACATGTAGAAACTTGCTTTTTCGTGGTATGATGTTCAATGAAGTATCATGGACATATCATGTTCAATGAAGTATCATATGATGTTCATGGTATCATTTTGAAAAATTGAAGATATCTTTCATGGATTTTGTGCAATTCCATGATATTTCATGCAATCCATGTGAAGAATTGATTCTAATAAACCAATAATAGGGAGTATCCGAGGATTCAACTTATTGATTGAAAATAGGTTCGATAAAATTTGAAAATTTAGCTGCCAGTGGGGTTTGAACTTGAACCAAATTCTCTAGTCTAGTGTAAGAGCCTGAAGCTCAACCATACCACATCAGCTCAACAAAATTGAATGAAGAATAAATTTTAAAGAGAAATGACATTTTAAGAGAATACAATTAAAGAGAAATGAATTTCGCTGAGAGGGATTTTGAAATACGGATGCAAGTGTTTCCAATTCAAAGTTACAAACTTTTAAAGTAACGGAATAATTCCTGTGAAAAAATACGGAGTTTTCAAAAAATTGTAACTTGGAAACGGTTGATGATACAGGGTTGTGATTGGTCTCAATCTCTTCCAAATTTTGTTCTCTAGAAAAAACATGCATGGAATTTTTTCGTCCGACGCTTGGTTCGGCTACAATTCACGAAAAACTGAAATTTTGCATCTTCCACCCCCCTCCCCCAAAAACCCGACGCTCGTAAGAGTGTAACTTTTTACCAAACAATAAAGGGGTTGTATAGAACAAGTTGACGTTGGAATCGTCCTTTCTCTTTGGATGTTGAGGTTCGAGTCTAATTGCACCGTACTACTTGGCGAAGTCTATAGGTTTAGACTATATAAGTGTTAGGCTTAGACTTGATATAGGTAACTCTGACGTTCCAGTTTCCTTTGACTACTTCCATGCATTCTAACTAACCAACATGAAAATAAAGCAATAGTGTGAATAGCATTGAAAGTAGTTATAATATTGCAATTTTGGAGCTATTTTTTCCTTTTAATTTCGTTAAATTCAACCTTTTAAAGTAGCTCGTGGTTGTTTGTGAATTTTACGTTCAAATTTTCAATTTTATTCCAAGTTTCTGGAATTATAAAGTTTTCAAGTGATTTTCAGCTTTCTAACAACATTACTAAATTCAAAATTGTTTTTACTTTTGAATTATTCTTGTAAGTATTCCCGGACCAGAAATTTGAAGTGCATGACATATACATAACCTTTTGGACATCATTACCAATTGAAATTGAAAGAGAAATAGTACAGGCTAAGCCTAGTTTTTCTCTTTCAGATTATAATATCTATCATTATAGATAATTGTAATAGTTTATTAATGAATAAATGATTGATTGATTAAAAAAAATAATGCGCTTCTCTATAGGCTTCTCACTAAATCTATTGTACGTGGGTTATATATGGATGGGTATATGTAAGGAACTTTAAAGACGAGAGAACTATAAAGTATTTATAGAGCCCTAGGTATTTGGCACGAGGACTTATCTTAGACTCGGGAACAATGGTTCAACATTTCCTTCAAATGATTCAAGATGATTGTGTCTTTTGAATACCACATTCTCATACTTGGTTTAAATTATTATAAATAATTGATAACATTCTCTCTCGAAAAAATTGAAATTCATCTGATAGTTTTTCATTCATAGTGATTTCTAATACATTTTCATGATAGTGATAATTTTGAAGTTAGTATTCACGACGAATAGTTCTACCTTAACTGCTTGAATTCTTTTCAACAGGTTTCATATACACTAGAATGGAATGGGCCTTGATAATTTTCAATTATGAAATTATGTTTATCAGTTGCTTTTCAATGATATTCATGAATTTGGTATTGTTATGCATATCATTTTTCAGTAAGGCAATGTCTTTTTTCTAAACTAGTGCGTCATTGTTAACTGAAACCCTTCAAATTGAGCAATCCAGCTGACTCAAGAATTTCTGAATTGAGTGATCCTCTCCCAAATCAATCTAGCTATTACACTCTTGTGGCTTCTTTATCGAAGAACAATCATCCTAGTATTAGAAATAGAAGAGTAGAGTCTGCTACTGAAAGTCTAAAAAAATAATTATTTCAGAAGCAGACTACTTATCTATTTCTAATACTAAGATAAATAATTATCATAGTTGGTGTACTGCAATATCTAATAATTCTTCCAACTAAGATAATTGTTGTTCGATAAAAACGCTTGACCAAAGACCCTCTACAATTATTATAGATGGTCTTAGGTCCAGTTTCAAGGTCTATCAAAATATTTCGATTGTCAATGCAATGATAAAAGAGCTAAATTCATAGTAATTAGAAATAATTATTGTTATCTTAGTTGCAGGAGCATATATTAAGTGTTCCTGGAGTAACCAATCAGAGAAAAAGATCTTTCTCATTTTAAATTGGAGAAATAAAATGTACAATATTGATTTATTTAAAAGTAAATTTCTTTAAATTAGTTCCTAACAAGTAGTCATCTCTCTCATTATTACCCACGCACAGAGGTATGTTACCTGACTATACAGATCATCACCTATATGTTACAGATCATACAGATATGTTACCTGACATCACCTGTAAACGTTTTTTAAATTAAGAATCTAGACTGAATCTAAATCTAACATTTAATTATATTAAACTTATAAAAAAATCCATAGATTCTGATACTTATAGTAAGAAGCGTTTTTTTAGTTGCAATTGCTATTGAAGATTTGTGGAAATGCAGTTTGCGGATTGAACATTTTGAAAAGTCAACCACCGGTTTCCTGTCTTTATTTATAAATTATTTGTCTTAATTAAGTTATCTATCACAACAACAAATTTGTATAGTACAGTTGATTTTCTCTGTACGATTCCCAATGTCACCCACCGTCAAATTACCTTGATATGTATCAAGCTGTTTCCAGAGTTTCCACCCACTTTGTTTGGGTTTGTCAATAATTGTCGATTATGAAACCTTAAGTTTGGCTTCATCAAAGTATAGTCTGTCTAAGCAGAGAAGACATTCTGGCAAGATGGAAAAATGACTCCAGCTCGTTCAATATTGGTTTAAAGATTACACATTTGGTCTCAAATTGTAGAAAGCATTCTGCTGTACAATTTGATACCTAATTTATGAGTATTTAACCAATATTAACCGAGCTGGAGTCATTTTCTCATCTTGCCAGAATGTCCTCTTTACTTGGATAGACAATACTATGATTCTACTACAATAATAATAATAATAATTCCAATTCTACTAAAAATAATAATTTGTTTTCATGTATGACAGGACTTGACGCAGTGGTAGTGCCGCACATTAACTCGTTCCAAAGCAAGCAAATAAATGGCCAACAGCTGCTGAACCTCAGTTCCGAGGACCTTGAAATACTCGGCGTCTACAAGCTTGGACACCAGGAGCTTATTCTTGAGGCTGTCGAGCATCTCAGAAATTTCGTGAGTGGTTTCAGCCAATTTATTCATTTTTGTATGCCTTTAGCCATGTTTACACCGGAGTTGATAACACAATTGTTAATAACGTTCACATAATAAGTTATATGTAAAAGTTATTAACAATTTATTGTTATTAACACTCAGGTGTAAACGTGGCATTAGTTATGTGTGTGGCAAAGTAATGAAACACAACACAAGGTTCAACCACACAAAACCCGAGTGATTTCGTGTTGAGTCGACTTTATCAAGTAGATATGAGCGATTAAAGGCCTCTCCAGACGGACGAAGCATGAGATACGTCTAAAATTGTGTATGCGGCTTTAAGAGTCGGCAAACAATTGCCAATGATCAAGTGAAAATTAATTGTACGTTTGCTTCAATTTCAGTCAGTTGTTTTTTACTTTCCTTGCCCTACTACCATAAGTAGGGAAAGTATTGCTTTCTAAAAAAAATTAAGGTATCCCAATTTTAGGTTTTCTATCCGTTTCAAGATCCCCTGAGTCCAAAAAAGTGGTTTTTGGGTATGTGTGTGTGTGTGTGTGTGTGTGTGTATGTATGTATGTATGTATGTATGTATAGTGGTGCCGCGAACAGAAGAGCCTTTGGCAACATGTCTGCAATTCACTGCTGCCAGCAGTTCAAATGAAAATTGTTCTACTCTCATCATCTGTCACAATTAAAATATTATAAAATATATTTAGTAAAATATATAATATATTCTTGAATTGAATATATTTCTATTTGTGGAATCAATATGATTTCCCTGCAACACAATATTTCATAATATTATTACAGTATGGTACTTCTGTGCGGGGTCTGTGCTCTCTGGTGGTGAAAATTGATACTTTGATTTCTTAAACATTCATGTTTAGTTTTTGTGGCTAAACACCGCTCATGGCCAACAGATTGTTATGAAAGCAAACTGGGAAAGGATTGAAATTGAACAAAAATATAATTACCATTTTCAGGAGACCATAATAGGCTAGGTACTAATATTCATTCATTTATTCATATTCTGCTTATTTTAAAACCATTCCAACAAGCTGCAAACAACCTAACTATTTGAGGTTACCGTAAAGCTCAGTACATAATTATTATCAAAAATGTATCAAGGGAATGCTTTCGTAGTTAGACATGACCCTGCTCTGTAGATTATGTACGGTAGGTCATGGCGAAGACTACAAAAACATATTGGCAGTTGCAATGTGTGCTTTGTTGATTCATGTCCGGTTTTTCCAAGCACACTCAAATTTGAGGGACCCTTAAGTTTACTACACTTTACTACATTTCCTATACTTATCATAGAAAAGGTCAGCTGTTCATCAAAATTTGAGGGTCCCTCAACTTTGAGTGTGCTTGGAAAAACCCGGCATCAGCCTCTTGGAACTATAATTTAGTGTAAAAGCGTTAGGTTGGCTGAAGTGATTTTTCCCCAGAAGTTATAGTTTTGCGCATGCGTAGTTACACTCTCACTTCCCTCCGCCATCTTACCAAAGGCTCTTCTGTTCGCGGCACCACTATATGTATGTATGTATGTGTTTATGTCTGTATACACTATACAGACCCCTATACAGATCCCTAATTGGCCGATTGACTTGAAATTTTGAACTTGGGGTTCTTAGGCTATACCATGAGGACCCGACTTGAAGAAATTTAAAAAAAATTCATTGAAAAATGGCGGAAAAAATGGATAGTATGCCTAAAATGGTGTTTTTCACGATTTTCTCGAAAACTGCACTAACGATTTTTCTAAAACTCATACACGAAATAGTCCTATATAAGCCCTATCGACTGCCATGAGTCTTGTTCCTGGCAAAATTGCAAAAGATCCACAGCATTGTTGAGAATAATGGATTTTGCAATATTTCGATTCCTGATTGACCAATTGACTTGAAATTTTGAACTTAAGGTTCTTATACCATGGGGACCCGACCCGAAGAAATTAAAAAAATCTCTTTGATCGGATATATTGAAATACTACAGACCAAAAAATCTTCTTTCATCCAAAATGCAAGTCAATTCGGCTAACAGGTTGCCGAAGCGCCGGTAGGCGCGAGGCATCATGGGCTTGTGAAAATTTCAAATGTCAAATTTCAAGATGAGCCGAAGCGCCGGTAGGCGCGAGGCGTTAACGGCGAGTGCAAATTTCACTATAGCAATTTCTATAATAGTCCAATTTCATTTTATAGTCTATTGCAATTTTGCAATAGACTTATGAAATTTGCACTCGCTGGTGAACAGGTGCCTAGGACTAATACAAGATATAGTCTATCCAAGCAAAGAAGACCCTCTGGCAAGATGGGAAAATAACTCCGGTTTGGTCAATATTTGTTCAAGAATTATAAATGTGGTCTTATTGGTAGATCGATTTTTTACTACAATTTGAGATCAAATTGATAATTTTTGAACCAATATTGACCGAGCTGGAGTCATTTTCCCATCTTGCCAGAGGTTCTTCTCTGCTTGGACTGACTACACTTGTATTAGGCCTACGCAAATTTGAATGGCAAGGTAAGTTGTGTGAGTGTACCACACCAGATTTTTTTTCTATTCTTAGACACATATACAATATTAGACAGTAAATAACCAAAGTAAGCTTACCCTTGAAATAAGTTTATTTTTCTCACAACTATACCACAACTATTCACGATCACTTGAGACAGAATAAACAAACTTTTTGCGTGTGTGCATGTAATGATAGGTCATCTTCTATGCGAAACGGTCGGCCACAGCCAAACAGCTCTAGCCAATCACAGCTCTTGCCTTGAGCTGTTATGGACTACAGTCCGACTTGTCTTGTCTAAATACTCTTGTCTTGAGCTGTGATTGGCCAAAGCTGTTCGACTGCAGCCGGCTGTTTCGCATAGAAGAAGACCTACTATTAAACGCACATACGCAACAAATTTGTTTAATCCGTCTCAAGTGATCGTTAATAGGGTATAATTCAATGACTTGAAAGTTCTAAACTAGCTGTGAGAGAAATAAACTTATTTGAAGGTTAATTTAATTATTCATTGATTTATTATACGTTTGTAGCCCTAACAACGAACTGAATAATATTGGACGTAGCTGCTATAAAAGGCCGTAAGTAGAACGTGAACGAGCCATGATACACGAATTAGTTGTTTGTTAGAATAATGATCATACATCCGGTTACTTAGTCGTTCAGCAAACAATCAAATCCTTCCTGAGCTATCAAACCTTCTCAATGGTCCAGTAATCTCAATAAATCAGCCACATGTTTAACTACTCCTTCACTGAACGACTGAAGCTTTGTCCACGGTTGAATTTCCTGTCTGTATGTAATACACAATTATTCAGTAGGAATGAGAATCAGAAACGAAATCGATGTTTTTCAATATCGATACGTAAGTAAAAAACATTAATAATAAAATTTAGTCTCAAATATACAATATTTTGCAAATTAAAATATACATTCATATAAATGTATTGATAACATGTAAAACTTTTTTAAACATTAGTTAAACATTGATGTTTTTCCATCGATCATTTATTACACCGACGATTTGGTGCGATTTGTACATGATATCTTATATAACTTATATATCTTATATATCAATATAACTTATTACCAATATGGAAAAAGTTGCAATATCGTTGATAGTATTGTTTCTTTATTTTTGCTCAACTTTTAAAATTGTAATGAAATTCAATGAAAATTAAAAACAAGTCCGATGTCTAGGTAATTGATAGAATTATGACGTGTCATGAACCCACAAAAAATGGCATTGTGTTGGGGATGCCATAACTCACACATAATACTTATTTTTTTCAGGGCTACTGTATTTATTAAAATGTTCAATTAATGAAAATCAAAGTACCCTTTTAAAAATATTGTTACCATATATTTATTATTATATTTTTTATTTTTGAAAAATATTTTAAAAAAGGTACTTTGATTTTCATTATTCTCACACATAATGTTAATTATGCTCTTTTGGGCATCACCATATGAAACCAAACTAACAAAATAAAACTATGTAGCCTAGACATTGAATTAATTTTAAAAAATGATTAATTTAAATCACACATAATTCATTTAATTGATAGTTTTACTGTTTGTTGCAGCACTATGAATTGGACCGTGAAACGCTGCAGCTGTTGGCGCTGCGCGTCTCGTGTCTGGCGCACAGCCTGTGCAACGAGCTGCGCCGCAACCACTGCAACTCACACCTCGTCTCCACGCAGACCCTCTCGGACGTCGCCAACATTGTCATGGCCGTCAAACCGCTCGTCTGCTGGCTGGACAGGTCAGTCAACAACATTGAATTGAAAATGTATTTACAGTAGAACGTCAATAATCCGGATTGGGACCGGACCCCATCCCGGATTATCTGATCCCGGACTATTTGAGAAAAAAACTGTTTTAAAATTTTATATTTTCTATTAGGAAATAATCCGGATTTTTTATCCAAGCAAAGAAGAAATTCTGGCAAGATAGGAAAATGACTCCAGCTCGGTCAATATTGCTTCGAATATCATAAATTTGGTCTAAAATTCTAATCATTCTGAACATTCTGATCTACAATTTTAACCAATATTGACCAGGCTCGAGTCATTTTCCTATCTTGCCAGCATGTATTCTTAGCTTGGACAGATTATACTGATGAGACTTCTGAGAAGTGCTGTGAACGACCTATCAAATTAACTGACATGAACTATTGTTGATAAATGAATTTTTATTTTATTTTAGATACCCATTCAACAGTTACTCTTTTAAATGAAATTATTGTGAATGAATGAAATAAAACTAACATTTTCCATTATTTCAGGCCTCCATTCAACGGTCACCTGGAGTACAAACAACTGAAACCGGAACTGCTGTCATGGAGCCTGGAAATGGCGACGAGTGGCCAGCGAGACAGGTTCGCCGAACACCCCGTGGAGGAGATTAGAAACAGCTCGGCCAAGTTGGCTAAGCTGGCCGACTCCCTTATCCAGGACACAAAGGACCCTCTGCTGCTGCAGCCCGCCTCACTCGATCTGGCCACACTCAAGAAGAGGTCCTCTGATGACCTGGTATGTTCACAATCATCATCGAGGGTATTTAATGAAAGCTTTATAAATAGAACTAAGGACTTTACTACTGCGGAAGAACTAAATAGCAAAAAGAAATTTATTGAATGAAACTGTACAAAAAACTTCGAATGGCTCTTATTGGTGGGGACACCCTCAAGGGTAGGTTCCATCTCGCCACTGTGTATTTTATTAGATACTGCTCACCCTTCGAAGTTCAGTCAAAAGTGTTTATTTATTTATTTATTATGTTTCCAACGGTATACACCAATTTCAATAAGGTACAATAATGTGAAAATAAACACAAATTAACAAGACAAATATAAATATGAAAATAAGATACATGCAATGTTATAATCATGAAATCAAATAATTAAATTGAAACAATAGTAATCAATCAATAGTAAACCAACTGAAAATAGTTACAGAAGTTATATATATATATATATATATGAAAATGCAATACAAAACTATTGTTTTCATGATATTGTGTTATGTGTACAAGTGTTCATGACTTAACCTTATGATCATTAAAGCTGTGTACAAGGAATAGGGCTACAGTGGGAGCTGGCTTCTTTTGGAGCCGTACGACTAGATAGCAGCACTACCACGCTGCCAGCTGTAGCATATATTATAGCTTAGTATTAGTAGGCTACGCTGTACGCCTCACCTTAACCAACTCGGTTGAGCCATAAACATCTATCTTTTAGAATGATAAGTAGTTATGGTTGGGCTGATTCTAATGAGAGTAGAACTCATGGCCGGTTGCACAAACGCTTGTAAAAATTATACATCTAAGAACTCTCATGAGGCAAAACCTAATCATTCACTTTAACTAATAATTGACTTCAATTATTTCAAAGTGAATATTAGATGATTGAAAAGTACCTATCTTTGATGACTAAAAAGTAGTCATCTATCATCATCATCATCATCAATAATCGCATTACTCACGCACACGCCTATGAGCTCATATGGGCTTCACCCTCAGAAAATAAACAATCAAATATTTTCAAAGTTTCAAGTAGTTTGTATTATAACAAAATAAGAATATAATTTGTGGACTTGAATCATTATTATGTTTCTTAAATCTCATTATTTATTGGTTATAATAGGTGTAAGTTTGTTAATTACAAACCTGTCATACATTTCTTAGTCTCTTGTTAAAAGATCAAATTCCATATTCGAATATCCTATTATTATCTCTATGCTTCATTTCCCGTCATCTCGAGCCACGGTTACACCTTTGCGAATTTCGTTATAGGATGCGAATTTCACATTTGATATTAATGCAAAAATCGCATTCGTTACAGAATAATCGCTTAGGGTATACCGTGGCTTTTAGACTCTATTTAATGTTTCTCACAAACCACATCATTATAATATTTACATTGTTATATTAATTTATTTAGCTTTCGGCTTTCAATAGTGGGGAGACCCGAGGGTTGTTCCACTTCGCTTACATAACCTTGTTTCACAAATAGGAAACATAGTGAAAGTTCTCTATGATGTTCACTATCATTAATCCATTAATTATTGCATTCAAGGCTGTTGAGTTTTCTATTGGAATATGACTATTATCTTATTACTTTGTTACATTTATTTGCAGGGATTCTACATAGTGCCTAGCTTTCATGGAATCCATGAGATTGGTGAGCTGAAATTGAATAGTGCTGCTCATCAATGTGGAAAAATTGAGCCCGGAGATGAAATAGTACAAATTAATTACCAGACTGTTGTAAGTACACTTCACCTTGTTCTTATAGTGGATATGATTACAAAATAATCAATTGGATTGATTTGTTACAGTTTAAGAGAAGAATTATCAAATCACCGACATCACCGTATATTTCTATAGATTTTGTAAATATTTGCCAATTTTGTTTTTCCTGAACTCATGAGGCTCAACCACACGAGGTCGATTTCGAGTCAAATTAACTTGATCAGGAATATACGTTGAGTAGATAGTAGAATGGCTGCAAATAGGAATGAGGTTATCAAGAATGGAAACCCCAAATCATACCCATGCTAGAATAATGATAATAAATATTGATGAATATATTAATTATCAATTTAAAATAAGAACTGTAGATCGTACGTCTATTTCAATTGATACTCTATTTGTATATATGTTACTAATTAATGCTTCCTTCTTTGTACGACAATTCGAATTTATACTCTCGATTTGTTTGTTATTATGACTATTTAGGCTATAATCGGACTTACTGTTTATGGTTGATCAAATCGACATGACTTGAAAATGCCCTCATATGGTTGATCCATAATATTCAGTAATAATTTTCACTTTATTAAAATGTTTTGAGCTGGTAAATCGTTCCTGCACAATGTATTTTTTTTAATCAATATCAATTTAATTGATGAAAAAAAAGAATACTTAATGTGTGCTAATTCTAAATTTGAAATTGCTTGACTGTTGTTTTGTGAGTTGAAAATCCATAATTTGATCAACTTTCATATCATAACCTACTTTTGGATTGTTAGTAAAAATTAAGAGAATCAGTTTTGGGAGAAATCCTGTTGTACTCTCTATTGTTAGTGATTAAAACAATTATCATGATGTAATTATTATTGATGATTATGTTTTGTAATTGATTTTAAAGTTATAATTGTTTTTGTGGGCTCGATCTCGATCTAGTTTGCATCAGTTGAAAACTATCATTTTTATGCAATTCACTTATTACAGAGGTGTAGTAGATATTAAAAAAATTTCTTCCTTTTTTTCAGGTGGGCTGGCAAGTGAAACAAGTTATGGCTCTATTTGAAGAGTCTCCTACCGAGGTGCTACTAACTATTAAGAAAAGGCCACGACACACTAAAGTTTATGGACAAATCTACATGAAACCCTATCGACTGCCTAGTAAAAAGAGGGCGCACCGTTCGTACACAAGGTGGCATGACAATGTGCCCTCACCTCGTCCTGAATTGCTCACCATTCCTGACTTTGAAATGCCTCTACCGAAGTAAGTTGCTATTTTATTCAACTCAAATTTTTAAAGCCAATCAAATGCATTATTTAAAAAATTTTGTTCCAAATTGGCTAAAAAATATAATAATATACTCGTAAGTATCTTGAGTTATATTCTGAAGGGACGGATTCAAGGATCCGAAGATTCAAAGATCCTCACACAGCGAATGAAGCTTATTGTGTGTCTCAAGTACTCGAGTTCGGCAAACCAATACCTGTGTCCTTTACGAGATCCAAGAGTTTTTCCCCTATACTAGTGTCCCATTCATCACCTGTTTGCTTACACCCAAATAGAGGTGTTCTCCTTCACTCTAGTCTCTCGCAATCCAGTATGATACGCTTGGCAGTCTCTTTAGACTACACAGCATACACATCTGACTCTCATTTCTAAGTCCAATTGTGTGAAGATGGTCACTAGTGATCCATAGAAGCCTTCTCTGTGTTGATAGTCTCTACATGTAACGGAATGAATAGGAGAATGTAACGGAACCTCCTTTGTTTCCTGAAGCACCAATTTCAGATAGAGGAACCTGCACCGAACCTCCCCTTCTGGTGTTGCTTTGGGGTTTGGTTCTTTTTTTTTGCTGCGGATGATGCCCACATAAGTATTCAAATCTACTTGTGCGTGGGTAATGGAGTGTGCGAGGGTGATTTATGAGGTGCATAAACGACCATGCCTGTGGTGGGATTCGAACCCACGACCGGGTAGCGCTAGCGGACTGAAGGTTGTAACGCCCCAGACCACTCGGCCAACCCGGCCGGGTTCTAATGGTTTCTAATTTTTGTAATTCATGTGGCTACTACGACCTCTTTTAGTTGCCTCTTACGATCAAGCAGGGGATACTGTGGGCGTATTCTCATCTGCCTCCCAATCCACAGGGGTAGAATAACAGATACTGTATAATCTATAGGAAAAAACAAGGAGTATCCATATACTGCATTGTTTAATTTTATACATGTAGGATTATTCCCTCACTGGATAAATTCAGTTTCAACTTACTTTGGACTTCACTTTAACTTACAACCTTTCGTTTGAGCTTCTACTAGAAAACTAAACTGTTGTAATTTGTTATTCTGAAATACTTTTGCTACTAACATGTGATGTGAACCATCTCAATCATGCTCTCGACCAATCATGAGTGTATCAGTTGATTCAAAAGAATCAGTAAAATGAACATTTCCTAAATATATGTACCATGTTTAATAAATCTTTATTTTCTGTAATTTTTTAGATCGGCAGTGAGCGTAAAAGAGACTACTGTGACAGTGAGTGAGACAGTGATGACGTCGGGAGGAGGGAGGCCTCCGTCGTCATCCTCGTCAGAGGAGGAGGAGGAATGTGATGAAGGGGTGTTGGGAGAGGGGCGCACTTCCCCCACCAGTGCGCGCATCTACCTGCCCAAGCCGCGCATTCCGGTTCAGCGCCGAGCCACCATCACCGGTGCCAGTCCCATTAGCAAGACGGCGCCTATTAACTTGCAACAGGTAATGCAGATTTCAGTTTTTCCAATTACAGTAGAACAACTTCATGCTGATATGTTCTTGAAGAGTAAATAATAAAAGTAAAAAGAAAATAGTTTAAATTTCCAATTTTAAAGGTTTTCCACTGATGATGATGCCCTGAGCATTGTAACTTGAGTAGTATTTTTAAAAAGTAGTATGGATTTTTTTTTTGTGAGGGTGATGCCCACATGGGCTCTTGGGCCTGTGCGTGGTTAATGGGAAGGATGATGATCAGAGATGAATGGACCTACTGCTTTAGGTGGGTTCCGAACCACCGGGAAGCGATTTTTGAGGCTCATAAATTGAATTCAGAGGAACCGGTCACCATCCGACAAGAGGTTGTCATCTGACAACCTTTGTTTTCACTTATTTAAGTTTAAATTTCCTTTCTAATTATATGTTGATCCTCATGTAGCCCATCTATATCTATAAAGTCCATTCACGATCACTTGAGACGAAATAAATAAACCTTTTGCGTGCGTGTGCGTGTAATGGAAGGTCTTCTATGCGAAAAAGCCTGATTCAGTTGAACAGCTGACTCTTGTCTGGAGCTGTGATTTGCTACAGTCCGACTTGTCTTTTCTCAAGACTGTTGTCTTGAGCTGTGATTGGCTACAGCTGTTGGTCTGTGGCCGAAATATTCGCATAGAAGACCTTCCATTACACGCACACACACTTAAAAAGTTTGTTTATTCCGTCTCAAGTGATCGTGAATAGAGTATAGCAGAAAGGGTATAGACTACATGAGAGTCAACATTCAACTAGAAAGTAAATTTAAACTTGAGTAAGTGAAAGCAAATGTCAGATCCACAAAGTTCTCAGGGTATCATCATCAGTAGAAAACCTTTGTTTTCACTTACCTAATTGCCTTGCTTTCACTTTGCTTTCACCTTGCTTTCAAATTACCTTGTTTTCACTTTGTTTACCTAAATTATGGATAAGTTCCAAAACATCTCTGATAAAATGGAAAATTTGAACTGATTTCTATTTTACTGTTATTATTTACTCTTCAAAAACATATCAGCATCAAGATGAATTGACTTTTTTCTATAAAATAATTACAGTATGATCAAACGTTAGCCAGGTCGTAGGCTAATAATTGATATGATGTTACAAAAAAAAAAATCAAACCACAAAAAAATTACCAGTTTGCAGGATTTGAGCCATTGTTTTCAGTTTCAGAGTCGGCTTCTCTACCGACTGGGACTAATAATAATAAAAAATTTTATAAACGTAAGCTACATTGTTTCGCTCTTAGTATATCGATCTTGTCAGATGTGAGTGGTGAGTGGCAGTGCAGTGGTGAAAAAGGGTGTGATGTGATGTTACTTTGTGCGGAAAAGGGATGTGAAATAGTGCTCTCCTTAGTCAGCAGTTTGGATTTAACTTCTCTGTAGTTTCACCAAAGGTAGGCTTTCATTACTCCAAAAGTTGGGGAGACCCGAATGTAGGCTGAACTCTCCACATAACCCGATTTTCAGTAGATGGAAGCATATAGAACCATGTAGATTACAGTCAATTTCAATTTTATAGTATGGTTTGGAATTTGTTTACAAGTTTCTTTTTGTTTGAATTCTTATATTAATTTTGCTTTTTTAATAAAATTGAAAATCAACTGGCGCTTTGTTTTGTGTGTTCTCAGTTTTGGCAAGAGCTGAAGCTGGAGCGCGAGTGGCGTGACGCAGCACAGCCGACCAGAGACAAAGGAGGCGTCGACGATAGCGGTGCGCATGCGCAGTTATCACCCCGGCGAAAGTACAGCAGCTTTGACAGTCTGAAGGCCAAGCCCGATCTGGTGAGCTCGTGTCGCCCCGAGGCCGTGTTCAGGCGAAAGAGGTCAACCGACAGTGTCTACGACGATGTGTTCAGAACGGTCGAAAACTCACCTCGTAACAAATCGACAGACAGTGACGATGTTTTTCGAACACCCGATAGTAAGAAATCCAGCGAAAGCGATGATGTATTCGATAGTAAAAAGTTGTTAGACGATGTAGCCGATGAAGATTATCGACCAACGTCGCTCAGAGAGAAGATAGAAATGTTTTCAAAAGTTTCCGAAGTGTTTGCGGATGCTGACAAAGCCAGAAGTTTGTCAGCTGGCGGTGATAAGACGCCGAAACCAAAAGTGCCTGCTAGAACTTTCCGGCTATCCCCAGAAAAGACAGTGGCAGTTGTTCCTCAGGTAACCGCTCGAACTGTCAAGTTGGACCAAGAAAGCGAGGAAGCCAAAAAAGAGAGAGGACGTCTTGATAAGAGTCACAGCACACCTGCCTACGATTTTTCGGCTGACCAACAAGCTCGGCCCGTCACTGATATTGTTGGAAACCGGCTGTTTGTGCCGAAGTTAGTGAGGAGTGATGCTTCTGATGCACCAGATCCTGAAGTGGATGTGGTTGTTACTGTAGATCCTCCTGAAATTACCCTACCTGTGGTTGCTCCCCCACTTCCTCCTGTTAGAAGCACTGTTCGAGCAGTAGAAGAGAAACAGGTACACGGACAAATAGTTGAAACAATTAACCAGCTGCATTTGTTGAGGCTCCACGATGAAGCTGAGGAAACCAAGGAGAAGGACTGTGATGAGGATGACCTTGCCAAGACTGAACGAATCGGCAAACTCCTCGAAACAATCAGCACTAGTTTGATCGAACACCGTCTGAAGGAAGACCAGGGTGGTGCCGATCTATCAAAAACAATTTCACAAGTTTGTAGCAGGGATGACTTGTATGCGCCCTCACCCAGTGAACGAGTGATACCGGTTCCACCCAGACGAGTACTTCCCGATGTAACCGTGACCACGCCTGATGATCGTAACGAAGTAACTGATTACGTCATACATAACACCACTCTGGAACGGTTACCGAAGAGTAGCAGCTGCTCGGATAACGATACCGCTTCCCTGCCGCCGAAAATGCCCGAACGAAAACCGGTTACTAATATCGAGTTTGCTGGAACTGTTCCGGTAACTGCTCCGGCTACTTTTCCGCGTCATAAGACGACGGAAAGCCGCCGGCCCGCTGCTCCCCCTGAGCCTCCCCCTCGTCCCGCCCCTCCACGTCCCACCTACCACCGCACCGTGACGGCGGCCGCACGGTCTGTGCCCACCAGGAGTCCCAAGGCACTGCGCAAGAAGAACCCGCTGCTTGCCAGTCAGTATTTCAAACAATCAATTAAAAAAAACAATGTTACAATTTATCATAATAGATGGTTTTTTGATCCTTACTGTGTATAAATATCCACTGAGATTTATTACTGACAATGTTTTACAGTAAGGAAACCGTTTTTACCTTACTCGAGTGGAGGCCTTTTTTACTGCTCGAGCTAAACTAATGTAAAAATATTTGACTGCATTGTCGGTAATAAATCCCAGTGAGTAATCACAATCTCCCAAAAAGTTTGAAAATTGAAAGTAAATTCAGTTCTGTTCTCCATGGAAATACAGTAGCGTAGTATTCTCTCTTCCACTAGAGTATTTCCAATAATAAGTTTATACTGTAAAATTTGTGTTCTGAGTATCCGAGGCTGGAGAAAAGGGAGTTTTATTTGATTAGTTTCTCCAATAGGCCTAGTTATCTATATCAGTTGGTTTTTTATATTTTGTTTGATAGTTTCTATACTATAAGGGTTAGAATACGAGATGCATATTTGCATTCAACTGTACAAAAGTACTTTAGCCCCTACGATTAATAATTTGCATTAGACTGTCGACTTTATTGAGGACACTTTCTAGCTGCTCCTATTAGAAATTACTTTAACTGGTGAATAATACAGTATAGGATTAATTCATAAAACATCTGTTTGCCAATAATTCAAACTCTCACTTCTCTTATAGCTGACGGCAAAAAGTAAATGCTTTTGTGCGCTCCAACAGCTGATGTTGTCAATCAGAGATGTCATTTAGCTCTGCCTAGATGTTGTTTTTCAAATTAAAAGAGATAGTCCAATGAATTATAAAAAAACACTACAAGAACGTCAATATATCACTATTTATTTATGTCATGATTGTGTCTTCAAGATAATAGATGCTTTACAACAGTTGTTAGTTGGTTAGTATAATATGGTTGCGTAACGTTTTGTTTGAATTTGTTCCAGAAATGAGAAACGTGTCTGTAACGGATGTATCTTCCGGTTGCGAGTGCCAGGGTTGGCTGCAGCAGCGCTGTCGCAAGGGCTCAGGCCAGTGGAACACCGGTTGGTTTGTCATCAAGGGAACCACCTTCTACGGCTTCAGAAGTAAAGAGGTGGGCTAAATTGATATTTATGTATAGTCGGGTGCAATATCATTATTACTGGACAATAAAATAATCAAGTCAATTGATTTCCTATAGATGAATTTAAATAGAAAAAATACGTTTCGAAACTCATAAATAATGTTATCTGTCTTGAATTCTAATGGCAATTTGATCTCAAGTTCTCTATGTTTTCATGGATAAATTTATATGGATAATTATAATCATCTTTATTGAGTAATTTCATATGGAATAGTATAACAAGCTTTCAAGCCCAAACCCATTTCTCTTACAATCTTCTTTTTCTTTCGAGCCTATTTCTCTTGTGATCGGCCCTCCTAATCCTATTCCGCCGTTGTGTATTAGGGATGGTGCCAAATGTATTATGGCCTCTAAAGATGGCTGCAACAATATTCATAATAAGGAACAAAGAGGGAAACATGGAAGAATTATTAGATATTGCAGTACACCAACTGCTGAATAATTATTAATTAGAATCTCCATATATTGCTACATAAGTAGACAAAGGACTTCTGCAACTGCAAATAGTAACTTCTGCTATTTAGTACATTGGTCAATATTTGCAGTTGCCTAATCATGAATGTTGTTGAGGTCATCTCTAGAGGCCCTTACACATTTTTGCATCATTCCATGACTCATAATATCTTTACCATACCTCTCACTGATTTAGCTATGAATATCAACCGATTTGAAGCCTTGAGCACAGTGGAACAGTATTGCAGAACGCTCCCCCCTTCTTTGTATATGACTCCTTAGCTGACAACATTAATTGGTTAATATTGATTAAAATGTAGTTAAAGTGATGTAATTGCACAATTGGGTGGAATGTAAGTGATGTAATTGCACAATTGGGTGGAATAGTTCAGCCTGAATCAGTTCAGGCTCTAAATCCGTCATCCTCATATCCTTGAAAATGGTATCCATCCAAGTTATTGGTGGTCTATCAGGGCGTCTCCTAGGTTTTTCAATTTCCATAACAAGTCTAGTCATGTGATTCTCAGCCCCTTTCTCTTACAATAATGTATAAAAAAAAAAAATTTGGTTGGTTAGCCTATGTTATAATTACCACAATATCACTTTCAACAATACTCAAAAAGTGAAAATTCAATAATCGGTTATGCAACATACAATACACACTTGAAAATTGATAAGTTTACAAGTTGACTATTATTCATAGGACTATTCATTTTGAAGGCTCTATTTCAAGGAAGGGAAAGGATCAAATCCTACCACTAATCAATAGGGCAATTAATTATTCAAGTCGAAAATCAACCTCGAATTAAACGGGATTCAATAGTATATTTCGTACGTAGGGCCGAAAATGTGCGTTTACCGGCTCGAAATCGGTTTTCAAGTCCGAGGCCGTAGGCCGAGGACTAGAAAAGATTGAGAGACGGAATATTACATTTTCGACCCGTGGTGTCGAACTTTATTTTTCGGCACACAACATCAATGCGAAGAAAACAAAATAAAAAATTAGTTAATCAGTTCCAAGAACAGCTAGACCAGTAACCTTATTATGCTATCTTCGCCTATACTGAATTTGGAGTAGGTACCATCTGCTTGCTATTGAAACTTCGCGTCAATAGTTTATTGATTTACTGACTGAATATTACTTTATAACTATCAGTGTATTCGATTTTCTTAGTCCAGAAACGTTCAAGCCCAAGATAATTTTTGTACGATCATCATAAATTGTACAATATCAATTCAAAGTTGTTAATTTTCGACTGATATTGGCTAACAGAGAAGCTTAGTCTAGTTGCATTATCACCCGCTAGATGACGCTGGCTAACCTGCTAGACGAAGTAACACAGAGTCTGACAACAATAATATTGTTCAAACGTGGATTTCACGTTCATCATTATTCAACAGTTAATCAATACAAACATTTTTAATCTTATCAAAGTTAAAGTATTAGTTATTGAAGCAGTTTTCCTTTATTATTCAACTACTGATTAATGTGAAAACTTTCAAAGTTCAGTTCTCTTGACAAGGGATCTTACCAATCAAAATAACAGATGAGAGACTACCTTTACATCGAAATACCAATGAGTCGACATTGACTCCCAAAACAGCTGACATTTAATGCAATCAAACCGGGATGCTACCTTTTGATTGACTAACCCTTACATCGACAACGTCCTTCAGTCAGCTGACATTCAAGGTTATTTTACCGCCCTAGGGCCGAAAAACGCATTTTCCCGGCGAGTTGCTGGCGACCTCGCCTGAAAACGAGCGTTTTCGGCCTCCCTATAAAGCATGTAAAACATTCCATCTTATACCAGTGTGGCGAGTAAAGTAATTAATAAAGTAAAAAGTAATTTTCATCGTACTTTTTCATTCTTTTGGTGTTGAATTGAACTTGCTTTTGTGGTTTGGAGTCTGCAATAGCATGAGTACCAATATCAAGTTTCGACTCTATATCAAGTACCTAATTCAAATTTAATGTAAAACCTTGGGAAAAATCGTTTTTCACACTTTTCCATAAAATGATATTAATATCAAAAGAACTATGCATCCTTTAATACTAGAGTTCATAATTCTCATCAGAAGGCCTCGTCAGTTCTTGAAGATAGTATTTTTATTCGTGAGTTCCTTTCATCTGTATCGTGCTAAAATTTATATATTTAATAAAGTTTTTTTAAATAAAATTTATAATGATTATATAATTTTCTTCAATTCTCAGAAGTTTTGTTATAATTATAATAAAGAATTTTCTTTGATTTTTCAGGCTCAGAAAGCGCATTGTCTTATCTCTCTGCCCGGCTTCACTGTATCTCACGCCGAAGAAGTGAAGAGTAGGAAATTCGCGCTCAAGGTCTACCACACTGGAACAATATTCTATTTCGCAGCTGAAAACCAGGACGAGCTCACCACCTGGCTTGATAGCTTTTCTATGGCCACGGTTACACTGGATGCTAATAGTGAATGTGAGTAACACTAACTTAATGCAATCGAATGGAAATTATTCCATTTTCCTCTAGTGCTTGGAGATAAGTTACTAACAATCTAACACTCCATTCCCTGTGTGAGGCAGAAATTTCCAGTTCCATCAACTGGTCATGGATTGCAAATTAATTGAATGAATTCACCAATATTTGTTCTGAAATGAATATACGTATTATTTATAATAATTTTCAAAAGTTCAACTAACTAAGACTGTATACTTGAACTATAGGTAAAATGTATTATTCAAATGACTTGTATTGTGCAATTTGTATAGTGAATCTTACTGATTTACTGGTCTTTTTGGACCATTCAGGCTTTTTTATTATGTTATAGTTGCCAATGAAATCACTCTATTGAAAGCATGCTAGTTTTTTTAGCTTATAGAAAAAATGCTGATGACACAAAATTTGTTATAGCTACTCAACTGGCAGAAGTTTGAAATCCATGCTATTTACTTTTCTTCACAGTTCGAAATGAAACTTCAACGTTAAATTAATATTCTTGCATAATATTTTATCCAGTAGCTCCAGAGACAATTTATTATTATTATTATTAATAATACATTGTCTCTGGTAGCTCGAAGCTAATGTTGAAGTTTTGAATTTAGTATTCAACTATCAAGCTACTGTTGATAGTGGTAACTTAGTACGGTGCAATTAGACTTGAACCTCAACATCCAAAGAGAAAAGACTATTCCTACGCCAACTTATTCTATACAACCCCTTTATTGTTTGGTAAAAAGTTACACCCTTATGAGCGTCGGGTTTTTGGGGGTGGGTGGGGGTTGAAAGGTGCAAAATTTCAGTTTTTCTTGAATTGTAGCCCAACCAAGCGTCGGACGAAAAAACTCCATGCATGTTTTTCCTAGAGAACAAAATTTGGAAGAGATTGAGACCAATCACAACTCTGTATCATTAACCGTTTCCAAGTTACAATTTTTTGAAAACTCCAGTTCTTTTCACAGGAATTATTCCGTTACTTTAAAAGTTTGTAACTTTGAATTGGTAACACTTGCATCCGTATTTCAAAATCCCTGTCAGCGAAATTCATTTCTCTTTAATTTGAGACCAAATTCACACTTCTAGGTTCAGTGGTTCATGTGCTACAGCGATTTTAAAAAACCCTTACATCCCCAAAATCCCCTAAAATTACATTTTATCATACGAAAAAATACTAAAAATATTCGGATTGACTCATACTTCTAGATTTTGTTTCTTGAGACCCTAGACTGTCATAAAAATTGTTGACACGACCAAGACTATCATAGGATTCATGGGGGTTGGTCAAAAGCATCCCTTTTTTTAATAATTTATATTCCCTTATAACTTTTGATTGGTACGTCGTATTCTATTGTCCAATAGCTCATCATTTTCTACTCATCACGGCGGTATAGATTCATATATTATAATCCAAATTCGGTGAAAAACTAAAAAATTCAGATTCAAATGATACCCTTGAATAATAATACCTGCACAATGAAAAGTCCAAATTTTCACATATCAATGCTCTCAATCAGGAAGTTGTGAACGGAAAAATCTGAAACTATCAAGAAATGTAGATAAAATCTTCCTCTTTCAGATGGTTACTAGGAGAATTGCGAAGCCTTCGACATAAGAAGGTACACAACCGGTTTTTATCACACTTTTTCTGATAAATTCGTTCTTGTTTTTAATTTCATTGAAATTTCTCCAACAATAAGCATTGAACGAGAAATTTTAATATATCATCTTCTAGAGGATAAATCACTCTACATTTCTAGACCAAGAGCATAACTCTACCGCCAATAGTTACCGAGTTACAATAGAATGAATTATGTGTAATTTTTCAACAATTGAAAACGCTGATTTCCCAACAATGTTATCATGAGGAATTCGTTTTATAATTATGATGAATCTTATATGATATTAAAGATCACATTTTTTCTACATTTGAGACCAAATTCATATTTTTTGAACAATTATTTGATGAGCTACGTATACTTTTTAAAACCAATCGTCGTCTTGAGCTCAACGAAGCGTTTCAATGTATCATTCATAGTGTGTGGAGCGCCTCTCAGAGTGAGCACTGAGCTCGACAGTTGGTTTGAAAAATGGATCCAGCTAATTGTGTAATTGTTGAAAAAAATGTGAATTTGGTCTCAAATTGTAGAGAAAAATGTACTCTTTGATACAATATATGATTCGCTAAATTTCTTGAATAAAATTTTGATGAAAACATTCCTGTAAAATCAGCTATTTCGATTTTTACTTATTTTTAACGATGTATTCATCTGTAACTTTGTAACCAATGCAGGTAGAGTGATGTTCTTGGTCTGAAAATGTAGAGAATTTTGCGCTCCATAATGATTTTAGAATTAGAAGCCAATCCGAATATTTTTAGTATTTTTTTGTATGATAAAATGTAATTTTAGGGGATTTTAGGGATGTAAGGGTTTTTTAAAATCGCTGTAGCACATGAACCTCTGAACATAGAAGTGTGAATTTGGTCTCAAATTAAAGAGAAATGAATTTTGCTGAGAGGGATTTTGAAATACGGATGCATGTGTTTCCAATTCAAAGTTACAAACTTTTAAAGTAACGGAATAATTCCTGTGAAGAAAATATGGAGTTTTCAAAAAATTGTAACTTGGAAACGGTTAATGATACAGAGTTGTAATTGGTCTCTCTTCCAAATTTTGTTTTCTAGAAAAACATGTATGGAATTTTTTCGTCCGACGCTTGGTTCGGCTACAATTCACGAAAACTGAAATTTTGCACCTTTCAACCCCCACCCACCCCCAAAAACCCGACGCTCATAAGGGTGTAACTTTTTACCAAACAATAAAGGGGTTGTATAGAACAAATTGGCGTAGGAATCGTCTTTTCTCTTTGGATGTTGAGGTTCGGTCTTTTTTTTAACTAATTGCACCGTACTAACTATCTCGCTCGCAGCTGATAAAAGTGTCGGGTGTGACATGGGCACTAGTTGGAAACTAGTTTTTACCAAGAAACAGAGGAATTTTTTTCATTCTTTAAATAATTGTATCATTGGTAGAATCACGATGTGGTTATCACACTTTGGATGCGATTTGAGCAAGGCTGTGGATACTATGGAAACGATTTTGACACGATTTAGCTTCCTAAGGGCTTCTAATGGTATTTTACATTGTAGTAACAGCATCTATTTTCCAAACTTCTATTAGTAAAGAGGGCCTTGAACGCGAAATCAATTGCTTAAAATCGCTTCTATAATAACCGCTACCTAACATTAGCCTAAATTTATTAAATTTACTTCTCACTGGACTTCAAATCTGCGAAAGTAGACCAAGAAAAAATGAGAGAGTAGCAATTTATGAATAATTTCAGATGGATTGTTCAACATTTATCAAGTGAATAAACTCTTCAATATTATTAATGCTGAGTAATGTCTAGAGTTGTGTTTCTTTCAGCGATATTATTCAGTGAATCAGAGGGCGAAATGTCTACAGTAGAAGAGACTGAAACTGAGTCTTGTTTTCGTGGGCCGAAAATGAAGAAACTCGCTGGGCTACTTTCGGGAACGCCAAATTCACCACAAACGTCGCGATCGCAACAAAACCTCACTGAGAACAATGGCAGCAAAAGGTAATTAATCAAAAAATAAAAATCAATATTTGGTTTTGCATGATAAACTAATCTGCTTTTTTGTGATTTCAAGGCGAAACACCTTCAAGTGTTCTCTTTCCCGTTACTAATATTTTCATTTTGAAATTATTTTTGAAGTAAATCAAAATCTGTTAGGAAGCCACACACGCCATTGCGGGACCATCTGATCGAGTCTTTTGGTAGCGTGATTTTTAAAATGCCTCTTTTTTAAATGTATCATTTCTGGAAAATTTATTTATTTATTTTCAAACAATTGATTATTTTGTTTTAATAAAACGCTGACACGGGGTTCTTTACAATTGAACCCAGACAATCAATTCCAAAACGTCAGTTTCCCAAATTTCGATAAATTGATATTTAAATTAGAGATATGCTCACTTGATCCTCAATCATTAATCACAAATTTATACATTAAAAAATCAATGGTTGAATTATTTTCCAATCTCAACTGACTAAGTTATATAATGAAATTTACAGCGACAGCCAAAAGAAATTTGGCTCACTGAAGAAACTGGGGCGCAGTCGTGCAGAAAGCAGCACAGAGCAGCCACCCGCCTCCCCCTCGGACAGCAACTCCAGTCTGGACCGTAAGTACCTGCGCTTCCTGGGTAAGGGAGGAGGGGCGCCCCGTATGGTGCCCACCGCCCAGTTCCGCAGCTATAGGCGAGTGGCGCCCCCCTTGCCCCCTCCCGCACCCGCACCCACAACCGCCGCCCTACACCAGAGTGCTGACAGTGTGCTAGCGCTTGATTCAAGGTATGTACTGCTTAATATTCTATTCTATAGTTTCTGTTTGGATTGCTTTCTAGAGATTGAATGATCATAGTGTGGATATTGACTGTCGAACTTTTGATTGGTTACTGGTTAGGCCTACTGTACACCCGTAAGTATAATCTGTCCAAGCTAAGAAGACATTCTGGCAAGATGGAAAAATGACTACAGCTTGCTAAATATTGGTTCAAAAATTATAAATTTGGTTTCAAGTTGTAGGAAACATTCTGATCTACAATTTGAGACTAAATTAATAATTTTTTTACGAATATTGACCGAGCTCTGATTTGGAAATCCATTTTCTGATTTGGAGGAAACATTCTGATCTACTATTTGAGACCAAATTTATTAATTTTGAACCAATATTGATCGAGCTGGAGTAATTTTCCCATCTTGCCAGAATGCCTTATTTGCTTAGAAAGACTATAGTGATGGCCAGTCGAACAGCTATAGCCAACCAAAGCTCTTGTAGATTAAGCTCAAGGACAAAACAAAGGCTGTAATTGGCTATAGCTGTTCGACTGGCCGTCATTACTTGTAAAGCAGGTCTAAGCTCATTCTTATCAGCCATACATTGCATGAAGCGTTTCACATCAATGACCACACTGAGTAAACAATCTCTTCACTTTGCTTTATCTCTCTGCCAATCTCTTTCTTGCTCTCTCGCACTTTGTTTTGTGGCGTGTGGAGCACACTCTGCTGGCTGATTTTGAAGGTGGTCGAAATTTTGTTTCTGAATCTGAATCTTGAACCTGCGGACAATCTTATCAAGAATAGAATGCTGAATACACAAGAGTTTCCGCTCCATAATCGTCTCTTGAACAAGTGAATTTACAAGCTCAGAGTCAGCTGGCTATAAAATTGAAGCATACCAATCGTTGTGAACAGCTGAGTCTTTCCGAAATTCAGATCTTGTAGTCGAGCGTTCCATCAGTGAACATTTCTAGCCCGGTTTCTTGTTTCTCTCCAGAAAACAAGCTTGTAAATTTTTATGAAACAAGGCCCTTGTTTTAATTTGCAATACATTTTAAACTCATTTTTGTTCGTTATCCCCTTATTCCGTCCGTTACTCCTCATGAAACTCGTTAACTTTTTGTGTGGCTGTGAAAGTATTATTGCTGTAGTTGTCCATATTGAACAAAAGAAAAATAAATTGTTATAAGAACCGATTCATTAAATATCGAGATACCGGTTTCGGTTGTTACACCATTATCAATCTCTTGTAAGCTCCAGTTCATCTTGGCAATCTCAGTTCAACCAAATGGTGTAACAACCGAACCGTATCCTATCTTACCCTTATCCTAGATAATAGTTTTCAATAATTCAGTCTAACGTCGCTTGTACAAGATAATTTTCTTATTTAAGTCTATCCATCAATTATAAACCTTGAATCTAACGACTGACTTGTTGGAGTGATGGAGTGTACAATGATGGGATTGAACGATTCGTATAAAATGACACCTTGGAGAGAATAATTGGATAGCGTGCTGAATGGACGAATTATGAACCTTGACTGATGCTGCTAAAATATTTGGAAAATACTAAAGACCAAGATCAGCTCATTCCATAATTATAATATTGAATGTTTGCTTTTGACTGCTGAGTACATAAATAATACAGTTAGCAGAAATCAATGCTGTGAATCATAACAAACGCACTCTTTTCAAGAATAGGATAACTATTCTCATTTTATAGTATTGTGTAGCAAAGAAGAAATTCCTTTCAAATTGCCGAGTAAGCGAGAGTGTAACTCTCGTGCGCAGATCTGAAAATTTTAGTGTAAAATCACTTTTGCTAACTTACTAATGGTGAGATGTGATGAGAGACATATGGTAAGAGTGGGAGTTTTTTTCATTTCAACTGCTGGCAGTATTGAACAGCTGCCATTTTGAAGGAATGTCTTCTCTGCTCGAAAGGACTGTACAATAGTGTTCATATCAGAGTGATCGGATTGGGTAAAATACCATTAATAAGAATGAGGTAATGTTCGTTAATTTAATGTAAATATTGTAAAGTAGTTATTTGATATAAAGTAAATCAACCAGTATTATTACAAACAATAATGCCTGTTGTACTCTTTGATGTGAAATGACTAAATGAAGATGAATATGAATAAACTATATTAACTGAAAATATTAATGATTGAATAAAGAGTAAGTTTTGTAATTATAATGCTAGAGAATATTGTTCGCCCAAGCTGAGATGACACGCGTCATCTACACCATCATTGTGTCTTCTTAGCTTGAGCAAGCTATTCTATCGATATGAATTATGATGCTTTGCAATTTTCATGCATCCCATTTTTATAAATGTTGGTTGTAGCTCAGATTCAATTTTTGTTTTTCATCTGTCTACTCGTATCATGATTCATAGTCCGTCTGTCTCTTCACATCTTTTCTGCTCTTTCCATCATCCACAGTCTAGTTCGAAATAATATACTGTAATAGGAAAAATTATGAAGGAGAAACTTTGGTGAAGTGTTGTTAAAAATCTTTCACGTCTAGATGAAAATTATCAGAGTATATTCTGCTTCGGAACCTTCCATAGGATACAATATGATTTTGACTCATTATATAAAAATTAATTAAGAATTTGCCTTGTGGTCCATGATTATGAAATCGTAGATTTGCTTAGCTTGGTATAGTTATTCTACTCTACACGCTTATTTGGCTTTTTCGCTTCACGTTTTTTAACAATGATTTTAGAAATATTTCATTGTTGATTTTTAGTATCTTACTCTAGTATTTTTTACATACGAATTGAATGCCTTAATCAATTAATTATGTAATTAATGATGCTTTTCAACACATCAGGTTTTAAATCGATTGAAATGCATTATTTTAAGCATTATTTATAGTCTGAAATTAGAAATATGAATACTATTGTGGAGTTTTTCGATAATAATTGAAACAAATATTTTACCATGCTTTAACAGTTTTATAGTCGTGATCTTGTATAATCCGCCAAATTTGTTACATTAATTGAACTTTTCGTTCTAATTAATAACAGTTGAATAATTTACTAAATATTATTTAATATCAGCAAAAATAGTTTGTATAGCAACAATATTATTAACAGATTTATCATGAGCTTTTACCACTAAAGTATGTTGCTCAATCCAAAACAAATGATCTAGTCATACTTAGTCTGAATAAGAGAGACTGTATTTCTTCAAAGACTGTATTATCATAGAATTTGGACTAATATTGATAATTTAGTAAAACACTCGATTTACTTTTACTTGTTCCAATAAATTCTCGATTTCTTGAAAGATGTTTTCATCCCCATCCCAAGCAGTGGGTTTCCTATCAATACTTGAGTAGGCTGGAACGGGTATGGAAATAGAAATTCATTACAAAATCAAAGATTCTTCTAAAACATTTTAAATCGCATATTACTATAATCAATTATATTATTGAACTAATATAAACTACTAATCAAAAATATCTCACCATGACTTCTTTTTATAAAACAAGAAGACAATCAAAATTGAAAAAAAAAAGATTCAGCTCTCTCAAAAAAAAAAAAAAATTGACATAAGGTTCAACCTGGACCTTACTAACCTAGAATTGATTATTCAAAATTCCAATATAATTATTGATTTAGGCTATATTTGAGAACTTTGAATAATATTTACGGGCATATCATCCAATATTGTTGGAACAAGAAATTAATCATTCTCAAAAATATTAAGGAGTGCAAACAACAACTTTATGATGTTTCAATAAGCAAATAGCTAAGTAATAACATATAATAATTTATTCGAAAATTTAATGAATGATGACGACTTCTACTACTGCAAATATTAACAACAAAAATTAATAGCTTTATAAAAATGCACTAAAAAATTGTGCCTAGACTAGGAATTGAACCCTAGTAGAATTGAACTTCTAGTAGCCGAGCGGCTTATCCTCTTGCCGCTTCCACCAAAGTAATACAATTTTGACAGTATTTCAACTGAGTGAAATTAACCTTGTCAATTTCAAAGCTTAAATTACATTACTTTATTCAAGTAGTTGACAAAATCTAGCTTAGATTCTAGATATTATTATCAATTAGTGAAATTTATTATTCTATAAATACCACAAGTTAGAAACCTTTTAAAACTATTCAACAAAACGGCAATGAAATCAAGGCAAAATTCATTCCAATATCAATTTGAAGTCCTGCCATTTAAAATCTAAATTCTAAATTCGTAGGCGAAGTTTTGACATATAGATGTACGTAGAAGAGAGAGAGAGAGAGAGAGAAAAGGAAAGAAAGGAGATGGAAAATGAATAAAAGAAAAATTTAAAAAATGCAATTAAAATGTGTGAGAAAGTTTGCTTGTATGGAGAATTTGGCGGAGTGCGTTTGTAAGTGAACTGTTGTAATGTTGTTGTTTGTAGGGGGGGTCCGGTACCTGGAGTGGGAAGGGGAGGGGAGTCGCGGTCGCGGTCCTTCTCCTCTCATAATTAACCAAACCACCATGGCACGCCTCAATCTACTACAACCCTACTAACAAAGATAAGACTATCTATCTTCCTTCCTCACTTTCTCTCACTCTCTCTCTCTTCTCTCAATCATTCTCATTTTCGACTCACTTTATATAGTGAATAAGACTTTTTGTTTTTATAAAACTCATTATTATAATGATTGTGTTCTTAACATACCAATGTTATATGAATGAAAGGCAGCAAATCCTTGAATTTTGTAATATTGTGGTATAACTCATGATGGCGGATGACTGTTATGACTAAACATTGATATGAGTCATTCGCTAACCGCCATTTTCGTTGTTACCAGCTATAGCGGCCAATGGAACCCGAGATACATTGAATGTATTCAACCTCTGTAAAGTGAAATCATTTGACGAAGCTGATTATTGTTAAATAATAGTTTTATTATAATAATTAGCGTTTTACGTTTATATTTATAGTTTGGAGATCCTTAGCTTCATCTCGCCTCATAATCTTGATGTGGAACATGGAGAAACATGTAGGTTATATTAAATACTGAATCTTTAAGTTGATAATTATCTTTTATCTTTCCCAAATTACAAAGAAAAACAAAATAGTATTATAGATAGTAACGGCTACAGCAACTATAATGAGTTAGAATATGTAGTTGCATATGTAAGTTGGTCGGAAATACTACATTAAATTTTCTGAAAGTAGCTCCCCACAAAACAAAAAAAAAACTTGATCAAGGAATATTCCTTATTACAATTACCCACTTCAATTGGGTCATTGTTGCTATTACGATGGTGCAATGGTATTATTTCATGACTGTTATTAATGCTAAGTTCTGACAGTCTGTAAATGTCTTCGAGAGCAAATTAGTATAGCCAGGGTCGTTCTTATTTCGATAAACTCTCGCAGACAGCTCACCGACTGTCCTGAGAGAGTTGAGAATTAATAATTCATCGCCTAATTATTGGGCAACAGCTAAGACCATATTAATTGCTTATCATAATATCTGGATGAATCACATAATATTGTATGATTAGTAAACATTATGTACCTTTTTGGAATCAGTCTAATCCTCAGAAAATTTTAGATTTATTGATAAAATTTATATTATTGATGAATTTATTGATATAAATTTCTAAGTAATTGACAAAATCCAGTAATTTTTGCCTAGTCTTTTCAGCTATTCTCATCTAGATCGCCGTTCAGACTGATTGAAACTAGTCTAATTTTATTATTCTTGAAAAATCTTCAAGGATTTGCTACTTCCATTCTAGTTTCCTTTCTATAAAATGTCATACGTTCCTTTAAAATGAATTGAAAATCCAATTGTAAATACTGTATTCGTATTTGGACGCTAGATTTTATGGACTGTTACAATATAGGTGCTATTTTTTATATGAATATTATATTAGTGAATTCAATACATTTTAAGCCTAATTGAAATTGTTTTGTAAAGTACTGTTTATCAAAGCAATGACAAGATGGAAGGTGATTCAAAAGGAATACCACTAATTAGAAATGTGTATTTCATGCAAGAATCATAGAATCTTGTGTTATACATCATTAGAAATATATATATATATATATATTTTAATTCAATAAAAATGACGAGACACTCAAGCAATTTATAACCTCATACTGAAATTGGTTCCACACTCTCTGTTTCATATCAATTTGAAAAGTTGCTGCTATTATTTCTCATTTTAAATCATTAACGGTGGCTGGGAGAGTAAGTTGGCCGAAACACCATATCCTCAAGAGTATACCTCACAAAAAATTACTGGGGTTAAAGTCTTGGCTCCTATGAATGAATAATCAATTATTATAATGATTATACTATTACCCGCTCTGTTACGGGTTGTCTTGGCTAAATGAAATAACTGAATGAAACTATAACTTCCTTACTCACTGACTGTTACTCAGCTCTCCTTTTTTTCTTTGCTTGTTTCAAAATTCCTAAATTTGTGGTATTCTTTTTGAATAACTCTGTACTCAACAGAATATTACGTATTCTTTGAGAAAAGAGTTTGATGTTGTATGTTTTTCGAGTTACATTTGTGCTTAATCTATATTTGGATTCTAAAACGTTTTAGAGTTGGCTAGTTAATATAGTAGATGAGTAAGAAACAATGCACATCAATTTCGTACAGCATATCTTAGTATAAATTTTATTCTGTGATTAAACTTCTGGGTTGAAGTTCACTGTTTTGTGTTGCAGAACATTTAGCTCTGATGTTACTTTTCAAGAATAAAATTCCTAAATTATGTAGAATATTTTCATATCACCAGGTCTGTGATAGTAAGGACAGACTACTCAACGTACAAAACAATATAGCACACTACTCTTTCATTAATTCATTATTCGGATATCCGAAATTTAAAAGTGATTTTGATGTGAACTTAATTATTTAGAACAATGAATTAGTTTTCTTCTTGAATGTAAGATATAGTACGATTGTGAAAGTATTCTGTGATAATAATCTTCATTGTTTTGCAAACAAAACTGAATTTGTTGAATATTTTTAAATTCGCACACCATTAGACGTAGATATTGATCTAATGCTCAGTTACCTATAATATTGAATTAATGTACTGTATTATTGATTGGTGCATTTATGCTCAGAATATTTCTCTACCTATATTACTGTATTTTCAATTATGCTCTTCCAATTTTGAAGGCAACCGACCAATTTATGATTATTATTGTTATTGCAGCTATATGTTGAGACTATCAAGTGGAAAAATATCATTTCACTAATTTAGACACTTGAAACTTCTAAATAATAAATTAATTTCTTACTCTCTATATTTCCAAAACTGAAATGGCTTTGAGTATTCCAGAGAATTTAATATTGGATAATTTTCAGGGTACATCCAATATTAGTGAGTAATTCAATTTTTTATTGACTGTTCGGTTTGTCAATCTTCTATTATGAAAAATCGATTTTCTACTTTTAATTAGAATTTTCAATGGTTGAATTACATATACTTGAAACAATCTTCAACCTAAGATTGTAACTTGATATAACTTCTATGGAACAGGCCCTTTATTGTAATAACAGGTGACACAAAAAACGGGAACTCTTGAAGTAACACGTACGTGAATAAAGGAAATGTGATCATTAGTTTTATTGCTAAAAATGTGAAGTAGAATAGTTGCCATTAATATTTGTAACAAGAAAATGTCAATTTTTGTAGATAATAACCTACATGATAACAACATGTCCTTGGGATGACGACCATTCAAATGTATGTATAGATTCCTGGAAGCGATCAGTGACATTTTGCACGGCAAGTTGAACCACTTCAATGCGAATTCTAGCGATTTCTTCGTGAATCCTTGTTTTCAACTCGAATAATTATTTAGAGCGTGAAGCGTATGCTTTACTTTTTAAATGGCCCCACAAGAAAACAGTGCATCGACATTCCATGCTTATATGGAAATCTCACTGTTTGCTCCAGGAATGTGTACGTTTGAATGGTCGTCATCTCAAAGACATCGTCCATGAGTATTGGTTTTTTTGTTAGAACTATAAATGGCAACTAGTCTACTTCACATTTTCAGCAATAAAACTAATGAAAACATTTCCTTAATTCATGTACGTGTTACTTCAAAATTTCCCGTTTTTTGTGTCACTCTGTATTTTACAGTTGAACTACGATAACTGTTCGATTTTCGGATATGTTTAGAAAGTTATTTTAGTGGGTGTTGTGTCAAATTTCGAAATATTGATAATAGATTATTTTCAAGCATTCCTCAATTTGATATTGAAATTCCTTTTTCCAAGGTAATGAAACAGCTAACCAAATTCATGATGTCTCACTTTCACATTCCAGTAAATATTGCACATATTATTCTCTTGCAAAAATACTTTTTGGATAATCTTCAGACCCTTTGAATCTGAGGGCCAAAGGAGAGCAAATCTAATAATAAAGTATTCTGAATACTATAATCCTCTTAGCAGACTCATTAGTCTCTTAGTATTAATATAAATGCTAAGGAATTAAATATCATGGTATTATATTGTTCCACAATGCACCTTGAATTCTTGACCTGTGAAATTCGTTAAGACCAAAATTTTAAAAAGTTCTCTTAAAAGATAGAGCTCTTTAATATCGGTTACAAATAAAAATTGTTGTATTCAGCTTGAAATTTCGTTTTACAGACTGCCAAAAATCTTCAATTGAATTTAAAATTTAAAAAGAATATTATAATGATAATGTTATTGATGTTTTGTTAAATCACCAATATTTACTATGGTTAAAAGTGTGAAACATTTAAAAATTGACATGACATGAAATTGTTATTTGGTGATTTAAAATTTAAAACTGTATGATTATCTCACAAACCCTCGCCTCCTATTCTCTTATTTTGAAATATTTATTATATAATTTATTAAAATAATGAGCATAAATATTTCTAAGAAATGTGATAAAATCAAATATATTGGAAATCGCACAAATTTTACTGTGTTCAGAAGATTATTAGCTATTTTTATTTGATGGAAATTGAAAGATCTTTCACTTATGTCTCTGAAACGAAAATTGTTATATAGAAAAATTTGTCGTGTATTAATTGCTTAGGTTTAACTTTGGCGATCTATTTGTATACAGGGTGTTTCAGGAGGAATGTGCAATACTTCTCAGGCTGATTCCTTACACCAAGTAGACAAAAAAGTTCCATGGGACCAACCCCCAAAAACGCTTTGGTACCGAGATAACAATGGCGGAAAATTGAGATTTTTAAAATATTTTAATTTTTCTAATTTTTTAGAGGCTTTAGTGAGGTTCTAAAATGATCAATTCCTATGTAAAATTAGCTGAGGAATTCAATGAAACCAGTTCCAAGTTCGTAACTTTAACATTTATTGAAATAATTGGAAAAATATGCTAGAAAACGCCATTTTTCAACAATAAGGGTTATAACTGGATAAGGAATCATAGAATTGTATTTTTTATTAATGGAAGTTGAGGAGAGTCGGATTCTAAAGAAAACGTTAAATGGCGGCGGTTGCGTAAATCTTACCCAAATCTCAGAAATAGCTATCAAAAATCGCAAAATTGCTACTAAACACAAATTTATCACTTGGGCTATGTTTTGTCAAATTTGAGATTTTTGATCGCTATTTCTGAGATTTGGGTAAGATTTACACAATCGCCGCCACTCAAATTTTTCTTTAGAATCCGACTCTCTTCAACTTCCATTAATAAAAAATACAATTTTATGATTCCTTATCCAGTTATAAACCTTATTGTTGAAAAATGGCGTTTTCTAGCATATTTTTCCAATTGTCTCAATAAATGTTAAAGTTACGAACTTGGAATTGGTTTCATTGAATTTCTTAGCTAATTTTACATAGGGTTTGATTATTTTAGAACCTCACTAAAGTCTCTAAAAAATTAGAAAAAATAATATATTTTGAAAAATCTCAATTTTCCGCCATTGTTTATCTCAGTATCTGGGTTGCTCCCATGGAACATTTTTGTCTACTTGGTGTAAGGAATCAGCCTGAGAAGTATTGCACATTCCTCCTGAAACACCCTGTATATCTCTATCTCAAATTTTCTAATGATACCTAACTAGAATTTATCAATTTGAAACACCTCTGAATTTGAATATGGCACTAAACTCTTATAAAAAATATACAACGTTCATTATTCATAGTGATAGCTTTAAGCTTGAAATTAGTGATGAAAGTTTTTTTCTTAGAAGGAATCTGTAAAAAATATTATTGATATTTTTGAGAGGAAAATAGCAAATTTACAGAAGAAATATCATAATTATTTCAAGCTTCAAACTATGCCACAGCTACAAATTTAATAATGCAAAGGTAATAATGATGATAATGCAAGACTATATATATAAAACTTAAATGAATTTTATTGATAGTTGGGAATTTGTTAGATATTTCTTATAGCAAAATTTTTTTCTTATTCAAATTTTGCCTGAGTTATTGGCAAAATAAGTAGAATTAAGTTATGGTTCACTTTTGTTGAAATATTCTGTGGTTGATAACTTGATAGGGACCACTTTATTGTTATACAGGGTTCGCCAATGAAGTGGGAAGATTCGAATAAGCAACAGGTTGTTTGAGAAATTGTATTTTTGTTATTTTTTCATCATAAAATAGGAAGTAGAAATGTAGCCATTTAATGTACAATAAGTCAAAAATCATTTTTTTGAATATAACATCTTCCAAAATTTCCTCCATTGGAATCTATGCACTTTTGCAGCCGGGCCTGAAAGAAACGGGTAGATTTACTGAGACTTTTAACTTTGTGCGTGTCATCGAAATGATTCATAACTTTCTTACACCAGAACTCGCACATTCTCCATTGAATGAACAAACAATATGGGACAACAAGCCACACTGCGAGAATTGCCATGGATGCTGTGAATGTTTTGTTTCCATGCCGCGTCATTTCTCGAAACGGGGATATCCTTTGGCCCCCTCGCTCTCCAGATTTATCAACCTGTGGATTTTTTCTACAGGGCTACTTCAAAACGAGTTTTTCAAAACGAGCCACCTAGAACTATCCCAGCTCTAAAACAACGGATTCGAGATGAGATTGGAGGAATACCACTCAATATGCTGCGAAATGTCATGGGAAACTTCCAGGCCCGGCTGCAAAAGTGCATATGCATAGATTCCAATGGAGGACATTTGGAAGATAATATATTCAAAAAATGATTTTTCACTTATAGTACATAAAATGGCAACATTTCTACTTTCTATTTATGATGAAAAAATTACAAGAATACAATTTTTTAAACAACCTGTTGCTTATTCAAATCGTCCCACTTCATTGGCGAACCCTGTACAAGCAGTAGGATACATCAAGATTGAATATGTATTCAAATCATAAATATTATGCTTCCATCAAATGAATGGGCCTCATTCATTATCCCCACTTATCCTCTTTATAACTAATCTATTATTGATTTTTTCTGCTAGTTTCGACCAATATCAATATTGAAATAAATTTACCGGGGATACAAAATTAACTAATTTACTCCCGTGATTGCTTGAAACCCAATTATTTATTTTTTTAAAACTAAATAATTGAAACATTTCTATTATTTTGAAAAGTGGACACAAATTCCCAATAATCAATTCTCTATTAGATAAACTAGCTTACTTTTGAAAGTATGTGTTCCTGTTGAGGCAGGATACTGTATTTGAAAAGAACTAAAGTGATACTACAACGATAAGAATAAAAAATACAATGCATTGTTTCTAATAAAATCAAATTAAATCAAAATTGTATTTTTCTTCCACCTTTACTGTATGAAAAAGTATTTCTTCTATCTTAGCCTTCTTGTACTTGTAGTTCTTTCCATTCATTAACCATTGTTAAAATGGCTACTTGATTTCAGGTTGCACAATTTCAGTTCATTGCCAAGTTTCATAGGCGTTCAGTAGAAGTAATACTGCTCTAACCTCTACTGAAGCTATTGCTAGGTTTTAGAATCTGAATTTGAAAAAAGTGGTTGTGACTGTTTCGGTGTTACAAATACATTACCGTATCTGTAGTAAATGTAGTATCTCAATAGTAGCTTGATATTTAAAAAGATTACCTTTATAATGATAGCTTACTTGAGCTTAAAAAGCAATGACTCAGAGTCTGAGAAACTGGTGAGTATAATTGAGTAAATTGATTTGTTTGAAGGGATCTCTTGAAATAAATTTATTCACAAGGAAATAATTAAAAAGATCGAGCTATTTAATTACTGTTTATTGGTTAACACTTATCTAAAACAATAAACTCTTAAAGTAGAAAACTCATTGGGCAGTGACGATTGTTTCGACCTGGTGTTGGCCTTCATTAGAGTCTGATCATCGTCACTTTTTTTAGGAAGGCTAAGTGTTCTATTTTGAAAGTTTTTCATCAGTATTAATTTAATATGGTGTCAATCTATATTTAAAAAGGTTCCAATCTAAGTTGAAAAAGAATGGATACTCAACACAGTACTGCATTGGTGCAAATGAGCTCTCTCGCCACCTTACTATATTAGAAAAATGTAATTTAGGATGAAATTAAACCGAGAATAGATTAGGGCCTACTTATATTGAGAACATCTCTATCTAATCAATGAAGCGCATGTGGGTTTCTTGGCAGAATACATGGTGAAAATTTTGACCACCTTCATTTCAGCTAAATTTGCATGGACCTAGACATTCACAATCTAATCATCCTAATTTCCTTGTTTGAGCATGTTTGATCCTACTTTGCTTCCCAGTCTCATTTCATATGTATTATTTTTATCAATCATCACTGATTCCTTATCAACCTGAAAATTGTTGGATTTTTCCAACGAAATACAAAATTTTAGAGTCGGCCTACTACTTACTCTATGGTACTACGCATTCGGAAATAATTCAAACTCTATCACAAATCTCTTGCTTCAAAGTTCTACCTTCAATTCATACAATGTGGATTTATTCTAGAGAGATTGAAATCTTCGACAATGTTTGGTAATTTTTACAATCTTGAACTGCTGTTTGAAACTCCAATTCAACATATATTTTTGGCTTCTGGTTTTTTGCAAACTTTATTCTAACTTCTAAATGCAGGCTTTCTTTTGTAATCATGTAAATTGGTTTATGTAATTATTTTTAAAATTATATTTAAAAAAATGTAAAATTTTTAAAATCAAGTTTCTAAATTTTATTTTTTTGTTACTATAATCTTCTGTTTTCATGGTATTTTTTATTTTATTCTTATTCCAAATAATTATTGTTTCACGGGTATATTATTCATTTATACTTCAGCTTGACTGCATTCAAGTTCACATTTTCGTTAACTTGAGTAAGTCGTGGTAAATGACGAAGATCTGTTTATTATTTGTAGAATTTTTTTCACTCAGAACTGCCTGGGTCTTCAATTTATACCAATGCACGCTCTCCTTTCTTCTAGATTTCAAATAGACAACTGACTTAGAAGATTCTTCTGGAAAAATCGCTTCCTTGAAGATATATCACAATGCACAGCACATTAAAAAAGTGGATTATAACACTCGTGCATGATAGAAAAAGATGAAGTAGCTGTCAAAAACTTGGTGTTGCTTCAGAACAGGATGCGTTTGAAATTTTAATTGCCTGGGTCTGCATTTGATAGAATCGTTTTGCTAGCACTCACACACAAATGCCTTCAAAGTGAATTCTATTTCTTCATGTGAGTATGTTTTTTCTTGGTGCTCACCTGTGTATTCATTTTCTTTCTTGTCTTCCGAATAGATTATAATTTTCATTAACCACTAAGTTCAAACACTTCCCCTAGTTTGTTGTTATAGTATGAGAGGTGGAATCAATGCCTGGTTTTTCCAAGCACACTCAAACTTGAGGGATCCTCAAATTTTGACGAATCGTCAAGAGAAAAGCTGACATTTTCTATGCTAAGTATAAAAAATGTAAACTCGAGGGTCCCTCAGGTTTGAGTGTGCTTGGAGAAACCCGGCATAAGACTTTTATTCATTAGAAAGTGCGTGAATTGAACATGAGAAATCTCTTTCTTTTCCCAGAATATTTTAAAAAGTCTCTCAATCTTTTCATTTCCTTAATTTCTGACCATCAATTTTCTTTTCATTGCTTTATTTACGTTCATCGGAAAATTGGAAGGATTAAAAGAATTATGATCAAAGTTATGAGTTACAAGCTGAAGCCTGCTATTTTCTTTATACTGTATATTGATGTAATCCATCCATTTATTAAAGTATAGCAATTATACCATAATGATAGATGTATAAATGTACAGTACTATTTTTGTTTATGTACCACTACGGGTCTTTTCAAACTCAGTGGAAATTTTCAATTTGGAATGGATAAATGATGACTTTTTAATAGAATTTGCAAATTTTATGTTTCATTCAGACCATAACTTATCTTAACCACTCACTTTATTCAATTTCAAAAGGCTCTGAAGCCTGGTTATTTCGTTTATTCAGTTGATACAAGTTTTGATTCAGCTAACTAAAACTAAACAACACCTAACACTCTTCTACTCAAAATATTTTTCTCTTTGCCTAAAACTATTACAATTCCAACAATTAATTTAAAGCCTTTTTTGCTGATAGTTTTTACTAATTCTTATTAATCGGTGTCTTTACTAACGTTTTCCACTAAATCTCGATAAGGAATTCAGTCTAATGTGCTAAGTGCTTCTAGATAATTAATTTATTGTTAGCTTCAAGTGAGATATAACCGCCGTAAAATGACGCGTTTTAAGGTCACCTGTGCAACGATATCGCCGCTTTGTTTAGTTGAATGACGTCAATGTACGTCGGTTAAATTCAATATTCATCAAATGTTTTCGATTATTTTTATTCATTTATTTCTATTAGCCTATATATTAATTCGAACAAACTTCTAATTATACGAGTAACTGAATTTTATTCTGTGATTTTGTTTTTACAGCAATTCTACTCCAACTGAGGGCGTAACACAACCTGGTCACATAATCACAGCGAGTCATCACAGACCTGCAGACATGGCTGACTACAGAATAGCTTCACTCACAAAGAATAGGTAAACTCCTCTTGAACACTTAGTCATTGTGTTTGAATGAATGGATTTGATTGTATAAATATCATTCAATTACTTTGTGAAGGCGTTACTTTAACGTTTAACGGATCCGTATCTTATAAGGGAAAATGGTTATCGCAGTGATAACTAAAATAGAATCTGCATCATCTCATACATACAAACAAAACTATAACTCACTAATAAATCTCCTAGGTTTTGTGTATTAGAAGGTAGGTATAGTCTGTCCATCGGTCAATTAATTTTTCTTTTTTCATTTTTCATCCCATTGACCACCTATAAAAGGGGTATACGGATTCGTCAATTATATTCTTCTAAATCAACAATCTTTAAGTCAATCTTTGCATTTCATAATGCAATAAGAATTCTCCACCGGAATAAGGAGAAACTTATAGAATAATTCTAAATTAAGGTGAGAGTGGAGTTGTTGCAGGTTTCTCCTTATTCCAGTAAAGAATTCATTTTGCATTATGAAATGCAAAGAAGGACAAAGAAATGCAGAGAAGATTGTTGACTATAATCGACGAATCCGTATACACCTTTCGTAGATGGTCAGTGGGACTCAGTATTTATTGAATCAATATTGATTCAAAAATTATAAATCTAGTCTCAAAATGGAAATCAGAATGTTTCCTACAATTTGAATCAATATTGACTGAGCTGGAGTCATTTTCCCATCTTGTTAGAATGTCTTCTTTGCTTGGACTGATTATACTGACTTTCTTAAATCTTGAAAGTGGAGCAGAGTGTCTTCACATTAAAAAAAAATTCTAGGCTCAGACTGCAAACGATGCTTACATTGATAGCCACATTGTAAAATACTTTATGATTACTAAACAGCGCAGATTTATAACAGAACTTAACTTTCAGTGTATGGAATTTTGAATGCTTTCAAGCTTCAAATAAAATTTCTTGTGTAATTGTTTAATTCAAGAATTTACTTGAAGCTCATAGATGAAAAAAATTTATTGTATAATTGTTCAATTCAAGATTTAATAAAAGCTCATAGATGAAATTCAATAACCTGGTGGTGAAGATCGAACCTAGAAAAATTTTGTTCCTTGAAAATGAATTATTAGCATTGATAAGTTGAAGGAAATAATCTTGAGAAGATATTTAAAATTACTGAATGTTGATATCCCTCCTATTAGATTAATATCTTATCATAAGCTTAGATATATCAAAACGTTAACTGTAGCAATAATTTTTCTGTACAACATACAAATTTAATGAGTCCCACAATAGTGTAAACATGATTGTTGTATGGGAATCAGATCCTCTGAGATCTGTAATAGAAACTTTATCTTGATAGTAAGAGCACCCAAACAATATGAAATCATGTGGTACTTGCGCAATATTAATGAGTGGATGCTGTAACGTTTGTTAATGCTGCAATTTCAGGTGGTGTTACCCTGATGATTTTTATCAGTGAGTATTTTTGGCTAAAAATAATAAACAAATGCACATTATTTCCCTTGTTTTCAAATCCACTGATTGTTTTGTACATTTTGGGTTGCTTTTTATATTTTATTTACTTTACCATCTATTTATTTCTATCCACTACAGTATTATTATTACTGGTATGAATTTCATTTGGAATGGTTATGCGTTTTTTTGTATTAAGACTTGATTATATCAATCATTTGTCATCATCATTTTATACTAATGTATTTCTGAATTTTACCACGCCGTTTTCCAACCTAGCTAATGTCTTTACTATATACCTAATACAGTTTCATTTCCTTGTAAATAGACTAAATTGAAACTATAATTAACTCCAGTTGTGTTATTTGATATTTTTAGACTTGAAGATTTATGAAATTTTAGAACTTGATTAATGACAAATTGCAACTCCTACGATTGATAAACACTTGAAATAATGAGTTAGGTCATTTAAAACTTCATAATATATCGAGGAAAAAATCATCATTTCCATCTTGAAAAATATTTATGTAGGGAATATAATATGATATGTGAGTTATAAAATATGAGGAACGTTTCCTCGTACTTCTTTTCGGAAGTTAGTGTATATTGATTTTTCAACCGTTTCTCGAACGCCAAATGAAATAGTATCATATTTTGTAATTATTTTAATGTAGTGGAAAAATTTTAGTATCAATAATTAATAACAATTCATATCCACGATTTATCATGAAAAATGATACGGCTTTGTATCAGCATAGAGGAATTATTTCTACATTAATTCCACAATTTCGTCAATAATGATTCTCTATAATAATTTCTCTATGGTATTAGCCTTAGAAACAGCTTATCTCGCATCACCTACTCTTGTCAGTACGTTTTGGAGTCCGTAAAATTGGAGTTCAAGAAGCCCTCCCTAGAATCACTTATCAATATTTTAAAGTAATGTATAAATGAAATTGATTGTTTTGTCGTTGCAGACAACGTTCAGTGGTGCAGGAGCACGATACGACCGGATTCATAACGTTAGAAGCTCTGATGCTAGCACGCCAGGATGAGGAGAGACGCCAGGCCGCCATGCTCACTCCCAGAGCGCGCACCTCTCCCCTGCACAACAACAACATCAACAACTCCAACAACAACAATCGGCTGCTTTCGTCACACCATCATCCCTACCATCACAACAACCTGCAGGGCACACCCACTCCACCAGGTAATGAAGTTGATAAGTATATGAAGTATAAGTATACTGAAGTATAATGATAAGTTGATAAGTATAATGAAGTAGTATAATCAAGTATACAATAATAGTTATCACTATAATAATAAAGACAGTATACTTGATTATCAATTATAAACGCGGCTCGAGCTGATCGGCTCTAAATTCACTGCAAGAGCTGCCCAGCTCTAGCTGCGCTGCTCTAGCTATCACATCTCTATCCACATAACTATATTATAGATGTTTACTCTGTTATTCAACTGTTATTGTTAATCAATAAATAGTGAAATTCTCCCTTTTTAAGCCATTTTCAAGTGAATTCCACCATTGATTGATTTAGTAAAAATTAATAGCCCTAATAACCTAAAAAATCTGTAATATATTTGTGATGGTTAGTGCAGCGCAGCTAGAGCTGGACAGCTCTTGTAGCGAATTTGGAGCCGGGCGGCTCGAGCTGCCGCTTGGGAATCGTACCTTTATGCGCATATGCACCATCTCCGTTGAAACTGTAGAACTGACTAGATGTACAACTTGGTAGTTTCAGCTTTTTGTAAGCTTACTATTAATAGTTTTTACTGGCTACTAACTCGAAGTATAAGCGATTTGTATAAAATTGAACTTTAAATTTAGGGCTATTTAAAATAATTGATAAATTAAATGGAAAATCAAATCAAATCATAATCCCGATAATGGGCTGAGTCCCGAAACATGTATGTGGAATAATAATTCTAAAGGTTTTTAAAAAGGGTATTTGATTTTTCATTTAATTTATCGATTTGTATAAGTTTTTTTGTAACATGGATGGTCTGATTTCAAGCCTTATCTTTACTAAGCGGTGTAACCTTCCATGAATTTGCGTGAACATGATTCAGTTCTTCAGCAAAAATATATTTAAGTAATCAAATTTATTGTAGAATTTTATAAAAAAAACGAAGCGTTTTAATGTTGATGATACAAGACCTTGTTTTATACATGTATCATTTTGTGTATATTTTTAAATGTGAATTTGGGACAAACAGCGGTTTTAAGCGTTACAAAAAACTTTTACTATAAAATTGAAACATTGAACGCGTTCGAAAATCACTTAATCATCTTGGTATTAGTAAAAATAGCCACAATCTGAATGCAATTAGCTTGAGGTGTGTAGTACGCTGCTGTACGCATATAATGATATGCTACCAAACCAAATGCATAACTTTTTCAAGAATTTGTGATTCTTTATTTCATTTACATAGTGATATTGATAACTTTTAGGTCCGGTGTTTGAGACATTGAATTAGCTAATGTGGTATTACAATATACTATAGCAATATGGAATCATGAACAAATTATTTAATCTTTCAATAAGGCTAGAAATATTTTATATTGAAATATCTGGAAATTGTATTAAGTGAGTATTGAGAAAGGACGTAACGTGAATTTGGAAATTTTTATCAAAAGTGGAACAGAAGAAGTTTTAGGCTAACGCCTATTGTATTTTCCAAGGCTAATGAATATTCATCTTTTAATATCTCTTCAAAAAAATAGATTTTATCTTCCAATAATTCCAATAAGTCTAGCCAATTAAATGTCTCAGGAACCGGGCACTAGTGATTGATATTTTTGTCACTAATTGAAAAAAATACTATTTGCTGATTTTACGGAAGCATAAAAAATGTGATCAATAACTTTTTTCGTGTGCCTTGTCTGTTACCAGCACTGCAACAACGAGCACCAACACACGCGCGATTGTCACAAGAGCACAACAATCATAATCAAAATCATCATAATCAGCACGCCGCCATTGTCAATAACCAGACCAGACGGTCGTTCAAAAATCACAATCAAGTGAAATTCTATGCAAACAATAATAACAACGCACAGCCTTTGCTTAGTCCACGTTCAGCTTCATCGCACCGTAGAGGTAAATGTTTTTGGCCAATAACATGATCTGACACTATTTTTGTACATATTAATAACATAACTCAACCTCCGATATAGTCTAGAAGAGCAAAGAATACATTCTGGCAAGATGGGAAAATCACTCCAGCTCGGTTAATATTGCTTCAAAAATTATAAATTTGTTCTATAATTGTAGAGCAGGAAGTTTTCTACAATTTGACACAATTTATAATTTTTGAACTAATATTTACCAAGCTGGAGTCATTTTCCCATCTTGACAGAATGTCTTCTTTGCTCGACCAGACTCCTATACATATTTTATTGAACAAATATCGCTAAGATCTAGAAAGATACATTCCATGATTGTATAACGTCCAACAAAATCACCAAACACATTTTTCATATAGGTAGTTGAATGGGAATATTTCATTCATAAATATTACATGTCATTATTTGTGTTGCAGTGAAAACTATTAGTATTGCTTATTTCATTTGTTAAGCCACGTATCGACAGTGCGAGGTTATACTGCGAATGCCTTGTGGTGCGTTGATACTTGTGCGACTGGGACGCAGTCGTTGAGTTGTGGCCAATCACATCTCTTATTTCATCCTTTAAATTTAATAGCAAGAGATGTGATTGGCCACAGCTGATCGACTGCGTTCCAGTCGCACAAGTATCAACGCACCGCGAGGCACTCGCAGCACATGCCTGTAGATACGCGATCCTTATACACTGTCAGATCGTACTGTTTAATCGTTCACAGCTGATCGTTCAGACTTTGAACTATCGGCCTGCCGGTTAATATAAAAGGTTGTGATTAGTCACAACTGATCGACTGCAAACAAATTCTGAACGGCCGGTTTCCTGGTTCTTCAAGATCCACTTATGGTGCAAGTTTTTTTGTGACAGTCCGAACTGTCATTGGATGTTGACCTTTGGAGTTTTTGACCGCCTCAGTTCGAACTGACAGTGGATGTGGTCCCTAAATATGTTAATGATTATGATGTATTTAATGAAAGCCGTATTTACTATATAACCATGATTAGATTTTCTTGTTACAATCTAGCATAATCAGTTGATACCAAAATTATTTAATAAATCACTCCAAGTCCGCTCCTTATGCACCCCAACAGTTGATATTGTCAATTAAAGTCTATCTGTGCTAAATGAGCTTAGGCATAGCTCATGATTTTTTTTATCATCAGGGACAATAGATGCTTTACATCAACTGTTATTAGGTTACATCACGTTAGAGTGACAGATGAAACCACCTAACTTATTGGCCTTAGCTATACTATGGAACTTTTCAAGCCCATTGCTGTTTAAATGAACTCATACGACATATACATTACAAGTACATCGGATTTAGCTCTCACTATTTGCTCCGATGTCAAGAACTGGCCAAATTGGCTCTAACTACAAATTGGACCTTGAGAATGTATATGAAATGTATTAATTCATGTTTATGATAACTGTTTTTCGCAATCTTAACTGCCAATATTTGACATGCTTCCAATTGAAATACGTCATTCTTATCCGATGAAAAATACTTTGATCTCATCACAAGTATGGTTATTTTATCGAATTCAACTAACTTTTTCCTATTCACTTCTCCATTAGAAAACTCGTCACCAAGCACAACTGAGGACAGTAAAATAGGAAAGAAGATGTCGTTCACCAATTGCCTTTACAAACATGCAGTGGATACCACCACCAGAGATTACCGGTATGTGTTTCAACAAATATTTCAATTATATTTTTCGCAACTATTTTGATATTTATCTACTTTTTAATAGTCTGTTAGAAACTTTCAGTCGCCTTTTACGAGTACTTCCTATAATTTCTAGTTGGATGTAACAATTCAAAACCTCCCGGTTTAAATAGTAGAAACGCGTAGTCATCACCCTGGCCACCGAATCGAACTGTTGAATCGATGAGCTGGAGGTGATGACCAGAACGGTTTGAGCGGCATAAGAGTGAGGTGTTTTTTTTAGATAGTCTCTAGAGAGAGTGTGGTCATGTTTATTTGATAAATAGATGGTGTTTAAATGTGCTGAAGTGTTTCATTTTATCATCAATAACAACTTGAATTAACAGGGCCCAGGACCCTTTAAAACCTGGTGGTGGCAGCGACCTTAAAACCGCTGTCAGGCTCGCCACGCACGCCACAGAATAAAGTGTTGTTCGAATTTTTCCCTCTATCGATCACATGTCATGGTTTCACTTCCATTCCATAATGTAGAATAACTATAAATGAGTGAGTTGGAAATAACGATCAATTTTATGCATTATAACTTTGAAAATACTGTAAATGCGATTATGCGATCCTTTGTATGTATGATTACTAGTAATTCTGTGAAGAGTAGATTTCATGCTGTCCATCATTTCTCTGCATTCTAATAGCCCTAACTGTCCTAACGGTACGGTATAAATATGTAAAATAATTACCGTAGCATTCCATGGAATTTGAATTAATAGTGGATGGTAGTTCGCTTTTTCAGATTTCTAATATCGTATGATTGCAGGTTTAACGTCTAGTGGGATCGGACTTCCCAAGTAGTATTCGGCCATTTACCGAACAGCAGAATCAAGCCCATAATAATAATAATAATAATAATAATATTTCTTTATTCAACACAGCAAATGGAAACATTATACAGTTGAACATCGTCACAAGCAGCAATACAAATAAGTTACAGATTACAAATAATGTCAATAAAACTCTAGACTGCACAGTAGCCTACTTTTAATTCTAGACTAGTCAAGATTTAAATTGTTAAATTCTTCCAAGCTATACACCGCCTTGGAAATAAGAAGACTAAACAAATCTCTCTTGAATTTTTTTATGTCAGTCAAGGCTTGCAAGTTGAGCGGTAATTTATTGTGTAACTTTGCTCCTAAATAGGTTGGTATTTTTTCGTAGATCTTCAATCTGTGTTGTTGTATGGCTAGTCTATTTTTCCTCCTTGTGTTGTAGCTATGTGAATCAGCATGTGTTTTAAATGCTTCTATGTGTGAAAATCAAGAGTTTGTATATGTAAACTGACGGTAGTGTTAGAATTTTCAATTCTACAAAAGCCTCTCTACATGAATCACTGAATTTGAGTCCAGCCAAGTACCGTATTGCTCTTTTTTGAAGCCTGAATATTTTTTGGAAGTGAATATTAGCACAACCACCCCACAACTCTATACCATATGACACATGTGAATAAAATAAGGCAAAATAAACCATTTTTGATACTGATACGGGTACTAATCTCACCATATTTCTCAGAACAAACAGCCCCTTACTCACAGAATTAATTTAAGTTTAAAGTTTTTCAATGTGCAAATCCCATGAAAGTTTTGAATCTATCTCTAGACGAAGCAAATTAACGGAATCTGTATTTTCTACAGGATCACAGCCAATGTATAATTTAGGTTCTATATGATTCTGCCTGAGGCTGAAATTTATAAGTCGACTTTTCTTTGAATTTACTGAGAGTGAAATAGAATTAAAATATTGAGCTAAACTGTTAGATATTAGATTACATTTTTCTCAAGTTCTTCTAAATTGCAATCGGAAAAAAATTAAGGAGGTGTCATGTTCAACAATGAAACTTTAATCAACCTCTTGGAGCAGATTATTTATTCACATAATTTCACGGAAAGAGAATTCTCCAGGCGCTCCACTTTTCACTTTTTTGATTATTATTTGTGTATTTTGATAATTATTGTATAATTAATTAACTATAAAATTATTGAACTCTAATTATAATAAGAAAATTGAAAGTGGAGCGCCTGGAGAATTGAATTCTCTTTCCAATGACATAAAGAACGTGAAACTCTGTCCTTATATAACGGCGCTATCTGCTTCAAGACATTGTTGAAAATTACATTGATCTTATAGGACATCATTTTTCCGTTCGGCAGTTGGCCGTCCACTACCCTTAGGCTGAGGCCGCACTGCCGGTGGGTAGAGCGTGGAGGGTGGAGGGTAGTTGGTAAATCTATAGAACATACACACCATCCACAGTAATACAGCGTATGAGTGGTATGACGTTATACTGTTTTTTGAGGTTAGGTTGTCCATATTTAAGAATTTCAAGATGGCAGCTGAACACATACTATTCATACGATGTATTACTGGTGGTTGGTGTGTATGTTCTATAGATTTACCAACTACCCTCCACCCTCCACGCTCTACCCACCGGCAGTGCGGCCTCAGCCTTAATGCTGTATGATTGTGTTTTTATTGTTATTAAGACAGTTTTTGTATTATTATAATGATTTTATTATTGGACTTTTCCCAATAAATGTGATAATGTTATATCTCACGCTCAGACTTCAAAGCCTTTGTAAGATTTTTGTATTCCATACTATTCATCTGTACTGTAACAAATATGTTTCTGTACTGTTTATTCTCATTTCTTTGTTTTATCTATTGTATTTGTGTAATTTTTGGAAGAATGAAATTGATTGAAACGTTTATTTCGATAATAAATAATAAGTATAACTCAATATTTTCAGAGATGGATCACCGGAGAAATTCTGGATCGACTCATTGCGTAGCACGACCGACAGCAGGAACAAACACGCGCTGAAGAAGGCAGCTCTCTATCAGCCACCTCCGGTCGCCCCTCTCGACAATAGTGGTCAGTCAAAACTTTTATCTGTAAAGTGATATTTTACTGAACCACTACAATTTCCAAGCCTCGTACAATGTACCAAGTACAATGTTATCCCAAGCCCCGTTAATAACTCTTCAATTCTGAAGAGACTGAGAAGAAAGAATCTCAAAGATCTCGTGTGATAGGAGAAGTTAAAATGTCTTAAAGTGTGTGATAAGAGTGCTTTTCATTTAGAGTTGACAAAGAGGATTGACTTTGAAAAATCTTATTGAGTGTAAAACTCCATATTAAATTATGTTGAAGCTGAACTGTTCATTATCCAAGTGCTAGATAGCAGTGAAATTCATTTAAAAAATTACTGTGCGTGGTTAAACGCATTCTTTAAAAGAGTCCTATTTGCATTTGTTTAATAAATATTATTCTTGATGTGTTTGACAGGCGTAAACGATCAATCGTCGCACATGCGGCTGGCGTTTGAGATGCTGCTGGACCAGGGAGTGAGCACGACAGGGAGGAGGGGCTCGGGGCATAAGGGGGGAGCGAACACCGACACCCCCACCCCCGCCGGACGCCTCAAGAGTCTATTCACTGGCAAACCTGACCAGAAGACATTACTTGGTGTGTATTGAGCTGAATGTTCACTAGAATGGAATTGAATAGAAGTGAATTGAATATATGCCTTTATTTTTACCATTATTTTATCACAACTAAGGTGGAGTGAAAAAATCTGATAATTTTGATGAAATAGTTACTGTTAGTTTCCAATATTGGCATATTGGAATAACCCTTAAAATTTGGGTTCATAGAATCAATACCTTCAGTTGTCCCAAAAGCATCAAAGTTTGATAAATTTGACAAAAATTCAACTTTTTTGTAGAATTTTCAATAATCTACTCACTGTTCACGGCTTCCTCTTGTAACTTCATTTAATACAACATATCAAATGATAATACAAAATTAAAAAGTATTGTATCAATATTGAAATGTTTTTTTGTTTACATAACCATCATAATTCATTTAATAATTATACATAGGTGAGTGCAACAAACTAATGTCCAAAACTGCTCCTATATAACAGTAAAAACAAGGTTCTGTTAGATCATGAGACTTGATATTGAAATTTTTCAATTCAAAACACATTTTCGCTATAAACAATTTTGAATTTCGATTGATTTATTTGATGTATCACCTTGTAACCTCTTGTAAGGAAATTGAACTGAGGACTTATTCATCTTTATGAATAATACATCACTTCACATACGGCTTTATACACTGCGTAATGATCTTTCCCAATGAGGCAAACGTTTGAGTCCCATGAGTAATGTATTTATACAGATCATTTTGCTAAAATAATAGTATTAAACTCGGTATTCAATCAAGTGTGTAATAGCTTCATCGTTATTTGCAGGCTCGCCAAGACTTCATAAAGCAATATTCAGGAATTCATCGCGTGGTGATTCAGGCGGAGAATCACTCAATTCACCTCCTCTATCGCCCCCTGAGGAAGATCCTGATGTAATACCGGTAAGGATTCCAGCAACGTTCAATATTTGACTCTTATTCTTAGATTAAAAGAACCGCCGTTATCCTCCGTATTCCATATTCTAGTTTTTCTTTGGAACTTTTTTACTAACCAATAGTACCCTTAAGGTACGATTCCCAAGCGGCAGCTCGAGCTGCCCGGCTCTAACTGCGGTGCTCTAGACATCACATCTCTATTCACATAACTATATCATTAGTGTTCACTATGTTATTAGTTCTACCAATGTATAATACAGATATGATATGCTCACCTTTAATGTTCTTTCATTGTCACTGGAGGACTAAAAAATCGATCAGATTCAAAGAGATCACAGATCTAAAGAGAGAGAGATCTAAAGATAGGAATAACTTACAGCAAACATAGACACATAATTGTCTGTGCGTTTGCTGGAAAGCCCTGAAATCACATTGAAATGAGATTGAGCTTAAAATAGTATGAAAGATCACGGTTTTTCCGGGTAATGTGATTATTGATGTTGAGTGGGAATAGATGTATAAAAAATAATTGATCTTGAAGAAACAAACAAAGTTCAGTTCTCTCGGGAACAAACGAACTTGCACAGGAAATCACTAAGCTAACCACATATACTGTACTAGCCGGAATTTATAGCCGGGCTATTAATGTATAATAAATCAATAAATATCCATTTTCAAGTCATTTCAAATTAATTCACCCTTTTCAAGTCATTTTCAAGTGAATTTCGCTATTAATTGATTTACGAAGAAGCTGGACGATCAGTCACCGCCATAAACGAGAAAAACATTGAGCATTCACATGAAATGATTCTCTCATTCATGTGGCAAATCTTCAATTCATTCATAGACACTCTCCGTTGTGGGCTTGTGGCAAACAATTGTTCCCGTACTGTACCAAAAGCCTTCGATGAATTTCGGCCACTGATACACCTTCCAACCACAAAAAACGGATAACTGAGCGTTGCTCTTCTTTGGTGCAAATAGAAAGTGAAGCGGCAATTATTAACAGCACGGCAATGGTAATGAAACTAATCTAGCGGCTTGAAACGTGGAGAGACATAACAACAAATAACGTAAGCATACCTCATCAACGCCCCCTAGAGGGGTTCACAGGCGAGTCGTGCGCCTTTACGGCCCTTCCGCCTCCGTCTCTAGGGTTGCTGGTGCAGCAGGTTGCCTTATGGCTGCGTGGCTTGTACCCACGCGGCTTGTCGTGCTTCTCTGCATTGGCTCCGGCGGAAGTTTCGGTCCGGTGAGATGGTGGGTGGCTCCCCTGGTCGGTCCTGCGTCGAGAGTCGGAGCTGGTCGCGGGGCCGTCCGGGAGCCCCTCTCTTACCTAGTGAACGGGATTTCATCTTCTTTCCGAAACGCGTGCTCTGGTTCCTTCTGCCCTCTTTCCTTGGGGAGGGTGGACACTAGGAATGACTGTCCCGCACCTGGCTGGAGTGCGGGTCAGAAGAGATAAGTCGTTTTTTCCAAGCCTCTTGACAGGGGGAACGTCCGGGCTTGCGAAGGGGGTGTCGCTGATTCGGACACGCGCCTCTGGAATGGCCCACGTACCGCCGGAACTGGGCGCTGGAAACCTGGCCTAGCCAGGGTGACCCCGGCCCCAGGCCAATCTCCCGTTGACGCTGGCCGGGCGAGGTGGCAGCGGTCAACCACAGGGGGAATCAAGGCAATGTCCTATGGTCCGCCTCCGTAACTAGGTTGGGAATCAAGGCGAGTTCAGGGCCTGCCTCCGTAGTGGGCTTGTGGCAAACAATTGTTCCCGTACTGTACCAAAAGCCTTCGATGAATTTCGGCCACTGATACACCTTCCAACCACAAAAAACGGATAACTGAGCGTTGCTCTTCTTTGGTACAAATAGAAAGTGAAGCGGCAATTATTAACAGCACGGCAATGGTAATGAAACTAACCTAGCGGCTTGAAACGTGGAGAGACATAACAACAAATAACGTAAGCATACCTCATCAACGCAAAAGGACAGTACTGCCAACATAATCAAAAATATACCTATATTGCGGATAATTTTTGACTTACCCTCGTAAATCAATAAATAGTTAAATTCACTTGAAAATGACTTGAAAGGGTGAATTCATTTGAAATGACTTGAAAATGTATATTTATTGATTTATTATACATTAATAGCCCTCATAACACAGTATTAACTCATGATATGGTTATGTGAATAGAGTTGTGATGGCTAGAGCAGCGCAGCGCGGCTCGAGCTGCCGCTTGGGAATCTTACCTTACTAACAAATTTATTTTATGATGATTGGTTTTATCAATATGTTGAAGTAGAAATGTTTTTTTTTTTTAATAAAGCTTCATGATCTGAAATGAAAATGGCATTGGGCTATTTGTGAACGTTGGTAGAGAAAATGTTTTGGACATAGGTCTGTTGTACTCACCTATGTTTATAATTGAATGAATGATGAATGATTGTTTTTGCAGGTGCAGAACGAGCAGCCTAGCAGCAGTCCCCCCACACCAGACTACCCGGGCCTAGAGTATCCGCCCGTGTTCGAGCCGGGCACCTACAGCCTATCGGACGCCTCCACTCTGCTTCGAGGGGGACGGGGGGGAGGGCCAAGCCGTGATCCCCCCTCCACCAGATGATGTCGGCTGTGTCCGCTGCGCGAGGGTCTCATCTGACAACCCTAGATAGGTTAATTGTACAACCCTAACTATATCCTATTCACGAAATAAACAAAACTTTTGCGTGCGTGTACATGCAAGTTTAGGCTATCCTTTATGCGAAACGGTTCTCGACAGTAGGCCGCAGTCGAATAGCTGTAGCTATAGTACGACTTGTCTTGTCTTGAGCAGCTATTCGACTGCGGCCGATCGTTTGATCGTTTCACATAGAAGGACCTATCATTACACGCACAAACAAGCAAAAAGTTTGTTTATTTCGTCTATAGTAATTAGTGAATAAGGTATAGGTTGATTGTACAACCACAACTAGGTCAATTTACAATCCTGATAACTTTCGTGTATGTATATAAGAAGAAATTGGTTTATCAAAGTAGCAGCATGATAAAGCAAGCACCCTATTCTATCAATAAGTGAACCAGTGATGGCTGACGGATTCAGAAAACATGTATTCATGTATACAATAATGTATTCTAGCATCCGTGGTATCTATACATGTTAATAATAACTCTTTATATACGTAACTCCTATACCCATCTCGCCAAAAATACATTGCGCGAGTATATGATAATAAATTGAGCTCCATATAATAGATATCTTATTCTGTACTTCCATTATAACTCCATTTCGGACATCATTGACTTAAATCAAAATTCGGGATGGAAATGTCTAGGACAAAGCCTCTCAAATAATTTTAATTTGGGTATGTTCAATTTGATAAATAAATAAATATCCTGATAAACAACAGAGATAATCCATTGTGGATTATTTGGTTACACTATGCTGCTACTGAACTTGGCTCAGACCAATTTTCTACTCTACTCGCGTGAATACTCAAGTCTAATTCTCTGCATGCTATACTCCCTTGTTCCTAATAGCTTTTAAAAAATAACTGATTTTGGATGACCGTCTAATGCAGGTTCTTGGCTGTGCTGTAGTGATGGGGATGGTGGTCATTGTCATAATAGGATATCTTTGAGTTTTCAAATCGAATTTTATTAATTCTATATATCACTACATTTACAATTTGTTGTCCAAAAACAGAGAAATTCAAAAAACATACGAATTTCATAATCAGTCATATAATTATTTGAAGTACACATTTTACAAACAATAGGATGTCATGGCTAGATTTCATGATATCTTTATTTTCATTGTAGAATTGATGACTGTTCAGATGATTTCAGATACTATTCTAGGCCCCTTTGGTTCAAAACCAAGTTTTAAAGTCAATTATTATCGCCATCAACGATTCACTAGTTTAATACTGGACGTAACTTCTTAATGACAGTATCCCTCCAGCTATTAGCTATTGACTGCAACTATTTAACGAGTGACTGCAATAATACTCGGTAGATATAATTATTTTTCAACTGAGTTGTTATGATGATGATGATGATTATTATTATTATTATTATTTGTGCATCATTTTTCATTAACTTTCCTCCAGTGAAATGTAATAATGACATTAACTTACATAATTATAGAATTTTTTTACGTTATTCTTGAAATTTAGTCTTTTGCATAATTGCGATCAATTTCTTTTAATTTATTAGTGGTCAGAAAATTGAGAGTCAGAAATTAAAGAGTTAAATTAGTGAGTCAGAAATCATCATCAAATGAATCAAACAATCAATCTTTCGTCATCACCATCTTCTATAACATAGACTAATATTTATGACTCTAAATTGAACTACTTATGTTTGGACATACTTAGTTATTAAATCTTGTAAAGTGATAACTTTCAAAATAGCGTAAATTGTTGAAAACAATTTAAATATTACTTTACTTTAAATATTTAAAGTAATCAATTTTTAATTTCCTGCCTATTATTATAATGATAGTTCTCATCATCTCCATCATATAATATATTGTTTTGGTGAGTGATTAGATTATGCACTCAATTGTACTAAATCTCCAAATTCGATCAAACTTCTTTTTTGAAACCACTGATTTCATTCTACCACTATTTATAAATTTGTTTTGTCAACAGGAACTTATCTGTGATTAGTTATTGGTTCTGTGACTTGATATAAAATAGACTAATTGGTTATTAAGAAATAAAATGAAAACTAAAAGTATCAAATCTTCAAACATGTAAACTTTTTATCAAAGGCTATTGAATTAACTGATGAGTTGTTTCGTGTGAGGCCATATTTGTTACAAGACTGATATTCTCTATTTATTTCTAAATATTGGTTCAATAATGATTAATAATAAAAATTCAATCAATTGTTCTTGTATTGCAATAATATTCCTCTCTAATTGAGAGTATACTGTACTCTATATTAGGAAAAGATAAATCATAACAAGAGAACGAAAAAGGCCAGTTTAATAATTATAATTATGTTATTTTATCTGAGATATAGCTCTCATATTTCATATAACTCACTATTTACTATTAAAAGGTGCTAATCCACAAATTTTATTCGATAGGTGCTAGAAACTAATATTTCTCTTTCATTAATGTAATCTTCTCACTTACATGTTTATTTTTGGTTTGTATGGCGTCTCATTTTTTAAGGGCAGTCGCGCATTTTTTATTGAAGATATGCAATCAATGAATTCCCATTCTTTATTGGAAATTTAATTTGTTGAATGAATTTCAACAATATTTTGATTGAATGTTTCCATTTGAGTTATTTTTGCCGCATGCAAATGTACTCAAGTAAGTACACTTAGTTCGTTAACAAATTCAAATTTGAAAAATTTTCAAATAACTCCATCAAATTTTATTTAGCTTCACAATAATTTTATCGTAGCTTAGGACCTTTTCTTAATCACACCTTCAAATAAAATGCTATGATCTTGGCACTAGTTTCTATATCAAGCTCAGCTTTAAATTTTAGTGAGAATCGTTTATCTCATCTTTACCCTATAACTTTATATATTCTATGTTTGTATTATTGTAATTTATGTATATTTTGATTTATTGAAAATTATCAGTATCCTCTTCATTGTGGAATTTGTATCTCTTGAATCTCAGCTAAATGGGGTCTGATATGTATAATTTTAGAATTTTAGATTGATATGAACAAATTAGAATTTCTCTTCAAATTATGTTTTAATACCCCGTGCTTTCAACGCTCATAGTTTTATTAAATTTGTTGTAAATTTGGTTTTATGTAGTAATTTTTTGTTGTTTACTGTAAAAAGTCAATTATTAGTTAGTGATGGAAATGAATAATTCGCAAGCTCAAATTCAAATGCTTTTTTAGTAATTGTTATCTTAGCCCTTGGGTGATGGTTTATTAAGTAAAAATATCATGAATAAAAGCTAAACCTCTACATGTGGTGAAATTCCTCTTTTATTGAAATTAGACGAACTAGAAATTGCTTTTCTGTGGTATTTTACAAGTATCAATTTGTAATTATTGGGAATGAGTTTTTCACCATACTAACCTCTTCGTGTAATTTATTACTTGATTATTAGACTATGAAGAGATTCATTTTGTTTGTGTCTCAACAAAAAAAATTTCAATGGAGAAGTATACTTGAAGTATGGAAATAATATTAGTAGTAAAAAATCGACTATGAAATAGCACTCATCATTTTCTATTAAGATAGAGATAGACATTCTATTAAGAGACTCATGATTATTTGTGAAGATAATCTTCTTTATTGTAATTCAGTAAAGTTATAGTTTATCATGTCTCCAATTGTTCAAAGGTGTTTAAGTTTAGCTTGTTAATTAATGATTCAACTTGCGTTTTAAAATCTGTTGTTTACTTCTCACGAATTTCAATCCCTCCATTGATGTAAACTGCACATTTTTTTGACTGCACAAATTTGTCAACACCAACTTAGGTATTAATGTTATTGAACTGAGTTTAGAATAATCAAATATTGTATATTGTGTACAGATTCGAAGAGCTATATAATATTTAAAAAACTATTTTTGTTGAAAATATTATGAAGAAATAATTGGTTGATATGATGGATTATTAATTTTAATATATCATGGTACTACTATAGGAGCTAGTGATAGCTAATCAAATAGCAATCGATCTTCATAATCAATATTCATGTACTAATAAGTAGGCTACTAAACTTTTTCTGGACTGAATTTTAATGAATACTATACAGCTTGCATGGTAACTATTTACTTTGGCTGTAATATTGTATTATTAGAATAAAAAAAAGAAATAGAACTTAGAATAATTATACTGTTTGCGCTTTCGAAAATACTAAAATCTTTTTTTCGCTGTCAAATTCATGTTTCATAATACTCATATATGCAGATATTAAAATGACCTTGCTCTTTCTAAATATTGTAAACGACTCACATTTATGTTGATAAAATGTTTCTCCATTACCTCCAAATTTTAATATTCCATTCAATTTTAAAGTTTTAATTATTATTATCTTGAAACAAGTAAAAAGTTTCAATGCATCAATATAATAATTCTTAAAAAGTAAGTGATTAGTCTAAAATAATAACTGATTGAAATAAGTGTTTAATTGTACTAATACTACTACTATAAATGAATAATACTAAGCAGCTAATTTCGTATTTTATTAAAATTAGAACTGTTTACACCAGCAATATTGAACACCAAATGAAGCTGATGTCAGCAAAACTGGCTGTTATTAAAAAATCGAGATACACTAAGAGAATAGTGGAGCTCATACATCTCTGTATATAAAAGCGAAATGGCACTGATTCATTCATTCATCACCAGAACTAAAATTCCACTGGACGAGGCCTCCGAGGCGAGACTGCAACCAATTTGCAGGCAAACCGCTAATTTGGTTTTCTACCAAGCGAGCCTGTTTGTCTCAGCTGACACTGGTAGAGGTTTTGCAGGTGAGCGAAGCAACTTACACTGCCGATACTGGCGGAGGTCCAGGGGGCGGAGCCCCATGGATAGGCGGAGAAGGTGAGCGAAGCGTGCCTGCCGGCTAGTTGTTTATATTCCTTTAATTTTGGTGATATAATATCTATTATAGGCTACTAATTCAAATTGTCTCATGTTCATGCGATTATACATTGAATAGATTTTAAATACTGTACAATCAATTTGTGACATATTCAATGTTTAACACTTATGTAAGTAAGTGCGCGGTCTCGCAGAGAGCTTAGCTAAAAACGTCATAAAATTAATTTGATTTGTATCATTCACCATCTGCCGATTTCGTTGATACCAGCTTTAAACCTATTTTAAATTAAGTCTTCATATTAAGCTATTATAATATTGAAATCAAATAGTAAGTGTGATAAACTTGATAGTTGCTAATAAAATACCTGTATAAGTACTTGTGAAGCTAAGAAGTATATGTAATAGTTCTGTAAGGACTTAAGTTCTTATCATACTTTTGAATAATACTTGTGTAAAAGTTGCTTGTTTCATGTTGATACTGAAAAAAACTTTAAATTACTCTAAATGTCTAAATGATCTTCTTGTTGATATACTGTCATTTATTTGTAAAATTTATAGTAGAGTATACTGTACAGTACTTCTTACCAGGTTCAAGATGACTGAAGAAAATTGACTAAAATTATAGGACTGCAATTTGATTCAATTTTACTTTCAAAATTTTCATGTTATGATGTGTGAAGTCAATTTTGTTAATCATTTAAAGAACTGCATTCTGTATATCTTGTTATAGAGCTCATTTCGTTGATATTAATTATTTTATTAATATTTTATAAGGCATGATGTTAATTTTCTTTTATCCATTAAAGTAGATAAATTTTAGATATGCCAGTAAATGTTGATAATCAATTGCTGATTTTTTTTAATTTCACGCAATAGATAATCATTGAAGACTGTTGTTATCTTGCCTCGAAGGATATAGTAAAAAATACTGTAAAGATTTAGTACTCTGTCGTATTCGGTACAGTATCTTGTCCTTTTCAGTGTCATTATTTGTATTGAAAGTCTGGATAAAATTTACTTCAATATCAAATAATACTGATTTACCAGTGCCTTGAAACTGTCGTACGCCATACGATGTGTACCTGATTACTGATCTGTAATTATGTTTGATGTTATTCATTATAGTATAGTTTATTTTGAGGAATTTATATTGAGACAAATTCTAAACTTGAATTGTTTGTTACTTTTTGTGATCGCACGTACAATATTTACTTACGTAAATGTACAATGTACTTACTTTTTCTGAGTGCATAAAAATAATGGTTCAGTAGTAAACTTACAAGGAATAGTTGATACAGCAAATAGATAAGTTATATCAAATGTGTGTGTTACAAAGGCTGAGTGATAAAGAGGGCTCCATTCCTAACTCCGTCTAATAATGGTTTCCATTTTAAATTACCTATTATCATGAAGAGCATCACTTTATTATTGACTGTCAAGAATGCCTCGTTTACACAAGTCAAGTTAACTTGATCAATTAGATCGATAAATCCTTCTAACTAAGTGTAATCCTTTTAAGGTTGATTGTAAGAGAGAACCTGCGAGTCCTAATTTCGCCTGTAATGAAAAAAAACTCAATATTTAAAGTCGATACACAATGCACAATTTGCTTGCCAAAATACTCATTCGAACACTAATACTGAAAATGTTAGTTGATTTACTTGATCTTTGAATCAACATTACAAAAAGTCAAAAGCTAAACTTGAGATTTTATATCCTTAATTTGGAGTATATACTCATGGAAAGAACCAACTGTAATTTACACAAAATCTGTTTATTGCACAAACTATTTTAATATAACTTGTCTGTTTGATCTATTCAATCTATGAACTTAATAATAGATATAACTTTATATCCGCAAAAGATGACGAATGAATTTGCCAACTATGTTGGATCAATCTTGCCTTTGAAAGCCAAAATATGAAATTATTGTTTCACATAATTAATTACATAATATTATGTCATAAACCGTAATACATTTATATGGTTGATCTAATGTAGATCTTTCTGTTGATATAAGAGATAATTAAATATACTGTACCAACATTATTCAACCTCTTATACTCTATCTTAAGAAACTCTGACTAAACTATAATGTAATCGTAAAGAGCGAATATCTTATGACTCAAAAGCTCCGTATACTTTATTTACCGTAGCCTACTATAAATTTCTCTCAACACAGTACTGATTTATATGAAACTGGAAATGTTTTCAACTACACTTGATAGAATAATTTAAATTAGTGATACTTTTAGAATGATAAAAAAGATGAACACCTACAGCCTTCTTTTAACTTGGGTTCTGTTGGAAATGCTCATCATTTGCAATAATTATATCTGTATTAATTTAATATTATAGAAGGCTTTAATATAATTTCTTATGTTAAAGTTGACTTGTTCATTATTTTGAGATTATTTTATAAGTATGTAAATACAAATTTTCTTTGTTCTATTATCATCAATATTGTTCAAATAATTTATTCAACTGTACATGAATATTATATTTATGAATTTATTATTACTTTAGTTATTATATACGAGAAAGCAATAATATTATCAATATTATTATTATTTATTATATCATATGTAAAACAAGAAAATAAACCTATACTTATTAAATTGTAGATATCTCTCTCACATCCACTGCTCAAGTAACAATTGATTTCTTCTTCGTTTAGGGGGTAAAGTGGCAGGCTCAAAAGCTTTTACACCCTTCTAACACCTTCTCTTGCACAGACATTGAAACTACTGTGTGACGTGATTGTTTAACCCCCGATTTTACACACCACAGTTTTTTCAATCATACATTGAAATTTCAATGCATTGAATGAAGCTTGGCAAAATTTATGATGTGCGCAGAGACGCACCATATTATGTTTACCAAGCTCTGTTCAATCTAGCAACATTTATAAAGAAAACAAAAACCTTACGTCCAAAAATCGTGGTGTGTGAAACGGGACGTACTGAGTCTGGCATGAGACAGATTAATGTCACTTTCAAGTGTTGAACCTATATCGATTTTGAGTTTGTTATTGAAGTTTGACAGACTTGCAGGGGACAACTTGAGTCGTCAAGTTTCATCCAACGCAATCTATCCAGCAAATGCTGGTCATGGATGGAGAAAACTGAATTATTATTGAAAAGACCTGAATCGACAATAGTTCTACAAAATGTCATGACGATTCATTAATTTTTTAAAGCCTTTTCTTGACATTGTTGATTTCAATGAAAATGAGAGGAAAGTCTATTTTATAGAAGTGAGTCACATTGATTGAAGTAGAATTATATCGCTCCCATTAATGATATCACTATTCTTGTTATTCAAAATGATAGATTTTATAGATTGCTGTATTATTAATATTATTTTATTCAATGAAGTAGTGCTACTCTAATTCCAGTATAACTTGAAATAAGGCACCCACAACTATTTTAGAATAATAGCTAATATATAATAAACGCCGCAGAACAGAAATTTTAATTCTAAGAAGCCCAATAATTGAGTTACTGTATTATTATGTAACTTTATTTGTTTATTTTTAAATATATCAATGCAATTGTGAAATCACTTCTATCATCCTAGTATCATATGGTCTAATTATAATAATTATTATCGTCTTATCAGGTTCAGGAAGGTCTAACAAAAGTACATGTCCGAAAAACTGGCTAGAAGGATTATATTTTTAAAACTACCGCCTTTTTACGCTACGAACATAAAAAATCAAGTCGACCGTCGGGTCATTAGCCAAGAAATACAATTGGCAGAGGCATTCGAACATAACATAACATAACCTGTTTTCTGATTCAAAACTTCGTCCTTGATTCTGGTTTTGATGTTATCAACATAATTTCGTTTAGATCTGTAGATTTGTAGATTATTTGATTTTCTATTTATTTTTCAATTCTGTAGCACTCTTTTAAGTTAAATAAGCAACAGAGCTCTTGCAATTGAACATCTTTTCATTTAAGTCTGTCCAGTTTGGCTTATCAACACTGAAATAAATACCAAACCCAATAAAAATTCACTTGGAATGAGTATCATATTTACGATTTTTTTATTGTGTTAAAGATGCGTTCGATATGTTCAATGACTTGAAGATCATCATTGAACTTCCTTCTCATCAAACACGGAATTGCCAAGAAAATAAGGTAAGCTTGATACGAGCTATTTTCAATGAGCTATTTTTAGATTTCAACAAATTTGAATTGCTTCTGCTTATTCTCCTATAGTAGGACCATGTTTGATTTTCTTATTGTATATCCTGTCTTGTAAAGTTATAAAAGTTTTTTAAGCAGTAATTTTATTGTGTCTAGTTGATTCACTTTACATGCATGATGGAAGCATAGATGAAACATAAAAAGTATGCAAGCAGTGAGTTTACTCGTATGTTTTCCCCTTAGAAGTGTTTTAAATCTTTTATAACTTAGAACCACTCATAAATGTAGGCTACTTATCGTAAATTAATATTGAAGAGGTGCTTCACTGTCTCATGTTTATAATTGCAATTTTAATCGTTTCCAGGTTATTTATTTTTTGAAATTGTTGAAACTATTGAGCTAATGAACAATGAAGCCAGAAGATATAACCACTTATGGGTCCTGGGTGAAAGACAGAGTCCTTGGAGTTGGAGGGTTTGGGATAGTCACATTGTGGAGGAAACAAGATGAATACATCGGTAAGGCTAATCTTTGATGCATCAATAGTATTCATAATAGTCAGAAAAATCGTTTGACGTTCTGAGTAGAATTTCCTGGATATTAATATAAAAGCTAGCGGTTTGAAATAAAATTGGAGAGTTCCTGACAGACAAAACAAAATATATAAGCTTATTTAACATTCACTTAAGCCTGGTCTTAACCCTTAGCCTATAGCCTATTGCTTTGTCGTCTTGCGAATCTTCAAATTGAAATGATTCTTAATCCAATCAATCAATGTTTAATTGAGAATCTACACACTTCCGTAATATTATGTTGAATAAACATTAATTATAATAATATTGTGTGGAATGTCCGTTATTTATTGTTCAAACTTTTTATTAATTTCCATTGTGTACTGTGCTTTGTACTATAGTGTACTTGATGCTTTTCCGTAACATTTTTCCTATCGCTGATAATTTCCTGCAGCTTTGTAATAAAAAGGAATCTCGCTCCCTTAACTTGAAAAGTCTTGGTGAGTTCTATTCGGTGGCTCGTTGGAGTAAGTTATAACGAGCCGGTTTGATAACCAAGAGGACCCGAGTTCGAATCTTGACCGGGGACAAATTCTTTGACCACAGCACATTCACATAGAATGTGAGGCCACCCCGTATTTCGAAGTGTACTATAAGTCGATAAGTCGTCGGTCCTGACTACCTAAAAAGTAATACCTCTCATCATCATCCCTCTCATTACCCACGCATAAGGAATGAGATCACGTGGGCATCACCCTCAGACAAAAAAGTCTACTATTAACTCTTATAAATTCATTTGCACTGTGTATTGTAAATTGATTCCTTTTCATAACATGTAGCTGATAATTTTCCTACAGCTTTGTTTCTCCCTAAACTTAGAAATTCCAAATCTTTGATTTATTTGAAGCAAATACAATGCCGTATACTAAAATTTATTGTACAGGGTGACCATGGGAAGTATTTACATTTTTGATGCGACTGTACTTGGCCTTGGCAAAGTAGAGGGGGGCTGGGCGTCCTCTGTCGGTCACCCTGAGGATGATATTAGCAAAAAATTGAACACAGTATCATTTTAAAAAGTTGTTTTATTTGAACACGACATTTTTCGCACTGAAGACATTACATCTCGATGTTTCCCTCTTGTCTAAACTGTAATGTAACTTGTTTGTTCCCAGCTTTGAAGAAATGTCGTTGGGAGAATGTGTCATTCGACCAGGTGACTGCCAAACAACGAGAAAGATGGACTCTGGAGGTTAACATAATGAAGCGACTGAACCACCCGAATGTGGTGCGATTCGTACAGTTACCCGACGACTTTTCATCGATGCGATTCGAACTCCCTGTGCTCAGTATGGAGTACTGCTCTCTGGGTGATCTTAGACAAGTAAGCCTCCAGGAAGCATCACATAAGTAAGCAACAGTAAGAAAAGTTTGAACAGTGAATAATTACGCATGTCATATTAATCATCATTTATCGGATCATTTACAATGTACAGTATAGTATAGTCTTGTCAAGCAAAGAAGACATTCCTTCAAAATGCTGATCAATGCTGCCAGCAGTCTTAATAAAAGTGGTCCCACTCTTACCGTCTGTCTCTCATCACATCTCACCAGCGGTATGTTGGCAGAAGTGATTTTACACTAAAATTTTCAAATCTGCGCAGTCGTATTTACATTCTCGCTTCAACCGGGAATTTTGAAGGAATGTCTTCTTTGCTCGACTAGACTATAACACTTTACTGATTTTGACCAGAAAACAGTTTATGTATTATAGCGTGACCAAAAAGTCGTGTAACTCAATTATATGATGTGTTTCATTATTTATTTACTTTGTAGTAGGCTAAATGATTGGTTAAATTATGATTTTGACATAACTGTCTATAATTACACTAGGGCTCTTCAGAGATGTTTTTATAGATTCTCAATTCCACAGATCTTAACATAGTGTACACTGACGGAAATAGATTGAAATTTCTCATTTCAGGAACATACAGCAGTATTCTATTGATATTAATATCGTATTTGTATTAGGAATTATTTAAATTATAAATTATATTATGGAATATATCTAAAATGTTATAGATTACGTATATTTTTAATGGTTTATAGATTGTATTTAGATTATGTAAAACTTTGAATAGACATTTTCTAGGTGCTCAATAAACCCGAGAACTGTTGCGGCTTACAAGAACCAGAAGTTCGACGCATCATGACAGATGTGAAAAATGCTATCTCTTACTTGCACAAGGAGCGCATTACACACAGGGATCTCAAACCTGAAAACATTGTACTGCAGCACGATGACAGTATACCTGAAGGGGTAATTTGAGCATTTTCTTTAAAATTTATTTAAATAGATTTATTAACGCCAGTACTAGTCTTGAAATTATAATAGTCCTATGAAATGAAATGAAAATATTGAATTGTATTTCCATCTCATTCCATATGATTTCGAACTATTTATATAGTCTAATAGCGGCCTTAGTAACTGGTGCGGCAGTGAAGACGGACGTTTTTGAGACGGATAGTACACTTTCCCTCCGTCACCAAGGGTGGTGGCGTTTGACTAGTGAGTTATAATTTTTTGTGTTCTAGATCCAGTTGTCATGGAGCCTTGGATGGTTTAACATAGCGTTTGTTTTTACCGAAATAATGAGTTATTTGCCGTCTTACAGCTTGCTTAAAAAGTAATTTGATGGAATTAAAATCTAGACACAGAGTCCTAAACGCATAATTTTTGATAAATATTACTAATAAAGTTTATTCTTTCAATCAACTGGATTGAAAAAAGTACAATTGTTCAACACTTTCAAATTTTTCTTAGGCAAATTCTGATTGTTTTTGCAGGTTATATACAAACTTATTGATCTCGGCTACGCCAAAGTGCTTGATCATTCGAGTATTTGTAACTCGTTTGTGGGAACGCTACAATATCTCGCCCCTGAACTTCTGTATAATACAGAGTGAGTACATTATTCTATTCAAATTTCCAATATTTGGCTAGTTGCAGTCTAGCCATAATATAATTTGATGTATCATTTAAAAAAACTACAAACTTACTTAAAAGTCTCGATTTTAACAAAATAATGATGAACCTCAAAATATAACTTCGCTTATTTGTTGTTGGTGTGGTGTATTGGTCACTCAGTGGTTGCTTAGTGATAGTGAAGTTCAGTCACAAAAATGTGGACTGCTCTTTGATGGGTGACCAGTATGTAACCAAATACATATCAACGAAGTGCAACTTTCCCGTAAATGTCTTCCCACCAATAAAAGCTATAGACATATATCTTCTTTTTTTACATATTGGAGAAGTGCAACCTATTCATAAATTTCTCCCTCCCGATAAAAGCCATACGCATATCTCCTTTTTCGAAAAAAACAAAGGGCTCCCTCCATGACTTCACTTTCCACTAAATGTTGATTTCATGCATCTTAAAATTCATTGATCTAAGAAATCATTGTTTGTTTTTTTCAATTCTGGTTATTTGTCAGACTCGCTGTTAATTTTATTTGTATAGTCTGTCCAAGCAAAGAAGACCCTCTGGCAAGATGAGAAAATGACTCCAGCTCGGTCAATATTGGTTCAAAAATTATTGATTTGGTCTCAAATTCTAGATCAGAATGGTTCCTTCAATTTGAGTTCAAATTAATAATGTTTAAACTAATATTAACCGAGCTGGAGTCATTTTCTCACTTTGCCAGAGGGTCTTTTTTGCTTGGACAGACTATAGTAAGATTGAATGTAATCGTTGCCTTTTGCAGGTACACATCTTCTGTTGACTATTGGAGCTTGGGACTAGTGTCTCATGAGGTCATAACCGGTGTTAGACCTTTCCTACCTAATTTCACACCAGCTCAATGGTAAGAATATGAGAATCTTATTTGTGTCATTGTTATTATTCTTAGACTCTATTCATTCTCGTGAAAAATAATTCATTGATTATTCAATGAATGAAAGGAATAGTTTTCAATTTATTAAATTTTCAAACAAAAATTGACTAAATTTAATTATTTTTAAATGATTAACTTCAAAATTCACTGAGCATTATGAAGCCAGGAAACAGGCCAGGCCATGGAAATAGTTGTGCACAACATAACATACTAACAATATTGCTCTATGCTATATACTGTATTGCTGTAGTTGGAGTGGAAAAACTTCGACAGGAACAAAAATTTGGGCTTCACCTAAAAATTTGGACTATATTTCAATCAAAATTGTGTTCGAAATACCAACTATGCCTGTTCTTCCTCCCAGTATGTATGTTTGTCGTTAGATTAATGAATGAATAATTGGTGAAAAAGGTTCAACTATTCTGTATTCGTTTTTAGGATGATGCATGTTCGAAAGAAGAAATTTGAAGAAATATGTGCATATCAAAACGTCTCTGATGGGAAAATCATATTCAGTACAGAACTATTTAAAGAAAATTACATATCTGAGTAAGTATTGCAGAAATGCACTGTTTGATAACTTTTTCCATAAATTGTATTTACTGTACGGTATTTTTCGAAGTTTTTGCTTGTACTGCAGATGTGATCAATAATTTTTTTATTAGGTTATAAACCTTATACAAATGCAAATAGGTCTAGTAGTATCTAAAGCCTCCTGTTGTATACGGGGTTAGTAGTCTTCTGCGACCTCTCCAGAGCATTCGACTGCGTAGATCACCAACTATTGATAAGAAAGCTTGACCATTACGGAATAAGAGGAGTGGCCGCAAAATGGATTTAGTCCTTTATCACTGAACGAAAGCAAATAGTGAACATTTCAAATAATTATTATGGCCCTTCTTCTGCCTCATCATGGCTCAACATGAAGAGGGGGGTACCACAAGGTTGTATAATATCCCCTGTTTTATTCCTGCTGTATATAAACGACCTAAAATGTGAGAGTGACCAAGCTCAGCTATGTATGTACGCTGACGATGTTTCATTGCTGGTACGGGGCAATAATGAAAATTCTCTCATCTCCAATTTGAACAAGGAACTGGATTACTGTAACTCCTGGTTCAAAGCAAATGGCCTGTTATTAAATACTACGAAAACAACTGCTTTGAATTTCCTACTAGCCTGACGGAATATGAGACCATTAAGAGATTCTCATCGGAATTCCACAAATTCCAGTATTTCATTCAGCTTCGATACAAGATTCCTGGGCGTTATGATAGACGAATCCTTAACATGGAACACACACATCGAACAACTTTGAAAAAAAACTCAGTTGTGCATCATATGCGATAAATGTATTAAAAGATACATGCAGTTTGGGTGTTTTATTTGACGTCTACAGAGGATACTTTGAAAGTTTAGTCAAATATGGGATAGTATTCTGGGGTGCCTCGTCTCAATTAGATAGAATTTTTAAAGCACAAAAAAATATTATTAGAAGGATTTTCAATTTAGGATGGAGACACCCATGTATAGACACTTTTAGGAATTATAGAATTCTCACCATCCATGCCATTTATATTTATGCAACCCTCATTTTAGCATTCAGTAATTTAAATATCCTGCTCAAAAGAAATGAAAATGTAAGAGAGAGGAGAACACAGAACTTACTATTCTACCCGATGCATAGGACTTCAAAATTTGAAAAAGGAGCTTTATATAGTGCAATTAATTTCATCAATAAACTTCCAAACGAAACAAAAACCTTAAGGCCGTTTCACACACTTTTTGGAACATTTTCCTGAAGACATTTTTCAAAGTTTTTCCATATGGATACTATTGAGCTATGGAAATGTAATTAATTTCATGTAGATTTTTTTTATTCAATTAGTTTGTGAGGTATGGGGTTCTCAAAGTTGAAACTTTACAGATATCTCATGATTGGTTGCGAATTAAGTCTTGAAATTTTGAGCATATCTGTTTGAAGGTATTTTTTATCAATCCCAATTGAAATTTCCAGAAAACATGGATTTTTAAAAAAGTTCATTTTTGAAAATCATTCTTTACAGAATAACCCATTGTCCAATCCAAGTGGAGAATGGAAGAATGAAATGTATCATGTCTCTACTTGTACTTGAGAAAGTATTTACATTTCAAATCATTACACTAGAGAGATTTCGGTTCCATAAAAATTCAGTGACTCATTAGTGATTTGCACAGTCACTGTCTGACTCTACCAATACACAGACATTTACTAACACAACCGTATTTTTACTAGCTCTTGCACCCATCGCGTCGGTGGCCCTTGCCATCTTATGATTGCGGTACTATCAAGCATACTTATCATTCACCTCAACTTCTCCGTAGTTGAGTGAGTAACTGATAGCTTTCTACTGTTCCACTATTCCTGTTTCCAAATATAAGAATTTATTCAATCTCACTTTTTCTCAATTTCATAGTCAATAGCAGAATTTCAAAGATCATATTTCCGGCATTTTTACTCTCAAATTACTGGGAATGAATTAGTAAAATTTCTATTCAGAATGCCTTGTTCCAGGTACTAGAATTTCAGACTTCAAATTAACCTTTATCCGTTACGTTGACTTGAATAAGGGTTGACTAGAATAACTCAGCATTGAAAAGTAACCAACTCACTTGAATGGGCCTCATTTCAAAGTTACCTATGTTTGTATTGACCCACCCTCTCTCCTCGTATTATCTATTGTGTATTGTCTTCCACTCAGAAACTCTCTCTTGATGGAACAATTATTTGTTTGGCAGTTCTGGTTTTACTTGGAAACTTACAGACAATGCCATCAATGGATTATGGACAATTTATAATGAATTGCAATTGAGTTTTAATGGGGAGTAGTTAGTATTTACTACAATTTGATATTTGCCACCAGCCCGAGAAGCGTTTTGAGGTATTTGAGTGCTTCTAGAGTTTTGAACAAATAGTGAAAATTTTGCCAAGTAGTAGAGTAATTTTTCCATACAAGAAGCCAGTATCACACCAGGCTTATAAATAGCTGCTAATTAATGATTGCTCTGTCACATCAATCTCTTATCAGCTGAAGTAGCGTGGTGTGAAATTTGTCACCTATAAATCTTTACACAATCTATTGTTATATTTGTATATACTATATATTTCTTATAATTATATTGTTGTCGAAAATAGTCAATATGTAATAAATTAGGCGACGAATGAAATCTAGTTCAATCAAATAATTTATTCATCAGTATTTTGATAAAAAGCGAGCAGGCGTATCCCTTCTACTCATACTTCATATAATATAGAAAGATTTTTTAAATAATCATTTACAATTTTAGAACACTTGTAACATACAACACATTATATCATACACTCTATTACACTCATAGCATATAAACAACACAAAAAACAGTAACCCTCAAGACTCACGAAGTGGAGTGACCGCTGTCAACAGATCAATGACACGAACTCACATTCTTGTCATGGTTTTGTTATGGCGAATGAGCTCTTATTCAAAACAATAGTGACGAATTTCTGTGACCCGGAATATCAGCTGCAAATGGTGAGCAAGCAACCAAAAACCAACGCAGATTGCCTGAGGTGAATGTAAAACGTTCATATTGAACTGATCAAATTAAAAGAACATAAATATTTATAAGAGAAAACAATATGTAATGAACTATAGATTTATTGTTTAGGTAAACTTATTGACAGGAAAAAATTTTGAGAGAATTTTTTAGATAATGAATAATATTTTCCATATAATAATGGAGAAAAATGGCCGATTGGATTTACGGTAAACTCTCGATTATTTTTTTTTTGGGGGGGGGGGCTTTCATCCACATTGCATATTATCCGCGATGTCTGTTGGATAAGAAAAAATTTAATTAAGTTACTGAATAAAAAATCGCAATATAGGAATAGTTTTGCTTTTCAATAGTTAAGGTTCTGGGGTAACCAAACGCCTTTTTAAAAAGAAACTTTTATTTCTCAATGCATAATATAAATTACAAAGTGAAATTGAGAGAAACGCTCTCTGTGAATGCTGGCAGTAGACTGACTAAAAACTATTAAGAGCGGTCACAACAATAGGAACCTACATCAGCAGTAATTTAGGTGTTAGGAGATGTAACTAGAGACATTGATGACATTCTAATAAATTTTGTTATCAGGCATGTCCTTTTTTGTAGGTATAATAAACTTATTGAATATTGTACTAGTCTTTTCAAGCACTTGTGTGTTGTTTTTTAGTGCATTTTTGGCCATCACCGGCAATATTCTGGCTTATCCGCGGAATTCACGTTTGTCAAATTTGCGTACATCACTTGATATTTTAAACGTGATTTATAAATAAAGTATCTTAATGAACATAAATTTATTCAATCTGATGTGAAGCAAAATGATAATGATGGTAAAATTATTGTAATCTGTGCACATAAAACTAACAGCAAGATTTGTACTTATTCTTGGAAAATGCCTCAGACAGTACTTTCCCTGTTTCAATACCGTATTTTAGTGATAAATTTTCATTCAGTAATAGCCTACTTCATCCAAATTCCATATTGCTGTATCAACGATTTTAATAATTGGTCTGGACTATACCGTATTCATTTTTATTCATTCATTGACA